>JAPTHN010000002.1:22216884-23612691 GCA_026936325.1 Platynereis dumerilii | reverse complement strand
GTAATTTGATTTAATTATGACTAATTCTTCCGATAGTCCAGGATGCACATTACATCAAAATAATCATTAGTGTCAGCCAAAATGTCTTACCAGGCAGCTCAAGGAGTAGTATATCCCTGGAAATTTAATTTTAAAAAATCCAAATATAACAAAATTCCAAGTAACACTTCTTTTATTTCAGTAACAAATTTATTAACAATGGATTTCACTATTTGATATAATCATTTGCAAATTTTGCATTGTAATACACATAGATTACCGGTTAAACACACACAAAAAGCTATCACAACATTTTTCCATACGATTCTCTTATGATATCATTCACTGAGAGCCAACCTTCCTGTGTCCAAATAACACAATCATGTGGAGGGCATAATCAGATTATAATGCACCACAGTGAATCAACTTATTTGTTCAACTTTGAATTTCAAAGATTATACCATTCGACACTTCTGTCAGCCAATCAGTAGCTTGTATTTCACTCCCATAAATCCCATGTTCTTTGTTGTCCTCTTATTGCTCCATGTTTGACTGTTTGAGTGTTTGTCTTATGGTATAAGCCGGTTATTCACTATGGGATCAGGAATATGTGTTTATCACACCTCGGGCTAAATTCTTTGGGTGATAAATCACATATTCCCTCTCCTGTGGTGAATAACCTACGCTAATTTTCTACTTGATAAGAGAACCACTTCAGTTCACAAAATGAACTATCAGAACTCAACTCTCAACACTGCATACAATGAGGACAAATGAGTTACAGGCCTACTTTTGGTTATCATTAAACAAGGTTCCAAGAACATGTTGGAAGCCAAGCTGCTTATACACTGTACAAGTTCTGTGACATGTTGGCAGTTATGAGTCCACCATGGTAGACCCATTTTAAGAGACTTAGTATAGATCACTTTTACACATTGTATATCTCACACAAACAGAATGAATGATTCCCAGCATATTTTTAAGCAATTGAGACAATTAACCACGTCGCAATAAATATACAATGTACAGTGCCATCTGTAAATAAGCAAAAAAGGTAATGTTTTGCCATTGTGTCAATGCTAAACATCTTCAACCACACTACCGCCTCGGTATATATCACATATTCCCTCAAACGCGGGATATAACTGGCACTTGTTAGCGGTTTGTATCCCGCATACCACAAGTATTGTCCTTCACGACCCGATATGTTTTCATGCATAGGCATATCGGACAGGGGGGAAAACAGTGGAAATTCGGGCAAGCAGGCTAAAATTTCGGGCAGATGATCGAACTAACATTATTGAAAATCAATGGTTCCCAAGGCATTTTATGATAAAATACCATGGAATTTGGATTGTGAAATTCGGGCAAACGGCGCTCGCCCTTCCAAAAAATCCGCTCACCGTACGCCTATGTTTTCATGTCATTTATGAGAATTTGTGCTTCAAAAGTAGTTTGGTTGCGGTTAGGCCTATTAAGCATTGACCCACTGGCAAGACATCACCCATTTCACTTAAAGGCAGCAGAGTATTTAGTTATTTAGATATTTTATTAACACAAAATATCATTGATCACAGAATATTTTCTCTTTGACAGGTAGATCATTAACTGCAAGACCGGTTGCTCCGACCTCTGACTCGGAAAAGATTGTATCATAATTAGGAGGATTTCTGTAACTGGGAGGTGGATTTTCCACTGCTAAATACGGTGGAGGTGCATAAAAGTCTGAGGGCGTAGTTGCATCATTTCTTTCAGATGCTGGATTCTCTGCAGCGTAGTTTGAAGAGGGTTGGGAAGCTCGGTGAGAGCGGGGATTTCTTCTCGTGATATGGAGCATTTCATCCGCAGCTCTTTTGCGATCAGCTCTTCGTTTACGATGGATAAAAAGTGCCGTCATGCTGCCAACTAAAACGAGACATACTACTCCAACCACTATCACTGCAACAATAATCATGTGCGTCGGAGTACCTGCAAAAAAGGAACAAGACATTAGGAGAGACAAATGAGATCCTTGTCATCATTGTAAATAACATCCACCAAATGATATGTGATTTTTATTATTCTTATTTGGAAACAGACTCTTGCAGTGTGCTCATTTCACCATGCAATTTTAATAAAATAGGACTTAGCACTAGTGTATATACACATCTGGTAATAACCGAGAAACTATTGAAGCATCAAAATGTTTCCTCAAGGGAACTAAAATAATAAAATAAACATTTTGTACCTCCACTGCCAACAGACTCTGAGGCAGCTGCAGGAATCGACTTAGGAGGATTAATTCTCTGTTGAAATATCGGGCAGTTGAGAGTGCTGAAGGCGGGTAAGGCGGTCACCATATCCAGACCCATCTGCCACTCCGCGGCTTCTACGGAACAATAAACCCTCACTGTGAAGTGGATGCAGTTGATGTACTGATAGACATACCTTGAAAAGAAACAATATCCCTCAATAAAAATAGGTTAAGCAACAGACAAAATCAAATCAAATGCATAACCCAGATAATTTATTCGACGTCACTATATAAAACGAAAAAGTGAACCATTACAGGACAAGCAAACAACAATATATGGGAAATACCTTGTATGACTTTCTTTGATCAAATGTTTATTTCTAGACCACACAATCTGATTGGTGTATGCATACCCTTGGTTTCCAGACATATTTATTTCTCAAAAGAGACCATTCGTAAGTCTTCATTGTCATAAATTTGAGTTATAACTGCACCTGTATCACTTTTAAGTAATCTGTCAACTCTGATGCCGGCCACGTACTTTCGTAACATTGTGTGTATAACTGTTTTCATAACCTTTTTTTTTCAGAAACCCAGGGAAATTCGACACACATGGCAAACTGTCAAAAAAGCCCGTTGCAGAAGTTTAGGCACCCTTCAGAAAAATGATTCCCAATACCTGGTTTGCCACTTTAAATTCTTATTTTGCAAATCCTAATTCTGAAGCTGTATGATTCATAACAAAACCGTTCAAAACCAAATTTGACTGTGCGAAAAAATCATTCACTTTCATTTGTTTAATTTGGATACTTCAGCCAAGGCAACAACATTAGTCCATGTGACATGTGATTACTCTATCTCTATTTAATAAAATATACATTACTAACATCATGCCTAGTGAGTGGAATATGGCTATCATCAAACCAATTCCAAAATCAAATATGATAGATCCACGAATACCACTACAATACAGAGGTATAAGTCTAATGTCATGTATTTTTAAATTATTCTCAGCTATCATCAATAACAGATTATTACAAATAGCAGAAATTAATGATATATATGTCAATGAAAAAAATGGTTTTAGACCAAAAAGCTCTTGTTCAGACCATCTTTATAGCTTAACTAGTACAATTCGAAATAGAATGAATAAAAAACGCTCAACTTTTGTCGCCTATATAGACCCACAAAAGGCTTTTTATTCAGTTAATCGTGAACTACTATTTTTCAAACTCAGGAAACAGGGGTTTGGTGGAAAACTATTCAACGCCATAAAATGTATATACACCAACCCAGTAGCTAAAGTAAATCTTAATAATGCTAATACAGACACATTTCAGTAAGGTTCAGGGGTTAAGCAAGGTGATCCGTTATCCCCTACTCTTTTTGGTTTATATATTAATGACTTAGCTCAAGATATTAAAAATTTAGAAATGGGTGTAAATGTTACAGACAATGTTAAATTAAGTATTCTTATGTATGCAGATGACTTGGCCTTAATTGCTGAGTCTGAAAGTGATTTACAGAAAATGATTGATGTAATGTATTAGTGGTGTAGTAAATGGCAAATGAAGGTTATTATTGGTAAACAAAAATTGTCCACTTTTGACATAAAGTTCTAAATGTTAGCAACTGTAAATTTAACTATGGAAAATAATCAATTGAAATTGTAAAAAGCTATAAATATCTGGGATTAATCTTAGAAGAATGTCTTGATTGTAATGTTACATCAACTGCCCTTGCCAACTCAGCTGGAAGAACGCATGGAAGTATCCAAAACAAAGTGTACAAATTGAAAGGTTTAGGATTTAAAATATAGGCCTACAGTAAATTGTTTGACTCAGGTGTTGTTCCTATTATGGATTATTGCTCAGGAGTTTGGGGCTACAAAGACTTTTCTAAACCTGAAGCAATACAAAACAGGGCAATACGATTTTTTCTAGGTGTGAATAGTTTTACTCCAAAACATGCTTTTAAAGGTGATATGGGATGGATTGATTAAAAAACTAGACGTCATGTTGAAATGCTACGTCTTTGGAATAGACTTGTTTACATGGATGAAAACAGACTAACAAGGCAAGTGTTTGAAGTTGATAAACAAATTAACAAGAGAAATTGGAGTAATGAGGTTTTACAAATATATACTAAATCGAATCTTACTTAAAATTTTGTAGAAAATTTACCTATTAACCTGGAAAATGCACAACGTCAACTGATGGAAATTTATAAAACCAACTGGAAAAATCAAGTAATTAACATGCCAAAATTAAGAACTTACAGAGAAATGTACCTACACTTGGTACTGAGGATTATGTAGTATATAACATTTATGATATAGGTCATTTGTCTGTTCTTTCACAATTCAGGTTTGGTGTAGTACCATTAGCAATAGAGATAGGACGTTAGAATGATATACCGTTAGAGTATAGAATTTGTGACTTTGTTCCTATCACGTTCTTGAGGATGAAAATCATTTTTTGTTCCATTGTTGTACTTATAACGATTTACATAACTTGCTTTTAAACCGTGTTTTAGATTATTGTTTCGATTTTTGCTTTTTATCATTCCAAGAAAAATTTAAGTTGTTGATGTCCAAACATTTAGTTAAATTTACTGCAGAATATTTGTTTAATAGTCAAGGCAGCGGGTGTTAAATAGTAGAACAATCGCTCGCAAGGTGATAAAAGCATGAAACTTGGCACAAACGTTCAGAAGGACCTACTCTACCATTTTAGGCCGGGAGCCATCTTGAGATTAGCGTTGTTCCCTCCACCATCTTGGATTTCAAAATGGCCGCCATTCTGAACCTATTTTAATCAATATCTCAGGAACTATGACAGATAGAGAGTTGATTTCAGTGGCTATGTCCTGTATATCACCTTCCAAATTCATAAGGGGTACTTTGGAACTATTTTGATGGCAGCCATATTGTTTTTCAAGGTGGCCGCCATTAAAAACCCATTTTCTACTGTATCTCGGAAACTAATTGAGTTAGAGACTTCGTTTCAGTGTCTATTTCCCATTTTTGGGGTCAAGGAATCAGTAGCACTCATTTTAAAAGAGATTTAGTGGTATCCATATTGAATTTATTGATTTTAATTACCAGGATGAACCATGCTCATTCTATCTTTGGTGTTAAAAAGCGGGAAACACTATTTCATTGTACTATTCAATCATTTACAGGGACTGTCAGTCACTTACAATAGCAGTAAAACGATTTTCAGCTCTTGATATAAAAAACCTTTAATGTCAAGGTTTCAGAAATAGAAATTTCATTCTAAGAAATGCCAATGCTGCAGCCTTAAACAATTTTTTTCAACAATATGAAAGAAGTCTGACCCGGTCAAAGCTTGTATCAGTGGAGATATCTTTCATACTGCATTTGCATTTCTTGTCCTGACTGGCTCCTTGATTGTGGAAAAGCATTTAGTCTTGCATGCTACTTACAAGATTCAGATCCAGCGAATGATAATTTACAGGATCTCGAGGAGAAGATTCAGTTACAAAGAGTGAAATACCAAGTATTACCAAATATGAAGCAAGAGATAACCTTTTTCCTGAAACATTTAACAAGTGCCAGATATTTGACTTGCTGTCCAGTAGAAATGAATTGGTAGACATTCTATGAGGATGACTATTAAAAAGACTTTAAGAAACAAAGGAGACAATGAAACAACTTTGACGATTATACAATTAGACCACAATATCAATATGAATCAGTTGAAAACTCATGAAGCGCACTTATCCCCTGATATGTTTTCAAAAAAGGATGTTTGAATTGTCGAGCTGATTGTTAAAGAGTAACTTAGAAGTAATATCTAAGATTGTGAGGGTCAAAGAACTTTGACTTGATTGTCAGAAAGAAGTTATTTCAAATGTTACCAAGAACTTAATTTCGTTTTATGCCAACCAAGTACGCTGTTAAATCTTGGTAAAATTGTCTCCACGCGACAGCAACTTAGACTGGGAACTAAATCTGACAAATGGGAGACCATTAAATATTTCTTTTGCCGTAACAATATTTTAGATTTTAAAAAACATGGTCAGCCAGCCTGTTTAGGTGTATAGTATGAGAAAAAGTTAACCAAGGCAATGTACCAATCATTGCATTTATTGTTTGTGATAAAATACAGACCTGAGTTTTAAATGATTATTGAAGTTAGAAACAAGCAGAGGTGATTCTCAATCCTTCAGAGCCAATTCCTCAAATTGAAGTTGTTGAAGTCATTATTTTTGCTAATTCTGTCTATCCTCTAAAATTGACTCCACCTTTTCCCTGGTCTATTCCAATCTTCATGTATGTGGCCCATTGCCACCAATTATTGGCCTTCTTATTTTGTAAATAAGCTCTTACGACAAGAAAAATTAGGAGTCACCATCGTTTATAAGCATAGCAGCTTTGACATTGTAATAAATCAGCATATAGGGCATAAATTTTGTTAAAAACTACACTGATACAGCACTGTAAGAATGTAATAAGTTGTAGGGGAGGAGTATAGAGGATGTGGGTTCGTGGGCTGGACTTGACGACTGCTTCATCAATGTCATATTGTCACAATGTCACAGCCCGAAACCAAGTACCTTTTTCGGGTTAGTGTGCACATAAGTATATACTTCCACAGCTAGGCACTATTAAGGAATGTTAATAGATTTTTTGTGAAGTACCATTCAAAGAAGCAATGTCTTGAGTTTTTCTATCCATGACCAAATCAGCTACAGTAGCTCATCCTGAATTTATGATTGAATGTCATCCTTATGAACAATTATGAGAGAGTGTTAACGGGTTTTAGACATTACCTGCTTTTCTTTACATATTTGTAGTGTAATAAATTTTTACAAATACTGTGTAATATGTTTTAGATGTAAATACTGACACATATGAACAGAGTCTTGCTTGTGCTACGAGGCTTTTTCAGATGACATTTTCCAATCAAGTGAGCTTCAAGTCAAGGGTCTCAGCACACTTAGCAGTTAGCACAGAATAAGTAAGCCCAATAACAGGTCAGCTATTACAGAATGACTCAAGAACGTATCAGTTGTTGACATGCTTGATAAGGCCAATAAGTGAAAGTCTGTCCAGCAAAGTTCAAACCGGGAAGTTGGAACAGATCAGAGAGAAGTACGATGTACAAGTCAATTCTAGATGATGGAAAGTTTTTGCAAAGGAAGTTAAAGGCAGCAACAAAAGCATTTTTTTGATTTCATAGCATGAAAAGATGTTTGTGTTTAGATAAAAACTAATTGGTGTCCAAACACCAAGCGCTAATATTGAATTAGTCTTATAAATAAAACCAAAACAATGTTTTTATATGTTTTTTTGAATGTTAATAATGCTTGCTGGGCATATTCATGTATTGTTTTTATTTTTTAATTCTTTGTATTCATGATTTGTAGTCTCCCAGTAAACGAAAGAATCCACTGATATCATCTTTCAGGCTTTTTAACTCCAAAAATATAATGAAAAATATTTAAATAGCAGTGAAATGGAGCAACTAAGGGGGAGAAATTAAAATACTGTATGAAAGTGACCTCTACTGGCATGGGGTAAAATGAACATTTCTTTGAGTAAATTTTCAAATCTGATACCTTGATTTTTAAAAGGTATCTATTTCAAGAGTTGTAAATCTTTTTACTGCTGGTGTAAGTGACTGACGCTCAGAAAATGATGAAATAGTACAGTGAAATGGTCTTTCTCGCTTTTTAACTCCAAAATACAGTGAGAAATGGGTCATTTTGGTAATCGTAATCATAATATTCAATATGGATGCTACTCAGTCTCCTTTGAAATAAGTGCATCTGACTCCTTGACCCTAAAAATGGGGAAATAGCCACTGAAACGAAGTATCGAACTCAATTAGTTTCCGAGATACAGTAGAAAATAGGTTTTTATTGGCGGCCATCTTGAAAAACAATATGGCTGCCATCAAAATAGTTCCAAAGTACTCTTTGTGCATTGGGAAGATGATATAAAGGGCATAGCCACTGAAATCAACTCTCTATCTATCATAGTTCCTGAGATATTGATTAAAATAGGTTCAGAATGGCAGTCATTTTGAAATCCAAGATGGCAGAGGGAACAACGTTAATCTCAAGATGGCTCCCGGCCTAAAATGGTAGAGTAGGTTCTTCTGAACAGTTGTGCCAAGTTTCACGCTTTTATCACCTTGCAAGCGATTCTTACACCCATCACCCTGACTATAAAGCTTTTCATAGAAGAAGTAGTTCGTTGTTTAAATAATGTAAGTATGTGATTATAAATGTTCTAATATTGTAGTCTCTAGAAAATTTGTTGTTAAAGTTACTTTTGAATTGTTTTGATGACTTGTAAGCCCATATAGGGCTGGGTGTATATTTTTTACACAGGTCAATAAAGAATTTGTCTGTCTGTCTGTCTGTCTAGCTGTCTGTGACTTCTGCATGAACCGGTACATACCAAGCTATCTAGGGTAGATATTTTGAATCAGTCAGTTCCCTATCACTTTTGTAAGCCATAGGTATTGGCAAATGTCAAATTGCAAAATTACTATAATTATATAGCGTATTCTTCATCAGATGCACTTAACAAAACGTCATGTATAAAATTTATAATTTCATAAATAATAGATTGTTGACATACCCATATAAAATTAATATACAGGGTGTGGCAAAAAAATTATATTCACTAGAGTTATTCTCTTTCTTAAAACTACCTAATGACTTCAAATTCACGGCATTTAGAAATGATTAGCTGGCCAGCAGTCACCGAAGTGTTGTGCCCTCTTTTGGTTTGGGCAAGCAAGATTTTGCAGAGGCTGTACATTAATATTAAAGGTAAAATTGGTAAAGCTTTCATGCAGCAAAGATTTGAGATAAAACCAAATTAATATTTATCATAGAGAAATGTTTTTAATTGGCACTTGAAACAATCGACACTGGTTGAGTTCTTATTAATGCTGAGTGGCAATTCAAGTAGGTCCTGCTATGCTAAAGGCCCTTGCTACGAAGGTCTTCCGTACTGTCCTGGACACAGCCAGTTTTGTGGCCCTGGATGCACTTCGTAAACCTGCCCTCTGGCTGTTATCGATCTTAAATAAATCCAGGCAGCTAGTGTAAAAGACAATCATGTGAAATTCCGCTGTTTTTAAAAACGAGCTTGGCTGCAATATTCTGAACCCTCTGGATTACGCGAAAGTGACAAACAGATAGGCCAACTGAGTGACTGACCGATTAAGGCAAAAAGATTTTCAGTGTATTATGTGTATTACTTACTGACAAAGCTTTTCTCTTTTGTAGCTGTTGGACCTGTTGCTGTTTCTGACCAAGTCATAGTGTTGTGTCAAGGTGACATTACATTTTCCAGCATCATCATGCAGCTTCGAAGTCGACAGGCATTCCCGGTGTTTCAAATATTCTGAAAAACAACAGACAATGGATTTGGAACATAAAGGAAACAGAAATGCTTCATTTGCATCCCATATATGTGACAGGTATAGATCTACATCATATAATATGGAATCACGATTCACAAAGAGATTATGGACGATCTCTATAAACTATGACATAATTATATGAAATTGAAACATTACAGTAGAAAAAGAGTATAGATCAATTGCATTTATAGGCATTTTAAAAAGGCAAGAAAAAAGAGCATATCGATGAGAAAAAGTGCTCATGTCTCGAGTAATAAAAGATATATGAATAACTGGAATTATATCATTGATAGCTTTATCAGAAAGAGCAGTGAAAATGGAGCAAACATGCACATGCATCCTCCAATGTATCTTAAAGTTCTGCAAAAGTCAAAAGTATTAATTTGTCTTCAGATGGATATTTGGATAAATGAGTCATTGCCATTGGTGGAATTCCCCTGTCAGCATGCCTCGGCGGTCCAACGTCGGCCCAGCGTCAGTCCGATGTCAGTAGCATCGGACCAGCTTTGGGCCGACGTTGGACCGCCGAGGCACGCTGATAGGGAAAGAGCTTGTTGTGATAAAATTATTATTATGCTATATTATCAAAATACTTAATGCACAAAATATGTGTACCAATTGTGATAAAAAAAGGTTTAAGAATTACTTATACAAGGACAATTTGTTTTTAATAACACATGACATTATTGTATAAATGTTTACATCATAACATTACAATTTTGGGAAAAGAAAATAATAATACTGACCATCAAATTTTTGATCACAGATGTATTCGTATTGCAGGTCTACAGTTTTCATCTTCAACAGCTTTTTGTTATCACAGTCATGTCCAATACCAAGCAGGCAATCTTCAACCACATCATACGCCCTGAAGAAAAAATAATTTCACATTCAAAAGTGCTCTCAGACATAATTGTAAACAATGTTTTTGTGACGCATAATACTTAAATATATACAGGGGAGAGCGGGGCACCATGAGGCGGTTAGGACATTTTGCACTAGTGACCATAAAGTTTCAATGGCAAATAGGGGATTGCTTTATGTAATCATAAGACATCTTGGCTACAAACTTCAGTGTTGTTACATTATATTCTTAATTTTTAAATAGTCGAAACATCGTCTTTAAAAAATTTTGGCAAGCGGCTCATCATGCCCTGACACTGGGGCACCATGAGCCATGGCATGTGGGGCTGTTTACATACATGTATGTATTATCCTTCTCATTCAACTGTAAAGAACTGATACTTCATAAACCAGATCATTTACTTGAAATTCCCCTAGGCACATACCACAATATGGATCAGATGGGTTTTGCCTTGTTTCTAGATAGCTACATGTATATACAGTATATATATTATCAATGAATATTTTATGATTTCAGATTGTTATTTGCATTTGCGTAGTTGTAGTTGTTTTAATAGAATATAAATTAAATTCAATTCAAATCAATTCAATAGATTGCCATCATCTTTCTATTCTTTTCCCAGCAGGTTATAGCTAAATAGGGTGTAAAAATAATAAATATTAGTTATTCAAAGCAGGAAAAATGATAGGCGATAGCTTTTCGTAACAATGATTTGGTTTTCTCATGAGGATTAAAGAATTGTCATTCCATGGACACATCAAGCAAGAGCGCTTGTTTATGCTGCCAATCAAATAAAGCAACATGTATTGAGAGTTAACCCAAGAAACTCCGCAAGGTCAATTTAAAAGACAACGGACACATACAGTGCCGCCTTTAAGTTATTGAAACAGTGAAATGTCGCCATTGCTGCAATGCAAAACATCCTCAACCAAACTGCTTGTAGAAGCATGAATTCTAGTCGGATGAGAGGAAAACATACTGGGTCATAAAGGCCAATATTTGAGGCACGTGGGATTACAACGGCTGCCAATTTCCTTTGCTGCACTAGGCAGTTAGATATAGGCAAAGTCTTTGATAAGTAAGTGAAGCACAAGCCCAATGTTATTTCAATGGGAAGGGTGGTTCACTTTCTTATCAAAGACTTTGAGTCTTGACCCATACTTAACTCCCGAGTACAGCAAAGAAAATCAGCAGCCATTGTTATCCCACATATCTCAAATATTGGCCTTTATGACCCAGCATGTTTTCCCGTCATCGGATAAGAATTCATGCCTCTACAGGGTGACCCACCTCAACTTGTGCATTGATGTTGTAACCAAAACAGTGTTTGCTGAAAGAGTTTAGGATTTCCAATGCAAAAACCAAATTAGATTTTCAGTAACAAGAGCCAAGAGAAGAGTATTATGCAAGTTTGGTTCACTTTTGGTTAAAATTGGACTCAGAAAAAGAGTTCAAATTTTCGCATAGCTTTTTTCTGATTTTTTACAATTTAGCTCTGTCAACCTTGGAAAAATTTTTCGGCTCACATGTAATGCATGTACTGTATTACAGAAGCTATAACAAAGCAGTGCCAGGGCTTTTCTTTGAAGGAGGTTTGGGTTTACGGAGTCAGGAAGCCCAAATACTGTCCTGATGCAGTGCTCCATTTTCATACCGGTAATTTCCTGGGGTCTATTACCAGTGATGGGTGGGCAAAAATCGTTGTTACCTCACAATAAGCATTTGAATAGCTTAATTTTACATGGGAATATCATTAATCACTTTCAATTTGAGCATTGATGTGTTTATCCGCCACTTTACTAATTGTTCAAATAATGCACATAAATTGTCATCAATGAATCTTATATCTCCAAGAAAAATTACTTGGCTTGGATTTCTGGGCCAAATGACAGGGTGAATTTGTTGAGGGGAATCTTCTGCACCTGGCAGTATTAAAGAACCATGTGTTTCCATCACAAATGCTGGTCAAAATAAGACTAGATTTTGAGGGATGGAAATTTGTGACTTTCTCGATGACATCAAAAATTGATTTTGGTAGAAGTGTTGCTATACTTTTTCTCTTTGCTTTTAAAACCTGAGTGTCATATTTTACGTTTCTATTGAGTCTGACAATGATACTACCTTACTATTTTGGGTTGGAAATCATCTGACTGTCGGTTATGCTAATTGTTTTGCCATATTTCGACTTGTTTGTCTCCGACTGGTTGTCATTTTAAATTTTCTGACTTGGTAACATACACTGGACTCTAAATCTCACAAACACCATCCATTCCCTTCCTCAAGAACCTCCTTTTGCATATCAAAGTCATTTCAGGCAGTTTTGGAGGACTTTGTTGATGCTGGTGCACTTTGAATTCTTTGCAGCTGATTTTTCGGCACAAAATAAAACAGCGACACATTTTCACTTGCCTGTCATTTTTGATAGAATTACTGCAGAGGCTTTTAACTCACTTTATTTAACAGCCATTACTACCAATTCGACAAATATGTTTTCAAAAATTGCCTGTCTCATTTTCGTTGTCTTCAGTAAAATGTTAAAGTCACGCACAAGTTGAGGTGGGTCACCCTGTACTAGCAGTTTGGTTGAGGATGTTTAGCATTGCGCCAATGGACAAACATCACCTGTTTCACTAACTTACAAGCGGCACTGTATATGTGTAATCTATACCTTACGCATACTCTTTTGAGCATGGAACATCCTCAAATATTCGTTTCTGCGTTAAAAAAAACCAACATGCTGAGAAATATCCCCACCTGAAATAATTTATTTGAAGAATGCCCTGAAGAACCTTTTATTTCACTAAAAACTGGACAAGGCAAGCCCGTTGCGACCTTGCCCCCTTCTGCTGTCTATTTATGTTGATAGACATGAAATGACCTTGGGAGATAGATCTCTGAGATATAGGCCAGAACTCAACCATTCCACACAGTATTATAAAGGCAAAAGGTAATCATCCTCTATACAATAGAGTAGGTTGGGGCAAGAAGCCCTGCATGGTTAGGTGAGAGGCCCCCCAGGCTTATATCCAAACTTACATTTTTGGTGCGTTTATCTATTGATAGGATTGAAGCTAGAGGCGTTTTAGGTAACGTCACAAATTTTCAGGGCAAACAGCACCAAACCATAGTAGAAATTAAAGAAACAAAAAAATGTGCATGGTTTTTGTAACTTTGACTAATTCTTTGAAAGGGGTTGTCAGAAATAACTTTGGAAATTTTTATAATGGATATCTACATTGCTTCACTTTATGACCATCACATAAATATGATTTGGATGTTTTTAGCATTTTAGTTCAAAATAAAGAGGTCAAATTAAAATATGTGGATTTGGGGTGAGAGGCCCCACTTGATATGGGGCATGAGGCCCCCTTCACTGGGGGTTTGAAGCAGCTTCAGGAACCATTTAATAATGTTTACTTTACCTTAAATCTTGATAGAATAGCAAATTAAAATAGAAAAAATTTAGCCCGAAATTGAAACAGGGCAAAAAATATTAAAAAATGAAAGTATGAACAGAAAAATTCTGAAATTCAAAAAAAGTGAATAGAATGCCTTAAAAATGATAGAAGAACCCTAAGAAATAACTTTTAGGCTGAATGCACTCGCAAAAAAATTGCCATAGGATTATAATAGGGGGGCTTCTTGCCTGATGGGTGGGGTAAGAAGGCCATTTTAATTTTTTTACAAAAATGGCCATAACTCCTTTATTGAAATTGGTAGACATTTGTTTCACTAGTTATTAGTAGAGTCAAGTGATCCCTTCCTGACAGCATAAGCATTCAAATAATCGACCATAAAAAGTAGGTCAAATCGCACCTCGAAGTTAAGGGGGGCCGCATGCTCCGGCCTACTCTACATATATACTTTGGCACAGGCTTGAAAAGAGAGGCTATAGGCATAAGTTTTCATAATGTTAGGGGCTGACCAGATGATGGGGATAAGGGGTGGATTTTTGGTTAAAAAAAAGTTTCGTTACCATCTTGTCACTGAAAAAAAAAGTTTGTTCAGCACATAAATAAAAAAAGTTTGTTTCAATATGTAGCTGGGGTACTGTAATGTTAAAATTGTGATAAAAAAAGTTTGTCATGCCTTGTCGCATTCACATGTGAAAAAAATTGTTCGTCGATGCTTCGCGAGCAGAAAAAGTTTATCTAGGGGGTAAAAGCCATAGTCCCCCCAACCATCATCTGATGGGCCCCTTATTGAAATACAATCCTTCGACAATTCCTGTGTTACATACTTGCACAGGCTCCTCATTTCATCCTCACTCCTCGTGGGCACAATCGGAGCACTGCTCAAGTTGAATGCAGCCAGTGGTTGAGCACAAATAGCAATGCTCTCATCACTGCAACTTCCATTCCCCAAACGCCCTGAAACAACAAACGGAAATCAGTGAATAATGATTAAATGAGGCTGTATAAAATTATAAAATACCAATTTTGGTACTTCTGATACTAACAATCACAAAGAATTACTCCTCATCATCTGGATCGAGAAAGTTCTGTGCAATCATGGTGGTTGCACCGGGGCCCAAAATGCCGGCAGTCCGCCCCTGATGTTGAGCTTTGTAATTCAGAGCAATCTTTGAAATTAACATCTTGAGGACTCTACCGATAATCTATCTATATCTAAAGAGGTAATATTATATTTAAGTGTGACCAGGGGCATAGCCAGAAACCATGAAAGGGGGGTTGGGGGGTTTGTTCCAGATGACCTTGGCAAGGCCCGCAGGGCCAAAGCCTATTCTGCAGGGGGTCTGGGGGCCGCTTTAGTCTCGATGAAGCCATCGGATTTTGTGTTGCTGGATATTGATTCTGGGAAGTTAATGGCTTTAGGCCGATTCTTTCATGGAAGGTGTGGTATAGGCCTAATAAGCTAAAATGCTGTTTTTTTTCAAAAGTTTTCTGTAAGTTCACATCATACAAACTATTTGAGAATCCCCCCTTACTCTGCGCCATGATCAGGGTACGCCAAAAGTGTCCAAAATGTTATTTTTTTTACTTTAGATTGGATTGGAATATTTGTCAAGTTGCAAGGGAGTGTGTGAAACTCTCATCCTTGGGTTGCTAGCATAATCAGAGACAGCACTAAATATTCCTATACGAATAACATAACGTCCATTACTCTAAATACATGTACAATATGCAATGGAGTGATTTTCCGGAATCAAAATCCACTGATTAGAAACGTTTGTCACAGACTCCTGGGTGTAAAATGACCAACATTCTCCAATTGGCAAGCTGGTAAGGTGTAGGAATGCAAAAATAGTCTCTCAGAAGAAAACACCAAATAATTATAAAAGCGGCATTTCAGACAGTGGCGTCAGTGTAGGTGGCGCTGGTAGGGCATTTGCCACACAAATTTTTGGCCAAAGTATACATGTTTCTGAATTACTAAAATATAATTTTCCCCTACAATCTTCCATGAAGGTGTGACTACTATTTGCCCACCACTTTAAAATTAAAATGGCGCCCCTGATTTCAGAAGAACAATTTACTGGCCCTGATAATCTTGATTTTCCATGTATTTACATCAAAGCCGACCAGCAGAAATTCCACCAATTTATATTCTTGACCAATTAGAGTTGTTATACCTGGCTCATCTGGCAAAATACACTTAATTACACAAAAATTGCAACAGATGGAATCTTGGTTAAAAATAGGTTAGATCTAAAAGGAATGAGTCAAAGAAATATTTCTAATTTTTGTAAAAACCGTGCTCATTACCCCGGGAATATGGATCTGACGTCAAGGAAAACCCCTGGAACAAAATTATGTGATGAAAAATATATTTTTAAAACTGCATTTTCGCATCAAGTTCACATGCATTTGGCACTTTGAGGACTTACTTTTAAAAGTCTGGTAAATTTGACCTCAGTTTTGGACCAAAGGGGGGTTCTGACCCCTATATCCCCCCCTTGCCTACGCCCATGTGTGTAACATAATTATTATCCACTGCCAAGCTGCAGTAGATAGTGATTGTATGAAAGAATTTACACACTTGCGTAAAATTTCCAGACACTGCTGCTTCATACTGCCTTCACTTCTAATGTTCCCCTTTCAATATGTTTCCCAAGATACCTTTCCCCAACGTGTAAGGCCTTAAAATACATTTTCAGTGACCTCGATTTTCCATAAATGGTTAAAAAGTGTAATTTAGCTGCCTTTTTCTTCACTGTCCACACTCCAAATTCTGCCCCCCTCCTTTTGGTGCGCCCCCTCTTGGCCTCTTGGAGCTATAAAGTTCTGGGAGGAGGGCACTACCGAGAAAAATAATTGATGAACGAGGGAGGCACTATCAAAAAAAATATATATATATTAAAATTAAATAACAAAAATGCAAAAAAATATATATATACATCGCGATTAAAGGAGGAGAGGAAAGGAGAGCTACCCTGGGCACAATGAGGCACTGAGGCCCCTGCTTTACTGCTTGTAAATTTCCTTGACTTGACTGAAAATTTGCAGAAGCCTACACTGAGAATGCAGATTTCATAAAAATACTTCAAATGATGTAAAATTGATGATACCTTGGGCTATGCAAAAAAAACAGTGTCAGTGTGTATATGTTTTCTTTGAGAAGAAATGATAGGGGAAACTTTATTATTTGTTGCCTCTTGTCAGAAATTTAAGCCTGATTCATGAATTAAATGTATTGACAATTAATCTAAGGTTTTATTAATGGGCTCAGTCTATCAAACTAAACGTTCAATGCATGGCAATTTTGTTTTTCATTACCACGATTTACTTGCAAATTGAAATTTCTGCCTAATTTATTTCACTAAATCCAGTCCATTTGCCCCCTGCTAGCACTGATTAAAAAATATACCAACTCTACTTTTTCATTAAAAACGTGTTGGTTATATCTGCACTGCACTGTAGGTGTTGTTAAATTGAATGGATTTAGTTCAAAATGCTTAATTTCTAATTAAAAAAGATATATTATCTAAAAGTTGCCTTCAAATAGTTCTCCAAAACCAGCAAAACAACAATACAGGCCATCGTGAGTGTAAGCCAGCTGAAACTTACAAATGATCAACATATATACTGAGAAATTAAAACCTTCATCAGAATATATATATATGAATATGTGTGGTGAACAATCCTCTTTCTCAATTTCTGTGAGGCCCTGGACACATTGCCTACTGTGCCCTGTGGACAATCCAGCCCTTCCTCTAGTTTTTGATAGGTTTATTGGAAGTGTATTATTGAATTCCCAAAAACACAAATTCTTAATATAAAAAATCAATTCGTCAATACATATATGATACGCATATATATAGTTTATAGACATTGATTTGGACTTAACATGTGTTCAGGTTATGCAAGCGAGCTATATTGAAAATTGATTTTGCTTGAATTTATAGAGCTGAATAAAGGATAAATATGACTTTATCCAGATCACAGAATGCAACTTAAGTTTTTATGTAAGTATATTGACTATTTGAGTTAAGTCAGAATATTTGAAGGAAATTGATTAAATAGATAATAACATAAATATATATGATTTTCGACTCAAGTTCTTGTATAGACAGAGAAAACACACACCTGACTTTCATGTTACGAAATTTCTTGCTCAGTCACACATACTTTTTTTTATGCTGGCTTCTTAAACTTTAGGACAAGATTTGTTATAGTACAGTATTGACTATGCAGCCAGCATACTATACTGGTTGCCCCATACGGAAAAGTGTCAACCGGTTTGGTCCCCACCATTTAGTAATGTCAGCAAGAGCATTGCAAAATATCTTATGATCACAAATACTTAATATTGTTGCATTGATGTAAAAGTACACCTGCCACTCATTAATCGACCAATTGGTGCAGATACAATTGTTGCAGGACCTGAAATAATTGGGGGTGAGTTGTAACAATTGGGGGTGAATAGTAATGAGAGCAGTTTGTTCTATTTATAGGTCCAATTTCTGGGTGGCACATCCTTGGGGTGATTAACAGACTGTTAGTGACTTACAGTTAGTGACTAACTGGCAGTTCAAGACTAACAAACAGTTAGTGAATCAACAACAGTTAGTGCTTACTAACAGTAAGTGACTAACAACAGTGACTTACTAACAGTAGTGACCAACTGATGAACAACAGTCAGGGACTAGCAGTTAGTAACTTACTAACAGTTAAGGACTAGCTGACCTACATGACTAACTAACTGTTAGTGACTGACTAACAGTTGGTGACTGACTAACAGTTAGTGACTGACTAACAGTTAGTGACTGACTAACAGTTAGTGACAATTAGTGACTAATTAACAGTTTGTCACTAACTGACAGT
Organism: Platynereis dumerilii; assembly: GCA_026936325.1. Lineage (NCBI taxonomy): Eukaryota > Metazoa > Annelida > Polychaeta > Phyllodocida > Nereididae > Platynereis > Platynereis dumerilii. Next base: position 23,593,920 of record JAPTHN010000002.1, on the reverse strand, counting down.
TTTTGACCAACCAACAGTTTTGACTAACTATTAAACTAACCATTTTTGACTTACAGTTTTTGACTACAAACAGTTTTGACTACAAATAGTTTTTGACTAACTAACAGTTTTTGACTAAGAGTTTTTGACTAACTAACAGTTTTTGACTGAAAAACAGTTTTTGACAAGTTAACAAATTTGACTGACTAACAGTTTTGACTGAATAACAGTTTTTTTTACTACAAACAGTTTTTGACTAACTAACAGTGTTTGACAGACTAACAGTTTTTGACAAATTAACAGTTTTGACTGACTAACAGTTTTGACTACTAACAGTTTTGACTAACTCCCCCTTTGACTAACTAACAGTTTTTGACTAACTAACCATTTTTGACTACTAACAGTTTTGACTACCAATATTTTTTGACTAACTGACAGTTTTTGACTAACTAACAGTTTTTGACAGAATAACAGTTTTTTTTACTACAAACAGTTTTTGACTAACTAACAGTTTTTGACTGACTAACAGTTTTTGACAAATTAACAGTTTTGACAAATTAACAGTTTTGACTGACTAACAGTTTTGACTACTAACAGTTTTGACTAACTCCCCCTTTTCACTAACTAACAGTTTTTGACTAACTAACAGTTTTGACTAACTAACAGTTTTGACTAACTAACCATTTTTGACTACTAACAGTTTTGACTACAAATAGTTTTGACTAACTAACAGTTTTTGACTAACTAACAGTTTTTGACAGAATAACAGTTTTTTTTACTACAAACAGTTTTTGACTAACTAACAGTTTTTGACTAACAGTACTAACTCACACTTTTTCACTAACTAACACTTTTTTACTAGCTAACAGTTTTTGACTAACTAACTGTTTTTGACTGACTAACAGTTTTTGACTAACTAACAGTTTGTGACTAAATAACATATGTACTTGCTAACAAATAGTAACTACCAAAACAACGGACTTAATGACTAACAGGTAGTGACTAACTGATGAACAACAGTAAGGGATGCCTGATTAACAGTTAAGGATTGACAGTCATATATAGTGACTTACTAATTAATAGTGAGTCATATTGAACCTATGCTCCCCCGTATGAACTTGCCAACTCCAGCTAAACTGTCATAGGAATAAAAATAACAGTCAATACAATACACCAGTTAGTGTAGATCAGCAGAGCAGGTATAAGAAGCTATAAGAGGATTTATAGATGAACCCGTGATGTGTGTGTGTTCAAGACCTAGTTAGTGAGAGATATAGAAAAAGTATAGTTGGTGTCTCTGGAGTATCGGAGTATCGCATGCCCCCCTTGGGATGAAGAGATAGAGGGGGTGAGAGATAGACAGATAGATAGATAGATCTATCATGGGTTCATCTATAATTCCTCTTATAGCTTCTTATACCATATCATGGGTTCATCTGTAGTTTCTCTTATACCATATTTTAAAATTCTTTTGGCAAAACATAATCTTATTGTAAATTTTGAAATCGTAATCACTACAGCCAGCATATATCTTTTTTTTCAAAAAGATTTTCTTGTTTACTAATTGGTTGGAGCTTCATGATGTTGATCAAAAAACTCAGCAGATGCCTCAAAAATTGTAAGATTTGTCCTATATCCCACAATAGCCAATGAAGTTCTGGCAAAAAAACACGTGATTCACACAAAGCGGTTCATCGTTGTGAACCACATGCATATAATTATCTGACCTTTTAATGTAAACAATGGGCAGTGAAGTGATGATGTCACAATGTTTTGAGGCTCTGATTGGTCACATAAGAACGTCAGATAATTATATGCATGTGGTTCACAACGATGAACCACATGGTGCGAATCACATGGTTTTTTGCCAGAACTTCACTGGCTATTGTGGGATATCATCATATACAAAGACAGCTGATCCTTTACACCATCTAAACTCAGTAAACTGAACCAAATTAAAAATGCAAAACTATTTCTAGGGCTGTATTTGGGCTTTTGAGTGCATGCATGTATTTATTTGTATAATCAAGTGTCAAAGATCCTAGTTGCGATTGTGACCATTTCTTGTGTGTCTGTTGCCGGGTTTGTCACATTGGGGTATGGCCGCTGGCACCCCATAGGGCAAATCTAATGATTTCATGAGAAAGCTTGAAGAAAATGAAAAGGGAAAGAATTATTCCACCAGATTATAATTATGGCTAAAAATAATTCGAGAACGGAAAAAGTGACATGACAGAATAGGTCGGGGCATGCAGCCCCCCTTAACTTCGAGGTGTGATTTGACCTACTTTTTATGGTCGATTATTTGAATGCTTATGCTGTCAGGAAGTGATCACTTGACTCTATATATAACTAGTGAAACAAATGTGTATCAATTTTAATAGAGGAGTTACGACCATTTTTGTAAAAAATTGAAAATGGCCTTCTTACCCCACCCATCGGGCAAGAAGCCCCCCTATAATAATCCCATGGTATTTTTTTTTGCGAGTGTATTCAGCTTGAAAGTTATTTCTTGCTGTTCTTCAATCATTTTTAAGGCATTCCTTCCCTTTTTTTGAATTATTAGAACTTTTCTGTTCATACAATTATTTTTTAATATTTTTTGCCCTGTTTCAATTTTAGCCAATTTTTTTTCTATTTTAATTAGCTATTCTATTAAGATTTAAGGTTAAGTACACATTATTAAATGGTTCCTGAAGCAGCTTTGAGGCCCCAGTATAGGGGGCCTCATGCCCCATGTCATGTGGGACTATTGTGGGTCCTCTCGCCCCAAACCCACATATTTTAATTTGACCTCTACATTTCAAACTAAAATGCAAAAAACATGATCCAAATCATATTTATGTGATGGTCTTAAAGTGAAGCAATGCAGATATCCATTATACTTTTAAAAATTTCCAAGGTTATTTCTGACAACTGCTTTCAAAGAATTAGTCAAAGTTACAAAAACCATGCACATTTTTTTTGTTTCTTTAATTTCTACTATGGTTTGGTGCATGCTGTTCGCCTTGAAAATTTGTGACATCACCTAAAAAGCCTCTAGCTTTAATCCTAGCAATAAGAAAACGCACCAAAAATGTAAGTTTAGATATAAACCTGGGGGGCCTCTCACCTAACCCGGGCTTTTTGCCCCAACCTACTGTAATTGTAATTTCACCACTACTCATTGAGGGAGCTGTGGCAGGGTACAGCTCCCCCTCTTTTTTGGTCGAACAGGGGCGAGCGGTTTACAAAATGCAAATGTACTAAGAACATTGGAGTTGAAATCTAAATTTGTACAGGCCCATGCAAGGGGGGGGGGGTGTTACGGAGGTTAAACTCCCCTTGCATTGGCCTGTACATAAAATGTAATGAACAAATTTCTACTCCGATATTCTTAGTACATTTACTTTCACAAACCTCTTTCCCCCTCTTCAACAGCAAGTGTGTATGAACTGTATGGCAGTTCTAAGCAAAATAAGAAGCAGATTCCAGCAATTTCAGGCCGCCATAAAGTTGTAACTGGTTGCATGGATCACAAAAGGGAAGCTGTTTGCTCAAATGAACTACTTTCACATATTGGGAAAAAATATCATTACAACACGAAATGTCAAACATGGAAGGTGATATCACGCTGCATGTGGTTATAAAGCAGATTGTGTGAATTGGAAGTTGGATAACTGCGGCATAAAAAAAGAAAGAAAACTAAAAAGGCATTTTGATGCCAGATAACTTCACTAGAAGTTAAAAGTTCATACGGCTACCACAATTTGTTCTTTTGTCAACTCACAGTAGTGCAGGCGGTGTTTAAAAACATTTGCATTGGTAATCCAGTTGGGCCTATATTTCTATTATTAAATTATTTGGTGCCATCTTTCTTCAAAACCATTCAAATGCCGCTAAACATATTTGCACAAATCTAATTCCCTAACTTAACCCGGGCCCATATCCATATTAAATGCCCCCTGCGTCTTTTCACTTAAATATCTCCCACTGTAATTCGCCGATGACATTCATATTTCATGTCATCCGAGTTCAACTGAACAGAACAACATCCATTTTGACAAAATCTGCGATAATCTGTCAAATTTGTATAGGGATCTTAGAGGTCTAAAGCGCAATGACATTCAACATGTTCAGTAAATGCCTCCGTAGGCCGATAGAAGGATTGCTGGATGAGATAAGATGATGGTAGCCTTATATAAATACATAGAAGCATGAAACTTGTCACACCGTTTAAAAACATCTTAAAGAAAATATTTAGATATAGGGAGCCAATTCAGATTTGACCTGGTTGACCCATGGCAGCCATTTTTCAAAATGGCGACTAATTCTACCATTTTCCTGCTTTCTGTGAAGTGCCTACAGTTCGACTATATAAAAACAGTGGTCATTATTCCTTCTACATGTACATAATTATCTAAAAAACAGTATCAGTTGATTCCTTGATTGAACTGAGGAATGTTAGGGTGGTCAGGGTCCATTTTGTTAGAACAGTTGAAGAAAAAGCAGCATTTTTGCAGTTTCCCATGATTTCGTGGAATCTCAATTACTATTTAAGCAGACTGCATATTTCGATTCCTTGTAAGAAGAGCTTTCAAATGAATGGTAGCATCACTAGTTTCTGTGAATTCTTTGTCAAAACCAACCTCAGAACTGAAATCTTGAAAAAACTTTTTATTTTCATTTTCTTCCATTTCCACACAATATTTACGAAACTCATTATTGCGGGTACTCATTTGAAAGCTCTTTTTGCAAGGAATTCAAATATGACATTAATGCAAAACCGCGAAAATTCAGTACTTCAGTTGATAATTCTGCCACAATGAATTCTAGTAAGCCTGAAATAGTTGAGGCTACTAAAAATGTTGTAGTAATGTTCTGACTGCTAAGAGAAGGAATAACAAACACTATTTGCATGCATTTTATAAATACGTAAGAACTACACAGAAAGCAGCAAAATGGAGGAATTGATTGACCGCCATTTTGAAAAATGGCTGCCAGTAGCCATCTAAGCTAAATCTGAGTTGGCTCCCTATCCAAATATGTTTGTAAAGATGTTTTTTAAGTGTGCGCCAAGTTTCATGCTTCTATGTATTAACGTACAATTTTTTTTACATACCTGCCCCGCTGTTCAGGAAATGTTTACAAATTCAGAAAATGTTCACGTGAACAGATCTATGAACTAATCAGCTCAGAAATGTAATCCGCATGCTAAGTTCCTGTAATATTTAGTATGACACCAGTAACAATACAAACATCTTTTATAGAACAGTGAAAAAGAGAAATCTTACGAAACAGAATATGAGCGATTACTCATTTCCATAAGAGATAGCTTGCAACAACCAAAACCAGGGACATGAAACTTTTAAGACTGATTGTCGATGTGAGCCAATTCCACATTTCAGGTTATGAATAAACTGTAAGGCATTATCTAAAATTTCCAAGTTTAAAAAATATAATAATATTTTCCATTTCCTGTATTAAGTGAAGAAGTATGTCTAACACATGAATTTTACCCCCAAAAGGCACAACTAGGTTGTAAGATCCAGTAATGTGTGAATTTTAATAAATCTACAAACATGCATTTCAGGCATACTGCCCAATACACAAGTGCATGGGAGGCCCATTATTCTAATGCCTAGAGCCAATACACAAAAGTAACTACAATACCGTTGTCCAAAATACATTGCAGAGGGAAAAATTTATTGCGGCTAAAAGGGTTTTAAAACAATTAAGGGCTAAGTAGACAGGTACTAAAGCAGACTGATACAAAGTTAGGGTATTAGACTATCAGCACGTGTAGTGCTGTGTTTTGTATATCACCCAACATTTCCCTTGAAAGCCAATGGTTCCTTAGTGATCTGAAGCCATTGGTTCCTTGGTGATCTAAAGCCAATGGTTCCTTAGCAATCTAGAGTCAATGGTTATTTGGCAATCTGAAGCCAAAAGTTCCTTGGCGATCTAAAGCCAAAGGTTCCTAGCTGATCTGAAGCCAAGCCGTTCCTTGGCGATCTAAACCAATGGTTCCTTGGCGATCTAAACCAATGGTTCCTTGGCGATCTGAAGCCAATGGTTCCTTGGTGATCTGAAGCCAATGGTTCTTTGGCAATATAAACCAATGGTTCCTAGGCGATCTAAACCAATGGTTCCTTGGCAATCTGAAGCCAATGGTTCCTTAGTGATCTGAAGCCAATGGTTCTTTGGCGATCTAAACCGATGGTTCCTTGGCGATCTAAACCAATGGTTCCTTGGCAATCTGAAGCCAATGGTTCCTTAGTGATCTGAAGCCAATTGTTCTTTGGCGATCTAAACCAATGGTTCCTTGGCGATCTAAACCAATGGTTCCTTGGCGATCTGAAGCCAATGGTTCCTTGGTGATCTGAAGCCAATGGTTCTTTGGCAATATAAACCAATGGTTCCTAGGCGATCTGAAGCCAATGGTTCTTCGGTGATCTGAAGCCAATGGTTCTTTTTGCCACTAACCAAGCAACATCTCAGTAAGCAGACCAGCACTTTGTCCACCTTTCCAACACACCTTACAGTTCGACAGTATTTATAGCCTGCATGAGCTACAAGCATAAATGAAGAGTGCGTTTTAGGCACCAGTCCCAGACTCCAATTCCAGGCGATTAGGCTTCTGAAAAAAGTATACATTATCTGGTTTCCGTCTGCTCTGGTTTCACATGGACCTCCGCAACAACAGGTGCGCAAGGCAGCACAGACCTGTAATCAGGTGAGCCGCTTGCATGTGAGTGGCTTGAACAGAAAGGTTGTAACTTGCAAAAACATCCAGTGTAATTAGCTGTCATTCATAGCCAAAAATAATGTGGTTCATGTCACATTGTCATAATGATACAAAACATTGTAGCCTGGCTTTCCATTTGCACATAGATTGCAGTGTGCAGTTGCAAGAGTGGCCCAGACATTCATGGATGTCTCTACTCTCTAGACCCACATCAGGCAAAATGAACCTGGCTGTTGCAGTTAATCTCTAAATCGTGCAAAATTGTACGAATGGGCATGGCTACTTCTCCTAATCATGTTGCTATTGGCTTCCTTTTTCAACTATTGGCATATTATTTGTACTTTTGGCAAATCCAGCTTCCTGCAACCTCGTTCTGTATTTCGGAAAAGGAACTATTTGTCAATTTTGTAAGGGGCCCGAAAAGACAGTGAGCGACAATTGCAGAATTGCGTACTGTGCCCATGTCTCAATCAAGTCTTTTTGAGCCTTTTTGACTATTTGGAGATTGGCATTTTGGAGATTGGCCGACACACAGGGCCAAAGGCGGCAGGCAAGATTGATCGTAATAAATTAATAATTTTTGGAGACATTTTTATGATTGCTCTATTTTCAATCTAAGATAGATTTTTTTGCATAGAAATAACACTCAGGCAATGATGGAGAAGGAAAGGTCCTGTGATCAGGAGAGCTCTTGTCTGTTGTGGCCATGGCTAGAAAAAAAAGTGAATTTCCATGCAATTTTATAAAATATGACACAATTTCCTACAATAATTCGAGAATCAAGCGCTGCTGGGTGAAAGCACAGTAAGCGCCTCAATATTTGGCCCCTATGACATAAGAATAATTTTCATCAGAAATGCAAGTGTAGTACATCAATTTGAACCTAATAATGTGTATAACACAAAATCATGTTTGTCTAATAAATCAAGATAGGCATTTGCTGGGCTGCTATGAACTACATTATAAAAGTTCCATGAAATTCTAGGTTTTTCTGCTGAAATGGATCATTGGCTTTTGGTCAGTTTTCGGTGATGTGATATGGACAATTTGCACGAACTGTGACAGATTCAACTTTTGAGCCTTGTCAGCATTCACTAAAATAATCTAAATATGTGACTAAATTTGTGACTAAACATGTTATCCCTGCTTTATTCGTGACATACCAGACCTCCAAACATCAGTCCCCAGACCAATTTGAACATTTTTGTGGACGTAATGGACGGACATTTACACTTTTTAGCCTAGTGTCCAGTGTATAAGTTATATTCTTGGTGTTTTTTAATTTTTCAGTTGCATACATAGTTAGAGAGAGATAGACATACATTTCAATCTCAGCTGAAGTGTTAGCTGGTATATAATTCATTTAAATTACCAAAAAATCAGTTGTGGACGTAATGGACGGACATCGATTTTAGCCATTAAATCTTCTTGTATCTTACAATCATCAGTGGCCATTGGAATTTTTTTGCTGAAATTCATTAAACCAATATCATATCTAGGCAAAAGCAGCAAATTCGGCTAATAATCACATAAAAATACCCTCCAGCCAGCCTTTTGAACCCCTGAATGTAAATTTGAAAAAATATGGTTACAAGCAGACTTTTCTTTTGAACGTCATGGCTGCCATAAAAATAATATTGAAAAGTCAGCCAATGGTCCCTACAGAAGGCCAGGGAGGTACAGTAAACAGATAATGTCACTGGCAGAATGTGAACTAAATATTAGGCTACTGCATTGCTGCAATAGACAGTGCTTCAGAAAAAGGCCGCTGGTTACATGCTAAAATAGACAAATTATAACCACTTTGAAGGTCTGCCCAGAGCATGGTTTTAATTGTATGATCATCAAAAATACCTAAATTACTCAGATTTACTCGTTGGTCAAGCTTAAATACTGCACTGTTTCTTCTTTGTGTCAAAAATTGGTTTCTAGGACCCTAAATTTACTTTCATCTCATCAAAATGCAATTGAGGCCTTTACTGTGCTTTCACCCTGCTGCCAAGCCATGGTTGTGGTGACAGCAAACTATTCCATATTTTAAAAGTGACAAAAATTATAATATAGAAAGGACAATAATTTTGGTTAAAAGTGTCCAGACAAAAGAAAATGGTACTTTAGCCACAGCTCAGAGAATAGAAAGAATAAAGGATCTTAATTTTTTATTAAAAGAAGAAGAACACAGGAGCTACAAGGACAGGAGGGACCTAAAGGAAGTTTAAGAGGAAAAAAGAGGAACGAAAGAAGGAAAAAAGAGGAAAGAATGAAGGAAAAAAGAGGAAAGAAAGAAGGAAAAAGGAGGAAAGAAAGAAGGAAAAAGGAGGAAAGAAAGAAGGAAAAAAGAGGAAGGAAGGAAGGAAAAAAGAGGAAAGAAAGAAGGAAAAAGGAGGGAAGAAAGAAGGAAAAAGGAGGAAAGAAAGAAGGAAAAAGGAAGAAAGAAAGAAAAAAGAGGAAAGAAGGAAGGAAAAAGGAGGAAAGAAAGAAGGAAAAAAGAGGAAGGAAAGAAGGAAGAGGACACAAGAAATTGAATCCAGCTTTAGTAAATTGAATACTCACAAGTACTTCCCAATAGGACCACAAGGCAGAGAATGTTCTGAATATAGTAAATGAAAAAAACAACAAATTAGAAATGCCACGAATTTTCAATATAAGGTGAGCACACATAGATACCCTCATGGCCTCTTACAAGAATGAAGTAAATATTCAAGTAAATAGTTCATGTTCAGTTGAACAAATACTGGACTGCACCCACTTACACAACAGGCTGGCTTGATGTCAAAGAAGGAAGTTTTATCTATGTTTAAAAAAAATGAGCAAATTTCAATAGAGATATAGGTTGGTGAATAAGCATAAAATATTTGTAGTGGCTGGTTATATCATAGACAATCTAGAAGGTATCACAGAATGTCAACCTTTATACATGAAAATGACTAATAGACCTAGTTTTATTGAACCAAAGAAAATATATATACATGTATAAAGTCTAATCTATGTGAGCAATTAGGCCAAAACAACATAGCCTATATATTTTTTCAGCCATCAGTTGACTTTCATGACAGTCATGGAAGATTGCACATTCTAATTGGGGTAATAGGGGTAAGAAACACAGCAATTAGACATGAGGGTGAAATTACTCTAACTAACTAGATGGTGTTTAGATTAGAAAACATTTATCTATATATCTAAATATCTATATGCATTGTATTTATCTATCTCTCTATCCATCTAGCTAGCTAGCTAGCTATCTAGCTATCTATCTATATATCTGCCTAACCTTTTGAGTAATAAGTTACTACCAAACGAATGTAATGATCCCTTTGGGCCCAATATTGTGGCCCCACAACCATTAATACACAAAGTAACTGAACCACACAATTGCCTTAAGGCTTGAAATAAGTAAACAGAGAATGACCATAAGGGGTGCTTGCTACCAGTAGGTACATACAATATGTATATAGTTATGTGGGGGCAAGCCATATGTTTGTACATTGATCTCATTGTATTTACTCTATATTGTATTGGACTATCAGGAAATTAACAAAACAAAAATTTGAACATGATCAAACAGAAAACTTTCCAGACCATTCAAGTCCTATAGGCCTATCTAACTATAGATGCACAATGAATCACCATTTCTTCACAAAACGACACTTAAACAGGAGAAGTGAAGCAGAACTGTGGGGGTTAAAATGTAAATTTCTCATATTGAATCATTGATATAGGCCTATAGGCCTATGACAACGCCCAATTCATGTGTAACAACTGTTTGATTAAACTGCAGATTTGCTACAGGCCTATATAATGAAAAACAACACACAATCAAAAATATCCTACCTTCATTTTGGTAATTCCTTGAGCTATGCCATCTTATTGTAATATCCTATTGGTTGCAGCAGTCCAACCAAAGCATTTGTGGCTTGCTTCCTGCACAGCTTGTCGTCATGCTCCAGTGAATTTACCTTGACACAGGCCACAGGTCTATAGTTGCCTCATACTGAATCTATGACGTCATCATGCAAATAGAAACCTTCTAACGTTCCAACGTTCCACATTTCATTGCCTTCTGACTGGGCTTAGACAGGGGTTTAAAGTATTCAGTATTTGGTAAATGGCAAAACAAATATGTTTAACACAGACTCAGGCATTGCCATGCTATCCATGTGTGGACTTGATTCAATTCAGTCTGTTTGCACAACAAGGGAGGATTTTCAATATGATAATGGATGAGGTGATAAGCCTACATAACATGGATCATGCATCTATAGTAACAGGGAGGGGGGGGGGGATGACTAAAAAATGATGATTGTTTCCCCTTGACACTGTACTGAAAATTGTTCAATATGAATATTTTAAAAAAATTTGTTTCCACCTGTTGCTGGGGTACCATCATGTTAAAATTGCAATAAAAAGTTTGTCGCTCATCCGCACATGTGAAAAATTCTTCGTCGACACATCACAAATGAAAAAACAGTTCGTCTCAGAGGTAAAATCCAAAACCGCACCCCCTAGCTATCATCTGGTTGGCCCCTAAAATGTTAAGGCCTACTTTTCCCAACTTCATCGCTACCTATACCAGCCTTTTTGATAAACTTATTGGGCAAATTTATCGGCTGTTTCTTGAATACTTGGTTAATTAATTGTTATGGCTCCTCACAATATTCAATCAGTCTTTTTGACCACGGGTTGCCTCGACAATTCCCTCCGCAACGTAATCAACCTCCTCAGTCTTCTCTTGAAAGATTTTACATCTAATACAAGTCTGCATTATTCAACCACTTGCTTCAAACTTTTATTATACTCCCGTGCCAATGTTACTCTTATAGAGAGAAAATTAAGTACACTAGATTAATACTTTACTATTATTAAGACTACAAGAATACAATGGTGTCTAAAAGGTCTATTCGCTGTGTATCTTCATTTTTAAGGCGCGGTTCCATTGCGGTTTTCATGTTATTAATGAAAATCCGCAACTGCACCGCACCGCACTCATTTCATTCGCGGTGCACTGCAACCGCATTGCACTTGTTAAGTTCAAAACCGCAACCGCACTGCACCGCACATTTTCAAACCGCACCGCACTGCACTGCACACTGCACCGCAACCCGCGCGGTGCGGTGCTGACCGCGCAGACCTCTAGTATCTTGTAGCTCTAGTAGATTAAATTAAAGAAAGAAGGAAAATGTCTAGTTTTTCGGCCTGGATAAAAACAGATATGAATGCCCCGCCCCCTTCCCTACTCCACAAGTCCCTAAATATGCCCCTCCTGTCTTGCTGAATATGATGACATGCTGTTTGCAAATGTATGATTGGTTGATTGCCTACAAGTCAAGGGTTAAACGTGCACTGTATGGGGCATAGTGCATATCACAGTCAAGAGGAGTTTTGAACTCCTATCAGCAAACAGGTCACCATGAGGGCACAATGATAAATGCCTAGTTGGAATTTAAACCTGATAGATCAATTAGGGTCAATTTCTGCAAAAAAACCCAACAGACTATTTTAGTTGTAAATGAGGGGGGAGGGTTAATCATCTGGAACACAAGTCATAACACTGGTGCAACAGCCAAACATCGATCAATATAATTTAGATCAACTGAATCATGTGAATGGAAATGTTTCAAAGTCAATTTGTTGATTACTACACCATAATCCAATATTGATAGAGATAGTGGAAGGGCAAGTGGGTACAGATCAAAACAGTTTTCTGAAAAGTTCACCTGCAAGCTGAATAGTCCAAAATGGAGGATAATATTGGAATGATGAATAGCCACTATAGCCAAGCATTTGGGGAAAGTCTTGTTTGAATAATTACGGATCTGGAGAAACCTGATCATGTCTGTGCATGGCTTTTACCCCAGATGTTGCAAAATAGGGTCATGTCAAACATATAAACTACCTTTACTGGAGTTTAGCTGTATTTTATACACTGTACCTCTGAAGGTATGTTTTAAAATGCACTTGACCCTGATGGACAATGTATGAATTATCTAGCACACTTGTCTACGTGCAATATCTTGCAGTTGAGCACATGCATTACCTTCCACATTTGTCTACATGCAATATCTTGCAGTTGTGTAGATGCATTGTATAGCACAGGGGCACTCCATGATCTGTTATACCAATTATGTTATGCAGCAGGCGCCCGGCTGGCTGGCAGACTGTCAGCTAGGATGTTCCCAGCTGGCAAAGTTGTCATCCGGGATTCAATTTTTGGCGTCCAACCGATGAAATTTGCAATCAGGTAATGAGAAAGCAGTTGAGGTGGCTGGCTGGGAAAAAAAAAGATTTATATCAGCTGGCTGGGAGGTGCTGAATGGTGCTTGGAATCCAGCTGGCAGCATAACATATATTTTCTCCTGGTTGCATAAAGAAAAAGAATCTTAAGTGTCACAAAAGGTGTGCAACCAAGAGCTTACACTCATTATAATAACACACTGTTGTGAGGTGCCCCTGATAGCACAGTTGTCAACATGCAACATTGAGCAGCTGTGTAGATGCTAGATCTTGCATGAAGACAAGTGTGCTAGATAGTGCATCTACACAAGTGGAAGATCTTGCATGTAGGCATCCTCCCCACACAAGCCCTGCTAAAATGGACAGGGTTCTCTGCTATTTCCAACCTCTTCTGTGATTGGCTGCTTATTTAGGTCATAAGCATTTTGCAGGCAGATTTAGTCCGATTACGGACACTTAGAGGATTACTGGCAACTAAGAAAAACAGTGTAAAACAAGCAAACTTTCAAACAGTTTCATTTCAGAACTGTGAAAATACATAATTCAATGGAATTTTCGGAACTGTGATAGCACCTTTCAACAATACACAATTTCTCCATTTGTAACTGTGTGAAACAGAAGCAACAATTTAACTGTGATGTAGCAGTCCCTGATTGGCTGAGCCAAAACTGGGTCAGTTAATTAAGTATTCATGAATTAGCAAAGGTTATGGGCCATTTTGTCATGGTATGACTTGGGATGATGGCATGTAGGCTACATTAGCAATGTGGCAGATAATACATGTACAGTTGTACACTTACTAGTACACTAGCTAAATGTGCAAGATGTTTTAATATACCTATCTGGTCGAATATTTTAATTTTGTAAAATCCTTATACTTCTTAAACAAGTGTTACCCAGGATTTTTCATGAAACAGCTCTATAGATAATCTCAGGCTGCTCAGTGCCTGCGCTTGTCAAGAGATACCAACAGGTCTACAATCAAATGAGACTAATAACAATTGGAGTAGTTAGCATTCATTTGAACAGAAAGTAGCTTGGTAAAGGCTTAGTTATGGCTAGTAGTATCCTACTAACTTAAAGGCTGAAGTATGTGACTATTTCCCTACATTGTCCATCAGGATTTTGTGTATCAACTACCTGCCAGGGTGCATCAACTAACCTTCCCAGGTGGGATAGCTATTTCGTTTGGCATGACCTTATTGACAAAATCTGAGGTACATGTAAAAACGATCCCACAAAGAAAGTTTCTGCATATATTTGAATATAAAATTTCCCAAAAAATTTGGCGTTTCATCATTCCAATATCATCTTCAGTTCAGGTTGCAGGTTTTCTGAAAAACGTCTCTACAGGGTGTCTACAGAAAAAAAGGACAGTCGACACAATTTGTTTTGTTTACAGTTTATTTTGTGCCATTATTCACACCCCTTGCTGTGGTAACTTTCTGAAAATGAGACCAAAATGATGCGAAAGCATGTTTGATGCACTCCACCAACATTTTGCCCCAAGCAGACATGAAGGCGGCCTTTAACTTTACTGCGAGGGTTGGGATAGCTTGCTGGATTTTGTCTTCAAAGTTGCCCGTACTGAATAATCCACTGGGTCCAGCTTAGGAGACAAGGGGTAATTTAGGGCTGGCACTCTACCTTGCTCAGCATGTTCAGTTTGAGGCACTCCTGAGTCTTCTATGCAGTATGAACAGGTGTTCCACCTTGTTGGAAAATGATTTCGCCAACAAAAAAGTTTCTTGTCTGACCCCATAGCATCACAAATTCTTTCAGAATTATCGGCGGCTGGGGCATCAGCAAATGTCCCACTACTCACAAATGATTCATTGCTTCTCTTACAAGCACCATAAATGGTGACAAATTTCTCATCAACAATGAGGAAGACAGGACAACAGTAGTCACCTTGAAGCAACGCAAGCACTTTCGCATATCATGCTTCCGTTTCACTTGATCTAATCCACAAATAAACATATTTGCAATAGATCTAATATGGCTGACTATCAAATCCACTCTTTATGTCAGACTTATCACCAAATTCTGAACTTATATGAGTGCAAAAAAGGAGACAAGTTGTGGTATATCCACTGAACAAATGAAGAGACAACAACTCATGTATTCAGGAAGCCATTCTGTATTAACTCTGTCAAAACTCGCCAGGTGGCAATACAAGCATGTCAAGCCTAAACTGACACTAGAGGGCTAAGGCACAGCAAACTGACACTAGAGGGCTAAGGCACTGCATACCTCCCCGTTTAAGAAAACACTATGTAATACACTATGTAAAAAGTTTAAAACACAAGCTACCATGTAAACTTCAAAATCTGCATCTGTCATTCCATGATAACCACTAACGACTAAATAGTGACTACATAGTCTGAGTAACTTCAGTGACAATTACTTAACCATCTAAACCATTAGACAACTATTAACTAAGTCTAATACAATCAAGAGTACACAATCTCGAACCATTAGCAAATATGAGACTACTTGGAACTACAATAACAAAGTAAGTTACCAAATACTATTTCAATGATTATTTGACAGTACAAAATTGTTAAGTCTATTGAGATTAATAAACCACTAGATATTGATATAATGGAATAAGATACATGTACATAGCAATCACACAATCAATACAATCAATGACAATAAATCATGATAAATCCAATCACATCAATAAAGTCAATCATCTCAACAATCAAATGTCCAACTTTGATGGAGCATTTCCCTTCGTTGCTCTTCCGGATCTGCGAAGTGACTCTGCTGGAGCAGGCACAGATTTACTTGAATCATCCGGAACGAGATCACGATTCTCATCCAAACTTTCAGTGGTATCACTCTTCAAGTGATCAATGTGTCTTTTCACTGAACGTCCACTCTTGAGAACAATCTTGTACGTTAGCGGTGTAACAACTCTCTCAATAGTTCCGTGGAACCATCTTGGTGAACTTGAGCTTTTAGGGATCATATTTCGCACGAGAACCCTATCACCTTCTGTGAACGAACGAGGTCGCACAGACCTATCGTGGCAGCTCTTCTGAGCTTCCTGTTTGAGCAATACATCCTTCTTGATTTCAGGACGCAACAAGGACAGTCTTGATCTTGGTAACCGTCCCATTAACATTTCGGCAGGCGTTCGGCCTGTCGTAGTATGCGCAGTGATTCTGTAACTGAACACGAAACGAGCGATCTGAGTTTCGAGGTCACCTTCGGCACACATTTTCTTTAATGCAGACTTCACGGTCTTCACTGCATTTTCGGCTTGGCCATTTGAAGCTGGATGGTAGGCGGAAGTATGCCTCAAATCAACACCATTTAACTTCATAAAATTTGTGAACTCCTCGCTCACAAAGGTTGGCCCGTTATCAGTTACTACTGTAACTGGTAAGCCATGGGTAGCAAACGATTGCCTACACTTACGAATTGTGACTTCAGACGTAATTTTCTTCATTGGATGGACATCTATCCATTTGGAGTAAGCATCAATAATAATCAATAACATGTGACCTTGCACAGGTCCTGCGAAATCCATGTGTAAGCGACACCAGGGGGATTTCGGGAATTCCGTTGGTTGAAGTGGGGCCTTCGGTTCCATTGGAGATGCATGTTGACATGAGATGCAACTCTTAACTTGCTGCTCGATCTCACCATCTAATCCAGGCCACCAGACAAAACTACGGGCGAGAGCTTTCATCTTGCTCATGCCTGGGTGACCTTGATGCAATTCCTTGAGAACATCGGGTCGAAGCGACTCAGGAACCACTACACGGGAACCCCATAGGATAACATTAGCATCAAGTGACAGTTCATTTCTCCTTCTGAAGTACGGCAAGAGAGAATCTGAAGGACATTCGTCAGGCCACCCAGCCTGCAGGTAGGTCTTCACCTTACTAAGGGTTGTACTTCTCTCTGTCTTCTGACGGACTTGCTTCACCGTAA
Source organism: Platynereis dumerilii (assembly GCA_026936325.1). Taxonomy (NCBI): domain Eukaryota; kingdom Metazoa; phylum Annelida; class Polychaeta; order Phyllodocida; family Nereididae; genus Platynereis; species Platynereis dumerilii. The sequence continues at coordinate 23,577,035 of JAPTHN010000002.1, read as the reverse complement.
CAGGCATTGTTTCCAACAACGCTAACACCTGCGAAACTTCAGAAACTTCTTCTTCAACCGGAGCTTCGGAATAAGGTAAGCGACTCAACGCATCAGCATGGGCGATGTGCTTACCTGGCTTAAACTTTAACTGGTAGTTGTAAGCACTCAAGGTAATAGCCCAACGTTGTAGTCTAGCAGAGGAGATCGCGGGAACTTGTTTGGCTTCTCCAAGTAAGGCCAACAATGGTTTGTGGTCGGAATTTATGACGAAAGACCGACCGTACACATACTTGTGAAACTTCTTCACGCCCCAGTGAATTGCGAGGGCTTCCTTGTCCAGCTGTGAGTAATTCTTCTCTGCACTTGATAACTTCCTTGACTTGAAAGCGATCGGGCGATCTACACCTGCTTCATCAACATGCGACAGCACAGCACCGATGCCGTAAGCACTGCTGTCCACTGAGAGTAGGAGCGGTTTTGTGGGGTCATAATGCACAAGAACGCGAGCAGACTGCAACATTGACTTTACTTCTTTCAGCGCTTTCTCCTGTTCTTTACCCCAATGCCAGGATTGATCTTTCCGTAGCAATTTGTGCAATGGTTCCAATACCGACGATAAATGTGGTAGAAATTTGTCGTAATATGTAATGAGGCCGACGAAGCTTTGCAGCTCGGAGACATTAGATGGTGACTGCCTTTTCACGATGGCTCGCACTCTGTCATCAAGAGGCTGCAATCCAGCTGCTGACACATGATATCCAAGGTAAGTAACTGACGGAACTCCATAAACACATTTATCCCGTTTCAAACGTAATCCCACAGCATTCAATTTTAACAGCACAGCATGCAAATTACGATCATGCTCCTCAACTGAAGATCCAGTGACTAATATGTCATCGAGATACACAGCCACTCCAGGGAAACCACGTAACAAGGTTTCCATTTCCCTCTGAAAGATGGCAACAGCCGAGCTGACGCCAAAAGCGAGGCGATTACATGCGAATAGTCCACGATGAGTGTTAATTGTCAGGAATTCCTTTGAGTCTTCGCTCAAAAGCAGCTGGTTATAAGCATGCGATAAATCCAGTTTGGTGAAAATGACTCCTCCAGCGATGGTAGAGAACAAATCCTCAGGAGTTGGAAGAGGATAACTTTCTTCTATTAACACTCGATTGACAGTTAACTTATAGTCGCCGCAAATCCTTATTTTTCCATCGCGCTTTAACACTGGCACAATAGGAGCTGCCCAACGAGATGACTTTACAGGGGAAATAACACCTGCCTCTAGCAGCCTATCCAATTCAACATCGACTTTCTGCTTCAATGCGAAAGGTAAGGATCTTGGTTTGAAGAAACGTGGCTCACAATCACGTTCGACGGCAAGATGAACTTTGACATCTGACAGGGTACCAAGTTCATCTTTGAAGAGATTCGGAAAATCTTCAACTCGGAGATTCAGCACATGTGAAGTCGGCCAATCCACCGAAACATGAGACATCCAACTGCGACCTAGCAGCGGTGGTCCATTACCAGGAGCGATGATTAACGACAACCTGGACTTCTTGCCTTGACTATCTTCAACATCGACGGAAAGTTGTCCAACCGGATCAACACACTGTCCGGTATAGGTCTTGAGACGAACTGTAGTCGGACCAATCTTAGGAGCTGACGACTTGCTCCAAAGTGAACGGTAAGTATCCTCGCTGATGATCGATTTCCCTGAACCAGTATCGACTTCCATCTCCAAAGGTACACCGTTTAACTTGACAGTCACTTTGATTGGATCCTCAGGTCCATCTGACACTTTGACATTGTACAAGTCCGAAAAATCAGCGTCGCTGTCATCACTATCAGCACACATAAATTTCACAGAATGCGAAGATTTCTTCTTTCCATAACCGTTGGCGCCCTTTGACTTAGGCTTGGGTTTGAACTTGGGTCGTGCAGACTTGTTTCGGCAAACAGAAGGAATGTGGCCAACCCTGCCACACTTCCCACAAGTGGAATCCTTCAGCTTACACTCTGGCCTGGTGTGGCCAGCAACACCGCAACAATAACATGTCACGGACAGCTTATTACAACTGTCGACTGCATTCACCGGAGATTCCTTTGTTGATGCGGAAGACTTCAATTCCGAGGCACCTTGCTGAGCTGTCTCCATGCTCAAAGCAATTTTCTGGGCCTTTTCGAACGTCAGGGTTTCGATGCCCAAAAGCCTCTTTTGAGTAGATTCGTCCCGGAGGCCACAAACAAATTTATCTCGCAAAGCTTCATCACAGAATGCACCAAATCTACAACGGCTGGCCTGCTTCCTCAACGATGACACAAATAATGTAACAGTTTGTGCAGGAGCTTGTGTGAGTTTATAAAAACGATACCTCTCCATAATGTTCGTTGTCTGTGGATCATAGATCCTAGTTAACACCTCATCTATCTCTTCAGCTGAGAGATCCTTGGGTTTCTGGGGTGCAACTGCATCCTTGAGATCTGAATACGCTGAAGCCCCCATGCTTGAGATGAGAACTGCAGTCTTCTTCAACGGATCAGTCACATCATTAGCCAAATAAAATTGGTCCACAATCTCAAAATAATTTGCCCAACTGGTGGTGCGGTCGTATGGCTCCAACCTGCCAACTGTAACTGTAGCCATGCTGCCTCAGATTCAGAACATGTGCTTCTTCCAGATTCAGAACATGTGCTTTTTGACTGAGCACTATACTGGTAATCCACACTTGTAAACTGCTTGTCTTGACTCAGACAACGTTCCTAACAGCAAGGTAAACACAGCATCCCATCCTCGTCGCCAAAACTGTGGTATATCCACTGAACAAATGAAGAGACAACAACTCATGTATTCAGGAAGCCATTCTGTATTAACTCTGTCAAAACTCGCCAGGTGGCAATACAAGCATGTCAAGCCTAAACTGACACTAGAGGGCTAAGGCACAGCAAACTGACACTAGAGGGCTAAGGCACTGCACAAGTGACTACATGTCCTCTTTTTCTGTAGACACCCTATACTAACCTGCCCTTCCCCTGTCCATAAACGGACATCATCATTTTTGCCTTCAATGGACTTTCTGGATCTTCAACAAAATACTTTTAGAGGTATTTACCAAAAAAAGAATTGTCAAATTCTTTTCATGGAAACAGTCTGAATTTTATGGATATTTATATTTTTTGAAAAAACTCTGATAATTAACTACACAACAGATGTACACTGGGTTACAAGGAGATAAATTTAATAGTGTATTTTACTTGTCAGAAATCATAAACTACAGCTCAGCCTGTGTAATTATCACCATTTTTCTATAATTTCCACAACGGAAGATTCTGATTGCCTGGTGGGATTAATCCAAAGTATTTCTTGACCTAAATGTTCAGCTAATGCATGTTGGACATTCTCATATCACGTTTGATTCACCTATTTCTATAAAGGGGATTGTAATGAGTTCTTAGCTATAATGGGCTTCCCTTGACACTTAGGCCTAATTATCTTCATCAGACATCACCGAAAGGCGAAAATATCTTAAAATTGCCTTCACCTGTCACATCATCTTCCTTTTTTCTGTCTTTTTCCCTTATATCTTATTTTCCCTTCTGTTTCCCCCCTTTTCCATTTGCTCCTTATACTCCACATTTCAGCATTTTCTCTCCATTTCTCACCAAAACCAACTTACCAAACCCTCTGCCCAATATATACCACTATATACAGTGCCGCCTGTAAGTAAGTGAAACACATGATATTGTGCCTTTCCAATAATGCTAAACATCCTCAATCAAAATGCTTGTGGAAGCATGAATTCTTATCTGATGACGATATGTGAGGCATGTCTGATAACAATGGCAGCCAATTTTCTTCGCTGTATTCAGAGTTAGGTATGGGTCAAAGTCTTTGATAAGTAAGTGAAACACAGGCCCAATGTTATTTCATAGGGAAGGGTGGTTCACTTACTTATCAAAGACTTTGACCCATACCTAACTCCAACTACAGCAAAGAAAATTGGCTGCCATTGTTATCCCACATGGCTCACACATCGGCCTTTATGACCCAATATGTTTTCCTGTCATCGGATGAGAATTCATGCTTCCACAAGCAGTTTGGTTGAGGATGTTTAGCATTGATGCAATGCACAATATGCGTTTCACTAACTAACAGGCGGTACTGTACAGTAGCGGACGAAGATTTAGAGCTTCAGATAAAGACTAAAAAGGTGGAGCATGACAATGTGTGGCATAAACTTTCGTCCACTACAGTATACAGCTAGGCCACACATGCTCCACATTTTTAATCTTTACCTGAAGCTCTACATTTGATTTAAGCCAGAAATAGACAGGCATCTGACAAGCACAATCCCATTAAGATCAGCTACAACCCATTAGAGTTAGCCAGATTACCTGATTATCTCATTCACAAATTGGATAACCATACATCATTGGATGGCTTCGTTGCGAGGCACATGATACCAATTAAGTCACCATCTGAATAAGAACTCACCACTGGTCACAAGCAGGAACGTCCGCAAGTATGATTGAAAGATTCATGACAGAGGAGCTAACTATAGTTCAATAGAAGCAGGACATTCTAAAAAAACAACATCAGGCTAACCGAGCTTCGCCCTTATATTTGCGCAGCGAAATGGACCAATGCAATTCGAGGCAGAAAATATTTTTGCATTGAGTCCATCAGAGTCCAATTTTTCGAGTTCACAGATAATGAAAGTGGTTCCCTTGACCCCTTCAAGCATTTTCACTGCATTTTATCGGTTTTGGTCGATTTTAGCACATGTTGTGTCATAAGCTTGGATAATTACCCCAATGTGACAATTTTTCGCAATGCAAGCTTGTTGGACTTCTTTGTTGACAATTTGAAATAATTAACACGTGGATTGGGTGGGTATTCTGCGCGTTACAGCCTCATTCAACTTTGCCAATCACAAAGTTGAAAACACAGTCATACAAAATTGTGACTGGCTCTTTGGAAAATCAATGGATTTTCTTCAAACTTTCCATATCTCTGGCCAAGCAGATAATGAGCATGCTTGGAAGGTTACAAAGAATTATCTTGAGTATAGTGTACAAGTTCTGCCTCTTTTAATAGGAGAGCATTTTTAAGTGTGAGCAGTTTGGCTACTTTTTCGTTTTCAACAGTGTTGTAGTAAAGGCCAGGACATCCGAGACCAAAACCAAGGCACGAGCATCTGAGACCAAGTCATTGACCCTCCGAGACCGAGATCAAGCTGGTTTAGCTTGGAATATTGCATTAAGCCGTCATATCAATGTAAAATGCAATAACAGTGTTAAAAATTCACTAACAGACCAAAGTTGAAAAAATTGAAACAGAGACAATAACCACGAAATCGTTACATTTTTAAAGGAGGTCAGCTAGCAGCTTTCCATCCAAGTGTACTTCCAGAGGAACTGGAGTCAAATGAATTCTTGATAGCAAAAGCCTCTTCTGGGATCAGTCACCTCTTTCTGCATGTGGATGGAGCTGTGGTCCAAAGCAAGATTAGTTAGGTTGTGCCCACTTACTTCTAGCAGTTGCACTGACAAACATAGAAGCACAATCAGACACAAAATGATGCCAGTGCATGCTGAGATTACTTCTGAATGACATACTTTTGGTTGTGAGGCATACCCAGACCAAAGAGAGGCACATTTGAGGCACTGAATAGGCATATTTGAGGCATACAATGGAGTAGGTAGAGGCATAAGCTGAGATCACAGGAGGCACAAAGGAGGCATATCAAACTCCTCATTAAATATGCAAGAGGCATATATGAGGCATTTTCGAGGTACATTTGAGGCATATAGGAGGCGTATTTGAGGCGTTCCAAAAATTTTAATAATGCCTCAAATATACCTCTAGATATGTTAATGATGTGCCTCAAATGTGCCTCATATGCAAATGAAGAGGCATATTTGAGTGACATAAGAAGTACGTTAGAGGCATAGCTGAGGCGTATTTGAGGCGTAGGCTCATCATGTAAGTGGAGGTGCATTTGAGGCATAAATGAGGCGTATTTGAGGCATTCCAAATTTTTTAATAGTACCTCTTCTGTACCTCCGCATGGAGGTACAGAAGAGGCATATCTGAGGCATGAATGAGGCACATTGACAGTTAAGGAAGTGAGCCAAATATTTGAATTTTCAAATAGTGCTTCTATCTCAAACAAAGGAAAGACTTGGTACAAAAGCAGAACTACTAAATAAACTTAATGACCTTGATGTAAATGCCAAATGGGTGGCACACTCAATCTGACATGCATTCAGGATTATTTGTCAAATTAAGGATATTGTTATTTGACTTCTAACAAAAGAGCATGTTGTCATGTGAGTGATAATATAGTCTGTTGAGCAAAACACAAAATTCTAAGAGTTACATCAGCAACACAACCAAATAAATTGAACTAATTGTTCAGAACACCTTTACAATAAAAACTACAACTTGCATTTTTATAAGTATGACAAATACAGCGAAGTATAAGTAAAAATGTGACTTACAACATTGGCACCATGCTCCCTAGTTGGGTTTTCCCTCTTCAATGCAAATTTAGGTCACCACAAGGAGGCACCCTATTATAATCTACAGGAGAGGCATGTTTGAGGCGTAGAGGGGAATTCAGGCCACACAAAAATTTGGCTATGTTGGAGAGGTATATTTGAGGCACAGGGTAGAAAAACAGAGTCCAGTTTGAGGTACATTTGAGGCATAGATGCAGGTAATGCTTTTCTTGGCAAGTCAGGGAGGCATGTTTGAGGCATATCATTATGCAGGGAGGCATAGATGAGGCACATCATTAACATTAGAGGCACATTTGAGGCACACTGCACTTGGTAGACTATGCCTCAAATATGCCTTGAGTATGCCTCGAACGTGCCTCAAATGTACCTCTGAAAAATTTCTATGCCTCAAATGTGCCTCTCTTTGGTCTGGGTATGCATCCTGGAAAAGGTTCATCACAGTCAGAATCTTCGGCTTCTGCTTCAGAGGAACTACCTCTTCTTCACAGCGACCTTTTCATTCAACAGAGCTACACTGGTGTCTATGACTTATCCCAAAATGCTTAAATTTTCTTCACAGTGGGAGAAACAGCTTACGGGCCCTTGGCATTGGGGGTGTTGGTAGAGAAAGCAACCAAAAACTTGCTTTTTCAAAGGAAATTTTGCTCAACAAATATCATCTTGTGTTGACAGCTAAATCATTTTCTCACTTTTAAACACAAACATTGAAGAAAAGCCATCTGTGTGAGGTTTGTGACAGAGAAAAGTTTCCTACAAGTTGATTCACCAATCGCAGGCTCACCGATGTTGCAGGCCTACTGTGTCAAATCATCCACTATACCATCAACTTCTTAGAAATTTATTTCATTATAGTCAATTTTAAATTTTGATTGTAGATATTCAGACACAGGAAGACAAATACTATGTGACTTAAGTTCCTTGACAAAGGCCATAAATGGTGGATAGAGTATAAGGAGCAAATGATAAATTCTGGCTATTAACACCTAAATTGCTTAAAATAAGAAAATTTCAAGGCCATTGAGCAACCTCTAAATATTAATATATTTTGATGAAACTTTACAGACCTCATTTTTAAACCAATTGTAGAATTTAAGAAGGGTCAAACCAGATATCAAAAGTTTATAAATTTATAAGGACCACCCTACTCCTACCAGATGCTCCTCCACTGCAGATCTCCGAACCAAGTGTGAAGAAGCTCCTGCTGAAGCTTAAAACAAATAAATTGGTAGGCCCCGCCCTGATAACATCGATCAGACAGGTAGTGGGTCATTTTCGCGAAAATGCGCAATTTGATGTCCTGCATTCGTGTGTGTCTGCTTTTGTAGGAATGAAATTGATTTTTGGCCAAATATTTCGAATAACATTTTTCCTAGAAGAAAACAAAAATTTAAGTTGGTGCAGCCATGCTGAACATGCTATATAACCCATTAAGTAGTCCAAATGTCCTTACCGTGGCATGTCCGCAACTCAACATTTTAATTTCAAACTTGTGCAAATTGAAAATTACTGCATAAAATGTGACATGCAAAGTGTATATTTCTAGATATATGTTACATTAACTACCTAGAAGTGTTTTTTCTGAAATATAACTAATTTATCCACATCTCAGGGCGTGTTGAAGCTGTGTTCCAATTTTGAGATAAACTCTTTGGCCACGGTAAAGACAGAGGTAAAGTTGCCACCAGAGTAAGTTAATACAGCGTGATGTCTCCAGATGCCACTAGAGTGTAAAGAACCTGGATATAACTCCTTTTCTAACGTATCATTGGGAAGCCAGAGCTGCCATCTGTTAGTCAGATGATGAAATAGGTTTTATCTTGACTTTGTCGCAACTAAACTTTGTCTTTACCGAACCCACAACAGCAGAGGGAGTTCAAAAGGTATGAAGATGTAAATGACCCCATTGGGTTAGGAGGCTGTTCCAGAAGTAGTTGTGGTACTCTGAATGATGTAGTCCACTTTATCTGGAAGAAATGCTGCATAACATGTTTTTTCCGTGGCCAAAATCTGTCTTTACCGTGGTCAAATCAATGCAAATATACTGCGACACGGTAAAGACAAGCCTGGTCACGGTAAAGACATCTGAGTAAATTTGCTTTGATTTCATTGTGCACGGTAAAGACAATTTTTCCAAATAATTGAAAATGTCAAATATTCACCCAAATTAGTTATCCTGTTACATGCAGCATGGTTCTACCACATATTGCATTATGTAAACTGAAAAAAATAGCAGTTGAGTATTATTGGCTCAGCTTCCTGACATAAAAAAATTGGTTATGTCTTTACCGTTACTGCGTGTTTTCGTGAAAATGACCCTAGTCCGAACTGGCAGATTCTTCCATCAGCCTACTTCTGACATCCATCTAACCGTGCAGCCTCAGTACAGGAATCATCACAAACGAATGGAAAACTCCCAATGTCACACCAACCTACAAGAAGGGGGGCAAAAGTAAGCCCAGCAACTACAGGCCTATCTCCCTGACTTGCATTGCCTGCAAAATATTGGAGCACGTGGTCACAAGTCATCTGATGTGGCACGCAGATAAGCACAACATCCTTTACAAGTACCAGCATGGATTCAGGAGCAAACGCTCATGCGAAAACCAGCTGATTTTGTTTATTGACGATGTAGTGAACAATATGAAATAAGATCAGACAGATGTCCTTGCCATGGACTTTTCCAAAGCTTTTGACAAAGTGGGGCATCAGAGACTTCTTCTTAAGCTTGAACGCTATGAGATCAAAGGCCAACTGAATAACTGGATAGGAGTCATTCGTCACAACAGGACCCAACAAGTTGTTTTAGTCGGAGAAACATCAAATGTTGGAGAGATCATATCTGGCGTGCCTCAGGGATCGGCACTAGGCCCCTGTCTATTTATATATTTCATCAATGACATGGCAGAGAACATCAAATCATCAGTTCGCCTGTTCACAGACGACACCATCGCATACTTCAAAGTCTGACGCAGCCATTCTCAAGGACCTTGATGAGCTTGGCATGTGGGGGAAACTTTGGCAAATGGAACTTCATCCGGAAAAATGCCGGGTCATCCGTGACCATATTCTTCGGCATCACAATCAACAGCGATGGGATAAACACAGCAATAACATCACCAACAGAGCAAATAGTAGCCTCGCATTTCAGAGGCGAAACCTACACATCCCATGTCCTCACACTAAAAACATAAGTTATAAATCATTAAGAAGACCACACATAGAATATGCATCCTCAGTCTGGGACCCATTCACCATCAAACATATTAATTAAATTGATATTTGATGACATTCACATGCTGAAGACTCAGCAACAGCATTTTAAAAATATCAACAAATCAAGCGAACCATAAGTTGAATACAACAAATAATTTTTATTGGAGTACAAAAATACATGATCGCATAAAATTACTTTCTGCAGGTTGAACTTTCAGTAAGTGGTATAACATTACAATTGCCTAAATTTACACACATTATTATCAAAAAGACAATACCACTAAATATGGTCAATGTTCTTTCTTTAATTTAAATTACAAGCCTGGAAAATTGCACATTTACAAATACCAAAAGTTTATGTTAATGAATTGAATGTCTAAAAGGACTGGGTAACATAGAGTCGAACGACATGGTCCACATTTGCTGGATATCCCGTCACAGGACAACGTCCGTTTTTGGCCACAAATCGGTATATACAAGGATAACAGAAGACATACCTGGAAAATAAGATGAACACTATAAGTTTTTTCATGGATTTCAAATGTTAATTTCAGAGTGAAGTTGAAGTCGCTTTGATGTCAAATTGAGTAAAAACTTTTTGCAGCCAGGGTGAGGATACAGCAGACAATTGAGTTTGCGACAGATATTTATCCTCTGCAAAAAACAAAACCCAATACCAAATTTCATAATAAAATTGAGTTCCCAGTGGAAATTTACACAACTGTTAACCCGACAACAATCATGAAGCAGGCAAAAATATAGATCTATGTTTCTAAAGAAAAGTTAAAAAATTAAATTATCACATTTTGGAGAGTTCTTTGGGAGAGCCCATGCTGAGATGAAGGTTAGGAAAAAGGCGAGACAATGACAATACCAACTGTTAGACAAAGCTACTAAAGTAGATTTCAAACAACAAATTCAAACTATTTCGGGAGTAAAGCAACCTTTCAAGTGTGACTGTCATTACAGACAGAACAGCTAAAGCCCAAAGGAAAGGAAAGTAATTGAGAACATATATTATATCCAAGTTTGAGTACTTCATAAACAAATTTGTAAGCTATTTAGTGTTGCAGAAGAAAATGGTGTGTGAGAGAATGAAGAGGGGGGGGGCAGAATGATACTTCAGATGTTTTTTTAGATATTTTATTTTTCTCTCAAAGCAAACATCCACAATATTTCAATGAAAAAAATAACAATTGCTCCAAGATGGGTGACCCCTTTAAGACATCTATGATGTGGCTATCAGAATGAGAATGTGTATACAGATAGAGATGAGTTTATTGATTGGAAAGTTCAGCACACTTTCAGAGTTGCACTGAATACAATAATAAGCCAATATTGTTGCACCTGCTCAATAACAAGGTTCTATACCAAAAACGCAAAACAAGCCCACATCCATAGACGTTTCTTTCTCACCACTGTTATTAGCAAGTCAAAGGAAACAAATTGGAATACCCTTAAGCTATGCTCTGTCTAACAATTGGGAAGTAGAAATGCTAGTTGCTTTTACCTTTGTTCCCCATTGCTACCAGCCTCAGACTAGCATTGGGGTGTAAAAATCTACACCAGACAGTATTAAAACAAACTGTCATTGAACTCTCTTCTGCAGTATTAACTTTTCCCGAGGAAAGAAATCCACAAGAAATGAAAAAACAATATTTTACATTCTCTTGCTGACCAAGTTATAAAATAAGGGGCTGGCCAGACAATCTTTTGAGTGATAACATTTGGCTGTTAGTTGACATCAATGATGTCACAACAAATGCTACCTTTTACATTAAAATAAGCTGTCATTGGGAGACAGACAGGTGACCTCACTGGTGAGGCGTATGACTTTCACTGATAACACAACAAGAACATAGGATATGGCCTCACTTTTTGGATATGAGTCATCAAGCATAACATGGCAAGTATAGATTGGTAGATAGATATAGTAAGTGCAGCCCTCTAAGCCCAGTTCTAGGCACTCACGAGGGTTGACTGATGAGATGGGAGAGAGTGCGGGAGTCTTCAATGTGTTACACATTTACTCAATGTGAGGGATCTTATACTTGCCCAGCACAGACACTGATACAAAGGGCCGCCAATCTAACATCTCATTCGAACAACATCCAGCCAGGATTTTTGCTCATGAAGGTCCACTGAAAATTGCGAGTTCCTCAAACAGGGTTCGAACCCATGCAGGCAAAGACCGTCAGTGGAGCAGACGGGCACCTTATATAATCATAGGGAATCAGGGAGACATGGCTGGCTCAAGCAGTATTTTATTAAATTTTGCTTATCACTCTTGGGCTGTAACCATCTTTGGGACAAATTCTGGGATTTAACTCATTTCCTATACCACACATTATAAAATTAAATTCATCAGTACATACCCAGAAACAGCAAGAGCAGTGTCGTTGGTCCTTGTCCGTAAACACACAGGGCATAGGGAGGGAGAATTTGTCTTGAGATCAGAGGCAGGAAGCTGCAAAGACAGAATGCATTTTGATGATTAAAGAGCTACACAGATAATAAATACATATTATTATTATTATTAATATGAAAGAAAGAACAGGGATAAGGGACACTGTCTAAATCTCTTTCTTCGATTTCTATTCTTAATATCATCCCCACCTGAACAGTCAGGGAAATTACCAGCATATGAGGACAATTGCAATTCCAGCCAAGTCCTGGCCCTTACAGGATGATTGAGTGTGTGGGGTTGATCAGTTGGGTCTCAGAAAAAAATCTGACCTCTGTACAGCCATCCTCACCACACACCAGCATGTCAGTAGCGGGACTTGATTCTATCCAATTTCACGAAATACTGCAAAGTCATCAGCAGCTGATGACAATTTCCTTATTTCTCTGGAGCCTTCGGGTTCTTTTTCCCATTATGTAATCGATAAGTCCGCCAAAATTTTATAGAGTTAGTTGACACTGTGATACAACTTTATACCAAGTTTGGAAGTGATAGTTACAGTAGTTCTTTTTAAATAGCCAGTCAAAGATGATTTTGAGCACTGCCAAAGTCATGGCTAGGCCATGACACTGTGAGAGTGTCATGGGAGGGTGATGACAGTGCTAGGGTGATTGTCATGTGGGGCTGAGGACATTGATTGTCATCAGCTGGTGATAATTTCCCTGACTGCTGAAGGCTGCTATTATGATATTGGAAAATCTCTTCAAATCACCTGATAATCACTTGAAATATTATCTGAGATCTTAACCATAGGCCTAATATTTCCTTCTAAAAGTAGGCATATTTCTAAGAAAATGTTCAGTTCTTTGCACACAACAAATCAGCCAACAACACTCAATGGGAGAAGTCATGCTTTGAAAGTTTGGCATATTTTGAAATTTCAATCACAGCTTAAAATTTAAAAAGACCCAAGAGACAGTTAGTTTAATGTTTCTCAGATTACATAATATTACCTTCAGAAAGAAACTATTCCACTTGCTACCTGACATCACAAATAGTCATAGGTGACAAGATATTTCATCATGCGCATATTACATCAGATTAATATCCCGGCTGTCGTTCCTAGATTTAAGTACCACTTAGTCTTTTAAAAACTTAGCTTGAGAAGTTCATTGCCCTGGGAATAGCAAGTAAACATTACTTGGAAAGTTGGAAAAGGTTAGAAAGAAGACACCATTAAGGCATTAACAGTATTTCTTGTTGGTGTGTCAGCACATATAAGGAATATATCATAACTTCAGATTTCTTCATGATGCAAGAAGATAAACTAATTAGCTTCATTCGTTGCAGAAAGTGTTATATTCAGGTGCAGAGACGTAACAATTAGCATTTCCAGTCAGTGACAATACCAGACGACAGAAGCTCCACAAACAGTTGCAATGCTAGTCTGTTTATATGAAGTTAATTATTGTGTACAATGTTTTTTGCAGGAGCCATTTTGGCATCATGTTACATTGACTTTCCCATGCCTACCAACAAGCAAGTCCCAAAACCAAGATTTAAAATAGGGAGAGTAAATATATTTACAAGGATCTCATTTCTACACTCACTTGAGGCTTTCATCCTTCCACATAGAGTGGACAATTTAGCCAGCCCAGTGGTGACCATATTTTAAGCCATCTTTGATTTACTAAAATGTTCATGATGCCTAAAACAAACAAATCCCTAAGCTACGCCTTCATACATTTCCGTAACTTGAAGATGGATGGATGATTGGGGCTTTACATCCTGTATTTATGCACTTGGTAGGCTAATTAGGACAGGAGGAGGACACGGCAATGAGGCGAAGGATGATTGAAACAGCCGTCCAACTATATAGGCCCAGGTGACCCGGCAAGAGCTGGATTCGAACCCTGGACCCAGCGATTGGCAGCCCAGCACGCTACCACTGGACCAACCCTCCTCCCCCTCCGTAACTTGAAATAATACGCATTCATGTGTGAACAACGAATGCACTCAGACAGAAAGGGTCCTTTTAAATAAGTGAAACGCTCAGGTAACAGCACACCACTTAGTTTTATGGTGTGCTTTTCATGGCAGCCATCTTGGATTTATTAAAATGTTCATAATCCCCGTACACATGTAAATCCCTATACTACCAAATTTTAATTTGATGCATGTAGGGTGGGTAAAAAAATTGTTTTCGATGCATGTCTACAACATAGTCTCGAAAAAAATCGATGTTGATATATGGGGAGTCCGAAAAAATTTAATTCAGATGCAAGTGGGGGATAAAACGTAACCCGACCCCCCCCCCCCCCCCCCAAACTTTTAAATGTAATAGCCCTAAGTTATAACATCAATTAAACTCACTTAATTATTATGAAAATCTCACAATTCTGTTGCATGGAAATGTATAGTATCTTTATAATCCATTAGTTTGTGACCAATAACTACTACGAGTTTGATTTTATATCGAATTTAGTGAGCTAATAGTTTTCAGTAGTTTATCCAAAAGTCTGGAAAGTTACATTAAGTTAAACAAGAACCCAGGGGTTCAAAATGGAGGTGGTGTAGTGTCCTAAGTAGGGCTTGGCGATATTGAGAAAAGATATGCGATACTGCGAAAAATAGTTGCAATAATTTATTGTGATATTCATATTAAATGAGATATCGATAATATGATGATGCCAAAGCATAGAGAGACCGCAGGATGAAGATCCTAATTTTTTAGGGCTTTGTTAAAACAGATTCTAAATACTGAATGAATTACCATTCTGAAAATATTAAGTTTTTGAAATTAAATCTATGACAAAATAAATAGCATCTTCCTGATAAGTTGATCCATGTCTTTTATATGATTGAAGTGCATCAATTGACCTTCATTTAGATCAAACGTAAAGGCACATTTACATTATACCAAAGGAGCCGGGGGGCAACCATTTAATACACTAGGGGGAGGGGGTTTCATGGAGTTTTTTTTGTAATAAAAGAATTCTTTCTTAGAAGTCTTGAAATAAAAAATTTCTGGTGGTTGTATTTATTAATAAGGTGTGTTGCTCGATTTAGGAAGAAATGTTAGGGGACTTCGCAAACTTGAAATAAATAAATTACTGCTAGCGTTACTGTGAAATAATTTCCTGTCAAGGAAAACGCCAAGCCTCCCCCTTGTCATTAAATGGTTGCACTCCTGAGAAATATGTCACTGTGCGGGATCAGATAGGCCCATATTAGCTATCTTTCTTTTACAAACTGAGACAGATGGATAAATTGACAGATAGATACTTTCGATGACTGACTTTCCTTAGTTAATTACAAGTCTGTTAAGGTAGTAAAGTTGTTAATTTTAAAATAAAATTAAACAAGAACCCGCGGGTTGCATAATGCTGGTGGAATTTTCTACTGTAGGGTTGCGTTTGACACAATATTTTCAAAACTTGGATTTCCATATGCATATGAGTTCTGAAACTTCAGGCCTTGGTAAAAAACCACTGTTTCTGGTCTTATTTTTCAGCTGTCAGAAGGACATCATTTTGTTAATATCAATAAATGAGAAAATCCTGTCTCTTAATACCCTATATCCCATAATGCTCATACACGCCATTGCAGATGTTCTCCATCAGTGAAAATCTGAAAATGACATTCAAATGGCAAGATCAAGGTGCTCCGTCCAATCCACAAACTCATCTACGAAAACAATCTGTAACCAGATATGGAGCACTGAACACGTTTGTAAGCAAAAACAGGTATATAGAATGTCTGAAGTACATCTCAAATGTATTTTTTTAATTTATTACACATAAGGAAAACAGGAAAAAAGAAATCTTACTTTTTCCGGACCATCATAAAAACACTGTTGTAATTTTGGCTATAAATGAGAACATCTGTCTCTTAATACCCTATATATAATCCAAAATGCTCCTAAACACCACTGTAGATGTTCTCCTAAACACCACTGTAGATGTTCTCCATATGTGAAAATGTGACTTTCCAATAAGATAATGCTATTTAGATGGCAAGATCATGGAGTTCGTCCCAATCCACAAAACCCATTTTTCTACAGAAACAATCTGTCAACAGGCCTAGAGCAATAACCACTGGATTTTTTAAAGCGAAAATTAGAATATAGATTGCCTGATATATATTCCACATAAATTTTTCTTGATTCTTAGATTTGGGGATTAGAAAAAATTATATATAACTTTTTTGATCGGCAGAAATGCATCATTTTACCCCATATTGTCACAAATATGATTTTCTTTATAAAAATAACCCATACATAATCCAAAATTCTTCTGCGCACAAAACTAGGGGTTCTCCACTAACGGAAAATCTGATTTTCGAACACGAAAATTCACTATTTGATAGCAATATCGGGGTGCATGTTCTAATCCACAAAACCCATTATATGGTAAGTGACTGGTATAATGCAGTTGCGCATGCGCACCTGCATTAAAAAATTAAAAAGCTGTAAAAAACATTTTTGACAATTTTGTATAAAAAGACTTGAGTAGACAAAAGATATAGCTAAATAGTGAAACCCAGACAGCAGTCAGAGTTTAAAAAAAGCTAATAGTCCGGCAGCCAAATCCAAATTTTGGGGGGTACCCTCAAATGTGGTCTATAGTTTTGTTCTTCGGCTTGTTTGAAAGCTGAGAATGAGTAGATTAAGAATCTGCCGGGTGCCCACTTGGCACCCTTGAGCATTTTCCGTAATTCAAGATGGCGTCCAAGATGGCCGCCGAAAATATAAAAACTGTTATCTCCTTTTCCAATAGTGATAAAAGCCCACTTTTTGGGTCTATACCTATGTATTTTGGGTCACAGAATCTGATTATGAGGTTGTTAGATGTTTTGGAACAAGATTTGCTCTTCAAATTCAAGATGGCGTCCAAAATGGCGGCAAAAATGACAAAAAATTGAGTATTTCAGCTTCTAATTGTGATAGAAGCCCACTGTTTTGGTCTATACCTATGTTTTCTTAGCTAAAGAATTCATTTCTGAAGTTAAATGATGTGTCAGACCTACGTTTATGCAACTAAATTCAAGAAGGTGACCTTTAATGGCAGCCAGAATTCAAAATTGCCAATTATCTCAAATCTTATCGACGGAAGATGGCTACCCGGAAGCAAAAAAAACTCATATCTCCTCTTGTAATTGTCATATTTTCTGGGTCTTTACCTATGTTTTGTGGTTACAAAATCTGCTTATGAGGTTGCTTGATGTTTCAGAATCGTATTTGGTCTTCAAATTCAAGATGGCGTCCAAAATGGCAACCAAAATACAACATTTGACTATTTCGGCTTCTATTTGTCACAGAAGCTTACTGTTTGGGTCTTTAGTCTTTACCTATGTTTTCGTGGTCAAGGAATTAATTTCATATGTTCAGTGATGTGTCAGACCTATATTTATGCCATTACATTCAAGATGGTGCTCATCCATTGCTTCCAGAAATCAAAATTGTCAATCATCTCCCATCTAATTGACTATAAATGACTGCTGAAGCCTGAAATACAAAAATCTCCTCTTCTTATTATGAATTAAGCTAACTTTTTGTTTGAATACTTATTTTTGTATGTGTCAAAGAATTTTTTTGGTTTGTAAGCATGCTTGTGCTTCAAATTTCAGATGACCATCAAAATGGTAATTGAAATCTAAAGTTATGATAATTATTAGTTAATTAATCGAAAGTCACGACGAACTTGCCATTATACTTCGCAGAGTATTGTCATCAGAGATTGCCATGATATGGTAGTATAGAAAGTTTTAATTAACTTAACTGATGTGCATGAATCTCCCACAGAGAAAACTTGTCCATAGAATAATGGCAGGTTAGCAGTCCCAACAAAATTCCATGTAGATCACTGGTATAAAATATATTTTATCTATTAATAACCATGCTAATAGTATGGAAATGATTCTGTAATGGGTTATAAGAATGCATGCACTAAACAAAGGCTGATTTCATACCACCTGAATGTCTCTTCATATCATTAGAATTGAAACTACAAATCCATTCTATTTATGACACACAGTATCCAGTCTCTATCTTCACTCATGGCCCACAGACTTATTGTCACTTTTCTAAGAGATTGACAACGCTTACTTGTGCATATATACAGTGGTCCCTGAGTTATAAGAGCTTTCTGCAGTCATGATGCGGTCTCTTGTGGGGTGTGGTCTCTCGTCGTGGTGCCTCTGGATCCACTCCTCTTCGTGTGGGGCTCGTCATTTCCCTGATTGTCCACTGTCATTGTTGCTGCGAGTGCACCTGTGACCGTGTGTCTTGCGGGGCTCCCCGAGGAATATCTTCGGGTCTCCATGATACTCTGGAGTTGGTCTGGATCTGTCTGACCAGCATCTCCTACTTCTTCCACTCTTTAGCTGGCATCCCCGTGGGCCTTTCTGGAGTTGGTTCTGTCGGGTCCTACTGCGTTCCGTGGTCAGTCGCCTCTTTGCCTGCCGTTGGACTAACACTGGTGGATCATTGTTCATCTTTAGTGCCGCTCCAGGAGTCCTCGGCGGTGCCTCCGCCTCATCAGGTTTTACTTCTCCTTTGGTATGGCACACTCCTGGTGGTTTGCTTGGAACTTCCAGGTCCACTGGTCTCTGGGTTTGGGGAGAGGGGAACCTGGCACCTTCCCAGCTGCACCTTTGGGATGGAGTTGGCAGATACCCGCGGGCTTCCCTGAGGTTACTCTGTCACAACTATGTCACAGATGTCCAGCCTTGCTTGGTGCTCCAGGGCCTCACTTGCAGATCCCAGGATTTCCTTCTCAGAATGCCTGTTCAACTACAGTCCTCCTTGCCCTTCCATCCTTGGTCTGGAATCAGTTCATCTAGGGCCTTGTGGATTTCTGTGGATGTGCCTGCTCATTTGTAGCAGAAGAAGCCTTCGTGGTTCCTCTCCTTTCTTGGCTGTGGTTTGGCTTGGGCTTTCTCCCTCTGCCCAGACTGTGTTGTCCACTGGGACAGTGGCTCTGCTTTGGGTGCCAGCACTTTATTAGCTGGTTTCAGTCTTCAATCTCCTGCTACCACAGGCAATCTCCGCTGACCTACACTGTTCCCCTAGGGATTCAGTCACTGCAATGGTGCTGGCCTGGCGTTCTCCTGCCTCCTGCTTAAGACTGGTTGTGCCCTGAGCTTCAGGAAAAAGGGGGGTGTCCCTCTGTTTGCTGTCTGTCTCCCGGCCCGGAGCCCCGGGGGAAGCTCACGTTGTTGCCCCTCCTCGGGGCCGTATCTTGCCTTCTTCTAGTTCCATTGCACCAGCCTGGTTGTGCCCGGTATATTGAAGCACCCAAGTGGCGCTCTTCACGGCATTAATTTGGCCAGCCTTCTGAATTCTTCTTCCCTGCCTACTGACCTGGTTGGCTCTGGCAAGGCCCTGTTTCAGTTCCCTGTTAGCAGTGCTGAAATAGGCCTTACTATTGTCACTCCCTCCTTCTAAGGCCATGTAGTGCCCTGGGATTGGAGGCTTCTGGCTTAAAGCCATGATGGCTTAGAACTGCTCTCACTACAGAGTACAGACCACACCACGGCCTCCTTTGCAGCAGCAACTGCATCTGTACTTGGTGTCAGTGCCCGCCACTTTGGGAATCTGCACAATAGGCACTTTCACCCAGATGAGTGACAATTAGTCTGTGGCCGATGAGCAAAGATAGAACTGGGTCCTCTCCTATCGGGATCGGACCCATCTCTATGAGTTCATGGCCCAGAGACTTATCATTCAAGCTTCCCATCCACTTTTCCTTGGTGGAATGTCCTTGTGTTACGCCTCAAAGTAGAAGGAAGGTTTACCGCAAGGGATTATTAGGCAGTCTGGCATTGGCATCAAATTTAAATCTCGGCTGTGAACAAGCACAAACGCTTGTTCGAGAAGATACATGCTTACTTAAGCATTGTCACTCTCTTTAAGATGAGTGACAATGAGTCTGTTTGTCATTAGCTCTTAGTTATAGGTCCGATCCTGATAGGGGAGGACCCAAACTTTTTATTAGACCAAATGTTTCGTATGACCATTATTGATATTATTTTATTGCTGCAGTTTAGCAAGCCTATGCAGCTAATGCAACATTTTATTCATATTTGAACAAACAACCATACTATTTTATCCTATAAGCCAATCAATTTCTTGTATATACTGATTATACTCCCTGGATGTATAGTTTGAAAGACGGACATGATGCTAAAGAAAGTATTTTTACCCCACTCAAATTTTTTAAAATTCTTTTTATTTTGATTAATTTTGTAAAGTGCAATTTTATGAGATTTCACTGCACTCTACAGAGAATGTAAACAAGAAGTTAAAACTTAACTGAGCAAACTGTACATAAAAGCTTAAAGGTCATGCTGAGTCAGATGTTGTTTAAATAAAATGTCATCAAATGTCTCTTAAAAGCCGTAAGTGATGGGGCTGCTTTTGTGCCCTAGGGTAGAGCATTCCACATTTTGAGGCCCAAATTTCAAACTGTCAAATGTGAAAATTGTGTTAATATTGAAAACGTGCATACACTTAAAAAGTGTGTTTTTACAACTAATACAGGATATAACAGATTTTGTGTTTCGTCAGCCATCATTGGTCAATAAGATCAGAGATTATTGGTATTTCTCAATTCTGGCAGCCATAATTGGATACCATATTGCATTTTAATGCATAGATATATGTGCGACACATCATTGAACTTCTGAAATGAATTATTTGACAAAGAAATCATAGGTATAGACCCAAACAGTGGGCTTCTATCATAATTAGAAGCCAAAACACTCTAATTTTGCTTTTTGGCGGCCATTTTGATGCCATCTGGAATTTTAAGACCAAATATGCTTCTGACACACCAAACAACCCCACAAACAGATTTTATAACCCACAAAGCATAAGTATAGACCCAGAAAGTGTGATTCTATCACAATTGGAAGAGGAGATATGAGATTTTGTATTTTCGGGCAGCCATCTTCAGTCAAGAAGATGGGTAATTCTGAATTCTGGCTGCCATTAATTGTCATCTTCTTGAATTAATTGCATAAATATTGGTCTGAAACATCATTTCACTTCTGAAATCAATTCTTTGGCCAAGAAAACATATACATGTATAGACCAATATCCCACAATAAAAATATACCTCCAGTAAAAAGAATCAATAATTTCAAGAGGCACTATTTTGTTTGAATGGCCAAAAAAAGATCCCTAGCAACCACACCGACCAATGAGAGCGTCAAAACATTGTGACGTCATCACTTCACTGCCCATTGTTTACATAACAACGTCAGATAATGAGATGCATGTGGTTCACAACGATGAACCACATGGTGTGAATCACATGGTATTTTGCCAGAACTTCACTGCCTATTGTGGGATATATAACGTCACAACACCAGTAGAGCAGAGCTGCAGTGTGTATAGCCCTGGACCCCTGTGGGACAGGGGTCATGAATCGTCCCATTGAAAAATCATGAGATTTGGAAAATAGGGTTTGGGAGAATTCATTTTTCTCTGGCAGTTTTGTAGTTAGGATAAAATTAAAAAGACATACTGAAAATAGGTAAAATACACTACTGACGGCACCTAATTCCATAAACTGAAACTTCCTTACATCTGCAAAATTAACCTTTGAACTCCAAAGATCAGATTTTTTCCTTAAACATTACGGAAATGGCAGTCTCTGATTGGTCAGAAGTAGCCCTGGGACCCATGCGTAGCATGGGTCATGGGTCGTCCCATTCTAAATCTTGAGATTTTGACATGGTATCAGGAAAAGTAGTCTTGATTAAACAATTCTTATCAGAATTTTATGAAATTTTGGATTTGAGCAGCCCACATATTTTACTACTGACGGCACTAGTATTGGTGGCATTTTCACAAAGATTGGCAAGGTAAAAAGTAATTTAAAATTAGAGAAATGTCAAAAATAATTGAGAGACAGCCATCAGCCTCACTTTGGAGTGTTATGTCATCATTGTGACGTCACTGAAATAACCTATGACATCATAAACGTTTGTTATGACATCACTCTCTCTCACCCAATGGGAAGACCCCATTTGTTCAATGTATAAAGAAAAAAATCATTTCTTGAACTTCACAGGGTGAGTGTTCAGTTATTTTTACATGTAGAGATGTAGAAATAGGAAATTTTATATACTTTTAGGTGGTATAATTGAAATGAGCATGCTTTACATATATTTTTAGATATCTTGATTCTCCCAAACCCTGTCTTTCAAATCTCATGATTTTCCAATGGGTGGATCCATGACCCCATCCCCAGGGGTTCAGGGCTAGGTCAGAAGTTAGTGATGTCACAAACAACTTTGGTGACGTCATAGAAAAGCTATAGTGACGTCAATGATTTCACAGTGAGACTGATGGCTGAAACAGCCGTTTTTTATAGAATTTTCCTGTACTTTGTAGTGATTTACTCCCACTCACCAATGAAAGAATGCCTTCAAAAATGGTGCCGTCAGTAGAATGGTATGTTAGGTTAATGAACATCTAAATTTTATGAAATTTGTTGCACTAGTTTCCTTGCCGTCCTACTTCTCCTAATGTGGTATCAAACTCTCAAGATTTTGCATGGAATGACCCATGACCCATGCTACGCATGGGTCCCAGGGCTACAGTGTGTATAAGTCACAGTTCTGTAGATTCCTGTGTCTTGTTAACTTGCTTACCACTGTAAGAAATGTTAACTTAGATTGAGCTAATAAGTTAAAGTTACCCTGAATGATAAAATCCTTGGCCAAATATGGGCGATTTTCTGTGCCTTATAACATAAACTTGCGATCATTAATATTTAAAACTAATTCTTTAAGGTATATCTCATTATTAAATAAATTATCTAGTAATTTCCTTTACTTTTCTGGATAGTGCCTGCATCCTCCAGCACATCTACTACAGATGACGTCACAATATCCATTGTTATAAACATATTGTTATAAGTGAACAAATTCTTACAATTGTGATGACGTCAGAAAGCAGAAAGCCAACAAGTAGGGGGTGGTGATAAATCATGGAAAAAATCAAATTGCTGATAATCAAATGGAAACTACTTAGGTTTTGTTAAGGATGAGAAATGGTTTCCAAAAAGGTATAATACATGTCTGTAGCATTATTATTGGTCCCTCCCAAGACCGATTGAAAGTTTTGTTAATTTTTCGGTAGTATTTTGGTTACTTGCAAAGTCGCGGTTTGCTATACCTTGCGCCAAGTGATGTTAATGTGACAGCATATTTCATGGCTTGCTCCATTCCCAGCTCTGTGAGACTTTGCTGCTGGTATTAACACCAGATGACAGCACGTTCCAGTACTCAGTTTACCACATCTGCTAATAGGGACTTAATCCCTTCACAGTCAACAAAACTGTTCAGAAGCTCTTTTTCTATGTCATTCCTATCTGAGCTGCTGATCAAGCAACTTAGTGCTGTACTTTGACCATTCAACTATTGTATATCAGGTATGTTCAATTTATTTCATATTCTCATAATATCACTATATTTCAGTCTATACATATTTTTGCCCAGATAGAATTAATAATTAGTATTGAGTAAATAACAAGTATTTGTATCTTAGCCTGTATAGCATACAAGTGCTCATGGCTATTATTTACCATTTTCACTACTTTGTCAATTATTTGCCACTTATTTAGCAAGTTACTTATGTTAGTTATCTATTGGTTTAAGGTTGCCACTTGGGTAGTGTGCAGTCCTCGACATGTGGGACTTGGTTATTTGTAACTTGCTGCCCATTGCTTCCTTGTCAAGAAACCCCTTTCAGGGTAAGGTGTTTAACTTGTTGCTTATGGTATTTAATTACACTTTGGTGGTAAATGACTTTGAATAATTATTTCATGGTTTATGAGTTTGGTATTTGCACTTTGCATTAATGTGCAATGTTACTCTGGGTTACTTTATGACTATTCGGTTTTGTACATTTATTTGGTAATTATATGGTTGTTACTTAGTAATCTTTAGCTTCATTATATTAATATAACTATATTTATAACACACTTTGTTCATTATTACTTTCTGAGGTCTCAGTTAATTTGGCTATGCCACATGTGACTTAATGTACATTATTTATGACACGTCACTTACTCCCTTGTTCTTTTCCTGTTTTACAGGGTTTCTTCAGTGATTTATTCTACAATAAAGTATTTTACTTCAAGAACTTGTGGTTGTCAACTATATTTCCCTAAAACATTAAGGTTAATTTTATTATCGCCATTGGCTTCAGAATGAAAAGAGCTTTCATTTGAATACCAACATGACCTATCTACCCCATTTTTTCAGGTGCAATGTACTGATAAATGCAACGGGATAAGCTACAAAGTCAGTTCTCTTGTGGTAATTATATGGCTCCTGTAGAAATGTTGGCTAAAAATTTGCAAATCAAGTTTCTATATCAGTTCTTTGCCCAAAAATTTATGTTTATATATTTTCTGATAAAATCTGCTTGTTCAATTCAATGTGGTGGACAAGATTCCATCTGACACACAAAAGTATCAATTTTGCACTATTTCACCCGGTATTTGACATCGAGTGATAATTTACAAGTGTATTTACATGTTTATCACCTGGTTGGCTGTGAATATCACTGTTTACAATAAAAATATCAGGGTCTATGATATTGTAAAAAATACCAACCTTCAAGGGCGATACTTTATGACAATGGCTATGACATCACCAGCATTTCAGATGCCTGATGACGTCACAAACCAAGCAATGGCAAAAACAATAGGATTGTGACGTCACCTCCATTGTTGCTCCATGGCGACGTCACATTTTTGTAATGACAGAAAATAGTCCCTCTTTATAATTGAAAATTTGAGGTAAAACCAGGTGATAAAAACAAAACAACCACGCGTCAGGGCACTTCGTACAATATCACTCGCTGTTGTGTGAATTAATATCATTCTCGCCCTGCGGGCTCGAGTGATATTAATTCACACAACAGCTCGTGATATTGTTACTCAGTGACCCTGACTTGGGTTGTTTTGTTATAATATTACAGTATCACTTTTAGGTCCAGGGATTCTGTGCTTTAAAGCCATATGAGCAGTCATTCATGTAATAAATCCTAAGTAAATGAGGACATGACTGATGTTAATTTGTCCAATCAAAGAATCCATAGTTCACTCTTATTTCAGTCCAAAATTGCAGTCAAAACTAAATGAGAGGTCATTTCTTTGCATCTTGGGAGTCGGGTCATACAACTCATCACAGTCTGCCACTTTGTATAGAAAAAATGAGGACCAGTTCTCTGTGAAACATGCACTTTGTGACTCATGACAGCCAATGAAGTGTCATCTTCTCTACTTTCAACATGGGAAACATAGAGGCTGTTTGATTACTGTAGTCATGATCAAGAGAAGGCCATTTGACTTGTCATAACTGTTTTTAGAGTGAAAATCAGATGCATAATCCTTTCCTTTGGCTGTCACCAACAAGCTTGATAAGCCTCCCTTAAATCAAATTGACATCGCAAGTATTGGGTATGATCATTACAAATCATCAGCATGATGACACAGGAAATACCATTTTCATAGTGCAACAGTCAACTCTTTTTCTACATCAAAGTGGCAGACTGTAGTTTACTTGTGATGTCACTGGCTTAAACATGTTTTAATGATATTGTTTGTGTCAGTTTTCATTTGATCTATTTGTGCAACATATATATATATAACATGTGGCAGCATACGTGCGAAATAAACAAACTAATTAATTGGTTTGGTGTATGTACCTAACAAGAAGATCAGGAAACAAGCAGGTAACTGTTAATGACATGGCAATACCAGTTTGCAAATTGAAAAGAAGAAAACACATTGTTCCGATCGACCGCCAATCTGCAAACAGCTCTAGTGAAAACATATAAGCAGTATCATCTCCACTAATCATAAAGTGGCTCCCAAAAAGTAATAGTAAAGAGACACCTGGTCCCATTCAGCTGCTAATTGACAGAATTTTAATGACAAGTTTCTAGGTTTCTTCATCTCCTTGGTAAAGGAATTTATGAAAACATGCCAGCATCATCTCTCACAAAATTAGAAAAATCATTAAGTAGATAGCTTTAGAAATGTCATGGAAACTTATCAGTTTAACAGAATTTAATTAATACCTGTACAGATTTGAAAATCATAACCATTCGACATTGTTGCACAATGCTGAGTACTGACTCAAATATTATTCACTACTAAATTACTTATCAGCTTGCCATTGTAGTGGGATCTTTGAAATGTCTTTATAGGCAAGTGTTTTATGGTAACATATGAATTGCTTTCCTTGACTTAATTAGTGCCTGTCACTGCCTGCTGAATTTTTTGAAGAAACACAAAATTAGTTCTCCTTTGTTAATCTTTATAAATTACATGGCAATTTTGATAATTGCCTCAACAGGAATTTTGTGTAAAACAGTTTTTAGACCCAAAAAGCAAGGCTAAATTTCATTAGCTGCTCTACGATGTCTTTGCATCAGTACAGTTATTACAGGCCTGAAAAGGATAAACCGCCATTCCTGAATTTTGGCCGCAGTACAGGATGATGGATATAAATGATGCTTTTAATGTCCATAACTTTTAGACATATAAAAAGGACTTTATTTTCCTCTCTGAAAAAATGTAGAGAAGATGACCTGCCATTTGGAGGTAATTAATTTTGAATTAGGGCTGAAATAGGATTAAATGCTTCTTGGCGGCCACCTTTTCATCCATTTTTTGCTGCCAACTTTGATTCTACAAGCAGTTACATCAGAAAAGGATGTTAAATTTCATAAACATATTCTATGCACCTACATCTCCAAGAATATGCATGTTTAGCAATTTTGCATGCAAGCTCCACAGGGAACAGACTCTCATTACAATTGTCTGATTATGATTGTGATAGTTCAACATTATATTGTAATTCAAATGCTTAAAAGTGGTCAAATATACATCAATACATATCATGTTGGTACTCATTTGAAAGCTCTCTTTAAGGCAAAGACAGTGGCACCATTCCCAATGGGATAGCTGTTAACTACATCAAGTAATCAATAACCGCGATTTCGAAAAACGTATTAATTTCAGCTAAAAAGTTTATTATCTTCAGATGAGCTTGGGAGGGATCAAAAATGAAGCTACAGCTATGTGTAATACATCAATTTGCTGCATTTTTCTGTGTTAACAATGTTTGGATAGTTTCCATTTGAAATTTTAAAGTTCATTTTTATCACCACCCCCTACAACAAGGCTCAAGATTTTTTCCGTGCGTACCCGAAATAAATCCAGGGGTCATTTGGTGCACTTCTTGGGTCATTTCAATGAGAAATAATCATCAGAGAGCAAAGAAATTTTGCACACTTAGCCACCTGTGCACGATGCAGGAGATATTAAAAAATTAGAGAAATTTTGGGTGTAATCCTGACCTATCATTCAGGGTAACTTTAAGCAAAGTTAAAGTTAATAAAGTTAGAGCTAATAAGTTGAATTTTTTGTCTAGTTATAGTCCAGCAGAAGTGGGGGTGAACCCTCAAATGTGGTCTATAGTTTAGTTCTTGAGCTCGTTTGAAAGCTGAGAATGAGTAGATTAAGAATCTGCCGGATGCCCACTTGGCACCCTTGAGCATTTTCCGTAATTCAAGATGGCGTCCAAGATGGCCGCCGAAAATATAAAATCTGTTATCTCCTCTTCTAATAGTGATAAAAGCACACTTTTTGGGTCTATACCTATGTATTTTGGGTCACAGAATATGATTATGAGGTGGTTAGATGTTTTGGAACAAGATTTGCTCTTCAAATTCAAGATGGCGTCCAACATGGCGGCAAAAATGACAAAAAATTGAGTATTTCAGCTTCTAATTGTGATAGAAGCCCACTGTTTTAAATAAAACTTAATGGGAGTGTGGTTCACAGCAATGAACCTCACTCATGTCAGGTCTGCTGCAGAATAAACACTCGTCCTTCGGACTCGTGTTGTATTCTTCCGCGACCTGACATTCATGAGGTTCATTGCTGTGAACCACACTCCCATTAAGTTTTATTATAGAAGCATTTATAGCTTGCCAAATAGTGACGTCATCCAGCTAGCTTTCCTATGACGTCATCACGATTGTGTCTCAATAGTAATGACGTCACATAAACGCCCACACTTTTTTTGTTTGGCGCATGCAAAAAAGTTTCTTGGTATATCCCTGTGTGGGTAGCTCTGTCTCCTACCATTTCGTCCATTTGAAGACCTCTGGTCTCTGCGCTTCGCGCAGAGACCTGGCGGTCTCCATTAAATGAGATACATGTATCAATAATTATTGCAACATCAATATAGACTGACAGCCCATCTTCAGCAACACAAAATCTGCTCAAGCCATCAAGGGCATAATTTCCTTTAAATTTGGGACCCACCTACCCACTGGAGGGCAAAGTACCTGGAGAGAATATAATTTTCTTGATTTTCAAGAACATATAAAGGTGTATTTTATTTGTTAAACATTGCATCAGTGAACGATTACTGCGATATGGATATTGCAAGTTATGATATTGTGATTTCGATATTTTTGCAATATATTGCCAAGCCCTAGTTGTAAGTTCATATCCCCTGAAAAAGACTGCTGTTGCGAGAATCCAAAATTTGAAAAAAATATCAGAAATCCTCATTTTTTCCAGTTTTTTGGTTTTCATGAAAATTCCATAAAATTGGCCCTCCTAATGAGTTAAGTCGTTTAAAGAGGCATAATGTAGACATGGAAATTAATTTTTTTCACATTTTTTTCTGAATTTGCTGTTATTAATTTTTGTAAGAGCATTTAGACCTCCAAAATGACATTTAGGGTATTTAGCGCATATTATGGTAGATCTTCATTCCCACAGGTATAACCGTTTCGGAGTTCTGCTCCGGAAAACGAAAACCTTTTTTTTAAATTTCAATATTTTACAAGGACAGTAGCGATTGCTTTAACATGAACACCAAAAGGTGTGTGGCTCCGTGGTACAGTGGCTAGCATGCCCGCCTTGTACACATGAGGATGTGGGTTCGATCCCCACTCCGGCCATGTCCAGAGGTTATCACTATAATGATTGGTATGATTGCCGTTCAGTATGGTGAGCGCCGGTGAGCAGATTTATCTGGAATGGGCGCTATATAAAATCATACTATATTATTATTATTAAAGGCAACATATATGCTGTAAGATCCAGTCATGTGCCAAATATATAGGTTGGGCACAGTGACCAACACACAATGTGTGATGTGGTGATGCCACCCGCAGTGGATCCAAGCAAGATACAAGAATCCGAGGATTCAAACACTGGGTTTAGCAAGCTTTGCATGATTATTATTATTAGTAAGATTTTTAAAGATGGGATATGTTTATTGCTCAATGACCTGCTTATTAAACTCAATTTTACATGAACCTTCTTTTAAAATGTAACTTTTTACACACAAATCATAAGCAAATATTTGCAAAGTACTCAATGAACTTCCCATTTTGCTCATACTGTACTGATTGAAACAGGAAAGCCTTGTCAGGTTTGCAGATATACCACTAAATTTTGTGAACAGAGATACCACTTACATTCAGTGGCATCACAAGGGGGGGGGGGCTGAGTCACAGTGAACAAATCAAGAAATGCAGCCATTTTGTAGAAGTCATCTTAGATTCCTCAGGGGTCTTTGATCCATACCCTCAAACAAATCTCTACACATGTACCGAATTTCAAACCTCTAGTTGATATACTAAGCTCACAGTGGGCAACTCAAGAATGATGGCCATTTTTTGGCAGTCATTTTGGCAGCCATCTTGTATTTCCCAAACTATTGATTCACACCATCAAACAAATTTCTACCCCAAATTTCAATACTCTTAAGTGAAAAACTTAACTCGCAGTAGCAAAACAAGAATAGCAGAAATTTTGTGGCGGCCATTTTGGCAGGCATCTCGAATTTCTGAAAATGTTCCAGATTCAAACCCTCAAACGAATCCCCATACTAAATTTCTCTGAGTGAAAGACTAGGCTCACAATAGACACTTTAAAATGTGGCAATTTGCTGCCAAAAGAGGAAAAAGACATGTTTTGGAATTTTGCTAATTTCTGAATAACACCAGCACATACAGCACCAAATTACACAAGAATCCGCGGATTCAAAGCCTGGCTCAAGTGGCAGTGATGACGGCAAAATATGTAGCAGTGATGACGGCAAAATATGTAGCAATGCTGGTGAAATATAGTTAAGTCTACTTTTTTGGAAATGGCCGAGAAAGGTGGTTCTGAATTGCGGCAAGTGAAGTGCTGTTATTGTGGTTGTTCCATGAACAAAATAATATCAAAATAACCACAAAAAGAATGTGTACGATTTTTTAAAATCTTGAAGTCGCCCAATTTCCTCCTTTGAAAATATTGGCGAAATTGAAAAAAATTTGGAACAAAAAAATTGTTTTTTTTAATCTAGGAAAACAATTTTTTTCTTTTTTTTAATTTAGGAAAAATGTTGCCCGATTTCCTCTTTTTGAAAAAAAAAAAAAATTAGTGTAATTGAAAAAATACCGTGCAAGCACGTAAACCCCGCTGGCTCTGTGTGAAGCCATTGAGACCATTCGGATACTGTTACATGCATACAAAAGTAATAAATTCCAGTATTGTTTGCAAAGAAAAATACCGTGCAAGGCACTGGAAGGCGAGAATCTCAAATTGAAAATTCACTTGTTAGGCCTATTGTAAGTGTGGATTGCTGGGTGAATATATACAGCGATATTTTTATTTAGTATATCCCAATATTGACGTTGAGAACCAAAAAACAAGTTTCATTAACATGCCTCATCGATGTGTCATGTGAAATTTGCATTATAATGTGATTACTTCAATAATCTGATGCCGAACCGTAAATGCTAACCCTCCCCCCCCCCAGACTACCGTGTGTGGATCCACCGCCGATCAGTAATAAGCTGATCAATTAGTGTTTCTCATAACATTGTATTTAATGGCCTACTGTGTATAGAGTTAGATGGTTTGACTGTGTCAGTGCATTGGAAATGTGGAATGGCAGTAATTTACAGCATATATTAAGCAGAGTGGTCACTGGTCAGCATGCAGTAATACTTCCCCCATAAGCTAGCAATGTCACACAGGAATTATGCATTTGTGCAAATTAAATAGAACAGTGCTTAGCATAAGTCTCAAAACCAACACAAACTGTGTAAGGCCTTATCAGGGGTCTGTGTTGTAAAAATTTCATCACATTGCACTTTTGGAACCCTCAGTAATTGACACCACATGGCTGACACTCAGACAAATTTTCAACCCCAAATGAAAGACACACCCAAACAGGGTTTATTAAAAACTTTTAAGTCATGCTCTAGTTTCCTAAATTAATGGCAAATCAAATAACATTTAATATGATCTGAACAGGACAGGATTATTAAAAAATCACATGCACATTAAATTTTTGTGGAGATTCCACTCAGAATTTCTCATTGTGACTGATATGTGATATGTGTTCAAGATGATATTATTTGTCTTATAAAAAAATACAAAATGAATATAATTGGAGGGGGGGGGTACTGAGCAGTGAGCACTCAAGAATGCTTATTGCATGTTTTAACACAGATGACACTGTTGATAAGGGGGGAGCACCTGCGGACACAGGTCCAATATTGGGGGGGGGGGGGGGGGGGGTGGTGGAAGTACCTGTCTGAGGTATGCCACCGAAGTTCACAATTTAGCATCATACCTTAGAAGTTTTAAGGAAATTGATATATCACCACCTTCTATTTCCCTGGGCCATGGGTGTATATCACATGATAAAGCAGTGTGGAGATGGATGCATGGATGAGTAGGGCTCTATGCCCTGTATTTATGCACTGGTAGGCTAATAAGGACAGGAGGAGGACAAGGCAATGAGGTGAAGGATCCAACATAGGCCCAGGTTAACTTATTGCCTACTGTGATTGTATGAATGTGTGTGTGAATGTGCTCAAATCCACTGAAAGTTTCTGTTTGTAACATTATGAATGGACGAATAAAAGTATGTTCTATTCTATTCTATTCTATATAATGCCCCCCCTCAGGCCATTTCTAGATACACCCCTGATAAAGCCCAAATCATCTATCCAGATAGACAGATAGATACGATACGATGCGATACGATAATACTTTATTGAATCATTGAAAACAATGAAACTCATTAGATAGATTTATAGATAGATAGACAGATAGATAGATTTATAGATAGACAGATAGATACTATTAGATAGATAGATAGATAGATAGATAGATAGATAGATAGATAGATAGATAGATAGATAGATAGATAGATAGATAGATAGATAGTCATGATGGGACGACAGTTGCTCAGTTGGTACCACTCAGGTCATTCTATCACTGTGTCCCAAGTTCAAATCCAGCTCTGGCCTGGTCACCTTAATCTATGTTAGACAGCAGTTTCAATCATCCTTTGCCTCATTACTGTATCACCCTGTCCTAATTAATGTTCTGAGTGCATAAATACAGGATGTAAAGTCCCAGTCACCCATCCATCCTGAAAGATGGATATCTGATAGCTTGATGATATGATAGATTGATGGATAGGTATATATTGTAGTAACTATCTTAGATCACATTCTTATAAAATAATTAAATTACTAGTATCTGATGACCACCAAAGATCATGCTGTAAAATTGATGTCCAATCTTTTATATGCCTAAGATGTGTGACAGCATGCATAAATAAATAGCAACAGCAGCTGTAGTTTCTTCATGGTAGAATGTACTTACAATCTAACTCTAAACAATGTAGTAAACATATATAACACATACTTGGGGATTTTAGAAATCCAGATGGGACTCATCAAAAGAGTAACCAAGGGACTGGGGCTATAACAGGTCATTTTGTGGTTTGTGGTTGAATTAACACCCCATTTGGGCAAGATTGTAAGTTGCTCACCATGATATTTCACACATGTAGCATTTCTTCACTTCTTTTAGCGAGTTTTTTGGGGGTTTTGTTTTCTCTCTTTTGTTCTCCTTTTTTGTTTTCTAAAGGTCATGTTCAGCACTCAGAGACAAAATATAGTAGGCAGGGATGCATAAGTATATGACAAGGCTATTAGGAACATATCCGGGCACGCCACGTGCCTGGAAACCTGCCATACTCGAGAGCCCCCATAGGCATACGGGAAACCCGTTTCGCAGGGGGGGGCTGTCGCTATTTTGCCCTGAAATTTTAACATGGCACCGATGTGACCAGGGCAGCGGATCTGCCCAGATTGGTCAGGACCTCCTCCCCCTCCAATACACCCTGCATTGCGAGGAGTGCTTTTCCTACCTCCAACATGCCATTAGCTTCCAAAATGCCATTAAATAATAATAAGCCATAGTGGAAATGTTGAGGGAATTTCATAGGCCTACCTGTGTACAGTGGCATAGCCAGGTATTTATAATTTCCAGAGGGGATTTAGCATGTTGAGTGGTGTTTAAGGGTTCCCAGCAGACAGGGAAATAGTGAAATCAATTCCCTGCAGGGGAAAATCAGGGAAGTTGAAATTTGGCTCATTGGTTTGATTTATGGATTAAAATGGTTCTGGATTTGTTAATACATATACATGTATACATGGATGCTAAAATGCTCAAAATCACTTGTTATATAATATGATAGTTCACAGTTGAAAATTGGTAAAAGGGATTTGATAACCACTTGAACTGTACAGTAATTTGAGTAGAGCCAAAGGCAGATTACCAAAGGTGTACAACTTTCCATTTAGGCCTCAGCCCAAGCACATTCCATTGAAGGGCATTTTTTACCCAACTCTCCACCCCTTTCAGAACACATGTGGCATGTCACTGGCACCTCAGATTGACAATTTGTTGGTTTGTTTTCCCACATCATGACACATGACAGATAAGCATGTGCACTGTCAAGAATTTGCTGTAAAAACTTACTTGTTCTTGTTTACTGTGACAGTTCACATTGCCTAAGGTGAAGATCCACATTTTTTAGTCTTTCTGAACTGACAGCTTATACCAGGTCTGAAGATTTTTTTTACACTGACATCACTATTTCGGAGAATGTAGAAGAAATAATGCAAGATATTTAGAAGTCAAAGATAGTTTTGAGAAAATAATTCCAGTCATTTTTGACAGTGTACATGAGATTCCTGGTAACAATCAATTACGCACATCTAATTGCTAGAAATGCCTGGAAACTTGTCATTCCCATCTGCATGACAAAATAAGATAACAGGCAAAATTTGAATGAAATATGAGCAACACAAAGTGAGTTATGCTTGACGAAATCCCCAGCACCAGTCTCGTTGAGCACTGCAGAACCCCGTAGGCTATGTATAGCCTGCGGGGTAAAAAAGTGGAATTTTTTTTTTTTTTTTCAAATCTTGGAAAAAAAAATTTTTGGAAAAAAAAAATTTTTGAAATTGAAAAAAGAAAGTAATTTCCATACATCTAGCTACCCTAACAAACCAATAAAACACAAAAACAGATATATTGAACCTATAGTTATTGAACAGTACAGTTGACAGACAATATTTTCAGACCATTACTCCTGAATTAGCCTGGTGAGCCAGGCTAAAAATGCATTTCAGAAACCAAGTATACTAAGGTCCCCAGTTGGTTTTTAAGCCTCTAAAACCTCCCAATTTATCTCCACAAAACTTCAAAGAAAAGCACTTTGTCCCATTCTCTCTCTATTACACTGGGGGAACCCAGTGTAACAAAAGGAAGTCATGTGATAATTACAACATGCCTGCTATTCATTCCTAAGCCATATGCATGCTCTATAACCAAGTTAGCCTCGCTTCTTATACTTCAAAAATCTCCAAGCAAAATGGCTGATCCAGGGCCAAAAAGACATACTGAAAATACTCAATTTCTTCTAAATTTTCGAATTTCCCGCCTAAAGTTTACACTCTTTCACCCACTTTCTCCCGGACTACATAAATGGCGGTGTGTAAACACCTCCATTAACACAGTACTTAAAAAGTTTTAAGACACTTTGAAAAGGTGTGCATATTTAATATTGCAGAGTTTATGTTAGTATTGAATGAATAATAATTACACATTTATTCATCTATAAAGGTATAATATTATTCTTCATTATCTAGCCATTAACCTGTTATGATAAGACAATGTCCTGTAAAATCATGTACCTATCACCTTCTGAAGTCATTTTGCCATTTTTGACGACACTATATATAACAAGACACCACAGAGCATTCAACCATGAAAAGAACTACCTTAGGTGGTGATGGGTTTGGAAGACTTGTGATGTACTTGGAATGCTGATCACTGGCGTACCACCATTCCAGGAATTGGAGGAAAAATACCCCAACAGAAACAGCACTTGACAAGCCAAGGGAAACTGAGCCCACGCCGTAGCGAGCCAGGGCGATACACTTCCCAGCAAATCTGAAAAATAAATCACAAAATGTGTTTGAACATATTATAAGTTAACATGAGCTGATAGATTGAAACTGATAAAAATATCAGTAAAATAAAGAATCCTTTGTTAAGCATTGACAGAATCTGGTACATTCGGTACAGGTGAAAGATAGTCAATCAAATACATTGTCATATCATATAAATATATATATGCCATTATATGGCTCTTCCATATTTAGCCCATTGTACTTACGATCTGTTAGCCAAGTCAAGTGAGGGCTTCATGGCTTCCTGAGCCAGGAGATCTTCTTCAGATAAATACTCCAAATTGACTCCAGCCAGAGGGAGCCACGGAGTATGATAGCGCAGTTTACCCAGGGCATACGTTAGGTGGCAGCACAATAGGATTCCTTCATAGAGCACATGGATGCAAGGGTAGACCTTCACAAAAACAGACTGGATTTGTTTCCGGAGCTCCTGCAGATATATGACAACTGAATGTATCTAATTAAATCTGTGTAAAATAAATAATTTACATAAATATATCTCAAAGCGTCGTAACAATTTATCAATTATAGAAGCTGCGAAAGAGCACAAGCTTGGAAATGCTGAAACTTTTCCCTTCAAAGTATTACTGTGAGGCTTCCAAACAATGATGTGAACCTCCAAGCTGAACTGATAGCTTTTTCAACTTTACTTCCATGCTTACACAACAACTGTCTTATTTCATGATACACAATAATCAACGATGCAAACTGGTGTTAGTAGATAATGAATGTCTTCAACACAAACTAACCTGCCGAGTTCCATCATTCCGTATGGGCTGCTGTTTCATTGATTCATATTTACTATCGCATTTTTGTTTAATGTAAGGCAACAGTACCTGTAAAAGTAAAATAAGGTATCATGTATTAACCCAACTAAATTTAAAAGAACATGCAATTAATGTCTTTGAAGGGTAACATGTGTAACAAGTATTTTAGTGTCAGAGGAGAATACATTGATACACCGTTTATTTCATTCAATATAAAAAATCATGAGAAAAATTTTATCCAAGTCAATTTTAAAAGCATGCACGCCTAAAATATCCTGAAATTGCAAATTCAAGCAAATTTTTAAAAGATTTAAAAACTTTGCCAAGCTCACCAAAAACAAAATAGATTTGATCTTTTGTGACTGCTGTAATTTAGCTGATGCATCTTTCGCTGGAACTCTCTTTAAGCCATAGAAATTTTCGGCGAAAGACCCCTCTGAAATGAATCAAGCAGCCGTATGTTAACCATCATACAAAATATACCATCAAAATACAGAGAAATATCAAATATCACAGCAAATGCCACTCTCATTATCAGATTACTCTGCCTTATCAGTCAGGAGTTAGCCTGAAGAGGACAGCACAAGACTAGGTTTACTTAAATATTTGTTGATGAGTTTTAGCAAATTGTAAGAAACTTACTGTAATGATTCAGATAATAGTGGGTAAGAACCAAGTCCAGTAATGAATACACCTCGTCCCCACACCTGTACAACCACCCATAGCGCACTGGGTTGGTCTCTGCTAATATCTGTCAAAATTAAGGAAGATAAAAATATTGAGATTTTTTAAATAATCAATTATATTTTAGCAAACAATTTGTCTGTTATGAAATATTCTGCAATTTCTATTTTTAAGGGAATTGGCTCTTTCAGAAATTGAGTGATGCAAAATACAGGGTGACCCACCTCAACTTGTGCATTGATGTTGTAACCAAAACAGTGTTTGCTGAAAAAGTTTAGGATTTCCAATGCAAAAATACCATGCAAAGCATGTAAAGCATCAGCTGTAGAAGTAAACATTGCTTAAAATGTGAATGATCTGATATGTTAAATAAAATGATAGGAGTATCACTATCCATTGTGGTAGGATACTCAAGAACTTCAATTTTATGCAATGTCACCAAATCTGCTAAGCATAATTTCTATTAACCCAGGCTGGAGAAGTGAAAGCCCTCAAAATGATGAGTTGAGTGACTTCAGAGGAGATATGGAATATTTGTAATTTCTGTTTATCACATGGTGTCTGTGGTCACACACGAGAAGAAGAAGAAGGAAAACAACAACTAAATGGTCATCAAAAAAACTGATATTCACCTGAGCTTTCAAAATGGGATCTGCCATTACTGCACACCTAATAGTTGTATAAGTTATGGTCTAATTCAACTCAATGGATTGGGTTTTCAAATAATTTATGAGCTTTGAAACCTAAGAAAATGGATTTCCAAAAAAATATACCAAGTCTGTAAAATAGGCCAAGTCTGTATAATTATAGAAGGCCTATTTATTATCTTTGATCATTTGTTAAATTTTAAGTTATATAACACTCAGTTGAAGCAATGAGGCTTATTGTCAATTGCACTTCAACTGTCAGCTGAGCTGTGACATTTCATATAAGTCAGGTGACAATACAATGTCAATAGCACTTGACTAAAGGGGTGAAATGACCTGCTGAGATGTCAAAAAAGCCAGAACAGATTGAATTGCAATCAACATGGTTTGATTGCCATCTTGGTCACCCTGACATCAAAAGCAGAGTTAATTGCTGTCTTCCTCAGCTGCTTTGAAAAACAATCGACGATCTATTGCGTGGGCGATATTAGGACACTTTGTAGTTTAACAAGTTGTGCATGAAAAGTAGCGCGAAAATAGTGCTCGTAAAACGGATTTTGCAGGCAGTTACGGGAAAATGCCTCATTTGATAAGTTTGAATACCTGCCAGTCATGTGTAAGGCCATATATTATCAGTCCAGCCGAAATTTGACAGCAAACATAAATTGTTGTTGCTCTCGTCCGCCATATTGGAACCCAGAGAAATGACGCGACCTGATTGGCTGATCACTTTTTTGTTTTTTTCAATAAATGATGACAAATTACGAAAACAGTAGTGTAAATGGCTTGTAGTAGGTGTATAGTTAATGTGTAAAAGAGAAAATATTTAAAATTGGCAAATGAGAACCGCAAAAAAGGAGCATTTGATACTTCGGGTGTTTTCGTCAGATGCCGAAGTTGCCCGACATCGTCCGCATCCAGTCAGGATAAATGGCGGACGAAGAAGGTTGTGCGCGATGAGGAGTGAAATAAAATGTATTGAATCAGAGGAAATAGGCACTCTGTATGTCTGAAATATAACCCTGTCTTGTTGTTAGGGGCTAATAAAAACTCGGGAGGAGTTTAGTAGG
Source organism: Platynereis dumerilii (assembly GCA_026936325.1). Taxonomy (NCBI): domain Eukaryota; kingdom Metazoa; phylum Annelida; class Polychaeta; order Phyllodocida; family Nereididae; genus Platynereis; species Platynereis dumerilii. The sequence continues at coordinate 23,538,351 of JAPTHN010000002.1, read as the reverse complement.
TATACTTGGTAGATTGACAGAGAAATCATCGGCGATAGGTAAAAACTGCCTGCCGGCATGGAAACGGACGATTGTAATAAGCGATCAGCTACTGTTGTAGCTGATGCTTAAAAACCAAATTGGATTTTCAGTAACAAGAGCCAAGAGTAGAGTATTATGCAAGTTTGGTTCACTTTTGGTTAAAATTGGACTCAGAAAAAGAGTTCAAATTTTTGCATAGCTTTTTTTCTGATTTTTTACAATTAAGCTCTGCCAACCTTGGAAAAATTTTTTGGGTCACATGTAATGCATTTACTATGCTACAGAAGCTATAACAAAGCAGTGCCAGGGCTTTTCTTTGAAGGAGGTTTGGGTTTACGGAGTCAGGAAGCCCAAATACTGTCCTGATGCTGTGCACCATTTTCATACCGGTAATTTCCTGGGGTCTATTACCAGTGATGGGTGGGCAAAAATTGTTGTTACCTCACAATAAGCATTTGAATTGCTTAATTTTACATGGGAATATCATTAATCACTTTCAATTTGAGCATTGATGTGTTTATCCGCCACTTTTTAATGGTTCCAATAATGCACATAAATTGTCATCAATGAATCTTATATCTCCAAGAAAAATTACTTGACTTGGATTTCTGGGCAAAATGACAGGGTGAATTTGTTGAGGGGAATCTTCTGCACCTGGCAGTATTACAGAACCATGTGTTTCCATCGCAAATGTTGGTCAAAATAAGACTAGATTTTGAGGGATGGAAATTTGTGACTTTCCAGATGACACCAAAAATGGATTTTGGTAGAAGTGTTGCTATACCTTTTCTCTTTGCTTTTAAAACCTGAGTGTCGTGTTTTACATTTCTAATGACTCTGACAACCATAATACCTTGCTACTTTGGGTTGGAAATCATCTGTCTGTCGGTTATTCTAATTGTTTTGCCATATTTTGACTTGTTTGTCTCCGACTGGTTGTCATTCTAAATTTTCTGACTTGGTAACCTACACTGGACTCTAAATCTCACAAACACCATCCATTCCCTTCCTCAAGAACCTCCTTTTGCATATCAAAGTCATTTCAGGCAGTTTTGGAGGATTTTGGTGATGCTGGTGCACTTTGAATTCTTTGCGGCTGATTTTTCGGCACAAAATAAAACAGCGACACATTTTTACTTGCCTGTAATTTTTGATAGAATTGCTGCAGAGGCTTTTAACTCACTTTATTTAACAGCCATTACTACCAATTCGAAAAATATGTTTTCAAAAATTGCCTGTCTCATTTTTGTTGTCTTCAGTAAACTGTTAAAATCATGCACAAGTTGAGGCGGGTCACCCTGTATTTACAAGTATGACAGGGCTTACAACAAAATAGAGAAATTGACCTTCACTCCCAGAAAAATATATCAGCAGACAAACACTCTTCTAAGCCATAATTACTAGGCCGCTATCTGTCATTTTTGCCTTGCTTCTGTTGCAGATAATTTAGTTGAAAAATATGGGTTTCACAATTCACATGCTGATACATTTGGAGTCAGACCCAAGAGGAAAAAACAAGACTCCAAAATTGTGATTTAGACATTGACAGACGAGATCCAATTAAACGTAATATTTACCATTAATCATTAACTTACAGTGCAGTGGCACTGAGTGCACCATTCATTATTGAATGGCATTCAATAATATTATATCACACGGCAAATATCTGGGAAACATTACAAGAGGAATCAATTTCATTAAAAGTCAATTTGATATTCCACCACATCTTCCGCTCCTTAAAAATGTTGAATAATATTTGTGAAGTATGTGCTTTTTATAAAGTGCTTGGGCCTACCCGTAACATGTGAGTGACAGCTGGTTTCAAAGATGACATGAGATTCTCTTGCGCCAAAGCAACAAAGATATCCGGCCTGCCTGCCTCATCTTCCGTTTTGTTTGCCGTGGATGTCAAATGTGCCCCATATTCCGCCATATTCAAATCTTCTCTTGTGACCCTAAAAAAAAAGTTTATTTCATGCCGTTAATATGATACTGATACTATTCCGATACCGATACCATTGGTTAAATGTGGAGCACTGCCTCAGATCAAACACCTGTACTGATTTTTGGGTTCCGATACCACCGATACCGATACTGGCACTGGTATCGGAACATTCTTATACATATATTTATTGATGAATTTATAAGTGTTGAAGCCTATACATAAACACCTCTTGTCCAGCCTTTGCGAATATTATAGCAGTCAGAAGGACCTGTCTGGCAGATTTTCACCTGGGGAAGGCTGTTCAGACCAAAAAATTATAATTCCATACATGGTAAAATTTCTTGAAATAGCCAAGATAGGCTGTGATAGTGGAACTCTCCTTTTTCCAGCTCTCCTGTGTTGACGAGCAGAATAAAACTATTTCCGGGAACAAGCTGCCATTTTGTACCATTGCTGAGTCAGTGGAGCTGGCATTCCAGGCCCCAGGGCACTTTTAATCCATTGAAAACATTACGGATTTGCATTGCCGAGTCTTAAATGGAATGTTTAGCATGGATTACCACCATATTCCAGTACTGTCAGGCTGATTAGACTTTGTTACAGACCTTAGAAACCCCGGTTCCATTATATGTTCCCAGGCTGATGTTTCCAGAAATAGTTTTATTCTGCTCGTCAACACAGGAGAGCTGGAAAAAGAAGAGTTCCACTAACGCCCGCTATTGCCATTTCAGTCCAGCAGGGGATTTTGGATCTTCGCAAAGACAGTAAGACTGCTACTACAGTCTAGCATTGACGAGCACTGAAACGAGTCATGACTTAGGCCATACGTTTAGAGACTAGCATAAACATTAAACAAGGGAAGCTATAACTATAGTGTTGTTGTGATCGACGAAAATATCACCGATGATCATCAACACTGTCAACATCGATTTTGTCTTTTTGCAACAATAGATCTATTTAACATAGGAAGAATTATATCTGTATGGCTTCTGTTATAGAGCCGTAATTATCAAGATTAAGGTATATTCTCAGTAAGCTGGTAAGAAAAATAATCGATCTAGAATCGATTTATGTTGAATCGGAAGGGTCATCCGATAATCGATGTTGAAAATAGCTCATTAAGTAATTGGCCAGAGACCCCCCTAATGATATTAATGTCACCCAAAAAATTAATTAAGTGCACCCCACAACAACAACCATATGTTGTGTCTGGATTCTTGATCCTACACCCAAAATTGTTATTTTCCACCGTACAAGCTTACATCCTCTTGTCTTGTGCTACCCACGACCCAATGGCATGGAGCAGTATATTATCTTACCAGTACCAAGCGCATGGGATCTTCGTGGCCCATGCCCCCCCGCTCGAGATCACCCAGCTACGCCAATGCCCCTGAGTCCCCAAGGCCCCCCCCCCACAGGAAATCTGTGCCCCCCCCCCCACCCCGCTCCTGGCACTCCAAGCTCCAGCTCCAGAGCAGCAGCCAAATCATGCATGCATTCTTGAGTAAATTTAGGAGAATGCCACATCTCTCGTTCCAAAACTGTACACACATTACTTACCAACTGTTCTAAAAGTCATTTACGGCTTGTCAAGTATTTTGAGACCACATATCAGAGAGAATAGCAGCTCTGCTGGACATTTCTGCACAGTTTGTTGATCATGGTGGACATTGACCTGCCGCAAATGGAGTTGAGCTAAATGTCGCAAAACAGATTTTATTTTTGTAAAAATTATTTATTTGCTCCAAGATTGTTAGCTATTTGGACAAATAATGTCTATAGGTCGATATAATTTATAAGGCCTACAATAAAAAATTATTCAAGACACTGGCTGTAGCAATTACGACATTTCATTTGCGGCATTTGTTTGTTTTCATTTCATGACAGGCAGAATTGAAATTTAATTTATATAAAAGATCCACCTAAAAACTGGCAGTTCACTGCTGTCAGCGATGGAGGAGTTCCCTGTGAAGGTTTACATCTATGATCTGTCCAAAGGATTGGCCAGAAGTCTGTCAATGCCTCTGTTGGGTAAATATTCATACTTGAAATTTTGACAGCTATCTGACAGCTGCAAATTTTTGATAAAATTGTGACTTGTAGGCTTGTTTTAGGCTAAAGTGGATGAATGCTGATATCTCATCAATCATTACATGAAAATGGGTTCCTCCCAAAGGGTCTATGCGATTTTTAGTAGACCGTCCCCTCGCCATGCTGGGCTGCCAATCGCTGGGTCCAGGGTTCGAATCCATCTCTTGCCGGGTCACCTGGGCTTATGTTGGACGGCTGTTTCAATCATCCTTCGCCTCATTGCCGTGTCCTCCTCCTGTCCTAATTAGCCTACCAAGTGCATAAATACAGGACGTAAAGCCCCAAACATCCATCCATCCATCCCCTGCCCCCAACATATATTAGGCCTATTGTAAAGCAATACACACTAAAACACATGTATTGGGGGAGCATTTAGTGCCCAAATAGACATGTGAACACGGTGAAATGAGGAAAGATAGGAAAAGCAGCGAACCGCTCCATGTTCACCCTATGTAATGCCCTCCCGAGCTCAGACGATTTCAAGATACGCCCTGCTCCCCCCCCCCCTCCCCTCCAGTCATTTGTTCTCGCTCTATGAATGAGAGCACCGTTTTTCGATCATAGTCAATTAAAAAAGTTACCCTGAATGATAGATCAGTTTGGATCAAAAGTTATGCTAATATTTACATTTTCTGATCATGATCATGGACATAATGAAAAAGTTCATGTTCACTGTTGCTGGATTCAAGAATGTGTCTATTTTTCAATCAAGTTTAATGTCACTGCCGGCGTGACAGCACGTAAATTATGCTTCACATGCTATTTTACAACAAAGAAACCTGTTACTATTTTTTTTTTAATCACGTTCATATCAGATAATATTAAATATTATCTGATAAGAATGTGGTGTAAATAAAATTGTAACAGCCTTTTTAGTTATTGATAATTATATGATCACACTAATTGATTGTTTTGGAATACAGGCAAACAGCTCGATGGCATCTGGCATACAGGAATAGTTGCATATGGTCAAGAATTTTATTATGGCGGAATGGGGATTGAAAGTTGTCAGCCTGTGAGTATTTTTTCTTTTGACTTTCAACCAATCTGCTAAAGTTGCGATTTTCATGATTTTGTAAATTTCATATATATAAAATTCATATATGTACAGGGTGGGTAAGGGAAATCTGGAATGATCTTTAAGATACTGTATAGCGCGAACAGATTAACGGAATGTTATGAAACCAACAACACAACAAACAGTGGTTAATCAGCCACAAGTCAGGTCAATCTTGCAATACTGGGACAAAAAATTGCGACCCAGGAGCAGAAAAGGAAAATGGTGGCAGATGTCCTGTCTGCCCAAGTGAAGCCTTGGACCATTTCTGACATTGTTGGTGTGTCACTGAGCACTGTATATACCATCAAACAATCCGTAGCCAGTGTGAAAGGGTTGCAGAGGAAGCCTGGCAGCCGTGGGCAGACAAAGAGGATCAGGAATTTTGTAATTGCCCTCCATACTCCAGATTTCTGGCCGTCCTCAAGCCCAGACCTTAACCCCCAGGACTACGCAACCTTGGGCGTTTTGGAGAAGACCACCAATTGAAACCCTCACCCCAATGTTGACTCTCTGAAAGAAGCCATATAGAGAGAGTGGGGCAAGATGTCAGCTGACGTTGTGACAAACAGTTGTAAAAGTTCTTGAAAGCGTGTTGAGGCTGTGATTGCAGAAAATGGTTGTCACATAGATTAAAATGTCGTCTATTGTCTAAACTTGCTCATTTGCAAAAATCATTGTTCTGTGTTCAGTGGAAATGGTTGAAAATAAATAAGTTCTGCATCTGTCGCAATTTTCCAGTTTTCTCTTACCCACCCTGTATACATGTGTATCATATTTCACGAAAAGGTAAAATAATGTAGAATCGTAGATTCAAAATTGGAAACAGGAAATTTATCCCCTGAAGGCATTCATTACCTTATTCTAACAATGAATTAATGTTTTTTTTTATAATGTCTATTCCCTGACTGGCTTTACTAGTTCATTATATTGACATTTCAGTGTGGCACGGTTCTTGGCCAACCTGACTCCATAGTGGATCTTGGTGTCACTCAAGTCCCTTTCGACATGATGATGGAGTACCTTTCAGAACTGTCCAATACTTCATTCAAGTGAGCTTTGAAGTTTTTAAACTCGTTGTTTTGAAATAATTTTGGAAAATCAGAAGGGTCATGGTCAAAAAGCTTTTGAAATCGGAGAAAAGCTTTTCAGCAGAGCAAAATATTTAGAATAATTTGAATTATGTTTGGAATTATCTATATTACAGCACTAATTAACTTCGCCAGTAAAATTGTCAGGCATTTGAAACTGTCAGACCCAATGAACTTGTTTCAAAATACCCCAGATACAATAAATGAAAATACAGCACTTTCCTGCAGAGCAAATCATCTTTTTTGCATACATTTTTTACTGTGTTGTTAATTTCTCTATTCTTTGGTTGGTTGGAAATACATCATAAGTGTCATGGGGTTGAGGGACTGAGTTGTTTCTGTTTCTGTTCATATATACTAATTAATAAGTCTGCAATTTGCTTACAGGCCTGAGTGCTACCATCTTCTGGAACACAATTGCAACACCTTCAGCAATGAAATTGCTAATTTTCTCACCGGAAACAACATTCCTGCATTTGTAACAAATCTTCCACAAGAGGTGTTGAGCACGTAAGTCTTCAGATATTTAGATATTTTTATCTTCAGCAATTTAATGAATATGGATATTTGAATGCTCCCTTCCCACAAAGTTTCTACGCAGACCAATTGTTTTCATTTTGTTCAATAATTGTTCCTTGAGCATTCAAACTGACTTGTAACGGTAACGTTTGTTAACTGAGACTGAGAAATTGTTTTTGTGTCTCAGTAGTTTCTAAATGATGATGCAATGCAGTATTAATGTTGGTAGGCCTATGCTTATGTGATTGCCACTGATTGGAGGCCCACCAAAGATAAATCTTGTTAGTATTAGTCTTAGTCCTCCTGGAAGCAGGCAAGGTTTGCCTCTTTTTCCAGATCTAGATTATCCAGTTGCGACTGATATAATAAATAATCCATATATTAAAAACAATTTTTTTGGATATTTTAATTGTAGTAAGTCAAGTGGAATAATTATCCATTTGACACTTGATAAAAACCATGGTTTAGTTAAAATCCATTTGTAAATGTTAAAAAAAAAACCAGGCTTCACAAGACGCATCCATGAGAATTTGTAACACTGAAAAACACAAAAGTCTGTAAACGAAAGAAGCGCAACTCTACTGTCCTGTGTGATTATTTTTTCAGACCTTTTGGATCAATGATCCGGCCCTTCATTGATTCAATGTCAGTCAGTCCCTCTGGTGGACATTCAGTTTTCCCAAGAAACGAAGCCGCCAACAACTCGGCCTCAAAACCTAAAAATGAGACATCAACTAAAGCCAAGGACACAACTGCTGCAACACCAAGTCAAGCTTCCGAACAAGTCAAATTTACTCCAATTAAATACAATGACAAACAGGTTTGAACATGATTGATTGTTTATTGAAGGAATGAAACTTTGTGGCAGACTAACTAATTATTTTTCCTGATGAATGGAGTTCACCTTTGTATAAATATATTCAGATTCACATATCATGTATTTCCATTTCCAATTTAAGTAGCAATATGTTGTTCCCAAAATATGTGACCCATGCGTCAGTTGAGCTTTACTTGTACAATCTCATTCCAAATCATCTTGGATTTGACATTTTTGGCTCATGTTTGAAGGTGGATGGCATGACTGATGATTTGTAACTTTTTATTATTACAATAGACGAAAAACGAGTGCTTGCAGAAAGGCACTGGAATGTCTCTTGTGAGGTCATAGCCCTATCCATGTCCTGGTATTCTCTGAGTCATAAGCAATTTATGAGGTCATAGCCTATACTTGCAATGCTAGCAGGGAAAGTTATTTGAAGTGTCATACCACTCATCAATGAGGTCACAAGATACTGAATGACAAATTGACACTTCATTTCAATGTATTTGATAGGGCTTGTATTAAGGTCATTGATGGCCACCAACAGTTTTTGTCAGTGTAAGCGCTAGTTTTTTGTCTGCTGTAATATAACCTGGTATGGGGATATATAATGCATCTTAAAAAAAAGTTACAAGTCTTTTGGATTGTAAAAAAGACTTGAAATGTCCATTTAGGGTTGGAAACTGACAGACATAAGCTATGTTGGACTGATTTCAAGTAATTTGGTGATAATTCATCAGGTTATTCTTTCAGGTTCTGCAAAGGTTAGATCGAGTTAAATCCGAGTTGAAAGGGAACTTTTCAAACGAAGACATGAAACTAATCGAGGAGACAACAGAATATGTGTCTGTTCCTGAAAATAAACGCAGTTTTTCTATAGGACCAGATCACCTACAAGCTCTCAGTAAGTGATGTTACTTATTTATTATTTCAACTTAGCTTGACTTACATTGTTACATTCTCAAAGATGAGAGTATGCATAAAGTCTGATGAATATTTGCATCTGTGGAGAATGCTGGTACTGTTGTAAACATTAATTGTCAATTTCACATGTTGAACAACAAAAATGACATAGATCTTGTTATGATGTAATGGCTGAGGTGATTTCTGTGCAAAATAACAACAAGTAAAAACTAATTTTTTATGATCAATGCTTTCTGAGCAACAGTATGCTATTCAAATTCTATGAGTTGGTCTTGCAAGAAAGGTTGAAAATTATGGAATTCGGGCATGGAAATTTAAAAATCTCAATAGAAATTTCAGGTTGTAAAATTTTTGAAGATGGCGTTAATGTAGATTTTTGTAACACCATCATCTTCTGTCTTTACAACTGTCATTTTTAGTTGTTGAAAACTTTCACATTACAGTTTACATTGCCTGGAATTAAATGTTTTTTTCTGGGCCTGCCTACAAGTTAGAGGTCTCTTGACTCGCCAGAAGTGTAAGTTGTAACTGGTCTCTTGTAGGCTTCTTCGAATGTCTCCAATAGGCTGTGATAGTGGAACTCTCCTTTTTGCAGCTCTCCGGTATCCCCGAGCAGATTAAAACTATTTCTGGAAACATCAGCCAGTACATTGTCAATGGGGTCGGGTTTTCCGAGGTCCATGACACAGTTTAATCAGCATGACAGTACTGGATAATGTTGGGAATCCATGCTAAGCATTCCATTCAAGACTCGGCGACCCAAATCTGCAGTGTTTTGAATGGATTAGAAGTGTTCTGGAGCTCGTAATGCCAGCACCATCTACCCAGCAATGGTACAAAATGGCGGCTCTTTCCCGAAAAAGTTTTTAATGTGCGCGGGGAAGTTTGAGAGCTGGAAATTGAAGAGTACCATTTGCACGGCCTAATAAAGTATGTTTTTTTTTTCTTTCAGCAAAAGTCATTGTCAACCCTGAGCACAATGACGAAGAGAGATGTGCCCTGGCTGGGCTTCTCCAACTTGTGATGTTGAATCAAGATATGATTGGACTAATATCTCATGACCATCGCCGAACCATTATGTCTCTACTCAATGACTTATCCCGCATTGAAGTGTCAAATTCTCTCCGAATCATTATTACCAAAATGGTTAGTGAACACTTCTTTGTATTTCCCAGTTGTTAGTTTAAAGCTTCTCATCTTTTATCACTTGTTCTATTGTCACCACTTACTCGAAATAATGTTCATCTTATTTAAATGGATTCACCAACTTATGGTCACTCGCTTAATCTCATTTGTCACATGTTTTTGATATCTTACTTGATTTGACATGTATTACATGCTAATAATAACACTAATAGATGAAAGTGTTGTTAGATAACGTTTTTATTTTACAATGTTTGCAGTATATATAACGCATTATTGAAATGGTCCACCATATTTTCAGCTGGTCAATGTGAGCAGTGAAAAAGAAGGTCTGAAATGGTTGATGAGTGAAGAGAGTTGGTTGAAAGACAAAGACACTTTGAGTAATCTGTCTACCACCATGAGTACGTGTCTCGCCTCTTTATTATCTGACAATGCGGATGTAAGAAATACAGCTGTCTCCCTAGCGGCTAACTTCTCTCAATATAAGGTAAGAGAACTCAAGTTAATGGGTGACATTTTCGTAATGATGTGCTACTTTAATGCCAAGCTAGATTTATTTGTAAAGTAAGCTGTGTCCTTTACTACCAAGCAAGTTTCTTTTTTGGAAAGTTAAGCTGGTTCCTATTATGCATGATAGTTACTGTGGAGCAGAATGTCAAAGGGTGAAATATTCTTAAAAGGTGTAGCCTTACTCCTGACATGCTCAGTGAGTAGGAGCCAACTGAGCATTTTATGTGGTAATTAGTAATAAAATGGTTATTTCTGTTGTTGTAAAGCTTTTATAATTTAAATAAAAATTGATACATACAGCATCATTAGGTTGTGGAAGTCATCAACATGTTGTTTGCCTTTGTACTGGCTATGTGACATCGTTTGATGTGCCTGGGCCCATGTGTTTAATGTAGCTACACAAATTTTTACTTCTCAAACTTGGTGAATGTTAGACAGCAATACTACTAAACATGGCAAAAGTAACTCATTCTGAACATTTTACGCTTCGCTCAGAATTTGAATGAAGAATGCAGCATTGAGTTGGGCAGTGCGCTGATCGAATGCTTGCACAAATCAGAAGAGAGGATCTCCCAGGAAAGGTGCTTGGTCGCGCTCTGCCACTGTGTGAAAATCAGTCCTGAGGTATGTATTTCATGCATATTAATAGCTCTACTTGTTGAGAATATAGTTGATCAGTCTTAGGATGGCTAAATTCAATTAAGGCTTACTTTTGATTGATTGTTAGAGTATAGTGTATATGCATCTCTTGTCAGTTAGCTGATCCTGAGAGAAAAATGTGGAACTAATTTTGTTGTCTTTAGATTTCGTTACAATGCCAGGATGTTTGACAGATGGACAGACTAAATCTTTTATTTCATCATCTTCATTTGAATACATATTGCATCATTAGGATGATAATGATACAGGATGATTTTACAAAATGGACAATGAGGAGATCCACCAAATACAAATAATATTATGTCTGGTGGCCGTATGGTTGGCCGGGCGGCTGATGGTCGGGGCCACTTGTATTGAGTGAACTCGATGACCCCTGAATCCAGTGTCGCTGGCTTACCTGCTGCATGACTGGCAATTCTGCTGACGCAGGCTTGTGTCGCATGGTCTATAATGATTGTACACCAAATTTGGAGTACCTCCATTCAATAGTTGTGCAGAAATCTTAGTATTTCTTCAGTGTCGCACTTTTCTTGTCAGTTTCTCAAACGCAAAATTGGCGTGACCTTTCTGAACTAGTTATGACGTCATGAACAAGAATCGTATGACGTCACCAGCACACTTGTCAGTTCAGCAACGATCATGGACGTTATGGCAGGATTTTAGCAACGTAATATTTTAAAGCTTCTCTCTCAAGAGCAGGACAGAAGTCAGTCATGTCATTATGATTTATTCTGAAACTATAATCCTCAAGTGAAACATGTGTGAAGTTTGATTGGCAACTGTTCATTGGAAGTTGAGGATCTTTGCTGATCGAGCTCGGAAGGGGGAAGTGTCTCTGACCCAGAACTGCAGTCCCCTGCATTTCTGGGATCAGAAGCAGAGCTCGGACTAGGCGGCTGATGATTGTAATGTATAAATTGTTCAAAGTGGAGCGAAAAAAGGCGGGAATGAGGTTGAGATCCCTTCAAGTATTTAGGAGTATGAGCAGTGTCAAGAATGAACAGCAATAGAAAATTAGTAAATTAGTAAATGAGTAACATTTTACTCTTGTATGCCTTATCAATCATGTAGCCTTCTTCTGTAGATGCTTTAGAATGTGATTTATTCTCTAGGTGGCAGCGTTGGTCAAAGTCATGGCCGTGGATCTGGACACCTATGAGAAAGTATCGGAAACCGCGAAGTCATACTGCCAGACAATCCGTCAAGCCTCAAAAAGTTTACCCATATGAAAATACGTTGGTAAATAATTATGTGTAGGCTAGCCATGATCGTATTGTACAATTATACCATTTTGTTGGTATCAATCTGTTATTGTATGTGATTAGTGGTCAATTAATTATTCTGTGGATGAAAAATCAATTCAATTAGATGCATAAATGAATGGTGAGAATTTGATATAATGTAAATTTGATAACATGCATATTTTTGTCACTTTAATAATATGTCACAATTCCTGACTATGAAATGGTAAATGATTGATGCTGCAAAACTTACAAAACAGAATTTTACTTTTGAAACTTGTATTGCATTAGTTATACCAGTTGACACCAAGTTGTTAAAAATTGTACAATTTTTTCGTGCAATTGTGTTTTCTTCCATATTTAGTAGTGTATTTATTTATAGACGATGTTGTTGGCATAGACTGTTTCTACCAGCTATCATATTACTTATGAGTGGCATTAATTTTGAACTCACTTTCTCTGTGAAACCTTTCTTGAAAGATTTTGATTTATTTGTTGTTATTTTTATCATTTAATTATGACTAGTGAGTTTCAACATAGGCCTGTATTTTTTACTTATCTATACAACCTGTACTGCTGTGCTATATATAATAAAATGTTGACATGTGATGCATTGTGTATTTTATTCGAGAGAAAATGGTTAAAACTATTGTCTACCATATCTGCAAATGGCACATTGACTTCTGTGGTTTTATCTTTTGCCTGCTGTTGGATGGATGAGGTGGACCATATCAGCACTAAGGTTTTGCGTCGAGAATGCAAAGGGTTTTGCAGTGAGGAATTTTCAGATGTCATGGTGAGAAATTTGGAGGTTTTCAATTGTTTCTGTGTATTTATTTGTGAGAAATTGGCAATTTAGAACAAATAATCTCGTGGTCTTTATCAAGGAAAAATTTGAAGCTTTCTGTCCATCTCTTGGTGTTTCTTTGTGAATGATTTGTGGTTTCTTATAAATTCTTAAGATTTTGTTTCTGAGAAATTTGAATTCTTCCCAGACTAACGAAATTCAAATCAAATTCGGTGTCGAATTGGAATATAGGCCACCAGAACGGCTGCCTTTCATATCTGCTCTGCTGCCTGTCAGGTCCGCGCTCAGCAGAACACAGCAGAACTGTGCTGGCCTGCTTCAGAAATGCATGTGTGGGAGGACGTGAAATGGAGCACCAGCAGTGAAATGTTGTAGCCTGCTCGCTCACGCTCGCAACTAAAGAATGCTGCTGCAGCCTGAATTCTTCCATCTTTTTGAGTCTCTTTGAGAAATTTGGAAGTTTCTGCCAACTTCTTGGTCAGACATTTGGAAGTTTTTGATGAAACCCGTATGTTTCTTTTTTAACAATTTGGAGGTTTCTAATTAAAGCTTTCTTTGCAGTTACTTGTATGGAGTTCGGAGGTTTCTAGTCATCTCGTGTTTCTTTCTGAGAAACTTGGAAGTTTGTAATTGTTTCTTGGTGTTTGGTTCTTATATATAAGAAATTTGGAAGTTTCCAATGACCTCTTGGTCAGAAATTTGATGATTCTCTGTGCAAAATATGAATGTTTCTAATCATGTCTGGTAACTTGTGGTTTGGAAATCATGAATTTGTAAATTATTTCTTGGTGGATTATTTGACGATATAATTTTGCGATGGTGACACCAAAAAAATATTAGAATCAGAATGGAACTGCAAAATGACACTTAATTGATAAAAGTAATTCCAAAGTGCCAGATCTTAAGATTTGAAGGGTATCTTTGTTCCGGGCTTATTCGTAGTCTTAGAGGCTGATCCAGATAATTATATAGTCACTGGTTACTCTGAATTGGGATGCTATAGCCTAGTGCAATGAGTCAGAATAATTGTCAATGCATAATTTTCGTTTAAAAATCTGACAAATGGTTCCAATTCTCATCGATTAGAAAAATCCATCTCTGTCGCGGCTTGTTGGGTGGCCACAGTTACATGACAAGTTAAATTCCAGGGTCGTGTACACAGTATTACAAACACAAGATCCAAGTTACCAAACCCCAAGGTAACATTGGCCAAACCTTTGATAATTATTTCATTAAAAAATTTTATAACCAATATAGATTTTTGGATAATTACCATCACCAGTTGTTAATTGGAGGAAAATGTCAATAATTATAAGCTGTGCATGAACACAATTGTTGATATGCAATGGGTAGTTTTTCTAAGAGCACACAAATCGTTTCTTTACAAGTGTGAAATTAAGAGGTTTTAAATAATCTCTTGGTATCTTGTTGTCAAAAGTTTGAAGGTTTCTTGCAAATTTGTGGTGATTCTTTGTGAAAATTTGGTTTCCTAATATTTTTGGTGTTTCATTGTGAGATATTGGATGTTTCTAACACGAGCGGAAGTACCAGGCATTGATAGATATGGTATATCAGTTCTTGCAGATCGATTTAATCTATCCATATACTAGCATATGACAGGTCCAAGAAATGCCTTGGACATTTGTGTTTTGATATATTTGTCACAGATTCTATCAAATTTGACAGTTGACTATGAAAAACATTTTCTCAAAATTCACAGTTATTGTTGGGTGTTGTTAGTTCTACAAGTTGCAGATTCTTATATATTTTTATTTCATGTCTAACTGCTAAAGCACACATAGCAACAAACAATGTATTTATAACAGTTTGTGATCACTGCTATGGGCATATTCTAATTGGAATTTGTCATGTGACTTTGACATAGGCTCCCACTAGTTTTGTATTTCTTCAAAATATGCAAATACTATAAAAAGGTAAATATTTTGCATGGCAGAACATTATCAAAATAAGTGAGATGTACAAGGTCAGCTATTGCATTTGCACCATATCTGTATGTTATTTGCAAAATGACCCTGCTTCTGCAATCTCCAAATTCGAATTGCATACGCTTGTATTGTCTTATAGGGTATTATTGGTATACATGCGCGTGGTTTCTAATAATTTTTGGGTTTCATTATGAGAAACTAGGAGGTTTCTAATCATCTCTTGGAGTTTCTCAGTAAGACATTAGCTCTCTAATTATTTCTTGGTGAACTTCTTTGAGAAATTTGGAGGTTGTGTTTATCTTTGGTTTAATTTGTGTAAAATAACAATTAACGAAGGCTACTTTCAAGTCATCTGTGCAGAGCAGAAACTTATCTTATATCAGAATTGAAGAAAGTAAATTGCTTTTGACGAATAAAATATTTAAATTAAATTTACACTTGAAGACACTTTAGAAGTTGATCTGAAAGGTGACCAATAATTCAGATGCTTAACTTCTACCTCTACACTGGAGTGGTTCTATAAAAGATGGATGGTCCCCATTAGCTGATGGTGGGACTGGACTTGTCACAGAATTGTCTTGATTGTCTGGCTTAGAAGGACCTGGCAAGACAAATGGACCTTTAATGAATTCTTTCACGTTTCCTTTGTGTCCGGCAAAAGATGGATCATTACAAATCCTATTGTAAAGTTACTCTGTGCTCTTAACACTTCCTTTCACCTCAGCAAAAATTTAATAGGAATTTGACCAGGGTGTGTTCAGCGTTATAAGCAATGTGGGCCTATCTTACTGAAAGCATGGCTGTTTTGGCTACTTCAGGACACAAGCATTTTGCTCTTAGACTAAGAGAGTTGACTTATCGTTTGATGGAGTGGCTGTGAATGAGATCACCATTCACATACCATTGCACTACATAAATTTATTCACATTTACAGGAGAAGGCAGATGAATCCATGAAGAACATTTGTCTATGCGCACAGGTCCTCTGGTGGTAATGGAGGTGGCTGCATGTATCCAGCAAAAGAAAAGCACATTGCACACACAGCATATCATGCCGATAACAACAAAAATGTATTTGAAAAAAAATCAGGTTGCGAAGATATATGACTGAAATGATGTCATTGTGTGCAGTCTGAGTATCATAACAATAATTATGGTTCTGCTGTTTGTATACTTAGGGGGCCACAGTTCGGCCACACCGTGTGACCAGACACGGGCTGCTGTGAAAGGTTGTAGCATATGGATGGATTTCTTAAACTAAACCCCCAGGAACAACTTCCAGGTGCACAACCCTTCCAGTTGGTGCTCAACCCAAGTTATTTGAGATGGCATCAAGATGGCTCTGGACACTTGCTCTTAGTTAATTTGGTCGGTGCTGTTCCAATCATTTCAAACAAAACATCAAATTGAGGGTTTTCTGGCAAAGGAATGGTTTAAGGAATCCAAAAAAGAGATGGAAGAATCATGCAAATATAATAAAGAAGTATACTCGAACATATAAAATATTTATGTAAGAAGGAAATAAGCAAAACAGTTTTGACATCTGATGGTATGCTGACCTTATCAATCTAGATTATTGCCTCTTAGGAGTCAAGAGACATCCAAAGCTATTCCTTTGTTGATAGTGATCAGCGAATGAAGTGAGCCCATCCTCTTCACAGCATCACTCCAACAAGCTTTAAATCATAAATTGGTTGCTGTACCCATAGATTATAGAAGTACCATATTGATTAGATGTATGTCCCCCCAGAGAAGTGAGATGGCTCAGAATGATCTGTGACTGAGAGCCAGTCAACCGACTTTGTAAGGTGGGGAATTCCTGCAGATTTCATATTTATAATATAAAAGAAAATTGCTGCAAAAGTACATAATCCTACTGGAAATTGCCGAGGAGCAAAATTACTGCAGAAGTGCAGTTGTCCTGCAGCTTCCTTTTGTAAATCACTATATATTCAATCCTTTTTAAAATGTAAAATTTCCTATGAGATACATGGTAACTCTTAACATATCCTATTTAATTTTTGTTGAGGTTAAAGGAAGTGTTAAGAGCATAGAGTAACTTCACAAAAGGATTTGTAGCAATCTGTCTTTTGCCGGACACAAGGAGACGTGAAAGAATTCATTAAAGGTCCATTTGTCTTGCCAGGTCCTTCTAAGCTAGACCATCAGGACAATTCTGCGACGAGACCAGTCCCACCATCAGCTAATGGGGACCATCCATCTTTTATAGAACCACTCCAGTGTAGAGGCAGAAGTTAAGCATCTGAATTATTGGTCACCTTTCAGATCAACTTCTAAAGTGTCTTCCAGTGTAAATTTAATCCCAAGCAATTTGCTCTCTTCAACTCTGATAGTCTTCTTCTCTGCCCCTATGATATAATTATGCAAAAGTAACTTTTGTCTCCTTGTTGTTTATAGATGCAGGAAATCCCAGCAAGCAACTAACATTCACTGATGATCAAAATCATGCATGTATAAATGTGACCAAATTTCAACATTTCTTAAATAAATTATTCATTTGGGTCACTGAGAAAAATCTCTATATACTTCACAATGCGAAAAAAGGAAATGTTTAAATTACCTGGGAAGCATTCATAAATGAATATATATAATAATTTTGAAAGGCTAGTTTGCATCAACATATAGGCCTAAATTCAGTATGTTGGTCTTACTAGTACAGTGTAGGCCTATACATGTAGTTGGTTTGGTATAAAAGGTTGCTCCAAGTAAAACCCAAGGAGCTAGCCCTTTAGGGACCATTCAAATCTTGTAAATTTCCATCCTGATGTTTCTTTCCTTTATCAGCAAATTACAGCCGCATGCATAAGTATGGTGGGGAAAAAAGTTTGTTTTCCTACAACTCAACCAAATTCAGAGGGTTCAATTCAAACATTCAAAGCATGAAAATTGAGGCTTTCTCAATGCTTGTATGAATTTGACACATCGTAACAACCAGTTATGAATTGCTATGCTGATAAACACACTCACTGGTGCCAGAGAAATTAGCATTTTGGTGTAAAAGTCATATCGGAGCTCATTGGGACACTGAACACGGGGCACATTGGGACGCACTTTATGTGACAGAATATAAGTTTCCAAGTCACCTGAATGACCTGGGATAGCACACAATAGGTATGCAGGCCACAGTGAATAGAGGCATAGTGGATTACCATGCTCTGTGAACAAATTTATTGCAAAGCACTGTGTTACTTATATAGATGACTGCACCCAGGACAGTTTATTTTCAATGTTTGAAAATGTTTAAAGTTATTAACTATTGGCTCTACAAGGTGTCAGTGCACTTTATATAGTATAATACACTTCTTATTTGTAATATCTAGACTCTAGAGCACATTGAGTGTTGATGTCCCAATGTGCTCTGCCGGGGCAAATTAGGACAGTCATGATCACAACTCACATTTTGCAAAAGGGTAGGTGCAGTCTAATCTATTATGCCTTGGATTTAACCCCAAGAGTATTGGTGATATTCATGCAAACTTCTGAGTTTCTCAGTGCTTTCAGCATTGAGCAAAATTAGTATATATATATATATGAAAAGCATCCCAATGTGCCCCCATTCCCCCTATGTTATCTAAATAGTGACAGAGTATAAAAAGGGTGGCGCATCTGATGGCAGAATGAATAACGAGAAGCTTCTCTTGTTCTGGTGGATCACAGGGATCTTGCATGTTAATATCCTTATGAAGCAGATTATATTCACCAGGCTGTAATGAGTTGTCTCTGCCCGTTCTGTTTGCATGTAGGCCTATATATATAGAAAACCAAGATCTGCAGACCTTATACGATCCATGACCCGCAATATGGCCCTCCGTTCAATCCATTGTGAATATTGTCTTCCTACATCAGATACTTCTGATATTCATAAGATGAATTTACCATCGAAAAAAATTTATATTTGGACTGCTGACGTACTGAAGCATTTATAGTGTCTGTTGATATTCAGAAATATGAAGATGTCAAGCAATCAGACTAATCTCCAGACGGAAGGGAATACAATACTCGTATTATACGTAAATCATCATACTATAAATTTGTGGATGCTTTACGCAACTCCTCCCAAACTATGCAAGCCACACTCTCAAAAACTTCCACACAACTTATCAAGCTGATCTACAACAACCATTTGTCGAAGACGCTCCGAAGACAAGTGATGGAGTTAAAATGTTTATTTAATAATTGAAATGAAATGAATTTGGTAAATATTAATTGACATGAAATGAATTTGGTAAATATGAAAATCGAATAAATATATAAATTGAATTATTTGTAAATGGAACACATTGAGTATACAAATGAGTAACAAACATAAGAGTTCAATATAGACATGAGATTAGAAGTCCGAAAATCCTCACTTCTTGGGGAAGAACGTAGTGACAGGCCTCACTCTGTAATATTCAAATATCAGAGAGTGGCGGCAGGAATAGTCCGAAGGCCATAATAGTACAATATCAGGTGGGAGAAATCAAACGAACAGTGGGAGGTCGCCGGGGTGGATGGTGGGACCAAAAAATTTTCAAGAAGAAAGTCCCACGGCGCATGCGCTAGGGGGCAGCGTGATGATCGAGTAAAACGTTGATCAGACGGACTGACCGCTCAATGGGATGGATGGATGGATGAGTGGGGCTTTACGTCCTGCATGTATGACTGCTCGATGGGGAGAAAGCTTCTCCACTGTTCGACAAAAGCGTTCCACTGCGTTGAAACGTGTTTTTGTCGAAGACGCTCCGAAGACAAGTGATGGAGTTAAAATGTTTATTTAATAATTGAAATGAAATGAATTTGGTAAATATTAATTGACATGAAATGAATTTGGTAAATATGAAAATCGAATAAATATATAAATTGAATTATTTGTAAATGGAACACATTGAGTATACAAATGAGTAACAAACATAAGAGTTCAATATAGACATGAGATTAGAAGTCCGAAAATCCTCACTTCTTGGGGAAGAACGTAGTGACAGGCCAAACAACCCGCGAAGAGGGTTGCGCCAAGAAGATGAGGAGAGGAGGAGCAGGAGAAAAAGAGGACATGGAATCATGGTAACCAGTGTGAATTAAACTGTTGGGTAATAATGATGGCTTTAACAACGCATCCTGTGGCTTACACCAAGAGGATGAGAAACCTAATAAGTTATCCTGTGGCATTGAAAGCAAGGATGAATAATGGCAGTAAATAACTTATTCTGTGGCATTAACCATGAGGATGAATGATGTCAGTAATAATGTTCCTGTGGCATTACACCATGAGGATGAGAAATGGCAGTAATAACTTATCATGTGGCATTAAACCATGAATGATGGCAGTAATAACGTATCCTGTGGCATTACACCATGAGGATGAGAAATGGTAGTAATAACTTATCCTGTGGCATACACCATGAGGACGGATACTGGGAGTAAGAACTTATCATTTAGCTTTAAAGGATGAAGAGGATAAATTACGGTAAATCGGATATCCCGTGGCATAAAACCATGAGGATGAATAATTGAAATAATTACATTTCCTGTGGCATTACACCATAAGGATGAATAATGGGAGTAGTAACCTATCCTGTGGCATTAAACCATGAGGATGAATAGCCAGAATAATAAATTATCCTGTGGCATTAAACCACGAGGAAGAATAATGGGTGAAAGAACTTATCCTGTGGCATTACACCATGAGGATGAATAATGGCAGTAATAACTTATCCTGTTTGCCGCGAGTGGCGTGATGGATCAAGGCAATCTGCCGATTTGGGCATCTGGAAAATCAATATAAAAATCACGAGGAGTGAGTGAACAAACATTTGGCAAAGTTGTGTTAGTTAAGATAAATCAAGTAAATAGATTTTGATTTTTAAACATTTTTATACATTTGGTAGTGCCGAAAAGTTATATACTATATATAAGGTAAGTATATAAAATCTTGAATGTATTGAGAAAATTGAAAAATAAGTGTGGTGAGTAAATGTAGAAATATAAATAATTAGGGAGTTTATATTACAATGGAATATAGGTAGTTTAAGTTGTTTTAAAGGAAGAGGATAAAATTGTTGAGTATTTTGAAACCACCGAAGAAGGAATCCAATCTTGTTAAGGGCTAAGAGAAGATTCGCTGTGAATTTCGCCATCAGGAAGAAACGTGTTCCTCTGTGGTAAGAATGGGTGAGATGAGCTGGACTCTGGAATTGGAATAAGAGTAATTAATATGTGCAGCGAAAGTAATGTAAAATAGTTGATCACAAAATCAGTGGTGATCGGAAAAAACATATTGATCACAAAATCAGTGGTGATCGGAAGGAATATAATTGATCACAAAATCAGTGGTGATCGGAAAGAATATAAATGATCACAAAATCAGTGGTGATCGGAAAGAATATAATTGATCACAAAATCAGTGGTGATCGGAAAGAATATAAAATGATCACAACTAAATCAGAGGTGATCGGAAAGAATATATAAAATTTTATCGAAAAATCATTGGTGACCGGAAAAATTACCATTGATCACACAAAAGATGAGGGGAAGTGTATAAATGTATGTATATCGATTGATCACAAATCTTGTGGTGATCGGTAGTAAATAATTGATCCCAAAATAGGTGGGTGGATGGATGTTAAAGGATCACCTTTAAGGATGTAAAAATACAATAATATGAATGATTGATCCTGATAGCCAGTTGGTGTTTTTTTTTTTTTTTTTTGTGCTGAACAGGCTATTTAAATGAGGAGTTGGTGTGGTTAAGACATAGTAAATATAAAGGTTTGAGAGTAAAAATAAGGCTGTGGTATTTCACCATGAGCCCTAAGGATTTTTTTTTTTTTTTAAAGGGGACATGGCAGATATTCGAGAATGTGTGGGGGCATGGTGTGGTGATCTAGAAGAATAGAACTGATTACCAAAATTTAATAGTTATTGAAAATCAAAATGATTGTAAATCAGGCTATGGTATTTCACCATGAGCCCTGAGGCTTTTTTTTTTTTTTTTAAGATTACATGAGGAGGAGATATCAAGATTTTACTTCCCTCATAAACCAGTATTCTGTTGACAGGTCCAGTTGAATCTATTGACTCAAGGAATGTGGTGCAAGGATCTGGTGTGCCCCTCACCAGGTGGTGTCCCGTTGTGAGGATGCCCAATTAATGGTTGCGTCACCTGTTGGGTGGATAATGATGAGATGACGTCATGTATTGTTATGACGTCACATCACAGGGAAGGTTGAGTTCACAGAGTGCGAATCTATATAGGTTGCTAGGATACGACAGCAAGTTGAAGTTCCCAAAGTTCAGGCGCTGGCACCGGCTGGTCAAGTTTCGGAAGATGGATGAGTTCAGAGTAACAGAAAACAACCAGTTGTGATGTGATACGGACTTGTAGGCCTAATGACCCGGTCAGTTAATGCAGGGTGTCCATAAGCTTGAAGAGGTTGGAGGCAGGCAAGTCAGTGAAGTGAGAAACCACGTGGTTTCCCTGGGCACCATGAACGATGCAGAAAAAACGTTTCCCTGGACCAATGCTGCTTCCCCCGTGCCTCAAAGCACCTCCAAATCGATCTTGAAGTATTCCCGAGGTAAGGTTACCAAGGAATTTGTGTGGCAGGTCTGATAATTATGTCGTATCCATGAAATCCACAGATCTCAGATCATGTGTGCATCTCCACCAAAAAATTTTCAAGAAGAAAGTCCCACGGCGCATGCGCTAGGGGGCAGCGTGATGATTGAGTAAAACGCTCATCGGACGGACTGACCGCTCAACGGGATGGATGGATTGGTGGGGCTTTACCTCCTGCATGTATGACTGCTCGATGGGGAGAAAGCTTCTCCACTGTTCGACAAAAGCGTTCCACTGCGTTGAAACGTGTATATCTATGTCTCCTCTCAACATTCTATTCCATTTCCACTCAGCCCCTTTCCACCAAATCCAACCCCTCAATCTCTTCCAACTACTGTGAAGTCGATATTTTTCTTGGCATAGTCGCATCCCACTGGACACAAGGATGGGCCTATATCTACAATTCCCTATCTTTCTCTGCTATTCTTACTCTCATTATACCCATTATCACGGGTACTATGCTAGTTATACTAAATGAATCAAATCATAATATTTCCAGTCTAAGTCGGCTGTCTTACAAGTGGACCTGAACAGCTTGTCCCGAAGCCAGGTGCTTATAGGAATAGCCTACATGTATTATACCCAACCCACTATATTTTATCCTCCAACTTCCCTGAAATCTTATACACACTCCATGGAGTCAACAATCTCACCTCAATGCCACCTGCTGTTGCCGCCAATATCCATTATTGTGCCCAATAGGCCTATTGGGCATGGATATTAGGCCTTTGGGCAAAATATAGGGTCTTTTGGCAAATTATAGGGTCTTTGGGCAAACTATAGGGCCTTTGGGCATTACGACTCCTTTTGGCATGACTTTCCCAAAGTCATCGCATCCTTCAAAATATCTGCGAGGCCTTTGGGCAAATATAGGTCCTTTGGGCGCATGCCTAAATCACTCCCCAACAAACACATAATGTTATTACGATGTTCATAATGTTATCAAGACATCGTGAACATTAGAAAGTTTTAATGTTACATCTGTAATGTTTCATCAACATTATAATAATGTTGATATAACATTAGTCAGTAACATTTGACATGCGATGTTTTAACAACATCGTTTCAATCCAAAATTGCTACCTTACTGGGAACATTGATTAAACATTCTGGAAATGTTTAAGTTTGATGTATTAACAACATCTAAGTGATGGCATCTCAACATATAAAAACAAATGTTTTTGTGTAATGTAAACATAACATAGAAAAAACATTTACAAAAAACATTAAGAACACTACATTAGAATAATGTTATTGTCAACATACAAGTAATGTTATATTAATATTTGTGATTGAACATTAGGACAATGCATCATGGTAACATCATTTGAAATGCATTGAAACGAAGTTATTACGATGTTCAGAATAAATTTTACACCTAAATGTTATTTATGTGTATAATCAATATTGTATGGATGGATTTAGAAAACATTGCTTCCACATTAGAATAATGTCCTTCTGTAATGTTATAAAGACATCATCTCAATGTTAAAATGGGCTTAATATAACATTAGAATAGAAATGTTGTTCTAATGTTATTTTAACATTAAAGATTTAAGATTGACAAAAAACTTCATGGAAATGTCCTGTGACTAACATCAGAATAACATCGTCATAATGTTGGAGTAAATGTTATAAATCAATGTTGTTCTAATGTACAATCAACCTTCTTACAATAGATGCAGAAAACATTGTTTCAACATTAGAATAATGTCATACTGTAATGTTATATAGACATCATTTCAATGTTAAAATTGGCCTTATATAACATTAAAAAAGAAATGGCATTCAAATGTTATTTTAACATTAGAGATATAACATTGACAAGAAAATTCATGGAAATGTACCTTAACAAACATCAGAATAACATAGTCATGATGTCGGAGTAAATGTTATAAATCAATGTTGTTCTAATGTACAATCAACGTTACTACAATGGATGCAGAAAACATTGCTTCCACATTAGAATAATGTCATACTGTAATGTTATATAGACATCATTTCAATGTTAAAATGGGCCTTATATAACATTAAAATAGAAATGGCATTCAAATGTTATTTTAACATTAGAGATTTAACATTGACAAGAATATTCATGGAAATGTACCTTGACAAACATCAGAATAACATCGTCATGATGTCGGAGTAAGTGTTATAAATCAATGTTGTTCTAATGTACAATCAATATTATTACAATGGATGCAGAAAACATTGCATGCACATGAGAATAATGTCATACTGTAATGTTATATAGACATCATTTCAATGTTAGAATTGGCCTTATATAACATTAAAATAGAAATGGCATTCAAATGTTATTTTAACATTAGAGATCTAACATTGACAGGAATATTCATGGAAATGTACCTTGACAAACATCAGAATAACATTGTGGCATTATCAGGGATTAAACCCCTCGGGGGTCTAAACTTATAGACCCCCTTAAGCTTATGTAAAATACAACTGAATGAGGTTCATTCAATTTACCTCCCATATAAAAGCCCACACACAATAAACTGATTAATTAGTTTCATTGTGACAGCTTATCACACTAAGCTAACAACTACTCGGTGTCAATGGTTATCTGTTTGCAATGGTTAGCTTTGATGGTGTCAAAGAGATTATGCCTTTTGTTGGGTGAATGCATTCTCCTTGTGTGTATTATATTGTACTGCTTTAGGCCCCTTTTCCCATACCTTATACATTGGAGACGGGCCTAAGCCAGTACAATATTATATTGTACTGGATTAGCCCCGTTTTCCTATACCTTATACATTGCAAACGGGCCTAAAGCAGTACAATATATAGACACTCAGAAACATAAAGACAGAATATATAGATAGTCGGCAAAATTTTTTTCTGTATTATATTGTACTGCTTTAGCTCCCGTTTCCTATACCTTATACATTGCGAAGGGGCCTAATCCAGTACAATATTATATTGTACTGCTTTAGCCCCCTTTCCCTATACCTTATACATTGCAGACGGGCCTAAACCAGTACAAGATATAGTATAGACACTGTCCCAAATAGCAATCCAATAGAAATTGATACTGAGGTCAAAATGTAGCTGTATTATATTGTACAGCTTTAGGCCCCTTTTCCTATACCTTATACATTGCAAACGGGCCTAAACCAGTACAATATTATATTGTACTGGATTAGGCCCCTTTTCCTATACCTTATACATTGCAGACGGGGCTAAAGCAGTACAATATAATACAGAGTAATAAGACCATTTATGTTTACAAATCCAACATACAGTAAAAATATAAATAATATTTATATATATGAATAAATATTGGTTTAGACCCCTTTATTGAATGAATCTCAGGTTTGCAGAAATTTATTGAATGAACCCCATTCAGTTCTAAACCAATACTTATTCATTAATGTGGTCTAAACCTTCAGACCCATATGTTGCACAGCTGAATGGGGTTCATTCAATACAGGTGTCTAAACCAATTTTTATTGCTTCAATGGGGTCTAAACCTTAGACAGTTGTGGTGCACAACTTAATGGGGCTCATTCAATAAAGGGGTCTAAACTTTTAGACCCGTTTACACATGATTTGTTATGTATAAGGGGCCTAAACAGTTGAATAATCATCTCACTAAACACAGTCTAAATGTCAATCACCAGAGTGCTTATAAGGAGAACTTCAGTTGTGAGACTGCTGTGGTATATCTGATGAACACATTACTGTGGAACATGGAGAAAGGTCGCATTTCTATCATCACTGCACTTGATTTAAGTGCAGCCTTCGATACGGTTGACCATGGTGTCATGAGCGCTGTACTTACAAATACATTTGGGGTGAAGGAAAATGCCCTTAATTGGATCAACTCCTATCTGAAGGATCGTCAGCTAATTGTCAGGGTCAATAACGAAACATCATCGAAGAGAACTTTCAACTTTTCAGTGCCCCAAGGTAGCTGCCTTGGTCCTGTTCTGTTCAATTTGTACTCAAGTACCATCTCAGAGTGTATAAATCCAGAGCAGGGCCTGGGTGGCTATGCTGATGACCATGTGATCTGGGACAGTTTTAATCCATCGGATGATGGGGCAGAGGGGATTTGTTTGAAGAAAATGGAAGACACTCTGCTCAGGATTAAAGATTGGATGGACTCCAACTCCCTCAAAATGAACCCAACAAAAACTGAGTTCGCCTACTTTGGGAGTCGCACAATGTTATTGAGATGTGTTGGAGAAAATATCAATGTTGCTGGCGACGTAGTAACTTCTTCTGACCAACTTAAGTATCTTGGTGTCTTGCTGGACAGCTCCTTGTCATTGAATGGTTTTGTCACCACTAAGATTAAAAGTGCTGCTGCTGCCATACAGAGTATCAAAGCGATCAGACAGTATGTGGATATAGATACAGCTAAACTTCTCACCTGCTCCCTTGTGCTAACACACATTGACTACATAAACAGCATATTGTGCGGATTGCCCTTGTATCCGTTGGAAAGGCTGCAACGTATACAGAATTGGGCAGCAAAAGTTGTGTTGGGCTCCAATTATACAGACTCCAAAAGTGCGTTAAAATTGTTACACTGGCTCCCTGTCAAAGAACGAGTGGATTTTAAAATATTGTGCTTAATTCACAAGTGCTTGCATAATGCTGCACCTCAATATCTTGCAGATTTGCTCACAGTTAATTAAGACCTTTGCTAGAAACACCCGTGCAAGTACATCAAGCCTGACACTGACCATTCCACGAACAGCCAAGGCCACCTTTGCCAGCAGGGCCTTCAGTGTTTATGGTCCCGTTCAATGGAACAAACTGCCAGTTAGTCTCAGAGAAATCACGGATTTTAAGGCTTTTAAAAGAAATCTAAAGACTCATATTTTCAAGATTGTTTTTAATTGACTCTATTTTAATCATCTATCAATATTATACTGTGTTTTTATTCTGATTTTACATTTATATACAATTTTAGATATGTCATATTTTTATTGTACTATATTTCTTGTTCCTTGTCAAGCGCACTAGAATGTTTTATTTTAAATACTTGTAGCGCTCTACAAATGTATTAATAATAATAATAATAAACCTTTAGGCCCGTATCCATATAAGTTTATATACAGAAGGGGTCTAAAGGTTTAGACCCCTATGCCAATATCTAAAAATGGCAAATATTATAACTCTTTCCCCCAAAAAAAACTATACCCCATTTTTTTCTCTAACCCCATCAAATATATCGCCCTCTTTAGATCGTAGGGGGGAGTCTCCCCCCAAAAAGTATTATTATTCAAAAATATATATATAAAAAATATATAAATATTATTTATATTTTTACTGTATGTTGGATTTATAAACATAAATGGTCTTATTACTCTGTATTATATTGTACTGCTTTAGCCCCGTCTGCAATGTATAAGGTATAGGAAAAGGGGCCTAATCCAGTACAATATAATATTGTACTGGTTTAGGCCCGTTTGCAATGTATAAGGTATAGGAAAAGGGGCCTAAAGCAGTACAATATAATACAGAGTTTCAGTATATTTCTACTCTATGTTCTATTTATATACAAAAATGGTCTTATTATTCTGTATCATATTGTGCTGCTTTAGGCCCGTCTGCCATGTATAAGGTATAGGAAAAGGGGCCTAATCCAGTACAATATAATATTGTACTGGATTAGGCCCCTTTGCAATGTATAAGGTATAGGAAAAGGGGGCTAAACCAGTACAATATAATATTGTACTGGATTAGGCCCCTTTGCAATGTATAAGGTATAGGAAAAGGGGGCTAAACCAGTAAAATATAAAGCACAAAGAAACCACCATCTCTTTAACACCAACAGCTAACCATAATTACCATTGCGAACAAGTTACCAAATCATCATGTTGCCAACAACTATAAGCATTAAGGAAAGTGTGAGAAGCTGTCAAATCAAACAACAGTTTCTATTTATATAACCTGTGACAATCGAACTGATTGTTTAGTTTGTGTGTAGTTTTTTGCCTAGTCATTCAGTATTCATATAGTACTAATGGACTAAATATATTAACCCCCTGGGGGTCTAATCTCTGATAAAGCCAACATTGTCATGATGTCGGAGTAAATGTTATAAATCAATGTTGTTCTAATGTACAATCAACATTATTACTATGGATGCAGAAAACATTGCTTCCACATTAGAATAATGTCATACTGTAATGTTATATAATGATTTAACATTGACAGGAATATTCATGGAAATGTCCATTGACAAACATCAGAATAACATTTTCATGATGTTGGAGTAAATGTTATAAATCAATGTTGTTCTAATGTACAATCAACATTATTACAATGGATGCAGAAAACATTGCTTCCACATTAGAATAATGTCATACTGTAATGTTATATAGACATCATTTCAATGTTAAAATGGGCCTTATATAACATTAAAATAGAAATGGCATTCAAATGTTATTTTAACATTAGAGATTTGACATTGACAGGAGAATTCATGGAAATGTTCCTTGAAAAACATCAGAATAACATTATCATGATGTCGGAGTAAATGTTATAAATCAATGTTGTTCTAATGTACAATCAACGTTATTACAATGGATGCAGAAAACATTGCTTCCACATTAGAATAATGTCATACTGTAATGTTATATAGACATCATTTCAATGGTAAAATCAGAAAACATTGCTTCCACATTTGATAGATAGATAGATAGATAGATAAAGAAAATACAGATAGACAAAATAGACTGATGGAAAGATTGACAGAAAGAATGAAAGAAAGAAAGAAAGGAAGAAATGAAGATAGATAGATAGATAGATAGATAGATAGATAGATAGATAGATAGATAGATAGATAGACAGATAGATAGATAGACAGATAGACAGATAGATATGCAGATATAGTAAATAGGCCATATTGCATTTAGTATTTTCTAAATCTATGAAAAACAAATTTTAGTCAATTAAACTCGGGTAAAATGTTAGTGGCTTTGAAATATGCAATATTCAGTGTGATTAAATATGAATACTGTGTGCATACCAAAGCCACCTTTACAGTTCTATTAATATTTTACACTATTCATTCAGGAATCACTCAAATAAATATACATAAACTAATACCAGCATATAGTTTGATTTTTACAACCTTGACATCATCTAATTAGCAAAATAGAGGGTAATTAGCACCTCTATTTGGGGTCTGGCATCAATTAGACACTATTATATTGATAATTGCCTACATGGCTCACTGCACATGACTTCTGTGCAAAATTCAGTCAACAAATCAGTTGAACTGCAGAAATGCATAAGTGAACAGGTTACAAAGGTGAGTTAAAATCCTTCTTACAGTTAAGAAATCTTTATTTTGGTGATTTTCATGGTAAAAATATTTTTCTGATGTTATAAGTATATATATATATATATTTTTTTTTTCAGATTGATGAAAATGATGACAGATGAGTAGGTACACCAGAACCTGCATACACTCAAAGAGGGAAGTTTTAGAAACAGGTAATTATGTAGTATCATTCTAGCTATCTATCCCACTATCTACTTATCATTTGTTTATCCTTTCTAATTTTGTTAATGAATCTAGATCCTGTCTGTCTATCTAATCTATCTAACATCTCTAGCCTATCTATCTCACCATCTATCTATCAATCTATTTGCAGAGCAAATAAGTACTTGATAATCATTATTGTGTTTTAAGTCAATTTGAGTAGGGTAAAAATGCTCAATTTCAGGAAAACTCTGTTTGCCAGTGCAACATTTTAAGCCAACTGGCCTGACAAATTTCAGCTATCAATCTAATAAGGAACTGTTTCCATGTATTTTAAGACACTGATTTTGAGGAATCTAACATGCAATCTCGGAGGGATCTAACTGACAAAAATGCATGTTAGAACCAAAACATTAGGTCTTTCAAAAGTGAGGTCTAAAAACCACAAGCAATTTATTGATACTGTTTTGAGCAGTTGCACAATTTCACATATTTGGTTTATGATTGATTCCAGTGTAGAAATATTGAACAAGCTTAACAAACCATAACTGATAGTTCTCATTACAATTTATATGAAATCTAAAAGGTGGTGGTATCCTCTGTAAAAAAACAAAACTACTTTTAAAATGAATTCTAATGACATGGTTTATTTTATTTGCAGATAGTGAGTGAGGGTATATGTATTATCCCTTTCTACAGGATCCAATAAAGTTAAGTCTTTAATTATGATCGATACACTTGTATAACTGGGCTCGAGGCAGCAGATATCACCTTGTGTGTATTCCTGTTGAAACACAGAATTTTATGGATAAGCAAAGGGTGATGTGAGTTGGATTAAAACTCACAAAGCCATTATCAGAAAGACCTGTATTTTGTAACAGTCAACCATTACAGTGATGAATTACAAATATTGTCATCATACAGCGAAAGACATAGAATTTCTTTTGTTCAATGGTAAACCTGTATAATTCTTTTGCCATTATCCATAGAAAAGGGTAGATTAGAAAATAATGCACCAGTAGGTCTAGATGGATTACTTATTTTGGCTATTTTAGGGTCAAAACAATGCTGAATCGATTTCAGTAAGTATCATGTAAAAAATGTGTTTTGTAATGTAAATTTAATTTACATGTATGTCATATCAAATATGTTGCATTTATAATGTTAGTGTATTGCCCATCTCATGTCATTATAATGCAGAAAGTGTGTTCTACATAATGTTATTCCAATATATGTAGGATGTCAAATAAGTTTCCTTTTTCAATGTTGTTCCAATGTTTACATGATGTCATTCTGATGTTAGAATAATGTTAAGAAATGTGTTCAATAATGCTAATCTAATGTATGTTGTATCATAATGTCCTTCTAATGCTAGTATTATGTTAAAAAATGTATTTTTTAAATTTTATTCTAATGTATTTAAAATGTCAAATATGTTGTATTTTGATGTCGTTCTGATGTTAGTATAATGTTTAAATAATGTGTTATGTAATGTTATTCTAATGTATGTAGAATGTCAAATATTTTGAATTTACGATGTTATTCTGATGTTACTATAATGTTAAAATAATGTACTCTTTATAATGTTATTCCAATGTTTGTAAGATGTCTAATACACAATGTTTTTATAATGTTATTCCGATGTATGCACAATGTTACATAGATGATTTTCTATAATGTTATGTTTATGTTTTTCTGATGTGTAATTAATGTTACTGCAATGTATATAAAATGTTGAATAAATTGCTTAAAACAACATTTGCGTAATGTTATTTCTATCAATATATCATGTCGTTATTGCATTATCAATACAACATCGTCCTAACATCATTTTAACATTAATTAGAGGTTAAAAATTGCATTGAGAGAAGCTTCAATATTAGTATGGGACTTTCGATGTTGCATGGAAATAATTATAATGTCAGCACTAACATAAAATGCAACATTATTACAACCTTTAATATATGTTAAAACAAGGTTGCCAGAACATTAAATTTCAACATTGGTACAATGTTGGATAATGGCATTACTAAAACATCAATATAACATTCACTTAAATATTAGGAAGATGTTATAACGGGGTTTAATGAACATTAGATTTTAATGTTTATATAATGTAAAAAGGTTTAACATTTTAATGTTTTATAAATATCATAAATAACATTATCATGATGTTTGAAATTAGGTGAGGTACAACATTATTATAACATTTTATTTTAACATTGATTTAAGCATGGCCAGACATTAAAACAAGGTTTTACAAACATCGCACTGTAATGTTATTACAACATTAAAAAGTTTAACATTTTAATGTTATGTTAACATTATTTCTAACATTATTATAATGTTCGAAGTTATGTGAAGTACAACATTAATATAATATTCAACTATAACATTGCTTCAGCCTTGGCAAAATGTTATAACAAAATTGCACAAACATTACACTTTAATGTTGTTACAACGTAAAAAGGTTTAACATTTTAATGTTATACCAACATTGTGAATAATGTTAATGCGATGTTTGGCACAACATTAATATGACATCGATATAATGTTATGTGTTTATTGGGTCATTATCGCTCACTTCAGACTATAGTGGATTTTGGCAAAGATCTTATACTTTGGATACATGCCCAAGTCACTCGCAATAACTCTTTTATACTATTGCGGATTTTGAAAAATATCCAACTTTGGATAATAGTGAACTGACCAATGAGAACATGCCCTAATATCTAGACCAATGAGAATCCACCCTAATATCCACGGTAGGGGGCACTGTAGTTAATAGTTTATCCAATGAAAATGCCACCTAATATCCTGTCCAATGAGAATGCGGCCAAATATCCTAGCCAATGACAGTCAAGCCTAATATCCACAGAGCCATGATTGGCCAATGGATATTAAGCTGCATTCTCACTGGACACACTGAGAATTCAATGAGATTCCAATGTAATATCCAACAGCCGGTGAAAATTGAGCCTAATATCAAATAGGCTAGTAGTCAAATAGGCTCTTTGGTCAAATAGGCTCTTTGGTCAAAGTCAAAAGACTAAGCCAAAATCCATGACAGCCTCTTGTGGACATTTGTGGATATTCGTGAGTGCCTATATATGCTTTGAGCATACACACCTGCCACCATAAGCAGGATTCCAACCGGCTACCTCTGAGTCAGCCTTAGGCGGATGCACCATATAATACTTTCCCCAACAAGGCGACTGTTGCTTGTGACAATGTCTCTACTGCCATTGTGTCTAATATCAAAAAGTGCTTCTCAAAAGACTTTGGATATTCCAAATAGCACTATGAGGATATTTGAAAAGGTCAAATATCCTCCAAGACGCTATTTGGATATTTCATCAGACTCTATTTCATCAGATGATATTCCATCTTAAGCTTTGGCTGACCGTATGGAGCTTTGGCCGACCGTATGGAGCTTTGGTAGCTACCAATTATTCTCCGGGTCCTATTTTTGGTTCCAAAATATCAAGCAGAGGGGGCTTCAACTTCAGAGGCCCTGGATACATGCTGCACTTCATTTACATTGAAGTGCCCTCTTATGCTGTAGAAGAGATGGCAGTGCATGACAGCCCAAAGTTCTAACAAATAGTGTCCAAATAGTTCCTAACCATGAGACACTATTTGATCACTATTTTATGTAGAAGAGATGGCTGTCAATATACTATGACAAAGTTTCTAACATAGCACATTAGAACTTTTGGAAAAGTTCAGTAGAAAATGTGGCTTGGTTGCACTTTTCGGATATTTCGTTAGGGATATTGGCAAAGCATGGTGAGGGGAGTAGATATTGTGACAAAGACCTATTTTAGTGTCTGGCATGCAAAAAGCAGCCCGATTTGCAAATCGGGCATGTAGATCTTTCGGCTGTAACAACTGTCATACCAGTTGAGCCAAAGGGCTGGTCCCGAGCTAAGTACTTAAGAGCAACCCATTATATCACCCCACCCACTATGATTATAGATAACACAGTTCTTTCTCAATGACATGGTAATAAATTTGAGATAATCTTAGAATTTCTGAGATTATCTTGCAAAATATTTATGATTTTACTGACAAATTTCTCCAAGTATGATTGTATGATTAATAACAAGGAGCTTCATAGAAGACACCTTGCATATGTATGCTCATTAAACAGTAATTTCTAGGCTGCATTATCTCATTATCTGTGATTATAAATAGGGAGTAATTTGGAGCCACTTAATATGCAATTTGGCCCAACTTGTCCTCTTGACTTAGTACAAATTTAGGAAAAAGTTTTTTTTTTTTTTTTCACCCAATGTGAGGTCCCCCTGAGGTGTGAGGCCCTAGGCTATAGCCTGCTCAGCCTAATTGTTAATCCAGGCCTGTGTTGGTGTGGAGCAGCTCCTGTGCTGCTGACCATTTAAGGGTGCTTCTAGCAGTCACCTAATTCTGTCTATTTAGCTGCATGAAAAGGAAACTGAAGTAACATCTCTCTCTTTGAAATGGCTAGGAATCAAAAATATTTCCGCGACCTGCCATTGGAATTGCATTGTGTTTACGATTTGCAGTTCTTATGCAACAGTTTTTCAATTTCCAATGCGCAGCTTATCTCTCGGTTTAAGTGAACTTAATTGATATCAGATGGTAACTTTTGAAGGCATTTTTAAAAAGATCAGAACTTTTTTGAGATTTTGGAGAGCATAAATTTGAAAAAAATATGCTAAATCAATGTTATTCCAATGGAGACAATTTAAGCATATTGCTTGGAAGTGACAGAACATAAGCCATTTTTTTTATATGAATAGTAACTGTTGCTAAATGATGTAGTGCTAGTGTTTTGAGCACAATTATTTGAAAATTAAACTTTCGTACTGTCATTCCACTTACCATGTTGCTTTTGCATAATTTCGTCAGACACCAAAATATTTGAATATATGGCATAAGTCAACTTTGCCTTAACGAAACTTGATGAAAATCGTACGGAACATTTTTTAGCCCAATCCAATGATAATGCGAAAAGGATGCACTGCTGGGTCCGAAAGTTTGTGTAATTTTTTAAGGGATACAATGTAAGAGGAAATGTACCCAGAGTCCAGTTCATTATTACAAAAAATTGTGTAATGTTAGGGATTATTTTTAATAGGTTTCTTGTCCAGTAACCCTGGCAAAAATTAATTTTTTTAACAAGATATAATGAATCTGTGTCTCTAATAGTGCCCTGGGCCGCATTTCATGACTTTTGGTTTCCATAGCAACAAATTAACCATTTATTTTTGTCTCTATGATCTGATTTTTTGAGGATAATTTGCAAATTACTTCAATTTTATCTGACCCATATATCATGTTTCAGTATTAAAAATTGCAAAAGTTATGGTAAGTTGGACAGAACTTTTGGAAAACTCCTCGTACATGACTAAGCTTTGGTTTTTCAAAAAATCAGCCTGACGCAAAAAATGGCACAACTAACCCCGGTCTCCCCTGCGCGAGACAGCACTTTAGAAATCCATCAGTTATCAAACTCTTTTTTTTTTTAAATTTAAATAGTTATGCACTGAAACTATCATCCAGCTTGGATATATCTGCTGAGTTTAATTTTTAAGTGATGATATGATAGATGAATATTATCCATAAATCAAGCCAATCTACAGAAAAAAAGCTTATTGTACTGGTGTTGTCCCAGATACATTCACAGAAATGCAGTATTTCTGGAAAATAGCCAAGTGAATAATACAAAATATATGCTCTGACATGAGTGACATCTGTATGAATGGTGTCTTTTTTTTACATGTCCATTGTTAAAAGGAGGGATGGCTGAGCCCATGAGCACGTGCATGCTATCTGTGTTTTGATATCTCTCTTGGGTGAGACAACAGTGGCACTGCATATTTTGCATAGTAAGCAAATAGTGCTCTTTAATTCCAATATCAACACTAATTCATTAGAGCATTCAGAAATCGAAAAGGCAATCAAGGACGAAAGTATGTATATTTTATTGTTGGTCAAAATTCCTCATTGATCATTCGCTTAGAGTAGGTCGGAGCATGCGGCCCCCCTTAACTTCGAGGTGCGATTTGACCTACTTTTTATGGGCGATTATTTGAATGCTTATGCTGTCAGGAAGGGATCACTTGACTCTACTAATAACTAAAGAAACAAATATCTACCAATTTTAATAAAGGAGTAACGGCCATTTTTGTAAAAAAAATTAAAATTGCCTTCTTACCCCACCCATCGGGCAAGCAGCCCCCTTTTATAATCCTATGGCAATTTTTTTTGCGATCACATTCAGCCTAAAAGTTATTTCTTAGGGTTCTTCTATCCTTTTTAAGGCATTCTATTCACTTTTTCTGAATTTCAGAATTTTTCTGTTCATACTTTTATTTTTTAATATTTTTTGCCCTGTTTCAATTTTGGCCCCAATTTTTTTCTATTTTAATTAGCTATTCTATCAAGTTTTAAGGTAAAGTACACATTAATAATGGTTCCTGAAGCAGCTTCGACCCCCAGTGAAGGGGGCCTCATGCCCCATATCATGTGGGGCCTCTCGCCCCAAACCCACATATTTTAATTTGACCTCTATATTTTGAACTAAAATGCAAAAAACATGATCCAAATCATTCTGATGTGATAGTCATACAGTGAAGCAATGCAGATATCCATTATACTTTTAAAAAATTCCGAAGTTATTTCTGACAACCCCTTTCAAAGAATTAGTCAAAGTTACAAAAACCATGCACATTTTTTCTTACTTTAATTTCTACTATGGTTTGGTGCTGTTTGCCTTGAAAATGTGTGACGTCACCTAAAACGCCTCTAGCTTCAATCCCATCAATAGATAAACGCACCAAAAATGTAAGTTTGGATATAAGCCTGGGGGGGCCTCTCACCTAACCCGGGCTTCTTGCCCCGACCTACTCTACTTCATATGAATTTGGTGTTTTTCTTATATATTTGACATGTTCTCATGTACATATATAAATATACATATATTCCTTTTTGTGTATCATATGTACACGTTTTTCGAGAACTTTCTAATTTAATAGCAGCAAAATAACATGCACAAGTAAGCATTCTTTGCATTTGTGATGCATGATGTGTACCCTAGGGCGGTTCATTTTTAGATGGGAAAAAATTATTTTGTGAATTTCACATCGCACACCCTCTGATTTGATGAGGATAGGTATAAAACTGATGCAGGTGAAATTTTAAGGAAATCCAACTAGAGGAAGGGGTCTCCCAAAGGCCTTAAAGTTTCAATGTTTTTTTCGTTTTTGACCAATTTCGTTAATCCGCGGTTCTCTATAACTCTGTCAGTACTTGTCATACAGCATTCTTGTTGCCATGGTTGGAAAGCTCTCAAAAAGACCTTCATTTTGCATACCAACATCAAGGGTCTAGGACGATATCTTGACTCCCATTGGCTCTTTGGCCAGCACTCTTTAGAAAAGAAAATGTTGCAGACAGTCTAATCCTAATAAAAACAGGTTTTTGAATTTTTTTTCACTGATAATTGCAGTGATTCACACTCTCCAAGTTCCAGAAAGAGCAAATAAAATATTTTTTCAATTTTTGGCCATGGAAAATCCTGCTTTATGAGCTTGGAAGTTTTAATGCTAAATTTTGTCGGAAGTATGGAAACAAATCAGGGAGGGGCTGTTATATTTGTATTTTAACTTCATAAGAATTAAATATAGGGCAATATCACTGGTACCATGAGAATGCTGAGAGTATTTTCTTTCATGTGGTGCCACTCATGTTGCCCTGCAATAAATTCTGACGAAGATATGATATGAAATGCAACAGACCCCATCTCACATTTTACGAGTTTTAAACTAACTTTAACATTAAAACGTCATCACTCATAAGCCAGGCACTGCCAAAGTAAAAATCAAAAAGGTTTTATATTTAGTAATTCTGGAACTTAGAGAATGCGAATCACTGCAACCAATCAGTGAAAAAAATTCAAAAGCCTTTTTTTAACAGGATTAAACAGTCTGCAACATTTTCATTCTAAAAAGTGCAGACTGAAGAGCCAATGGGAATCAAGATATCGTCCTGGACCATTGATGTTGGTATGCAAAATGAAGGTCTTTTTGAGAGCTTTCCAACCATGGCAATTAAAATGTTGTATGACTAATACTGACGAAGTTATCGAGAACCGCGGATTGGCGAAAATGGCCAAAAATTAAAAAAACATTGAAACTTTAGGGTCTTTGGG
The DNA here is from genome assembly GCA_026936325.1 of Platynereis dumerilii. NCBI lineage: Eukaryota > Metazoa > Annelida > Polychaeta > Phyllodocida > Nereididae > Platynereis > Platynereis dumerilii. The sequence goes on along the minus strand of JAPTHN010000002.1, from coordinate 23,500,293 downwards.
AGACCCCTTCCTCTTGTGGGATTTTCATAAAATTTAAACTGAATTGTTTTTGTGCCATTTCTCACAAAATAGGAGGGTGTGCGAATTGATATTGACAAAAAAAGTTTTTTGGACCACCCTAGTGTACCCAATCTGAGTTGAGCTTTCAATAGAGGCCTAATATTTGCAGTTACAAAGTTCAATGTTCTTAAGTCTGGAACTATGCAGAATAAGAATTTTCATTTGATTTTTTTAGGATGTCAAAGATGGTTTATCTGGTGGCGCTGGTCATCTCTATGGCTTTTAGAACTTCAGTTTTAGCAGCTGTTCAGACAACTCTGAATGGTAAGAATTATCATTCACAACATAATATAATAGACTACATGTATATTTATATAGGCCAGTAGAAATTGACGATATGTAGTTGCAGAACGGGACGCTTTTTGAGGGATCGGCTGTAGGCCTAATAAAATGTGGATGGGGTCAAACTTGCAGAAATGCTGAATTTGCGTCAAAAAATTATCAAATTCCATCAGTATGATATTTCATTTAGTAAGATTAATCAATCTAAAATAATCCCCAGATATTACTTTGTCATGCCAAGTGCATCATAGATTTTAAAAATATAACACAAAAAATATTCTGGAAATTGACTGATTTTTCATTTGAGCGTATGGCCATAATAGACCCTTATTTTGGAATATATGTCATATATATACCCTTATGGCAGGTTAATGCCTTTTGTCGGTACACCAGAGTTAATGCCTTTTAAAATATTGGACCACAAAAGATAAATATATATGTGATGGTATCAGCCCAAAATTATATATATATAGAATTTTATTGACATTAAAAGCATCAAACAGATACATATGTCATCATAAAAGAAAAATATATATATATATGAATGTGAAAAAGCATGAAATCTAACAACTACAAGCTACTGGGATATATAAGTAAATATAATCATATGTACAATTAATTTTAAAGTCATGGATATACATCGGATACAAATTAATCACATAATCAGCACACATTCAGGTTATATATGGCAGCATAGTCAATAACAAACCAGCACACATTCAGGTTATATAGCAGCACATCATGTAATATAAAGAATTAGAAACAGAGTTCAGTGTTTGGATTCAGAGCACCAACATAGCAAAGATATTTACAGAATTATACAATGATATATACACATTAGCATAGACCACAGGTCACGCGAGGGAAGTGTCAGTGCCATTAGTCATCCATCTTGAAGGGAGCTAAATTTATTTAAATAATATTGTCAGTTTTTAATACAGTATTTAAGAATCTACCTAGAGCAAATAAAACATCTTCATTTTTATGCGATACAAGCCTAAGGAACTGTTCATGATCACTAATCACTGAAAAGTTGTCTATGCATTTATTTGCTACTTCAAATAGTTCTACCCTTATGTCTTTCCAATGGTTACACAACATTAAACAGTGGAATTCATCTTCGACACAATTAGAATCACATCTCTTACATATCCTATTCTCCGCAGGGATATAAGGGCGTTTATGTCGACCCAGTTCGATATGTAAATTATGGGAACTCAGTCTAAATCTGGCTATACTTTGGAAGATTGATTTTGGCAGGTTGAAATTAAGATAGGGTTCTAATCGTAAATCATTTTTGAATTGTCTGTAAGTTCGAAGTTTAGGATTTGAGTCACTGTCTTTTATTTCATGCATTATTTTTGTTTGAGCTTTCTTAAATAGAGATTCATTCATAGAAGCAGCTGGAACACCTGCACTATTTAGACCATTTGAGATTTTACAGAGTTTGGATAACCAGCATTGGTGGTTTCTTTCATGTAGATCAACCTGGATATCGAAGCATGTTTTAAGAAGTTTAGGAGCATCATTACTTTTAAGCCTGTGCCAATATTTTAGAGCTGAAGCCTGCTGTCTGTATATCAGAGAGAATCTTCCTGTATCAGCTAAAATAGCAACTGTGGATGTTTGATTTCTTACACCTAGGAGGTTTTTAAGAAATTTAAGTTGTATTCTTTCTAAAATGTCAATCTCTTTAGTTTGGAACCAAATTTCACTGTTATATTCTAAAATGGGTAATATGTGAGTGTCAAACATTTTTATGGTCAGGCTTGGTGGAAGGTACCCAACTGTAGATTTAATTTTCTCTTTAAGAGCATGCATTGCCTTTTGAGCCTGAGATGCTAGATGGTCATACATGAGTTTGTGGATATTAGATGAGTTACTTATTATGTGCCCAAGATATTTGTAGGAGTCAACTACTTCAAGTTTCTCATCCCCAATTTGGAATTCATAATCTGACATATTGCTTCTGTGTTTTGCATTAATAACCATAACTTTGCTTTTCTGAGAGTTAATCAGTAAATGCCACTTTTTGCAATATGCCTCAAGGTTACTTAATAGCACTTGCATGTCACATTATATTCGCGCAGCAAAACGGCCGAAGAGAATTGTTCACAAGAGAGGATTCAAAAATCTGTGCAGTGGTTGATGGTCTCAAAGTCAACAGTCCACAGCAGGAAATTAGGTCAAGTGGGGACACTGGGGATCCAGCTTCTTATCCCGAAAAAATCAGATCATAGAAACAAAAATAAATGGTTAATTTGTTGCCATGGGAACCAAAAGTCATGAAATGCGGCCCAGGGCACTATTAGGGACACATATTCATTATATCTTGTCAAAAATGTAATTTTTACCAGGGTTACAGGACAAGAAACATATTAAAAATAATCCCAAACATTTCACAAATTCTTGTAATAATGAACTTGACACTGAGTGCATTTCCTATAACCTTATTTCCCTTAAAAAATCAATGCCTCATAGTCCTTGTATTATGATCACAGTTGGTGTTTTTTGTTCTTTACGATGGGTTCTGTCCAGCCTGTCATAACTTTTGCTAGATTTTTAATATAAAAATGATATTTGGGTCAGTTGATATTGAGATAATTTGCAAATGATCCCCAAAAAATCTGATCTCAGACGTAAAAATAAGTTGTTGATTTGTTGCTATGGAAACCAAAAGTCACGAAATGCGACCGAGAGCTTGTTAACAGACACATACTTGACATATCTTGTAAAATATGTAATTATTACTAGAGATATAGAACAGAATGTTTTCAAAACATTTATAGCCATTTCACAACTTCCAAAAATAATGACTGGGACCTTGTAAATACGTTTTCTCATACTTTCTATCCTTTTCTGAGTATGACACCTCAGTCTTCATGTTAAGGTCACTTTTGGCATTTTCGAGTCTTCTTTTCTAAGGTTTTCCATTGTGTCTTCTCTTCATTCAGAAAAAGTTTGTACAATCTTTATTTGGTTCTGTCACTCATACAGTCTTCCTTGTATGTATGATAAAAGGTTCTTACACTCTCTGCTAGTTTTATCCAATTTAAATGAAAAAATGTAATAAGTACATATGATGTCATCCATATCCAAAAAATTTCTCATCTCGGAAAAACTGAGAAACTGCATGAGTGATGGTAAATTAACTGAGATGTAACAAAAATACCAGTTTCCGTTGTTTTTGATTATTTTACAATTAACTGATTATATTTCATGAAAAAATTATGAATATACTTCAATTTAATATGTCAAGACACAGATAATGCAAGCAGGTGTTCAGTTCATTTTTAGTGAGCACTACAAAGTCTGGGCCGCATTTCATGACTTCTGGTTTCCATGGCAACAGATTAAGCATTTATTTTTAATTTTATGATCTGATTTTTTAGTAGTTATTTGCAAATCAGGTCAATATTATCTGACCCAAACATTATGTTTCTACATCAAATCAAGAAAAGGTTATGACTAGTTGGACAGAACTTATGGAAAACCCCTCGTATAATACTAGAATTTACCCATTAAAGAATGTTAAAAGCAGGTTACTATGGGGAAAGAAGCGAGTGAATTAGGAAATGGAGACAAAGCACGAAAGAAGAAATGTTTGCATTTTTGTGATGCAGCTGAAAGAAATGTAATTTTGGAGTCGACCAGCAGGTGTGCTGCAGTGCAAGTTGATGAATATATGGCAGTATTAGTTTGGTATGAAATGGGTTAAAAGTAAAGGTTCATTAAAAATGGCAAAGATAGTGACATAATTAGGCTTTGATAGCGGTTTAGAGGTTTGCAAAGTATTACTCCTGTAGCTGCAGTATTAAAAGCAGGAGAAGACAGTTGAGAAAAGAATTTCAAGTTTGGTTTGAGAGATCCATGCACTCCTGGCGGCGATTTTGAGATGGAGTAGAAATTGGAAATAAAAGAGGAGTGGATGGTTATATGCTCCTCAGAGAAAGACAGGGCAGAAAAAGAAGGATAGGTGGAAAGTTGGGGTGAGTGGGACGCTCAGAGAAGGCGTTTTTAGCTACGGCAGCACTGATCGTGTCAGCCGAGATTTAACTGCAATATTACCCCGAGGGAAGGGATTAACAATCTATTAAACATTTATTTAAATCTATTTGAAATATCTATCTATCTCTCTATCTATCTATCTATCTATTAGATTTTCGATCTATTCTGTCTTTCTATTCTACATTACTCTCCGTCTTTCTATATATCTGTCTCTCACATTTTTTGAAACAGTTATATAACTGCCTTTCCTTCACTATTAGGCCTACAAAAACTTTTAAGTGCTGCGCGAATTCCACGACTGTGCCATTAACATACTATAATTATATACATGTATATTAATTATAAACGAAATGATAGAAAAAAGATGCCTTTCGGCAAAGTTGGATGGTGATGTCCCTTTGACTGATAAATTATGGATTTACATGGTGCAGAAAGTCCGGAAGAACGTCTAGCGTACTGGGTGCAGAAAACGGACACTTCAATTGAGGGGAGGTTACGGGTGCGTGTTACGGACTGCCCCAAGAGCCAGGAACGATGCATCTGCACAGCCTCCCTGGCCAACTCTAAAGGAGAAGTTGTAAGTTCTCTTTTTGTATCTTCAGGAAAATTGTGATGCATGATAATGGTTTTATTTGTCAGGGGTAAACAGATAAATGATATGTTGCACAACCCATACCTGTTACTCTGTTCAATCAGTGATAGTGAAAGCAGAACATTTAATTGAAAGTTGGTGCATTGTGGGTGATTTCGACAATCCTATAGTCATATCGAAAAAGTTTAATGTTCTTTTTTATAAATATATATGTATGCGCAGGACAATATTTGCCAAGCTCATTACTGATTTTGAAAAAGAAAAGAGCGTGAAAACCAGACAGGTAAATCAGCTTAGGCCTGAGATTAGAGAATTGCCATCAAAAAAGTCAGACACAATGAAATATGAATTTTCATCCCTCATATGTCATGGATGCTGGAGGAGTGGAGGTCAAGCTCTTTTTCTGGGAAAATTGAGTGCATGAACATTTACTTGTGGTAAATAGGGTGGCCCTCGAATGCATAGTAAAATTTATGAAGTGTGAACTTCTTTTAGCGTCACCCTGTATAGAAAACCACTTAGAATTGTGTATGGACCAATGTTGTGAGTTGGTAAAATTTCAGTTTTGGCCCAACACGGACATGCATTTTGGGTCATATCTCAGCTTTCGTATAGAATTTATGCATGTATTATGGATTATGTGAAAGGCAGTGATTTCCCCTTTGATGTAAATAGCAGGAAATGTACCCACTTCTCATAGCTTTTGATATATTAAATGGTAAATGATTGCATATGCGATCAATTTTTTGCGTCACACTGGACACTGCATGTAAAAAATTCAGGTAAAACTTTAAAATACAAGCAAGTAAATGCAGTTAAAATAAAATTCGAAATTTGGTATTATGCTCTGGTTAGCTGAGCATATTATGAATGCAGAAAAAAGGCCACAATATGTTTCTGTATTTCAGAATGACATGTTTTGCAGTATAAGGTTGTCATGTCACACGCAAAGCCAAAATGAACAATGTAATTTTTGATGCATCAAATACACCATTCACTGATTTGATTTAAAAAAAATGTTTACACCAATGTTTTGCTCATGACCTGTTCTGTCAGGAAATAGTAACAAAACTTTGTAGAGGCTCTTGTTTTGGAAGCTGTGAGGGCCTAAGTGAGACTGATGAAAAATTGACACCCTCTCTTTTAGTGAGAATTATATAGGTACTCTCTTGTTCAGATGCTGTCTGATTATGGTTCAGTATGGCAATTTCACGTTCCTGGATTGTTCCGAGATGGTCATGAGCCTGGCTTTCCATTGATGTAGAGAAAGTGGTTGTAACTCTAATCTTTCATGGTATTACAGCCCTGTTTCTGAGACTGACGAAAAATTTACACTCTAAATTTTGTAAAACTTATGTCACACCTCTCTTGTATAGATGCTTTGTGATGATGTAGTCCGGTTGCTGAGGCCCAAAAATGGACCCGAGCGGTAACCGGCTGGAATACATTCATTCCAAAGCAGAATTTTCTGAATTTTTCAGAAATGGTATTTTTATTGTTCTATCTGGGGGCTATCTTGGTCAAAAATGGTTACCATGGCAACCAAAATATAAAAAAATGCTTAGATAATGATATCTAGTAATTTCCATATCTCTGTGTCTTTTTATCCGATAGACAAAATTTTAGTGTCGATATATATGTTATCAAACATGCCCGTGTCATTGGTGCTATTGGGGTTAAGGTCAAAGGTCAACTTCATTTGCATATGGAGTGTTTCTACATAAAATGTACCCATTAAAAGAAGGTGGTTTGTTATATTTTATGTTTCACTTACTCAGACTTGGATATTATTGTGAAATCCAAACACAAATTTATTTCAGCATCCATCCACAAAAAGATGAGACCCAAATTGCGATGCTTGATTCAGTTATAATGCGAAAAATTTCCATAGAAACAGGAAAGTTGATCTACCTTGCAATTTCTCGGTCATTGAAAAAATTGACACTCATCTTTCACACACCACGTATACATCACTTTAGTTGGATTTTATACATACACAAATGTAACTTTCCTTTGTAAGAATGTACCAATATGTTGTAGAACTTGCTTTTTTTTCAAATTTGCATAATGCTGTCTATTATGTTGCCATGGAAACAGTTTTAAAATGAAACAGAATCACAAAATATGTTCTTCCAGGCATGTGTATTTGATCTTGGTGATAAGCAGCCCGAAAAGATTGATTCTAATTCGGATTTTTCTGAATTTTTCAGAAATAGCATTTTTAGTGTTGTATCTGAATGCTATATAGGTCAAATATGGTTTCCGTGGCAACCAAAATATAAATAAATGTTTATTTTATGAAATCTAGTAATTTCCATATCTCAGTATCTTTTTATCCTATAGAATAAATTTAAGTGTCCATATATATGTTATCAAACATGCCCGTGTCATTGGTACCACTGGGGTTAAGGTCAAAGGTCAACTTCATTTGCATATGGAATGTTTTTTCATAAAATTTACCATTTAAAACAAGAAAGTTTGTCATATTTTGTGTTTCACCAAGCCAGACTTTGAAATCATAGTGAAATCCAAGTACTAATTTATTTCAGCATCCATCTACAAGAAGAAAGGACCAAAACTGTGATGCTCAATTTTGTTATCATGCAAGACATTGCCATAGAAACAGGACAGTTGATTTTCCTTGCGATTCATTGCAGCTTTAGTGCATCACATATACTTAACTTCAGTTCTTAGACATTAAAATGTGACATATCTTCATAAGAATATATATTATGTAGAACTTGTCTTTTATTTAAGATTACATAATGTCATCTATTCTTTTGCCATGGAAACAGTTTTGCTAAATAACAGAATCACCAAATATGTTCTTCCCAGCATACTATTTAATCTGGGTGGTAAGACACTAGATTAGGTTGATTCTGAAATAGAGTTTTGTGAATTGTTGTTTTTTTTTGCTCAAACTTGGTCAAAATTAGTTGCCATGGCAACAGAAAGATGACTAATTACAACATAAGTTTATCAGTCTGGGAAATTACCACGTACATGTACTGAGGACTCCAATGTCTTCAGGCCTGGAGGTCTCGCACTCCATTCGGTACTGTCCTCACTGTGCTGTGAAACTATTGAGGGTCCTAGCCTGAGTAGGATTCTGTTAGTGTTTAGCATCATCTTTCACAGGCAATTTTAAGATAACTGTTGTTGTCATCACTACCCAACTTGGCATGGAGGTGTATCAGGGTCTCAACTTTCTCTGCACATTTCGTCAGGCCTTTTAATTACATAACCAGGAAAAGAACACAATAATTCCAGAGAAAACAAGGGTACTGCCATAGGGGCTAATGAATTAGCAAAATTTTCTGCTGAAACCATGCTGGTCAACCCCAAAGACTAATTTTGTTCAAATGATGTTGAAATTATCTAAAGTAGCCTCTATCATAGGCCCCTAACCTGTAAGGACAGGGGCCACCCATGATCTGTTATGCCAAATATCTGTTATGAAGCAGGCGCCCAGTTGGTTGGCAGACTATCAGCTGAGATTTTTCCAGCTGGCAAAGTTGTCAACTGGGAGTCAAATTTTAGCATGATCAACTTTGTCAACTGATGAAATATGCAACCGGGTAACGAGAAAGCAGTTGAGACGGCCAGCTGAACAATTTTCATATCAGCTGGCTGGGAGGTGCTGACTGGCGCTTGGGCTGGCTGGCAACCCAGCTGGCAGCATAACAGATATTTTCACCCAGTTGCATAAAAAAAGGCATAAACCAGTTGCATAAAAACTGAATCTAAGTGTCACAAAAGATGTGCAACCAGGAGCTTACACTGATATGGGAATTATTGTAACAATGTAACAGGCTGCCATGAGGATATTCTAGTTATGCATGGCAATTAAAATTTTGGCAAAAATGTTTTTATCTGTTTGTAACTCATGCATGGCATGGCATACAAAATGCCTTTTAGCCAAAAAATTTCATGAGCATTGAAGGAAAAGTGTGAGTTCTATTTCAGGTTTCCTGATTTTCGGCATAAAAAGTGATTTTTTCAAGCCTCGATGGCTAGGTAACCCTTTTTAAAATATCGGGGATCTAGTCGGACAAGTCTCATAAATTGAAACTATCACCACTTAAGTAAAGTTTGATATAAGTTTCCCAAGTTCACATTCAACCTTGTCAGTGAGACATGCACATTTTCATAAGAGGTTGGGACGGGGCAGGTTGGACCAGCATGGCTGGGGCACGCTGGACCATTATAAACTGGATTGACTGACAAAAAATTATCGGAAAAATGCCAGCTGTGTAATTTTTAACATTAATAGAGCACCTAAGTCATTCATGTACAATATGACTCATTATGAGGGTAAAATCAATTCAGTTGGCTAATCTGCCAGCCCTTCTAGCTGACTTATTAAAAATATCTGGGTAAATATTCCAATATAATCATTTTGCAATGACACACAAGTGCGTGTTGTGATCTGTGAGAATAAAATGTGATGTTTGCTCACTTTCTTCTACTTTCCAAGACTTTTATTCCGTGGTCCAATCTGCCCCACATGGCGGTCCAACGTGCCCCGAACGATGTTCAGAAGTCAGTCAGTAAAAAGATTTTTCAAATATTTAGAGAAGTTTTTGATTGATAGCCAAAAAATAAAAAAGCAGTCCAACATGCCCCGGTCTCCCCTATATATTTTGACATTGAGAATTGGAGATGGGAGCCAGGTGAGTTGGTAGGATATGAACCATGTCAGTGGAAGGAGAACTTCCCTAACCCTCCCCACATAAAACTGGTATAATCTTATGATACCTGATCTTCAAGGTTATTGTAATTAACAGGCTGCTGTGGAGAGAGTGTCTGCAGAGGGTATCTGGAGGGTTTTGGGATCTCCTACTGTCATTTTCTGAGCCTTCTTGTGACAATGGGATCTTTTGATGTTGTGTTGTTCCAGTTGGATCCTTTTTTTTTATGGAACATGAGGCTGAGGTCATGCCCTATCAGCATGCCTCGGCGGTCCAACGTCGGCCCGAAGCTGGTCTGATGCTGCTGACATCGGACTGACGCTGGGCCGACGTTGGACTGCCGAGGCATGCTGATAGGGTGGGCCTCCTGCCACAGCAAAACAGTACTGTCAATGCCAGAGTTCTGGTCTCCGAGTCTTCTTGACTCTGGGAAGGATACGGCTGAAGCTGCCTGCAGCGTCGGAATTTATTTTTCCTTAATTCATTGCTTACAAGTTCTTCGATATGATTGATGGGCATCATAATAATTTACATGGTAGGAGGGGCCAAGCATGGCTGTTCTCTTGATTGTTTGTGGTCCTGGGAACCGCAGCGCCCACTAACGTCTAGTCATCTTGTCATGAACACCATTTACTATGTGTCTGAAATGCTGACATTTATAGCAGCATCCCCACCCACCATGGAGCCCAGCGACAGGAAACTATATTACGATTCTGCCCAGTACCCTAGTCCCAGGAAAACATGGCAAATAAAATACTCTTTAAGAAAGCTTGATCATTAATCCAGCAGCAATCATAGTGAGAAACATGTCAGCATGTACACACATTGTCAAAACCTTCCTTGGTGGACCCATCAGCCATGGTCAACCTACAAACTCAGGACCCCTTCAATAGGCCTTCACCCTTCATGTAACCCACGGCAAAGGGTAAGCTTGATAACATACATATTAATATATCGACACAAAAAGCTTGCCTATTAGACAAAAAAACACTGGAATATGGAAATTACTAGATAGCATTGAACTAAGTACTTGTTTTTATTTTGGTTGCCATGGAAACCGTTTTTGACCAATTTATCATTCAGACAGAACACTAAAAATGCCATTTCTGATAAATTCTGCTTCAAATCAATCTTTTCCATCTGCTTACCCCCCAGGTCAAAATATACGTGCTGGGAATGACATATTTTGTAATTCTGTATCATATTAAAACTATTTCCATGGCAACAGAATAGCTAGCATTTCGTAAATTAAAAACAAAGCAAGTTCTGCAAGACATGTTGGTACATTCTTACAAAGAAAAGTTACATTTGTGTATGTATAAAAATGAACTAAAGTGATGTTAATGTGGTCCATGAAAGATGAGCGGCCATTTTGCAATGACCCAGAAATCTCAAGGTAGATAAACTTTCCTGTTTCTATGGCAATTTTTCATGCTATCAAGCATTGCCATTTGCATGATTTGGGTATTTTCTTTTTTTTGGGTGCTAACTGAAATAAATTGGTGCTTGGATTTCACTATGATTTCCAAATCTGGCTTGGTAAAACACAAAATATAACAAACTTTCATGTTTTAAATGGTAAATTTTATGAAAAAACATTCAATATGCAAATGAGGTTGACCTTTTACCTTTACCCCTGTGGTACCAATGACACGGGCATGTTTGATAACATATATATGGACACTTAAATTTATTCTATAGGATAAAAAGACACAGAGATATGGAAATTACTAGATTTCATCAACTAAACATTTATTTATAATTTGGTTGCCATGGAAACCATTTTTGGCCAATATAGCATTCAGATAGAACACTAAAAAAGCCATTTCTGAAAAAATCAGAAAATTCTGCTTCAGAATCTATCTTTTTTCTGGCTGCTTACCGTCCGGAGCATATACATGCTGGGAAGAACATATTTTGTAATTCTGTTTCGTATTAAAACTGTTTCCATGGCAACATAACAGATAGCATTACGTAAATTTTGAAAAAATGCAAGTTCTGCAACATATTTGTGCATTCTTACAGAGGAAAGTTACATTTGTGTATGTATAAAAACGGACTACAGTGATGTATACAAGCTGCATGAAAGACAAGTGTCAATTTTTCAATGACCGAGAAATTGCAAGGTAGATCAACTTTCCTGTTTCTATGGAAATTTTTTGCATTATAACTGAATGAAGCATCGCAATTTGGGTCTCATCTTTTTGTGGATGGATGCTGAAATAAATTTGTGTTTGGATTTCACAATAATATCCAAGTCTGAGTAAGTGAAACATAAAATATAACAAACTATCTTCTTTTAATGGGTACATTTTATGAAAAAACATTCCATATGTAAATGAAGTGGACCTTTGACCTTAACCCCAATAGCACCAATGACACGGGCATGTTTGATAACATATATATCGACACTAAAATTTTGTCTATCGGATAAAAAGACACAGAGATATGGAAATTACTAGATTTCATTATCTAAGTATTTTTTTTTATTTTGGTTGCCATGGTAACCATTTTTGACCAAGATAGCCCCCAGATAGAACAATAAAAATACCATTTCTGAAAAATTCAGAAAATTCTGCTTTGGAATGAATGTATTCCAGCCGGTTACCGCTCTGGTCCATTTTTGGGCCTCAGCAACCGGACTAATGGCTTCTGATGGAAGGCTCATTATTTTGATATTTTCTTGTTGCTTGTGTGTCTGGCTATTGATTCAGGTATAATATGTGGTTATAAGTGTGACCTATTAGGTATTAGAGCGCTGTATTTAAACCTGACAACAAAATCAGCATTCTTGCCGATAGTAAAATTTTGTGTCTGGACTGCTCTTGTTCTGATGCTCAGAAGGACTGATGCTAGAATGGCCATTATTATTGTTTTTCGTACCTATCTTGGTATTACTGCCTAGCCTTTGACTCCGACTCCGACTCGTAGAGGGGGGAACAAAATCACTTTTTCTTTCAAAACCCTCATGTGACCCCCCTAAGTTTTGACAAATTGTATGAAAACACTATTCCCAAAGGGATTTTACTAGCAATTGATTTTTCAGCCTGCTACCAGCATTTTTGTGTATGGCCGATTTTAGCGTTAGCGCAAATACGCGGTTCTCCGTATCTCTGTCAATATTAGAGTTAGCCAAAAAATAACTACACCATGTTTTTCAGTGAAGAAAGCCCTTTCATTTGAATACCAACAATGCTATGCTGCGGTTGTATTTGTCAAGGAAAGTTAATTGAAAAATATACATTTTCTCTGAATATTTCAGGTGTACCGACACTCATGGACTAAAATAAAATTACAATGATTTTAGCTTCTTTTAAATTGTGAATAGAACATATCCCTCTTAAACTTATATCACACATGTAAGTACTAAGTACAATTATTGTTTATAATTATTTTTATCAACAATCCGCAATCAATATGACAGACACATGTAACAATGCTATGAGATTCTGTGATATTGCTTTGAAGTGGTCCGACCTTTTTCCAGAAAAAGGTTTAGGTCCTTAGAAAAGATCAGATTTTCCAGAATTATGAACTTAATATTTTCAAATGGCTCAGCTTCAAAAGCCTAGCTCCTTCCCACTTATTCCAACTAATCCTGAGTTTTGTAAGATCACTACATCTTTGGTCCCTGCCGAAATCACACCATTTTGCTCTCACAACTGTTAGGTACATTTCAGGATGACCCCCTTGTGAAGATGTGCTTAGACTAGGCTTTTCTCATACCTATGATAAATATCACATCATTGACATTTCAGTTCTCATTCATGTATATGATACACTGCTGTTCTATGGATCCTGATAATATTACCAGCAATGTCCACTGTCAAGTTTCAAAAATATGGGATAGCTGAGCCTCAAAGTTTCTTCAGAGTATAATTCCCCGTAAACATGGCTTATGTAATTTTAGGCAATCTTCCAGATGATCATGTGTTGCATAGTACTGAATACTGCATGAACTGCAACCTCACAACTCTCACAATGCATTTGCCTTTTGGAGGGCTTTACCGATAGGAATGGGTTTGCAAAAAGACAAGAGAAGATGGATGTTTCAAAGTGGAGGAAATTATTTGACATAATGGGGAAGCCCAAGTCAAAATATTGAGACAAGATATTCTTTTTGTATTGAATGGTTTAAAAAAAAGCAAAAAAATAAAAAAATTGGATTCTAGGGGATACCAATGGAATTGTGTATGAAAAATGTACTGTTTTGACATTATGAGTACGTGCACGGGGTACATACTGCATGTCCCAAACTAAAGAGTTGTGCAAGACTTTCCCAAAGACTTTAAATCATCCAACTGATAACAAAATGAACATGGATAATACAAAAATTGTTATATTTCAGATAGCATGAATGAATCTAGTTGATTTAACTTAATAAGAAAGTCTTGTGTTTTTTAAAAGTTTTTCGGTCTTTGTAGGACCTTCTAGGATCAAATCAGGAAACAGTTGATATAAAGACTAATTGATGTCAGCCTTGTAATTGTGTACTGAGGACCTACTAAAGATTTGTCCATGGCCTTTTGTACTTTTGACATTGCTTACAGCAGAAAAGGGACCAAGCGAGAGCTGTGAACTTATTTCCAATACATTTTACCAGCTGTAAGGGGTAAAACTCACCAGAATACATTCATGTTGGTATTCATTTGAAAGGATTTTTCACAAGGATTCCAAATATCTGGTTGGATTTAACCTCGGATAAGAATTGACCAAGTTATAAAAACCGCGACTTTACATGAATTAGCGATGATGAGGAAAATGCTGGTAGCAGGCTGGAAACATATTTTAAACGCGTTTAAATGGTCATTTGTTCATTTTTAGGATAAAAATAAAAAATTTAGGGGGTCCCGCCAGGGTTTTGAATTTTGTTCCCCCCCCCTACTTTGAGACTGATAGAAAATATGGTGCATTCTTGTTCTACACTAACTGCTAACTGCCATAAGAAAGGTTAAATGACTGAAATATCTTAAATGATAAAGTAATTTTATAAAGGATATCACTTTCTAGATGTTGTGTTAATTTCATGGTGATATCTTTAAAACTTTACCCTACAAGTCCATTTGAATGTCAGAACAGTTTTGCAAAAACTGCATTTTAAGTTTGTAAATCCTTCATATTTATGTTTAAAAATAATGGCATTATCTAGCCTCATTTGCTTAAAAATGCATTTACCACCTCTAACTTTTGCATTTTGGAATCTACTAATACATAGGGAACATATCTGTGATTATCCATTTTTTGTCCTGAATGACCAAAAATCACAAATTTTACCAACTTGTGACATTGGACCGTATGTACACCGCATTCCCAATTATTATGCAACTATGCTTTTTTGCATTATCTCAAAAAGAAATAACACTATTTGAATATTCTTTTCACATAATGATAAGTGTACAATGGAGCTAATATCCTGCCAATTTTGTCCAATTCCATTGACTCAGTTGGGAGTTATGCCATATAATGATGTTTTGGGGTGTTCCCAATTATTATGCATATTCTTGCGAATTTCTTGGAAAAGCATCCATTGCCACACAAAATCAACAAAGTTGATTATGAATTGACATTAGAATATACCTCATAACACTAAATAAAAAATGGAACCATCATTTCAAACGTGAATCATGGTGCAGTAACGTGGCAGCACTAGTACTGTTTCATCATGGCTGCTCTTGAGAAAAGGTGCCAACTTTGCATGTTGAAAAATGACATTTCTGGATAATTGACTCAATGTCAGGACCATTTGATGTGGCCCGATTGCAATTAAGGACATTGATTATCAACCAGGATAGTAATTGTGGCCTTCACTACCTTCACAATTGCAATTAACGGCAATTACAGGCCGCCGATTGCCGATTTCAATACACAAACCTTTGATGTTTACCTGACGGACCATAAAATTAGCAATAAATGCTATTGAGAGGTAGGTGCTCTTCTTTTAACTGTGGCACAGCTTAGTTGATCCAATTAGAAAGCACAGGGATGAGACAGATGACGATTTCAATTGCCTGTTTAGACAGAAATTCATATTTTCAACTTGCAAAACTCACTTGTTCGATCTCAAGCAGCCTTGTTTACTAGGGTGCATCGTCTGCCCCCTAAAAATGAAAAAATTGAAATATTCATTTGCACTTTTGCCATATTGTACCTATGCCCATAGAAACACATTCTGCAAAATTTCAGTAAGATCGGATTTGGCTTTAGGGTGGCACTTTTGTGTCAAAGTTCAGTCCAAAATTGTCAAAAAATGATGCTTTGAAAAGTCGCGGTTAGAAATATCTAGCTTATGATTGGCTATATGATTCCAATTCATATACCATTATTCTCAGAAGAAAATTGTCTTTAATTTAAATGGTGGAAAGCTATATTTCCGAAAATTTCTCATGCCTAAGTATTTTGGAAAACCGAAAGTTTCTGACTATTATGACTAAATGTTTGGAAAAATCAACTTAAGAGCTCAATTTCTGCCTAACTTTGACATAATCATTGGAATAAAACGTAAGGAACGCTTTTCTGAAGAAATTAGGAAATTGAAAATTTTTTCTAGATAGTTATTCATCAAATTCCAAGGCGCAAATTTTCTTAAATTACATGTAAATATGAGAAATGCAACAGTTCGTTGAGACTACGTTTTGCATCTTTTTTTTTATTCTGACTACATCATAATGCAATCAAGGTTTTATCAGATGATGTAGTAGACCATATTTCCACTTTGTAGACTTCTTTGACTTCCCAAAGTCATATTAACATCCTTTTTTTGATTTATCACATTTTACCCAATAAAAAAGAAAATATCTCCACTCAATTTTGACTTCTACTGAATGGAAACCATTGATGTTGGTATTCAAATTAAAGCTCTCTTTATAAGGAATCTAACTGTGCCATTCAAAAATCATTTCATTTAAAATTGACAATATTATTTATAACCGCGAATCGCTAAAATATGACCTAATACTGAAATTTCAAGGCTGTTGTGCCACCCTTTGGCTTTGGAATTTTCTCCTAAAATTTTGCAGGGCTTCTTTTATGATACAAGGGAACAATCATGCAGAAGTGCATGATGTTTTGAAGATATAGGGGCAGATGATGCACCCTAATGTTTACCCATCATACTTAACACAGGATCATAGCCAAGTGCTGCCACGATGGTGCAGCATGTCGGATGCCTTCATGACCAAGAAATCAATATAATACAACTGCATTGAAAAACCATTGAAATTGGCTTTTTTCTCAATAAAGAAGCCTCCCATGCTCTTAAAAAATTTAATATCAATAAAATTCCAGCTTAGAATATAGTAGCCTACACCACAGTCATACTGTGCGATGAAACACACAATGTGGTATCTCTGCAAAATATGACACCAAATCAAAAACTCATACTTCTGTTTCCCATTGGAATAGCATTGGCAATTGGATGCATTCAATTCGTTTCAAGATATTTCTCAAATACAGTGGTGCAACTTAATTGCCATTGGTTTACAGGAGAGTTCTAAACCTAAGGAAAGTGGAAAATGACTTAGGTAATGATTTTTCATTTTGTCTGGCTCACAGAGGCTTGTTATTGCAATAAAACTGTAATTCCAATGCTATTTCAATGCAGGCGAATAACATAAATTTCTTGGCTATGAATGCATCTATGTTTGAAATGATGGTTATACTGTTTCTTTTGTGTTATGGGGTATCTGTTGATGGCATCTTCAGATTAGTTTAGGTCAGTTTGAGTGGCCATGGATGCTTTTCCAAGAATTTGCATAATAATTGGGAACACCCCAAAATATAATTATATGGCATAACTCCCAACTGAGAGAATGGAATTGGACAAAATTGGCAGGATATTAGCTCCATGGTACACTTATCATTATGTGAAAATAATTTTCAAATAGTTTTCAAATAGTATTATTTCTTTTTGAGATAATGCAAAAAAGCATAGTTGCATAATAATTGGGAACGCGGTGTAGTTACTGTGGACAAAACCTATTCAAAGTGTAACCTTGTAGCAACTTTGATATTTGACTAGCAGCCTCAACATTTTCAGTATGAGTTGGCAAATAATTCTGTGTTGAGACTGTTGACATGGCCATAGGAGAATTTGTCTTACCTTCTCTTGTAAATTAGTATCCTGTGATTTGTCCTATAAGCCATTCAAAATAATAGATATCCCATGTAATGTAGATATAGTCCATGAACAATTCCATGAGGATAAATGGATGCTCAAATGTTCCAAGTATAAATTCTTGGGCAAATACTCCCTGGCTCCATCACATATTCTTATGCTCTGCAGTCTGACAGTGTCCTAAGGGGCCTTGTTGCAATAGCAAGCTGGATTATCTTTTTACCTTCAGCGAACGAAGTTCGCAGAAGGTATTGTAATCACTTGGGTAAAAATGCTGTCCGTCCGCCGGGCGGGCGGGTGGGCGGTCGGGCGGCGGGCGGATAGATCGTTTCCGGCCCAGCACTCAGCCTCTATTGAATGTATGTGGATGAAATTTGGTACACATCTAGCCTGTATGGTCTAGTTGTGCCTTTTGATGGTCTGATGAATAGATCTTAAATACTTCTTGAAATAATTAACAAAATATAAAAATTATTTTTTTTCGTTTCCGGGCCAAGGCTCGGTCATTATTGCATGTGCATGGATGAAATTTGGTACACATATGGCCTATATGGTCTAGTTGTGCCTTTTGATGGTCTCATTGACAGATATTCTATACTTTTTGAAAAATTTGGAAAAGATATAAAAACATATGTTTTTTTGTTATTTGGGCTAAGACTCAGTCACTATTGCATGTACATGGATAAAGTTTGGTTCACATATGGTCAATATGGTCCAGTTGTGCCTTTTGAAAGATCTGATGGAAAATATTATATACTTTTTGAAATATTGAAAAAAATAATAAAAATTTATTTTTATTGTTTCTGGCCCAACATCCGGTCACTATTCCATATATATGGATGAAGTTTGGTACACATGTGGCTTATATGGTCTATTTATGCCTCTTCATGGTCTGTCAGATGGCTATTCTATAGTGTAATATTGAGAAAAAATATTTAAAATATTTTTTTTTATATCGGACCCAAAACTTGCCACAATTGCACATACAGTAATGCAATTTTCTAAACCAGTCACCTATACAATGTAGCAGTGCTTTTTGATGCGTATAACTATAACACTTTATGAATCATTGGAAAAACTTCAGAAAATTACAATAGAGTTATATTTTTTGGTTTTCAACTGACACCTCATAACCTATACTTTGTACATGCATGAAACTATACCATAATATGCGTTAATTAGTCTAATAAGGCCTTTTCCTGATTTTACAAATTCTGGCAGGCAGATGGGAAGATGGCAGGGCAGCAGGCAAATAGAGATAATTGCAGACCACTACTCGACCGCTATTGCATACCTATAAGCAATTTCGTAAACACACCAATTTTATGATATTATTGTGATCTTCTAAAGGTGTTATTCGCTGAAGGTTTGCTGCTGCGCAGCCTATGTTTTAGCATTGTTTGGCATTGGCTGTTTGTTAATTGTAATCACCTTTTTCGAAGCTCAGTCATTGGAGTGTACCAATGTAACTGTGAATTCCATATGTAATTATGTATGGTTGTGGGACCATGAAATATGCAGACACACGATTTTTTTTCCACATTACCTATATTGCATTGATCTTTTCAAGTAAATATTTTGTGGCATAGGTACACACTAACAGCTTTGAAAATTTAAGCCATCTACAATTCTTTTTTTCAAATAATTTCAAGTTTAAGAAATAGGTATAAAATTGTTACAATTCAGTGGTATGGTGATACTTTCATGAAAGAGATCCTGCAATATTAAAGATTTTGGTGATGACAAAAGTTATCATAATGATGTTGGTAGACTGGCGGACATTTGAAACATTTTTAGAAGCACCATGGCACCAGCTATTACCATACAATTTTAATAAAAGCTTTCCAACAGATAGGAGATCGTAGTACAATATTAATCCCATTCAAATTTTGTAGACAGTTTCCACATAATTTTCACTAGCTACTATCAACTTTTAGAGGTCTATAATGCAGACAAAATAATTATTTAATTACGAAACTAAGCTAAAGCTTCGTGTTGAATTAATGTATGTATAATTTTTGATACATTGTTCAAAAGTCCTGATTGAAATTAGTGGCCCTTTCATGCTGTTAAAAATCCCAGTTGAAATTACTGGGCTTTAAAAACACTTTTTGATGCTCTAAATGAAATAACTGGTCTTTCTGAACTTTCCTTTATGATCATGAAGTCGGCTTATACATTAACATCACATTTATACACCTTCCAACTATAATCTTGAATGTTAGGGAATGTTAGGGAATTTACTGAAAGCAGGTACATGAAGACGTCTTTTTCAGATAGTCTGAATGGTGCTTTGCGCAAGTGTAGTGCGTTATCCCAACATGTTTTTAAAAATACAGTTTGCAACTCAACATTAAATTATTTATACTCCACCAAGACAGTTTTCTATTGTCTTTTGCCGTAGTTTAACCAACAGATTTGTTAGTTATACCACTGTTGGGGATTAAGTTCAGTACACTTAAATTTCTTCCTGCAATTCTGCAATTCTGCAATAAATTCTGCAGTTTGGGAGTGAAACTGCAGAATTCTGCAATTCTGCAATAAATTCTGCAGTTTTGGAGGAAACTGCAGAATTCTGCAATTCTGCAATAAATTCTGCAGTTTGGGAGTGAAACTGCAGAATTCTGCAATTCTGCAGTAAATTCTGCAGTTTTGGAGGAAACTGCAGAATTCTGCAATTCTGCAATAAATTCTGCAGTCTGGGAGTGAAATTGCAGAATTCTGCAATTCTGCAATAAATTCTGCAGTTTGGGAGGAAATTGCAGAATTCTGCAATTCTGCAATAAATTCTGCAGTTTGGGAGTGAAATTGCAGAATTTTGCAATTCTGCAAAAAAATTTCAACACAACAACAGCATAAGTTCAAAGTGAACTGCTATGGACTTCTTCTTTTGGTGTCCATTCTCCCAGGTCGCCACTATTGTGGGGAGCAGCACTTGCATGTTTTGTTTCTTGTGGATTCCACTCTGCTCGGCCAATTCTCAATCAAATTTCACTCTGAAAAAAGTTGCGGGTACCCTGCAACCAGATCTTTTGACTGAAGTTGACAGTGTTTGTCTGTTGTTGTTTCTTTTTTCCGTACGACACGTTTTTCGGCGATCGGTCAGCTCGCAAAAATGCATTTTGCGAGTTGACCGATTGCCAAAAAATGTGCCATACGGCAAAAAGAAACAACGACGGACAAAGACTGACAGCTGTAGTAAATAGACCTGGTTGCAGGGTATCCACCACTTTTTTCAGAGTGAAATTTGGTTGAGAATTGGCCGAGCAGAGTGGCAAAATGTCCATAGAGGTTTATTTTGATGCAGCAGTTTGTAAAATGACATTTTTACGAGCTAACCGATCGCCGAAAAAAGTGCCGTGCGGCAAAAAGAAACAACGACAGACAAAGACTGACAACTGTAGTAAATAGACCTGGTTGCAGGGTATCCACCACTTTTTTCAGAGTGAAATTTGGTTGAGAATTGGCCGAGCAGAGTGTCAAAATGTCCATAGATGCATAGAGGTTTATTTTGAAGCAGCCCCCCCCCCCAACTCGACCCCAGAACTGCTACCCCCCCCCCTAACCAACGTTTCCTGGATAATGACAAGTCCCTTGTACCAGAGGTTCACAAATACTGCATGAATTCTGCAATAAATTTGTTCTGCAGAATTTATTGCAGAATTGCAGAATTCTGCAGTTTCCTGCCAAACTGCAGAATTTATTGCAGAATTGCAGAATTCTGAAATTTCACTCCCAAACTGCAGAATTTATTGCAGAATTGCAGAATTCTGCAGGTTTATTTGAAACTGCAGAATATGCAGCTTCCTACCTGCAGAAGTGCATAAAACCTCCCAGGCTGCAGAATTCCTACAGAACTACAGATACTGCTGCAGAAACTTTTCAGAGAGGCTGCAGGGACAGACGAGCATCAAAACCCTAGACCTCCCCCCCCGACCCCCGAACAGCTACTCCTCCCCCCCCCCAACCAACGTTTCCTGGGTAGTGGCAAGACCCTTGTCGAAGAAGTCAGAACTTAGCAGATGCATTGCAATTGATAAGCTGGATTAAATACCAGAGTTTCACAGAAAATACTGCATGGAGCTGCAAAACTGCAGAATTTATTGCAGAATTGCAGAATTCTGCAGTTTCCTGCCAAACTGCAGAATTTATTTCAGAATTGCAGAATTCTGCAATTTCCTCCAAAACTGCAGAATTTATTGCAGAATTGCAGAATTCTGCAATTTCCTCCAAAACTGCAGAATTTATTGCAGAATTGCAGAATTCTGCAGTTTCCTCCCAAACTGCAGAATTGCAGAATTCTTCAATTTCACTCCCAAACTGCAGAATTTATTGCAGAATTCTGCAGTTTCACTCCAAAACTGCAGAATTTATTGCAGAATATGCAGGTGGACGAAGAAATTTAAATGTGCTTTTTTGCAGAATTCTGCAATTTTTTTGCAGAACTGCAGAATTCTGCACTTTTTTTGAAAACTGCAGAATTCTGCACTTTTTCTGCAGAACTGCAGAATTCTGCAATTTTTTTGCAGAATTCTGCAATTCCTTTGGAAACTGCAGAATTCTGGAGTTTTTTTGCAGAACTGCAGAATTCTGCACTTTTTTTGGAAACTGCAGAATTCTGCGGTTTTTTTCTGCAGAACTGCAGAACTGCAGAACTGCAGAAAGAAATTATACACTCCTCATTAAGTTCGCCTGTTGTACTACTTTTTCTGCAAACGACGCAGGTAAAAACAACAAAGCCACAAAATTCAGTTAAAATCTTTGAGGAGTCACAAAATTCAGTTAAAATCTTTCAGGAGTCATATAAATTATGGAGTACAAGTCGCTTATACAACTCATTTTCAAAGTATAACCTATACATATACAATTATGTAAATGAGATGTATACGATGTGGCTACTCATGATGCCATGGCTAAAGTATACACTCGAATGGGTGATTTATCCAGATATGACAATGGAGGGAGATGTTGCAAGTCAATTTGGACTTTTCCCAGCAGACTTGAACCATGAACACCTTTGTATCGCACCTTGTATAAATTTGTATTCTTCTGATCTCTTATTAGGTGAAAACCCAATCAATGAAGACCAGTGCCCGTCGCACCACCTTTGCTTTCAACGACCTTGATCCCTCTGAGATATATGACGTCGCCACCTGCATTTTGGTCAACAACCGCAATCGTTGCACCTCTGCCAAGTGTGACATGACAACCAGGGTATGCCACTCTCGTTAAATCTCGCAGGTCAAACATGGGCCTCTATTATATTACATTTATCACATTATGTATGTGTAATCCCGAACACAGGTTAAATTTAAAGTAGTGAATGTGTGAAGGTAAAGTGACAACAGATCAGTCACATTTTTTCACACAATGTGATATTCAATGCAAACATTGACCTAAAATCACTTGCTCAAAAGTATTGGACTGTTAATGTAAATTATACTTTTCACATGCGTCATGGTGCAACAACAGGGCAGCACTGTACATGACTTCCTGTTTGATCACAACATTGGCTTGGATAAAGTACATGTTTCAGAAAAAGTCAATTCATATAAAATCAAATTGCTGTCAGCTATAGAAAACCACTAAGAACTGTGTATGTAGTCCCTCTGGACAAAACCTATGCAAGGTATAACCTTGAAGCATGAAGTTGATATTTGATTATCTGACTCCACAGTTTCAATGTGAGTTGGCAAATAATTCTGTTTTGACATTGCCATAGGAGGATTTTTTTTCTTACCTTGTCTTGTAAATTAGTGTCCTTCGATTTGTCCTGTTAGTCATTCCATTTTAGAGGTATCCCATGCAAGAGAGTCATAGTCTATTAACAATTCCATGTGGATAAATGGATGCTTAAATTTTCAAATTATTATTTCCTTGGCAAAAGTCCCTGACTCTGCCATATATTCTTGTGTTCTGACAGTGTTTTGATGGGCCCTGATACAAACTAGCAAGCTGGATTATCTTGTTTAGCATTGTTTGACATTGACTGATTGTTGTAATCACCTGTCTTGAACCTCAGGTCAGTAGAATGCACCAATTTAATTGTGCAGAAACTTGTCTGACACTTATTTTTGTCAGGTCTACTTTGGTACTAAGTTAGTGCGCGCTTAACCCTCACCCTGTAACTTTTCATTTTTAAGATTTTTAGTGTGACTTCTTCCTTGCTTTCTTCTTCAGAAAATCTATTGCACCTACCGAAATCCAGATAATTAAAGTAAGTTTTGCGTAACAATTACATATAATTAAAGAATTTCTTATGATTTACGTCTCAATTTACAATACTGTTATCATTGCATGCAAGAACTTCAATGTGTGTGAAGTTTGGAGCAAGAAAGAGAGAGAGAGAGCCATCTCTATTTGCTTATATATATATAAGTACCGGTACTTCTTTTGATATATTTTTTTTTTTCAGTTTTCAATATTTTCCAAATGTTATATGGGACTATAATTTTGGTCATCATCTGGGATGTCATAGAGGGACGCCTTCTTTATGTATATTATTAACGAAACCTGTATAAATAATGTTGAAATCAGTGATGGAAATGGGGGGGAGCTCGGGGGAGCTGAGCTCCCTTGACCAAAAAACAGGGGGAGCTGTACCCTGTTACAGCTCCCCCAATGACCAGTAGTGAAATTACAATTATCATGTTACTTTTTCAGTCCTCATGGTATTTTCAGTCAAAATTATGCTCTGGTGGAAGAATTTTTTCCCTTTTGAAAATTTGGAGTGGCGAGCCGCTGTCGCACGAGCCGAGAGCTCCCCCAATGAAAATTTTCCATTTCCATCACTGGTTGAAATGTATGCTTGGAATTCTTGAGAAAATTAAACTTATCTGAACCTGAATCTGAAACTAAGAAAGGAAGTACTTGCTCAAACATCATCTGAATTTCAGGTTTGATAATCACAACCTACTCTATGTGCTCTCTAAAAATTGCCTTTAAATATTTGTACATAATAACTGTGCGGCAAAAAAAACGAAATCAGCTGGAATTTAATTCCAATGGTACACATCATTTGCATGACAGTATTGTTTCCCAAAGTATCAGGATATATTGGGTACAAATTAAGTTAAGGAAGAATGAAAAGAAAAAGCAGCTGGAGGGTCCCCCACACACACTGCCAGCTAAGTGCAGCGCTCCTCTCCTCCTTGAATTACGGTATGTACATATAAATATACTTTTTTTTTCTTACTAGATTTTAATAGAATATCTTTTATTTTGACTCCAGGAGCTGCAAAAGTTGATTTATCATGTTTACTTTTTGGCATAACCTAAACATGACAGATTATTCTTAGATGAAATTTTGGATCAGCTCAGACCTATATCCAACTAAAATACCTAAAATGCCACAAAAGTTAAACTTTCTTGGCATCTATGTCAGAGTACCTTGACTTTTCTTGTTAAAAGATTTCTGAAACCTGCTGTTTTTGAGTTGTGTTGTGTAGAAATGACAATTCCATAATTAATACAGCTGTCACCCATAATTTTTGGCCTGCCTATTCTTGCCCTGGGGGAGTCAAACTTGTTTATCACATTCCAGTTTATCAGAGCAATTCCATTTCAATGCATTTTTTACTCCCTTGTCTCAAACACCACTATGACTGATCCAGAATGCTTCCAAATAGCTAGTTGGGTCCTTTGGCATGACTCAGACAGTCAGATTAAGCTATGTAATAGTGATACCTTGTATAGCTCGACTTTTCACATCTGCTGACAGTGGAATGATGCACCTGTCGACCACATTCAGTGTCATACCTGTGGAGGTCTATGAGGTTGACTTATAAGATTTAATTGTTGCAAAATAGCAAAATTGACTAAATAGAAACAAAACTAACCCCAAATTGAAATTGTTTCATCAAAAATAGTCCCTGGCTTTTTAATTTTGCTGGATTTTAACCTAAATAAATAATGGAAATCGTAAATATTTTTGGTTATTTTAGATAAAATGTCAATTTTAGGTAAAGGAGAGGCTAACCAGGTCTCCTGGCCTAGAAATTTTCAAAACTCTCAGTATAACTGGACATGTGCAATTGATGCCATAGGTACCACAAAGATGCAACGTTTGGAGTCTCTCTGTTGGGGAGAACAATAAAAAATGCTCAAGAAATGAAGTCCTGGAATGCTTACATTATTATCCAATGTGTTTTAGAGCTTTTATATTGCTTTTATGCAGAGTTACAGAAAATAAAGATCAGAATCTGTAGGGGTGCCCAAACCTTTGCACATGTGAAATACGACAAAAAGACCCATGTTTTTTTTATAGTTTTATATTTCTATTGTGCTTTCGAGCTAAAATTGAGTGCATGGGTATCCTTCACTCACTCAATTCACGTTGGATAGATTTCACAAATGGCTTGTCTGAAATTTAAAAAAATGTGACCCCACTCAAAGGGTACCCAAACTTTCGCACCCCACTGTAATTGACAATTTGCCGTTATTGGCAACTTCACCCGATATGAACGTAAATCACATTATACGGACATCTTTAACCATACTGCACACAAGAAGGAGGTGCAGTCAACTACTCTGGACCAGGTGCAAGTGACTTTCACTGAAAAATGGCCATATCGGTCAAAAAGAAGCAAAAAACAGGTTGGCGACATCCATGTCAAGTCAAGTGAAGGCGGAGGTCAATAAATGTGGAATTCAACATGATTTTGTTATGTTTTTTGGTTGTACACATCAAGATTAAGTTGGCATTTTTTTGCATATGTTGAAATTTTATGTCTGTGTTGTCAGGATGCTATTTTTGATGATTTTTTCTAAAAATGATCAATTTTTCCGGTTCACCAAAAGAAAGTTTTCAAATTGTTCTCAACAACTAAAAATGGTTTATGATATAATTTATACATAAATCTAATGTCTGAGGAAAAAATCTTTGCAATTCCACACATTCAATCACCAATTTTAGAACTTTGAAATCCTGACACCTTGAAAATCCAAATTATTCCAGCATTTTGATCAAGTGTGTATGTAAACGATACTTTTATCATTTTCATAGACTTACAACTAAAGATATCTTAAATTGTCAGTTCGGATATTATATAAAATTATCTTTTGAATGGATTGGAAAGGTAGATACTTAGGTATATATGATGGATACTTGATAGATGGATAAAGATAAAGACAGATTGACTTTTTAAACTTAATTAGCCATTTTGAAAAAGCGTTCTTGCCAAAAAGTTGTTCGACATGGACAACAACGAATATGGAATTTATTGCAGTTAAATATTGGCTTGTGATTGGCTGACACAGGTGTTGAATGGTATATAAGGATAAATCAGAACACTTAGGAGAACCTGGCGGTCCAGACACCCTGGAGCAAATCAAATGAGTAACATGAAGAATTGTGAGAATGAAGTATCTTGACAACATGACGTGTCATAATTTTCGTATTCAGCTCCTTCAAAGCCTTGTCAAAAGAATTATGTCTGCCTGGCTGGAAAACTTTTCCACCAAATGCATTAAAAGTTCCTCATATAAAGCATGATGAATGTGATATGCTGGGAATACATGATCGAATGATCGACTTCTTTCTTTAAAGACCTCGCAAAGTGATTTGAATTAAGTATAGAGGCATGACGATCAATTGTATCTGCATGCTGTGATAATACCAATCCATCCATTCAATATCCCTGCAGGCCTCAAGAGCTAATATCTTCCCTTTAAAACAGAATTCAGAGTCATCACAGCAGAACATTCTCCCAACCAACAGAAATTCCAGAATGATTATTGGTTGTGGATCAAGTTCACATCATTTCTTGTATTCATTTCAATGATTTTTATGACACATATCAAACCTTCTGTGCTGGTGTCTTTGTACTTTTAAAAGAGAACAAAATATGCTCCACCATGACTGGTGCTGTCAGTTTCGTAAGGCTCTGTATATCTCAGTTTATCAAGCAGATGTATGGAGCGAGACTTACCTTTACGTGCATGTATAGCTATATCTTATCTGACTGATGTAAGTGTAAGCATGCAACAAAAAGATCACATGCATAAAAATTGATCATGCTCTGTTTGGGAAAATATAGATGAATCCAGTGATATGCCCATGCAGCTAAATGATGAAGATCTCTTCCATGGAAAGTAATGCGGGCTTCTACATATATCTTATATGACTTTATTAGAATTTAAACCAGCTCTCTGTTCAGGTCATACTGGTATAATAGTTAAGTGAAATGTCACTCATAGAAGCAGCAAAAGAAAGATTTTTGCCTCACATTTTCCTCAACTCCAAGCAGCATCAAACAACTCCATGATGAGAAATGAACCCCGGAAACTGCATGAATGCCTATAAAGACTTGGCTTTTACAGAGCTGTAGTGACACAACAATGAATCCTAATGCCAATGGTGGATGCTAGTGTCCCTGTCTGAATTCTGTACATCATCTTTCAGGGATGGCAAGCAATCAATATACATCACAATTTGCTAGAATATCTCAAGGAGGGAGGCGGATAGACTCAGAACACTTCCTTAATCTTTCAGTATGTCATAAAGCCAATTGACAAACCTGTTATGAAAGTTTGCCTGAATAATGGCTTAGCCCTCATACAACATTCATAACAGGCAGCACACCAATATCTAACATAGACTACTGGGTAAGCGGGGCAATATATCCAGCATCAAAGTACACATGGTCATGGCCTCATGGACGATCAATGACCTAGGTATATAGACAGAGCGAGTAATTGAGAGTAAACAAAATCTTGTAATATTTATTGGGATGTTTGGTAGTCACCATAATCCTAAGTAAAAAAAAAGTTATGCCATAATGTGTTTAAAAAAGCAAGACATCTTCATATCTCGGGCAATGAGTGGCATGGTCAATGCCAGCAGGTCTCCAGAAGCATCAATGTTCTGTTTGCTATTTTGCTATATCAGCCTATCATGGATGGTAATTCAGCTCTTTTTTGGTGTAGAAAGCTCATAATTTCTCACTCAAACGGACTTCAGTGTTATCATGACAGAACATTCTCCCAACCAACAAAAATTTCTGAACGATTATTGGTTGCAGAGATCAAGTTCGCAACATTTATTGTGTCATTACAATGAGAATGTGACTATCATGACACATATCAAATTTTTTGTGCCAGTGTCTTTGTACAAGTTTATAGAAATAGAACAAAATGTGCTCTGCCACCAGCGGTGCTGTCAGTTTTGCAAACTCTGTACACTCTAAAAAATGTCGGGACAAAATTGGTTTTTTAGATTCAAAATGGTTTTTTGCATTGAAATTTGGTTTTTCAAAAAACCATTTTGAATCTAAAAAACCAATTTTGTCTGAAATGTTTTAGAGTGTATATCCCAGTTTATCAGGCAGACGTATGGAGCGAGGCGTGCCTTTGTGTATAGCTATATCTTATCTGACTGATGTATGTGTACGCATGCAACCAATCCAGTAAAGGTCAAACAGTTACAGTGCATAGGGTGGCCAATGGCTGATGATATTTGTTACAGGCTGTATATATTGTTGGAGCTCTTGACTAAGGAAAGTCATCTCACAGTATAGGGTAGTTTTCTCTGGCCTATGACTAACATATGAAAATTTAAAAAAACAAAATTGGATATGTATTGGAGTGAAAGTTAGTCTGAAAAGTTGAGTAAATAATTCTGTTAGCCGTTGTTTGTATTCAGGAGTCCCTTTATATTGAATATTTTTCATTGCTCTTGTCCCCAAAAAGGAAGAACAGGCACACACAAACATCAGCCAAATTAACAAATTATTTGAAAATACACTTCATGGATAATTGGATATTTCCCAGGGTAAGCTAAAAAAAGTATTTATGGAATTATTAATACATCCATTTTAGGCAGGAACTCGCAGGAGAAGGATCACATTCAGATGAGATGATGAGGTGTGACACTTCTATCTCAAATGATCCGCCAAGTGGAACAGGAGATCCGCTGTGCAGTAAGAAAGATCACCGCAATAAGATCGCATGCATGATAATTGATCAAACGAAATTATAGCTGTAGCCAGTGATATTCCAATGCAGCTAAATGATAAAGATGGCTTCCATGAAAAGGAATGCAGGCTTCTAGATCTAGTCTGACTTTAACAAAATTGATACCAGATCTCTGTTCAAGCCATAATCTTCTTGTATAATATAGCGAAATGTTACTCAATACTCATAAAAGTAGCAAAAGAAAGATTTTCGCCTGCCATATTCTCCAACTCCAAGCAGCGTAGAACAACTCCATGATGAGAAATGACCTGTGGAAACTCCATGAACACCTAAAGACTCGGCTTTCACTGAGCTGTAGTGACACAGCAATAAATCCTAATGCCAATGAGGGATGCTAGTGTCCCTGTCTGTGTACTGCACGCCATCTTCCATCTTTTAGGATGGCAAACAATCAATATACATCACAATTTGCTGGAGTATCTTGAGAGGGAGGCGGAGAGACTCAGAACACTTCCGTAATCTTCTGGTATGTCATAAACCCAATTGACAAACCTGTGATGATCATATGAATAACGGCTTAGCCTTCATCCACCATTCATAACAGGTTACACGCCAAAAGATCCACCCTAGACTGCTGGGTAAGCTGGGCAATATATCCAGCAGCAAAATATACATGGTCATGGCCACATCGAAGATCAATAGCCAAGATAGATAGACCCATATATAAAAGGGCAATCTCAGAACAACACGAATATCAATTCCTTCCAACTCAAGGCTACATTTGTCAGAGAGTCAATGTCAACAAAGACCAATTTTTTTCAATAATAATCAAGAACCATGCACAACCGAATAGCAAATTGAGAGATAGGACAAGAACCTTTATTTTTACTCCTCGGTGCATCAAGATTAAAGTAATAAAATGTGTGCCACACTTTTCAATACATTTAAATTATCCTGGACTACCCTGCCAAGGAATACATCATAGAATCATTAGTAGATGTCCTGAAGCCCAGAAAAAGTCTCGGTTGTGAAAGATGAGCTTCAGCTCGGGATCATCACCTTGACCTCTGTTTATGACTAAATCCTTTGGCACATATATAGGCCTACACTGCTTCTTTCTGAATCTTTCACCTCAGTCTTAAAGAGCCCTTTTCCGCAATATCATCAAATGAGGCAATTGTTTGGCTTCATAGCAAACCTGAGTGCATGGACTGGAAATATGAGTCAATTATTATCATTTTCATATCTATGTGTATTTCCAGTTTGAATGTCGCTTTATTCCCAGACTATGAGTCACAGATTTAGTTGCACAACTTCATCTATTACAACACAGATTGGATTTCAAGAAACTGATTAAATGCATTGGCACAATGACACAATCATGGATTATGTTACTTTAACTTGTTTAGCTTTGACAACTTCACTGGTTGAAGTGGTTGATAGATGCTTTCAACAAACCGTAACTGAATCAAACAGACTACTTATTTTCAAAGGAGTGTTCCAATGACTGACATCAAATTTTAAAATTGATTTGAAATTGTGAAAAACTATAAAACAGGCTTTATGTTCGGGAAATATTGAAACAGAGACTTTTCTGGTTGTCTGTCACATTTGGCTCAGACAAAAGTTGTTTGTTGAGGTTTTAGCATTGCCTGGCAGTTTTAAATTCCTTTATCTTTAACCGTGACGTCAAACTCTAAACTGAGTGTCACACATGGAAGATTAGACCAATCACATTCACAGATAACGTGATGTCACAGTTCAACAGCAAACGAAGTTTTCAAAAAACACATGGATGAATGCGATGATAAAGCAAATAAGAATTACAATCTTTTTATTGGTTTTAACCATGGAGTTCTTGGGATCATGCAACACAGCACCAGGTTTATGAGGCATCAACCAGCAACTCAAGGCTGTAATATAAACCTTGCCCATCTGGCTGAAAGATACTGAGATTGCTGGTATCAAATATCAATAGCTTCAGACAAGTGAAACTTGGCCCATCTTCCAAGGCATAGCACTTACAGTCCTTGTCATATTTACGCGGAATCCTAGTTTTTTATCAAGGTTATGGAACTCTGATGTCTTGGATGGGCTTGATGTCACAGCTGGCATCCCTATTCCCTAGCATTGCAGAATATGTAAATTAGGTACAAGCTGTGATGTCATTTCGTGCTGACTCGGATTCCCCTGCTTTTAGCCAATGGGAGTCCACTTTAACTCAGTGTCAGAGTTTCAACATGTTGTCACAGTTGTGGAATAGCCCCTACAAGTGGAGCATCACAGTTTGTCAGCCAATGGGATAATGTACAACTATTGCATCACAGTCTCAATATTGGGAATAGCCTTGCAAGTGTAGCATCACAGCCTGTTAGCCAATGGGCTTTCAATAAAACTCTTGCATCAGAGTTTCAATATCATGTTGAACTATCAACATGATTCACTGGTGTCAACATGTTTTATCATAGTTTTTGATATACTGAATGAAGAATTTATTCAGTGATAAGAAAAAAATGTTGATGTGAACACTATGATCTTCTTTTAGGGGCTGACCATATGACCTTTAGAGGGGGGGGGGTCATGGAAAAAAACAAACTAAAATAATAAGTTTGTAAGAAAAAAATAAAAATAAAAAACAAGTTCAGTCCACGGAAATAACAAATAGTTTGTATCCATCTTTAGCTGGGGTATCATATTGCTAAAATGACAGTAAGGAAATTGGTTGTTACATTCACATCAAAAAGGCATTTCTCGACATAAAAAAAAGTCTCAGGGATAGATAGATAGATAGATATTACCCCCCCTCAAGTATATTGTGGTCCACCCCCAATTGGCAATCCCTGGTCTAATCTATTCAGGTGCTCATTTGGGACCATTCACAGATGATTGATAAATATTATAATCCCAGCAGTTTGTTTGACTAATCTGCAAAGTTGCCAATTGAATTTACAACTACTAAACTTCAACGAACTCTTGCACAGCCACTCTCTTGTATCTGGTGAAGAGATGGAGTCAGAGAGGGAGGTCAGTCTCTTCCTTGACCTGACAAAATTCCACAAGCCACAGAAGAAGTCGAGAGTAATTGTGACTACTGTTAGTCTAAGGGACTATGACTTTATGGTTAGCACCATAAACACGGCTGTTGCAGCATGTGTGGGTTGTAGTCCCTTAAGTTTAGATATAAAAGCAGTTTATCACTGGAAAAAAAGTCGACCAGTTGCAAAACTTTCTAAGACAAGCCAAGTACTCATGTTGCAAGCAGAGAAGGAGATTCACCTTGGAATTGAATACAGTAAGTAAGACTTTACAAATATAAGTTTTTTGACCTTTTATGGTTTTTATATCAAACATACAGCATTTTGTTGTTTTGCCAACATTTTGTTATTTTGTCTGTTTGCAGGTGTTAGGAAATCGCATGCAGCCTCATCAGCCAGTGCGCCAATTGGAAATGATGAAGCACATAGTACCGGTATGCCAGTAATATTTATTTCAATTATACATATGCATCTACTCACTTGCTATGGTGGAAATGGTCCAAGTAATATTTTCAAAATTTCTTGGCATGTTTGCCACAGCAAAGCAATATAAATGAATGAAAATTATATGGATATTATATTACATCTTTCTTACAGGGATCTGTGACTCTGATACTGGTTCAGTCAACAATCTGGCATCAAACTCCAATCGCTCCGGGGAGGCTGCGAATAATCCCACAGATGAAAATGTCACAGAACCGCCAGGTAACATTGAAGTACGAGAATCCATGGATTCAAAACCAGCGTTGGCGATTGTATATTCGGGATTGAAATCATGAAGAGGGCGATTTATATATTATTACATGGATTTGTTTGTATTGAGTAGTGATTGCCAGACTGATAGTGTTTGCTGCAAACCATAAAAACTTTGAGGGGAACCCCTTAGCAAATCCCTAAACCAAGTTTCATAAATGTAAGTGAAATAATAAAGTTGAAGTGGGCAATTCAAAATATGGCAGCCATTTTGGCAGCCGTCTTGGATTTTTCTAAACATTTCTGAGGGGATCCCCGAAGTGAATCCCTGTACCAAATTTCATAAATCTAAGTGAAATGCTAAAGTCACAGCGGGCAATTCAAAATATGGTGGCCATTTTGACAGCCATCTTGGATTTTTCAAAAAAAAATCTTAGGGGAACCCCTAAGTGAATCCCAATACCAAATTTCATAAATGTAAGTGAAATAATAAAGTTGAAGTGGGCAATTCAAAATATGGTGGCCATTTTGGCAGCCATCTTGGATTTTTCCAACAATTTCTGAGGGGAACCCCTAAGTGAATCCCGTACCAAATTGCATAAATCTAAGTGAAATACTAAAGTCACTGTGGGCAATTCAAAACATTGGTGGCCATTTTGGCAGCCATCTTGGATTTTTCCAAAAGTTTTTGACGGGAATCCCTTAGTGAATCCCTACACCAAATTTCATAAATCTAAGTGAGATACTGAAGTCACAGTGAGCAATTCAAAATATGGTGGCCATTTTGGCAGCCATCTTGGATTTTTCCAACAATTTCTGAGGGGAACCCCTAAGTGAATCCCGTACCAAATTGCATAAATCTAAGTGAAATACTAAAGTCACTGTGGGCAATTCTAAACATTGGTGGCCATTTTGGCAGCCATCTTGGATTTTTCCAAAAGTTTTTGACGAGAATCCCTTAGTGAATCCCTACACCAAATTTCATAAATCTAAGTGAGATACTGAAGTCACAGTGAGCAATTCAAAATATGGAGGCCATTTTGGCAGCTATCTTGCATTTTTCCAAAAATTTCTGAGGGGGAGCCCAAAGTGAATCCCTCTACCAGATTTCCTAAATCCAAGTGAAATACTAAAGTCGCAATGGGCAATTCAAAATATGTTGACAAGAAAAGTGGACAAGTTGACACATGGACAAATGGACAAGAGTCCCATTTCACCAAAAATCCGTTTAAGCCCTCCTCTAATAACCGCCTTTGGGCCGGGTAAAATCACCAGTCGACATGTATTTATTTGTGTCTTTATCTTATATATATGATTAGACCGTCGTTATCACTGTGAATGTGTTCAACAGTTCTTTCATTTTTTACCAATATACATGTATATGCCTACATTGACCTCTTATTTTCAAAAATGAAGTTCTACTTGTGCTTTCATTTGCAGGTTTATCTGATTCTGATGACGCTGTGCCTTCTGAGACAGTGGTGGATGAACCAATAGATGAGCCAAGAACCAGAAATGCTGCATTGAGACCAGGTAAAAATGCAAAAGCCCTCACATACCTTCAGACTTTGAATCTTTGGATTCTTGTTGTATATCCAATTCAATGATCAACTGCGCACAATGCAATTATGATTGTCTATAGCAATTCCAAAATGCTTCTGTGTTACCTTGCAGGACAGGTTTATTCTGTGCTGTGCCCAATGTAAAACTCCTCACTTGTGCTCGATCATTGAATCTTTGGATTCTTGTTGTATATCCAATTCAATGATCAACTGCGCACAATGCAATTATAATTGTCTATAGCAATTCCAAAATGCTTCTGTGTTACCTTGCAGGACAGGTTTATTCTGTGCTGTGCCCAATGTAAAACTCCTCACTTGTGCTCGATCATTGAATCTTTGGATTCTTGTTATATATCCAATTCAATGATCAACTATTATGACTGATTAGCAATTGCCTACTGTCTGTTCAGTATGCTTTTAGAACAGGTTTATTTTATACTGAGCCCAATCCCAAACTTCTCATTTACCTTCAACCATCGAGGCATTTACATCTGATTATCTCCTGTGCAACTGTATAATGATTGCTCTGTTAGATTTTACCTAGGTTTGTTCTGTAAAAGCACAGAACTCACAGTTAGACTGACTTATTGTCATGTGGCACCATTTCTAAAATAATATAGGGCTGGACCATTCAGAATTCCTTTTTGGAGTATGGGGGTTTTGATAGTCATTTTGTAAATTAGACCAGCTGTACCTGTGCGACGCATGTTTTTGCACACAACATCCAAGCAACGGGCGTAGAAACTGGGGCTGTGGAGGAAGGTTGAGGTGCAGTTGGTCCTTTAGAAATGTAGTAACTTTCTAAAGGTGAATGAAAGTCTCCATAAATAAATTCTGAATGGTCGCTTGACATTTATTGTAAAATCTCAGGGCAGACCCCGGGGGAGGGGGGGGGGTTCCAGGGGGTCTGGACCCCCTCCCTTTCAAGCTAAGATATTCAATCCCGATAGAGATCCCCGGCCCAATTTGCTCCGGCCCTTTGCGTCTCGCCACTGGACCTCCCCCTTTCAAAATTCCTGGATCCGCCCCTGTATCTATTTGTATATTTTGTCATTATCCATGATATAATACGACAATTTCAGGTGTTGAACCAGATGGGATTGATGACAGTGAAGGCCATGAAGACCAGGTATTTGACATCTATCTGACTGTTGGAATAAAGAACAACAGGGCAGCTGGGAGCTGTTATATTCTACATGATATTCAGTGCACCGACTCATTGGAGGCAATAAGGCAACACATCCAAGCTTATTCATTTCCTAGGAATGAAAATCCTGATGTAAGGAAAGGCCTATTCTGGCAAAAGAAGACCGGAAAGGAATGCTTTCGCTTGCAGAATGACACCGATTTGGAAAAGGCAAAGGATGTGAATAGAAATAAAGCAGGAAAAGTGAGAGATGTCAGGCTGGCCGTGGAAAAGGCCCAAACACAAACCCAAGCAAAACAGGGGAAAAAGAGGGCCATGTCGTCTTCAGCATCAGATGACGATATGCCAGAACAACCAAAAAAGGATCCGCCTTCGAAAAATGAATACAACAAAATTCAAGCCAACATCATCAAGAAATTGAACACAAGGGGGGTATGTGATCGCTACACCCCTGATCATCTCAACGTGTGGACGAACCTTGTTCTACAAGGCCGTTTAGCCGGTCCTGAAGAGGAACCCAATTGGAATAACTACATCGACCAAGTCAGATTTCTCCCACGTGCTGATGCACCATCCAGGCGCCCGCAGTCGTTTGATCTTCAGCAGTATTTTATCATGTCTGATGAGAGGCAGATGAAACGGGACGACTCGTTCAAGCAGCAGATGATGATGTTCATGCTAGCTGGCAGGGTGCCGCAGCCTGATGCTGTCACAGCAAATGTTGCAAGGCCTGAATCTAACAACAGAAGTAACTCCTTGTTGGGTTGGTCATGTGCTGATGTGGTTAGACACTTGAGGGAAAATGGTTTAGCACAATATTGTGATTTATTTGAAAATGCCGAGATTGACGGAGCTACAATGGCTGAAATCAACAGTGAGGCCTTACAAGATCTAGGTATTGCTAGCGCCCTGGACCGCTGCAAAATTTTGGGGAAATTTAGAAAGTTATTGAAAGAAAATTAGTTCACTTACATGTTGAAATGTTTTACAACTTTCATTATATGCAAATATGTTGTTGTAACAAACAGTGAAGTGATTTCGAAGCTCTCTGTCATCTCAATATTATCATGAATTCATAGTAATCATTGTCATGGGATCTTATTTGAGTAAAGCATATACATGTATACCAGCCAAATATTAGCCTGGGCTTCATCTATATCATTATTATTGAATTTGATGTCGGTATTTCATTTTGTGTACTACTAGACCATTGCAACATTTTGCATTCAACCATACTTGATGTGCAAAGAAGAAATAACAAATGTTTGTGTAAATGTAAATGTTTTATTTCTGTGCCGCTCTGTCAGTCATTGTTACAAATATATAGTGTGACTCAGCGAAGGTGATCTTTAGTTATCATTTCAAATAAAATACTCAGTAGCCACATGAATGAATGAAGTTTTCAGCAATTTGTTCTGTTATTTCTTCTAGAGCTCGCCCAATTGAAATTTTAGGTTGCATTTCCGCAAACCCCCTATATCTCCTCAACCAGCTTTTCATAAAATGGAATGCGAACTCTATCGG
This sequence comes from Platynereis dumerilii, assembly GCA_026936325.1. NCBI lineage: Eukaryota > Metazoa > Annelida > Polychaeta > Phyllodocida > Nereididae > Platynereis > Platynereis dumerilii. Next base: position 23,462,673 of record JAPTHN010000002.1, on the reverse strand, counting down.
GTTCAAATCGGGGCTATATGGAGGGAGAAATAGGACAATGGCTCCCTTTGCCCTAATCATTTTGACTAGGTCACTATTGTGGACTCGACAGTTGTCCATTACCACGATCGATCGTTCTTCTTTGAACATGAAATATCCTAGATAAGGAAGCACTTCCTGTATGAATGCTATATTGAAAAGTTCGGCTGTGAACGATCCTTCGACAATGTTATAGCCAAGTATACCATGGCAATCCAGAGCTGCCATTACACTCAGTCTGTGCCTCTTCACAAAATTGCAAACATATGGACGCTTTTTCCGGCATTTCTGCTGATATCCTCTTTTCCTGGTACTTGTCAAACTGTTTTTCGAAGATTCATCGATGAAAATGAACATTTCATGGGGAAACTGAGCAACAAACTGTCTGTGCTCTGCACGAATTATTGGGTTCCTCTCATATGGTACTGGAGCAAGAAGTTTGTATGTGAAGCGCATTCTTTCCAAATACCTATTTATAGATTTCCTAGAAATGTGTTTTCCAGTGAGCTCTTCAAAATACTCCTGTATCTCGTCACAATAAAGGTGAGGGCGAGTACACACAATATCCCTTATGACCATTTGTTCAGCAGCTGAAAATATATATGAAAAAAAGCCTGGCTCAGTGATAATATTCACAAAGCATATTTGATCTATAGCTTTGACAAATTGCACAGAGATATTGAAGCATACATACCAGATAAAATTCTTGGTCTGCTTTGCAACATTGCGCTTCACTCTGTAGATCTGAATGATTTTGTAGACCCACGAACGACTCACAAACAGCCTGGATGCAATTATTCTTGGTTTAAGCCCCTCCATGTAACTAAAGATTACCCTCCATCTGAGGTCTTGGCCATAGGCTTTCACCATTTTGTAAACAACTTGGCATCTGTGATGCCACAGTTTTATTGCAAGCCCATTGGCTAACAGGCTGTGATGCTTCACTTGCAAGGCTATTCCCAATATTGAGACTGTGATGCAATAGTTGTACATTATCCCATTGGCTGACAAACTGTGATGCTCCACTTGTAGGGGCTATTCCACAACTGTGACAACATGTTGAAACTCTGACACTGAGTTAAAGTGGACTCCCATTGGCTAAAAGCGGGGGAATCCGAGTCAGCACGAAATGACATCACAGCTTGTACCTAATTTACATATTCTGCAATGCTAGGGAATAGGGATGCCAGCTGTGACATCAAGCCCATCCATGACATCAGAGTTCCATAACCTTGATAAAAAACTAGGATTCCGCGTAAATATGACAAGGACTGTAACTTGAGAAGTTACTGTTTAAGTGTCAGACCTCAACAGAAGGACTGTCGTAAAAGGACCACATAAAAGCTTGTGGCGAGAAAGAAAGCTGTGGTGACACTGAGAAGGCATATGATAATACCCACTTCTACAGTAGCTACCTTAGCAGATACTGGCTGATTCCACTTATTATACAGGCAGCAAGCTGCTGCAATTAATTATCGGCATAGACTAAAAACCAGTAATTGTCCAAAATTACTGATAACATTCCAGTTACATTAAAAGCTAAAAACTCGCCTTGTTGGTTGTCTAAAATACATAAGTTTTTACTCATTGGGTGCCACCAACTTTGAACTATGTCCTAATAAAATTACTTAACTAATATTTACAAAAGCTTAAGATAAATGATAGTATGAAAAATCCTAAGCTAAGAAAATACAAATCATTTAAAACAGATCTGCCACTTGCACCATATTTAAATCTGAACTTTCCCAAACATATATATTGCAGTATGGCTCGCTTTAGATTAAGCTCTCACAATTTAAAGACAGAACTAGGGAGACACAAACGAACCAATGTCCCTACGGATGAAAGATTTTGTAAAAGATGCACATCAGGACTTGTTGAAGAATAAATATCACTGTCTCATGATTTGTGGATATTGGAAAACGACCCGGTGAAACTTTTAGAATTGGCATCAAAATTGACAGAAAACTTTGCAGTGTTTTCAAGCACAGTTTATTGAAATTATAAAACTTCTGATACACTGTATAATGACAAATTTGTGCATGAAAAATTAAAATTGAAACATAGGCCTATCTTGTTGCAAATGGATATAGCTGTCTATAGACGCAGTAAATAAAATCTTGTAAAATAAATTAGGATGTTTAGTATTCATAATCTTAATTTAAAAGAAAAGGTAATGCCATAATGTTTTCAAAAGAAGGACATGACGTTTGCGCCACTTTAATCTTCATATCTCAGGCAATGGCAACATGGGCATCTGCATCTGCTGTGATCAACCATTACCCCCTACCCTTCACTAGAGAGCTTTGATCAACCAAGTGGTAAAATGGCAGGCTTAGTAATCTCACAGTCAGTAGAGCACATCCCCCACTCTAATCATGCAGTGGCTGTGTCAAGAATACAATATCTCCATTGCTTCAAGGCTCACATCCAACAATAAGGTATTCTGCCACATTCTCTCCTTTTTGGCTAGCCATGCAGACTCATACCAGATTATGATTATCAAAGGTAGCAGTTTTCTATGACTGAATGCTTAATATAGAAATATAATATTACTTTTATTGTATAGAAGGAACATTGTGTTGCATATGTATGTTTGTATTCCAGAAGAATTAATTTAAGAATCAATATTGATAGAATGCAGATATAGTATCTATGTGCATCGAAAACACGCAAGATTTGGGAGATTAAATGAGACCGATAATCTTTAACACTCATGTCATGCGCATTTCAATAATTCAAAAGAGGATGCTGTTTTAATAAAGTAAAATTATTCTTGAAGTAAGAATGAAAGTGAATTCTCATAATTGCCTGGTTCACAACCACCGGGACAGGACCTTTAAATAATTAAAAATTCAGAGAACGTTTAATTAAAAGAGGTTATCCTTCACTAAGATCAAAGTAGCATATATATAGATATAAATTCAAGCAGTCTAGCCTGTTTTACATTGGATATTCCAGAAATTGATTTATTGGATATTTGAAACTGAGGTTAGGGCAGATTTCACGAAAAAGCTGCAAAATGACTTACCACAACTTGTCCACAAGTTACATTAGCACAATACTGAAAAGGCCAGACATAATCGATTCGTAGATTCTCAGATTTTCTCAAGGTGCTTCTTCTGAGGATAGCTGGCAGGACAAAAAAAAGCTGAAATCTAAATCTTTTATTGTGTCAATCCATTAAATAAAATCATGGGTAAACAATCTTTTCTGTTGGTTTGGTAGGTCAGAGTAGCTAAAAATATGGCCTTGTGCTAATGTAACAACGATGAATGATGTAGGACGGAATTTTTTATGCTGATCCTACTGCAATATAAATGAAGTCACCAGCAGGGTACCACCCCTGGCCTGCTCTTGGGAGACCTGGCTTTCAGTTCAGAAAATTTTTTAGATCTAATCATGTGTTTTTTAACGTAATTTTTATGTACACATTTTGCTAATGTAACACTATGAAATGGACGGATGCAAAATTTCAGTTACATTAGCAATAAAGAAACAGGTACCACACCCAGTTGTTTATGTCTTTGGTGGTGTAAATAGGCAAATAAGACACGTTTTTCAATAAAATATTATAATTTCATGTTTGAAATTGGCATAAGTAGCGAGAACACAGAAAAATTTCCATGTAAAAGTTGCTAGTGTAACCTCAGTGTCCTGAGACGGAATCGAGTTACATTAGCAGTCTTTTTTTATTTTTCATTTTTCTCAAGTTTTATAATGACCAAGACAATTAAAAATGGTTCCAAAATAATATTAAAGATGTTTTTATTAATCACATACCATTACATTTTCCTGAATTGGTTTTAGCAGATTCCACAGAATGCCAAAGTAAGCATGTCTGATCACCAGTAAGTTTGGTCGTCCAAAATTGTCCTCATGAGGCATAAAAAAATATCTTTTTAAGAGGAAAAAGCTAAATATTTGAGGAATATTTTATTGATATTTATTCATTACCTCACAGATATACTTAGTAATAGGTTTACTTGCTTCAGGAAGCAACGGAGAGATAACAAAAGGGTTGGAAAGTTTTAGGTACCTTTTAAGACCACTTTTCGTGAAATCTGCCTTAGGCCTTGTCTGTCCTACAGCTTCCTATCTTAATGGAATTATGTGGAGCACTCACCTGAATTACGGTGGGGTCAGTACAACAGATTTTCAGTCCTGTGTTGTAGGGGAGAGCGGGGCACAGCGAGACGGCAGGCACAGTGAGACAAAGCCCGTAGCGTCTAGCTGGCACTGTTTACAGATCAACGCTCTTTTGTATAAGAAAAGAAGTAAGTAAGTGAGAGACTGTCCTATATCCTGAATGCCTACACAGCATATCGAGAGTTGAATTTCAATATTTTGGTTGTTAGCCAATAAAAGTAAATAATTTTGCTAAATGACTTTTTGTTATAATTCCAAAGAAAAATGGTATAATGCAAATCAATTGCCAGGGATTCAAACCTTGATTATTTGTCTTAGTTTGGTGAGATGATGAACCACAATACAGGCATCTGGTCCACAGGATTCAAAAATTTTATAAAGAGAGCTGCATGGGGCACAATGAGACAGTTTGAGGCGGGGTGTAGTGAGACATCACAAAATACACTCGAAGCGACCTGAATGTAATGCATAGCTCACAATTCACCATTAAAAACAAAATGCCTGCTATAAACTACTGATTTTAGTGAGTCATACGCAAAGGGAAACTTCAGAAAGAATTTCGATTAGAATGTAACAGGTGCGGCGGGTTACATAAGTTGTGCTTGTGTCCTGTGCGATGAAGTATCGAAATATGCTAAAAAAAGGACCTAAAAAATCACCTAGCCAGCTGCTTTTGTAAGAGTACTGTAGTTTCTGAAGCAACAATTGTTAGAACAATTTCGCAGGTCCTGAGGATCTGCGGTTATCGCAGCAGATGCCCTGTCTCACTGTGCCCCACGGGGCACAGTGAGACACTTAACGAGCATGGACGACTGGACGTTATTCAAAATTTCTCCAAACCTGTAAAAGGTAGGAACTTGAAACTACTGGACAATATACCCAACGTCATTATCTATAATGTGGACCTGATCGCATTTAACTTGTTACTGCCAACAGTTTGGAACACTTGAAAATAAAAAAAGTGTCTCACTGTGCCCCGCTCTCCCCTAATTAGCTTGCGTTTCCCATGCAAATATTGCTCATGCTAATGAAAACATGGTATATTTTGTAAAGTATATCATATGACATTGGAGGAAAGGGGTCTTTGTCCAAATAAACAGAGGACACTGATCTTCAGGACATTGTAGGGCCTGTACTAGCCCCGTAGCCATTTTCTCAACCAGACATTCAACCTCTGTAACAATCAATATTGCAATGTCACTTTTGTAAAAGCAACCTTGATTGATTTACAGTAAACATTTGTACTGCCATTTTTAGCGGGATATTCTGGAAACTAATCTCATCCATATTTGACATGTGGGTCGGGCTGTGTTTGCTGCAAGGCCCAATATCTGGATGGGATGTGACCTCAGTGCAATCCCTCAGGCTTCAAAGTATTGTTCTCACAAAATTGTCTTGATCTGCATACAATACATTTAAATTCATAACAATTCCTACAATAACTCTGCAGTGGTAAAGAAAAGTTGTCAAATATCAAATACAATAACATTTGAAAAGAACCTCATATTATTTTTTCAGGGCAAATCCAAATGGACTCTTTGAATTAATATTCCCGTTGTACTAGGCATAAAATCATATTTGAATCTAACTGAAGATCTCCTGATTGATAACGAAAGGAGTTCCTGAAAATATTAATTTGAATATTATATAATTCAATCTTCTCAGGAGGTGGCGTTTTTATTTAATTGTCTGACCAGTGTTCATTGTTACCGAGACAGCCCGCTGCAGCAAGCTGCAGATTATCATCATTTTCAGATGCAATGATGAGGTGTGACATTTCCATCTCGTACAATCCTCCAAGTGAAATAGGAAATCCCTCGTGTGGTAAGAAAGATAACCGCAATAATATCACATGCATGAAAATTGATCTCCTCACTCTATATTGGCGAACTACCCACGAAAGAAGTCACTTTCATTATTGGAGCAGAGTAAAAAATCACGAAACAGTTGTATTTGTTGTAGTCTCAGTCTAATAGCTACCGCAACGGTTACCGATAGTTTTCGCAATATACCTGCATTTGGCAATCATTTGTTGTAGACTGCAGGACTGGCTCTGCACTATACATTATGCTTGCCAAAACACATGTGTACCCCACAAACTGGTTCAAGGTTACATGAGATGTTTTTTTAACCATTTAGAGAATAGTGAATTTCGCCGCCAATGACGGGGTGCAAAAACATATAGCTACCTTTAGAAACAGGTAATTTAAAATATCCTAAATGGGGGCATGCAAATTGGTCAACAATGTTGAGAAATTCATCTGTAACGTAATGCTAATTAGTAATAACATAACAATGATAATCACAGAAATGAAAAAAAAAATCCCAAGTATGAATGACCAATAGCATTATCACAATTTATAATAAAATGGCTGTTGTCAAACCAGTGAAAGGCTGGTTACAAAAGTAAAAGTGACTTCTATTCCAAGCAGCATAGAACTACTCCTGATGAGAAACAACTTGGAAGTCTCCATAAACACTGAGGAGCGTTGCTTTTGAGGAGATGTAGTAACACAGCAATAAATCCTAATGCCGACGGTGGATGCTAGTGTCCCTGTCTGAATTCTGTACATCATCTTTCATGGATGGCAAGCAATCAATATACATCACAATTTGCTAGATTATCTCAAGAAGGGAGGCGGAGAGACTCAGAACACTTCTTCCAGTATGTCATGAACCCAATAGACAAACCTGTGATGATCGTTTGAAAAATGGCTTAGCCCTCATCCCACATTTATAACAGGCAGCACAACAATATCTACCTCAGACTACTGGGCAATCTGGGCAATATACAATTATTTGTTGTACAATGTACCCAGTTACAAAGTAAACATGTTCATTGTCACAAAGTCAATCAATGATGGGGCCGGATTGACTTATTATAAAACAGTAATTTTGAACAATGCATACAAGTATCAATTGATCTACCGAGTAGCCCATTGAGAAAAAATTGCAAAGAAAGTGATTACAGCCCCTATTGCTATCTATAGGTCAGTCAGTGCTCGCTTCTCACGGGGGACCTGGGTTCAATCCCCTGGATGGCCATCATGTCATTCCACGATATCGTCGTTCGCATAAGATGTAAATTGGAGGTGCCATGGGCCTAGCAGGAAACAAGTCACTGACTTAGCTTGGCTACCCACTTTAAATAATAGTACCTTTAACTTACCTTTATCTTATCAGCTTTACCGGAAGTCTGAAGTACAGTCTTGCTGTAATCAAATGTGCTCAGGAGTTATCAAGCATTCAAATCAAACTGCGGAATACAAGTGAGAATCATGAAGAGTTATAAGCCAATGACATCACACAACCAAGTTGAAAGTTAATTTTGAAACTGTTTGGACTGCCAATCTATAGGCCTAAACAGCTTTAATGTTCATGGTAAAAAGGAAAGTTGCCTTGACAACAACAATTATGAGCGAGATGGGTAACTAAAAATAGCCAAAAGAAACAAAGAACCCAGAAAATATCCTGTAAAATAGAAGCAAATGAAAAAGGCATCCATGATAAATGCAAATGATTGTGATTAACTTTAGGACAAGCCCTATAAGAGAGCAGAGACACGATAGCACCATATTAATATGTAACTATTAGCGGCTTCGGAGGCTAAAAAGATGGGGGCAATACTGACAGTGAAAAGATGTTGTGCAATTATTGAGATTACTGGTTTGAATATTTTTTTTAAATCTGTAAATTGAACCACAAAAAAAGTTCATAGATCTCCAAATCTTTCATCTTCATATCTCAGGGCAATACGAACATCCTTGGCCATCTGCTTCTTTCTTTCCTTTTATGCTAGCCGTGCAGACCCATACCAGATAAGGCTTATCAAAGGTTGTTTGAGTGGCAAATCCTGAATAGCATGTATGAAAGGCCGATTTTGTAATCTAAAAATAGACTTGCCGAAGAGATGATAGATCTGTGAATAACGGAGAATATGTGGTTTCGTTTGGATACTCACTTTCGGGTTCTGACATCTATTTTAAAATTTGTCATTTAGATCACTCCCTCCAGTTGGGATCTGGTTGACATAAATATGTTTTGAGACCCAAAAATGAATCAGCAATAGATAAAAACATTTAAACCTTTCAATGCTTATGAGCCACAAAGGATCTTGCTTACTAGAGACACCTGGAGAGCTCTCTTACAATTCTTCCAGCCACATATGTTCCACTAGCCTAATGTCTGCCTTCAGCCTCACAGGCAAGGATTTAATCCCAAGCTGGGGCAGACACAAAATATAAAAGTGTTGATGTCAAAAACGTATATTTGTTCTACATATGAAGATGTACAAACAATTTAGTAACCGCGAAAATTGAAAGCCATCTGCAATTATTTCTTCAAAAAGTTTCGTGTTATGAATTGTCTCGAAATGAGAGTCTGTTTTGGCAGTTTTAAAGTTACCTAAAATCTACCTATGTGAAGTGACGTAAAAGATTTATTTTATCAAAAGTGAAAGTGTGAAACAGAATACTCTCTTTGCGGGTAGCTTGTGTGTGGATTTTCACCATCTAAAGTTTGAAATATATATGCGTGACACAAGGAATATATTAACGCTTGAATTGAAACGCATGAAGTCTGATATGTATGGCTCCAGCAGAGAGATTTGACACATGCGTCTAAAAAAAGAAGTTCCTAAAGCCCATTCAATTCACTCATTGTGCTGTTGAAGAACGTATGTGGCCAACACAGAATTCTTGTTGTGATATTAGAGGAGGCTGTCGAATTTTTTTGCACTTTTGCCATGTTATTCCATTGCCAGAAAAAAGACATTCTGCAAAATTTCAATAAGATTGGTCGTGGCCTTAGGGTGGCACAATTGCATTAAAGTTTGGTCTAAAAATGACAAAAAGTGATGATTTGTATAGTCGCGGTTACAATTATCTAGCTTATCATTTGATTTTCGAATTTTATTCATATACCATTGTTCTTAGAAGAAAATAAGCTTCAATTTGAATGGTAGAAAGCTATGTTTCTGAAAAATTTTCACTTTGAAGAAATTCAAAAAGTAGAAAGTTTCGGAATATGGTGAAAAAATGCTTGAAATGAACTGCTTAAAAGTTAAAGTTCTGCATAACTGTCACATCTCCATTGGGATAAAGTATGAGGCACACTTTGGTAAAGAAAGTCAGAATTTCAACATGTTTTTCAAATATCTATTCAACAATATCCAAATATACAAATTTACATCAAATACATATAAATATGAGAAATGAATCACTTCAATGCAACGTCATTCTTCTATGTCCTTTTTTTTCTACTACATTATAATTCCATCAAGGTTTTACCTAATGATGTGATTGATCACTTCCTCAGTTTAGAGACTTCTTTGGGTTTTGAAAGTCATATTAACATTGTTTTTTAGATTTATCACATTTCAATAATTCAAAAAGAAAATATCACTGCACTATCACAACTTCTCCTAAGCGAAAACCATTGATGTTGGTATTCAAATTGAAGCTCTTTTACTAAGAAATCTAACTGCACCATTTATAAGTTAATCAAATAAAAACTGAAAATATTATTGACAACCGCGAAACGGCAAAATAATATCTTATGCTCAAATTTCAAGTCTGTTGTGCCACCCTTAGACATTGGAATTTTTTCAAAAAAATTTACAGGGCCATTTTTGTGACATAAAGGAATATTACTGCAAAAGTGCATGAAGTTTTGGAGACAAAAGGGGCAGATGATGCACCCTACTGGAGGTATTTTTCAGATCAGAGAGGGAACACTGATATTTGCAATAGACATTCATCAGCACTGTATTTTGCATCCTTGAAAAATCAACTACAACATCCGGTTTAGTCAGAAAAATCTTGATTGATAGCAGTAAAAATCATTTCAGCTGGATGTTCTGGAAACTCATCTCATCCAAATTTGACATGTGGGTTGGGCTGTGTTTGCTGTTTGCTGCAAAGGCTGCATATCTTAATGGGATGCGACCTCAGCATAATCTGATAGGCCAAGGTAGTGAGACAGTATACCCACATATGGTTCTCACAAAGGCTTGCTTTTTTCCTTTTTTTTTTATCTCGCCGGACCCACAATAGTCTGAACAACAGAGTAATATTTGCATGTATTCTGTCTGTCTTTCTGTCTGTCCAGTAATCTGCCTTTTTTGTTACAATTGCCGAAAGACTCTGAGTATTGTCACAGCTTTATATTTTCCATGTGAAAAAGCTTCAATTAACATACATTGGCAACTCATATTCCTGAAAGTAAGCCATTTCTATACTCACTGTGTTTTAAGTAGGGGGAACGGGGGCACATTGGGACGCGGGGCACTGTGGGACGGTAGGTTTTTTTTTCGGAAGGTATAGGATATGGTAGTGCCATCACATCTTGTTATCTCACATCCTGATGTTTCCATGGTTTTATAGACAAATTACAGCCACATGCAGAAGTATGGCGAGCAAAAGTTTGTTTTCCTACCACTAAAGTAAATATGGAAGGGTTCAATTCGAACCATTCTGTGGACAAACCATGAACAATGAGGCTTTCTCAGTGCTTATATGAATTTTATATATCGTAATGAACAGTTATGAATTGCCATCGTGATAAACACACTCACTGGTGTCCGAGAAATTAGCATTTTGGTGTAAAAGTCATATCGGGGCTCATTGGGACAGTGAATTTGGGGCACATTGGGACGCCCTTAATATGGCAGAATTTGAGTGTCCAAGGCAACTGAATGACCTGGGACAGCACACAACAGGTATTCAGGCCACAGGGAATAGAGGCATAGTGGATTACCATGCTCTGTGAACAAATTTGTCGCAAAGCACTGTGTGTTACTTACATATCTACATAGATGTCCGCACCCAGGACAGTTTATGTTTAAAGTTATGAACTATTGGCACTACAAGGTGTTAATGCACTGTATATTGTCTTACGCACTACTTATATGTGATATCTATTGCACTTGGAGTGTTAAAATGATTTTTTAATTGATGTCCCAATGTGCCCCGGCTGTTTTAGCCGGGGCACATTGGGACAGTCATTTTTACGACTCTCTGGCTGCAAAAGGGTAGGTGCAGTCTAGTTTATTATGCCTTGCATTTAAGCTCAATGGTATTGGTGATATTCATGCAAACTTCTGAGTTCTTCAGTGCTTTCAGCATTGAGCAAAATTAGTAGACGTTAAAAGCGTCCCAATGTGCCCCCGTTCCCCCTACTCTTCAGTAAATGAGTAATGTCACTCACCAATTATTTCACATGTCTCAGAGTCTCAGTGACAATTGCATACTCATTTCAAATCGGAAGATTGAGTCTCTCCAGTCTCCGAAGTATCATCAGATATTAGTGACAATTTGCACATCTATTGCCATATACCTGCTAAATATTGAATCATTTATTGCACAAAAATGATTTGCATGACTTTCATCAACATTCTCTTTGACAGACGAGACACAACATGTAAGTTGCTAATTGGTAACAACAATCTTTATTTTATGGCTAATAAAATCATATCTTTGTTGTTGTGAAGTTTTCTACTGGAAGTAATCCCGTCACACAATCATATCATTTCCAAAGCAGGAAGGAGCATCAAAAAGTAAATATAATATTAGTCTTGTTTCAATTAGATCTATATAATGTATTTGTCCCAGTGGATCCAGCCGGGAGGAAGCTGAAATGGGACAGCTTTCATAAATTAACTGCTGTAGTCCTCATTGACTTTCTCTCCTTTAGACAAACTTTCTCTTTTCCTGTGGTCCAGATAAACCTCTAAGGGACCGTTTTATGACTGGGGGGGGGTGTGAGTTTAGGCCAAGGGGTACTAACTTTTCACAGGTGTTTCAAGGGGGGGTATTAATTTTTGACAACACTTCCAAGGTTGGTAAGAAATTTTAACAAAGAAAAAATGTTAAAGAACACGCATAAACTCATTTGATTTGGACTTTTTTACGCGCTAAAGTCCTCGAAATGGTGCGAATCTGTACGCATGGCCGTGTATAACATTATATATATGTGTGTTTTGCTTTGTATGTCGAGGGGGGGTACTACAAATACGCATGAAACCTAAGCGTGGGGTACTAAAAATCCGCATGAAACTCAAGGGGGGGGTATCAATTTTTGACTGGAAGTTCCAGCAAAATTTCCACCCCCCGGTCATAAATTCTGAACGGTCCCTAAAAATATAATATTTGGTTGAATTTAAAGGTTTATTAGTTATCCTTCAAACAAGCATGGGAGAATTCATCTAACACTCGACTTGATTCTGGACCAGTAGGTACATTTACAAGACGGACACACTCCATACCAACATGTATATAGTTTCGTCATGGAAGGAAGAAGTGCTAGTGAGCAGTTTACTGGAATTAGCGCTATATAAATGCCTATTATTTATTATTATTTAAGAATACGATATGGCTACTCGAGCTTTATACATTACTTGAGAAAGTGTCAGGACCATTGCAATAGAATGTGATGTCATGAACATTTCTACTGTGTTTTGATGGTTTAACCAGTGTTTTTTCATATTTGATTAATGAGCTGTGTACCATACAAAATCAGTTGAAAACAGCAGCTGTTTGATTATCATGGACACCAAAGCATCAGGATGCCAATGATATTAATATTTTAGGCACAAAAATAACACTAAGCCATTAAAATTGGCAAAGAGATTTTAAAATCAAAGAATTTTTTTTACAGAAAAACCCAAGTGAGTCCTTTGTGATTCATAGATTCGCTCAATTCCATTTTAAAGCACTTCAGCATTCAAAATCATAATGAATCTGATGAAGGAGCCTTAAATTTGTTATCCTCAAAACATTAGAAGCTTACATGGTCCCATAGGGTGTGGAGTGTTCTTTTGCCAAGCCTGAATTCAGCTTGTCAGGGGAACGTTCTATACATATGGACAATCAATAATAAAAAATCTAGTTGGCCAGAAACATCAATGAACATTCAATGCTGCTTACTTGTGCTTAATCAAAGTTCTCTTGTGAATTTCTAAATATATGTGCTTAGTGCCAAACTGTAGCTCAAGCGTGTCTTTTCAAGTATAGCCTGTGTACCACTCCACTACATCTATCATCACTCATGTTGCAAAAGTGAAAAAATAATGCACTATGAAAAGACCTCAAAGTGTGATAAATGAGGCTATTGAGTTTCTCACACTGTTTAAGCGAAGAAACTGCAAGACTTTTCTTTCCTCTAGTGCTTGATATACAATGGAACTCCCAGGGTTATTGCTTTGTGTGTTTTGGCAGTGATTGAAGGCATTGGATCTGTCATTCTTGACTTTCAGAATATGATTATAAACAGTATTTTTTGGGGGGAGGATGGGCTCAATCCCAATTCTAACTCTATTTGTATACAGATTCAAAATGTGGAATAAGATGTGAACCAAGATATTTCTTTCTTTTAATTGGAGGGGAGTATTGGCCTAATGGTAGCATGCTGGGCTCCCAATCACTGGGTCCTTGGTTCTAATCCAGCTCTTACCAGGTCACCTGGACCCATATGGGATGGCGGTTTCATTCATCCTTTGCCTCATTGCTGTGTCCTCCTACTGTCCTAATTGGCCTTCGAAATGATCAAATACAGGATATAAAGCCCCAATAATACATCCATCCATGCATCTTTTAATTGGGGCATGCTCCGAGCACCACTACCGCCCCATGGATTCCTTCTGAAAATTGCAAAAAAATGTTTGCAGATTTTGCACAACTCTTTGTCAGGTTTTTTTTAGTCAAAACTCTTTGAATGCTTTTGTTTTAGAGAATTTAAAGAATCCCATTAAGCATCGTCTACTGCTCGATAGAAAGAGAATTCTCAATCTCGTTAGTTGGAGCCTCAAAGCTCGTTAGTCTGAAAGTAACACTAGAAGTCAGATGTTTTGTTTGCTTTTTATTTGATGTTTGGATAGGCTTGTAAAGTTTTATTTTGAACTTTGAAGGTTTTGACACAAAAGAAAAGTTATTAATGCAGAATAAAAGTTTTCAAGACTAATAATTGTTATTGATATCCAGACAAGATATAGCTTTAAATAGAGAAGATTTCCTATTGAATTCAAGAAAATCAAAACTTGTTATTAATGGCTGACAAATTTATGTAACATGAGAATTTACTTAACTTGCCATATCATACCATGAGTGCGCATTGTGCAGCCCTCAACTTTAGCAAAACAGTCTGGCCTGATTTCACCAACAGAGTTAAGACATGTCTAAACCTTAGACCTGGTCCAAGTAGTTCCAAAATTAACACAAGGATCCATTTCAGTGGGCAGCAGTGCCCCGTAAGCAAAATATTTAAGACCAGGATTTTAACCTAAATCCTAGCCTTTGCTCTGGTGGTGAAATCAGGCCATACAGGGTGTCTACAGAAAAAGAGGATAGCCACTTGTCTTCTTTTTTGTACTCATATCAGTTCAGAATTTGGTGATAAGTCTTGACATAAGAGTGGATTTGATAGTCTAGATCTATTGCAAATATATTTATTTGTGAATTAGATCACTACTAAGGGCAAAATGGAAGCATCATATGCAAAAGTGCTTGCGTTGCTTCAAGCTGCCTACGGTTGTCCTGTCTTCCTCATTGTTGATGAGAAATTTGACACCATTTATGGTGCTTGTAAGAGAAGGAATGAATCATTTGTGAATAGTGGTACATTTGCTGATGCTCCAGCTGCCGACAATTCAAATTAGGGACCTAACACTTGGTCTTCAATGTTGAGTCATCTGATGACAATAAAATCACAAAAATGTCTCAAATAGTCATTGATCAGAGCACCGGAATCAATGCAAATGCGTATAACAACATTGTGAAAGAATTTGTGATGCCATGGCGTCAGACAAAAAACTCATTTTGTGGCAAAATCATCTTCCTACAAGGTGGAGCACCTGTTCATACTGCATAGAAGACTCAGGAGTGCCTCAAAACAAACCTGCTGAGCAAGGTAGAGTGCCACCCCTTGTCTCCTGAGCTGGACTCAGTGGATTACTCAGTATTGGCAAATTGGGAGACAGCATCCAGCAAGTTATCCCAACCCTCGCAGTAAAGTTAAAGGCCTCCATCATGTCTGCATGTGGCAAAATGTTGGCGGAGTGCATCAAACATGTTTTGACATCATTTTGGTCTCATCTGCAGGAAGTTACCACTGCAAGGGGTGCGGTTATTGGGTAATTTGACTCTTCTGATTATACTGTTCATATACAAATCATGTTTTGTTGAATAATGATGCTTGGCACAAAATGAACTGTAAACAAAACAAATTGTGTTGACTGTCCTTTTTTTTCTGTATAGACACCCTGTAATTGGTGAATTCAAATTAGTTGTCATATATATTTCACAGTAGTTTCATCATTTATAACACATATGCCTGCCCAAATGACACATGAGGGATTGTGGAAGTCAAATAGTTTGACAACATCATAAGTCATACTTCTCCTTGTAAGCTATTGCATAAGCCTCATCATAAAGAATTCTGTCTGCTTCACTGGAAAACGTCTGCTGTTAAAGTGAGTGCCTTTAAAATAGTTCTCTCACTAAATAGCGTGAAAAATGAGACAAGCTGGGAAATCATTGATCATATGATTGACTGCCTTAGTCAAAAGAGCCAGAAAGCAATCTAAGGTATTGGAACATGCCAATATAGGGTGTCGGATATCCACTAAATATAGCATATGGTGAAAATTCCAATCAATCCCCTCTAGCTCTATTGCTCCATCCCAGTAGAACTGCTCTGATCTCCTTCAGCTTTGTAATTGCCTGATAATTGCACCATGATGAACGGATGAAATAGTCTCATATTTCTTCAGTGAACCAAGCTCGTCAATTCTCGCCCAAATGACAATGTTATCATAACTGAGAAGCAGCCCAACATACATGTGTATGATAATTGCATGCAAGAGATATTCTAATAAATGAAAAATAAGGAAATGCAAATAATCATTTTTTGAAATTTCTCTGTTTCCTGGGGCAATCCCATGACAATAAGATTAAAGGCACCTTATAAAAAGCGATATTCTTCATCAAAATGTTTAGACCAATCATGTAGCAAGGGAAAAGTCACATGACAAGCGTGACGAAAGATGCACTCATCTACAACCATGCACTTAATTACCTATTATTAAGGGTAAGGCTGTGGTTTGACAAAATCTTACTTCAATCTATCTTTCTATATATAATTATGTCCATTGTACATACAACGGGAAAAATTAAGTAAATTTCATTTAAAACAAGCAAGAATCTTTAGAAAAACCAGTATTTTACAAAAATATATAGGTCTGAACAGTGCGGTGCAGACTAAACAATTAGTGGCTGTTGATTCAACCAATATTGACTTTTATTGGCCTTAGCAGGTAATATCAGAAAATTGACCTGAAAAAGCAAGACAGATCGATTACATAATTAATTAAATGACGGGCAAGAACATAAATCAGTGGGGTAAGAACATAAATCGGCGGGGCAAGAAGAAAACCACGTGCATCCCAGCAAAAACCACCGTGTGCTGCAAATGATCCACAGGACCAGCAGAAATGATCCGCGACCAGCAGAAACGATCCGCAGGAGCAGGGGATGGCCCTTTATTCTGCTGATCATGTTTTTTACTCCTGCGATCCAGAAAAATGCCTGCTGGACATCCAAAAATTTAAAAAGACTCTGTCCCGTCCTCAGCAGCTTAAAAAATGTTTCAAGGGGCTGAAATTTTTTGACAGCCCCGGAAGAGTTCCTCTGATTTTTTGGTAACGCCATACAATATACATGTATCAAATTTTTGCTCCGCTAATTCGCTAAAGATCACCGCCCTCCAGATCGTGCCATGAGAATGGGCCATAATGTGTAGCAAATTAGTACAATGTGATAGTGGCCGAGTCTTGGCCTGAAATTAACTATATACTCAGTGCCCTACCATCTGCCCATCTGCCAGCCAGGGTATGTAAAACCATGAAGAAAAGCAAAATTAAATAATTAGCTCATTTTAGTTTCGCCACAATACATCTAAACATAGATTTGATTAGTTTAATAACTGAAACCACAAAGTTTTCAATGCAATCAATAATTTTCCACAAATTGAAAATGACAGCTTAATTTAGATAAGTAATTATCTTTCAATGGATCAATCTGCCTTTGGAAGATGAATCGAATGAAGCAAAAAGTCATGACAAAATAAAAAGTAGCTGACATTTGCTGCATTGTATATTCATTGCACTATTGACAAAATGACAAACACCATGCATCTGAAAATATTTATGATACATCATATTTATATCAATAATATACACATAATTGATTATTCAGTCTTTGCAACATTTTAAATTTTATGATGCATGACGAGCTATCAGCAATGCATGTAGTGAGTGACTATACTCAATTATCAATGATATACAAACTATACATGCAATAATAAAAGTTTCTAGTTTTTAAACCAAAATAATATTATGATATATCAGAAGAGCTTGATTCTAGTCTTACCATTTAGCTGATTGTCTATCAATCTTGTTTACATCTATCTAAATAAAAGTGTAAGGTAAGGGGCACATTCAGTAGGTGGGGTCCCACCTCTTACCTCCTAAAAATTATCCTATTTTCACCTCCTTCCCATTCAAACACCCCCATATGTCTCAAAACATTATAACTTGCATATCAACATAACCAACTCACCCATACCACTCTAATTCCTCATTTCAAACAATACCTCTTTCAGCCCCCCTTCCCCAATCTGGATCTGCCTCTGGTTACCTACCCTCACTGTCATTCGTTGTCCAAGGTATACAAGACTCCTGACAATCCTCACCCAATCTATTATACACATTCCCTATTTTTTCATACATGGCTTTCTGATGAACACACTTCCAGATCAATTCATGCTAAACTTTTCACTTCGATTCAAATGTCCGTGGAGTGATAGTGATAGAATAAGAAATAAGATAAGAGATAAGATAAGATAAGATAAGATATTACTTTATTGTATCATCAATAAACATATGTACATGATGAAACTTGATTTGGCATAAATAGACAAGCACACCAAACAGTGCAAATAAATAAATATGATATAACAAGAGTAAATTATAATACTGAAGTAGATACATATATATACAAAGGATCAGAGACTAGATTTATGGTTGTATAACTTGATGGCATGATTTACAAATGTATTGGCATATCTAGTGGTACGATGTTTTGGCACACAGAGTCTTTTACCCGATCTCAAGAAATTAAATTTACAATGGAGTGGGTGTTCTTCATCTTTTAGTATTTTTGTCAACATTTTCAAACAAGATTCATCATATATTCCATTTAAATTTCTTGTTTCTACACGCATTTTCCTAGCTGCTCTGATTATCTTTACAAGCTTATTTCGATCTTTGTTGTGTGATGATCCATACCAAGTTATAATAGCAAAATTCATTACAGACTCAACAATTGACTTATAGAATAATGACAAGATGTTCCTATCTAGATGGATATTATAGAGAATTCTTAGATGGTGCAGTCTCTTTATACATTGACATAGACATGATGTAAATTGTCTTTAAAGTTCAGCTTATCGTCAATGACGACACCCAAATATTTATAATTACTGACAAACTGTACAGTTTCATTTGATACCACAAGTGGATCACATTCGTCTTTGTCACATCTGAAATCTAAAATCATTTCCTTAGTTTTCTTCACATTTAAATTTAAGAAATTCATATCACACCAGGTAACAAAAGCATCAACCTCATTTCTGTACATACATTCATCGTTGTTAACAATATTTCCGATAATGACTGTATCGTCAGCATATTTTAAGATGGTACAATTTTCATAACGGCTCCTACAATCATTCGTGTATACGGTAAATAGTAGAGGGGAGAGTACACACCCCTGTGGGGCTCCAGTGTTTGTGAGTATACAATTTGAGACACCATTTTTGAATCTGACAAACTGTGGTCTAGCAGTGAGATAACTATGTACCCATTTTATAATGTTGCTGTTGACATTCATATCAAGTAATTTACGTAAAAGCACATGAGGTTGTATAGTATTAAATGCACTGGAGAAATCTATATACAATACTCTTGAGTACGCTCTAGGCTTTTCTAAATGCGAGCATATTACTTCTATGAGTGTGAGTACAGCATCATCTACACATTTACCATCAACATAAGCAAATTGTAAAGTATCAAATTTATCTGACAGATACCTGCGTAAATGTTGTTTAACAATAAATTCTAGACATTTCATAAGTACATCAGTTAAAGCCAAAGGTCTATAATCATTATCCACTAGGGGGAGCTTAACCTTTGGTGCTGGTGATATTGCTGAGGTTTTCCACTGCGAAGGGACAACACATTGATCTAGCGAATCTTGATACCTTGTCAAAACCGCGGCTGCCTGCTATGCTGGCGCCACCCTGCTATCAGCAACCACGCCATTCCCTTCGTGATTATACTTCCGGTCTGAAGAGTTGCTCAGATCAGTCTCTTTATGTACGACAGGATACTGAGTATAGTCATTTGCTTGCTTTTAATTACATTCAACTAATTGATGCCAATTGATACCTGTGAATCCTGTCAAAGGTAACACTGATACTTTAAAGTGCAATTCGCTTTCACACTTCCATTCCTGTCATCTTCCATCTGTCTGTCTGCTTTGTTGTGATCCAGGAGGATCCAGCATTTCGCGCCGTTTCATGTATGCAATTCACGGCAAGCAAACTAAAAAAAAAAAGATTGTCATTTGTCTAATATATATGTCAATCAATGGCATTTCTTCTATTCTGGATTCAATTACTGCTTTGTTCAATTGGATTGAATTGTGCACACACTGCAGGACACAAGTTTTGATTGGTGACACTTGGAAGTGCACTTCAGCCAATTAGACATTGATGGCAATTTGCACTTTTAGAAAAGAACCATTCCAACAAATTAAAATGCTTTTGTCGTTGGGCTTTCTTTTTTTAAATCGTCCAAAATTTGGCTTTTAAGACAGCCTTCACAGTCAATTTATGGAAAAACTTTTTGATGTTTTAAATTATATTCCTCTCAATAAATACTCTTTTATGATAGATTTTACTGCTTATGTATGAGTTTACTGTTACACTACTTAATTATTCCTTACACATGATACCCCATGTCGCTGTCTAAATGTAAATAGAAATATGGGCTCGCAACACTTTCCTTTCCCTGCAAAGTGACTTTAAATAAGGAAAAATATTGACTGAATAACACTTAATGTAAGTTACCTTCACACAGGTCTATCCACAGTCCAATCAGACAATTACCAATTTAATCATACATTTCATCTTCCCTGACTTCTGATTTAACATGCAAGATGAATCTGTTGATACATATATATATACGTACATGCATAGATACATAGACAGCCATAGTCAAAGTCATACATAGAAAAAGATAGCCCGATAGATATATATAGCTATGGACAGATAGGTACATAAACAGCTATATACACAGAAAGCCAGATAGATAGACAGATACACATGTAGACAGACAGATCCATAGATAGATGGATAGATAGATAGATAGATAGATAGATAGATAGTCAGATAGATAGATAGATAGATAGATAGATAGACAGATAGATAGATAGATAGATAGATAGATAGATAGACAGATATATAGACATCACATTTTGCCCACTCTGTCTCACAGCGCTGCCATTTAGCATGTCCTGGCCACATTACTGTGTCTCAGCCACATAACCGACTCCCCCCCCCCTCCAAAGAAAAGTTACTATTGCAGTCCTCCTTCTTCATTTATCACTGGGTAATTCTAGTATATATATATCTGTCTATCAATTTATCCATCTGTCTATAATATTTTTTATCTGTTTCATCTTTCAGTCTACATTTTCCCTTGTCTGTCCCATTTCCTCTTGTCTTTCCAAGTATCTGTCTTTCTAACTTTTTGAAACAGTTACATAACTGCCTTTCATACATTGAATTTGAAATAAAAATGAAAGTTATGGCATACACTGCGTGCTTTAAGTCTTAAGAATCTAACGAATAAAACATTTTTCGTTCGTGCAATGTCTCTCGGCGTTTGATGCTATGTATTGCATCATATTTCAACAGGAGCTAAAGTCAATTATTAAAAGCTACTTTCAAATGTCATGGGCAAGGAAAAACTTTGTCCTTGAAAGAGCAATGAAACCAAAGGACAAATTTAATTAATCATTTCTGAGATGACAGATCTATTTAAGAGGGCTGCATGTACTGGTTTAAAAGAACCATCAAAGGTTCATGACTCATGAACCTCTTGAACCATCCGTCAGTATTTAAAGTAGTCAATATCACTATTTCAATTCGGATCATTCTACTTCATGTGTTTCAATGATTCAATACTTTCTACACCTGATGCTATTCACCAGTTACACGAAGTAGCTGTAATGGTGAGATGATAAATTGATAATGCCAGTCCACACCAGTATCGGAAAGTCATCAACCTGTCTCAACGTATACATAAGAGAATGGGTGGTCGTGTGCTGAAGGTGCCCGCCTGTTCTGCTAAAGGTCTTTGCCTGCATGGATTTTGAACCTCCGTTGGGGAACCCAACATTTTTGGTAGACCTTCATGAGAAAAATGCATGCTGGATTTCGTTCGGAGGAGAAGTTAAATTGGTCGCCCCATGTATCAGTGTCTGTGCTGGGCATGTTAAAGATCCCTCACATGGGGTGAATGAATGTGTAACATGTTCAGGACTCCCGCTCTCTCTCCCATCTTATCAATCAACTACTTTTAGCATATTGAACAAAAGGCAACCTACAGCTTGATGCAAAATTCAAGTAGTGATAAAATAACCGCTCTGAAGAAATTCATCAATATACATGGTCATTGATTATTCAATTACAATTAATTCTGCTGCGCTGATGAGATTAGTCTCAATGACAATCTTGATCTGACTACACTCAGGAGGATATCAGGGGAAATATTAGACGCATAATTATTAATTGTAACACCCTAAGCTGATAATCCTTTTGTCCTGAATGGAGTTAAGTGCAGCATGAATTTTAATTGCGGTAAATTCATCCCCGAATTTAACTAAATGTAACATTGACATGCAACCAAAGACGCGTCATCTCCCCATTGCCGAAAATTCAAATGTTTCAAATGTAATTTAAAGCCTTAATTGGGAAAACAAGATTAAGATTTAGTAAGCTTCCTTTCCATTGATAAGATTTTGTAAAACGAAAAAAGGAAAAATGCCATAGATAATGTCTTTATAATTAGAATTGGTGACCTCCTCCACCACTCGATAGTGGATTCTGCAAAAACAGGATCCCAGGGGCCTGATGTAATGAGGCATGCTAACTATCATATACACGTTAGGGATGGCAGAAAAATTCACTATCAATCAGGGAGATGTTGCCTTACAAACATTACTCTTCAATTCACAGTACCTCACAGAAATGTCCAACATACAAGGACACATATTGCATATAATATTATATTCATCTCAAGAATTGGGAAAAATTAGCTTCTTTTCTCATGGCCTATCAATTATTTATGTGGGACTATGCATCAACATGCATGGTTAGGTCACACAAGTTAGCTATTTCACCACTGAGATCATCAAGAACCTTGTTATGAACGCAGATGCAGACCATCTTCCCTCAAGAAAATTCTGATTCAGCAGGTTATTAAACACCTGGGACCAAAATAATGGTTGGACAGTTGAGGTGATTGAAGTGAAATGGAGTTTATCCTGTCTCTGTTTGGGACTGTCAAGTGGCAGCAGAATGCTGACAGTCCCTGGAAAATCGAATTGGGTCAACAATAATTTGATCTGTTTTGGACAGATCACCAGATCAGGTTGAACAACAGCTGTCCATATTACTACGCCAAACTACTTTCACAAAGCATGGTTGCTGGCAAATATCCAGTCCACTGCTTTGAATGAAAATGTTTGGAAATCATGAGACAAAAAGAAAGTTTTGAAACTTTAGCATACACTTTGCCTGTGAAAGGGATGATTTTACTCATCAGAAGTTAGATGGTATTCAATCTACTTATGCCATTTAGTGCATGTTAAATTGTGGTCAGAAAAGGGTCCAAAAAGAATGCATTCTCACTTATTCACATGTCCATACAAAGCCGATGTTTTTGCTTTGTGATATCAAAAAGGCTCAATTGTATTTATTCTATAACTTTATGGAGATTTATGAACTAGGACAACAATATAATTCACAATTTCATAAAAGCTGTGTTACTCTCAGCAAAATGTCTTGTCCATGCCACAAGTGGCCCCCTCTATACTGGCAATATATGTGAACTACAATGTATATATCCTCCATGATAGAAAATAGTTCCAACTTATTCTGGTATTTACAAGCTGTTTGCTTAAAATTGAAGCCAACCAAAGTCAGATTAGACACTTGCAGAGTTTTTGGAAATAAACTAGACCATCACTAAATTTAGGAACTGTCCTGGTTTCTTCCACACTGTCCTGGTTTCTTCCACTGATCCAAATTCTGTTGACCGCTCACAGGAGCTCGCGAATTTTGCACCCTAGGTGGCAGTAAATGGCGGTCAACTTGTAGACAGGAGTTTATCACTGTTCAGGTAAAACAAAACTTGTTATTCCAAATATCACAAAATTCCGATGTCTGAATTCTGTTATTTTACAATCCTTCTCAGAGCTTCTGAGACAAGAGAAAATTTCATGTGTGTGTTTGTGTTTTACGCCTCTGCAGCACCTTATTGGGCTATATCGAAGAGAAAATTTCATCATTGTCCATTTATGATACCGCAAAGAGTTGTTTTTTACCTTGACCTCTGCGTTGTGTTGATTGTCCATAATCCATTGCTAGGTCTTTAGTGACTTAATTATCTCAGATTATGGTATGTGATATTATATGTACATGCCTGGCCAATAAACATAAATATCATCAGTGAGATGAAAGGGGAAATATAATGAAAACAAACAATATGATATGACCTTGTGACTTGAGTTGTTTTTGTGATAGTTGTTCTTGTCTCTCTTGCTGTTGGTTTGCATGTTTTTGGACTGTGGTATTTGCAATTTGTTCTTTATTGATAAAATTAAGCAAAACCAATGTCACTTATCACTGAACAGGTATTGCAGGTTGATGTCCTATTCACGACATCAAGTATGTTACTTTTTTGACATTGCACTGTAGTCCGACAAAGGCTAACTCAAAACGAAGTTTACTGGAAGTCTTGAATAGGCCATCAAATTTCTGTCTAATTACGCTGTTCTTTATTTAAATCAATAAAAAATACATTTCAATGGTATCTCACTCAGAAGTTTATAATATCAGCCTGAAATGAACTTCTTGTGATTAAAGACAATTACATGAAATGCATGATTGCTGGATTTGCAGGCTAACTATACCATTCATTGAATCAAAGTAAGACCCTTCTCTTGGTAAGCATTGACCTGAGGCCTTAGAGAGCATGCCTTAGCTTGCAGTGGCTGAATTAGGTTTGATGAGCAATCGTCCTTCCTTTGTTATTGGATTGTTGGCCATGATCTCTGGGTCACCCACAAGCATCTTCCTAAAAAAGGGACATTTGATTTACCGACACTTTGATTTGCTTGGTTGTAAAACTTAAGCCAACTGATTAACACAAAGAACAAGTTACGTTTATGCTTGGTTTGATTAGCCTATGACGATAAAGATGGCATTGATACTTTTTTGCTTCTGAAATATTAAGATAAATCATTAGGAATTTTTTTACGAAGTTTTAATAACACAGAAGGAGAATTTTGAGATTCCAAAATGATGAAAGAAAAATTGAAACAACTTGATTGATTGCAATGTAATGCATCAGTAAGTTGAGATGGGATGTAGCCTCTGTTGTCACAGGTTTAATCACAAAGGTTCAACTTTGAAGTTTGAGAAGTGCAAGGGCATGACCAACAGCCAAGATGAATTACATGTGCTATCTCTTTAGATAACCTTGAGCCCAGGCTTGCACTCTCTTACACTCATCATGGTACATAAATCACATAAAAACAAAATGTTTGAAGCAGAATGTTACATCAGATTGCTGTAGTCCAAAGATTATGATGACTTTTTACAATGGTTTTATTCTGTAAAAGGAATTCGGTATTTATTATATTACATGCCACTGCAATTGATTTGGCTGTAAATCAGAGCGAAAATGCTGATGATAATTAGATTAGGTATCCAGAATTCCAGATTTTGAGTTGCATTAAAACACAGAACAGTGCTGCCAAACAAAAATAATTTTGACACGCTGCCAATCTAAATGACAAACAAACCTCAGGAATGCTCAATTACTAATTGACAAATGATATTGCTGGTATCCTGGCAATTTCAGAATAATTAACATCTAAGAATTTTCAAATGCCATGATTTAATTCTCAACATAAAATCATTCTTGCATTGACAAAATTAGCACATTACTACATTGATCCATCCAATGGATTCTCCTGATGAATCTGCAGTTCCTGACTTGTGTATATAACACCCAAATTTGACGAATATTGAGATCCTAGATCTATTATTATTCTCGAGCCATTTCGTGACCAAATTCACAGATGATTCACTACATTTGGCAGAAACTCCACTTCTATTGGACAACAACTTTCTCATCATTACCTCTGATTTGTCCAGACTACAGAAAAAATACTGATGCATGCAAAGACATAAAAGTGAGATTCCAGTTAGGATGGAGGGAGAAGAAAAACAATCTTATGACCCGCAATGGCTTTGCCCTGCAAAATACAAATCATAAATCAATAAGTTTAGTTTTGGATATAAAAATGCCTTTATGCCTGTATTGTGTTCAGTGTACATTGTAGCTCACATAAAATAGATACCATAAATTTCATGGAAATGTGAGGCTCTGCGGTGTCATTTTACGTAAGTGAATTGTCGGTGTAATTTCAATCATGCTGTCAAGAGGACTGGTCCAGTAGCCACGAAATGTTGCATGCCTTTTTCAGTTTGAACGAGTATACCTGTATTTAGATGAAACTATTGCACATTCATGATTTTTTTTTTGAGAATTGAAAGGATTAAGCACCATCTACTGCTCAACAGCAGAAGAATTCCCAATCTCGTTAGTCGCAGCCTCAAAGCTCGTTATCATGAGACTCTCAGTAGCGAAACAACAAACTTCGATTGAAAAGCGGATGCTTTGTCAGTAATTTCTACAACATTTTTTCAGTCTTGTGCTGCTTTCTAATGAGCTAGGGAGGTGGCTTGAATGATAAAATGTCTACCGACTAATGATTGAAGATTCCCAATTAAACAGTCATATATCAACAGTAACAGTTGTTGTTGATAGACTGCATAATTATTATGATGAGTAAGAATGTAGCAAGCTAGCCTAACATGGAGAGTATGACAAGCCATGAGGGTTAACACTGAGGGAATTTTTTCTAGCCAGCCAATAAATTTCAAAATGTATTACACCTTTATGACATGTCGGCAATAAGAATTCATTAATGATATATGTAGGAGTTATGCTAGTCAAATATTTTTACAACATCACACTTTCCATGAGAGCTTCAATATCAGTGTAACATTTTTTGTCAGCCTGGCTGCATGGTTTTATTCCCTGATGTGATAGAAAAGTTTTCTCACAAAGTAGCGTGAAGAACGAGACAGGGTGGGCAAGGGGAATTGATGATCGAGTGATAGACTACTTTCGTTAATGGAGCCGGAAAGTAATTTGAAGTATCGAGGCATGAGGATCGATCAAATCAGGTGCCGGATTTCCATGGGCTAAATATGGCATGTGGTGAAATGCCAATCAATCCATGCAATGCTCTAGTCCCCTGGCCTCACCAACCCTAACCGTTAGAGCTACACTGTATCCTTCAACTTGGTTTTATGACTATGTAATTGCACATTCATTGAAATGAAATGATAAAGATGGCCGTAGACTTATTTAATATATGCTGCAGTAACATCTACATGTAAACTATAAATAAATGTTTAAGTTGGTTTCTATAAAATAGCTGTATATGGACAATGGATATATATCTTGGGTCATTCTCTCTTTTCTTGTCTAGCCAAAATGTTCATTTGACGATTCCAACCATTTGGCAGTGTGCAAGAAGTGACTGACAACCTGCTTTTGAGATATCCCAGCCAGCAACATTAATTGCAAATCTGAGTGCCTGAACAACCAAGATGAGCATAATCAAGTGAATCCCATGAGGGCAATAGTCTTTGAGTGTCATTTGAGTAATTTTCCTTGTCCTAAGAGTGGTTCTTCTTTTGATCATGCTGTAATATCACATTTTGTGAGTCACCTACGTCTGTGCAAGGCTGCAATCTTAGACCTCTCCAAATTGGCTGTCATATTAGACTCCCAGTATCAAATACCAACATTTTAGAAACATACATGTAGAATATTGAACTCAAGAAAACCTCCAGCCCTATGCCAAATTCAATTGCCCGGCTGATCTTATTTTGCTGATTAGAATCAATCACCCAGTAGAAACTTGTAGAATGTAACAAGCAACACATCTGGCAGGATTCCTTCCCTATTTTAGTAGCCACTACACCAAGTAGTGATAAAAAAACTGTTCCTAAAGACATTTAGCATCATGCATTGCCCTGAAAAAAAGGATTATCTGATATCAGACAATCAATGTCTAATATGTTACCGATCAAGCGATTGTCTAATCCGGACAATTGAATTATTGTTTGAACCAGACAATCAATCGAAGCAGATAGTCCATCTGTCCTAAATGGAGATACATTTAATTGCAGTAAATTCATTCTCCGATTAAACTAAATGTAACATTAACAATTTAACATGCGGAAAAGACACTTAATCTCCCCATTGCAGAATATTTAAAAAGTAATCTCAGCCCGTAATTAGAAAAATATTTAGATTTAACAAGCTTCCTTGCCACTGATAAGATTCTGTGACCTGAAAATAGGGAAAATACTGCATATAATTATAATTGGTTTATCTCATGTGGATT
Organism: Platynereis dumerilii; assembly: GCA_026936325.1. Lineage (NCBI taxonomy): Eukaryota > Metazoa > Annelida > Polychaeta > Phyllodocida > Nereididae > Platynereis > Platynereis dumerilii. The sequence continues at coordinate 23,434,615 of JAPTHN010000002.1, read as the reverse complement.
TCCTAAAAAAACATCCTTTGGTGGCCGTTCTGTGAGATAACAAGATGTCTGTATGTCAGTTTCCAGAACAGATACTTTGCAACATGGGCCTCTCGCAAGGACTTCCAGCACTACCACAGACGTCTGCAGGACAACAGAATCTATGGTCTTTGCATGCTGATACTAAAAATATAGGAGATCCAGACTTATGTATTCTGCGTATTCGGTAAAGTAACAGACGTCAGTTAGATTCTTTACAGCCTTCCACTTTGATAAAGTAAAGAGTGGACTGGTGCACTGTGAAAATGCCACTTGGTGTGTCATCATACTGATAATTTGTCATGATCATACCCAATACTTTCAATGTTAATTTGATTTAAGGAGACTAATCCCGCTTGTTGGTGACAGCCAAATGAAAGGATTATGTATCTGATTTTCACTCTGAAATCAGTTTTGACAAGTCAAATGGCCTTCTATTGATCATGACTAATCAAACAGCCTCTATGTTGAAGTTGAGAAGATGACACTTCATCAGCCATCATTAGTCAAGAAATGCATTTTTCACAGTGAACTGATCCTCATTTTGTCTATATCAAAGTGGAAGGCTGTAATACACCAGTTGCAACCATCTAGATATTCCTGAAATATACCAGTTAATGATTTTAGTTTGCGATAAAAAATAAAGCAGTTGGAGATGTCTGGATATTCTTGAAAAGTGTACCAGTTAAAGATGTGTAGTTGCAACAAAAATACACCAGTTATAAACAAGTTTTGAAGTTGTGTTTTTAGCTCTTTATAAGCCCAATATAGAAGGATGCATATTAATTTAAAGCCACTGCGTAAAATTAGCAATTTTCTCATGGGCTTTTAATTAATAGCTCTAATGTGGAATTATGCATTGACATGCAAGGTTGGCTCATGCAACATAACTTACCAGCTATTTCATTTTTGCGATCACCAAGAACCTTGTCAAGACCGCAGCTGCACGTAATCTTCCCTCAGAGAATGTTCTAATTCAGCAGGTTATAAACACCTGTGATCAAATGTATAAGCGTTCTTTTATGACCGTTGAAGTGATTGAAGTGAAATGCAATCCATTTCAAGTGACTTTTATTTTCCTTTTAATGGGAGTTATTTGCAGTTTTGACTCAAATTTGACATAGATTATTGATATTATTATTATTTATTACATGATAAATTACTATATAATCAAAAAGATTCCTAGTGCACTGTACTACCAAGGTAAAATTAAAAATATGAAATGCATAATTATGTATGTAGTATGTTTTCAGAGTTTCCAAAGTAGCGCTCCTGACCATTTGAATCATTTTTGAAGCTGAATGACCTTTTTACACTTTAAAAAAGCATAATAAACATTTTTACCAAGTACTCAGCTTTTTAAAAGAACATTGAACAATATGGAAGGCAGGAAGTGACATGGGGTCTCATATGTGACAATTATATCCATATCGAATACCAAAATTAACCGTAGCTCTAATAACAAACAATTGTACAAGTTGAAAATGTTTAATAAGCTGACTTTATATCAAAGATAATATGCGTCACATAATGATCAATGATTCATTTTACATCTTAAAGTGAAATAATGATATAAATCATTACAACTCTCCCATCTGATAATTTTGAGTATGGTTTTCATGATGTAAATTGTAAAAGCAGATTTTTTATAATCAAAAAATATAAAAGAGAATTAGAAATGCCTAGATTGATTGTCATAATGCATCAGTAAGTTGAGATGGGGTGCAGCCTCTGTCGTCACAGTTTAATCACAAAGGTTCAACTTTGAAGTTTAAGAAGTGAGTGTGTGTTTACAATCAAGGGCATGACCAGCAGCAAGATGAATCACATGTGCTATCTCTTTTTATATAAGCCAAAGCCCAGCCTTGCACTCTCTTAAACCTACCATGGTACTTAAATCCCTCACGTATACGTATAGAGTGAAGAGGTGTTTTACATGATTACATCATGTTGTTGTCAATTGATGTGGCTTTCAAGTCAGAGCACAAATGCTGATGAAAATCAGATTAGATATCGAGATTTTGATAAAATACTGTCATAAAAAACAAACATAAAAAGAACATTGACACGTTGCCAACCTAAAAGACAATCAAACTGCAGGAACACGCAATAACTAATTGAAAAATGACATTGGTGGTGTTCTGACAATTAATTAACTACAAGCTGTGATGTCATTTTAAACTGGGTTAGGTTCCCTGGTTTCTGGCCAATGTGAATCCACCAAAACTGAGTGACACAGTTTCAATACAGTGTCAGAGTAAGCCTTTTATCAGGCATAGCCACTGCAACCGCATTATCACAGTTTGATAGCCAATGGGCTGACAGTAAAACTAGGCATTCACAGTTCAACATTAATATTTTGAAGGAAGACTGTTGATGTGATCCCAATGATCTCTCACTTGCAATCACCAGTCTAATCTGACTAAATGGCAGCTTCAGGAGCATTCACAGTTGACAGCAGTTATAATCCCCACAGAGGTGTTTGATTAATCTGCAAACTTACAACTTCACAACTTTAAACTTCAATGGAACTTGCTATAAAGAAAATGCTTTGACATTTTTTGTAAACAAATGGATTATGTGATGTATAGTTCTTCTGGCAGCCAATTGGCTGACAGACTGTGATGTCGAACTTGCATGGTGTTTTCCAGACCCAATATTTACTCTGACACTCTGTTGAAACTGTGACACTCATTTTTGGTGGATTCACATTGGCTAGAAGCTGGGGAACCTGACCCCTGAGTTTAAAATGACATCACAGCTTGTAGTTAATTTACATCAGTTTCAATGCCAGAGAATAGTCATCTCCGACATCAGAAATGAACTTGCGAATCCAAGGAAAAATGTCGTAAATATAACAAGGTCTGTAGCATTTTGAAAATCTGGATATAGTTTTGTAAAAATCCAGCTTCATTAGAATATTATGTCCAAGACTTCGGAAACATATTGATAGTGTCCAGAACGAGTAAAACTTCGAATGCTTGTCCTGTAAGGGACCGGTGTTACTAGGATTTTCTGTCCAGGACTTTCAGGAGTATGATACATTTGTTCAGAATCAAATGGAAATGGGGAAAGATTCCCTACCAAGGACTTCTAGGACTGGAATGGAGTTCTAAGACCAGCCAAACTGGGATCCTACAAAGGATATGCGTTTTTAAAATATTCTGTCTAGGACTTCCAGGACTAGAATTTAGCGCCCAGGACAAGCGAAGTTAGGAATATTTTTCCTGAAACAGTCATTTTGTTACACTGCTATTCTGGCCAGGACGCCCAGAACTAGAACTTACTTATCCATAGGAAATTTAACCCTGAACTCGACAAGCAATGCTCAGGAAGCTTTATCAACTAGCTGGAATCGGAAAATATGTCCATGGACATTGGACACTCTTTACTTTGATGATGTGTCTACTCTTTACTGGTAAAATGTGTCCGAGGACACTCTGTGCTGGAACATTTTCTGAACGATATACAGTTTCATATATGGCAGGTCAACCTTTTTACAATTATGTGTCCTGGTGATCTATTCTTCAGCAACACCAGGTGACGACATCTTCTCTTGTGGTTGCATCCTCTCTTGTGGCTGCTTTCAAGAATTCAGGCATCCAATCATATCCAGGTGCAGTCTGCCTCCTCGTTTGCCTTCCTCAACAGCCGCAGCCATTTCTTATTCAAACCACTCCAATTCGGTTCTAGAACTTATTCAAACCCACATCCTCTCTGGCCAATGGATTCAGATATACTGCTGCAACCATAATGCTAAATCATTTAACAGACATACTTACCAGTTAATATAAAGTTTTAGGGAATATGTGATTTAGCCGAGGCGTTCACGTCGAAATTTAAGGTGGTATACATGGATATGAACAATTTAGGTCATGTGGTAAAGTAAAAAAATGTTTAACGTCGTTGATTTGGTAAATCTAAAGAATTTTCAAGGACTTTGTGATGCTTTGGTCTGTTTTACTTTTTTTTTTTAGTGTATACTTTGTTGCATCTTAGGTGTTTCATTGTTGAGGATTCATAGTATTGGCAATTGAACTCTCTTCACAGGTTTTGAAAACTGAGATTTGCTAAACATGAAGGGCCGATTTCACCAACATTGGCTTTAGAGAAGAGCCAGGTCCAAGTTAAGTCCTGGTCTGGCTGAGCCAAATCAGGCAATCACAGCAAGACCAAGGAATATAAGTTTGGTGAAAATTATCACAGTATCTTAATGATTACCAGTTAACAGGAACAGGGCGACAGACAACCTGGCGACATCACTGCCAACTGGGCGACAGCCATCCAGGCGACACACCACTACCAACCAGGTGAAAAGTTTTGACCAGCCAAGCGACAACAAGTACCAACTAGGTGACAGATACTTTTATGGACATACAAACTAGGTGACACGCATTCCCGAATCCAGGCGACAAACTTTAATTCCAGGTGTTTCAGACAACAAAAACCTCCACAGACTAGGAGTCAGATTATCGCTCATAAATCATGCAGCCCTGCCACATATGGATAATTTTAGAGCTCTTTAGATCTCAATTATCTTTATCAACAAACAGTCAAAATGTATTTAAATTAAAAGGTCCTGAATCTCAATATTTCAATGGAATAAAGTATTTTTATTCATAATTCCAGTTGTGTATCGCACTTTAAAAGTGTCAAAATCGGCCGATTTTCAACAATTTACCGCAAAAAAATAAAAGAAGTTTCAGGCTAAACAGAGGGAGGCTTTGCAAAACTGATAGCTGTTAATCATTTTGATGTTCATAATTTGCTTTTTCAGTTTGTATGTCTATTGTTCCCCAATTAATAGCATTGGACTGTTGCACTTACCAGTCAATCATACTCACTTAAGTTTGTCATACATGATCTGATTGGTTGGCTTCCTACACACTCAGTTGGACAGTGACTGATTTGGACCACATTTGACAAGTTCAGATCGCATTTATAGTGTATGGAATGTACATGCCTTTATTTAGGGTGTTATTGTGTACATAAGGTACATTTCTACATTTCCATAATGCATACATTACCCGCTTAATAGCACAATGACGCCATAGGTAGATAGTTTTTTATTTTAAAGTGACACCCGCGAATGAATGTTCCCCTCCCACTTTTCATTTTTAAAATCTTGACTTGTGTGAAAGACCTCCTGGAGCTTAAACCAGGTGTTTCTTTCTGTTTGCAGTTTGTTGTTTTCTGTTTGTGTTCTTGCATCATTGTTTGTTATTATCACTTATTGCTTGCAATGATTTCAAGAGATCTCAACCATGGGAATGTCCTCAGTCTACGTTGCCTACAACAACGTGAAGACTCTGACCTCGGTCTACATTCCATCTATCTATCCATCTAATTTTTAATCACAATGGTCTTCATAAAAAACAAAATTCACCTTGCATAAATTTAACATACAATTTATACAATATCCCAGCTTGTCAGAATTTCCTGGGAATTTGGTCATTGCAAATTAAATTTTCTCCTTTTGGAAATAGTTACAATTTTAGTTTCTTGGAATTCAGAAAAAAAAACCTTCCAAAAATTTAAAATTTTGTGAATATTTCCCTGATTTTTTTGTAAAATTAAGTGAATATTTCCTTGATTTTTTAGCATCTTTGCCTAAATTATTGTTGTTCCTTTTCTTGGGGGTTGGGAGTGGGTGGCTGCCCTCCTTCCCAGAGAGGGCCAACAGTTTCGTATTGATTAAACAATGCAGAAGATCAAAAAGACATATATGAAGACTCAACAGTCAACAAGCCAATGCTTTAAAAAATTATTTTCTGAGATTTCTATTTTGGGTTCAAGCCCTCCCCCTCCTCAATGGCCCAATTACAAAATCAATAGACACCAAAACAGTTTGGGATCACTAATCTGTAAGTAATGTGACAATGTTTGTGGTTCACTGAACCTTGACTGGTTTACACACTTAGTAGCTCTCAGTACACTGTTGGTGAAAGGGACCAGAGTTAAATGAGTTAAGACCAGGTCTAACTGTTAAAACTTTGTTGGTGAAATCATCCCGAAAAGCTTCATATACTCTCACGGGTCAAAAAGTGAACAACAACTAAGAATACACATGCAAAATACCTGCCAAATACAGGCTTCTGGGTTGGATGGACATTGGCTTAGTGGTTTATTTAAACTTAAACTTTTACATGACTTTTTCTTGGGCTAAAGGAAAAATATTGAGCAACATGACCAGACAAAAATTTTATTTTCAGGGCTTGATGATGCACTCCAGTTAATGTAGTTGATATAGCAAAGAAGACAAAAGTTTGTTAATATTTTTATTGCTTTAAACTGAAATCTTCCTTTGCGGCACATTACATGCAATACTGAATGGTCTTTCAGCCCTCACTTGCAAATACTTGAACAATGCACATCCATGGCACTGTGGACGGTGTTTCTTTGCACTTCATTTACCGAGTATATCACTCTCCTATACAAAAGACGGCCAATCAATACATCATCATATTTAGGCAATCCACACTTGAAACATTATCCTTGAGAATCATAAGAAAATCATCTACTTCTACATCACCAGTGCTCTTATGTACAGACATCCACAGTGTTGCTTATGTTAAAAATCCCTAATATCTCTTTGATAAGAAATAGAAAGATCACCATGTGTTTGGTTGTTGATTGTCATCCTATATATTCCACTTTGTACAATAAATACTTAATCTCTAAACAATAATAATATAAGTGATAAAAGTATGATGCACTTCAAAATCACATTTTAAAAAGTTCAGAAACCTACATCAATGACCAGTGACTATAAATTGCATATTGAGGGCATTTTGATAGTGCATGGGTCTATGTACATTTCATAATGCATAATTTATTAAGTTTATCCATGTCCATTTATCATGTCATGAGTCACATCATCAGGGGACAAATCACAGACTGATTGGGAAAACATGATACCAAGTCCATTGTCAGTGTCAGCGCTCGGCTGGTTCATCTTGTATCGAGAAAGGAGTTTCGGATTGCAATGGCCGTGGTCTATATCTGGTGTTTCTGATTTCCGAGGCCACCACTGGAAGAGGAATGTGGTTTGGAATTGGTAGGCATGGTAGGATGAGCAAGGAAGTTGCAAAAATCCTCATTGTATGTCAACAGAACCTACTGTCTCGTCCATCAAATTGGCATCACGTGACTTGTTTCCTTCCCTGCCCCTGGCTCTGATAAGGACAGGGGCCATGAGGTTGCAAATTCCTCTGTGTAAAATAATAATCCTTGATTAACCAATGGTATCCGAGCACCAAGCTCATTGATAGGCCTCCGTTCCAGAGCAAAGTTAATATTTAGATATAGATGAACCAGCGCCCGGTCATACCACAGAAAGTGGAAGTGTCTCCTGACCCTCACACAAATCCTCGTCCTTACTCGTACTGGGAAATACAGATGCCTCCTCTTTCTTTGTATCCTGCAACATCAAACAACTCGTATGAGTCGAGAAATATTCAAGACATTTTTAAAACTTAAATAACAGCATTTCATACCGTTGTCTTATGAAATTATCGTATTTCACAAAATTCTTACCAAATAATAGTCCATGTGCTAGAGGCATAACATATTTGATAAATTCATTCAATTAAACATGAACTTCACAACACTCATAAGCCAACCACTGCACTTCATGAAATAAATGCAGTTGAGCCATGGTATAACCCAGGCATCATAGGCAATGCATAATTGATAATTAAAAAAGAAGGGCAGGGTTTGTGTGAAAAATTAAGTATTGAATCTGTGGCAGCAAATAAAATGACAAATTCATCAATCAAGAAGCACAATAGATCATTCTTTAAAACGCCTCAGCAGAACCAGAATCTGTAAAGAAGGTATACATCATCCACATTTTAAAAGCAAGCGAGAACATCTGTGCAAAAGCTAAATTCTTGGTGCAAAAGCGAATTCGGAAGCAAAACTGTGCAGAGACAAGACGGATTACGCCAAAGCTGGTAGCTGCAATTGCGATAACAGAAGCATAATGTTGAGTAAAGGACGTACAGACAGAGAGAGCAGCAGTGAGCACAAGACAGACTGCACTAACCTGTGTTATCAGTTTTCAAGTGGGATGAGGAGGGAGTTTCAGAGGCTGGCTGCGGACATGTGATGCTGTCACAACACACAATTGACACATCTTAAGCTATCACTTGCAACAGTTTACACGGTGTATGCTTACAGCTAATTAATTAAATTTGGAATTACACACCAAGGACATAAAGCTCTGCTCTAGTATTGATCAAGCCTTTTAATTTTGTAATTGAAGTTAAAAATCAAAGATATTTTTCATCAACACTTGTGAGAGTCCTTGATAATTTACATTATTCATTAATTCGATTTCAAAGCTCTTCAATATTTCCAAACTATAATGAATTTAACAGTCAAACCTTTCATGTTATCAAAATGAGTTTATCCGCAAAACATAAGAAGCTTACATGGTCCCATAGGGTGTGGAGTGTTCTTTTGCCAAGCCTGAATTCAGCGTTGCAAGCTGGATACCACTTGTCAGGGGAACGTTCTATACATATGGACAATCAATAATAAAAAATCTAGTTGGCCAGAAACATCAATGACAGATAGTTGCAAAGGAGCAGTCCTGGCTCTGCTGCTTACTTGTGCTTAATCAAAGTTCTCTTGTGAAGTTCTAACTATATGTGCTTAGTGCCAAACTGTAGCTCAAGCGTGTCTTTTCAAGTATAGCCTGTGTACCACTCCACTACATCTATCATCACTCATGTTGTAAAAGTGAAAAAAATACTGATGCACTATGAAAAGACCTCAAAGTGATATAAAAGAGAGTATTGAGTTTGTCACATCTTTCAGGCGAAGAAACTGGGAAATTCTTTTTTCACTAATATCCGGGACACCATCGAACTACAATACCAGGATTTTTCTGAATTTATAGAAACCAAAAAGGCATCCTTGACTTCCAGTGTTAACACAATGTGAAACTGTTTATTGCCTGAGTCTTCACTCAGTCTTCTAAAAGTTGTGACATACTCTTGGAAGTGATCAAGAATTAAAAAGTGAGATACACATTAAGAAAATACAAATTAATCATAAGAAATGGAAGAGCTTACATTTCCCATGCCCAGTTCGTACTCCTCTGCGCAGGGCTCTGTCGTGTGTAGGGACTCTTTTGCCATGTCCTTCTGGAAAGGCGCTTTTATGGGTGACCCCGGCCTGGATCGGTTGTCACTTGAAAATCGCATCCACACAATACAGATGCCAATACCAATGCTAATGAGCAGGATGGAGAGAGAGAAGAAAGACAATCCTATGATTCGCAATGGGTTTGCCCTGCAAAAAAAATCACAGAAGGTCAAGTTTATTTTTGGTTATACAAATGCATTTATGGCAGTATTTTATGCTTAGTTTTGGCTAGACCAATGTCTTTTTGCCTGTATTGTATGCAGTAGGCTGTAGTTCACACAAAATTGACATATTTTATTAAATCTGTGGCTCTGTGGTGGCCTTTTAAGTAGCTATTCATTTGCAACCATTAAGCTTGACACCTCATTTTCTCAGTTACAGTAGTGATTGAAATTACAGTTTGTCACATCAAGCAGAGGACAGATGTTTGGCCAGATATCTCAGCAATCACAAACAAAGCTAAATTTCTGTTCCAGTGCAAGACAGGAAACACCGTAAATGAATCTACTTTTAAACACGGAGTACTGAGGTGGTCCAGTAGCCACAGAATGTTGCATGTCCTTTTCAGTTTGGGCAAGTATTGAGCTGAAACTTTTGCACACTTGTGATATATTTTTTTCTTTTTGAGGATTGAAAGGATCCCATTAAGCATCGTCTACTGCTCAATGGCAGAAGAATTCCCAATCTCATTAGTTGGAGCCTCAAAGCTCATTAGCATGAAACTCCCAGTAGCGGAACAACAAACTGCCATTGAAAGTAGGATGCTTTGTCAGTAATTTCTTTAGAATTCTCACTGTCTTGTGCTGTTTTCTAATGAACCAAGGAGGTGGCATAAATGATCAGATGTCTACAAAAAAAAACCAAGAATTTGTCCTACTAATGATGAGAAGATCCGACATTGAAGGGAGATTCCCAATTAAATGAGAGATCAACAGTTGTTTTTGTTGGCCTGCATATGTTGTGTGCGAATTTACCTAGCTAGCCTAATATGTAGATTGTAGAACGACATCAGGGTCAAAACCTTGAACTATTTCCAGCCAACTCTTGCTGTATTTCAAAAAAGGATTCATCCTTTATGATGTAGGCAATCAGAATTGGTTTATGAATTATAGAAGTCAGATACTTTTACAACATCAGTATTTTCACGAGAGTATCACTGTCAATATCTAAAATTCTGCCAGCCTGGCTTAATTCCCTGTCAGATGTGATAGAAAAGTTTTCTCACAAAGTAGCGTGAAGAACGACACAAGGTGGGGAATTGCTGATCGAGTGATAGACTACTTTCGTTAATGGAGCCTGAAAGTAATTTGAAGTATCGAGGCATGAGGATCGATTATATCAGATGCCGGATTTCCATGGGCTAAATATGGCATGCACTGCAATGCCTATCAATTCATGCAATTCTCTATTTCCCTGGTCTCACCAACCCCAACCATTAGAGCGACACTGTATCCTCAACAGGGGCGTATCTAGAAATGGCTTACGAAGAGGTCATAACATGCAGTGAGTATGTGGCGATCTGCAGATTTTCCTCTCTCTCCAATGTGCCACTCTTTGTCAACTGAGTTCATGAATAAGTAATTGAACACTCATCAAAATAATAGGCCTAAGTCTTTACAAGAAAAATCACTTTAGATTTATGAAAAGAAATTTGGTCAGTCTTTATAAGTAAAAACCACTTCTGATGTGCGTTGGTCAACGTATGTGTAGTGGATTGTTTGACCACAGCCAATGATATGGGTTCAGAATGCAAATTACTAACCATGCAGATACGACCATAGAAAATGTCAGCATCCTTAACCTCGGTGAACTCCACTTTCATATCTAAAAAAAAGTGTTCAATATAGTATTGTGTTTAGTACTTCATTCCTCTCCGGATATATTCCACTTATCTGGAATAAATTCTTTCAATAAATCCGAAGTGATTTTCAATCGTAAAGAATTCTTGCCAAATGCTTGTGACAATGTCTCTACTGCCATTGTGTCTAATATCCAAAAGTGACTTTGGATATTCCAAATAGCACTATGAGGATATTTGAAAAGGTCAAATATCCCCCAAGATGCTATTTGGATATTTCATCAGACCCTATTTCATCAGATGATATTCCATCTTAAGCTTTGGCTGACCGTATGGAGCTTTGGCAGACCGTATGGAGCTTTGGCAGCTGCCAATTATTCTCGGGGTCCTATTTTTTTTTACAAATAGTGTCAAAATAGTTCCTATGGTTGCTCTTTTTGGATATTTCGTGAGGGATATTGGCAAATCATGATGAGGGGAGTAGATATTGTGACAAAGACCTATTTTAGTGTCTGGCATGCAAAAAGCAGCCCAATTTGCAAATTTGGCATGTAGACCTTTCGGCTGTAACACCAAGCTTCTTTCTTACCAAATGTCTTTTGATAAATCTAATGTGATTTTGATTTGTCAAGACTTTCTTACCAAGCTTCTTTCAATAAATCCAAGGTTATCTTTAATCACAACGACTTTCTTGCCAAATTTCTTTCAGTAAATCCAAAGTGATTTTTAATTGTAAAGACTTTTTCTTTGTATAAATCTGATGTGATTTGACTCGTAAAGACTTCCTTACCAAGTTTCTTTCAATAAATCCAAAGTGATTTTTATGTTCAAAGACTCAATAGACAGGTCTTGATAAATCCCAAGTGACTTTTTATTGTAAAGACTTGCTTGACCAAGTTAATTTCATTCAAAACACCTTACAATCTGTAAGGTGTCTAGTTTCACCACATGCAGTGATAAGGAAGGCCACATTGACAAATGGGTGAAGCTTGATCGGCCTATGTATATATCAAATCGGGCTGATGTATGGGTCACAGAGTTACTTGAATGGCATCCAACGGAAGACATCCGGGACTTGGCTATCCAGATCAAGATCTGTGATAACTTGATAATCATGATGAGGCCCGTGGTTGAGAAATCCTTAAAGAAGTATAAGACTATAAATGTCTGGGAATTACCATCAGTAATTTATCATGGAATAGCCATATTGCCCAAATGTCTAAGAAGGCTAATTTGACCCTTGGATTTATTCGCAGAAATACAAAACACTGCCTACTGGTATGTTATCGAACAAGTATATGAGATCTCTATACCTAAAAAAGCACTAAAACCATAGAAAGTATTCAAAGAAGGGCGATGCGAAAAGTTAAAAGTGACTTTAGGACAAATTAGCAGTTACAAACCACAAGAAGAGCTGCTCGTCTGGTATCCCTATTTAAAACCATAAAGGGACATGTAAAACTGAAAATGGAGGATTTAGACCTGGAATTTAACACCACCCAATCCAGAAGGAATTATACATATAAATTAAATACAATACGGGTCACAAAAAGAAGTATTCAAAATTGCTTATGTTAATTAGATCAAATGCCAAATTAGAACTTGTTTACTAAATCAAAGTACTGTAAATAGTGAACCTTACCAGCCTTCAAGGAGGTACTTCAAAAGCAAAAAAGTAAAATCAAGTTGTTGAATTAATGAATCAACCAGGTTGAAGATGTTGACACTTCCAAGAGTGTTGTTAGGTATGTTTATTCCACTCAAGAATCCACAGCATTCCTAAGCTGCCTCTGCATTTGTTGAATAACATTCTGTATCCGCTACATCCTATAATGATTTCAGATTCAGTATGATGAAACAGGACAATAAGGCAAACGGTTATTTAACAAACTACACATGACATGGTCATGGCAGATAGATTAACAATAAATGAGACAGATCCATGAAAAGCAGCAATCTCAGTTTCATAAAATGTCAATAAGTCTTCAACCCAAGGTTAGATTTATGATAAAGCGAAAGTCGATGAAGATCTAATTTCTGCCCGCATGATCTGGAAGCCCCTATTGAGCTGCTGATAGCACGACATAGTGTGTCCCCTCGCAGTATAGGACTTACCAGTCTTACCTTCCTTCCCACTTCTAGAATGGGCACTGGGCAGCCGCCGTCGAAAATCAGACAAAAATATCACAAAAATGTGATAACAAATTACAAATTACACGTAGCTCATATACTTGGAAGTATGTGTATTTCGGCCATGGGACCCGTAGATGAGGAGCAAGCAGGCAAAACACCTGTGCGCATGATGTGGGACAAAGAGTATGTTTTAATTCATGTGTGTCAGTCTATCCGTTTGTCAGTTAATAAACTGCATCAAAAACAAGCACACCTATTATATTCTTATGAATGACATCTAAGAATTATGGCTGTGTCAAAGGTTCTTGTAAACCACGATGCTATGAAAATTACATTATATATAGGCCCAAGTAAATCCTCTTATGCAGGGGCTTACATCTGAATGTATACTTACAATTCCCTGAAGTAAAGGTCAGCAAATATTCTTGCCAAGAGGTAAATGAGGGACCCCGAGAGAAGGACGGCCAAAGACCATCCGCCAAAGCTGCGGGCCTGAGATGGAGACACCGCCACCATCCTTCATAGCAAATACACCTGTATAATATTATACTTTGAGACGAGTGGCCCTTGAGACACACCTGGACGACGAGACTCCTGAACACACAATAATCCTCAATATCCAGAAAGCGAAGATACCTCACAATGATACACAGCAATAAGCGAGAGATTGGTCATGTATCCTAACTATTTGCAATGTTCAGAAATTACACGTAATCCAGGAATAGAGACTTCTTACACATTCAAAGATATCAGAACCTTCAGTAAAGGATAACAGAAATTTAAAGCACAGAAACTCCCAGAGATACACCAAAATCCTCAGACACATGCAGGGACACTCCAGACTCAGGGAGACTGAGTCAGGGAGACTGAGAGATGGGTTGGAGATCACCAGCTAGACCTCCATCTCCTTTGCCCCAAAGCATTTTCTCCACTTCAAAGTCAGCTCCCCACCAATCACTGTTTTCAATTAACCCCTTCAGGGCCTCTTTTGTTTTTCCCAATCAAACACAGATGAATTTCTGGCCTAATGGCCTCAGGGCAACTGTTTATACTGAATGGCATCACAGTGTCAGTACATGCTATTGCTTTCTTACGTTATTTACAAGACCAAATATTATAGATCTGTCTAGATTGGTACAAACAATATATATATATATATAAACATAATATACAAACATAGATCTCCTTTAACAAATCTCATAACTTGCAATGAGGTTTGAATATCAAGTAAGCAATGCATTGATTATGTTGCAAACAAGAAGAATACTACTTCTGAAACGTAAACATTGTGTCCTTGCAGCACAATCAGCCAATTTCCTGACATCTTCAGAGGAATTATTTAAGTGCCTTTGAATACAAAAGTCATTCGATAGCAAACTTATGTTTGGACAAGAAAGACAAAATTAATGGTAGTAGAAGTCAGCTATATCAAATAAGCACAATAGTTTGTTCCTGAGTACAACCTAAGTAGTTTTTGCTTCGGCCAATAGTCGTGTTGACAAAGTGACTTCGGCAGGTCAAGATTTGAAAAGACCAAGAGACTGTTGGCAAATCAAGCATTGCGCAGAATTTACAAAGATCAATTGATTGGGAAGTCAAGCCTATCCATCCAGATCAGGCTTTCGCCCTTTAGGCATTATTGCAAACTCTTGGCAGTATCTACATTCTACAATAACCTCCATTCCAATTTGATTTTTATTTCATGTGACGAATGTAGTCTGTTTGACGCTATGAAGATTTCTGGCTTCCAATATCTGATACAAGTAGCTTCCAATATTTGAAACCTCAGAAGGTATGAAAAATAGCTTGAGGTGTCTGTTATAAGCCTCGGTGGCAACCAAAGTGCATGGTGATGCTGGAATTATTAGTAGGCTGTATAAAGGGCATGCTGAGTGGTTGCAAGCCATCACGATATCCAGTAAAGCACGTTCAAACCGCCATCCGTGTGATCAGACAAACACTCTGTGGAGCTAAGCCTTGATGTGAGTTGTGAAAGCATGCTCATCATGGGCGATTTTCTTGGCTCACTTCAAAAATTGACATTCCTTTAATCTTCATATCTCAGGGCGGCACGAACATCCCCTGTCATGATCGACCATCTCCCATTGCCCTGCACCAGAGAGAGAGAGCTTTGATCAACCAAGTGGTAAAATGCCAGGCTTAGTAATCTCACAGTCAGCCGAGCACATCCCCACCCTCATCAATGGCCATGCCTTGAATACAATACCCTGATCGACTATACCATATCCATCAGTTTTAAAAACGCTCCACTGCCTACATTATGGCCATGCAGACTTATACCAGATTGAGGAACTTTTGAAACTAAAAATAGATCAGCTGATTTTTAGAAGCACAAAATATTATTATAATGTGCGGATATCGGCGAAGTGTCATGAGATGTGTCAAGAAATTTATGACTATAACATTATTTCTTTGAAATCTAACATTGACCACGTATACAATTCTGAAGTAAACTAATAGATTAATAATTACTGCACTATAATTTGAGAATCCAGTTTGTCGAATGGTCATTTTAGAAACTTCATTTTCATACACCAAAGCTGGAAAAATTCATTGATTTTATCAAGATAACAATTAGGCCAAGGTAGCAGAATTCATGCTTTACACGATTGCATGTTCATGGTGTTATAAATTCTAGTTAGTTAATTGCATCCACCAAATAATGCCAGAAACACAGTTTCCTCCAGAGAAATGTAGGAAATAAATCAGAATAATGATTATTAAATTGAAATTCATTCTCATGGGCATTATGCTATTAATCGCAGAGTCGTTTTTGATTTTACTACCCTTAGAAGTACTCAATTTGAAGTTTTGGACACATAATCATCAATTGTGACACCAGAGCGATGCAATCCCTTTTCCTGGATGAATTAAAGGGTGGCATTCATTTTAATTGCAGTGACAATTTATTCCCCAATTTAATTCAATAAATACAACATTAACATGCAACGGAACAACACATGGTAAAGCAGGAATGACTTGGTTGTGGAATGTTGAGAAGTCGGAAATGATTTTTAAGGAAAATGGATCAGAATGTCAAGATTTTGGAAAGCTACCTAAATACTGATTGATTCGTGAAAATAAAAGCAAAACAATGAAATATAGCAGTGTTGTAGAAAAATTGTTTGTAAACTGTGTTTCATTGAAAAACCCCAGATTAAGATACATCATTTTCTTCAACATATTAACATGTATATATACGCAAGGGGCACATAACCAAGGGGAAGAATACCTCTGGAAAGCATACATAGTGTCCTTGCTGTACAATAAGCCAATTTCCTGACTTCGATGGAAGAATTATTTTAGTACCTTTGAATACAAAAGCCATTTGACAGCAAACTCTTGTGTTTGAACAAGAAAAACAAGGTCAGCTACATGTATATCAAATAAGCACAATAATTTGTCCCAGAGTACAACCCATAGAGTTTTTGCCTCTGATAAGAGTCCTGATGACAAATTGACTTTGGTATTGTAGGTCAAGATCCGAAAAGACCAGGAAACTGTTCATCTACCAAATTGGCCAGATCAAGTCTTGTGCAGAATAGATAGTGATCACTTGCTTGGCAAATCAAGCCTTTCAGCCTAGATCAAACTTTTGAGCATTATTGGCAATGTATGCCCCCAACACTTGACTGGATAATCAAGCCATGGAGCTAATTTTTACATGCCAATATGGTTGACAACGGATGTCCGATCAAGTAATCAAGACTTCGGGCGAAACAAAAGTGAGTAGAAGGTCTTATGATGCTGTTATAAAGCGCCAGCTACAGGCTGCCAAGGGAATCAAGGCTGCAATATAAACCATACTTACTGGTTCTTCAGGCAACCTGCCTTTTCCCCATTCGCAACTGGGATGGAGCTAAACTTCACTATATCTGTTCAGAAGCAAACTCTTGCATGGCAGCATCTAAAATAACCTCCATTCCAATTTGATTTTTATTTCAGGTGACACATGTAGTCTGTTTGTCACAATGAAGCTTTCTGGCCTCCAATATCTGGTACTTCCAATATCTCAAACCTCAGAAGGTATGAAAAATAACTTGAGGTGTCTGTTATAAGCCTCGGTGGCAACCAAAGTGCATGGTGATGCTGGAATTATTAGTAGGCTGTATAAAGGACATGCTGAGTGGTTGCAAGCCATCAAGATATCCAGTAAAGCACGTTCAAACCGCCATCCGTGTGATCAGACAAACACTCTGTGGAGCTAAGCCTTGATGTGAGTTATGAAAGCATGCTCATCATGGGCGATTTTCTTGGCTCACTTCAAAAATTGACATTCCTTTAATCTTCATATCTCAGGGCGGCACGAACATCCCCTGTCATGATCGACCATCTCCCATTGCCCTGCACCAGAGAGAGAGAGCTTTGATCAACCAAGTGGTAAAATGCCAGGCTTAGTAATCTCACAGTCAGCCGAGCACATCCCCACCCTCATCAATGGCCATGCCTTGAATACAATACCCTGATCGACTATGGACCATATCCATCAGTTTTAAAAACGCTCCACTGCCTACATTATGGCCATGCAGACTTATACCAGATTAAGGAAATTTTGAAACTAGAAATAAATCAGCTGTTTTTTGGAAGCACATAATATTATTGTAATGTATGGATATCGGCGAAGCGTCATGAGACGAGTCGTAGTTTGTCAGGCCAAATCAAGAAATTTATGACTATAACATTATTTCTATGAAATCTAACATTGACCACGTATACAATTCTGAAGTAAACTAATAGATTAATAATTACTGCACTATAATTTGAGAATCCAGTTTGTCGAATAGCCATTATAAGAAACTTCATTTTGATACACCAAAGCTGGTATAATTCATTGATTTTATCAAGATAACAACTAGGCCAAGGTCGCAGAATTCAGTTGTACATGATTGCTTGTTCATGGTGTTATAAATTCTAGTTAGTTAATTGTATCCACAAAATAGTGCAAATAGTGCCAGAAACAAAGTTTCATCCAGAGAAATGGAGGAAATAAGTCAGGTTATCGATGATTAAATTGAAATTCATTCTCCTGGACATTATGCTATTAAGTCGTTTTTGATTTCACTACCCTTAGGAGGATTCTATTTGAAGTTTTGGACACATAATCATCAATTGTGACACCCGAGCGATGCAATCCCTTTTCCCGGATGAAGTTAAATGTGGCATTCATTTTAATTGCAGTGACAATTTACTGCCCAATTTAATTTACTAAATACAACATTAACATGCAATGGAACAACACCTGATAAAGCAGAAATGACTAGATTGTGGAATGTTGAGGAGTTTGAAATGTTTTTTTAAGACAAATGGATCAGAAGGTCAAGATTTTAGAAAGCTACCTTGATACTGATTGATTCGTGAAAATAAAAGCGAAATGACGAAATATGGTAGTGTTGTGGAAAATTTGTTTTTGAAATGCATTTCATTGAAAAATCCCAGATTAAACAGTCAACAAAAATTAGTTTCTTTACAATACTGCATATACACAAGGGACACACAACCTAAACATAACCAAGGGGAAGAATACCTCAGGGAAGTGAACATAGTGTCCTTGCTATACAATAAGCCAATTTCCTGACATCTGTGGAAGAATTATCTTTAAAGTACCTATGAATACAAAAGCCATTTGACAGCAAACTCGCTGTTCGGACAAGAAAGAAAAGGTCAGCTACCATAGCCTACATGTATATCAAATAAGAACAGTAATGTCCCTGAGTACAACCCATAGAGTTTTTGCTTCTGATGAGAGTCGTGATGAAAAATTGTCTTTTGTACTGTAGGTCAAGATCAGAAAAGACCAGGAAACTATTTATCTACCAAACTGGCCAGATCAAGCCTTGTGCAGAATAGACAAAGGTCTCTTGACTGGGAAATCAAGGCATGGAGCAATTTTTTTAATGCCAATATGGTTGAAAAAGGATGCCCGATCAAGTTCTGAAGGCCTTGGGTGAAACAAATGTGAGTAGAACGTCTTGCGATGCTGTTATAAAGCGCCAGCTACAGGCTGCCAAGGGAATCAAGGCTGCAATATAAACCATACTTACTGGTTCTTCAGGCAACCTGCCTTTTCCCCATTCGCAACTGGGATGGAGCTAAACTTCACTATATCTGTTCAGAAGCAAACTCTTGCATGGCAGCATCTACAAAAACCTCCATTCCAATTTGATTTTTATTCCAGGTGACGCATGTAGTCTGTTTGTCACAATGAAGCTTTCTGGCCTCCAATATCTGGTACTTCCAATATCTCAAATCTCAGAAGGCATGAAAAATAACTTGATGTCTATTATAAGCCTGTGGGTGGCAGCTGAAGTGCATGGTAATGCTGGAATTATTAGCAGGCAATATAAAGGGCATGCTGAGTGGTTGCAACCCATCATGATATCCATTAAAGCACGTTCAAACAGCCATCCGTGTGATCAGACAAACACTTTGCGGAGTAAAGCCTTGATGTGAGTTATGAAAGCATGCTCATCATGGGCGATTTTCTTGACTGACTTCAAAAATTGGCATTCCTTTAATCCTCATATCTCAGGGCTGCACGAACATCCCCTGTCGTGATCGACCATCTCCCATTGCCCCTGCACCAGAGAGAGAGAGCTTTGATCAACCAAGTGGTAAAATGGCAGGCTTAGTAATCTCACAGTCAGCCGAGCACATCCCCACGCTCATCAATGGCCATGCCTTGAATACAATACCCTGATTGATTATACCACATCCATCAGTTTTAAAAACGCTCCACTGCCTACATTATGGCCATGCAGACTTATACCAGATTAAGGAAATTTTGAAACTAGAAATAAATCAGCTGTTTTTTGGAAGCACATAATATTATTGTAATGTATGGATATCGGCGAAGCGTCATGAGACGAGTCGTAGTTTGTCAGGCCAAATCAAGAAATTTATGACTATAACATTATTTCTATGAAATCTAACATTGACCACGTATACAATTCTGAAGTAAACTAATAGATTAATAATTACTGCACTATAATTTAAGAATCCAGTTTGTCGAATAGCCATTATAAGAAACTTCATTTTCATACACCAAAGCTGGTATAATTCATTGATTTGATCAAGATAACAACTAGGCCAAGGTAGCAGAATTCAGTTGTACATGATTGCTTGTTCATGGTGTCATAAATTCTAGTTAGTTAATTGTATCCACAAAATAGTGCAAATAGTGCCAGAAACAAAGTTTCATCCAGAGAAATGGAGGAAATAAGTCAGGTTATCGACTATTAAATTGAAATTCATTCTCCTGGGCATTATGCTATTAAGTCGCTTTTGATTTCACTACCCTTAGGAGGATTCTATTTGAAGTTTTGGACACACAATCATCAATTGTGACACCCGAGCGATGCAATCCCTTTTCCTGGATGAAGTTAAATGTGGCATTTATTTTAATTGCAGTGACAATTTACTGCCCAATTTAATTTACTAAATACAACATTAACATGCAATGGAACAACACCTGATAAAGCAGAAATGACTTGATTGTGGAATGTTGAGGAGTTTGAAATGTTTTTTTTTAAAGACAAATGGATCAGAAGGTCAAGATTTTAGAAAGCTACCTTGATACTGATTGATTCGTGAAAATAAAAGCGAAACGAAGAAATATGGTAGTGTTGTGGAAAATTTGTTTGTGAACTGCATTTCATTGAAAAATCCCAGATTAAACAGTTAACAAAAATTAGTTTCTTTACAATACTGTATATACACAGGGGGCACAAAACCTAAACGTAACCAAGGGGGAGAATACCTCTGGAAAGTGAACATAGTGTCCTTGCTATACAATAAGCCAATTTCCTGACATCTGTGGAATAATTATCTTTAAAGTACCTATGAATACAAAAGCCATATGACAGCAAACTTGCTGTTCGGACAAGAAAGACAAGGTCAGCTACCATAAGCACAGTAGTTTGTCCCAGAGTACAACCCATAGAGTTTTTGCTTCTGATGTGAGTCGTGATGACAAATTGTCTTTTGTACTGTAGGTCAAGATCCGAAAAGACCAGGAAACTGTTCATCTACCAAATTGGCCAGATCAAGTCTTTGTGCAGAATAGACAAAGGTCTCTTGACTGGGAAATCAAGGCATGGAGCAATTTTTTTAATGCCAATATGGTTGAAAAAGGATTCCCGATCAAGTTCTGAAGCCTTTGGGTGAAACAAATGTGAGTAGAATGTCTTGCGATGCTGTAATAACTATATCTGTTCAGAAGCAAACTCTTGCATGGCAGCATCTAAAATAACCTCCATTCCAATTTGATTTTTATTTCAGGTGACACATGTAGTCTGTTTGTCACAATGAAGCTTTCTGGCCTCCAATATCTGGTACTTCCAATATCTCAAATCTCAGAAGGCAATGAAAAATAACTTGAAATGTCTGTTACAAGCCTGTGTTGGCAACCGAAGTGCATGGTAATGCTGGAACTATTAGCAGGCTATATAAAGGGCATGCTGAGTGGTTGCAACCCATCATGATATCCATTAAAGCACGTTCAAACAGCCATCCGTGTGATCAGACAAACACTTTGCGGAGTAAAGCCTTGATGTGAGTTATGAAAGCATGCTCATCATGGGCGATTTTCTTGACTGACTTCAAAAATTGGCATTCCTTTAATCCTCATATCTCAGGGCGGCACCAAAATGCCCTGCCGTGATCGACCATCTCCCATTGCCCAGCACCAGAATAAAATTAAAAAGAATAAAAGAATTTTAAAAAATACCAGAGAGAGAGAGAACTTTGATCAACCAAGTGGTAAAATGCCCGGCTTAGTAATCTCACAGTCAGCTGAGCACATCCCCGCCCTCATCAATGGCCATGCCTTGAATACAATACCCTGATCGACTATGGAACCATATCCATCAGTTTTAAAAACACTCCACTGCCTACATTATGGCCTGCAGACTTATACTAGATTAAGTATCTAAAGCTGCAAATTCACATATTATTAACTATTGAAACTGGAAATAAATCAGCTGATTTTTAGAAGCACATAATATTATTGTAATGTATGAGATGAGTCGAAGATTGTACGGCCACATCAAGAAATTGAGGACCATAACATTATTTCTTTGAAATCCAACATTGACCAGGTATACAATTTTGAAGGTAAGTAATAGATTAATAATTACTGCACTTTACATTTGAGAATCCAGCGTGTCAAGTGGTCATTATAAGAAACTTCATTTTCATATCAAAGCTGGAATATTTCATTGATTTTATCAGGCTAATACCTAGGCCAAAGTAGCAGAATTCGTGTTTTACACTATATTGCTTGATCATGGTGTTATAAATTCCAGTTAGTTAATTGTATCCACGAAATAGTGCCAGAAACAAAGTTTCCTCCAGAGAAATGGATAAAATAAGTCAGGTTATTGATTATTCTATTGTAATTCATTCTTCTGGGCATCATGTAATTAATCTCAGTGCTATTCTTGATCTGACTACCCTCAGGAGGATTTAATGTGAATTTTAGATGCATAATCATCAATTGTGACACCCAAGCCAGGCAATCTTTTGGTCCTGAATGAAGAGAAGTGTGGCATAAATTTTAATTGCAGTGACAATTTATTCCCCCAATTTAACTAAATGTAACATTAACATGCAATGGAACAATGCCTAATTAAGCACAAATTACTTGGTTTTGGAATGTTTAGAAGTTTGAAATGTTATTTAAGACAAATGGATCAGATGATTAAGATCTGGAAAGCTTCATTTCCTTCTGATTACTTCGTGAAAATAAAAACAAAAAGATGAAACATGCATGGTCGACATTGGTCGTGTAGCATATAATAAATTGGTGGACTTCCTCCTGTCAGTATTGTGAGGAATTCCAGAGGCTGAAACATGTTAGTGGCTTTACCATATTTATAGAAAATAGACCTGTTTGAAAATATCCCTGCCTGTTCCATGGACGACATTGGAGGTAGTACTGAAGCTTTTCAGGATAAGGGAACTTAGCTGGCTACTAAGAATGTCCCCTTAAATGCTCATGTTATGATTTCTGTACTGCATTACATAATAGTCACATTGCACGTTTGCTGAAGCGAAACATATGTTTGCACATAGATTATAAAAAAATTTGCATAAAACGGTTCGATTACCCCCTCTTAGTGACCTCCACTAAGCCTTAATGGACATAAGTTCTTAGTAGCCAGCTAAGTTCCCTTATCCTGAAAAACTTCAATAAGACGACTAGTATTCAAAGTTCCCACTAATACGTACATTACACTCATCCAGGGATGTACAATTTGTACATGTATACATATATACAAAAATCAGTTTAGAAGTTGGCAAAGTAGAAATAAAAGCTCAAACAAGAAAAACTGCAGTGAAGCAAGGTAAGCTATCTTAGAATTAAAAAGCATCAACTAAAGTTTGTTATTGAAAAACGAGTTTTAATGGATAATGCTAAAGAAAATGTTAACATCACTCTCATGCAGTAATCTCTCGTGTAGGATTAATGTAAAAGCGTGAGAAATATATGATGCTGTGGTGAGGTCAGTAAAAGGTTAACACTAGTTATCTCAACTCAATCTAGTTTGTATTATACAGTTTGTGCAAAAACTAGGCCAAAGTGTATCTTAATCTAAAAGTCCTAAGTTAGTCTTTTGTCATTTGTAAAACATACCTGTACTGACCAGTTGATTTAAAACCTCTGAAAATCAAGAAAAAAGTGGATAACTTCAAACCAAACACTTTGAATCAGCTACACTTTCTTGTAAACCAATTGTGAGCAAGTTCTCATGCAAACACCTGTCCTAAAGAAGAGAGCACAAGAGACTGTCTAATGTTTAGTGCTATGATTCACATGAAAATGGTCATAATTTTAATCATTAGGCCTATTTTGTAAAATCTGGTTAAATTATTCACAGGCCGTTTCCTTGAAGTCTTGCTAAATCAGTAGGTGTCAGTTACTTTTCAACCTTTGAAAACTAGCAGCTTCCAACAATAATCAAAAAAAAAATTGAAACACCACATTGGCTGAAAAATAATTGACAAACCAGCACAAAACAATCAGATTATTCTATTCTATCTACTCAGTCGTATACATCATGCATCATTAGTTCATGTAGAATAGACTTTGGTTTTAGCATACCATTACCTAGGGTGCAGTCACTGTAGTGGTACCACATAATGTTGCTACTATTGTTAAAACTTATAAAAGTACATCAGGCTTATGTTACTATGTTATTATTGCGATTTTTGTGAGAAATACAAAGTTAATTCTAATGCTGTTGAACTTAGAAGTCACGTGAGAACTCAGTGTCACAGCTGACATCCTTATTCTGTAGCATTGAAGTAAATAGATGCCATCTGTGATGTCGTTTATACTGGGTCAGATAACCTAGCTTCTCGCCACTGGGAATCCATCTAAACTTAGCATCGCAGTTTCAACGTTATCGCAAGTGGAAATTCTGTCCGGAATCACCACTGCGTCAGCGTGCCTCGGCAGTCCAGCGTTGGCCCGGCGTCGGTCCGATGTCAGCAGCATCGGACCGGCTTTGGGCCGACGTTGGACCGCCTCTAGAGGCACGCTGATAGGGCAATGCCAGTGCTGCATCACATCTATTTGGTAATTTGGCTGTGAGTACAACTGTGTATCACTGTTTCAGTATTAATGGATGCTTGAAAGATGTTATTCTCTGATCATATCAAACATGTTGAGGCAATCCCTATGATCTTCATTCCGGATGTGAAATATGAGTGACAGACTAAATTGCTCACACTTAAAAACGCACACTTCCAAAAAGGTCAAAAATAGTACTTCCTTTTGAAGTATCAAGATGAAAGTTTGAGCACTTCTAGAAGTTGGCATCAGGTAGATTCATGAAAATTTACAAATCTCTAAGTGCAGCACTTTTGTGTTAAATTAAATCGTTGTGGTTACTGTCGAAAATGCAAGTCGCAAACTGCACTTCAACACAAAATGCACCAATGGAAATATTGGTTTTGTGGCATACTGGATAGGATTAATCTTATGAAATTTTCACATGACAGGCACGGGACATCCAAAAACTGGCCCACGGTAGTTTTTGAAAAAAAAAAAATGCTTAAGCAGATTTTGAATTAAAAACTCATAATGTACGACTCAGCATCTGGAATTGAAGCACGTGAACCAAAACTGTTATATTATGGGGCTTTTTGCATACCAAGGGTAGAAATACATACATAGACAATCATTCCATATCGTCACTCTCAAAAATCTGAATCAAACATCTTTTTTTGAAGATATTGACAAAAGTCTCCTGTAGGGGGCCGTCAGCATTGAAACAAATTTTATCAATTTCATCCTCTTTAATTGTGGTTTGGTCAAATATCCCTTTTCCCCAACCAATCAAGCAGGTAAAAATGTAAACTTTCCTGGCTTATCAAAAAATATTGTGGAAGGAACAGCTTAGTTGTTGAATTTAATGATCAGAGGATATTGAAATTTTGTGACTGGCGTTTTCGACAGTAACCACAACGAATTAATTTGACACAAAAGTACTGCAGTTGGAGATTTGAAAATTTTCGTGAATATACCTGATGGCAACTGCTAGAAGTGGTCAAACTTTCATCTTGATACTTAAAGTGGAAGTACTATTTTTAACCTTTTTGGAAGTGTGCGTTTTTAAGTGTGAGCAGTTTAGTAGATAATTGTTATATTCTGTCCACTTGCTAGTTTACAACTCTAAACTTCAGCAGACTCTACTATAAACAAATTATACTCCTAGGTTTTCCAAACAGCTGTGATGCATAGTTGTTCTGACAGCCCATTGGCTGACAGGCTGTGAAGGGAACCACACTTGCACGGGCTATTCCGGACCCAATTTTTACTACAACATTATGTTGGGACTGTGATGCACAAGTAAGGTGGATTCCGATAGGCTAGAAGTTGGGGAATCTGACCCAGTATAAAATTGTATCACAGCTAGTATCTATTTGGATATACTGCAATAGAAGGGAATTGGGATGCCAGGGTGTCGTCACATGACATCACAGTTCCACAGCATTAAAATTGACTTTTTATTTCACATAAATATAACAGGTATTATATTTGTGAGCACAGGTACCTGAAAGGTAGTGGAGGCAGAGAAATGATTTT
The DNA here is from genome assembly GCA_026936325.1 of Platynereis dumerilii. Classification (NCBI taxonomy): domain Eukaryota; kingdom Metazoa; phylum Annelida; class Polychaeta; order Phyllodocida; family Nereididae; genus Platynereis; species Platynereis dumerilii. The sequence goes on along the minus strand of JAPTHN010000002.1, from coordinate 23,408,402 downwards.
TTACTAGCTCATGACAGCGCCCATTAATTTTCAAACGGGAATGACTTACAAAGATTTTTATATTTCCCTAAGTATGTTTTGACGTCACAGGCACATTATTGACTCAAGTGAAATCACATTTACTGTCAGTACAGTGTCAGATTTGTATTTAGTTTTAAAATATTGAGGAATTTCACTAATTGATAATTGTAGAAATAATTATGGCAGGGTTGGACGTCATATTTTTGCATTGCTTCACAAACGTTGTGACAACATCATTTCTACCATATAATTCTACTTAACTTTCAACAAAATTGTGACATTCACAACATTGCCACAACATTAGATATGCCCATTGGGAACTTTGTGATCAGTTAGATTATTATAATCAGCTCCTTTCCCGGCTTGCAACACGAAAACATTCTTTTTTTCCAAGATCCTTCTTGACATGATGATGGGTGTTATGCGAAATTATGATAAGCCTTAAGATAAACACGTAAAGAAATCTGCATCCGCAAAGCTAGCTTCTAAACACATCAGGCATTAGTGTTTAGCAAAGAAAATGCTTCAACTAAACTGTCAAGAACAAAATTTGTAACTGTATTGTCATTCAAGCAAAATCAGAGAAAAGCAATTACGAAAAGATAGCGAAACACAAAGATTACCCTATCAAGGTAACACAAAAAATGGAAAAGACGGGCAGCAAATTAATAGACTTTTAAAATCTGACAATGAGCGACATAAGACACAAAGAAGTCTAAAGTTGACGCATCAGCTAAACTGTCATTGCGTGAAAATCGGTTTTCAAATATGATTATTGAAAAAAACTTTCCTATTATTTCCAAATCGGAAACCACAGATTATGAAGTAGATGCGCCTAACCTATCATTATAGTCTAGGTGATATCAAAAAAGAAAAAGAAAATGTATTTGAATTTACAAAGGAGTTATACAAGGAGGCATATTTTCACCCAGTGTTACTCACGTGTGCTTGAGATATAAACCAGTGAACAATGTGGCAGGCAGGAAGACCACTGCCCCTAAGGCCAGTACGAGGAAAGACCATCCTCCCAGGCAGTTGGCGCGGTCTTTAATTGCAGTCAGCATGGTCAGCTGGCGGGTGGTCGTGGACATTACACCCCCATCACTCCTGGAAATAAAAAAATATATGAATTTAGGCCCAATGGATAATTATGTAGTGTAACGTAGTGTAAGTCTATTATGGTACCAGAGGAAGTAATATATGCTGGCATCAGATGCAAAATTAGTTACAATGCATTAAAAACTGTAATGTCAGAAATCAGCTTATATATGAACTTGTCCCGTTGCGTCTGTGACATGGAATGCAACTTCAATGAATAGCTCTTGTTAAAACTAGATAAAGAGATTGATACATTTAATCAGAAACGCAATTAAATAAATGTAAAATGCAGCCAGCATATGATTTACGTATAATTTTTATTTTTATATATGTATTTTTCTCATATTGTTGTTATTTGTTTGTTTTTATTATTTTACATTTTAAATTCTTACTGCTTTGTACAATTTTTTATGTACGAATAAAGATATATATATATATATATATAAGTGAGCAGATTCACATAACGTCCATTGTACCAAGTTATCCGTAGTCACAAAAACATTCAGATTAATTACAAGGAATATTTCTTCACGTATAGTATTTTCTACATGTATGTACGCAGACGATCTGTTTCACTTCTTTCCGAACATCAATAATTATTTATGCGGCATACTTTCAATTGCATTTTCAAGAACAGATTAGCATGTCTAGAGCTAATGGAACAGAGCAGCCCATCAATTTCCAGCTGAACTGGGGTCGGGTCGAGCACCATTTCTTATTCTAAATATCATGCGATGAGGATATTTTAGGTCTGATTAAATTCGTGATCATTCAAATTTGTTATGCCTCTCCATTTTTTACCATATTAAGCACAGCTTCCTGACTGAAACAGATGTGGTAATTCTCACAAATCGTATTCATTCATATTTCATGAAAAACAGCTTGTTCAGCAGCTACATGGTTTGATGATGATCTGCTGCATTATATGTCCCAAATTTATGCAAGAAGCAGTGAAGTCTTTTAATCGAACAAATGAGGAGAACCCATCCATTAGGTGAAGGATGAATCATACTGCCATCAAACTTTTAATGTGACCATTTTGGTAGATATCTTATTCTGAGGAAATATTGGGAGTTCTTGATAGAGGTGATTAGATAACGTCATCCAGGCTACAGATTCAGATTCAGACAGAAAGATTCAGACATTTTATTCACATAAAGAATCAATGAAAATACAAATGGTACTAATCAATATCATCATGTCATAATATGCTGCTTGACCCCTTTATGATACTGCCAGCATCGCTACCCAGGGGTCAACCAGATGGTTCTATAATTATAATATACTAAAAAATAAGTAAATTCCTACAGCCATCAGGAAGGACATATCACAGTGGTAATCTTATCTTCTTCTTTTTTTTTTTTTGAATGTATCTAGATATTTAATACAGAAGAAATAATTTCAAGTTTACAGGAGCCTACTTTAATTGCGAGCGTGAGCTTTACAGCAGCCTGGCTTATCAGTCAGAACATCGTCGGGAATATCATCGGGGTGTACAAGATGTCGTCAAGAATTCTGCATGCATCGCACTTGACATTCCTAAAATATTTAAGTTTGTATTTAGTGTTCATCATGACAATGCAGCTGATTCACCAATTCAAGCCTCTGAACTATGTAACAGTGATAATGCCATTTTTTCAAGTGCGTGGGCTGCAATGTGAGCCAAGGGCTGATTCTGCCCAAGTCTTTCATCACTGGAATTCTAGTTTTTTAAGTGAAGGGCACTAATGAAGATTTCCCAGACTGCATCTCAAATTAGTCCCCAGATTTCCTGAGTGGATTGCTCTCAAACGAAAATTTATCTCTCCGGCTCAGGTAGACTTTCGTGCAAGTAAACATGTGTTCTCAGAATCATCATTGGGGACTAAACTGATCTGTAAAGCATTGACCATCCAAGTTGCTTCGAGGTATGTGATAGCAAAAAAAGATGCAGTAAATATTTTGTGAAATAAAAAATCATATCATAAGGTCTGTATATCCACTCACCAGAGCTTTGTGATATGATTTTTTATTTCACTATGGACTTCCAAATGTCAGGACTAAGCATACATAGTTATAGTATACAGTGCCGCCTGTAAGTAAGTGAAACGCATGATATTGTGCCATTGCATCAATGCTAAACATCCTCAGCCAAACTGCTTGTGGAGGCATGAATTCTCATTGGATGAAAGGGAAACACAGTGGGTCATAAAGGCCGATGTGTGAGGCAAGTGGGATAAAAATAGCAGCCCATTTTCTTCGCTGTAGTTGGAGTTAGGTATGGGTCAAAGTCTTTGATAAGTAAGTGAACCACCCTTCCCTATGTTTTAACATTGGGCCTGTGTTTCACTTACTTATTAAAGACTTTGACCCATACCTAACTCCAACTACAGCAAAGATAATTGGCTGCTATTTTTATCCCACATGCCTCATATATCGGCCTTTATGACCCAAAATGTTTTCCTCTCATCGGATGAGAATTCGTCCTTCCAGAAGTATTTTGGTTAAGGATGTTTAACATTGATGCAATGGCACAATATCATGCGTTTCACTTACTTACAGGCGGCACTGTATATGTTGTTTTGATGATGTTACAGTAGACGAAAAACGAGTGTTTACAGAATGGACAGAAATGTTCGTTGTGAGGTCATAGCCTCTTATACAATGTTAAACTCAACGACGTACATGTAAGCAGTCAGTAAGGTTTATAAGCTTGGACTTGCAATGTCATCATGGCAAGCCACTTGATCTGTCACTCCAGTTAGGTCACAAGTTGCTCACTTACAAATTGACGCCTTATCTCAATGTATTTGATTGAGCTTGTAGTGAGGTCACTGATGTCCAATTAGAGCAGAATGTAAGGACACATACTCATCATTTGCTAACCCGTTTACTGTAACTGAATGTGTCTCTTGGTGATTCTTTGCAAGCGTCAATAACGGATTCAGACTCAGACTCAGACTCAGATTCAAAGAGATCTTTGAGCAAAGCCACATGCAGTCCAAAAATACCAACCAAGATGACAAGCAGAATGGAATTTCACAATGTAATTCCATTTATATCAAATACTTCCATAGTGCCAACTGTCTCAAATGATGATAATAATACATCAGGTATAATTTAAAATTGTGGCCAATGCAATGACCAGAAGAAAAGAAAACCTTACCATATTACCACATTGATATTCTGTGTCAATAAAAGCCTATATATACATTCCATTCTGTTTTAACTTTATGACATAGCAGCCTCTTCCAGTTACAAACCAATTAAGTCCAATAAGAAATACTCACAGTCAATAGTTAAATTGCAAACATCTCCAGTAAAGCCTCACAAAGCTTGGTGTAAAGTACAGTGCAAGAGACAGAAATCTAAAGAGTAACATTTTCCAGTTGGACAGCATTTAGATAACATGGTCAGCTAGCCAAACCCATTTCAAGAGAGGTGGAAGATATCTGGGCTCGGTAAACATTTTGATCTGCCCACATTGAACGCGGAACTGACAAATGTGGCGCTGAATTGATAAGCTTATCAATTTGGAATATTATGAATGATGTCGGCATCAGGGCATGTCAATATCTAAAATACTGAGAACCCTTTACAGTGAATAACTCAAGACACTTTATACTATGACAATTATTTTCTTTAAAGTTTACAATAAACCTAGATGATGTTTTTTGCAAATTGTTTTGCAGGTATAGAAAATAACTAAATCTTATCTGTAGACATCACCAAGAATGACGACTAAGTCAGCTAGACACCTAAATGTCGGATTCTATCATGCCGATCGGGATCTAACTGACAAAAATGAATGTTAGAACCCTCAAAATCAGTGTCTAACTAATGCTTAAATGGGGACCTGATTGGCAGTTGCCATAATGAAATTGATGCCAATTCGATGTACCGTTCGACTAGAATTTCGCCAGTAGGCCAAAGCAGCCTCGAACCAATTGCCTGCTTCAGCAACAGAAAGGCTTCGGAGGCATTTCAGTCAGATCACCAGGAACACACAACAGACATAAACCTAAAATGCTCAATGCTAAAGTACACTAGAAGCAGACTGCCATGCCTACATTTATCACACAATAGGTGTCCCCGGAGAGTGATATTAGCTTTTAACGGAGGTAGCATTTTGCTGGTCACACAATATTTCGAAACCACCAGAGACGGTAGTACTATGAATATTTCATAAGGACCCCAAGCAGAGTCACAAGCCTAATATGACAGGGAAGATGTTGATAAAAGTATATGATGAGAAAGAAATATGTAATGTGAACTAATGGTGCAAGCTAGAGATGACTACTGGAGTGGTGATTGGGTATGATAGTTAGCAGCATAATCGGTTCTTATAGCTCGCTCTGATACTTTAATTCTCGGATAAACCGGATCATACAATTACAGCCATGGAACAACAAGTGCTTACAGACATGCACCAAAATTCAAATTTAATGTGCCAACCTGAAACAAGTTTGCAAAGGCTAACCCTGTTAAGCTGGATCATCTAAATTTCCCTGATATTATGCCACCTGATGTGCAATTTAGTTCTGCTTGGCTATGCACAGGAAGCTACCAATCAAGCCAATCAGTTGCTACCACTAGTACACAAAGTACAGTTACATGGGACATATAGATTATGCAATCTTAATTACTATGTACAAAGTCATAACAGTCATCAAAACACAGACTGAATTATGAAAAAATCAATGTCAGTGAGCATACCAACATGCAGACCAGGTATTGATTAACAGGAGCGAGTGGCATTGACAGCAAGGTCTCATCTCAGTACAATCATATTGACAAGGCCACAGTACATTCTTTTGATAACAAAGACGATCATGAGAGGCAGATTTAAAGAAGTTGGCATTAGGGTAATGGAAGTTTAAATACATTACTAAAGAAATGTCAATCATGTCAGCCTGTCCGATCAATGTATTAAAGAAGTGGATTTATGTTTGATTTATATCTAATGAAGTCTCTACTTTTAAAGAACAATGAGTAAAACTGAATAATGTAAAGATTGGGACATTGTAATTAATATTTACAGTAAAGCTCTCTTTGTAACAGTTTCTAGGAACATTCGTCCATTCATACATTGCATAGTTCCTCGGTATGACATTCAACAGTTCGTTTAAAATAGACAAAACGAACGTTGGCTGGTGTCCATCCAAACCCTTTGAGATAAATCAAACAAAATCTAAGCTTGCTCACAACATTTCCACAATGAGATTACCCAAGAACTTGTTCGGGATGGAAAAATTCCTTGTATGTTTCTGCCTATTATAGGCTAAACATTGGACAGACACCGGGTACATGTAACTTTCATTTTGTCTGTTTTAAACAAATCTTTTTTCAGTGTTGACTGCTTTAAAAATGGTTTCTCCATTTCATGACAAATGCAAAGGTTTTTCACCATCTCATCCATCATTCAGTGGACTGAATGTCACTGCTTTTTCTATAAATTTCCATCCCCATTTATCACATAATATGTGTAACTTAGTGATTACGCCTATTCAATGTTATCCGTTCTTTTAGAATCCATCAGATTCGTCTGTCATTATCAGTAGAAGGAAGCTTACCCGTTTTACGGCTTATCTCATTCCAGTTGTGAATTCCCTACTTCCAAACTATGTGATAGATAAACGTTGTTTATCACACTTAATTTTCAGATGATGGTAAATCGATACATGTTTATCCAGCTTGATGCCATGTATATTTATGGCACTTTTTTCACATACACATTAGCTTTTACATAACCAATACTTTATGTTGCAAAAAGCCTCCTGTGTGCAATGGAGTTATCAAGTGCCTGTAACACCTCAACTGCAGTTAATCGCTGTTTCCTTCACAATTATCAATTTTCTGCTTGTGGCGAAATGTTTTATAGATTACCACTTAAGTACACCACTTCACGAAAGACACATTCCGCTTTCACATGAATTAATAAGTCCTTAAAAGATGATCAATTATTGTGCACTGCACTGTCTACTGACATCACATTCGGCAAGTATGGTATACGGTCATTCAGAATCGATTCCAGAAAGTATACTGTGTGGTCTCAGACTCTCAGTCAATCAGCAAATGGTCAATGAATTTATTTGGTTTTTCGGTTATTTGCTTGATTAGATTGTTGGTTGCTAAAAATATAGACAGCTGTAGCTATGTAAGCAGGAAGATAGGAAATAGAAATAGGCGATGTTTTGGTATTGAGTAAATGCTAACCATCCTCCACCAAACTGCTTGCGCATGCATGAATTCTCATCCAATGAATATTGAGTCATAAAGAATGATATTTGAGGCATGTGGGATACTAATGGCTGCAACTTTTCTTTGCTGCTCTGAGAGTTAAAAAATGGGCCAAAGTCATTGATAAGTAAGTGCATTTGTATATACCTGTATGTAGAGCAAAGAAAACTGCATGGCAGCCATCTATATCCCACATGCTTACAAAATTGTCCGTTATGACCCCATATGTTTTCTTCTCGTCAAATGAGTATCCTTGCTTCGACTAGCAGTTTGGTTGATATATTTAGCTGTTTGTTTGTTTGTGTTTTATGCCTCTGCAGCACCTTAGTGGGCTATATCGAGGCAGGTGATCGCCGTAGTATGATGAGATGAGAAGACTGTGAGTCTGGCACATACACTATTAATTCAGCGATGCCCAGGGTCTTTCAGTTGCCCCAGCATAGAATACTGGATACAACCCGCCTCCATTTAATGTCCCATGGGCTCGGACTAAAGTTAGTTCCTGGGGTGAGATTTGAACCCACGCCCTCAAAGCCAGTTGACAAGCGCACTTACCAATTAGGCCACGAGGGAACTCTATTGATATATTTAGCACTGACCCAACGGAAAACATCACCCGCTTCACTTATTTATTGGAAGTAGGTACTGTAGGGCTTAGATAGGGTGAAAGTTACCAGTCTGGTAACTATCACCCTATCTATGTCATACCAAGATCAATGCCTCCCTGCCATCATTGAGTCTACAGAAATTGGTCAGATTTTTTATTTGTCATTTTTAATCAACCAATGCCTTGTTTCATCACCGCGACACACTGAACCTCAGACCTGAGTTCCATAGTCTTAACCTTCTTTACCCCGTATTGACATAATAGACCATGACAAAATTGATACCCCGGCAAATATTGGCTTATGAGCCAGAAGTGGACACAGTAGCTGTTGGCCAGCAAGAAGCCAATAGAAGCCCAGTTAAGCCTTAGCTGCTGAGGCTTATATTAGCCTGGAGGTGCAGGTTGAGCCTTAGTCAACTTGGGAAAGGTTTCATGGCATATCGTGTGGCTGTTTACTCTGAAATTCTGGACAGAAAAGAAGCCTATCAGGAGCCTGTGGACTATCAAATAACATGTCAGAACACATAGCACCAGCACCGAACCTCCTCTAAATGTTTACTTGTTTCAACTTGTCGTTTTCTTTCAATTGCAGTATTTTCTATTCAACGCTTCTAAGTTTTAATAGGAAAAGTGTTTGCTAATAAATATACTGAACCGACCGGAACCGATGGATTCACATTTGGCCCATATAATATACAGTTATCGCACAGCACCGAGTGCAATATCAGTTTTTATGGCACCGAGGTGACTAATATTGCACGAGGGCGCAGCCCGAGTGCAATATTAGTCACCGAGGTGCCATAAAAACTGATATTGCACGAGGTGATGTGCAATAACTGTTATATCATATGGTTTTTTGTGGCAAATGCAAAGAAAACAGCTGGAATTCCTTGTCCAAACTCGTTTTGTGTTTCTTTTGACAAGCCTGTTTTAAATGTATCGCGTCAAAAATCAATGACTATTTCACTCACAAAAAATTTTTTCACACTATTGAAATCCAAAAATGATATACTTGATCACAGATTTTTTTCAGATTTTTTTCTTAAACTTTATAGCAGACTTAAGACCTTTAAACACAACAAAGTCACTGAAAAATCGGCGAAAAAGCTGTTTTTCGGCCACTTAATGCTCGATTCTGAAGCAACAAATAACATGACCAGTACAAAAAGTTGATATCCATGTAGCCCTTTAACAGGCGCTTCTGTTGCCGTTAAAACCATCTTCCTATCTGCCTCGGTTGCCGTGCAATAAATGTTTTAGTAACATTGAAAAACACAATATTTGTGTCAGCTTGTGACTGCAGCAGCATGAAAATATGGTGCTTCCTCTCAGGTCCGTCCAATCTCTTACATGTTAAAATGAGCGTGCAATATAATGCGTGCAATATCGTAGAATATTGCACGGCTGTCGGCCAATGGGAAGCGAGTATTTCCGCTAGCCATATGATATTGTGATATATCTCATATTAAAAAAGCCTTATAACTAATTCAATATAAAAACACTAAGTAAAGTAACAGAGAATAACAGGTTTGTCTAAATATCGACTAAATTTGAAGTAATAAATGATGGTATTTAGTTCACCATAGGTGAAGCCTTTATAGAATACACCCTCGCAATCACCAATAAAAACACAGTAGAAGCACAATTATACACCTTGCCTTTGCTAGCATCCAGACTTTGATATAACTGACAATAAGATACATCAGTGTAGCTTTGCTGAATCAAATGACTAAAAATACACTTTTGCAGAGCCAAAAATAGGTGCTTTGTATTATGGGCAGATACACAAAAGCACTCTTTGGCAACTGATCAAACAATATGACTGATGTCCTATTTGTAGATCTAGATTCATAATAACTGCTAAACTTGTGCAGATCTGTGCAGCACCAAGAACACCCACCAACCCCACTCGCAAACTACACCGGTTGTAGAATTGCTTAGGCTACACATAATTGATTCTTAGCTTCGCGGACCCACCGACACAATAGATTTTCTGCCTACGGAAAAGAAAATAGAAAAAAAAAGTTTTTTCTACATTAAAAAAAAAGTTTCACCTATTTTTTTTTTGTCCTACCGACGGACCCTAGAAAAGATCCAAGAAGCTAAAGATCAATTATGTGTGGCCTTATGCTAGAAAAGTTTGAAAAATGATACTATTTATTATTTTGAAGTTGAATCTGTATAACTTCTTGATCCCTTGTACCGGATTGTATTAACGCTTAACACAGGTTATCCTAAAGTGGTTTTTGCCATTTCAATAATTATGAGTTGCTTGGAAAACTTGCAATGTAGTTTCATTGCTTTTCACAGCAGTAAAGTATCATGGTGAGAGAGATAATACAAAATCACTGAAGAAGTTATTCTCCTTTGAGATAACATTAAAGTTTGAAGAATACATTTTCAGGAGAAGAAGGTAGTTTTGGTGCTCTCATGGTTTTCTATGGTTCCACTGGAAACTGCAGAATGACATCAATGTTTTCCCAATGAGAAGAATAATCAGACAGACAAACTCTCACCACTCCAGAAGCAGTCATCAACTGTCACCAAGAGTCATCCACATGATGAATTTGAGAACTCAACTCCCAAACAACCACTTATGCTTGTCAAGTCCCTCCAATGAGAACACTCCATGCTGATGACATCATCTTTTTTATTCCATTAATCGAGTTTTGTGTCTACCATAGAAGTCTAAATATCACAAATAGCACTAGAATCAGTTAAAGCCAGTTTATTTATTGACATAGAATCTCATGGCTCTGATTGGGCGTTAAGCAACACCCTATTGTCAGTGTTGCCATATATTCTAAAGCATGATTATCACCAAATTTATGAATTTAGCCTTGACCAACAACAATGATGTAATTATTGGATACATCGCTTGAGTCACAGCATCTTATCAATGAAGCACTGTCAATTCATTTCATACACACAATTCAGCCGTCATGAATCACAAAGTGGACATTTAACAGAGAAATTTTCCGGCTGTAGGCCCTAAGCCAAAATTTGTGAATGCTAAAACTACAGTGCTTGTCATATAACATGAAATAAAATAAATATTAAATTCACCTTTAAGAAAGCATTAAAGTTAGCAGTAGGCTACACATTTGCAGGATAGGAAGGGCGTTTTGCTGCTCTCGTGATTTTCTCTGCTCCTTGTGTTAATTCCAGATTGATATCCATGTTTTCCCAATACGAAAAATTATCACAAAAACTCTACAGAACTGCTACTCCTGAAAGGAGGTTCGTCTGATTCTGAAAGACGGAAAGTCACTTGAAGAAGAAGAAGAACTCTAACCACTCCAGAAGCAGTCATCAACTGTCACAGAATGTCATCCACATGATGAATATGCGAACCCAACTCCGAAACAACCGATTATGCTTATCAGGTCCAAACCAATGAGAACACTCCATGCTAATGACATCATCTTTATTACTCCAATAATCAAGTTTTGTGTCTACTGTGCAGGCAAGTCTAAATATCACGAATAGCACTAGAATTAGTTTAAGCCAGATTATTGATTGACACAGAATCTTATGATTCAAATTGGCCATTATGCAACATCCTATTATCGGTGTTACCATATTCTAGCACATGATTATCACACAATTTATGAATTTAGCATCGACCAACATAACACTAATGTAATTATTGGATACATTGCAAGGGTCATAGCATCTTTGCAATGAAACATCTAACAATATCAATTCATTAACTGCACACACAATTGGCATTTTTAGGGATGTTAGGTCTGCGTGTTTGCAATAACCTTCATATTGCATAATTCTGTAATAAATCAGACTGCTGCAACATGTATTCATGAAATCAAATCAGGCAATGAAAAGGTGCTGCCTCTCTGTTTCATCAAAAAGCACGAGAGGACAGTACTTCAATGAAATTTCTTGCTTTCAGCTTTGTGTGTAAATATATACTCCTTGATTTTCTAAAAATGGTAATATGTTTTTGAAGAAATGTTAAACTTGCTAAGTCTCACAGTCCTAGAAGTTGCCTTCCAAAGTTATGGGATCAGCTGATCATTATCAATATAAAATCTCAACCACAGGTAGCTGAGTTGTAGAACAGGAAAGCCAAGCGATCATACAGGACTAAACCCGTAATTGGGTTCTTTTTGAAAGGGCTGTTTTCAGGCAAATCGAATTAAGCTCACGTAAATATGTGCTGCTTTCCATTAGTTGCCTGAAGCGGCTTAATTCCATGCTCGCAGAATGGGGAGACTGGGAATGTCCTCATTACAGTACAATACCAATGATGGATATAGGAGCTGGCTGGAGAATTATGGAGGACTGGCCACCAAAGGCACCAAATTGCTCCAAAGACAAACTGCTCTTATGGATTTGGCCACAGTCTGGTATAATGGATTACTTGCATATGGTTTACCGTTTATATAATACTTGCAAAGAGGCGTCTGCAATGACTCTGCATCGTCCGATGGGTTATTTAAAGTGCGGGTTAAATGTATCATTTGTTTCCATTTTTGACCAAGATAGAAACAGTACAAATACACTGACTCAAAGTTAGATTTAGGCCTGTTTGTCTGGAGCAAAAGTCTAATAGAAAAACACAAATTCATATATATTAAGGACAAACCCAAGAGGCTAACACTGTAAACACAGCGTTACTAGTTGGTGGAAAGCTCGTCGGTTGATCACATAGAAATGCATGGTAGAAATATATATAAAAACAGGGACCGTTTTTGGGTCCTTACTGACACTACTGACGTCAGAAAGGTCATATTTTTAGTTTGACGTCAGGATGATGGAAAAATCTATCCTTGCTGACTGCCAGAAGTGGGGCATTTTTAACCTCTTGCTGACAGGGCTCCAGTTGGCCGTGGCTGTCTGCTGAACATTGTAGTAGTTTATTATGACATGTTCTGACGTCAGGATGATGGGGAAAGACTATCCTTGTGGACGTCAGCAGTGTCAGTAAGACATAATTTTTGTCCTTGGCCAATGACTGTCTTCCTGACCCTAGAAACTATTGAAAATATGGTGGAAGTAGAGGTCAGGATGACCCATTTTTATGATCTGTACTGACAGTCAGGAAGAACACAAAATATTGCTGTCCTGACGTCAGTACAGGTTAATAAATGAATCCTTCCTGACGTCAGTAGTGTCAGTAAGACCTAATTTTTGCTGTCAGTATCCTTGGCAAATGACTGTCTTCCTGACCCTAGAAACCATTGCAAATATGGTGGCAGTAGAGGTCAGGATGACCCATTTTTATGATCTGAACTGACAGTCAGGAAGGACACAAAATATTGCTATCCGACGTCAGTACAGCTTAATAAATGTACCCATCCTGACGTCAGTAGCGTTACTAAGACCCTACTTTTGGTCCCTGTTTTTAGCTCTATTTGGTGCCACAATGTGAACATAACAAGGAGAATTTTTAAAAACTTTGCCACAAACTAAGATGATATCATGACAGTGCCTCACAATTTTGTCGATATATAGCCACAACATCTCATACGTCGTATCTTTGACATTGCATCACAACATTGTGACAAAGTTATTTCTACCATATAATTCTACTGAATTTTCTACAACCTGATGACACAATGTTGCAACAAAGCAGAAGTGGCCATTTTATTGGATAGGCCCAGTCAGCGTGGACCGCGAGTCCAACAAAGCTGGCTTTCAACTGCTGCAGTCTGATTCACAGATTCACGACTGTTGGCGTCCAATTCATTGTGCATTTTCAATTCAGCTTTTGTGACAGTACATCTCATTTGTCCTTTTGTATACATGCATTTTATGCCAAAAGGCATATGCTAGCTCCATATGCATTGTCACATTCACTTTGCATGAGGCGCAGTGCATCACCATTTCATAAGCACTAATTGAAGTAATTCATTGCCTTCAGTCTGTTAGTCTGCACAACTCACACATATTTGTGCATTATTCAATGCGAACACTGCAAATAGAATTTGCAGATCTGAAGCACATCACGCGACACACACATTTCAGTGCATTCGATGAATATTGCGTGACAGCATATCGAGTGGATCTTTGGTTTGACAGACATTTCCGCAGTGCAAAGTCTTCGCAATGCAACACAATGTCTGTCTTTTAAGGCGCTTTTGAGAAGACAGAAAAAAAAGTTTTAGCATTTGAGTCTCATATTGTACGACTGTTGCTACAATATATGAAATATGCAATCTCATTACCATAAGACTGTCAGTAACCTACTTCAGCGCAAAAACAAGAGAACTTGAATAAATATAAATAGCATGGAAACGCCACTTTCTCAAACCAACAATTCGAGCTTTATCAAAAAACCTTGGTGAAGCGTAAAATTTCTGATTTACAACATTTGAAGCATTTGAAAATACAACAGTCAATTCACATGACTGAATCAAATACCCAATACTATAATTGTGATGGCTTTCATTACGACTACAGTGGCAACAATTGCTTGTGGTTTTCGAATAACAACAAGTCAGCTGGCACCAGCCAGTGTCACTGGATATAAACTGGATATAATTGTACTCTCTTGTGATGGAAACAGAGCCTAGTCCACCAGCCTTTAATTAGTGATGAAGAGAAGTCCGATGACAAGAGAAGAAAAGAAGGGAACTCAACTGGAATTACTTAAAAGTGTGAAGTAACTGCTTTGTGTGGTAAAGGCATTCTGTCATATCTAAAGTGTTGCTAACACTTTAGATATGATTTACTAGCAGGATCAGCATTTTATTAGAAGTGGTAGCCCCACTAATAGAACCCAAGCCCTGGTTCCATTCATGCCAAGTAGAGTAGCGCTAGGAATATATCAGCCCAAGCACAATGACAATGGAAGAAATATTATTTTCGCATGTGAATTTGACAGCAAATTTAGTCAATTGTAGCTTCTTCAATTTGGTAGCATACTCGAAAGCTTCAGTGGTAAGGTAAACAGAAATAGGCTAATACACAGAAACAGACACTTACATACAATTTAAGCTATGCACCAACAACGTCTCTATACTATATCATTTTGTCATGTCAGCTGACCATTAGCATGATGTCAAACGTAGCTACCCAAATGCAGAACTGCTGTATCATATAAAGATATTTGCAGATTGGCTGTCCATTGGAAAAATGTATTTTCTTATTTTCAATTTGCAAACTGGCTTTGCCACAGCATCAACAGTTTTCTGTTGGTCTCCTAATCTCTTATTTGATGAAGTATCTTGAGTCACTTAATTAGTTTGTTTATTGTCACCAATGCTGCTAGATATGGTAAGCACTGAATCAACTAATTAACAATAACTGACACAAACAAAACATTTTTAAGCCAGTGACATCACACGACCAGGTTGAAAGTTAATTTTGAAACTGTTTTGACTGCTAATCTGCAAACAGCTCTAAGATGACTGTAACACAATGAAGAATACAAGAGCTTCTGTCACAAACTTTATAGATCATATCCATTCAAAAATAGTTACTATGTAGGTAGGATAGAAAATAAACTCTATCTCTAGGGTTATTCTGAAGGCCTACACATGCTGTAACTGGAAGGAGCTTCTTCGGTTGTGATGCAGCACCTCCTGGGTAATAAGTAATCATATCTCCTAAGATAGCAGGTATGTCATGAAAGAATGCCAAGTGCACATAGACAGATCTTAACTAATCAAAGGCTTCCAAGCCTTGGCACATCAAAAGACATGCGATCTCCAAATGCCAAATTCTATCAGATTTGCAATGATGGGTAGAAAGCTCCATATATATACTGCATTATCACATGATCTCATATTAATATATAGTTAAGGATGATTATAGTTCTCTAAAAGTTTAATATTTCAGCTTATCAAAACTTTTCTTACTTTGCCACACACTGCAAAACAGAACCCAAAGAAGTGAACCACACTCTTAACAAAAATATTCTTTACGGAACCTTTAAAAGTTCTATAAGCTGGTATAGATAGGAACCCTTAATACTTCATTATTAGACTTTTCAGAAGGATCCAACAGCAAACAAAGACAACATTTAGATAATCCATATGCACTGAACTCCCACAATGGAACTCCTTTCTCTCAAGTTGGGAGCATAGGGTTCACTCATACGTATAAAGCCTACTCATCATTATTGAACCTTTCAATTTAATTGAACTCTCAGCAAAATTGAGAACCATTTTTTGGCTTTGGTTCTTTATATATACTACCAAGAACCTTTTTCTTTCAGAGTGCAGGTGTTTTTGACCCCTTATGATTTAGCTTCCTGTGTTCGGATGGCAGATTTGGTCCAGAGAACTATGTACTTCCAAGAATATTTCAAAAGCATAGCTGCTTCAAGCTCGTATTGGGTATGCTGTGATATTGGCAGAGCTAGAATCCATTGGGTAGCATCTAAACGCTGAGTCAACTTAAAGCACTCGAAAGCTGCAAAAAAGGATGGCGAAACTAAAGAAGAGAAAAAAAAGACATCATTTGCAACTCAAAGACATCCAATGGACAAAAACCTCCCATTAGCTTGGAGACTATAATGCTAATTCCAGAGTCAGAAACCCAGACCAAGCCATTGGAATTCTTTCTTCCTCAGGATACTATGACAGGTGCAAATTTCTGGACTGGTCAACTGCCCAATAGCTGCTATTCATGAATGCCTTGAGCCTAAGAACTTGGTCTTGGTATGCACCCGGACCAGCTGCAAGAAAGGCATACTACAGCCTGACTTGGCATGAAAGAGTGAGTTATAGCAATCGTAACAAAAAGTGGCTTGACAGAAATATCAAAAGGCATAAGAAATCACACAAATGATGACGTATGGAATATGGAAAAATATCTTTTGATGCGGAGAAATATAAATATGACTCTAAGCTATGTTCCAGTTAAGGCAAAAATCTGGGCCACATTGTTTTACTTCGCAATATGTCTTTATCAAACCTGCGGTTCTTCTTTGTGCGCCTATTTTGGCACCACACATGTCTGGAAAGTGGCAAAGGGCCCCAGAGCCTCGCATAGTTGTGGCGCACTCAACCACTAACCTCTGGGATTGCGAGTTCAATTGCCAGTCTGCGTAATCCATGTTCGATGGATCTTCATCCCAAGCCGATTGTCTTACAATGTATTTCAAGCCTCATTACCATGGTCTCCATTTGTTTTATTTAACTAAGGGACCAAAAATAGTAAGCACATAAATAGACATTGAAATGTTCTCTAGCCCACACCCTCCCACCAAGTCACCCACATAATTAGATTTTGATGAAATATCACTCTAAAATTGCATTGACAATGCATTTTGTGCTGTTATTGTTATATGCATATCTCAGAAAAACATTTAATTTCACATTTTCTCTATGATACTAATATGAATTATTCATTCACATAAAATTTAAGTATTAAATCCATTGAATTTATATAATGTCTTTTTAAAAAAGGCAGCTAATCACAACGAAAATGGGTGGATGCAAAATATATCTCATAATGGTATTCTTGTAATCAGAGGATTACGGACATACATTTTTCTTTTGTATATTCGTGCCAAATATCTCTTTTCCAAAGCTGCAAGTACATCGAACCGTGCTGTCAACAAACTACAAAGGAGAGGAAAAAAGTCATTTACGAGGTCTTGAGGGTCAATAAACAAGCCATTAAGAAGACATTGGGCTCTATAATGACAGCATGGGATGCATTGAAACAGAAGGAAGCATCTGAAAAAGAAGAGACAAGGGAAGATTCTCATTAGAACCACAACAAAAGGTTGACAAGGTGCGTTCCTCTTGCGTCTAATGCCGGAAGTCGAGGTCACCGAGAGGTTCGCATGCATCGTCAGTTGTGCGTTTGAGGTCAGAATTGGTGCAAATGTCGGTGCCATTTTCCAAATAACTGTCTTTTGTCGTGTTCTCCATCGAAACCAGAAGAGGACCGAGGCAGCAGGAGGTCACTCACAAGATAATGGCGCATAAGTACCATATGAACAGAACCATTTTCATCCTAAAGTAGGCTAATGTCCTGGGAGACTAAATAGTTTAACTAATTTTGAAGGCTTGAACATTTTAATTTCATTTCAGAGGCTTATACGGTTATACCTGCCATCTTGTGCCAATATCTCCTTATATTTATTTTGGAATTGCAATGGTTCAAATTCAATTGTTACTCACAACCTCATTGAAATGTGAGAAGAAGTAGCACACCCCAGCAATGAGAAAGTATCATCTTAATATAAAGCCAGTCCCTCCCTGAGTAATCAAAGAAAGCCAGAAGAAGTCCTTGCACAGAACATATGTGTTCAAACCAGAACCTTTGTGTGTTTCGCTAAGTAGCGATAAGTAGAGCTTGTCACGCAAATGGCGTATGAGAAATATGTAATCTTGTCTGTGTACTACGGCTTCAAAGAGGATGGAAATGACTTTGAGTCCCTTTTCAGCCATAAATTGGGAAAATTCACTCAGATAACGTATTATTGTTGTCAGACTAGTAATTATTATGTTTTGAAAGTGGGCTTATTTTGCTTCATTGACATTAAGGATGTCTGATACAAAATTGAGCCATTACTGCCTGTCTCTCTTTTTCTAGCAATTAGCCGGGAGATGACATATGGCTGGTAATGACATGTTTTCACAAACTGCTATTTATAAGCGACGGTAGAGATCTTGCTCCAATATAAACCTCAAGGAAACAAATTGTTTTGTTGAAATGAAAACGGTCCTTATTCATTGAATAGTAGTAATGCTGTCACAATGTCAAGAATGGGAAACATTATATAATCTAATTATTAATTGTTGGTCACCAAGGAAACAAATAACTTCAGGCCTCATCCCCTCAACTAACTAATCGAACCACATTCGCAGTTAAGCGCTTACCGGCTCTCCCAGCAAACAACATAAACTCATGTCAAGTTGTAAAAAAAAACATAGAGAGTTGTTCTCATTAGTTGAAGACTCAAAGTTAATTAAATGTCATAGAGGAAACCTTTGCTGGAAGAGAAAATATAATCTTCTTAAAGAGTAATACATGTTATTCTATCAAGTAAGCTCATAGCGTATAACAATTCGAAAACAATGCACAACGCAGCACTCCAGTTTTGTTCTTCTTGTCTGTCATATACTATAATATAATATAATGGATTATAGAATCACATAACATGGTGCATGCAGCATATAAATGTAAAATGTACACCCAAATAATATGAAAATAAATAATGTCTGTCTGTCTGTCTATCGGTCTGTCACCACTTTATTTTTCCTATGGATGTCTACATCAGTCTGCTTTGGTAACTCAGCTCCACGACAAGACACGATCTCATCTGCCAGCCCCACAATACACCGCCTTGCTCGTAATGCAGGTATAGCTGGTGAATTCAAGGTTCGTTCTGCAATTTCCATCAACAAATATAGCCAGGGTGAAAAACAGGAAAGGTTCTGGAAAGGAGAGCAGAGAAGTCATCATAAGTCAAATTACCTGTATTCAAAGGGTCCAATCCGCTTGAGGCTGGAATAGCGATTGGTGTGATTCATTTTGCTATTTCTGCTGATTCAATTTGGGCCGGTGGCCTGCAGGTGATTCGATTGACAGCCTTTTGTGGCCATCCGATCAGAGCTGAGCTGTGCCAGTGGCCACGAAAGCCCACAAATTGAGTTTCTTGAAGGAATGCAGCTCTACCTACAGTTGCTCCATGAATGATGGTGTCCGAGCTGTTGTGGAAGCATTTCTCTATGGTATGTATTATATATAGATGTGCTCACTGTATGGAAGAACGTTCATGAAGCTTTCCAATTCTCATCCCTCGCAGCCAAAGCATGACGCTGCATAAGCACACATATTTTTTTATGAAGTTCCGCCCTTCCTATGTACTTACTTTAATCCAAAGGTTTCATTCCAATCACTGACTTGCAAAGTTAATATCCGATTGCCGAAACAAAATCCTTTTCATTTCGTTCGACCTTCCATCCGTTAGATACATAAGCTGAGTGAGTGCCACTGTCCTCATGTGTAAAAAATATTGAGCGCTGTTCAAACACAGTTTAAAACATTGGATGCGGAGACCAGACCGGAATGCAGAAGTGATGTCATACTTCCACAAAAAGCCATTAGCAGACAGCCGGGTTCATCCAGCATACCTGACATGCTGCGGGCCGAGGCCAGAGTGCATTGCAGCCGATTGGCAAACAGTCCACGAACGCTACTGGCTTTAGTGTAAAGAGATGACATGTGACAATACTGCAGCACTGATGCATGCTCCGATGCAAAGCTCTGGCTGACGCAGGTTGCCAGAATCCAATCTGACTGACAAATCCAGCAAGCGTGAGGCCCATTCGCAGACAAGCGTGTCATACACAGAGCCGAAATGCCAAAGGCCAAATTGACGAAGACTGAAATGGACCAAAGCGATTTGGAGTTAGCATTGTAAGTCCTGGAACACTCCTTGACTAGACGTCCCAAGGTGGTAGTGAAGTAAGGGGTTTAGCTCATCCAGCTGTTCCAATAAGCACAGCTGCAAAAAGGGATAAGGGAGAGTCTTTGGTCTAATCCTTCTGCTCCTTTTCCTTTTTCCGCCATGGTCCCGCGGCACTTTTCTCCATAATCAATCGCAAGCTTCATCACTATTCGACCCAACCCCAGCAGGTGTACTGACCATGCATCAGACAAACTGTACTCAGTACACAAGGCCTGTGGAATAGGGGAGTTAATCGGAAAACGAGTCAACACAAAAAACCCATGAAGGACATTTACTGCACAGGTCATCAGCTACCACGCCTTCACATCGATCATTTGTGCTTCAGCTACTCGTTCGATAGATAATCCTTCAATTAATTGTTCTCTGCGAGGTCTCTGATCCGACATGCCAGTGTCACAAGACGTTCGCAACCTTGGCTGTCAACCGTGTCATGTTTTGCTCCATTAAATCCTCCACTAGCTGACGCTGGCAGTTTCTCTTCAAATAGGTTACTCTATTGACAGCTCATAGACATTCAGTAATCCTACAGTCATTCATCGTTAAAAGAAATAAATCACAATTTTGTTCAACATTCATTAAAATATCCATATATAGAGTCGGTATCAACACAGGTAAAAATGCTATTCGCAAGTAGAACCACTTGTCACGGTACTTAATAAATTCCGACTTGAAAGTAACTGATTAATCAGGGTGAAGCAGCGACTGACACCCATAAAAGTGTAGTGTCATACAAAATCAAATATTGATTAACTGTTATTCTGATGATATATGAATGTCATTGTGTAAACCAATGGCATATAAGATCTTCCAGTGTGCATTGGTGAGATGACCTGCTGGAGGTCTGATGCTTCCGAAGAGAATGTTGGCCACTTGTTACTTGGCACCGGGGCAGTTCATTAGCCGTTCGTGGCTTGAAGAAAGTTGAAGTCCACTGCGTGAGCTTTGCCCGGACTCAACAACACACAACCTTCATTATGATTGCATGTGGCTTCTCAACTCCCAAGTCTGGACTCAAGGATGCTTATAATGTGGGGATGATGTGCACCTGCTTCCAATGCTTCCACCACTGACTACTGATGTGGCTGTTGCTGCTGCTGATGCTGCAGTTGCAGATGTCTTCTTTTACTCTCTACATCCTTTTTTTACATCTCTTTACCTTTAGCTGTCAGTAATTTTTTATCCTCTGCATTTCCACCTTGGTTGATAAATCCACAAATCAAGAAAGCACCTATAAATAGCAGCTGAACGGTTTACATTTCATTCTCTCCTCCTCAGATGTTTAAGATCAGAGGAATTCCAATGGTCTCTTAGCTGCCTCACTTGCAGATCATTAGTGCACAGATCTGTCCATTTCAGATGTTGCCTTGCAGTTCAGACAACAGACTCAGGTAGGTATGGTGGCTTAACACACCTGGCAGCAATGCAGTTTCCAGTCGATATGGCACTGTTCAATACTATCCAGGCCTGCTAGAGCTGCATGGCTCATGAAACCCTTGCCAGCTTTTAACTAATGTGTAATGTATCCAAACAGAGTAGCTGAAAACTGAGTACTCTAACTGCTGCTGACTGCTGTCACTGCAGTTTAGTGCCATGTAATTATTGCTCATTAAGCCCTGGAGGGCGCCTGAATGTCACCATTTAATACGACTGTTTCCCTGCTCCCATATCGGAAAGAATAGACCTAATTGGAAGAAAGAAAAACCACCAGGAGCCACATTGCCTGTCACTTGAGGCAGCCAAGCCTAGTGGATATCAACTGTCAAGTGCAAAGGCATTTACAAACTTTTAAATGAAGTAAATGACTCTGTGACAGCTAAGTACACCATCTGTCAAACTCGTGACAATGTGAGAAAAATGGAACAAGAGTGAACAGTAAAAGCAACATCAGTCACTTAAATGAGAATTATGGTTTCAACTTGGTTCATTCTGGTAAAAGCCAGCCATTCTTTGTGATTCATCATTCTGTGAAAAAGTGAATATTTTGCCAAAGGAATATAACATTGCAATAAAGGGAGAGAGTCACCATTTCATAAATCACAAGAGGCTTGAAGGGTGCTCCTGTCCTAATTAGCCTACCAAGTGCATACTTACAGGACGTAAAACCCCAATGATCAATCCTTTCACCATAAACAGCATATTTTAATGTATTTTACATTATATATATATATCTTAGGAATCCATTCATGTACAGCTCAATGAAGAAAAACTGACCATAGGTCTACAGTTTGTCTCCCCGAGCATAGGACAGACGTTTGGCCAGTTATCTCAGCAACCAGAAGTCATACAGTAGAAATACACCTGCCTATGTGTAGCCTAGCTTTGTTGTAATATGAATATCACATTTTTGGTGCCATTTTAGTCCGGCTTTTGCCAAGTAAAGACATCAGGAGTTCCATTTTGCACTATATTGACATTTGTGAAGCAACCAATCTAATGCATAAAGGGCAGTGACGTCATAAATGTGCACTGCAGTGCCACCCATAGAAATATATAGAACGGACATGAGGTTCTAGCAGATGAAGCAACCAAATCCACCATCTTGGAACTGCCCGGCAGCCTGGCATTTGGTAACCGTGACGTCACCAATAATAGTGACGTCACTAGTAACAATGGCATCATGTCACGTCACAATCAGCCAAACACAACATCTTGTTGCTCCTGCTGTGATGTCACAATGACGTCATGTCTCGGCAGTTCCAACATGGCGGATTTGGTGACCTCATCTCGAGATGGCATCATACAGCCTCATGTCCATTCTATGTATTTCTATGGTGCCACCCCAGACTTTCTTGTCAAGTTTGTATCAGCAGAACCACCAATCTCATTCTGTTGATTTTCATGGAGTGTACAAACAACGTTAAATTTATGTCCCAATGACAGATAGCCCCTGACATACTGTAGTGCAATGCAGTCCATAACTCCATATACGATTACCAACCTATCTTTGATATACGAGTACAACCCCTTCCTTCTGCCAGATGATAAATAACAAAAAACCTTCACACCCAAAAGCAGTCTTGTTTATCACAGGATGACTGCACGTGGTCTCAACCTATTGTGCACTCTTATTATGTATCATCATATCTGCGGCGAGGTAATCTTTACCATTCTCAAGAAATGAAAATCTGGAAAATCTGTTGTAAAGTATGATGTGACATTACCAGTTATGGCAAGTTATCCTGAACTTTACATATATATGCATGGAATATCATATATTATATTCCATAGCTGGCCATAAAACAAATAAGTGTTCCAATGACCTTTCTTTTTTTGCTGTTTTTTCTTTTTTTCGAAGACCGAACAGCAGCATGAATACTGCAGCTCGTGTCTGTCTTTTTACAATGCCCACACAGCCATCAATAAGCGAAGCATATGTGCAGACCACCAGAACAGGGCCAGCGGATAACCCTCAGCATCTTGCATTAACTTTACATGAAGCAGCAGGCTAACTTGGCAGCGGGCCATTCGTCTGGCTGGCTTGATAAGAACAATTCCTTATGGCAAACCATGGACAGCCAGCCATTTCTAAAGTGCAATCGAATTAATATGGAAACATGAAGTCTGTACATGTGGGTACCATGACCTACCAGGCCCAGCAGATAAGGTGCTTGGTTCATACGCGCAAGGTCATGGGTTGAATTGGGTTCAAATCCAGCAATGGCATGGGAGGGAAGTTGGCAGATCCTCCTGAAACTATTGCCTCCGCGCCGCACCCCACCAAGGTGCAATATACCTATTTTGATAGGCCTAGCAAGAGGGTAATTGCAAACGAACATATTAGGCACGATTGCGATAACTCGGAGTGTTATCCAAACTTCATCCTCTGTAAAAGAGCAAAATTGTCACATGTGGGTGCAAGGAAAGCGCCCTGCCATCAGCCGGCAACCAAATGCATGTACGAGTATGCGGGATCTTAACCGTCTTTGGTGGCACAGAACCCATTTTTCATGTGAACGGCTTTCAACCTGAAATTTTTATAGGATGCAATTGCATGCATTGACAACATGTAGGCCAAGATGTAAAGTCGGGTTAATCACAGAATTATGCATACTTAATTATATTGGCCTCGAACCAGGAAAAACTCCTGATCCTTGCCATAAGGATTGATTGAATGCACATTATATAAATGCGATATCATAAAAGTCCTTGATTAAGATATTTACCAATCGAAAAAGGCTCATTGATTGATAAAGCTTGAAATGTTTTTGGATAACTTAGTTCTAGCATGGTGGGAGCTGAGTTTGATCTCTGGCCTTGCAGGTAAGCACACATGCATGCACTCCAAAATACAGGACAAAATTAAATTTCCGAACACTAAATTTAATTTGAAACATCCATGGTGGTTTTTGCATAGAACTTTGGTTTTTTTTCCCGAAAGGTTTTGACAAAACAGCTGTACAGTATTCAAACCAACCTTAATTGGAATGATATAGAGGACAAACCGAGACACTAATCAGGCTTTTTGTGAGAGCATTATTTTTAGAGTGCATGTAACTGGGAACGTCTCATACTGGAATTATTGTGACCTAATTGTATGGTCACTGTCTGTTCTGTTTCAACCATCGTCTCTGCAATATACAGGAAAACTAAAAAAAGCCACAATGTCAATCACCTTGTTCATCCTGTTTATGGTTGACTGTTTTAAAGCTATTTTTGGAACTTTATCCAATATGCATATATTGGCATAGGATTGGATGTTAGATAATTTATATTTGAACAAGAATTATGTATTGAATTGATTGATTTTTCTATTCCTGTAACAGACAAGGAATTTCACAGACAGGTGACCAAATGTATTATTTATCGTGCACTATTGATAATGAGAGTTCATTCGCAAGTTGAGACAGGAAATCTACCGATTGTCACTCAATATGCTGGAAATGCTCTCGCATCATTATAAACCGAAATACAAAGAGCTTGCCAATTTCTTGTTTCTTCCTTATTGATTTCGCTGCATTTTATTTTTATTTTAAGGAAAATGCTTTGATGTTAGCCATTAATGATATTTGCTATTTGGCAAGGGATATGGTTAAGTCAAACTTGCAGAAGAAGCTCCAACACCCAACAGCAGTGAAGAAGTTTGCAACTTTTTGTGCGCTTCCAAAGTCACAAGCACCGCTGCCAACGTCATTTGTCAATTTGCCCGTTTCATTGAATATTCTGTTTTATGCCGATTGTCATGGAAGTTGGTTGAGTCAATAAGACGCAGATGAGTTTCTTTCAACGCTTCAATTGTTCCGAGTGATGCATTGTGCTCAACATCTGACGAGTCCTTTCAAGCACCTGCTGAGAAATGAGCCAGAAAATATCAATAGAGTCTCCGCTACATTTTAGAACCGTCACTCACATGCGATTATCGATCATTTTGAGCGCGAGATAGCCACATGATATATTTTTAGAACTTCAATGGTCCGTATTGTATGAGAAATCAATACCTTACACAATAATCCCCTGGGATAAAACTTTTTTTGTCAACGATTTTTGTGATTATGTATGTGATCATTTTAAAAAGTATAAAAGAGGCAACATGTGCTTGCCAAAAGACTTTGAAGATTTTTATTGCCTTTGTGAAATAGTTATGACTTTTCCATCTATCATCATCTCACTATCCATCAATCTTATGATGATAGAATAAATTCAGCCATGGGACACAAAACCGTTACACATACTGTTTATGTGTTTAAACATCTGCACCAGCCTCTTCTATTGATTGCTTGGGAGATGAGTCGGTTTTTTCATAATTGGCCAAAACAAGCCGTTTGACTGCCGGCATCATCATCAGAGCCAAAAAGAACTGCCGAAGAACAGAAAACAAAACAAAACACAGCTGATTGCAGAGAAGCACAATAAACAAAGCGCAACCACCACAAGTGATGGAATCTCTGAGTAAGCATTTTGGCAAAGGGAAGAATTTGAGTGAACCTACAAATTTACCAGCCAGCTAACTTCACACAATGCAGTGGTCTCTGAGTTATAAATGGGCAACCATTAGATATAAAGTTTTGAAAAAAATAAATCATTTCGCAGTGAAGTAAGTAAATTCATCCTTGGCATGGTCGATATTGATAATTCCTGGTGGAATCAATTCTTAACGGGTTAATGTCTGATTTAGAGACTAATATTTGAGGATGTGACAGGCTCAAAATGAACAATTAGGCTTTTAAAACTGTCAAAACTGTCATCATTAGCATGACAAAAATCATTTCCTGTCTCAGGGAAAAATGAAAGCTACCAACATACAATCTTGTGAGGTCATACCCCTATCCCTGGCATGTTATTCTGTTTAACTTACAAGCAGTTTGTAAGGTTATCCTATACTTACAGCGCTATCAGGGAAAGCTGTTTGACGTGCATACTACTCATCAATGAGGTCAAAAGTTATTCAATGACAAATTGACACTTCTTTTCAATGTAATTGATAGGGCATGTTGTGAGGTCATTGATGGCCATCAGCAGCTAAATTGTAAGTTCTCGCCACTCGTAGACAGTAAAATCTGTTATGTTTACAGCCAAACACTTTGATATAGAATTAGAGTGGACTGTGGCACTGTGAAAATGGCACTTCGTGTGTCATCATGCTGATGATTTGTCATGATCAAACGCAATACTTTCTTTGTTAATTTGATTGAAGGAGACTTATCCCACTTGTTGTGTGCCACACAGTGCCACAGTCCACTCTAATTCTATATCAAAGTGTTTGGCTGTAATGCAATGCAACTCTTGAGCGATAAAGAGAGCTGCGCGTGAAACCACCTTCTTGAATTTAGAATTAAGGTTGGCTAACAGAAATGTCAACTCAATTTCTGCATCTTGATGATAACAATTTGCACAATTTCATCGTGACAACTTTGACAGGAATGTTGACTTGAAAGAAGATGCCTTGATGGGCATGTTTTTGCATTGCATCATCACGTTGCATTGCCACTCTGCAGCCACAGCAATTTCAGAGTGAGCCTGAACAAACTTGCCAGTTTCATCAAAATGAACCAATAGCCTGTTATTGGAGATTTTGTAATTGCGGCAGTGCAAACCATCAATGCCTCCCAGGGGGAGACAGAACGGGAGAGCACACAGACACAGGAGTAGGCTCTCCAATTGGAAATCCCATTGCCACGTCATTGCAAGCCCATTCACTTGTCATCGCTCTTTTATCCAAGTTATTCCATTCGCTCATTCATTGTGATGATCGAGGATTAAAAAGTCATTTGGAAGACTTAAAAAATGAAAATTTAAATGGTTTGCATTTCATCAGAACCACATCCATTCATGTTAAAGAGCTTCTGCTTACGATGGTCCCTTAAGCGTTGGTTTACTGCACGAATTATATTATGGGAGGCATAATGGGGCCCAGTTCAGTATTAGCGAACACGGCTGCCAAACGTTACAGCTGAAAAATTACAATTTCTTAAAGAAATGCACTGGAGTATTCTTGCTAGATCATTACATATTCTTACCATGTTTGACTGTATGACTAAGAGTAGTTAGTGAGGTAGTATCCGATACTTGCAACGCTATCTGGACATGTCGTTGAATGAGTCGCAGCATTCATCACTGAGGTCACAACTTGTAATGCGGGCTTAGCACCCGCTAAGGTTCATTGAACTGTGGACAAGCGCGGGGTTTGCTGTTGCACAGTCTATGTTTTTCTGTCATGTGTGTATTTCATGTATTTTCTGCCTTCACTCATGTTACTTCTTTCTTCACAGTTTTCACTCCTTCTCACCTTCTTTTCCCATTGTGTGTTCGCCTTCCTGGCTCTATTCTTAGACTCTGTTTCCTTCACCTCTCAGCTGTCACAAACATCTTCTCCACTATATATCTATCTCTAGTGCTCTTCCTTCTTGTCGCATCTTTTCCTTTCGCACAGTGCACATGCACGAGAGGCCAGGCAGCCCTGCACATCGTTCATCTTCATGATTTCTTCATTATTTTCTCAGGGATCTTCATAATTTTCAATTGGAATTTCTTGGAACTTTGTGATATCTCTCCATAGCCTCTCCACTCTTCAGGTGCGACAATTCTTCACAGTTTGGCAAGGTCTTGAGAGGGCCACTCATTCTCCACTGTGTTGATTTGGCTAATCAAAGTCCTTTGAAGTTGGGTTTTGGTGGAAGCCGAGAGTTCCGCCCCGAGTCTCCGGGGCCCTCTCCCTACGCATTGCTGTCTACACTATTGTTCATCTGTGTCTTCACGATTGTTCATCTGTGTCTTCACGATTTTTCATCTGGGTAACCTGTCCATGTGTGGGATCTGATCCAGCTGAGTGATACTGTTTCATCCACGTCTGTGACTGCCTCTTCGCTTGGATTCTCCGGATCTCCATTCATCTGACAGACCACAAAATTAGGTGAGCTCGTTTCCTTCTAATTGAGTCGATTTAGGGTGGCACAGATGTCCGTTAAGTTGCGTTTGCTAACGTGCCCCTAGTTCCCACTCGTCTCATCAGCTCACCTAATTGTCTGTCTGTAACATATAACATGCATGGGCCTTCGCCCCGCTGATTGAACTGTATACCCACTGTACCATCCTGATTCCAGAGACCATCATTCCATCTACCCTGGACCCGGGACTTAAATCGCCTCAGGACATCTCCGCTGGTTTCGCCATCGATCACCTCGCCTCCAGGAGTACCTACCTTCAACAGGATCATCGTCCATCGACCAACATTCCTTCGTTACCATCAACCAACCATCGCCGGGTGAGCTCGTTTCTAACCACATTAGCATTAAGATTCTGGCTAACTTACATTTAAGCTACTGACATAGGCACTTTGAACCCTTCCGCACATGCGGTGCTTAAGCCTATTAGTATTAAGTCAGTTCACGTTGCTAGCATAACAACTTTTCCTTCATCTAATGATGTCACCGATCTGCCGACTCTGCGAGTTGGTCGTCTAGCAAGCTAAGTGGTTCGGTTCTCACCTGTCTTTTCCTTGGCTCAGGCCACGGTATTGAATTTCGATACTCACACTTTGTTCCCCTTCCAGGAGAAGCTTATGACGAAGCCCAAGTGTCGTTCCTGTGGCCGTCCCTGCAAGCATCACCCCGGCCCCACTGGGAAGAGGTGCGCCGTCACATATCTGGAGGCCATAGAGGAGGCAAACAGGCAGGCCCGTCTAATGCAAGAAGAGGAGGCAGAACGTCAACGTGCGCATCGTGGCCAGCCCCGTGTCGCCTACGAAGAGCCAGATTCCGTCACAGAAGACGAAGACTCCAATTCGCCCCCAGCTGGAGGAGCTGCCCAGTCGACCGAATCACCCACCCGAGAAACAGCGCACCAGCAGGCCTCGGCTATCGGAGGAGCCCTCGACGCACTGGCCAATATGGATTGGTCCACCAACAACGTGAGTAGCCCTACTCCAGGTGTCGACGAGTCTCTATCGAGGTGGCTTAGTGCCCCCCATTCCAACGCTCCCGCCAATCCCAGCGTTGGGGACTCCCTGTTATTTAGCCATGCTAACGTTAATGCCCCCCCTGTAGTCACCACCAGTAACTTTAGTCGAGCAGGGAGTGGCTTAGGGGCTAATCCTAGTGTTAGTAGCCAAGCTGCAGGTGGCTTCGGGAGTCATGGTTTTCCCACTTTTGGAGCTTCTCAGGGCTTCCATCGGCCCACAGCCCCAACGAGCTTTGGCAGTGACCGCCCCCCGGGCTTATCACGTTCCCTCCCCCTAATAACTCTGGTCAGCCTAGTCGATTCGTATTTTCATCAGCTGCCGTCCCCATCTTCTCCTCTGCCCCACAACTCAGCTTCAGTCGTTCAATGACAAATTGACATTCCGCTTCAAAGTGTTGTTAAATAGGGCCTGTTACAGTCCTCGCCATACTTACAAGGGATCTCAAGTTCTTTTCTATGCTGTTGAACTGTGATGTCAGAGATGACTCTATTCTAGCATTGCAATATATGTTAATTAACTACAAGCTCTGATGTCATTTCAAACTGGGTCAGATTCCCCAGCTTCTTATGTTGATCCTGCTGAACTAATTGTCACAGTTTCAACAAAGTGTCAGAGTAAGAATTTTATAAGGGATAGCCCCTACAACCACGTCATCACAGCTTGATAGCCAATGGGCTGACAGTAAACTACGCATCACAGTTCAAACATTGATATATTGAAGGAAGCATTACATTTGTGATCCCAATGATTTATCACAGCAGTCACCAGTCTAATCCTACCAAATGGCAGCTTTGTGAGCATTCACAGTAGACAACTGTTATAATCCCCACAGAGTTGTTTGATTAATCTACAAACTTGCTAACTTACAACTTTAAACTTTGATGGAAGTTGGTATAAACAGAAGACTTTGACAATTTGTTTGTAAACACATGGATTATGTTATGTATATTTGTTCTGGCAGCCTATTGGCTGAGAGGCTGTGATGTCAAACTTGTATGGGTTTTCCAAGACCCAATTTTCACTCTGACACTGAGTTGAAACTGTGATGCTCGGTTTGGTGGATTCACATTGGCTAGAAGCTGGGGAATCTGACCCAGTTTAAAATGACATCACAGCTTGAAGTTAATTTAAATATATTGCAATGCTAGAATAGTGTCATCTCTGACATCACAGTTCAACAGCATAGAAAAGAATTTGAGATTCCACGTAAGTATGACAAGGACTGTAAGATGTCATTGATGTCCACAAACAGCTGAATGGAAGTACTCATGAATAATTCTTCGACTGTAAAGACCTGGACGTGATGCCTGGCTACGTGACCCATGTCATATATGTAAGTTTCAACCTATGCCGATAGTTCATACATTTGGCCTCATCAACATGATCCATTGGTCCCTGCATGACTGCATGTCTCTCAACTTCTCAAGCAGTATGAGTGCAAAAGATGGGAGGTAAAGCCCTGGACCTAACACCAAAAAGTTTACTAAATTAGAATCAAGAGGAATGTGTTTGTAGGAGAAGTTCTATTCACCAAGACTTTCTCTTTGGCAACTTGATAGACAAATAATATGTACATTTTTTGCTTATTATCGTTTTCATAGCTACATGTTTTTTGAAAACTTCGTTTTGCAGTTAAACTGTGACATCATCAGGGTATCTGTGAATGTGATTGGTCTAATCTTCAATATGTGACATATGAGTTCAGAGTTTGACATCACGGTTTATGACAAAAGAAATTAAAACTGCCAGGCAATGTTAACGTTTGTGTACAACAACAACAAGCAACTTATGTCTAAGCTGATTGTCACACCTTACCAGAAGAGTCGCTATTCAATGTTTCCCAAACAAAGCCTGTTTTATTGTTTGTCACAAGACACTCATCATCACAATTTCAAGTCACTTTGTTACATTAATTTGTTGTTAGTCATTGTACACTGCAGGCCGAAAGTTTGGAAACATAACATTGCTGGCGCAATCCCAGTTAAATGAGCAAATTCCTAAAAGAAAAAATATTTGAAGATTGTTGGATGTCATTTCTAGCAGAATCATTTTACAATCTGAAATTTGGCAGTTATTTAGAAAACCTGTATATAAATATAGTCATATAGCATCTTCATATAATTTGTGATGGCAACTGGGGTAAATTGCATGTTGAATGGCCAAAAACCGGGAAAATGGCATGTCCAATGATTGCCTGGTTTCATATAAATCAGTGCTGTGGCACTATTTTTGCAGGTATTTATTTGGAAAGTAAATGGAAATGTTCCTAACAGTAATGGCTTTCAAGTTCAAGGTGGTGGTGAGCAGCTTATCATTTCCCAAGTTTTGGCCAGCAGTGTAACTCTCCTTTGAGAATGATATAGGCCTAAGTGGTTTGTTTGCTTCAGTTACATTCTATTGAAGTATCTATTGACCACTGTGGGTATTAAGGCTAAACCAGGTAAACATGCCTTATCCATGTGTCAATGCATTTCGGCAGTTTCTTGAAATGTGTGCTTGTTATATACAAAGTTATGCAACTGTTTCTGTGACATCACAGTTTTGAGATGAAGCAAAGTACAAACTGGAAAAACACGTATCTATGAAAACGATAATAATTAATTAAGCTGCCCGAGGACAAACAAGCTTAGGTTGTACATTTACTCATTATATACATGTTTGCATATCAAAGGAGCAGGGATGCCTCCAGAGAAGAACTTTTCTCCTTTAGTAATATTTAAGGGAATTATGAGAACAGATATGCTTTCATTGCACTATACTTAGCCATAGAATTTCTGAGGTTATACCATTCGACACCTCTGTCAGCCAATCATGAGCCAGTATTTCACTGCAATAAAACCCATATTCTTTGTTGTCCAGTTATCCTCCCATGGGAGAATAATAAGTGAAGCTGTGAAAAACCCAAAGCAACAAATGACAAGTTTCAGTTTTGTCTTATGGTATAAGCCGGTTATTCACCGCGGGATCGGCTATATGTGTTTATCACTAATAGCTAACGCCCTCGCTGGATAAATCACATATTGCCTCTCCCTAGGTGAATAACCTATACTTATCTTTATGGATGTTATTTTGTCTGGTGAAGAACATTTGCCAGATGTCAGTCCCTCATACATGTAGCTGCAAAGGAGCAAGTTGAATCTAATGGTGCTTTGGTTTGGCAAAACCAAGTTATTTGACCCACATTACAAAGAATAACAAAGCCAACACCACTTAAATTAGTAACAAGCTTTTGGTAATTAGCCTGAAGCATGCTTGTAACACACAAGACCTTTGTAAGAAGGCAGTAGAACTGCATAAAGCTATGTAGTTCGACCAAAATAGTTTTTATGAGGTCTTGTTCCAAATGTTGATGACGACACAGAAGTTAATTATGCATAGTCACGGATTTAGAGCAAGGTTTCTCTGCAGAACTCTGGTTTCATAATCTGGGGATACTTAGCTATTGGGGGTAGTACAAGGTTATCAGAAATCAACGATGTTTGTTTTGCTTGTAACGAGATTACCATGTTTCTTAACAGATTACTGACGATAAATATAACCGAACCGGTGCTGTTTGAAATAGATCTTTGTGTAATATTTTAGTGTTTGTATAATGTGAACTATGGTTATACAAAAGCAATATAATACATCTTTACATCCGGTGAAGTACGGTTATTACTTTTGGATTATCGAGAATCTCAGTCAAAGCAACTGTACATGTATGTCATATCTTTCCTGAGAAAATAGTATACATCCATTTGTCATTGAGATACATTCAATATTAATGACATGGTAAGTATATATTGTATGACTCACCTAGTAGAGGTTATGAGTCATTAAATGTATGGTATAACATAGGGTAAGGCATCACTAGTTCATTTTGGTTATCACTTATATTTCATAGGCTGCAACATGGATTTGGATGTGGTTTGGCTAACCACTACCACGAAAGGATGATTTATCTTCAGCACCCTTGAAGAACGATGTCCTAAATTAGGAAATTTAAGACAAACTTTACTTTTCTATCATTTTGACAATTGGTTTTTGGTATAAGTTTGGCTTTCCCAGAAGCCTACAGCATTCATGACAATACAACGGTATGGTATTTTCACAATCCCCTATTGGAATGATATGGAGCACACACCCAAAACTCAGTTACGGTTTTTTATGAGCTCTAGTGTACTTCCAATACTATTGAAATGAAGGAAAGATGAATCTTCTTAAAACTCAAATTTCATTGTGGGTAGTTGGCATTATAATAAATCAATTATTCAGTGCATTCTACTGCTTGTCTGTAACAATTAACTCAGCTTTCAATTACGATTTTAATTAACCTTTCGCACTCAATAATGAAGTTCAGGTTCACGCGGGAAAGCAAAGAGCAAGCACACATGCAGTTTACCTGGGGGACAAGAAGTCTTCTATTTTGATGGGAATGTACTCTTGGTTTCCACCGTCAGGAATGGTAAATGAGTGTTGAGAAATGAACGGAGATTGGGCCTTAGAATCGACATCCCCTGGGCATCCTGGTGGCCAGGTGTTTTGTGCCTTGACATGGCTCTTTCCTTCCGCGTTGTTTGTTTGACCTTTGGGTGTCTGACGTTGACCGCGTGGCTTTCCCTTCTTGGTCTTATTGCAGGTCAAGGGGCTTGCAGGATGGGTCCTTTGGGGCTGCAGTAAGTCGAACGCAATGTCTTTTCTGTCTCGAGGGGCCTTCCGCACTCGTCTGTTGTGGTGGCAAGGGTGGAACTTATTGTTACAGGCTCTGAAGTGCCGCGCAAATTCCTTATGCGATTGCTGTGGGTCGCTAGTCCTGTGTACACCGACGTATAAGTTTCCCTCTCTCTCAGGTGGTACATAATCAGGCGTGAGCTGCTGCTGGCTACTCCTCCTGGAACTTCTGTTGGGGAACTGGCCACTGCTGCTGTGTGAGGAGTTTGGTGTGAGCAGCGAAGTATGCTCCGACCCGGAAGGGGCCTGTAGCTGCTCAACAAGTACCACTTGTTTCTGTGTCTTCATTTCTCTTCCTGAACCCTGCCCTTGGACCCTTGGAGTGGCCTGGCTTTGCTGCTTCGTCTGCTGTTACATGCAGGGTACTGCCACTACATCATTATCCAATCAGCAACCCAGTTTACTCCAACTGATAATGCTTCACCAATTTTGTAGCACTGAGTACAATCTGTACAATGAATGTGGTGCCAATGGCCTCGTCTAGTTTCCTGTCATATCACAACATTGCTTTGTTTTCTTGGCCAGGCCAGTCAGACCTGTGGCTGCAGTTCCACGGACCCACTCAACTTTGCTCCCAATGCCAGTACACTTGCTGAGTACAGTAGCAGAACAGCAATTGCAGTTTTATGGCCAACTTGACCCACTAAAGTCTGACTAAATACCCCAACACTCATGGCGTCTCAAATGGACCCAACATCTTGAGTAATAGCCTCTCAGATAGGTGAATATTCCATTGATGTAGAGCCATGTTGTCATATCAATTTAGGTTCCCCTGTTACACCCAATCCAGCCTGGGGCTAGGCTCACATTTCTGTGCAGAATTGATGCTATCTCTGTTACTTCTTTCTGGCTGCAAGCAGTTATTGATATCCATTCACTCTGAATGTTTCCTCATGCTCCATTACCGGCATTAGAGTATCAAAGAGAGCACCATTCTAACAGTTTTGGCTTTTCCCCCTTTCTAAAAAAGTATTTCCTTTTGACTATTGTATACGACATACCATACTCCAGTGTATGCCATACTGTCATTGTAAGTACATGAACTCCATTGATGTACAGCAGCTAAACATCCTGAATAGAGATGGGATCATTTCCAGACCAGTCAGCCAGACAGCTGTAGACAATGATCAGTGTTTCAACTTGCTTTGACCATTGCTGGCCACAGGCCACACTCATCCCAGGCTTTGTATCCTGTGATTGGCATCGTCCAGAGGCCAGGGGACGTGCAGAATTCATAAGTAACAGGACAATGAGGACATTGCCATTTATCAACATACATAGAATGGAGGTTAAAACAGCTCCTTGTAGCACTCCATGTGTCTGATGATGATGCCATGCAGCATTTAAAATGCACCATCAATGCTTTAGTTGGCCGTTGCTACTCTACCATTGTAACAACCAGGGATGCAGAATATGACATCCTTTTTGTCAATAATCTATTGCTGCTCTGACCATTTCCATATAGCACCATAATAAGTGCGACAATTGAACACTCTCATTGATCTGTTTGTGGCAAATTTGACAAGATGGTTTCTATAATTAGCCATAACAAGTCCACTCCAACCACAACTACAGTAAGCAACACCGGTGCCAAAATACTGCTGTGTTAAAAGCAGTCCACAGCACTGAAGGAATTTCATTGCATGACAAACAGCCTTTCAGAGCTTCACCACAATAGCATGTGAGGTTATTTTAGAGAGGCAATAAAAGTCTATCAATCTATCTGTTTGTCTATTTACTATTTGCCTTGTGTCTGTCTGCCATCCATGAAGCACCTTTTCTTTCCTCTGTCTGTCTATCAATCCCAGTTGTCTGTCTGTTGATATAATTATTATCGAGTCTATTTTTGTATCAGGCAATGTACCCAGCAGTAAATTTAAGAAAGTGAAATCTATAAATTGTATCTGTCTGTTTGCCAGTTAGTGTAATGATTATGAGTCCACATTATGGCCGTTTCTGCACCAGTGACTCCATAAAAAGTCACAATTTAAGGGATGACAACCTGTAATAGTAATCTACTTTATGCTGTAATTGCTCTTCATGCCAATCTATCAAGCTAACTACCAACTGAGACTCAATTTGAGAGTAATGGTGACATCCGCTAAGAGCAGCATGCACTGCATGCAGCATTGCAGTTTGATATCTGACAGAATCTCAGAAACCATTAATTGTCAGCAAAGCCTCAGATAGATAGATACATAAAATTTATAAATAGATACATATGGTAAGTGCAGCCCTATAAGTTCAGACCTATAGCACACGCAAGAGTTGATTGATCAGAAAGCAGAGTGAGCGGGAGTCCCCAACATTTTACTGTAACACATTTGCCCCCATTTGAACAACCTTTTACGCCTGCCAAGCACAGACACTGAAATCGCCAATTTACTGTCTCATCTGATTGACATCTAGCTGGTGGTTTGCTCTTGAAGGACAGCTGAAAAATGTATGCTTCTCCTGGTTCAACCCATGAAGGCAAAGACCTCAAGCGGATCACCGGGAGCAGACATGACTGAAAGTTCAGCAACCACTGAGCCATTCAATTGCCAGGAAAGCGCTAACCATATAGTAGATCTGGCATCTTCGTTACCCAATAAAGCAATTGTTTTGAAACATATTTATAAACATTGACATCACCATTCATTAGATGTCTTCCACTAATGACACACTCCTTCAGACACGACATGAAATAAATTAACAGATAATAGGTTTTGTAACCAATCTCATAGAAAGCTATTTTTCTGCGGCCACTGTATAGTAGATGTACAATGAACATTTAGGTCATTCATTAACATCACCCATGGACCTTTATTCAGAATTGACAACTGTTGTCAAGTGCTCATGACAACCATTGTCATGTGGTTTTTCACTAATGGATGTAGTAATAGGTTTAAAGATGTCGTTGGTCACTCCCATGTCACATTTGTGTCTGTAAATTCTAGTCATTCCTGGCGAAATTCAAGTACAAGCATGCAAACGATCAATGCAAAATAAGAGATCTGCTCGTGAAGCGCTGGAACCTCGAGCGATATTGGGCCAATAATCCCCGAACCGTTCTCAAAAGTCCAATAAACGTTTATTGGGAGATCAATTATCAGATCAGCTTCTGTGTGTAAGATGATTAAATTCGACCAATCAATTCAATGATGCTATTCTCAAGCAGTATTTCGATCCTGATGGATGCATCTGTGTCGCTAAAGATTCGCTACAGGCAAATACACCTTTCAGGTGTCAGCCTGCCATATGTTTGCTTGGTCCAATAAAACTAGAAACTTCTAACAGAATTTCAAATGATACTTAAACTAAGGAAAACTGAATCAATGTAAAAGAAAGGGCCTGTACCGAAATCATTGAGATCTATAGATCTTCAAAAACAGCTCAATGTAATCACTGTTCTCTCCCAAGGCCCCATTTAAGCATGTAACTCCCAAACGGAGCCTCCATTTGGGGCTTCAGGAAGTTATGGGAGTTGGCAGGAGTTGGCGGGAGTTAGTGGGAGTTAGTGGGAGTTAGTGGGAGTCAGTGGGAGTTAGTGGAAGTTACGGGAGTAAGTGGGAGTAAGTGAGAGTTAGCAGGAGATAGCGAGAGTTAGTGGGAGTCACGGGAGTTAGTGGGAGTTACCGGAGTTAGTGGGAGTTAGCAGGAGTTAGCGGGAGTTAGTGGGAGTTACGGGAGTTAGTGGGAGTTACGGGAGTTAGCAGGAGTTAGTGGGAGTTAGCGAGAGTTAGTGTGACATAGCAGGAGTTGCAGGACGTCAATGAGTTCCGGGAGTTACATGCTTAAATGGGGCCTCCTCCCAGGATACATTGTACATGTATATCATGCTTTCTCCGTTTTATACAGTATTACTTGCAAACTTTCAACTTACTAGCCAGAAAGTGACAAAGCCATTTTATCCTTGCTTATTTCCCCAATTCCATAGATCTGGCTCGCAATTCCAAGCCCAGAGCCCCAGGCACCAAGCATTGCCCAATGTAATCCCACGGTAATCCCGAGCTAATCCTAAACTAATCCCTTCTCCTTGCAAACATATATACCATCCCTTTCCCTGCAGATATTGAACTCCAAGAAGTTCAATAGCATTGACAGGGATTCAGTTGCAAGCAATACCAGCAGATGGCTGAAGAGCAAAGGGATTATTCAGCTGAAGACATGGAGGCCTCAGGCATTACACCGCCACTGATCTACAAGGCACACACTCCAGTCCTCCTCTTCTAATAACACGAGTAAGGCCGCTCTGGCTGCAGAGTCTGTAAGTAAGCAAACACTGTATTCCAAATAAGGTGCTCTATCTGTGAGTGTCTTTTTTCTTTCTAATATTATGTGAGAAAAAGCAGCTAAAAGCAATAAGAGTGGTTTATTACAGGAAAAGAAGGAACTGATATTCCTTCTGAACCCTCCAACACCTGAGATAATTTTGGTAGACCAAGGACAAACCCATGTGTGACTAATAGTAACTGTAGTAATCGTGGGTGTGATAGTAGAGCAGTGCTCCGCATTGTTAGACCACCCTTTTCTTGACTTTCCAAAGTTCGAATCTCTATACTGTCAGACCGGCTGCATCACTGGGTCACAATACTATGAAATAAGGAGACTCTATAGTCTATATGTGTAACGGTAGTCATTGTAAAAGTTAAGTAGACATTTTTGCTCTCTATCACATTTTCTAATTTCATTTGCACCTTTCGTTTGATGTCAAAAATAAAAGTAAGACAAAACTATCAGTACATTTTTTGACAAAAACGGCTTGGTTCAATGCTATATATATATATACAATTTAGGTTTGGTGTTTTACCATTAGCAATAGAGACAGGACGTTACAATGATATACCATTAGAATATAGAGTTTGTGAATTTTGTTCCTGTCATGTTCTTGCAGATGAAAATCATTTTTTGTTCCATTGTCATACTTATAACGATTTACGTAATTTACTTTTAACTTGTGTTTTAGATTATTGTGTGGATTTTTACTTTTTATCATTACAAGAAAAATTTAAGTTGTTGATGTCCAAAGATTTAGTTACAGTCCTTGTCATACTTACATGGAATCTCAAGTTTTTTTCTATGCTGTTGAACTGTGATGTCAGAGATGACTCTATTCTAGCTTTGTAATATATGTAAATTAACTACAAGCTGTGATGTCATTTCAAACTGGTTCAGATTCCCCAGCTTCTAGCCAATGTTGATCCTCCTGAACTGAGCGTCACAGTTTTAGAGTAAGAGTTTTATCAGGGATAGCCCCTTCAACTACGTCATCATAGCTTGATAGCCAATGGGCTGACCGTAAACTACGTCATCACAGTTCAAACATTGATATATTGAAGGAAGCATTACATTTTTGATCCCAATGATTTATCACAGCAATCACCAGCCTAATCCTACCAAATGACAGCTTTGTGAGTACTCACAGTAGACAACTGTTATAATCCCCACAGACTTGTTTGATTAATCTACAAACTTGCTAACTTACAACTTTAAACTTTGATGGAAGTTGGTATAAACAGAAGGCTTTGACAATTTGTTTGTAAACACATGGCTTATGTTACGTATATTTGTTCTTGCAGCCCATTGGCTGAGAGGCTGTGATGTCAAACTTGCATGGGTTTTTCCCAGACCCAATTTTAACTCTGACACTGAGTTGAAACTGTGATGCTCAGTTTGGTGGATTCGCATTGGTTAGAAGCTGGGGAATCTGACCCAGTTTGAAATGACTTCACAGCTTGTAGTTAATTTACATATATTGCAATGCTAGAATAGAGTCATCTCTGACATCACAGTTCAACAGCATAGAAAAAAAACTTGAGATTCCACGTTAGTATGACAAGGACTGTAAATTTACCGCAGAATATTTGTTTAAAGCTTTCCATAGAAGAAGAAGTTTGTTATTTAAATAATGTAAATATGTGATTGTAAATGTTTTAATATTGTAAATATGTGATTGTAAATGTTTTAATATTGTAGTTTCCAGAAAATTTGTTGTTAAAGTTACTTTTGAATTATTTTGATGACTTGTAAGCCCATATAGGGCTGGGTGTATATTTTTTACACAGGTCAATAAAGAATTTGTCTGTCTGTCTGTCTATATATTCAAAACTGGCTCTGTTCGAAAATAGTTTGATTAAACAAATAAAGTTTTACATTAAACAAATATAATTATGCGTTACTCTCTTTCCTCATGACAATACACAGACAAAATGTGCAGTTGTACTGCTGATGTGTTTACTCGTAATTCTGTCATATAAGCAGATCTAAGAAGATTTGTGGCAACCATAAGCCAAAAATCCTGTGACAGATTCACAAACTATAATGAGATCGCCTTCTTCTTCTGCTGTCAAAATGATGATAGTTTCCAGGATCACAGAGTCAGTGAAGAGCTCAGAAAAATCCGAATGCTGCCAGTCGGGAGAGATTTCTTTTTCTCAACTTGGGAGACGGATTGTTAAAGGAAGTATTCTTGGACGTCTTTGTTTTTCTGACCAAAGAATGATTGATGGATGGGGCTTTACATCCTCTATTTATGCATTTCGGTAGCTATAGGACAGGAATCGATATAGCCCAACAAGGTGCTGCAGAGGCGTAAAACACTATAGGACAAGAAGGAAGACACTATTTTGGTTTTTTAAGATGGACGTCTGCAATTCAGGTTATATCCTATCCTTACCATACTATAGGTAATGAGAGAACGGATGGTGGAAGATCCACTCTTCCTAATGGCCATACAAAATATGATACAATGAAATTTGATGTCAGAATAACGTCAGGATGTCACAATTCTGGTTAGGACATCTTTTACAAATTAATGAGTATACATTCAAAATTAATGTTTATGAAATATGAAAAATTTTTGTCAAGTGAACTGGATTTGCCCTCTCACACCAGACCGCTCCTGCCACCCTCACTTTATTCCTGCATCCCTAAGGGTTTATAAGCTTCTGCCAGAATGGAACATGGCCGAACCAATTGGAAGCCAAGCCACTGGACAGGCTCTCCAGTATAATCAATATACCCTTTATTGATGGGGATGGGTGACACTTACATACGTGCTAGTATCATGAGTGAGGGGGCGGCATTGTGATATTACAAAGTAGACCCAAAGGGCATTCTATCCAATCACTTCAGGCAATTTCACTGGTCAGTGTCAAGCAGAAAGCCTTGAGATGTTACTGGAATTTGCTCTAATATACATGTCAAACTGACAGTATCTTGCACCATTGAGAAGTACAACATCCCCATTCTTCTACCGTGAAGAATTCGGGATACAGGCTTATTTTTCTCTTCAAAATCATCCCTTGTAAAGGTTTAATCTATACACTTGTATAGAAATATCAAGAATTTTAAACTTAAATATTGTATTTACTAAAGCTAAAAACTTAAACATTTCCTGAATGGTGATTCAAATTCAGTTTAGATATAAATGCCTCTCAGTAATGCCAAGGGAATTCTATACAGATCTATGAAGGTCATAAATGTATATTTAAATGTATACAAATACAAATGCAGACAGTGCAATGTTCTGTCAGTTGGATGTTTTTGAAAAGGACATCTTAAATCTGGAAGGTTACGAAGTAATCCAATGTAAAGTGTTTCTTTTATCCGTTGAACTAACAATTGGCCTTGGAGACAACTCTTGCCCTAAAGTTTTACAGCATATTGGGCCTGTTCTAAGGATATTTGCAGCATGCTGGGCTTCTTCCAGTGGCATGTTTTCGATTCCTGGCCAGGCAAGAGGCATTAACTTCAAGACTAAATGATAACCAGAACGTAAAGACAAGAGGTAAGCTCTACAGCCCAAACAATTTTACAGAGGCTCATGAGACAATAAAAAGTATGCCACAAGCACCTTCCCATCTGAGATCTTGCATAATGAGAAACTGATGGAAACAGAAGAGACTCATACTACTAATATAACAGCAAAATGAATATTTATAGATGAATTACAGGAGATATTGCAGCAAATGTTCACAGTATTGCATGTCAATCAAACGTCCTTTGAGATAGGAACTGGCTGAGTGTAGTGACATGGACCAGTGAGTCTGTCTAAAAAAAGTGATTGAAGTGTCCCTTTTCATGGTCTGGAATAAGCAGCAATTGCCTCTAAAGCATTAGGTGAACTGAATCACACAATGCAAAAGGTTAAAGACTTAGCTATTCAAGAAGCTTGCAGTGCAGCAGCTTCTTGCCGTAGCTACTTCTTTAGCTTCAGAAAGACCTTGGGGGATGGCTGGCTTATTCTGGGTTGATATGTTGGTCTTATCAGACCAGGCCACTCTGGGTGACCTCTACATTTGTTAGTCTAAAAGACTGACAAACTACTGTAAGATGGCAACCACGAAGTCCATGTGGCAGCCCTTACTGGAAATTCTATCGTTCTAATTATGTCCTGCTTTTGAAGAGCAAGGTCTTCATTCTGTCACTGCATGTCATGTAGAATAGAACTGGCCATACAGGAAATTGTCACCCTACAGATTCCAACCTCAAACAGAACACAGACGAGCAGACAGAGCCTCCTTGAGTTATTCAAACACACAAAAATGAGCTGTTTTTGAAAGCCCACAAGAAGCTATATTTAACTCAATATCAGATTTTGCTGTCTCTCCATACTTGCAATTAAAACACCACATAGACCAAGGCCTGATTAGATGGCGCATCCTTTCTTGGAAAATGTGCCTTTTGTTAGTGGATGAATATTGTGCACATGTCTACAATATGCGGAGGTGTGACACACAATCTCTAGTGTCTTTCTTTCTATAAAAAATACAAAAACCAGATACAAATGATATTGGTCTACTCTCTTTTTAGAGGTGCATGTCTTTTCATCCATGCGCATAATTAAATTCCACCGTCTATCCCTTGAACAGATATTTATATAATGCACCGAAACAGCTATTTGTGCACTTGCATCCAAGAAACAAGTCATGATGTATGTTTTGTGAGTTGGTATATATATAAAGTCTGGTTTAGCCTAGAATTAAAGACATTGCATAGTACAGAGTACTTGTAAAAACACTTTTGTTCTCATCGTAATAATTCGGCATACACACTGTAAAATTTGAAATTTTGATTAAGCTTTAACAATGGAGTGAGATGGTTGCACAATTCCTTTTAGCTGACATAGGTAGTAGTGTAAGTTATGATAATCTGTCTGTTGTTATACCTTACAAACAACAACCTATGTAGACTCAAAGGCATTGTGCAACCGTCCACTCTTGAAATCGTTTGAGCTCACTAAAAATTCAAATTTTACAGTGTAGTTACATATATGCAAAAATCATCTCGAAATAAGCTGCGATGCAAAGATATTGGACAACATACTGATGTGAGAAACAAATAAAGCGAGTGTTGGTTTTCCTCAATACACTTGGCTTTCAATTGGGATAAAATGACATAATGTCTTGAGTAGGTTAATTCAATTGTCACCTTCGTAGTAGACCCCAGCTTGAAGAAATTCCACAGAAGACCTAACCTCGCAATTAACTGGATTCAATGGAAAGACTCTGCAAGATTAAACAATTACTATTTTCTTTCACCAGGCCTTGAATGAAGATGTCCTCTGGTCAGAGAACTTCAGGCTTTACTTTCCATTATACATACTATCAACAATTTAAGCCTTGATAGTCCACTGCACACTCCCCAGTAAAGATCAAAAAGGTTT
Source organism: Platynereis dumerilii (assembly GCA_026936325.1). Taxonomy (NCBI): domain Eukaryota; kingdom Metazoa; phylum Annelida; class Polychaeta; order Phyllodocida; family Nereididae; genus Platynereis; species Platynereis dumerilii. The sequence continues at coordinate 23,364,307 of JAPTHN010000002.1, read as the reverse complement.
CTTGACTAAATGTCTTGTAAGGAATGTCCTTATTGCAACATAACTAAAGCTCATTATAAATAATACAAATCAATCGAAATCAGCTCACGTGGAACACTTGGCATTTTAAAATTCATCTATCCATCTTCGGAATGTTTGTGGAATTCTGTGTTTCTGCTTATGCAATGTGCATGCCCCCAAATCTAATAGTCAGAGAGGCTTTAAATATCTCAAACGAAATTAGACATACGTGTATAATATGGCTGTCAAGAAATTTTGCCTTTGTCTTGAAAGAAATTGCTCTTAAATTCCAGATGCAGATGTTAAGAGAGTGATATGGCATCAGAGCATTTCAGGAAGGCCTTTGGCAATGAGAAAGCATTTCCAATATACCCAAATTGATTAAGATTCAGATCTTTGCATCCCAAATCAAGATTTGGGAAGCATGACATGACTTGCTATTGATGTGAAAAAAATTCATGGCATCACTGTTCAATTCCTTTTTAAAGTAAAAAATTTGCTTTTCAAGGAACGTAACATCGCAGTAAAGTCATTCCAAATGCAATTGTTATGGATGTCTCAGAATTGCAAATTGACTTTGCGAAGTCTTTGGACTTTTTGACTGCTCTTTGAAACCGATGGACAAAAAGGAAAAATATAAAAATACCAAAAACTAAAAAGAAGAAAGGATCAAGGAAGAAGAAATTAGAGAGATGCAATTCAAAATATGAGAAGAAAATGAGAGAGGATACAGTGACTGATTGATTGATTTATTTGCTCATTATAAAAATAAAATACAGAAATATAAATTAGAACCGAAATATACAGACATGTCTGGAGCAAGGAGACCCCCTAAAGGCAAATTATTGCCGCTAACATGTGTGATCACCACACTCTAAAAAGTTCACACACAATTTCCAATTTCCCGGATTGCCCTTTTATGTTATAAATTTATGATAAAGCCTGCAAGAAAGACTTCACTCCACTCTGTCTCTGAGGATATCTTACTTGCAGCTGACAAGTGAACCAAGTGTTTTTATGTAACAAATTCCACAGTATTAAGCTGGTCACCGGATTGTTAGTAACCAAGGATGCTGGTTTGGAAACACAATAAATTAGCAAATGACAAATGCAGTCTTAAAGCTGAAGGTCTTCTGGCTACCATAATGGCCCATAAGTGGACAAACGATCTGCACCTTAAGATCACCAAGGGACCTGATCAATGACTTTGCAAGACTGACCAATGGCCGGAATAACCTTGACCAGCTATTGTGCCAACATCCGCAGCCTTTGAGAAAAAGAAGGGGGAGTCATCCTTCTATTGATCAGCAGTGGTGTTACAGTAAGAGTTCAGCCCTGCCTTTGATTTTCTTCTGCCCTGCTTCACTTAGTTTATCTGGACTCCACCTCATTTGGTCCTGGCCAAGATGGAAATGTCTGTGCACAAAGGTTGAGCACAAGACTTCCGTGAGGTGAATCTTTTTAAGCAAGCAGTTGATCTGAAGAATGAGCAAGGAGAAGGTTTTTTTTGGTTCATGAGACAAACCAACAATGCCCCCTGTGGTAAGTTCTGGTAACTTATGAGCGTATGAGGTCAATTTATCAATTTAATGAAATAAAATGCGAGTCCATAGCCAATGTCCACACTCTGACACTGTTACAATTCGTCATTTATCGTCGCATCTACATGACACCCTGCCAGAATTCTGTTGATTAACGGAAAGCCCTCACTGGAAGCGAACCACATCAGAATGCACAAATCCAGTACTTAATCAATTTGGCCACCAGTTATACAGTAAGTTCTAATGTTTTTCTTAAAACATATTGTGCAACTATCCATTCAAATCACTGGAAATTCCCATTGCAATATAACATTTTTAACAGGCCACCAAAATACACTATTCCTTTTCTCCTGTAATCAAGAGTATTCAAACAATTATCTTAAGAAACAAATGTATGTCAAAGTTTTTCTGCCTCGCACGAAACAGATGTGACCCCTTCGGGAGTTATTCATGTTTCATGGCATTCCATCCTGTTCTTCAGACTTCCTATCTAAAAACTAGCAATAACAAGTGAATGGCAACATTACACTTCTTTATGTTCCCTAATCTACTGATTCTGTGATCCAGAAACATTTTTCCTGAAACATAAAACTAAACATTAGTATAGCATAAAATGTAACTATGCTGGTTTCTAAATAAATAAAAGTAATGCAAAGAAACCAGGACATCCAGCTGACTTTTAATGAAACGAAGAAAAATATTTGCTCTCTAAACTTGTAAACCACTGAAATCCTCAGTGAAGGAAAACCGTGCTGCACTGATGTTAGTTTGATTGTTTCGTGATGAGCATACTCCAAGACAATGTAGGGAGGAGGGTTGGTCTAGTGGTAGCGTGCTGGACTGCCATTCACTGGGTCCAGGGTTCGAATTCAGCTCTTGCCACGTCACCGGGGCCTATGTCGGATGACTGTTTCAATCATCCTTTGTCTCATTGCTGTGTCCTCCACCTGTCCTAATTAGCCTACCAAATGCATAAATACAGGACGTAAAGCCCCAATCATCTATCCATCCATCTACGACATTAGAGGGATGCAGTTTAGAGATAGAACTGTCTATGTTATATCCCAATTATCCTGACCTTCCCGACAGTTTTCCCGTGCAGTGACCATCAATAGTGTCAGGTTCAATATTCATCAATAGAATGCTGATCTATCAGCTCTTCAATGTGACCTGCACTTTCCCCAATAATCAGCTGGGACAGTGACAGACTGGGTCCATTAACTTATTGAAGAAATGTGAGTGGATGGATAATAATTATTGGGGCTTTGCATCCTGTATTTATGGACTTTGACAGGCTAATTTGAACATGACGCCATGGCAATCTGGTGAAGAATGATTGAAACTGTCATCCATCGTAGCTCCATGCACCCACCTAGAGCTGGATTAAACCCAGAACAAAGCCAGTGTTAAGGTCACTGTTTATATTTTCAAAATTACCGGACATCATTTTTGCTGTCATCATTTTGGAACACAGTTTTAAGAACGACAGATTTCCAAATAGGCCAACATTGCATGTGATATTTTAGATGAGGATGTGAATCGGAAGTAGACTTCTATTCAGATATTTGATAAATTTCTAAACAAACCTGCTCCTTTATTGCAATTTTGGTGAAAGCAAAGGTTCTAGTGAGTTGAATTGGCCTGTAGTTTCAGTGTATGATCGGAGAACATCGACAAGGTCTAACTGATGGTCATAACGACAATCACTGCTTGGAACATCATGGTATGTATTGGAGACCTGACTTACAATGTTATACTAATGGTCCATTGCCACAGGAGATGAACAAATCCTTCCTGATGCTTACAGACCAAAAGGGAGGAAGCCTCGATTATCAAGTTGTGCTTCACTTCAGCGATAAGTTATGTCTGCACTGACCAAGTCCAGCCTCAATCGATGAATCACATTGCCAGTTTATAGAGTCTCTGAATAGTCCCAGTGAAGACCTAATTGATGCCACAACTGCCCTCAAGCACTCTTTGGGATACTCTTTAGCACTCTCAATACTCATAAGGCAATTTCAATATTCAAGACCTGTGTCACTGCAGCAATTCCAGGACCGTCGTTGAGTACCAGTTGGAAGATTCATTTTATTGATATTCAAGATTGTCTCCTGTTACTGACCTTCAGAAGTTCAACAGCCTTAGCAGTCATCCTTGAGTTGACTAGATGCTAATGGCAGAGGGACTTCAGCAACTTCTGTCTACTGTGGTTTCTTTTGAGTGGGACATTTGGTCTCTCCTGCGATTAAGGTCTATTACATCTTCAATATCAAGCATTGAAAATGAAAACAAAGGTGAAAATAGGTGGGGATTTTAACATAATATTATATAGTATATAATTTATGTCATAATTATCTCCCTTCTGTATTTCATCATTTTTATTAAGTATCGATGTACAAAATCTGAGGAAATCTATTTTTATGAATATTGTTTGGTAATGCAATATATTGACACATATTTTTTTAAAGCCGGAGTTTATTTCTGTTGCTTTAGATCATTCACTGAATAGATGAGTTTACAATACCAGGTTTTTTTCAGGCAAAATACAGCGACCACTGTGTTCATAAGCTTCTACCAGACAAGAACAAACCAATTGGAAGCCAAGCCACTAGACAAGCTGTCCATACCTGATCAATACGCCCTTCATGGACGGGGATGGGTGACAAATATATATGTGCTAGTATCCTTAGTGAGGGGGCGTTGTTATATTACAAAGTTGACTCAAAAGACTTTCTACTCCCTCCATTTGTCTGTGTCAGACAGAAAGCCTTGAGATGTTGCTGGAATTTTTCATCAAATCCCATTGTCCACTGCGAAATCACAGATTTGGGATACAGGCTTTTTTTGTTTTCCAAAACATCTTCCTATAGGTGTAATATTATCCATACACTAGTTTGGCAATTTCTAGAAACTGAAACCTAAAAAGGCATTTCCTAAAGCTAAAAACTCCAGCACACATAGTTCCAAGTCATATTTTGATCAGCCTTGGGTGAAAGCAACATCGGCATAAACTTCGAGAAAGGCATTTTCCCGCAAGTGGTTCTAATTCAGTTTAGATATAAATGCCTTGCAATACAAAGATCTGTGAAGGACATACATATATAAATGCCAGTGCAATGTTCTTTTGAGTGGATGTTTTGGCAAGGACATTTTAAATCTGGAAGGTCACAAAGTAATCAAATGAAAACTTTTATTTCTTCAGTAACAATTGGCATTGGAGAAAGAACTTTCCTTGTCTATCTGTCAAATTCACAATGCTTTATTTTACAACTGTTAGAAATGTCTAACAAATGCCACCAGAAAGTGTCATTTTATACCGCATTGTGGGTCTGTTGATTGCAGCTGGCTTGGCTTCTCTGTATGGCATAGACTAAGACTAAATAATGGCCAGTACATAAATGCATGACACAAGCACTATCACCCCAGCAATTTTACAGTGGCTTGAGAGACAAAAGTGTTTGATACCACAAGTACCCACCTCCGTGAGATCTTACATAAGATAAACAGGTGGAAACATCGCCAGGAGAAGTGATAGTGTAAAATGAAGGATTTAAACGATAAAGTACTGCAGCAAATGTTTTACAGAGCTGTATGTCAATCAAGAGTCATTTGGGACAGCAACTGGCAGGGTGTAGTGACATGGGCCAGTGAGTCTGTCCCATAAAGTGATTGAAGTGTCCCTTTTCATGGTCTGGAATAAGCAGCAATTGCCTCTGAAGCATTTGGTGAACTGAATCACACAATGCAAAAGGTTAAAGACTTAGCTATTCAAGAAGCTTGCAGCGCAGCAGCTTCTTGCCATAGCTACTTCTTTAGCTTCCGAAAGACCTTGGGGGATGGCTGGCTTATTCTGGGTTGATATGTTGGCCTTATCAGACCAGGCCACTCTGGGCGACCTCTACATTTGTTAGTCTAACAGACTGACAAACTACTGTTAAATGGCCACCACAAAGTCCATGTGGCAGCCATTACTGGAAGTCATATCGTTCTATTTTTGTCCTGCTTCTCAAAAGCAAGGTCTTCATTCTGTCATGGCCTGTCATTGAATAGACATGGCCACACAGGAAATTGTTTCCCTACAAATTCCAACCTCAAACAGAACACATACTGGCAGACAGAACCTCCTTGAGTTATTCAAACACATGAAAATGAGCTGTTTTTGAAAGCACACAAGAAGCTAGCTTTAACTCAATATCAGATTTTGCTGTCTCTCCATACTTGCAATAAAGACACCACATAGACCAAGGCGTGATTAGATGCTACATGTATCCTTTCTTGGAAATTTTGCCTTTTATTAGTGGATGAATATTGTGCACATATCTGCAATATGCAGCGGTGTGACACACAATCTCTGGTGTCTTTCTTTCTATCAAAGACACAGAAACCAGATACAAATAATATTGGTCTACTCTCTTTTCAGAGGTGCATGTCTTTTCATCCATGCGCATTAATTAAATTAAATCCACTGTCTATCCCTTGAACAGATTTTTTTATAATGGACAACATAGAGTAGGTCGGGGCAAGAAGCCCTGGTTAGGTGAGAGGCCCCCCCCCAGGGTTATATCTAAACTTACATTTTTGGTACATTTTCTTGCTGATAGGATTGAAGCTAGATTCTCAGGGCAAACAGCACCAAACCATAGTAGAAATTAAAGAAACAAAAAAATGTGCATGGTTTTTGTAACTTTGATTAATTCTTTGAAAGGGGTTGTCAGAAATCGGCTTTTTTAAAAGTATAATGGACATCTGCATTGCTTCAATTTATGACCATAACATAAATAAGATTTGGATCATGTGTTTTGCATTTTAGTTCAAAATATAGAGGCCAAATTAAAATATGTGGGTTTGGGGCGAGAGGAATCATTTAATAATGTGTACTTTAACTTAAATCCTGATAGAATAGCTTATTAAAATAGAAAAAATTTGGCCGAAATTGAAACAGGACAAAAAATATTAAAAAATTAATGTATGAACATAAAAATTCTGAAATTCAGAAAAAGTTAATAGAATGCCTTAAAAATGATAGATGAACCCCAAGAAATAACTTTCAAGCTGAATGGGCTCGCAAAAAAAAAATTGCCATAGGATTATAATAGGGGGGCTTCTTGTCCGATGGATGGGGAAAGAAGGCCATTTAAATTTTTTTACAAAAGTGGCCATAACTCCTTAATTGAAATTGGTAGACATTTGTTTCACTAGCTATAAGTAGAGTCAGGTGATCCCTTCCTGACAGCACAAGCATTCAAATAATCAGCCATAAAAGGTAGGGCAAATCGCACCTCTAAGTTAAGGGGGCTGCATGCCCCGACCAACTCTACTGATGTGAGAAACGAATAAAGTGAGTGTTGGTCTTCATCAATACACTTGGCTTTCATAAGACAAACATGTATGATATGGCTGTCCAGAATTTTTACATTTGTCTTGAAAGGAGCTATATGCAGATGTTAAGAGAGTGATATGGCATCAGAACATTTCAGGAATACCATTGGCAATGTGAAAGCATGTCCAAGTATACAAACACAAATCGATTGAGATTCAAATCTTTGCATCCAAATCAAGATTTGGGAAGCATGACATGACTTGCTATTGCTGCGAATTCATGGCATCACTGTTCGATTCCTGCAAACTATGGAACCACATCCCTGTTTTCTTACAGTAAAAAATTTGCTTTTTCAAAGGAAAGTAACATCGCAGTAAAGTCATTCAAAACGCAATCGTTATGGATGTATCAGAACTGCAAATTGCCTTTGCGAAGTCTTTGGACTTTTTGACTGCTTTTTTAAACCGATGGACAAAAAGGAAAAATATAAAATTATCAAAAATTTTAAAAAAGAAAGGATCAAGGAAGAAGAAATTAGAGAGATGCAATTCAAAATATGAGAAGAAAATGAGAGAGGATACAGTGACATAGCAGTCCTCTAACATGTGTGATCACCACACTCTGGAAAGTTCACACACAATTTCCAATTTCCCTGATTGCCCTTTTCTGTTATAAATTTATGATAAGCCTGCAAGAAAACTTCACTCCACTCTGTCTTTGACAGAGAGGATATCTTACTTGCAGCTGACAAGTGAACCAAGTGTTTTTATGTAACAAATTCCACAGTATTAAGCTGGTCACCGGAGGAAGACACTTGCAAGGTTTTTTCTGAGGTTATTTCAATGTATTCTTATTGATTGTTAGTAACCAAGGATGCTGGTTTGGAAACACAATAAATCAGCAAATGACAAATGCAGTCTTAAAGCTGAAGGTCTTCTCGCTACCATAATAGCCCATAAGTGGACAAACGATCTGCATGTTAAGATGACCAAGGGACCTGATCAATGACTTCGCAAGACTGACCAATGGTCGGAATAACCTTGACCAGCTATTGTGCCAACATCCGCAGCCTTTGAGAAAAAGAAGGGGGTGTCATCCTTCTATTGATCAGCAGTGGTGTTACAGTAAGAGTTCAGCCCTGCCTTTGATTTTCTTCTGCCCTGCTTCACTTAGTTTATCTGGACTCTGCCTCATTTGGTCCTGGCCAAGATGGAGATGTCTGTGCACAAAGGTTGAGCACCAGGTTTCTGTGAGGTGAATCTTTTGAAGCAAACAGAGTTGATCTGAAGAATGAGCAAGGAGAAAGTTTTTTTTAGTGAATGAGACAAACCAACACTGCCCCCTCTAGTAAGTTCTGGTTACTTATGAGGTCAATTTATCAATTTAATGAAATAAAATGCGAGTCCATAGCCAATGTCCACACTCTGACACTGTTACAATTCATCATTTAGTGTCGCATCTACATGACACCCTGCAAGAATTTTGTTGATCAAGGTCAAATTGATCATTGCCTAACTGAAAGCCCTCAGTGTCAGCAAAGCACATCAGAATGCAAGAATCAAGCACTTCATCAATTTGGCCACCAGCTATACAGTAAGGTCTAATGTTTTTTTTTAAACCTATTGTGTAACTATCCACTCAAATCACTGGAAATTCCCTTAATGTCATTAGATTGCCTACACGTCGGCTTTTCTGTTGAAAATGACAGCAGACCAAGGCCACCAAAATACATTATTCCTTTTCTCCTGTAATCAAGAGTATTCAAACAATTATCCTAAGAAACCAATGTCTGTCGAAGTTTTCCTGCCTCACACAAAACAGATGTGACCCTTTTGGGAGTTATTCATGTTTCATGGCATTCCCTCCTGTTCTCCAGACTTCCTATCTAAAAACTAGCAATAACAAGTGAAAGGCAACATTACACTTCTTTATGTTCCCTAATCTACTGATTCTGTGATCCAGAAACATTTTTCCTAAACATAAAAAAAGCATAAAATTTAACATTAGTAGAGCATAAAATGTAACTATGCTGGATTCTAAATAGTCAAACGTAATGCAGAAAAATACCTGACATCCACATGACTTTTAATGAAACAAAGAAAATGTTTGCTCTCTAGAAGTAAACCACTGAAATCCTTGGTGAAGGAAAACCTTGCTGCACGTGTGAGTGTTTCCTGATAACATTGAGCATACTCCGTGACATTACAGAAATACAGTTTAGAGCTAGAACTGTCTGTGCTATACCCAATTATCCTTACCTTCCCGACAGTTTTCCCAGTGACCATCAATAGTGTCAAGTCCAATATTCATCAATAGAATGCTGATCTATCACCTCTCCAACGTGACCTGCACTTTCCCCAATAATCAGCTGTGAAAGTGACAGACTAGGTCCATTAACTTATTGAAGAAACGTGAGTGGATGATTATTGGGGCCTTACATCCTGTATTTATGGACTTTGACCATGTATCCCCTAGAGCTGGATTAGATCCAGAACCAAGCCAGTGTTAAGTTCACTGTTAACATTTTCAAAATTACCAGACATCATTTTTGCTGTCATCATTTTGGAGCACAGTTTTAAGAATAACAGATTTGCAAATAGGCCTACATTGCATGTGATATTTTATATGAGGATGTGAATCAGAAGTAGACTTCTATTTAGACGTTTGATAATTTTCCAGACGAACCTGCTTCTTTATTGCAATTTCGGTGAAAGGTAAGGTTCTCATGAGTTGAATTGGTCACTAGTTTTAGTGTACGATGGGAGAACATTGACAAGGTCTAACTGATGGTCATAACGGTAGTCACTGCTTGAAACATCATGTTATGTATTGGAGACCAGACTTACAATCTTATACGTACTAACGTTCCATTGCCACAGGAGATGAACATATCCTACATGTACCTGATGTTTACAGACCAAAAGGGAGGAAGCCTCAATTATCAAGTAGTGCATCACTTCAGTAATAAGTTATGTCTGCACTGACCAAGTCTAGGCTCAATCGATCAATCACATTGCCAGTTTATATAGTGTCTCTGAAATCTGAATAGTCCCAGTGAAGATCTAATAGATACCACAGCTGCCCTCAAGCACTCTTTAGGGCACTCTTTAGCACTCTCAATACTCATAAGGCGCTTTCAATATTCAAGACCTGCATCACTGCAGCAATTCCAGGACCGTCCTTGAGTACCAGTTGGAAGATTCATTTTATTGATATTCAAGATTGTCTCCCATTACTGACCTTCAGAAGCTCAACAGGCTTAGCAGTCATCCTTGAGCTGACTCGATGTTAATGGCAGGGACTACAGCAACTTCTGTCTACTGTGGTTTCTTCTGCATGGGTGGGACAATTTGGTCTCTCCTGCGATTAAGGTCTATTACATCTTCAATATTAAGCATTGGAAATGAACCCAAAGATGAAAATGGATTGTAACATATTATGGACTGGATTATACATATTATTATATAGTATATACTTTATGTCATAATTATATCCCTTCTTTATTTCATCATTTTTATTATGTATCGATGTACAGTACAACCCAATAAATTTTCCGAGCTGATGCTCACCTTTGCACTCACCTATACACCCTAGCACATCCACTACTTTACACTCACTTGCTCGCCATTGCACTCTTGAGCAAACAAACCAATTTACCCCTAGCCTGGTGTCCCTCTATTGGAAATTGTTGGAATCACCTAGTACACAGGTGTGGGTGATTCAAAGAAGGAAATTGGGTAATTGCAATTCACAGTATTGCACCTCAAAAAAGGAAGTTACAGCATAGTTCAAATATGTTGATGAAATTTGCTCTATAGAATAATTAAAAAGTCCCTGCATGCCTGCTCTAAATTAAGTCCATGAACAAGTATTAAACAGACTCATTTATTCTAAAATGTTTATAAATGTAATTTTTTTCATTGCCAATATAATTCATAACTATGGGTCTTACTTCCTACACATGTAATTTATTGACAGATACAATAAATAATTATTAAATATTTCACTTTCTGTAATTTCCAGTGTGCAATGATGCGTGAATCCATTGCACACGAATCCAGACATTCCACCAGAACTTTTGAAAACTCAATGTTTGTTATCTGGTTATAATCTATTCATCACACCAATACAGTAATATATTACCTACTAAATCCAGATAATCAGGCAATTTTATATACTGGGCCAGTTGATTTAATGATAGCCACAATAGAATTGAAACTAACCATGCAGCTAACTGCTCTTCTTAATGCAATTAATAGAAAGTATTTCTTCACAAAAATATAAAGAATTAGTTTTTTTTAATGCAGTTAAATCCCCGTGTTTTCTTTACCAGGCAAGCAATCCAGGGCTGTCCTGAAGCAATAAACAAATGGAAATCACACAATACTTATAAACACACAGGTATTGATTGAAGTACAGTACACAACATTTTCCGTTTTACAAAACTGGTACCTCAATTCTATTAATGTCTTACGGAAATTGAGAAGGAAACTTTATTTTTTACACAAATATTACCCTTTCAGTAATTCATTCATTATTGAGAGAATGCTGTACCGGCATTGATTTTAAGAATTACATTCAATGTGGTCACTGGGGCGTGAAATGGGTAGTTCAGGTGTGCTGATGATCAGCAAAGCTGAGACAATTGACTTCATGCTTCATTGGTTTTATCTTTACCCCTTCAGCAACTTGATGAAACACAAGAATAATTTTGATACATCTTCAAATAGGCATCATTATTCTCTATTTCAAATGGCATCACTATGTATTAATTGCCAGAGTTATAAATGTTTGATCATATATAGTGTTTAGTTTTACAGTTAAACTTGAATAAAACTATTTTGACCCCCTGTGAGCGCAAATACTGTAAACTGCCCTTATGATCAGTAACAGGAAGTTGAATTTTACACGTAGACTCAGCAACATAAAAAACGGACACATTTTTAAATAGCTTAAAATCTAACTTTTTATTTAAATATTTCCACAAAACTTCACACTGATGTCAGTTGACATCCCTGGTGCATGACAGTCCCGAAAATTCCATAAAGAAATAATATGAAACAGCCGCATTAGGCCAATTTTAGGCAGATGTCCCAAAACCAAAATCACAACCAATGCAAATTGGTCTAAAATCGATGGATCCTCTTCAAACATTTACAATCTTTAGTTGAGAAGCTAATAGGCAAATTTGCCACGTTACATCAAGATAAATCTAGTGCTTCAAAAGTTATGATACTTTGAAAATGTGTGAGTTATCTTCGTTGTAAATACATTGTATTCTTATATTTGGTTTTAAAATCATTTAGATGCAGATGGTGTGGCACTTTTATAAAAATAAACCAAATTGTTATTTTATCATAAATTTGATGGTCCTGTCAATCAAGCATAGGCCCTATAATGATATTACATCACATTAAGTTAACACCCATACCCATGGGGGTAAAGGTGAAAGCAATCCATGATACCTGTTTCTTGTGGATAACAGAAGATGGCACCAGTGTTAGCTCAACTGGGGTATCAAACTGAGGGCATGGAAGGGCGAGCAAGTGAGGGCCAGTGTTTAGAAGGGAGTGGTTGGGAGTGAGGGCATCTTCCTGAGGGCGTGGAAATTCGGAAAATTTATTGGGTTGTACTGTACCATATCTGAAGAAATCAATTTTTATGATTATAGGGGTAATTGCAATATATTGACACACATGATTCAAGCCAGAGTTTATTTCTATTGCTTAAGATCATTCACTGAATATACAAATTTACTCAATACGTGGTTTTTTTCAGGCAAAATAATGACCACTGTGTTCATAAGCTTCTACTGGACCAGAACAAGAACAAACCAATTGGAAACCAAGCCAAAGGACAAGCTCTCGATACCTGATCAATATGTCCTTTATTGATGAGGAAGGGTGACACACATATATGTGCTAGTATCCTAAGTGAGGGGGCGTTTTTATATTACAAAGTGGACTCAAAATACTTTTACTCCATCCATTTGTCTGTGTCAGACAGAAAGCCTTGAGATGTTACTGGAATTTTCTTCAAAAACCATTGTCCACTGCGAAATCACATATCTAGAAACTAAAACCTAAAAAGGCATTTCCTAAAGCTAGAAAACTCCAGCACACGTGACGTAGTTCTAAGTCAATTTTCGATGGGTGAAATCATCATCGGCATAAACATTGAGAAAAACATTTTCCGAATGGTGATCAATTGTGATTCAGTTTAGATATAAATGCCTTGCAACAACACAAAGATCTGTGAAAGAACATACATATATAAATGCCAGCGCAGACAGTGCAATGTTCTGTTGAGTTCCAAATTTAAAATGTCCTTGCCTTCATTGCCATTTCAATAAGTATGTAATTACCCGTTACATGAGAAACCTTGCAAGAAAGACTGTCCTCCACTAATTTTAAAAGGTTAAAATGGCCTCTGACAGAGGGAAATCTTACAATGCAGGCAAGCAAATATTACCTGACAAGTTCCACTGTGTAAAGATGGTCACTAAAGAAAGTACTTGCAAGGTTTTTCCGTGAGGTCATGCGCATGTATCCTCACTGATGGTTAGTCAAAAGGGATGCTGGTTTGGAAACACAATAAATAAGCAACTGACAAAGTCAGACAAACACAGTCCTAAGGCCCAAGGTCTTCCGGCTACAATAATAGCCCATAAGTGGACAAACGATCTGCATCTTAACATCACCAAAGGACCTGATCAATGACCTCGCAAGACTGACCGATGACCGGAATAACCTTGACTGCATGGCTGTTGTGCCAGCATTGCAAGCCTCAATGAAAAAGAAAGGGGTGCATCCGTCTATTGATCAGGGGTGGTTCTACAGAAAGAGTTCAACCTGGCTTCAACCCTGACTTTGATTTTCTTCTGAGCTGCTTCTCTAAGTTTATCTCAAGTCCACCTCATTAGATTTTGGTCCTGGCAAAGATAGAGATGCTTTTGAACAAACTCCCGAAAACAAGCATGCAAGGGCCAAGGAGTATGTTTTCTAGTGACCACTGACCATACATCAGACAAAGCAACAGTGTCCTGTATGCTAACTTCTTGTGTCACTCATGCATGGGGTCAATTTATTAACTTAATAAGACGAGAGATGCAGGGGTGCCGGAACAGGGGGGCAGGGGGGCAATTGCCCCTCCTGCCGTTGCCCAAGGGGGCAGGGGGGGGGGGGCAAGGATGCCCTTTTGATCTTAAAGAAAAAAGTATTATTAGGCCTTATTTTGTCAATTTTAGGCCCAAATTAGTAAGTATATACTCAAAATTATTATTGAATCTCTATCTAATATTGTCTTGTGAAATTGGCACGAATATGATTTGCCCTTTTTTGTCTGACCGCCCCTGCCGACTGCGATTCCTTCCGGTACCCCTGGAGAGATGAGTCCAAAGCCAGCGTACTCGATAGCTTACACACTCATAAACTGATGAAGGTGTTCATCAATTAGTTTCTCATCTAAAAGCCACTCTACAAGAATGTAGTTGATCAAGGTCCAATTTATCATTGCTTAACGGGAAGCCTTCACTGAAGCGCACAAAAAATTTAAGAAAACAGCACATAATCTATTTGGCCACCATGAGCTACGTAGTAAAGTGTGCTGTACCAAAACTGTGACTTAGATTAGAATATTACTACGTATTCACTAGTACATTGTAAATGTACTAGTAAAGCCCATTGAAAGCACAGAAACCGATAAAGGGAATAAACAGGCGAATGGGTATTTTGATGGGATGTGGATGAAAAGTGATTAGTGAAGTATTGGCATGAGATTGTGAAGGGCCTGAAAACATTTTTGTTTGACAGTGCTGCCATCTGGCCAATAATGTTAGGGGCAAAACATTTCTGAGCCAGTAGGTCATTTGCATAAGTGGAGCTCTGGTGGAGAAATAGGGAACTACCATTGATGTTACATCCAAAGTGCATTAAACAGCAGAGTAAACAGCTAGTTATGACGTCATCAGAAGAAGAAAAGGGTGAAAGAAGGGTAGGTGAAGGGTGTAGGGGAAGGACAGGCCTGTGGAGGAAGTTTTTAGCTGGCAACCATCCTGTGACCTGGTATGACCTCATTTGCATCTCATTAGCATTTAGTTTGAATGTATATATAGATATATATAGATAAGGAGATTTGGGCCACGAAATACACCAATCTTCTGCAATCAAGGCCTTGCAATCATCCCAGGAGGCAGGAGGCCAATTTTAAAAGTCTGTCGAAGTTTTTCTTCCTCAAGCAAAACAGATGTGACCCTTTTGGGAGTTATTCATTTTTCATGGCATTCCCTCCTCTTCCGCAGACTTGCTAGTATCTAAAAATTAGCAAAAAGAAGTGAATGGCACCATTACACTACTTTATGTTCTTTAGTAATCTGCGGATTCTGTGATTCTGAACCATGTTTTGTGATACATAAATCAGAGCATAAAATGTAACATAAATGCACATTAAAACCAAACCGGATCCTAAAATACTGAAACAATACTTGTTATACCAAAACATTCAGAACATCCAGCAGACTTAATGAAACAAAGAAAACGTTAAATTTTGCTTTAAACTAAGCAACGGAATCCTTTGTCAAGAAAACTGAAGCTGCACTCATGTTATAATTGATAATGTTAGTTTTGATGATAACATTGTAACAACTCAGCAACATTACAGTAAAACTGCTCAAGAAAGAACTGTCAATGTCATGACGAATTACACGACCTTCCTGGCAGATTTCTTCCAATGATCATTGATATTGCCAGTGCAGATATTCATCAATAGAACACTGATCTATCACCTCCTCAACAGGCCTCCGTGACCTGCACTCTCCAAAATCCGTGGATGGATATAATTGGGGCTTTACATCCTATATTTACGCACACGACAACTGGATGAAGTTTAATTAAATTACCATCCATAGACCCACACACTCTAAACACATGGTGGTCAAAGTGACAACTCTAGCGTGGTAATTCCCGTTGCCTAAACCGACGACTATTTGAATCAAAATTACTAAAGGGATGTCAATGTTACAAATGTTGGATTAGTAAGATGTACTACTCTGGTAATCAAATGATTTTCTAGGAAGTCACACCCCTAATTTTGCAGCCATTACTACCCCAAAGTAGTCATGAACTAGTCACAGTGACAACCGAATGTTTAGAGTGCATCTCATGTGATATGAAGTTACTGCATGGAAAGTCATGGTATGTGTTGGAGACCTGACTAACAGTCTTACACTGAAGGTCCATGGCCATGGGGGATGAACAGAACCTACCTGATGCTTACAGACCAAAAGGGGAGAAAGTCTCAGCTATTAGTGGTTCCCTTCAGCGACAAGTTATGTCCACATTGACGAGGCCAGTCCAACCTATATCGATGAATCACATTGCCAGCATCTGAATAGTCCCAGTGATGACCTAATTGATGCCACAACTGCCCTCAAGCACACTTTGGTACACTCTTTAGCACTCTTGTGGCACTCTAAAGACACTTCAATATTCAAGGCCTGTGCCACTGCTGCAATTCCAGACCATCATTGAGCACCAGTAGGAAGATTTTTGTTTGTATTGATATTCAAGATTGTCTCCCATTACTGACCTTCAGATGCTCAACAGGCTTAGAAGTCATCCTTGAGTTGACTAGATGCTAATGGCAGAGGGACTTCAGCAACTTCTTCTTAAATACTGTGGTTTCTTCTGGGTGGGACATTTTGGCCTCTCTTTGTGCAATTGAAATCTATCTTGCCATGAAGATTTGTAATATTTCCGAGATGAAAGGACGGGAGTCTGGAGTGTTATCTTTCATATTTGATTCCGTATCATACAAATACACTGTATTAAAACTAGCTTCCTTCTTTTCTATATCATTTACATTTATGTATTAATGTACTATATCTGAGGACTTAAAATTGTATTTGTAAGAATTTTGAATGATAATGTAATATGTATCAATACCATCTTATTATGAACCGCCATATCAATAAAACTTTCAATGTTATTAATGTCCGCAGATTATAATCTGGCTGCAAAACTCCAACTTCTGTGTTGTTTTTCTTGATGTGCTAGGTTAGGTTTCATGTCTGATTATGTATTTATGCTTCATTAATTCAGATTTCACTGCCCATGCTTCTGGTAAAAATACAGTTCAGTTAGTAATAGGACATAAAGTAGTCCAATGTTACCAATTGGTTGCTGTGTATTTACGTAAAGAGATGAAGTCTGCAGAACAGGATGCAATGTAACATGAACAACTCCCACAAGGGTCACATCTGTTTTGTGTGAGGAAGAACAAGAAACTTTGACAGTTTTCATTGGTGTCTTGGAATAATCACTCAAAGAACCTAGTCCTACATTGCAGAAAATGGGGTAGTTTGAGGCCAAAATTTAATTACACTTTAGCATTGTCAACTTCACATATTGTATAAATGAGTATGATAGTAATTATTGTCTTGGGACAGACACAAAAGGTTCTCTATAAACTTAGTAAGGAAGCTCCAGTTTCATATTCAACTCTCATTCAATGACCATTCTATCTTGGCCATGACTGAATATGGTGGATATTGGACAAACTAAGTGCGACAGGGCAGAAGAAAATCAAAGGCAGGGGAGAAGAAAATTAAAGGCAGAGCTGAACTCTTGTTGTGGAATCAATGAGGATCAATTGAAGGACAACACCCTCTTCTCTTGGCATCTTTGGGATAGGCAACCATGGCTTGATAACCAGTCTGGCTATTGGTCAGTTTTGTGGGGTCAAAAATCAAGTCCCAAGGTGATCTTAAAATGCTGAGTGTGTCTCCACTAACGGGGCTATTATGGTAGAGCGGAGCCTTGGACCTTAAGACTACATTTGTCTTTGGTGATTCAGTGTGCATCCAAAGTAGAATCCCATGTGACGTATAAGTTTGGAAAAAAGAAAATATCAGGGGGAAAAAGACACAAATACAAACTGCAGAGGATTCCCAAATACTTTCAAAAGTTTCCTGAATTCGTCTTGCATGGGGATGTGGTGAGTTCTTTAGGTTTTTTGTTTTCCATGTTGAAAGTAGGGAAAGCAAATGAACAGATTGCATTGTGCCCATTTCACAAGTGACTCCAAAGAAACTATTTGGAAAAATTATGAATAATGGAGTTTTGTAAGTTTGCACTTCATTGCTCTTAGTAGTCAGTGAATAGCTTGCCTTATCACAGTGAGCCTGTTGTTGCACACCAATCTCTCTATTTCCACTCTGCCCGGGGCTATTCAATTTAGCTCAGGGAAAAACAAAGTTGGAAAGGGAGATTCCAAAAGAAAACAATTGATAAACAACCAGAGATGTTTTAGAGCTGCAGACAGGGACCAAATGCAAAACCAAACCTATTGTCTGCTGACACATGTAGACTACATGATATCATTTTATTGTAACTCAACAACACATCAAATAAATATTTGATTCAAGATTAAAAGAAAAACAGGATATCACGGATATGTGGACTGTTTAGGTAGCCTGAAAAATAGCATGGCTGCGGCTCCCTGGCTTGTGATGGCCCTATCATTTGCCTCCAGAGATTGGTGAAGTGCCTTAGGGAGTAATTGATGCAGAAAAGTTTGTTGTTTTCTTAAAACCACTTTATCTTCCAGATATAGCTAGGCAATGGCATCCTATCAGCTGATGCTACTGCTATGCTACTATGTGATGAGGCATCTCTTCCACTTTGTCTGAGACCCAACTGTCACCCAAGTGACCCTCTGCTGGTTCCTCTGGCTATAGGTCTTATGATACTGCAGCTGCAATAGCTCAATTGCAATCTCTTGCACAACACATACCAACAAGAGATCTCTTGTACTATTTCCCCTTCTGGGAGCGGCACTTACTCTTATTCACACTAAGTATCTCCACAACACAATGGACAGCCAGTATATCTTTGACCGGAAGGGCACAAAAAATCATGTATCCCCTCATTTACTTGAGACATTGTTGCTTTTTCTGAATATTGATTTAGCAGAGCACATTAGCAGCTTTTCTCTACTTTTGAGCCAAACATTCACTTTTTGTGTTTCATACACCACTGAATTCATGAATCCAATGGAGCGTAATTCAATAGAATCCATCTTATTTTTCCTTGCTTAAGGTGTTGAAAATGTGAGACTGGAAGGCCACGTAGAAAATAACACTTCCCATTACAGGCGATTTCATTACCATGCGATTCTTGTCATTCACACTTGGCAGTGAGGAATCAATGCTAAACAAGCACTTGCTACGTTTGATATATCAGCTGTGTGACGTTCTGTCAGGTCTTAACCAATCAGATCAACCAAAAATGCAACGTATTTTGTGAGCCAGGAACCTTAGAATCACGTACTAATGAAATCACCTGTAATGGTGGATGGTCAATAAACCAAACACAATGTGTGCAGATCTTTATGACTTTGTCAGACTGTAAACCTTACATTGCATTAATCACTCTGAAACCTCTTTAGGGTTCTTGTTCACATCACCCTGATGAAAGTAGTGGGATAGAGAGCATTTAGAGAGCTTAATTTTACTTGTATATGGTACAGAGAATGATTGAACATGAATTTGCATTAGAAACTATTCAGAATTTATGACTTGGGGAGGGGCTGGTAGTTTTGTTGGAACATCCCATTTAAAATTGACATCCAAAGATTTCATGTTGCTTTTAGTGCCCTCTTAATGCTTAAGGCCATGTGCTGACTGACACACAGACAGTGTGATTCACTACATATCCTGCTCTAAACAAAATTTAGGCTACCTTCCTAACACCAGGATTTTTTGTAAAAATATGCAATCATAAAGTTTTTTTAATAAAATAATAATCACTGCCTTAATTCACAAGCAATGAAGTCTTTCATCTGGCTTGCCTACATAATAGTTACTAATAAAGTGGCTGGGGCCTTATGAAACTCACTCATCGCGGTATTATCACCCAACCAAGACGAGCTTGTACATCATGTTGATGAAATGAACTATTCGGGCTATCCCATGTTGTAGTGTCTCCTCACTGACACTGAATAATATGAGCAAGCTTGTCTGCGCAATCAATCACCTTGCATGGCTGCATCGGTGATGGATGTGTTTAATTCAATTACATAATGAGATGACTCCTCACTACATTTGCATCTCACAACCATTTCCAGGACAAAGTCAAACTGGCATTTGCTAAAAGGTGCTTGAACTTTCCAACAATTATTATTTTTTTCTGATGAATGCTGGCAATGAAATAAATCTACCAGCACTCTGACCGCATTTTAAAATATATTTATTGGCATGTATTGGCAACCATTTCGCAATGAAGTAGACAATTGCCCTTCCTGCCCTGACCAGGTGGGTCAGTTGTGCCCTTTTGATCTTAAAGAAAACCAAGAGACCTAATTTTAAGTATTGGGCAAAAGGATGTTGACAAAATCCCCTGTACCCATATTGTGCAATAAGTATGCTGGGGAATCAGGAGGCTCTGCCATTGGCTTGAAGATATAACTTACCCACTCACTGACTATCTAAAATTGCTTTCACATCAAGTATTTTATCCTTATAGCTGTATGTGTATCACTGGAAAATAGCATTAAATGTTGTACTTATCTGACTTTGACTGAAATTCTTTTGAGTGATTGAAGGAACTCACCTGAAAAGACGGAAAAGGATAATTAGATCAAAATAGAAAACATTGGGGGCTTTTGAAAATATGCATATGGTTCAACTGAGGTTGTTTGCCTCTAAATAGCCCACACCGGTGCTGATGGGGCGTAAAACACAAATTCACTCAATCAACTGAGGTTGTTCCCCTCATTTGCCTGTTATAACAGAACCATCGTCGGGGCCATTTTATTTGTCCATGTATTTTGGAATATTTGCAATGTTTTCATGGCGAGAGGAATTCGATACAGTGTACACTCTCAACTTGATTCATGTCACCATGCTGGAATTGTTGTATGGGCATAACAAGTTCTAAGACTTGCAGCATAATGTTTCCAGGTGAATCTGCCAGAGGAGTTTGTAGGGTAATTCATGTCTCAAATTCACAGAAATGAGCAGAAATTGGCTTTACAATAAAAAAAATCACGTTTCAGGTTAACTTACTTTCTGATTTCTCATCTCCCAAACCTGCAGTGTCTCTCATTCTTCAACTAACATTCATGACTTGTGACATCGTTGCTCGTTCTGATTATTGATTATTTAGCAGAGCGCATTACCAGGTTTTTCTCTCCTTCACAGCCGGACATTCACTTTTCATTTCCTAAATCAATGAATACATGAATCCAATGAAGAGTAATTCAATAGACTTCTGTCTAATTTCTCCTTGCATACTGGTGAAAAATGTAAAGACTCTCACTGCAAGACCACCTAGAGAAGCACCCTTCCCAGAAATTAAGTATTGCCAAAAATTCAAAGAAGTGTGATGAATATAACTTTGTGAGGCTATGAATCTTACTGATTATGTCAATTACGTCGGAACCTCTTAAGGGGCCTTCTTTGCATTAATTACATTCGTGTCACCCTGATGAAAGGTGTACCTGTGAAAATGAACACTTGGGCCTAATACACCGCATAGCTTCATCTCTCTTGGTCAATCAGACTTGGGCATATGTGTGTCAAACGTTCAAATTAATCTAGAAAGAATAATTCATTTAAAAGTGCTGTTCAGATGCTTCCTAGTTTCTTCTCTAATCTAAAATGCCTCATTCAATATTATCTTGCACATAGTTTCCTTGATTTTTTTTATCTCCATTATTTATTAATCTGAGAATTAATTAGGAACCAGCACATGCCACATGCAAGCCATTCTTCCAAATTGTCATGGTATTATCATTGGCACCGAATTCATCTCCAATTTTTTCTTCTCATTTAATCTCTGAACAGCACATGCATACAATGCAGCATGGGAAGTGACAATTATTCATGCGAATCAAATTCCTCTCTGCTTCACAATCTTCTCAGCTGATGTTCTTTTGCCTGATGACTAGAAACTGACAAAAAAGGATACAAGTTTTTAAAAACCACTTATCGGAAAAGTAATACTTGAAGTGACTGGAACTTGGCTGACTGATGCACAGTGTGCATATAATGTTCTATAAAATGTCTGGTCCAAGAAATTTAGGCTATCTTCCTTGAGTTTTGAAAGATTGCTTGTGAAAAAACAATATCCAAAGATGTTTGAATAAAGTAGCCATTAAGTCTTTCATTGGGCCATGTTGTTTGACTTCTGTTTCTGACTATTACAAAATAGTCAGGTTTCGTATATTACAGATTTAAATTACCATATCAATGTGGGTTTAAGTCCAATTTAGGTAGTATCATATCACTTTTATTCTTGCCATGGTGGTTTATTCTTCCATTGCTCTTTACGCTTCTTTAAATTACCCCAATAGTTCCTCCTTGCATAAACACAGAACAGCATTATTCCTCTCTATATCCCTGGCTGTCCTGCTGAATATTTGTAGGCAATTGGTATGATAAGGCACACAGAAGAGTGGGTGCTGATGTAATAATAATAAAATAATAATAGTAGTAATTTATAAAGCGCCCATACCCAAAATCTAATTTGCTCATCGACGCTTGTGGAGTTTAGGAATAGAGGGTTGTGAAGAGATGGGTACAGGTGAATGAACCCATGAATAGAGGAAGCATTTCCACAATACGCCAGAATACATTTTCCACATATAAATCAATTCCATATGAATATACATTTGGCAAACAGTGGCGTGTACATACGTAGTTCAAGTGACCGCTGTGCCAACCGTGCAGAATTATCAATTCCATCATGAACGCAGACCAGACTTGTATAGATTGTGGTCAATTGCATATATGTCAGAAATGTCAAACCCTGGCATTTGTCTGTCCCCCCAGAATTATGTTGGCCGTTCAATGTCTCAAAAGTGAAAGGTCTCTCACATTTGATATAGCTCAAGATAAATCTCACCATTTGCAGATAGGGTCCAACTGATTTTTTGCTATGAAGTTTTTTACGAGCACTTTCTTGTTTGTCTTTTAAATAACAACGTCAGTCAGAATGCCTTTTAAAATGTAACTACATTTTGAAACACACTTCCATATTGTCATAGTGCTTCTCCCAGAATCGTTAAACCCTGCCGACCATGCCCACCATACCGATAGGATCCCACTGTCAGGACCTTGTCATTAACACTCTGGTGTCATCAGGCCATGGTACTGGTTAAAATTTTGGTTATTTGGGCTTACATGTTGGCCAACACAACTTGGTGATGTTGAACTGTGGAGGATGACCAAGTGCATGTTCCTGTCCTTCCTTTTTGTCAGGTCCGCTTTAAGGAAGATCTAGCCATCTATGGAGAAATATCGACCAAGCTATACATCTATTAATAACATAATTTTGACTACACTTTGCTGAAAGTGGCTGTGGGTCTAATTGAGGCAATGAATGTGAATGCTCCCGCCAGACACCACAGGACCTTCAACCAACTTCCAAGCCTTGAATGGATAACAGGCTTTTGGGGTGTCGGTTGGTAAAACACACATCAATAACCAGTGGTCTGTTGCTCCCTAGAAACTCTTAATTATTGTCAGACATAACGAGAACCAGCAGTGCAAGCTATCAGCCATTCCGAATGATGTGTTACGCCACGGGTTAGCTAACTGATTACCCTAGTTGAGCCCAAATTGCTTCCATCCAATCAAATTGCAGTGCTTTGACAGGCAAGGGTGTAATTAGCCTGAGTGTTGCTCTGGTCGATGAATAATGAGGTGAAAGATGAGTTGTTCTCCGTAAGAATCCTTTTTAGCACTAGGATTCATGAGATGTCTGCTTTTCCCTAGAAGATATACTGGACATTGCCCAATTGGAGAGAATCTGATTTGACCTGATTGGCTGATCACCAGTTCTGCTGAAACTGGGAGCAAAGAAATTTCTGGTGAAGGCTAAGGGCTACTTATGCAGCTGGGGGCAGTGAATGGTGTAGATAGGGTCTCCTGTACCCACTCAGAATTGGTGAGCTTGTGCAGCAGAACAGAAAGTTTTAGTGGTCACTGTGAAATATACAATGTGCATTTGGTAGGTCGCTATAGGTAGTTCATAACTAGGCTTTGCTCTGCAGAGTTATAGACCTAGGCCTAACACTATGAATATAAGGACGATAATAAGGTGCCGACGAATGTCATGATTTTGACTGACATCTAAAAATGTTCTAGTTCTATTTGCAAATTTTTGGTATAAGTTTAAATCGTGACAGTCATCGCCAACACAGTGAAACGGTCGACTTCCTGTCATCTGACCAATCAGAGAGCCGGATTTTTGACACATTAAAGTGCTTGAAGGGTTGCAATGACCCAAACTTAACCCAGTGATATTCATAGTGCCTAGGTGATTGGGTACTGTTCAGCCAGCAAGGGAAGCCTTATATTGACCTCAAATTTTTAGTGTTCTCAAAATTCTATGTGTTTGTGCTGACATTATGTAAAGTGAATTCCTTACTGAAATGTATGCTAAGGAGCGCATTGACATGATATATGATAGGCCTACTCCTATCGAAAAAGTAACTGCAGAAATTGGAAACTACTGATGTTACTAGGGGAACCGACTACTTATTGCTTGCTTTTTCAGACAAAAAGTTTTATCAATATGCAGTTGTAAGGCAAAGCTATCTGAAGTGGCCTTGCCGAAAGTTATGGAAATGAAACCACAAAAAATGCATTTCTCAATTTCTCATCCGTGCAAAAAAACTGATATATCATAAAATTATATAATGTTAAAAACAACATAGATTTTGTCTGTGATATTATTGCTATTATCCATAAAATAAGTCATATGTCACAATGTGTGTCATTTCACAACACCCAACCAATTTTGACAGAGTATTGAAGTGTACTCTGGGCACATCATATATAGAAATGCAGCCTTCTTCCATAAGTCTTCTAACCAGTTTGTGGATGTTCTATGCCGGGCATCAGAGTTGGGTAGTGAGTGAACCACCTCGACTCCCAACTCCATAGGCTTTCTGAAAAGCGACTAAGACTCTCTTGTTTTCCGACTTCCACTCCCAACACCGCTTAATATCGGCATTATTGCACACAAATATTACATGTTAACAGAGGAGAAAAAAACTTGTTTCTAGGAAGTTTTCAAAGGATTATGTACATGAATAGTTGTTTCAGAACTTTAGTGCAAAATTTGGAACACATTTCAGATTTTTTTAAATCATGTTTTAGAATAATTTTTTGGGTCAGGAGTCTCCTATTTAATTTTCAACTCTAACCCCACCTGGAAATCAGGAGTTTGACACCGACTTCGCCCAAGAACGAAATAAGTTTATTTGAAAAGGAGACATTCATACAAGTATTTGCCATCATTGCAGCCAAATATGGATGACAACTCTTATTTTTGCTGTCTCGCAAAGGTAGCCAAGCTTGCAAGAATCTTAGACATAAACTTTTTTCAAATAATGGACTTAGTATATTGTCGTCCAGCTGCATCGAGCTCTCCAAAAAACTAAAGCATTTTATATATATTCCCAAACAACTAAATTGGGCACATTAAGTTTATTTCTAGACTTGATTTTACCTCCAAATAAACATTCAGGCACCAAAATACAACATTTGTATTTGAGATAATAATTTGGAATCATTGTGGTAATAGGACTGGGAGTATGAAGGGGAAAAGCAGCAATCATTCATGTTCATAGAATAATCAGACACAAAAATTATTCCTCTATTTATCATTTCAATGGTAAATTAAATGGTGCTGTGTTCTAAACTTAGCTTAGAACATTAATTTCTGGCAGGGTTATGGATAGACATATTTCTTTGAACTGGTCCTAGTATTTGTATCAAATGCTACGAAACAAAAGGCTACAGAATCCACACCAGTAAAGAAAGCAATTTATCATGTGATAAATGGCTGTCAAGATGACTGACATGTCTTATTTTTGACCTGTTGTGTAATCCAATATGCATAGGATAGCGACATCTGACACTGATGCAACAAGGCAAGGGGACAGAACTTCATCACCTGCAGAATGTCAAGAGGTATCATCATGATTTCCAATGAAGCCTCATCTCAAGAGCCGGGTGATCAACATCAGGCAACTTGATGGTGAATTAGAGATTAGACGATAAAGGCTTTCCTAGCTAGACCAGTCACCAATCACCTATTACTCTGCTGTGCTAAGTCTGACCTGTCTGGTCTTGAGCCAGCATACGTTGTATCCACTCCCAAATTTGCGTGAACCAATGACCACCACAGCAGGTCTGCTCTTTTATGATAGAGACGACCACTTAATTATGAAATTAGCGGTTAGTGATTCATGATGCTATATTTTAGGCTCAGATACATGACTTTTGGCCTTTGGCCTAATTGAGTAATATTTGACACAGGGAGGGAGGCTTTATCAAACTCCTTATGCTGTCCTATTGGTTCTTTCAAAATTAACAGCCTTCACTCTGCAGGTCGACAATTGCGTTTTGTATAGTTTTTTGCAGCCCTGGCAAATTATTTTGTTAAGGCTCCCCTCAACTCCCCCAACCATATATTATCCTGGGGCTGCGACTGTACACTTCCTCGTGGGAATTTCATAGAATTTAATGCCAGACTGATGTAAGAATGGTGTCTGTGATGTCAAATGATGTCAGCCTGATGTCATAATGAGAAGAAATGTCCATAGGCTTCATAAGCATGCATCTGCCAGAAAGGATCAAGAACGAACCAATTCCTTTCCTGATCTATATGCCCTTAATTGGTTGGAGGTGCGGCACATGTATACGTGCTTGTACCCTGCGTGAGGCGGTTGCATTGTGATATGACAAGGTGGACCCAAAGGGTATTCTACTCCATCCATCAGGCATCACTGGTAAGTGTCAAACAGAAAGCCCTTAGATGATACTGGAATTTACGCTGATTAAACACATGCAAAATTGACATTAACTTATACCATTTGAAAACAAAAATATAATTAATATCTCATTGCATAATGTGATTCAGGATAGGGCCTTCTTCTTCTCTTCCAAAACATCCCTCATAGAAGTATAATATGTACTTTTGTAGCATCAGGAACTAAAAATTTTAAAAAAGGTGTTTCCTGAAGCTGAAATCTTCAGCATATGTAGAAGTCAGGCATTTTGGTTAGCCTTGGATGAAATCACCATCAGCTTAAATCGGCATAAAATTTGAGAAAGGCATTTTTAGGAATGGCGATTCTAATTCAGTTTAGATATCGATGCCTCACAGCGAATTCTTCACAGATCTATGAAGGACATACATATCTATATATATGCATATATTTATGAATGTAAGTGCAGACAGTGCAATGTTCTGTCAAGTGGATACTTTAGGCAAGGACATTTCAAATCTTGAAGGTTACAAGGTAATGCAATGTAGACTGTTACTTTCCTTCATTCAGAGTCCGCGAAAATTGCTTTTGTCATACAGGACATTCGGGCAGGTAGATTCTTAATTTTACCTGCCCGAATAAAATTTTATCTGCCCGGAATTCTGCCTTTACTAATTTCAACAGGTTTTCCAGAGTTGGTTACATGTATCTTCCAAAATGTAATGTTACTCCAACTTCTCCCAATAGGTATTAATGGAGCTGACATACTGATTGCTTAGGCGCCATAAACCTGCATTTATTTGCAAAGTTTCAAAAAAATTGTATATATATTTAACATACATGTGTAATTGTATTGCTATCACATTTTGCATTTTACAGAAAACCATTCAGTACCCCTGATATAATGTTGTCTTACTTGCAGGGCCTCAAATTGTGAATAGATACATACTAGCTATTGTTGAGCATTGCTAATTGCAATTTTCTGAGCTATTGACTTGTAAATTGCAATCCATCTGACACTTCTGTCACCAATTTGTGTCATTGATGTTTGTTAATAGCACTGGAGATTTCATAGGCCTGCAATCATGGCATTGATTGCTATGTCAGCTCACTGACTCTCCAGCTAATCTGTCGGACATTTGGGCAGGTAACCACTTCATTTTTACCGGTCAGACGCTATTTTTGCCGGTTTTGACCGGCAAACCGGCACTTTTCGCGGACTCTGCTTTCATTGTTGTTCATTCTGTAGATTTGGCCTTGGAGACAGCGATTCCCAATCAGTCTATCTAGCATTCATAGAGTTTTATTTTGCATATTACCGAACCAAAAATTCTACAAGAAAGTGTCAATTTATACAGCATGCTTGGCCTGCACTAAGGTCAGTTGTAGCATGCTGGCCTTCTCCCCATGGCTCAGTTTCAATTTCCAGCCCATGCAAAGGGTATTAACTTTAAGAATAAACAACGACCCGAACAAAAACACAAGACGTAAGCCGACCACCAACAATGATACAATTGGCTCATGAGACAAGAACAATTGATGCCACAAGTACCTTCTTCACTGTGAAATCTTGCATAAAGAATTAATGGTGGGAACATGACCAAGCAGGACCTCTTACAACTGTGAGGATTTTTAAAAGTGACAAAGCACAGAAGAGATGGCAGCAAATTATTTACAGTGTTGTATATCAATCAGGAGTCCTTTGGGACAGTAACTGGCAGAGGGTAGTGACTGAGTCTGTCTGGATATGACTGAAGTGTCCCTTTTGATTGTCTGGAATAAGAAGCAAATGCCTCTGAAGCATTTGGTGAACTAATCACACAATGTGAAAGGTTAAAGACAGCTCTTCTAGAGGTTGCATGCCTTGGCGACATCTATAGCATCTAAAAGACCTTGGGGGTGGTTAGTTATTCTAGATTGAAACGTTGGTTTTATCAGACCAAGCCACTCTCTGTGACCTCTACATTAATTTTTGTTAGTCTAACAGACTGACAAACTACTGTTAAATGGCAACCACTAAGTCCATGTGGCAGCCATTACTGGAAGTCATATCGTTCTATTTTTGTCCTGCTTCTCAAGAGCAAGGTCTTCATTCTGTCTTGCATGTCATTGAATAGACATGACCATACAGGAAATTGTTTCCCTACAGATTCCAACCTCAAACAGAACACAGACGAGCAGACAGAACCTCCTTGAGTTATTCAAACACACGTAAATGAGCTGTTTTTGGAAACACTCAAGAAGC
This sequence comes from Platynereis dumerilii, assembly GCA_026936325.1. Lineage (NCBI taxonomy): Eukaryota > Metazoa > Annelida > Polychaeta > Phyllodocida > Nereididae > Platynereis > Platynereis dumerilii. Next base: position 23,335,422 of record JAPTHN010000002.1, on the reverse strand, counting down.
TATATTTAGCTCACAATTTTAAAAGTATTTCTCTCCATACTTGCAATAAGAACACCACTTAGACCCATGCCTGATTAGATGGCGCATCCTTTCTTGGAAATTGTTTTGTTAGTGGATGAATATTGTGCACATCATATCTGCAATATGTGGGGTTGAAACAAACACAATCTCTGGTGCCTTTCTACTGAAAATTCAGAAACGAGATAAACTTAATATTATATTGGTCTACTGTCTGTTCAGAGCTAGCTGCATGTCAGTTCATCCAAACACATAATTCGATTTCACTCTCTATCCCTGTAACAGATTGATTTACAATGCGATGAAACAATCATTTGCGTATGTGCATCTACACTACGAAAAATAAGCCATGATGTATGTAAGTAAGTGAGTTGGTATACTAATTAAAGCCATTGCATTGTCTTCAGTAGGAGCACTTATTTCTCATTGTAATAATTCTCCATGTGATTATCATTCACAAACGTCATTAAAATATGCCATGACGAAGATATTGGATAACACACTGCTGTGACTGACAAATACTCAACTTACAATTGGATAGGTATAAAATGACATTAGGAAGGTTAATTCAATTGTCATCCATTGAGTTGGATCCTACCTTGAAGGAATTTCACACAAGACTTAACCATGTATTAATTAGATTCAATGAGAGATTCTCTGCAAGATTGAACTATTTTTTCTAGTAGAAAAGCAACAACAAAGGCAAAAATAGTGTTGATAGACATGGCATGAGAAAATTTCTGGAATGCCATTGACAATGGGAAAGCATGGCCAAGCATTCATACCTCAGTCTATTGAGATACAGATCTTTGCATCTAAATCAAGATTTGGGAAGCATGACATGACTTGCAATTGATGGGGATGGAATTCATGCCATCCCTATTGTATTGTAAAATTCAGGTTCAGCAAACAATCGAAGCATCTCCCTGTTTTCTTGATATTCACAATTTGCTTTTACCAAAAAAGAATGTAATGCCATGACAAAGTCAAAGATAGAAATAAAACAGAAAGAAAGGATGAAGGAAGAAGATATTAGAGAGATGCAATTGAAAACCTAAGAAGAAAACCACATGAGAGGGTGTGGTAGGGTTACAATGACAAAGCAGTCCTTTAACAAGCGCCACTACATTCAGAGAAAGGCTCACGCCCTTTTATTAAGTTTTTCATTTCCACTTTATGTCAACAACTGTCAGAAAGACTACACACCACACATTTTCTTACATGTAGGCAAGCAACTGACACAAATACTTCTACCCAACATAGTCCTTAGTGTAATGACTGGCAACTGAAAAAAGCACTTGAAAGGTTTTTCCTGAAGTTAAGTCAATGTATTTTTGCTGATTGTTAGTCACCAGGGATGCTGGTCTAAAAAAAAGTCAACAAATATCTAACTCAGTCTTAAGGCCCAAGGTCTTCTTGCTACCACAATGTCCCCATAAGTGGACAAACGATCTGCATCTTCAGATGAGCAAGGGACCTGATCAATTACTATACCTAGCAAGACTGACCAATGTCTGGAATAACCTTGACTAGCTATTGTGCAAACAGCCTTTGAGAAAAAGAAAGGGGTGTTGTCTGTCTATTGATCAGCAGTGGTTCGGCAGAAAGATTTCAGGCCTGCCTATGATTTTCTTTCGTCCTGTTTCGCTTAGTTTATCCAATGTCCACCACCCTTGGCCAAGATGGAGATGCCTCTGAACAAAGGTTGAGTCCAGGTTTCTTGTGAGTGAATCTTTTGAGGATAAACTGTGTTGACACTCTGAAGAACAAGGAAGGAGAAGGTTCAGTAGCCCCTGATAATACAAAAAACCAATGATTTAATTCACTCATCAAGTAAATTTACTAATTTAATGAGATGAGATAATAGAGTGTGCCACACCCTAGTGGATAAGGTGCTTGCCTGGTAACTGAGAAGTTGCAGATTCGACTCCCAATAATGGTATGGAGGAACTGAGCATGCAGTTCCTCTATATCTCTTTGCTTCCCTTCACCCAGGTGCAAATGGGTACTTGGCTATAGGCAACACCTACTGATCTTGACTCATCCCATCAATTCTGATCGCTCAGCTGTTTATATGCTTCAGTGAGTTTCTGTTTTAATATGTTTACATTACTAAATGGTGTTGTATATTACTGCTTTAGTATGTACTATTATAATCCTCTTGCATGTACAACTGACCAAATCAATCCAATCATGCTTAATTCCATGTTTTCTTTAAATTCACTCTCATTTATAATTTTCAGTTGCTGCTCAATCAATTGTGCTACAGTTTTTCTACACTTGCTGCTGGTGGTGAGGCACCCTGACACTGAGACTTTCTTCAAAATACACTTAGTCATTTTAGTACTGGTATTTTTCCCTTATATTTTGCTAAATGGTATTGTCTGATATGTTGCTTTTCCAAAATAATTTAGGGGAAAATTTTTCACTGATCAACCAGATTGAGGGCAGTGGCCTTGATGCTAATAATGAAATTGAAGAACCAAATTTATTTAGTAATTCTCCATACTTCGAAAATTCAGAATTTGTTAACTTTTCAACCGAAAAAAAGCATTCGTTCATTATTTATAGTCTTAATTGTCAATCTCTCAATGCCAAGTTTGATAATCTCAAAGTTTATATTGATACATACAACAGTTTACATGAATGTGAAATATCTGCTATTTGTTTGCAGGAAACATGGCTCTCGGAAGGCAGTGATCTTAGTTTATTCCAACTTGAAGGATACAGCCTCATCCATCTAGGTAACTCATGCAGTGCACATAGTGGTCTAGCTATATATTTGATATTTGAACAAAGCCTATCAATATGAAAAAGTCATTGTTAAAGATAATTCTGAGGTATGGGATGGACTATTTATTAAAGTTTCTATTAAAAACAATGTTTTTCTGAATCAAACTATTATATTAGGTAATATTTACAGACCCCCTCGTCTAAACTTGAATAATATAAACACTTTTAAAAACGAATTGACTGAAATATTTGATTTTCTTAGAATTTATGATGATGTTTACATAACGGGGGATTTCAATTTAGACCTCTTAAAGTTCAAAGAAAATAATGATATAAACTTATTCTTCGAATTCATGATCTCAAACAATTTTTTTCCACAAATTACTCAACCAACTAGACTGAATGAAAGAGGAGGAACTCTAATAGATAATATTTTTGTAAAGCAATCCAACATCTATTCCCAGATCTCTTCAGGTATAATTATGACACAAATTTCTGATCATCAACCTTACTTTGCGGCAATAAACAATCTGAGACATAGTCAAGTTAAATTAAAGCACATTAAGGTGGTGTCATCGGACTCTAAATCGTATGAAAATTTCAAAACAGATCTGAATAGTCGCTACTTCCAGGAAAAAATTAACCAAGCACAGTCGTACTCTGCAAATGATAGCTATACAAACCTTAACAACTTAATCGGCTCATTGATAAGTAAGCACTTTCCTGTAAAATATGTTAAATTCAGAAAGTACAAACATAAAAAGTCCAAATGGATTAGTGAAGGTATCCTTAAGTCAATAAAGTACAAAGATAAACTCTATGTTCAACTAAAAGCGACAGCAGTGAATGATCCACTGTTTCACACAAGACAAACCAATTTCAAAGCATATTCTAAAATTTTAAAACAAGCAATTTAGTCTGCAAAGAATACCTACTATAAAAACTGTTTTGAAAAATATAAATGTGATATTAAAAATACTTGGTCAATAATCAACAGTCTACTTAATAAGCAAAAAGATAAGCAAGATTTCCAACAATATTTTGATATTTGTGGAATAAATGTCAGTGATCAGACAACTGTCTGCAATGAATTTAATAAGTATTTTACTAATATTGGCCCGCAACTAGCACAAAACATTCAGCAAGTAGGTATTGGCTCATTCAAAGATTATTTACAAAATGCATCTGAATCCGAATTTAACTTTCAAACAGTTACTCCAGAAATTGTTATAAATGTTAACAACTCTCTCAAACCTAAGACTAGTCAGAGTTTCGATAGAATTTCAAATAAATTACTAAAACATGTTAAAGTTGAACTGTCAAACATTCTATCCGACATTTTTAACCAATGTGTAGCAGAAGGATCTTTTCCAGACCTACTTAAAAAAGCTAGAGTTATTCCAGTGTAGAAGCAAAAAGAGAAATATCTTTTTACAAATTACAGGCCAATTTCTATCCTACCTAGTGTATCAAAGGTCTTTGAGAGAATTATATATAACCAAATTTATGAATATTTTTCAAGAAATAATATCTTCTATAGAAGTCAGTATGGTTTCAGAAAAAATCATTCAACTGAACATGCAACCCTTGAACTTGTTGATAGAATAACTCAAAAGATGGACAAAAATCAGCTTCCACTAAATATTTACCTTGATCTCTCAAAGGCCTTTGATACTTTAGATCATCAAACACTTCTTTTTAAACTCAGTTATTATGGCATCAAAGGATCAGCCCTCGATTTATTAAAGGACTATTTAACAAATAGAACACAGCAAGTTGAATATAATGACACTGTATCTGATGCATTAACTTTAAAATGTGGAGTACCCCAAGGGTCTATATTGGGACCATTGCTATTTATCATCTATATGAATGATATCGTCAAAGCTAGTAATTATTTCTACCCCATTCTCTATGCTGATGACACCACCTTATGTGCTACTCTTAATGTTTCCTGGAATAGGAGCGATAATGAAATAATAAACAATGAACTATCTGCAATAAGTAATTGGCTGAAATCAAATAAGCTCTCGTTAAATGTTACCAAAACTAAAGCAATGCTTTTTTCGGCTAGTAACAGAACAATAGCTTCCCCAGAACTATTTATTAACAACACCAAAATTGAATTTGTCAACGAATTTAAATTCCTTGGCATAATTTTACAAAATAATCTAAAGTGGAAAGCTCATACAGACATGATTGGTAAAAAAATGTCAAAAACACTTGGCGTTATGAAAAATCTGAAAAGGACCATACCTTTAAAAGCCTTGCTAGATATATATAATGCACTCATATCACCACACTTAAATTATGGGAATATCATTTGGGGAAGGCAACAAAGTAACTTATGGAAGCTTCAAAAAAGTGCAGTTAGGACAATTACCAACAGTAGATATAATTCTCACACTGACCCACTTTTCAAAAAATTAAATATTCTTAAAATGAGTGACCTATGTGCACTGCATGAGCTGAAGTTTTGTTACAAATTTGAAAATGAATTATTACCTGACTATTTCTTAAAGCATATGTTGTCCAGCACCTCTAGAATTACCAGTAATGCCACCCGGCAATTTAATACCTTTCGCCTGCCTTCCGTGAGCCATGAATTTGCAAGACATAGCATATCTTTTAGATTTCCTAAGGTTTTTAATAACATTGAATTACCTGTTAGGCAAAAGATTTATACACATAGTATAGATGGTTACAAAAAATACATAAAAAATATTTTTATCAATAAATATAATTCAACTTGTAGTATACAGAATTGTTACATTTGCCATAGGCATTTGGTCAGTCAGTGAAAAAGAAAAAACCCCTCTACTTAATATAATGTTATTGTTTTAATTTTATAAACCTTGTCGACAGTGTTAGGGCCCTCTTCACCAGCAGTGCAAGACCTACAAATTTTACGAAGCCTAGGTGGCCCCTTGATAGCGATACTTGTAGGTATCATAAAGGGGTCACCTAGCTCATTAGTATTCTTGTTTTATTTCTTGTTTCTCTGACTGGATTTGTATAATACTAATGAGCAAATAAATGATTGAAATTGAAAATTGAATTGAAATTGATGGCGATTGTAGACTGACTTTAAAATGTGGAGTACCCCAAGGGTCTATATTGGGACCATTGCTATTTATCATCTATATGAATGATATCGTCAAAGCTAGTAATTATTTCTACCCCATTCTCTATGCTGATGACACCACCTTATGTGCTACTCTTAATGTTTCCTGGAATAGGAGCGATAATGAAATAATAAACAATGAACTATCTGCAATAAGTAATTGGCTGAAATCAAATAAGCTCTCGTTAAATGTTACCAAAACTAAAGCAATGCTTTTTTCGGCTAGTAACAGAACAATAGCTTCCCCAGAACTATTTATTAACAACACCAAAATTGAATTTGTCAACGAATTTAAATTCCTTGGCATAATTTTACAAAATAATCTAAAGTGGAAAGCTCATACAGACATGATTGGTAAAAAAATGTCAAAAACACTTGGCGTTATGAAAAATCTGAAAAGGACCATACCTTTAAAAGCCTTGCTAGATATATATAATGCACTCATATCACCACACTTAAATTATGGGAATATCATTTGGGGAAGGCAACAAAGTAACTTATGGAAGCTTCAAAAAAGTGCAGTTAGGACAATTACCAACAGTAGATATAATTCTCACACTGACCCACTTTTCAAAAAATTAAATATTCTTAAAATGAGTGACCTATGTGCACTGCATGAGCTGAAGTTTTGTTACAAATTTGAAAATGAATTATTACCTGACTATTTCTTAAAGCATATGTTGTCCAGCACCTCTAGAATTACCAGTAATGCCACCCGGCAATTTAATACCTTTCGCCTGCCTTCCGTGAGCCATGAATTTGCAAGACATAGCATATCTTTTAGATTTCCTAAGGTTTTTAATAACATTGAATTACCTGTTAGGCAAAAGATTTATACACATAGTATAGATGGTTACAAAAAATACATAAAAAATATTTTTATCAATAAATATAATTCAACTTGTAGTATACAGAATTGTTACATTTGCCATAGGCATTTGGTCAGTCAGTGAAAAAGAAAAAACCCCTCTACTTAATATAATGTTATTGTTTTAATTTTATAAACCTTGTCGACAGTGTTAGGGCCCTCTTCACCAGCAGTGCAAGACCTACAAATTTTACGAAGCCTAGGTGGCCCCTTGATAGCGATACTTGTAGGTATCATAAAGGGGTCACCTAGCTCATTAGTATTCTTGTTTTATTTCTTGTTTCTCTGACTGGATTTGTATAATACTAATGAGCAAATAAATGATTGAAATTGAAAATTGAATTGAAATTGATGGCGATTGTAGACTGACTTAGCATTTTGCGCATTAGAAACAGCTGCCTGGCTGTATACTCCCCGGGGAGTTGAGAAAGACTCAAGCTTGAAAAGGCCTACCAAGGGTGTAATTGTAAGGTCTGTTGAGACTGACTTTGGTGGTGTAAGGGACATACAAAAACCTACATCTGCATTTACATTTGTCATACTCCATAGCCAGTGTGCTTTGGTTCCTGACTCTCATTAACTGATAAAGGTATAAGTGTTCATCATTTAGTGTCTCGTCTAAAAGACACGGCAGAGGATTGTTATTGATCAAGGATCAAGTTCCGATTCATTATTGCCTTAATGAGATGTAAGATAATCCAGGCCACATCATTCTCTTGCAATCAAGATGCTTCAATCAATTACCCAAGAGGCGAAAAAAGTTTGTTGAAGTTTTTGTTCCTCACACGAAACAGATGGAACCCTTTTGGGAGTTGTTCAAGTTTCACAGCATCGCCTCCAGTTCCGCTGACTTCATATCTAAAAAGTGAGCCATAACAAAAGAAAGTTCGAGGCTTTTTTTTATATGGACACTTATTTTCAATCTAGAACTGAGAATTTTTCACAGGATAAAATTCAGTAAATTTGGAACAGATTCCCAAAATTTGGAACAATTTGAACATATTTAAGTCATTCTGTGGTTGCCATGGAAATTGAAAGTTGAGCTGGTCGGGGCAGGTAATACTGAAACCAAGAAAGCCTCTATCTATCACTTGTATTAGTGAGTTTGACCATATTTGACACAAGAAATCTAACATTAGCCTTTAAAAATACTTCCAAGCTCAACAAAAACATTAATTCATACACCTGACCCATTGAAGTAAATGTTCCCCGAAGTTCTCCAAACAAAGTTCCGTGAAAGCATTTCGGTCATGCAAAGCCTTTTCTCCTTCAGTGCCTGAAACTCTGGCCCCCATGGACTGACGTAATGAAAAACCAGGACTTATGTAAAGCAATATGTCACAGGAATAGCTGGGATGGATAATGCTGTCCCTTTTGGTTTCTTGCTCATACCAGTGAATCCATGCTTTCACAATTCCTTATGTAGTCAGCGTACCCAGTCAACATTTGAGTCTGCACAACACTCACTGTGAGATCACAAGAAACTCACATGGTGATGTCATGCTTGAGAGTGTCATCAAGACATCACAGTGACCTCACACTTTGTGACCTCATGCATTGCTACCTCATGCGGAGCTCTCTGAAATCTCACATACTGAGGTCAAAATGTGAGCCCACTACTAGCTCACAGTGAGCTCACATATGATGGTGTCACTATGAGATCTCTCAGGGAGGTGAGAAAGAAGTCACACAGAGATGTCATAGAGACCTCACATTGTGACCTCATCCATTGCTACCTCATGCAGAGCTCACAGAAATCTCACATGCTGAGGTCAAAATGTGAGCTCTCTTTGAGCTCACAGTGAGCTCACAAATGATGGTGCCCCCTATGAGATCTCACAGAGAGCTCACACTGTGAGCTCTTTGTGACAGGAAGTGACATCACATGGCCATCACAACATTCCATCCACCATTTTGAATCAACATGTAACAGTGAAATTTGGGAGATGAAATAATGCATGTAAGTGCACTTTTATATAGTTTGTAGATTTGAAAATTATGTTAGCATGGGTTTAAACACTTAGTGATTCCATAGGCATAGAAATTAAGCATCCGGAAAATGAAAACTGTATGTGTTTTGACAGTTAAATTATACAGCAGTTTTGGCACAATCTTTTAACTGACATTTAGTATCAGGAGCCATTGCACTAAACAAACACATGTATACAGTTTTGATAAGTATGAACTAGTAATGTTTTCCATTTTAATTGACAATTTATCTTGAAATAATTAGATAATAGACATCAACCACACACACAGTAAAGGATAATTCAGCCTCTATATATATGGGACATTATTGAAGTTGCTGATATATTATATGTAGCACATACATGTATTTGTATTATTTTTATTTTGTTTCAGGTTGCTGGTTGATATGTATGGGTTGGACTACAGGAATGAAGATTGAAGAGATTTGAATAAAGCTACCCCCCCCCCCATCCAGCAATGTGATTTGACAAATAAAATGAGTGAACAAACTTGCTATTCTGTATGTGTATTTATCTAACTCTTGAAGAGATCAATGAGGGTGATTTGAGGTCACAGGAAGTTCACCCTGCAGAGGTCACAGAAAGTTCACCCTGCAGAGTTGACCTCAGAAAAGGCTCACAGAGAGCTCACAGAAAGCTCACAAGAGGCTCACATGAATCTCACTATGAGACCTCACATTAGGCTCACAGGGAGCTCACAGTGTGACCTCAACTTTTGAGCTCAAATCACCCTCATTGACTGGCTTCAAAATGAGGTTGATGTGAGGTCTCTTATGTGAGCTTTCAAGGTGTCTTTGAAGAGCTCACAGATATATCACAGTGAGGTCAAATTGTTGACTGGGTAGCACACCCCTGTCGCGGGAATTTCCCTTACTAAATCTGGCATGCATAAGCACTTTCCTACATGGGTTCAGTGTAAGAATACACAAATTTAGTGTGCTTGGAAGTATATTTAGAAGCTAATATCACATTTCTTGCATCAAATATTCCAATCTCACTAATACAAGTGACAGAGAGATGTCTCTCACAGTCACAATTTGTTGGCTTTCTTGGTTTCAGTATTACCTGCCCCGACCAGCTCAACTTTCAGTTTCCATGGCAACCACAGAAAGGCTTAGAAATGTCCAAATTGTCCTAAATTTTGGAAATCCATTCCAAATATGCTGAATTTTACCCTGTGAAAAATTCATAGTTCTAGATTGAAAATAAGTGTCCAAATAAAAAAAAGCCTCGAACTTTCTGAACGCCCCTCGTATATTGCATGTGATACAGATACAAACAATTCTATTGGTCGCATATATATGCGAAATTTTGGAATTAGCATAATATTAATTATTCTCATGAGGCAGACTCCTACTGTACGATTCACTAATTACCTTTGTGAGGAAGCTCCAGTTTTGTATTCAACCTTTGTTCAGTGTTGATTCCATCTGGCCAGAACCAAATGAGATGTGGTGGAATCAATGAGGATCAATGGATGGACAACACCCTCTTCTCTTGGCATCTTTAGGAGTGGTCAACGATGGCTTTATAACAAGTCTGACTATTGGTCAGTTTTGTGGGGTCACAGATCAAGTCCCAAGGTGATCTTAAAATGCCGAGTGTGTCTCCACTTATGGGGCTATTATGGTAGAGCAGAGACCTTGGACCTTAAGACTGCATTTGTCTTTTGGTGATTCAGTGTGCTTCCGATGCAGAATCCCATGTGACTAAAAAGATGGAAAAAAGAAAACATCAGGGGGAAAAGACACAAGTACAAACTGCAGAAGATTTCCAAATACTTTCAAAAGTTTGCTGACTTCTTCTTGCATTGGGATATGGTGAATTCTTTAGGTTTGTTTTCCACGCTGAAAGTAGGGAAAGCAAATGAACAGATTGCATTGTGCCCATTTCACAAGTGATTTCAGTGAAACTATTTGAAAAGATTATGAATAATGGAGTTTTACAAGTTTGCACTTCATTGCTCTGAGTAGTCAGTGAATAGCTTGCCTTATCACAGTGAGCCTGTTGTTGCACACCAATCTCTCTATTTACACTCTGCCCGGGGCTATTCAATTTAGCTCAGGGAAAACAAGGTTTGAAATGGAAATTCCAAAAGTGAACAATTGATGAGCAACTGGCGATGTTTTAGAGCTTCTGACAGGGACCAAACACAAAACCAACCCTATTTTCTGCTGACACATGTAGACTACATGATACCATTTGATTGTAACCCAACACCACATCAAATAAAGATGTGATTCGAGATTTACAGAAAACACAGGATACGTGGATTGTTCAGGTAGCCTGAAAAATAGCATGGCTGTGGCTGCTGGCTTGTGATGGCCCTGTCTATGCCTCCAGAGATTGGCGAAGTGTCTTAGGGAGTAATTGGTGCAGAAAAGTTTGTTGTTTTCTTGGAACCACTTTTTCTTCCAGATATAGTTAGATAATGGCATCCTATCAGCTGATGCTACTGCTACTATGTGATGAGGCATCTCTTCCACTGAGACCCAACTGTCACCCAAGCGACCCTCTGCTGGTTCCTCCGGCTATAGGTCTTATGATGCTGCAGCTGCAATAGCTCAATTGCAATCTCTTGCACAGCACATACCAACAAGAGATCTCTTGTACTATTTCCCCTTCTGGGAGCGGCACTTACTCTTATTCACACTCAACTTCTTCACAACACAACCAGTATATCTTTGACCGGAAGGGCAAAAAAAATCATATATCCCCCTCATTTACTTGTCACATTGTTGTTTTTCTGAATATTGATTTAGCAGAGCACATTAGCAGCTTTTGTCTCCTTTTCAACCAGACATCCACTTTTTGTGTCTCATACACCAATGAATTCATGAATCTAGTGGATAGTAGAAAATTTTAGACTGCAAGACCACCTGGCAAATAACACTTCCAAGTAATGACGGATAGTCAAAAACACAAATAGAGTGAATGCAGATCTATATGACTCTAAAACCTGCAGATGCATTAATCACCTCAAAACCTCTTAAGGGTCTTGTTCGCATCACCCTGAAGAAAGGTGTATGTGTGAAAATGAACACTTAAGACTAAAGCTATACAAATATTGCATGGATGCATTTAACTTGGCCAATCCAGCATTGATATGTGTGGTAAGCCTTCAAATTAAAGAATAATTCATTTAAAATTGATGTCCAAAGAGTTCATGTTGATTTTTATGCCCCCTAAATGTTTAATGACCTTAGGATCAATGCAGAATTGACACAGACATACAAAGCAATGCACATACATGTTGTTATATAAATGCACACCCTTGACAATTCACATACAAATTTCCCGTTTATGATTAATGATATTTATCTTATGTTCAAATATCATGCCCCCTTACAGATGTTTTAAAAATTTAATGCCCCACTAGAAACATGAGAAGTTAGTAACCAATCACCAAAAGTTCCAGCTCCAAGTCTTAATTTCTGAATGGTCCCTTTCTTGCCTTAATTCATTAGCAATGAAGTCTTTCATCTGGCTTGCCTACATATTTAATAAAGTGGCTGGGGCCTTATGAAACTCACACATCACGGTATTACCAGCCCAGACAAGCTTGTACGTCATGTTGATGGAGTGAACTACTCGGGTTATCCCGTGTAGTAGTGTCTCCTCACTGGCATTGAATAATTTGAGCAAGCTTGTCTGTGCAATCAATCACCTTGCATGGCTGGATCAGTGATGGATGTGTTTAATTCAATTACATAATGAGATGACTCCTCACTACATTTGCATCTCACAACCATTTCCAGGACGCGGTCAAACTGACATTTGCTTGTCCAGGTGGGTCAGTTGTGCCCTTTTGATCTTAAAGAAACCTAATAGACTTTATTTTTAAGTATTGGGCAAAACGATGCTGACAAAAATCCCTTGTCCTAATATTAGACAATATAAAAGTATGCTGAAGAATCAGGAGGCACTGTCATAGGCTTGAAGATATGACTTGCCCACTGACTGACTATTTCAAGTATATAAGTAAAGATTAGTAATGCTTATATTATCTTCACATTCTTCAGGCTATAATTAAGTCGTAAATTCATGTTTTGTTGTAATAATAATAATCCCACTCTCAGCCATGGCTTTAGGGATGTCCTGCTTAAGAACACTAACACCATAATTATATTCAATGCGCTCTGAAAAAAGTAATTGTTCTGAAGTAAAATAAATTTTCAATCAATCAGTCGATCTAAAATTGAATTCACATCACGTCCTTATAGCTGTATTTTGTGAATCACAAGAAAATTTTGTTAAATGTTGCACTTATCTGACTTTGAATGAAATTCTCTTAAGTGATTGAAGAAACTCACCTGAAAAGATAGAAATGGATTATTAGATTAAAGTAGAAAACATTATGGTTTTTTGAAAATATGCATATATTCCAACTGAGGTTGTTTCCCTCATTTCCCTGTTATAACAGACCATCGTAGAGGCCAATTTATTTGTCCATGTACTTTGGAAAATTTGCAATGTTTTCATGGCAAGAGGAATTCTGTACACTCTGAACTTGATTCATGTCACCATGCTGGAACTGTTGTATGAACATAACAACTTGTAAGACTCGCAGCATAATGTTTCGAGATGAATTTGTCAGAGGAGTTTGTAGGGTAATTCATGTCTCAAAATTCACAGACTTGAGTAGAATTTGGCCTTTCAATCAGAAAAATCATGTTTCAGGTAATCTTACTTTTCGATTTCTCATCTCCCAAACCTGCAATGTCTGTCATTCTACCAATTCCATTCATGACTAGTGACATTGTTGCTTGTTCTGAATATTCATTTAGCAGAGTGCATTACTTGCTTTTTCTCTCCTTCACAGCCAGACATCCACTTTTGTGTTTCCTACACCAATGATTTCATGAATCCAATGAAGTAATTCACTAGACTTCCATCTAATTTCTCCTTGCATGTCTGGTGAAAATGTAAGACTCTCACTGCAAGACCATCCAGAGAAGCACACTTCCCAGAAATGAAGTATTGCCAAAAATACAAAGAAAGTGAGTGTGATCAATATAACTTTGTAAGGCTATGTATCTTACAGATTATGTCAATGACGTGGGAACCTCTTACGGGGCCTTGTTTGCATTAATTACATTCATGTCACCCTGATGAAAGGTGTGTACCTGTGAAAATCAACACTTGGAACTAATGCACCACAAAGATTCATCTCTCTTGGTCATTCCAGCTTCGTCATATGTGTGTCAAACCTTCAAATTAACCTAGAAAGTATACTTCATTTAAAAGTTCTGTTCAGATTCTTCCTAGTTTCTTCTCTAATCTGAAATGCCTCATTCATCAGCATTCTGCAGATAGTTTCCTTGATTGTTTTACTTCCATTATTTAAAATCTGAGAATTAAGTTAGGAACCAGAAGATGCCAGATGCAAGCCATTCTTCCTGATTGTCATGGTATTATCATGGGCACCTAATTCTTCTCCAAATTTTTCTTCGCATTTAATATCTGAACAGCACATGCATAAAATACAGCATGGGAAGTGACAATTATTCATGCGAACCAAATTTCTGTCTGCTTCAAAATTTTCTCAGCTGATGCTCTTTTGCCTTATGACTAGGTACATTTATTAAAAGATACTGTCAAATCAAAACTTTAAAAAACACTTATTGGAAAAGTGATACTTGAAGTGACTGGAACTTCGCTGACTGAAGCACAGCGTGCATATAATGTTCTATAAAATATCTGATCTAAGAGAATTTAGGCTGTCTTCCTAAGGTTTTAAAAGATTTCTTGAGAAAAAACATTATCCAAAGATGTTTCAATGAAGTAGCCATGAAGTCTTTCATTGGGCATGTTGTTTGTCTTAAGTTTCTGACTATTACAAAATATTTAGGTTTTGTGTGTTTCAGATTTAAATTTCAGCAATTCCATATCAATGTGGGTTTAAGTCCAATTCAAGTAGTATCAAATCAGTTTTATTCCTGGCATTGCTTATTATGCTTCTTAAAGCACCCCAATAGTTTCTCCTTGCATAAATACAGAAAAGCATCATTCTTCTCTAAATCCCTGGCTGTCCTGCTGATTATTTGAAGGCAATTGGTATGATAAGGCACACAGAAGATTGTGTGCTGATGTACAGGTGAATGAACCCATGAATTGAGGAAGCATTTTCACAGTATGCCAGAAAAGATTTTCCACAAGTTTTAAATCAATTTCATATGAATATAAAATTTGGCAAACAGTGGCGTGTGCATTCGTAATAAGAGTGACCAGTGACTGACCGCTGTGCATCAGTCCAGAATTGTCAATTCCATCATGAATGCAGACCAGACCTGTATAGATTGTAGTCCATTGCATTTTTTGTCAGAAATGCCAAACCCTGGCATTTGTCTGTCCCCCCAGAATTATGTTGGCAGTTCAATGTCTCAAAAGTGAAAGGTCTCTCACATTTGATATATCTCAAGATGATTCTCACCATTTGCAGATTGGGTCCAACTGATTTTTGCTATGAAATTTTTTAAGAGCACATTCTAGTTTGTCTTTTATATAATAATGTTGGTCAGAATGCCTTTTAAAATGTAACTACATTTGCGAAACACATTTCCATGTTGTCATTGTGCTTGTCCCAGCATCGTTAATCCCTTTCGACCATCCCACCATACCGATAGGAGACAGCACACTAAATATTTGGACCTTGTCATCAACACTCTGGTATCATCAGGCCATGGTACTGGTTAAACTTTTGATTATTTGGGCCAACACAACTTGGTGATGTTGAACTGTGGAGGATGACCAAGTGCTTGTTCCTGTCCTTCCTTTTTGTCAGGTCCACTGTAAGGAAGATTGAGCCATCTATGGAGTAATATCGACCAGGATATACATCAGATTCTATTTAAAGCACAATTAGACTACACTTTGCTGAAAGTGGCTGTAGCCTTGGGTCTAATTCAGGCAATGAATATGAAAGCTCCCAACAGACACCAAAGGACCTTCAGCCAACTTCCAGGCCTTGATTGGATAACAGGCTTCTGGGGTGTCGGTTGGTAAAGCACACATCAATAACCGGTGGTCTGGTGCTCCCTAGAAACTCTTAATTATTGTCCGACATAACGAGAACCAGCAGCACAAACTATTAGCCATTCCGAATGATATGTTACGCCATGGGTTAGCTAACTGATTACCCCAGGTGAGCCCAAATTGCTTCCGTCCAATCAAATTGCAGTGCTTTGACAGGCAAGGGTGTAATTAGCCTGAGTGTTGCTCTGGTCGATGAGTAATGAGGTGACAGACGAGGTGCTCTCTGTAAGAATGCTTTAAGCACTAGGATTCAAGAGATGGCTACTTTCCCCAGATGATATACTGCACATTGATAAATTGGAGAGATTTGACCCGATTGGCTGATCACCAGTTCTGCTGACACAGGAAGCAAAGAAATTTCTGGTGAAGGCTAAGGGCTACTAACGCAGCTGGGCGCCAGTGAATGGTATAGATTAGGGTCTCCTATGCCCACTCAGAATTGGTGAGCTTGTGCAGCGGAACAGCAAGTTTTAGTGGTCACTGTGAAATATACAATGTGCATGCATTTGGTTGGTTGCTATTTTTTGGTGTTCTCAAATGTTATGTGTTCATCCTGACATTGTGTAAAGCGAATTCCTTCCTGAAATGTATTCAGAAATGCTAAGGAGCGCATTGACATGATATATGATACTCCTATCAAAAAAGTAACTGCAGAAATTTGATATTACTAGGGGAACCGACTACTTATTGCTTGCTTTTTCATGACAAAAAGTTACATCAATATGCAGTTGTAAGGCAAAGCCTGCTGAAGTAGGCATGCCTAAAGTTATGGAAATGAGACCACAAAAATGCATTTCTCGTCCGTGCATCTCAAAGTTTGATGTTTCGCATTATCGATGTTTGAGATGCTATATCTCAGGATTGGATGGAGATATCAAGACAAATGAAACATCATTTTAGAGCCAAATTCCAGTAGAACAAAGTCATTTTCACAACTGAATATGATAGCAGGCCGACTTTGAACCCATTTTGGTGGAGCAGGTCACATATAGAAATGCAGCCTTCTTCCATAAGTCTTCTTACCAGTTTGTGGATGTCCTATTCAGGGCTTCAGAGTTGGGTAGTAAGTTAACCGCCTCGACTCTCCACTCCTTAGGGCAGATTTCAAGAAAAAAGCTGCAAAATGATTTACCACAACTTGTCCACAAGTTACATTAGCACAATACTGATAAGGCCAGACATAATCGATTCGTAGATTCTCAGATTTTCTCAGAGTGCTTCATCTGAGGATAGCTGGCAGGACAAAAAAAAGCTGAAATCTAAATCTTTTATTGTGTCAATCCATTAAATAAAATCATGGGTAAACAATCTTTTCTGTTGGATTGGTAGGTCAGAGTAGCTAAAAATATGGCCTTGTGCTAATGTAACAACGATGAATGATGTAGGAAGGAATTTTTTATGCTGATCCTACTGCAATATAAATGAAGTCACCAGCAGGGTACCACCCCTGGCCTGCTCTTGGTAGACCTGGCTTTCAGTTCAGAAAAAATTTGAGATCTAATCATGTGTTTTTTAACGTATTTTTTATGTTCACATTTTGCTAATGTAACACTATGAAATGGACGGATGCAAAATTGCAGTTACATTAGCAATAAAGAAACAGGTACCACACCCAGTCGTTAATGTTTTTGGTGATGTAAATAGGCAAAAAAGACACGTTTTTCAATGAAATATTATAATTTCATGTTTGAAATTGGCATAAGTAGCAAGAACACAGAAAAATTTCCATGTAAAAGTTGCTAATGTAACCTCAGTGTCCTGAGACGGAATCGAGTTACATTAGCAGTCTTTTTTTATTTTTCATTTTTTTCAAGTTTTATAATGACCAAGACAATTAAAAATGGTTCCAAAATAATTTTCAAGATGTTTTTTATCAATCACATACCATTACATTTTCCTGAATTGGTTTTAGCAGATTCCACAGAGTGCCAAAGTAAGCATGTCTGATCACCAGTAAGTTTGGTCGTCCAAAATTGTCCTCATGAGGCATAAAAAAATATCTTTTTAAGAGGAAAAAGCTACATATTTGAGGAATATTTTATTGATATTTATTCATTACCTCACAGATATACTTAGCAATAGGTTTACTTGCTTCAGGAAGCAACAGAGAGATAACAAAAGGGTTGGAAAGTTTAAGGTACCTTTTAAGAGCACTTTTCGTGAAATCTGCCTTAGGCTTGCTGAAAAGGGACTCAGACTCTCCCTTTTTCCGACTCCCACTCCCAACACCGCTTATCGGCATTATTGCACACAAATATTACATGTTAACAGAGGAGAAAAAATTGTTTACAGGAAGTTTTCAAAGGATTCTGTACATGAATAGTTGTTTCAGAACTTTAATGTAAAATTTGGAATAAATTTCAAATTTTTGTAATCATATTTTAGAATTATTTAAGTCAGGAGTCTCCAATTTAATTTTCAATTCTGACCCAACCTGAAAATCAAGAGTTTGACACCGACTACGCCCAAGAACGAAATGAGTTTGTTTGAAAAGGAGATGTTCATAATCATATTTTCCATCATTGCAGCCAAATATGGATGACAACTCTTATTTTTGCTGTCTCGCAAAGGTAGCCAAGCTTGCAAGAATCTTAGACATAAACTTTTTTCAAATAATGGACTTAGTATTCTGTCGTCCAGCTGCTACGGGCTCTCCAAAAAACTACAGCATCATTGAAAGCAATCTAACCTGTGAACTTGATAAAAACTGACTTAATATGCTGATATTCCCAAACAACTAAATTGGGCACATTAAGTTTTATTTTTAGACTTGATTTTACCTCTAAATAAACATTCAGGCACCAAAATACAACATTTATATTTGAGATAATAGTTTAAAATAATTGTGGTAACAGGACTGGCAGTATGAAGGGGAAAAGCGATAATCATTCAGGTTCATAGAATAATCAGACACAAAACTTATTCTTCTATTTATCATTTCAATGGTAAATTAAATGGTGCTGTGTTCTAAACTTAGCCTAGAACATTAATTTCTGGCAAGGTTATGGGTAGACATATTCCTTTGAACTGGTCCTAGTATTTGTATCAAATGCTTCAAAACGAAAGGCGACAGAATCGGCACAAATATAAAGAAAGCTATTTATCATGAGATAAATGGCTGTCATGATGACAGACATGTCTTATTTGTGACCTGTTGAAATCCGATATGCATAGGACAGCGACATCTGACACAGATGCAACAAGGCAAGGGGACAGAACTTCATCACCTGCAGAATGTCAAGAGTTATCATTATGATTCCAATGAAGCCTCATCTGGAAACCAGCGTGATCAACATCAGGAAGCTTGATGGTGAATTAGAGATTAGACGATAAAGGCTTTCCTAGATGGACCAGTGACCAATCACCTATAACTCTTCTGTGCTAAGCCTGACCTGTCTGGTCTTGAGCCAGCATACCAAATTTGCATGAACCAATGACCACCACAACAGGTCTGCTCTTTTACGATGAAATTAGTGGTTTGTGATTCATGATGTTGTATTTTAGGCTCAGATACGTGATTTTGGCCTTTGGCCTAATTGAGTAATATTTGACAAAGGGAGGGAGGCTTTTTTTTTCAAGGTCTTTATGCTGTCCTTATTGGTTCTTTCAAAATTAACAGTCGTCACACTGCAGGTCGACAATAGCATTTTGTATATATATTTTTTTGCATCCCTGGCAAATTATTTAGTTAAGGCTCCCCTCAACTCCCCCAACCATATTATCCTGTAACTGTACTCTTCCCTGTGGGCATTTCATAGAATTTGATGTCAGACTGATGTAAGAATGGTGTCTGTGATGTCAAATCATGTCAGCCTGATGTTATAATGAGTAAAAATGTCCTCAGGCTTCATAAGCTTCTACCAGAATGGAGCAAGAACGAACCAATTCCTTTCCGTATATATATGCACTTAATTGGTGACCCATATATACGCGCTGGTCAGTGTCATACAGAAAGCCTTTAGACACTGGAATTTTCGCTGACTTAACACATGCAAAATTTACATTACCTTACACCAATGAAAAACAAAAACATAATATATCATTGTCTAATGCGATTCAGGATAGGGGCTTCTTCTTCTCTTCCGAAAACATACCTCAGAAAGGTATAATATACACTTCTGTAGCAAAAGAAACTAAAAATTTTTAAAAAGGTGTTTCCTAAAGCCAAAATCTTCAGCATTATTTCGAAGTTAGGCATTTTGGCCTTGGATGAAATCAACATCGGCATAAACTTTGAGAAAGGCATTTTTACAGATGGTGATTCTAATTCAGCTTATATATAGATGCCTCACAGCGAATTCTTCACAGATCTATGAAGGACATACATATCTATACATGTGCATATATTTATGAATGTAAGTGCAGACAGTGCAATGTTCTGTCAAGTGGATACTTTTGCCAAGGACATTTCAAATCTTGAAGGTTACTAAGTAATCCAATGTAAACTGTTACTGTCTTTCATTGTTGTTCATTCTGTAGATTTGGCCTTGGAGACAGCAATTCCCAAACAGTCTATCAAGCATTGATAGAGTTTTATTTTGCAAATTACCAAACCAAAAATTCTACAAGAAAGTGTCAATTTTACAGCATGCTTGACCTGCACTAAGGTCAGTTGTAGCATGCTGGCCTTCTCCCCATCGTTAAGTTTCAATTTCCAGCCCATGCAAAGGGTATTAACTTTATAACAAACAACGACCCGAACAAAAACACAAGACGTAAGCCGACCACGAACAATGATACAATTGGCTCATGAGACAAGAACAATTGATGCCACAAGTACCTTCTTCTCTGTGAAATCTTGCATAAAGAATAAATGGTGGGAACATGACCAAGCAGGACCTCTTACAACTGTGAGGATGTAAGTGACAAAGCACAGAAGAGATGGCAGCAAATTATTTACAGTGTTGTATATCAATCAGGAGTCCTTCAGGACAGTAACTGGCAGAGGGTAGTGACTGAGTCTGTCTGGATGTGACTGAAGTGTCCCTTTTGATTGTCTGGAATAAGAAGCAATTGCCTTTGAAGCATTTGGTGAACTAATCACACAATGTGAAAGGTTAAAGACAGCTCTTCTAGAGGTTGCATGTCTTGGCGACTTCTATAGCATCTCAAAGACCTTGGGGGTGGTTAGCTTATTCTAGATTGAAACGTTGGTTTTATCAGACCAAGCCACTCTCTGTGACCTTGTTAGTCTAACAGACTGACAAACTGCTGTTAAATAGCAACCACAAAGTCTATGTGGCAGCCATTACTGGAAGTCATATCGTTCTATTTTTGTCCTGCATGCTTCTCAAGAGCAAGGTCTTCAACTCTTCATTCTGTCTTTGCATGTCATTGAATAGACATGACCATACAGGAAATAGTTTCCCTACAGATTCCAACCTCAAACAAAACACAGACGAGCAGACAGAACCTCCTTGAGTTATTCAAACACACGTAAATGAGCTGTTTTTGAAAACACCCAAGAAGCTATATTTAGCTCAAAATTAAATATTTCTCTCCATACTTGCAATAAAGACACCACATGGACCCATGCCTGATTAGATGGCACATACTTTCTTGGAAAATGTTTTGTTAGTTAATGAATATTGTGCACATCATATCTGCAATATATGGGGCTGTGACAAACACAATCTCTGGATTCAGAAACGAGATAAACATAATATTATATTGGTCTACTGTCTGTTCAGAGCTGCATGTCAGTTCATCCAAACACATAATTCAATTCTACTCTCTATCCCTGAAACAGATTTATTTACAAAGTGACGAAACAATCATTTGTGCAAGTGCATCTTAACAGTGTGCGAAATAAGCCATGATGCATGTAAGTATGTGCGTTAATTGACTTGTAAACCCAGGTTTAGGCATTGCATTGTCCCCGGTAGGAGCACTTATTTTCTTATTATAATGATTCTGCATGTAATTATCATTCACAAATGTCTTTGAAATATGCTATGATGCAGATCCATGGTTTTGAAGATATTGGATAACACACTGTTGTCAGTGACAAATAAAGTGAGTGTTGGCTTACCCTGATTCACTTACCATTGGATAGGTATAGAATGACTTCAGGAAAGTTAATTTAATTGTCACCCATTGAGTTAGACCCTAGCTTGAAGGAGACTTAACCATGTATTAACTAGATTCAATGAGAGATTCCCAACAAGATTGAACTGTTTTATCTAGTAGAAAAGCAACAAAGGCGAAAATAGCATTGAGTGACATGGCGTGACAACATTTCTGGAATGCCATTGGCAACGACAAAGTGTGTCCAAACATTCATACCTAGTCTATTGAGATACACATCTTTGCATCTGAATCAAGATTGGGAAGTATACTAATGGGGATGGAATTCATGCCATCCCTACTGTATTGTAATATTCAGGTTCAGCAAACAATCGAAGCATCTCGGTGTTTTCTTGAGATTCACAATTTGCTTCCACAAAAAAGGAATGTGAAACTGTGACAAAGTCTAAGATAGCAATAAAAAGAAAGAAAGGATGGCGAAAGAAGATATTAGAGAGATGCAATTGAAAACCTAAGAAGAAAACCACATGAGAGGGTGTACAATAGGGATACAACTTTTCATTTTTTTTCCTCAAAATCAATTTCCTGTGTCATAGCAGGATGAGCTTTTGTATAAAAACCACTGTAGTAACGTAATTTTTTAACTATCTTCAAAAAAGTTCACCCATGAACTCATCTTTGTGTTGGCCATCTATTATAGCACGAAAATGGCAATTTCCGTCAGTGGAGTACTTTATTTCATCCTATAACTTTTTGCCTATTGGAGATACAGCAACCAAAGTGATACCAAATTAAAGTATTTGAAATTAACTTCTCAGTGGGACCATATAAGGCGCTTCACATATGGCATATTACCTTGTATGAGCTGATATTATGCATTTTCCTTCCAATTTCATCAGTTTTTCGGTTGAAAATGTATTGGATTTGTCAACTCTTTTGCAGAGAATTGTGTTACAGCATTATTAGAAGTTCTGATGAAAAACACAATGCTATATTACTATGCCATGCCACCACATATCAACAAAATTAAATTGGAGTGAGGATGAAAGTCACTGATAGCACTGATGATTGGTTGCGGACGGATTCTCAAGTGTCAAGAGACAGCTCACCAACTTTTCTTATTAAACTTACACATTTGTCAACTTTGAGGCACTTTCCTGAATTTTCTAGTGTTCACATGCATGTCTGTTAGTCCTTTACACAATATATGTGAATTAAAACTATCTCTGCAGCAATGTAAACTGTCAAATTCCAGGAATTTTGCTTCTTTGGCCATGTAAACAATATTCACTCATGAAATGTGTTCCCAGATGTTGTCACATCATGACAAGTTCATTGAGGTTGTCACAACTAAATATTGCTAATCAGGAATAGTGTTATAAAAATGTATCTCAAGTCATGGGACATTATTTTCAAAGCACATTATGTTCTTGCTGCACTTCCAGTCCCAAACATTTTTCATAAATTTGAGTGAGACAGTGAGATTTCTGCACAGATACAGAATTTTATTCGCCGGGCACTACTCATGGTGGGTTTATCCATCAAAACAGTTCTGAAGTTGTTCTGAAAAACAAAGAGAAATGGAAGAGAAACAGGTCCATTTCAGTTAATCTGGAAATCATGTGCCTGCAGAAAAGAAGTCTCACTGGCCAGCAAAAGCGAAATTGCTGTCAAGAAGCAGGTTGTTGGTGGTACCTGTTTCTTGCAACTAAGTTGGCACCGCGACCCTTCCACCACAGGACCAATGGTGGAACCTAAAATTTTGACCCAGGACCAATTCAGAAACTGGTTGAGATGATTGAGATGATGGTGGAAATACCGACCAAAAGTCATTCTGTGCCTTACCCGGGCCGTATAGGGTCACACAGCATGGGGAACCCTCCATTCCACCACAGGACCAATGGTGGAACCTTTTATCCACCAGAGGACCAATCGAATAGTTTGAGTCAGCTTTTGCTAAAATGCTTGTTATATGTCTCTTAAAAGTCATTTTGAGTAACTAGGTCAGTGTGGGGTTACACGGATGAAGGAACCCTCCATTCCACCACAGGACCAATGGTGGAACCTTCTTTTTTTCAACGCTGGACCAATTCAGAAACTGGTTGAGATGATGCAGATGATGGTGGAAATACCTACCAAAAGTCATTTTGTGCCTTACCTGGGGCGTATAGGGTCACACATCTTGTGGAACCCTCCATTCTACCACAGGACCAATGGTGGAACCTTCTTTTTTTCAACCCAGAAGCAATTCAGAAATGGGTTGAAATGATGCAGATGATGGTGGAAATACCTACCAAAAGTCATTTTGTGCCTTACCTGGGGCGTATAGGTCACACAGCCTGTGGAACCTTCCATTCCACCACAGGACCAATGGCGGAACCTTCTTTTTTTCAACCCAGAAGCAATTCAGAAATGGGTTGAAATGATGCAGATGATGGTGGAAATACCTACCAAAAGTCATTTTGTGCCTTACCTGGGGCGTATAGGTCACACAGCCTGTGGAACCCTCCATTCCACCACAGGACCAATGGTGGCCCCTTCTATTTTTCAACTCAGAACCAAATCAGAAATGGGTTGAGATGATTGAGATGATGGTGGAAATACCTACCAAAAGTCATTCTGTGCCTTACCCGGGGCGTATAGGGTCACAGAGCATGGGGAACCCTCCATTCCACCACAGGACCAATGGTGGAACCTTCTTTTTTCAACGCAGGACCAATTCAGAAACTGGTTGAGATGATTGAGGTGATGGTGGAAATACCTACCAAAAGTCATTCTGTGCCTTACCCGGGGCGTATAGGGTCACACAGCATGGGGAACCATCCATTCCACCACAGGACCAATGGTGGAACCTTCTTTTTTCAACCCAGGACCAATTCAGAAATTGGTTGAGATGATTGAGATGATGGTGGAAATACCTACCAAAAGTCATTCTGTGCCTTACCCGGGGCGTATAGGGTCACACAGCATGGGGAACCCTCCATTCCACCACAGGACCAATGGTGGAACCTTTTATCCACCAAAGGACCAATCGAATAGTTTGAGTCAGCTTTTGCTAAATGCTTGTTATATGTCTCTTAAAAGTCTTCTGAGTAACTAGGTCAGTGTGGGGTTACACGGAGGAAGGAACCATGCATTCCACCACAGGACCAATGGTGGAACCTTTTTTTTTTCAACCCAGGACCAATTCAGAAACTGGTTGAGATGATTGAGATGATGGTGGAAAACCGACCAAAAGTCATTCTGTGCCTTACCCAGGGCGTATAGGGTCACGCAGCATGGGGAACCCTCCATTCCAACACAGGACCAATGGTGGAACCTTTTATCCACCACAGGACCAATCGAATAGTTTGAGTCAGCTTTTGCTAAAATGCTTGTTATATGTCTCTTAAAAGTCATTTTGAGTAACTAGGTCAGTGTGGGGTTACACGGATGAAGGAACCCTCCATTCCACCACAGGACCAATGGTGGAACCTTCTTTTTTTCAACGCAGGACCAATTCAGAAACTGGTTGAGATGATGCAGATGATGGTGGAAATACCTACCAAAAGTCATTTTGTGCCTTACCTGGGGCGTATAGGGTCACACAGCCTGTGGAACCCTCCATTCTACCACAGGACCAATGGTGGAACCTTCTTTTTTTCAACCCATAAGCAATTCAGAAATGGGTTGAAATGATGCAGATGATGGTGGAAATACATACCAAAAGTCATTTTGTGCCTTACCTGGGGCGTATAGGTCACACAGCCTGTGGAACCTTCCATTCCACCACAGGACCAATGGCGGAACCTTCTTTTTTTCAACCCAGAAGCAATTCAGAAATGGGTTGAAATGATGCAGATGATGGTGGAAATACATAGCAAAAGTCATTTTGTGCCTTACCTGGGGTGTATAGGGTCACACAGCCTGTGGAACCCTCCATTCCACCACAGGACCAATGGTGGAACCTTCTATTTTTCAACTCAGAACCAAATCAGAAATGGGTTGAGATGATGGTGGAAATACCTACCAAAAGTCATTCTGTGCCTTACCCGGGCCGTATAGGGTCACACAGCATGGGGAACCCTCCATTCCACTACAGGACCAATGGTGGAACCTTCTTTTTTCAACGCAGGACCAATTCAGAAACTGGTTGAGATGATTGAGGTGATGGTGGAAATACCTACCAAAAGTCATTCTGTGCCTTACCCGGGGCGTATAGGGTCACACAGCATGGGGAACCATCCATTCCACCACAGGACCAATGGTGGAACCTTCTTTTTTCAACCCAGGACCAATTCAGAAATTGGTTGAGGTGATTGAGATGATGGTGGAAATACCTACCAAAAGTCATTCTGTGCCTTACCCGGGGCGTATAGGGTCACACAGCATGGGGAATCCCTCCATTCCACCACAGGACCAATGGTGGAACCTTTTATCCACCAAAGGACCAATCGAATAGTTTGAGTCAGCTTTTGCTAAATGCTTGTTATATGTCTCTTAAAAGTCTTCTGAGTAACTAGGTCAGTGTGGGGTTACACGGATGAAGGAACCTTGCATTCCACCACAGGACCAATGACGGAACCTTTTTTTTTTCAACCCAGGACCAATTCAGAAACTGGTTGAGATGATTGAGATGATGGTGGAAAACCGACCAAAAGTCATTCTGTGCCTTACCCAGGGCGTATAGGGTCACGCAGCATGGGGAACCCTCCATTCCAACACAGGACCAATGGTGGAACCTTCTTTTTTCAACCCAGGACCAATTCAGAAATTGGTTGAGGTGATTGAGATGATGGTGGAAATACCTACCAAAAGTCATTCTGTGCCTTACCCGGGGTGTATAGGGTCACACAGCCTGTGGAACCCTCCATTCCACCACAGGACCAATGGTGGAACCTTCTATTTTTCAACTCAGAACCAAATCAGAAATGGGTTGAGATGATGGTGGAAATACCTACCAAAAGTCATTCTGTGCCTTACCCGGGGCGTATAGGGTCACAGAGCATGGGGAACCCTCCATTCCACTACAGGACAATGGTGGAACCTTCTTTTTTTCAACCCAGGACCAATTCAGAAACATTCTTTTTTCAACCCTGGACCAATTCAGAAATTGGTTGAGACGATTGAGATGATGGTGGAAATACCTACCAAAAGTCATTCTGTGCCTTACCCGGGGCGTATAGGGTCACACAGCATGGGGAACCCTCCATTCCACCACAGGACCAATGGTGGAACCTTTTATCCACCACAGGACCAATCGAATAGTTTGAGTCAGCTTTTGCTAAATGCTTGTTATATGTCTCTTAAAAGTCATTTTGAGTAACTAGGTCAGTGTGGGGTTACACGGATGAAGGAACCCTGCATTCCACCACAGGACCAATGGTGGAACCTTCTTTTTTTCAACCCAGGACCAATTCAGAAACTGGTTGAGATGATTGAGATGATGGTGGAAATACCTACCAAAAGTCATTTTGTGCCTTACCTGGGTCGTATAGGGTCACAGAGCCTGTGGAACCCTCCATTCCACCACAGGACCAATGATGGAACCTCATTTTTCAACCCAGGACCAATTCAGAAATGGGTTGAAATGATGGAGATGATGGTGGAAATACCTACCAAAAGTCATTTTGTGTCTTAACTGGGGCGTATAGGTCACACAGCCTGTGGAACCCTCCATTCCACCACAGGACCAATGGTGGAACCTACATTTTTGACCCAGGACCAATTCAGAAACTGGTTGAGATGATTGAGATGATGGTGGAAATACCTACCAAAAGTCATTTTGTGCCTTACCTGGGTCGTATAGGGTCACACAGCCTGTGGAACCCTCCATTCCACCACAGGACCAATGATGGAACCTCATTTTTCAACCCAGAAGCAATTCAGAAATGGGTTGAAATGATGCAGATGATGGTGGAAAAACCGACCAAAAGTCATTCTGTGCCTTACCCGGGCCGTATAGGGTCACACAGCATGGGGAACCCTCCATTCCACCACAGGACCAATGGTGGAACCTTTTATCCACCAGAGGACCAATCGAATAGTTTGAGTCAGCTTTTGCTAAAATGCTTGTTATATGTCTCTGAAAAGTCATTTTGAGTAACTAGTTTGACATAAGAAATTTACTTTGCATTGATTGATGTTGCTCTCAATTTGGGGATGCGAGAGGCACCCTTATGTCTTTGAGATCGTTGATTCTATTTCAATTATTTTTGACTACTATGCTAACTAAAATGATGTAAAACAAACAAATTGATTTAATTTTAATATTTAGATGTAACAATTGGGAAACTGATGTTATAACCAAGTCATTCTATTAATTTAATTTAATTTATTTCAATTATAAAATTCCTACCTGAGTCTGATGTCTCAGTTGGCACCTAGCTTCAGGACCTTGCATCTGGCCTGCTGGTTTCAGGGCTCGGAGTAGTCGACTGCTCTAAGGCATTCAATTTGCCAACTTTTACAACTCCTGGCCCCAGTTAATATGTATTTGTGCCACCCTCAACATCAGCCTCAAACTAGGTAAGGTCAGGTCAATTTCAGAGTTTGCCAAAACTTTCTAACCTTGGCCAGTTTCCCTCATGTGAATAAAAACTAAAAGGATTTTATTATTCAAAACAACTAGTAACATTTACAATCATTCACACTTGCTTTGTTTAATATAATAGAATAAATTTTATGACTTAAATTTTTAAATATTCTCAAGTCCTATGTGACACTAGGTCAGTGTGGGGTTACACGGATGAAGGAACCCTCCATTTCACCACAGGACCAATGGTGGAACCTTCTTTTTTTCAACACAGAACCAGATCAGAAATGGGTTGAGATGATTGAGATGATGGTGGGAATACCTACCAAAAGTCATTCTGAGCCTTACCCGGGTGTATAGGGTCACATAGCATGGGGAACCCTCCATTCCACCACAGGACCAATGGTGGAACCTTCTTTTTTCAACACAGGACCAATTCAGAAACTGGTTGAGATGATTGAGGTGATGGTGGGAATACCTACCAAAAGTCATTCTGTGCCTTACCCGGGGCGTATAGGGTCACACAGCATGGGGAACCATCCATTCCACCACAGGACCAATGGTGGAACCTTCTTTTTTCAACGCAGGACCAATTCAGAAACTGGTTGAGATGATTGAGGTGATGGTGGAAATACCTACCAAAAGTCATTCTGTGCCTTACCCGGGGCGTATAGGGTCACACAGCATGGGGAACCCTCCATTCCACCACAGGACCAATGGTGGAACCTTTTATCCACCACAGGACCAATCGAATAGTTTGAGTCAGCTTTTGCTAAATGCTTGTTATATGTCTCTTAAAAGTCTTCTGAGTAACTAGGTCAGTGTGGGGTTACACGGAGGAAGGAACCTTGCATTCCACCACAGGACCAATGATGGAACCTTCTTTTATTCAATCCAGGACCAATTCAGAAACTGGTTGAGATGATTGAGATGATGGTGGAAATACCTACCAAAAGTCATTCTGTGCCTTACCCGGGGCGTATAGGGTCACACAGCATGGGGAACCCTCCATTCCACCACAGGACCAATGGTGGAATCTTTTATCCACCACAGGACCAATCGAATAGTTTGAGTCAGCTTTTGCTAAATGCTTGTTATATGTCTCTTAAAAGTCATTTTGAGTAACTAGGTCAGTGTGGGGTTACACGGATGAAGGAACCCTGCATTCCACCACAGGACCAATGGTGGAATCTTCTTTTTTTCAACCCAGGACCAATTCAGAAACTGGTTGAGATGATTGAGATGATGGTGGAAATACCTACCAAAAGTCATTTTGTGCCTTACCTGGGTCGTATAGGGTCACAGAGCCTGTGGAACCCTCCATTCCACCACAGGACCAATCGTGGAACCTTCTTTTTTCAACCCAGAAGCAATTCAGAAATGGGTTGAAATGATGCAGATGATGGTGGAAATACCTACCAAAAGTCATTTTGTGCCTTAACTGGGGCGTATAGGGTCACACAGCATGGGGAACCCTCCATTCCACCACAGGACCAATGGTGGAACCTTTTATCCACCACAGGACCAATCGAATAGTTTGAGTCAGCTTTTGCTAAATGCTTGTTATATGTCTCTTAAAAGTCATTTTGAGTAACTAGGTCAGTGTGGGGTTACACAGATGAAGGAACCCTGCAAATCCACCACAGAGCCAATGGTGGAACCTTCTTTTGACTCACTCAATTCAGAAACTGATTGAGATGATTGAGATGATGGTAAAAATACCTTCCAAAAGTCATTTTGTGCCTTACCCAGGGCGTATAGGGTCACACAGCATGGGGAACCCTGCATTCCACCACAGGACCAATCGAATAGTTTGAGTCAGCTTTTGATAAAATGCTTGTTATATGTCTCTTAAAAGTCATTTTGAGTAATTAGGTCAGTGTGGGGTTACATGGATAAAGGAACCCTGCAATCCACCACAGGACCAATCGTGGAACCTTTTATCCACCACAGGACCAATCGATTAGTTTGAGTCTGCTTTTGATAACACACTTGTTAAGTAGTTGTTAGTGTCTCTTAGAAGTCATTATGACTAATTATGTCACATCGGGCTGCATGTTTGAAGGAACCCTGCAATCCACCGCAGGACTGATGATGGTACCTTCTTTTTTCAACCCAGGACTAAATCAGAAATTGGTTGAAACGATTGACATAATGGTTGAAATATCTACTCAGAGTGATTAGCCAGGCACATATGGGGTCACATGTCCTGTGGAACCATCCGTTCCATGCCAGGCGCATAACCAGTGGTTTAACCTTTTTACAGCTGCTTGCAGTCTGTATTACGAGAGGAGCCCATGAAAACTTATGACAACTCCCTTGGTCGTGCTGGTTCACCTATGTCATTGAAACTTTGCATACAGTCTAAATAGAATATTTTCTTGCATTGAAAAACTTTTGGTGCCTTTCTCAGATGGAAAAAAATATTAAAGAAAACAAACAGGCTGACTATCTTGAGGTCACGGCAATGAAATTAACTGGGTCACACTGACCTACTTTTGCGAATATGGCTGCATGTCCTATACAGGTAAGACAACACTCAAAATTCTGATTGCTGTTCAAGTGTCACCTTAAGTACAGTAATGGCTAGTAATTTGGGTCTATTAGATTGCTATTGATGTGTCAGATCTCAGGTGTGGTCGTGGAGTGCAATTAAGAGCTCACACCATTGACACAATAATGTATGTTGATTTCTTTGACAGATATGTAAACTTTTCTGAAACTATTATTGGAAGTGAGAGAAGGGAGGAAGGGAGGGAAGAGAGAGAAGAGAGAAAGGGAAGGAAGGAAGGAAGGAAGGAAGGAAGGAAGGAAGGAAGGAAGGAAGGAAGGAAGGAAGGAAGGAAGGAAGGAAGGAAGGAAGAGATAGATATAGATAGATATATAGATAGCTAGATAGCTAGATAGATAGATACATAGATACATAGATAGATAGATAGATTTATATAGTAGATCAGTAAATTAGTAGATTCTTGCACCTACATAATTATCTACAAGCAGCTGTTAAAGTGCTTGCACGTTATTTTTTATTTTACAGAAGAAATTTGATTATTTGTTCCGACTGTTGATAAAATTCATGTATAATATCACTTATACATCATAATAAATAATTCGACCAGTATGGGCTTACATTGACAAATGAAACTTTCAATCCACCACAGGACCAATGGTGGAACCTGACCTCCTGCCCCTGACTACCCTTAATGTTTCATATTTATAATTTCCAATAAACATCTCACAGTCAATGCCCCACGAACCTCAATATTTGATCATTCGGTAGAAATGCCTGATAATTAATGTTCTATAGACCTGGCCCCATCACCGCACAACATCTAAGATTCAAATTCTGTTAACTCTAGTCTAGATCAACTAACCAATGATGTAGTGGGATCAAAATCAAGGATTGTTACATGACCACGAACTAATACCACTTAAATAGGCCAGCAGGGTGTATTTTTTTCCATTTCTATCGATTTGTTTGATTCTTTTAAAATAGCTTGGAGTAGATATGTATAATATTATGAAGGTTGCACAAGGTATGGATTTTCATCATACAGCGGACCATTGCTGGAATCTCTTGCCCTCAAGAGGACATTGTTAAAATTTATTAACTTGAGCTATTATGGAGATTACACAAATCATTGAACTTTTCCTCCACCAAAGGACCAATGCTGGGACCTTCTCCCCTCAAGAGGACCACTTTTAAAATTTACCACTTGGTACTAAATATGAAATGATGGAGGCTATGCATTCCTGTAACCTCCTCGTCCACCACCGTTTTACAATACGTCTCATTCAACAACACAGAGTCGGTAAAACAAACAATAACCTGCGGTGTTCCCCAAGGTTCCATTTTGGGACCTCTCCTGTTCTTAATTTATATCAATGATATTGCTAACGTGTCAGACATTCTTTTGCCAATCATTTTTGCTGATGACACTAACATATTTTTAAAAGGTAGATCAGTTGATGAGACTATAAAACAAATGAATACAGAAATAACTAAAATTGTTGAATGGCTCAATGCTAACAAACTTTCTCTGAATATCGAGAAAACTCATTTTATGATTTTCAGTTCCCCAAGACGACCAATTTTAAGAACAGAAGAAATAAAAATAAATCGGATACCTGTAATGTGCTGTGACCAAACCAAATTTATTGGTGTTATACTTGATTCAAAACTCAGATGGGATAGGCATATAATGATGTTAAAAACAAAAATTGGCGAGAGGAATAGGAATTTTGGTAAAAGCTAGGAAGACCTTGAACCATCCTCTATTGCTGACTTTATATTACAGTTTTATATATCCTCATTATACATATTGCATAGAAGTCTGGGGCAAAGCCCCTGAGACATATATCAACTCATTGGGAAGACTTCGGAAAAAAATTGTAAGGATAATAACATCTAGCCCATTCAGAGCAAATTCAGGCCCACTCTTCAAGCAAATAAAGGTTCTGAACCTATTAAATGTATACAGATTTAAAATTAATTTGTTTATGTTTAAGTTTATGAAAGGCATGCTTCCTGTCATCTTTGATACTATGTTTCATCGCAACATTGATTTAACAACAAGAATCACAAGACAGAAGCATAAGCTTAAAGTACCAACTTGTAAATTAACAGCGTATCAAAGAACAATTAGATTTCAGGGTGTAAAGGAATGGAATGACACAGGTGATATCCTGGAACACAACTGCAGTTTGCACACTTTTAAAAAGAGACTGGAGAATTATTTGGTAGACTGCATATCAGAAAGTCAGGCAGTTTCCTTTGCTGGGCCATGAGTACCCCAGTTCTCCTTGATCAAAGTCAGAAGAACAGGGTTATTCCTGGCTCAGCGGGAGTCTGCCCGAGTCTTCAGATATTGAGCTAAGATAAGAACAGATACAACAGATGTTTTGGTGTCAGTGGAAGTGAGAGAATGATTGTTTCCAATCTCACGTCTGTTATTCTAAAGCACAGGGAGGTAAAAAGGCGCCATCATTTCACTTCATTTCATCTCATGTATTTTTGTC
Source organism: Platynereis dumerilii (assembly GCA_026936325.1). Lineage (NCBI taxonomy): Eukaryota > Metazoa > Annelida > Polychaeta > Phyllodocida > Nereididae > Platynereis > Platynereis dumerilii. Next base: position 23,302,096 of record JAPTHN010000002.1, on the reverse strand, counting down.
TTATCATTATTTTCTTAAATACCTAAAATATGAGATGTGACTAACATATATAATAACTTTATCATATATAAAAAAATAAAAAAAAATTTTTGTAAATTATAAAATAACAAATTATGAAGCTCTTAATGCAATTTATGTGTGACTCGATAAGTTTTGAACTTTTGATTTATGTTTTGGTGCAAGTGGCAAATACACCACCTGGTGTCAGCCAGCCCATTGTGTATGCTTGTATTACATATGGTCCAATAAACTGAATTCGAAACTGAATTTGAAGCACCAATGCAGGAACCTCTTCCCCTAAATATTTTAAGAAGAATAATTTGATATATATAATAGTTACACTCAAATCAATTTATCAACTACACATCATCATATGGTCAACAAAAGATAAATTCAATTCCTAAATGTTTCAAGAAGATTTTATTCATTAATATTATTTAGTTTCATTGAGTTTCAAACAGGATAATAATGTAATTACAAAACTTACTACAATAGGGATTACAGCATCTTTAGCAACATGGCTCTAGCAGAAGAGAAATTTATTTCTTTTACAAGTAAGGATAAATTTAGCTGTCACTTTAATTTCTGACATCAATATTCAAATTTTTCTAGATGCTCCAGTTTTCAAAAAATATATATGTGGTTTTGTCGGTTTTGAGCTTTTTCAAATACTTAATTTCGTTCTTCCTCAAAAAACTTACATTGTAGAAGAAAATGAACTTGGTGTTCAACATCACCCTCTTATAATTTACGTCAATATTACTCAATACTTTTGCAATACCATCTATCAATTTTCGATCTACAGTGGAAGTATGCCTGTCCTAAAACAGTGCAAGAAAAGATCGTTCTTTGAACTACTCATGAAGCTTGTGACATATATGGTTCAAGGCAATATATATTAATAATTCAATTGTAAGTACACAATTTTGATTTTGTATTGATGTCGTCTGCGTTCATGTAACATTTACCAGGCATTATTTAAATGTTGAACTCTTGGGCATTTAATATTAGATGCTTATTGCAGCAAATGAAAAAAATTGAGGGTAGTCTTGTGCTGCAAGTTAGGTTCCACCATTGGTTCTGTAGTGAAAGAGGAATTTCATGATCCTTTGGGGTATTTATTATCAGGTGTTTATTAGAAATAATGAATGTTGAGTCCTATGGTGGAAGATGAGGTTCCAGGTTTGTTTGGGCATTTATGGTGAGGTGTTTGTTGGAAATAATGAAATGTTGGGGGTTGTCCTGTGCAGGAGGTCAGGAACCACAATTGGTCCTGTGGTGGATTGCAAGGTTCGATCAATCATTTAACCCAATACTGACCTAATTACTCATAATGACATTTAAGAGATATATTACAGGCAGTTTATCAAAAGCTCACTATAACTATTCAATTGGTCCTGTGGTGAAATGGAGGGTTTCACAGGCTGTGTTACCCTATACGCCCCAGTTAAGGCACAAACTGACTTTTGGTAGGTATTTCCACCATCATCTGCATCATTTCAACCCATTTCTGAATTGCTTCTGGGTTGAAAAAAAGAAGGTTCCACCATTGGTCCTGTGGTGGAATGGAGGGTTCCACAGGCTGTGTGACCCTATACGCCCCAGGTAAGGCACAAAATGACTTTTGGTAGGTATTTCCACCATCATCTGCATCATTTCAACCCATTTCTGATTTGGTTCTGAGTTGAAAAATAGAAGGTTCCACCATTGGTCCTGTGGTGGAATGGAGGGTTCCACAGGCTGTGTGACCCTATACGCCCCAGTTAAGGCACAAAATGACTTTTGGTAGGTATTTCCACCATCATCTGCATCATTTCAACCCATTTCTGAATTGCTTCTGGGTTGAAAAAAAGAAGGTTCCACCATTGGTCCTGTGGTGGAATGGAGGGTTCCACAGGCTGTGTGACCCTATACGCCCCAGGTAAGGCACAAAATGACTTTTGGTAGGTATTTCCACCATCATCTGCATCATTTCAACCCATTTCTGATTTGGTTCTGAGTTGAAAAATATAAGGTTCCACCATTGGTCCTGTGGTGGAATGGAGGGTTCCACAGGCTGTATGACCCTATACGCCCCAGTTAAGGCACAAAATGACTTTTGGTAGGTATTTCCACCATCATCTGCATCATTTCAACCCATTTCTGATTTAGTTCTGAGTTGAAAAATAGAAGGTTCCACCATTGGTCCTGTGGTGGAATGGAGGGTTCCACAGGCTGTATGACCCTATACACCCCAGGTAAGGCACAAAATGACTTTTGGTAGGTATTACCACCATCATCTGCATCATTTCAACCCATTTCTGAATTGCTTCTGGGTTGAAAAAAAGAAGGTTCCACCATTGGTCCTGTGGTGGAATGGAGGGTTCCACAGGCTGTGTGACCCTATACGCCCCAGGTAAGGCACAAAATGACTTTTGGTAGGTATTTCCACCATCATCTGCATCATTTCAACCCATTTCTGATTTGGTTCTGAGTTGAAAATAGAAGGTTCCACCATTGGTCCTGTGGTGGAATGGAGGGTTCCACAGGCTGTGTGACCCTATACGCCCCAGTTAAGGCACAAAATGACTTTTGGTAGGTATTTCCACCATCATCTGCATCATTTCAACCTATTTCTGAATTTCTTCTGGGTTGAAAAAAACAAGGTTCCACCATTGGTCCTGTGGTGGAATGGAGGGTTCCACAGGCTGTACCCCATCAGCGTGCCTCGGCGGCCCAACGTCGGCCCAACGTCGGCCCAACGTCGGCCCAAAGCCAGTCCGATGCTGCTGAAATCGGACCGATGCTGGGCCGACGCCGGACCGCCGAGGCACGCTGACAGGGTATGACCCTATACACCCCAGGTAAGGCAAATATGACTTTTGGTAGGTATTACCACCATCATCTGCATCATTTCAACCCATTTCTGAATTGCTTCTGGGTTGAAAAAAAGAAGGTTCCATCATTGGTCCTGTGGTGGAATGGAGGGTTCCACAGGCTGTGTGACCCTATACGCCCCAGGTAAGGCACAAAATGACTTTTGGTAGGTATTTCCACCATCATCTGCATCATTTCAACCCATTTCTGATTTGGTTCTGAGTTGAAAAATAGAAGGTTCCACCATTGGTCCTGTGGTGGAATGGAGGGTTCCACAGGCTGTATGACCCTATACACCCCAGGTAAGACACAAAATGACTTTTGGTAGGTTTTTCCACCATCATCTGCATCATTTCAACCCATTTCTGATTTGGTTCTGAGTTGAAAAATAGAAGGTTCCACCATTGGTCCTGTGGTGGAATGGAGGGTTCCACAGGCTGTATGACCCTATACACCCCAGGTAAGACACAAAATGACTTTTGGTAGGTATTACCACCATCATCTGCATCATTTCAACCCATTTCTGAATTGCTTCTGGGTTGAAAAAAAGAAGGTTCCACCATTGGTCCTGTGGTGGAATGGAGGGTTCCCCATGCTGTGTGACCCTATACGCCCCGGGTAAGACACAGAATGACTTTTGGTAGGTATTTCCACCATCATCTGCATCATTTCAACCCATTTCTGATTTGGTTCTGAGTTGAAAAATAGAAGGTTCCACCATTGGTCCTGTGGTGGAATGGAGGGTTCCACAGGCTGTGTGACCCTATACGCCCCAAGTAAGGCACAAAATGACTTTTGGTAGGTTTTTCCACCATCATCTGCATCATTTCAACCCATTTCTGATTTGGTTCTGAGTTGAAAAATAGAAGGTTCCACCATTGGTCCTGTGGTGGAATGGAGGGTTCCACAGGCTGTGTGACCCTATACGCCCCAGGTAAGGCACAAAATGACTTTTGGTAGGTATTTCCACCATCATCTGCATCATTTCAACCCATTTCTGATTTGGTTCTGAGTTGAAAAATAGAAGGTTCCACCATTGGTCCTGTGGTGGAATGGAGGGTTCCACAGGCTGTATGACCCTATACACCCCAGGTAAGGCACAAAATGACTTTTGGTAGGTATTACCACCATCATCTGCATCATTTCAACCCATTTCTGAATTGCTTCTGGGTTGAAAAATAGAAGGTTCCACCATTGGTCCTGTGGTGGAATGGAGGGTTCCACAGGCTGTGTGACCCTATACGCCCCAAGTAAGGCACAAAATGACTTTTGGTAGGTTTTTCCACCATCATCTGCATCATTTCAACCCATTTCTGATTTGGTTCTGAGTTGAAAAATAGAAGGTTCCACCATTGGTCCTGTGGTGGAATGGAGGGTTCCACAGGCTGTATGACCCTATACACCCCAGGTAAGACACAAAATGACTTTTGGTAGGTATTACCACCATCATCTGCATCATTTCAACCCATTTCTGAATTGCTTCTGGGTTGAAAAAAAGAAGGTTCCACCATTGGTCCTGTGGTGGAATGGAGGGTTCCCCATGCTGTGTGACCCTATACGCCCCGGGTAAGACACAGAATGACTTTTGGTATGTATTTCCACCATCATCTGCATCATTTAAACCCATTTCTGATTTGGTTCTGAGTTGAAAAATAGAAGGTTCCACCATTGGTCCTGTGGTGGAATGGAGGGTTCCACAGGCTGTGTGACCCTATACGCCCCAAGTAAGGCACAAAATGACTTTTGGTAGGTTTTTCCACCATCATCTGCATCATTTCAACCCATTTCTGATTTGGTTCTGAGTTGAAAAAAAGAAGGTTCCACCATTGGTCCTGTGGTGGAATGGAGGGTTCCACAGGCTGTGTGACCCTATACGCCCCAGGTAAGGCACAAAATGACTTTTGGTAGGTATTTCCACCATCATCTGCATCATTTCAACCCATTTCTGATTTGGTTCTGAGTTGAAAAATAGAAGGTTCCACCATTGGTCCTGTGGTGGAATGGAGGGTTCCACAGGCTGTATGACCCTATACACCCCAGGTAAGGCACAAAATGACTTTTGGTAGGTATTACCACCATCATCTGCATCATTTCAACCCATTTCTGAATTGCTTCTGGGTTGAAAAATAGAAGGTTCCACCATTGGTCCTGTGGTGGAATGGAGGGTTCCACAGGCTGTGTGACCCTATACGCCCCAAGTAAGGCACAAAATGACTTTTGGTAGGTTTTTCCACCATCATCTGAATCATTTCAACCCATTTCTGATTTGGTTCTGAGTTCAAAAATAGAAGGTTCCACCATTGGTCCTGTGGTGGAATGGAGGGTTCCACAGGCTGTATGACCCTATACACCCCAGGTAAGACACAAAATGACTTTTGGTAGGTATTACCACCATCATCTGCATCATTTCAACCCATTTCTGAATTGCTTCTGGGTTGAAAAAAAGAAGGTTCCACCATTGGTCCTGTGGTGGAATGGAGGGTTCCCCATGCTGTGTGACCCTATACGCCCCGGGTAAGACACAGAATGACTTTTGGTAGGTATTTCCACCATCATCTGCATCATTTCAACCCATTTCTGATTTGGTTCTGAGTTGAAAAATAGAAGGTTCCACCATTGGTCCTGTGGTGGAATGGAGGGTTCCACAGGCTGTGTGACCCTATACGCCCCAAGTAAGGCACAAAATGACTTTTGGTAGGTTTTTCCACCATCATCTGCATCATTTCAACCCATTTCTGAATTGGTCCTTGATCAAAAAATTAGGTTCCACCATTGGTCCTGTGGTGGATAGGTCGCGGCGCCGACCTCTATCGTTTCTTGGGTAGTCAGTTGAAGGCAGAAAAGGCAAATTGGCACATTTATCAACTGAGTTTATACAGCTGGGGACAATTAAACTTAACTTTCCAATGATTTTTCAGCAAATGACATGATCCAAGCTACATTGGTGTAACATATTAGTGCGAAAAACAAAAAATATGAGCCTGTGGCGCAATTATTGCATGGCTCATGCAGATAACAAATTTAAGCTGTATTCTGTCAAAGTTCAAAGTGGGCTATTTGACAGGCAAAGCTGCAAGTAAGTGACTGGATTACAGAAATAGTATGTGAGTCAAAGCTGTGATATGTATGTCACAATTTGTGAATTGTCAGCACCATGTTTTAGAGTGAATTCCATGCATTTTCATGGATCAGGAGCTTGCAGACTGAATGAAGTCACCAAATGTATAATATATTTGTCAAAGATTTATTGTAAAACATTATGAACTCCAAGGGTCCTTCCAGAATGGAACTCGTGTCATTTATGAACAAACCTGTTGGAGAAATATTTATTAAGAAGTTTCTGTTTCTTTGACGAAAACAAATCTTTCCCTTTCAAGTTTTAGAAATTCCAAATATCAGTAAAATTAATGCCAAATGGAATTCCTGAGAAATCTTAGCTTTAATGGCCTTTTATCTGAGGTCATATTTGAGGGAGAGACTGCCTACAGTCTGTCAGTTTATCTCTAATAATTGGGCATACCCCTGGATCAGTGATCAAATATATCAAGCGGGAGAGAATGTGAAGCTTTCACAAGCCTTGTAAAGTAAACCTTCTAGTGAGACACTTTGAAGTGATTGAAAATCATTGAAAGCAAGAGCAATCAAGCCAGAACATCAGCAGAAATAAAATCAATATAGTGAACAAACAAATAAGGTCATGAAAGAACTACACACCAAACGCAAAAACTAAGGAAAGTTGCGATTGCACTTCATTGTTACTTATGACTTGTTGCAGCTTAAAAAATCCATATTCTGCAACCTTCCTCTGCATGAATTGCTTTATAATTGCATTGAAGTATAAAGTGTAGCTCTTCTAGTTGCTAACAGTTATATGATTCCAAAATATAAGCCATTTCATTAATGATCCAACCACATTTACATTTCTCGGAAAATGTGCCAAATTGACACAAAATGCAAAAATTTCAATGAGAGTCATGGGTGAACTTTTTTATCAAATACCAAAAAGACATTGATTTTCAGTGTTTTCTAGCAAAAGTTCATCACAATATGATACAGGGTTGTGACGTTACAAAAAAGTTGTATCCCTAGTGTACAATGACAAAGCAGCCCTTTAACAAGTGCCGCTACATTCAGAGAAAGGCTCACACCCTTTTATTAAGTTTTTCATTTCAACTATATGACAACAACTGTCAGAAAGGCTACACTCCACAAATTTTCTTACATGCAAGCACCTGACACAAATACTTCTACCCAACATATTCCACAGTGTAATGACTGGTAACTGAAAAAAGCACTTGCAAGGTTTTTCCTTAAGTTAGTCACCAGGGATGCTGGTTTGGAAAAGTCAAAAAATAACTAATTCAGTTTTAAGCCCCAAGTGGAAATAAATCTGCATCTTCAGATCACCAAGAGGCCTGATCAATTACTATACCTAGCAAGACTGACCAATGTCTGGAATAACCTTGACCAGCTACTATTCAAACAGCCTTTAAGAAAAGGAAAGGGGTATCGCAGTGGTTCTGCAGAAAGATTTCAGCCCTGCCTTTGATTTTCTTTCATTCTTTTTCACTTAGTTTATCCGATGTCCACCTCCCTTGGCCAAGATGGAGATGCCTCTGAATAAAGGATGAGTCCAGGTTTCTTGGGAGTGAATCTTTTGAAAATAAACGGTGTTGACACTCTGAAGAGCAAGGAAGGAGAACGTTCTTTTAGTACCTCTGAATCCCTGATCATGCGAAAAACCAATTATTTAGTTCACTCGTCGAGTAAATTTATTAATTTAATGAGATGAGATATGGGAGTGTGACACAACCTAATGGATAAGGTGCTGGTCTTGTGACTGAGAAGTTGCAGGTTCGACTCCCAACCATGGTATAAAGGAGCTGAGCAGATCTCGATAACTCTTTGCTTGAATTCACTCAGGTGTAAATAGGTACTTAGCTATAGGCAGTGATGGCGATTTTAGAGTGACTTATTAGCACTGTGCATTAGAAACAGCTGCCTGGCTGTATACTCCCCAGGGAGTTGAGAAAGGCTCGAGCTTAAACAGGCCTACCAAGGGTGAAATTGTAAATTCTGTTGAGACTGCATTCGTTAGTGAAATGGACAGAAAAAACCCTACATTTACATTTGCATTTGCCATACTCCATAGCCACTGTGCTTTGGTTCCTGACACGCAGTATAAGATATGCCATAATGTAACCCCTGATTATGAATTGAAGATGTAAGAGAATCTAGGCAACACCATTCTCTTGCAATCAAGATGCTTCAATCAATTACCCAGGAGGCCAAGGAAGTCTGTTGAAGTTTTTGTTCCTCATACAAAACAGATGGGACCCCTTTGGGAGTTGTTTTAGTTTCATGGCATCGCCTCCTGTTCTGTAGACTTCATATCTAAAAAGGTAGCCATAACAACTTAATGGCAACATTACACCACTTTCTGGTAGATTATCTTCTGATTCTTTGATTTTCCTGATACAGAGAATGAAATGTAGCACAAATACGCACTAAAACAATGGCAGTTTGAGAAACACGAAAGAAATACTTGTTAGGCAAAACATCCAGGACATCCAGCTCACTTAAAGAAACATAAGAAACATTTGTTTTTAAAAAGTAAGCAATGGAATCCTGGGTTAGCGAAACTCAAACAGCACTTGTCTTGTTATGAGATTTTTCAGGGTAACATTCTGAGTACTTGTTACAGAAATACTACTCAAGACACAACCGTCTATGTTGTACCCAATTACATGACCTTCCCGGCACTTTTTCCCATTGACTATCAATAGTGTAAGTGCCGATACTCACCAATAAAACCCGATCTTCACCTCTTAAACAGGCCTCCGAGACCTGCCTTTTTCCAATAATTTTCAGGAAGAGTAGTAGACTTGATCCATTAACTTATCAAAGGCACAAAGATACAGGTTTGAACCCTGCTCCTGCCATTTCCATATATGCTTGCCATTTGCTTTATGGTGAGCTGGCAATCAGTAGTGACATGGAACAGAACATTACTAACTTTGTAGTAAAATATATAAATGTTATTATTACAGTCAAGACAGACTTCTCTTTGCAGTCTTGAATACCAGATAATGTATAACAAATTTGTGTCAGGTGCAAAGCTGGGTATTTTGAAAACTAAACAAATCAGAACAAATGTCAGGATATATATGTTCCACTTTTCAAAATTACTGGACATCACTTTTCCCATGTATTTGTGGCATTTTCCAAAGAATTAGAGATTTCCAAACAGACCCACATCTCATGTGATATTATAGATGAGGATATGAATCCGAAGAAGATTTCTATTAGGATGTACATGTATGATATATTTCAAGCTTAACCTGGTCTTTCATTGTCATTTCGGTTAAAGTGCATTTTACATAGCTTGTTGAACTTGTTATTAGACTAGCGTATGATTGGAGAATATTGACTTGGTCATACCCGATGGTCCTTGGGAGGGATGGAAACGAATGCATTGAAAGTCATGGTATGTGTTAGAGACCTGGCTTAGAGTCTTATACTGAAGGTTCACGGCCATGGGAGATGAAGAGAATCTACGTGACGCTAACAGACCAAAAGGGGAGGAAGCCTTGGCTATTAGCGCATCATTTCAGCGACAAGTTATGTCTGCATTGACGAGGCTAGTCCAGCCTCAATCGATGAATCACATTGGCAATATAGTGTCTCTGAATAGTCCCAGTGATGACATCTCTGACATCTCATCTCACAAACCTGCAGTGTCTCTCAATATCCTCTTCCATTCATGAATATCAGCTAAGAAAATTACAAACCATTCAAAATTCTGCAGCCCAGTTGGTAGCAAGGTCTAAGGTAGCTGAAAATAATCATGTGACACCTATTTTGTATTCTCTCCACTGGCTGCTTGTAGCATTACGTATACAGTTCAAATTATTGTCTATCATTTTTAAATGTATACACTGGGACTCATCTCCAGTTTATTCGTCGTAACACTCCGGGTGCCTATAATTTGCGAAGTGACAATGGCGTATCTTTAAAACGACCATCATCAAAAACTTTGAAAACATATGGAGACCGCGCTTTTGCCATCTGTGCACCCTCCCTGTGGAACAGTTTGCCACAGGAGATTAGATGCATAACAGTGTATGAGACTTTTAAAGCCAGGTTGAAGACACATTTATTTAGATCTTACTACTTTTAATTTGTTAATTTGTTTTAATAGAGTTTTATCTGATTTCTTATCTTATTTCGGTTTTTAACTACAATTTTACTTAATTTAAATCATTGTATGAATTTTTGTATTATTGTACAGTGCATTGAGGTCGCTATTTTGATGTAGTGCACTATAAACAAATAAACATTATCATTATGACTCGTGACAAAATCGCTCTTTCTGAATATTGATTTAGCAGAGCGCTACACCTGCTCTTTCTCTTCTTCACAGGCAGACATCCATTTTTGCATTTCCTACGCCAATGAATTCAAGAATCCAGTGGAGAGTAATTCAATAGACCTCTAATGTAATAAAATAATAACTCCTTGCTTGACCGTTGAACAACGAGACTCTCTGCAATACACCAAGAGAAGCACACTTCACAGTAATGGTGCATTGTCAAAACACAAATAAAGTGAATGTAGATTCTATATGACTTTGTGAGGCTCTGAATCTTCCAAATTTCATTAATTATGTCGAAACCTCTTCAGGGGTCTTTCTCTCATAACCCTGATGAATGGTGTGGCTGTGAAAATACACACTTTTGATGTTAGTTATACTAAAACTGCATGAATTCATCTCATTAGGTTAATCCAACTTGTATTGATACGTATTTCAAGCCTTCAAATTAACTTTGTGAGAATAATTCATTTGGAAGTGAGTGCAAAGAAGGTGTTTCCCAATTTCTTATCTAATCTGAAATGCCTGCTTCAACATTATCCTGCAGACAGTTTCCTTGCTTTTATTTCATCTCCATCATTTATTAATCCGAGAATTTATAGTTAGAAATCAGAACATGCAAGCCTTTCTCAAATTACCAAGGTATTATCATGGGCACCAAATTCATCTTCAATTTTTTCTTCACATTTAATCTCAGAACAGCACATGAATGCAATGCAGCACGGGTGGTGACGATTATTTGTTTCAAGCGAATTAAATTTCTGTCGGCATCAACTTATTCTCAGCTGATGTTCTTTCATACACTTAATAATTCAGTATGTTTGCATAAAGTTTAAAGTTTTAACCTCGCGGATCTGACTGAAAACAAAGTGTATGTATTGCACATACTGTCTATAGATTCATCAAATGTTATATAACTGTTTCCATATATAGAACAGTAATTGTCAAGTTAACACAAACAATTTAAACATAAAATGTTGTTGTTACGAAGTGAACCAGTTGTCGCGACTGTGAATACATTATCCACGAATGCAGGGGTTCTTGCTGCAAAACATTTCCATGTTAGCATAAGTGGTCTTTTTTCATTTGCATTTTAAATTAACACATGAGTACAAGGTTTGTTTTATACTTCATGTTCATATATGGGCTAACTGCTGGTTTTATTTGTGGGAAAAGCATATTTCAATGAGAACCCATGCAACCGGATCTAGAGAGAAATCAGGGAGCTGAATTTCCTTTTTCCAACTGAATTTGTCCTGTTTATGATTCAGGGAATTGTTGAGCATGTATTTTGCATCTTGGATTTTGCACTATTTGACGCAGATACAGCCAAATCACAACTTTAAAAACCACTTATCAGAAACATAAAGATATTGGTATAACTTTTACATATCAGGGAGATTTATCAAAGTAAAGTTTGAATTGCAACTTATCGCAAACCAAGATCCAATTTAATTAAAGAGCCTGTTTAAAATTGTTCCTTTTACCATCAGTCATGCAGTGCCAATTTGAGAGAAAAGTGAAAGAATGTGCTCTCAAAATGTCATACAAAATATGTATATATACAAATGTGAGAATCATCCTGAGATATATCAAATGTGAGAGACCTTTCACTTTTGGGACATTGAACTGCCAACAGAATTCCTGGGAGACAGACAAATGCAAGAGTTTGGCATTTCTGACATATATGTAATTGACCACACGGTCTGCTCTGCATCCAAAATGGAATTGATTATTCCGCCCGGTTGGAACAGTGGTCACTCGAATTACGAATGCACACCCCACTGTTTGCCAAATTCATATTCCAACAAAATATACGAAATTGATTTATATTCTTGAACATTTTTCTGACATATTGTGAAATCCTTACTCAATTCATAGGTTCATTAACTAGTGCACTCATTCCAGTAACAAAAACATCACATCTCTCACCTGCCTATTCGTACCAATTGTGTGCTATATTCAGCAGGGCAGCAAGGGATACACGCAGAAATAATTCATTTTTGTGTTTAATCAAGGAGAGAAACAAATTTATGGTGCTATCTTCCAAACTTTGCTTAGAACATTTCTGATAGGAAAATGGGGAGACAGTCGTCACAGCTTCAAAATGCAAAGCCATGTGTAACATGCAAAATTAACCATGCATTAGGAGGCACCAAGTGCATGCTAACAACATCGTTAAATATCTGGATTCTGGAAGCTGGTAGTTTCACCGAAGTTGTACAAAATGTTATAAATTATTTCTTTGCACCGGGAAAAGTGCTGTCTAACCCTTGAGCACAATGATCAATTGTCCTGAATGATAAAGACTGGGGAGGGGGGAGGAAGGAAAAGCAGTATGTGCCAAAAAGAGTTTTAGGATTTGCTAAATCTGTCCTCTGAGCAGTTACTGGTACTTGCATCAAAGGCAACCAAATTGGAATCAGTAAAGAAAGCAATTACTCATGTGACAAATGGCAATGGAGGTGACGGATGTGTTATTTTTGACCTGTAGTGTAATCCAATATGCATAGGACAGCGACATCTGACACTGATGCAACAAGGCAAGGGGATAGAACTCCATCACCTGCAGAATGTCAAGAGGTATCATCATGACTTCCCATGAAGCCTCGTCTGGAGAGCAACGTGATCAACATCAGGCAACTTGATGGTGAATTAGAGATCAGACGATAAAGGCTTTCCTAGCTAGACCAGTGACCGATCACCTATAACTCAGCTGAGCTAAGCGTGGTCACCTTATGTTCTATCCACTGTACTGTCTCTTCGGGACTGTGGTTTGGAGGGAAAAGTCCTCACAATCCCTTGACAAAGTCCTCATAGTCCCTTGACAAAGTCCTCACAGTCCCTTGACAAAGTCCTCACAGTCCATTGACAAAGTCCCCACAGTCCATTGCCAAAGTCCTCACAGTCCCTTGACAAAGTCCCCACAGTCCCTTGCAAAGTCCTCACAGTCCATTGCCAAATTCCTCACAGTCCCTTGACAAAGTCCCCACAGTCCATTGACAAAGTCCTCACAGTCCATTGCCAAAGTCCTCACAGTCCCTTGACAAAGTCCCCACAGTCCCTTGACAAAGTCCTCACAGTCCATTGCCAAATTCCTCACAGTCCCTTGACAAAGTCCCCACAGTCCATTGACAAAGTCCTCACAGTCCATTGCCAAATTCCTCACAGTCCCTTGACAAAGTCCTCACAGTCCCTTGACAAAGTCCTCACAGTCCCTTGACAATGTCCTCACAATCCCTTGACAAAGTCCTCACAATCCATTGCCAAAATCCTCACAGTCCCTTGACAAAGTCCTCACAGTCCACTGACAAAGTCCTCACAGTCCCTTGACAAAGTCCTCACAGTCCCTTGACAAAGTCCTCACATTCCCTTGACAAAGTCCTCACAGTCCCTTGACAAAGTCCTCACAGTCCCTTGACAAAGTCCTCACAGTCCCTGAGAGCATGCAGCATGTTGCTGCCACCTGACAGAAAATTAATTTTGAGTGTTACTCCAACAAACAGTTCCAATTTCATCGCAGATTCACATCTGGCCAGGATGCAGCTGCATACAGGGGACAAGTCTGGACAGAGTAGACGAACATCAAACGATACTATTTATGCAGACAGGTGAATATAGTCTGTTGTGTAATTGCTTACACAATTGATGCTACTGTCATTGGGGGGGGGGCTTTTAGATGAGAAGAAACATGAATGCTTGATTAATATGAGGAGATGAAGTGACTGCAAAATGCAAAAAAGACAAGGAATACAAGACAAAGAATGGTCCAAGGCCACTTTTCAACACTGTGAAGACATGAAGCTTGAACAGTTGAAAAGATCGAAAAGAACAAGAAAAATCTATTTGAAACATCATGAAGGCAATGAAGGACTTTCTTTTTAGTTGCCTCTGGAAGGACTAATGTTTTTGTTCACATCTGTTTGTGTGTCTAGCTGTTGGTCAGCCTGTTTTAGCACGAGATTGAGCAAAAACCACTTCACACTTTCTAATGAAACTGTTGGATTTTTCCAATCACCACAACAATATGACCTGAACATCCATGCAACGGATAGTGCAAAATCATCTAAACAGTTTTGTGAATTTATTTCATCAATCTTAACCGGCTGGCCTGCCTGTGGAGCCATCGCCTACATTGTTGAGTCAAGGAGGGTAAATCAGTCCAATTGTGGCTACAACTGTATTTTCAGGGAAATGGTATCAGATACAAAAATAAAAATTAGTCCATTTGAAGGGGAATATTCCGTACTACCACTAGCAGCCAGAAAAGTAAAATATTCAAATAAGTTTTGCTGAAACCATGGCAACAAAAATTAATGGTTAGGGCATCTAATTCCGTCCAGGTTGCTTCTAAATCCGTCCAGTAAGGATGGTAAATCCGTCCAGAGGGTATTATGCAGCACATACCTATCATATCTTGTGATTTTTAAAAGTTTTGCACTATATTAACTGTCATCAAGGATTTTCTGTCAATATCAGAACGTTGGGGTGCTGATTGCACTTATAATAGAAGAATCAAATAACAGTGGTCAAGTTAACTTTCAAGAATTTCAATTGACTGCCTCAATCACAATTTGAAAAGCCTTTTAACCCAATCAAGTGGTATAATTGCTTAATTTTATTTCTTTTATCAGTTTTTTGCTATTGATAAATAATATAGGTCATAAAAGTACTTTTAAAGACCATTTGAAGTGGGTGGACGGATTTACAATAACTCAGTGAAGCCACTTTAAAAATAATGATGGTAAATCCGTCCACTTTTATTTCCATTGTATCTTCCTTCCATGTGTTGGAATTCAGTTATTTAAGAAACCCTATAAGAATAATAAAATTAATCGTCCCATGCATTAATTATTTACCTTCAATACATTTTGGTTTTGATGGAAATAGGCCTATAAAACCAACTACCTGTTATTAAAAAATGGCTGTGATGACGTCACAGGATTTCATTGTTTTTTGTCTTCAGTTTTTAAATGGACCTGAATATCGTTTAAAATGTTGTCAACACCATAAAAACGGCAAAATTAGTTGAAAAACGTGTTTCTCTTTCTTTTACAACTCACAAAACTGCAAAAATTGTAATTGTATGCCTATATTAGGGGTGGACGGATTTACCCTCCTGGACGGAATTACCATACTTGACTCTAGGCTCTTGGTTCTTTTTGAAGGTGACGGAATGATGCACTCTTTTTTACTGTGCAGCTGTGCTTTAGTCTTTGGTTTGGTATATTGCCATTAAGTACGAATAACTCTGCATGTAAGCACCAACATTAAACTATGACTTGCATTATAATTTTGGTGAAGGTGTGACATCATTCATCATACTGCATTGAAGTTGCCTCATTGCATTGTATAATTGTAGTTGCGTATTTGGAAAGTGGCTTCCCAATGGGGGGCATGTGCCCCTAATATATATTGGACCTGTGCCCCCCTATATTGGATCTGTGCCCCCTCTCAATGTTCAGCAGTTCTTCAGCGGTTCAGTAAAATTGGTGTCTATAACATTACTGGAAATTCCATGAAAATTGATCAGGTTACGTTTTAGAACCAAACATCAAGGCAATTGTATTCATCTCAATACATGTAATTTGAATTGGAAAGTTTGACACCACACACATTCTATTGGCAGTTTTAAATAAAAGTAGTGTCTTAGTGCTCTATATATGAGGGATACAATGAGGTTGAGCAGCACAACCAACTTGAGCTAATATACAATGTTTCATAAAATTTATTATTTTATTTTCATTTTGACTTTGAGCACATGCATGCCAGACTGCCAGTACATCTAAAATTATACATTTTATATCTACATATTTCTGGCGCTGCTCTGCAAATTCTGAGAAGCTGAATCATGTAAAGATTGAACTGCCAACAGAGTTCTTAGGGGACACATAGACTATATGTGTATGCGGCACTTTGACAAATGAAATTGGCCACATTCTCTGCCGGTCTATACTGCGTTCAAATTTAATCAACAATTTTGTGGAGTCCCGCATCAAAGTTATATGTAAATGTACCCTCATGCCAGAGTTTGAAATTTACAGATTGCAATTGTGGGATGCACTATCCAAATTGAGATCAACTTTAGGACAATCAAGGTCACATGCATATGTAAAAGGATAAAATACACAGACATCAAATTGATAAATGCACTGGCATTGTAGTACATGCCAGGTTGAAAGGCAAGACAAATTGCCGCAGAGGAAAGTCCAGCCATGGCTTGCTATGCTTTTGGCCTGCATCTAATTCTGTCACATCAAAGAGTCTGTAGCCTCTAAGTTAGACTTTCTTTCTGAAGGACAAGGCTTTTTTGCCCTGATCCTTCACAGGGGTCGTTTCTCTCTTCCAAGAAAGGGTCACCCCTGGCAGTAGCATCCCCAGGGTATTACAGGGCCTTTCAAGGAACCTCAGCACCCTCTGACTCTCTGACCCTCTGAACACGCCTCATTAGCCAGCAAGGGATTATTATCAAGCCGACTACATTCCTTCTGGAGTTATATCTGGTTACATTGGCAATGGTATTTTTATTATTAGCATTTTGTTTGGTCAACAAAGGCAATTGTATATCCCTTTCTGAGACCAATGTTCCTTGAAACACTTTAAAAAAAGTCCAATTGGCCTGGAGAGATGGATTACCCCAGCATCTGTACAGATCAAACCTAAGTGGTTATCAGAGCCATACCTATCATCATGGTGACAAGAACAAGACCCCTAAAGAGGTTTCGATGTAATTAACGCAATCTGAAGGATTCACAGTCTCACAAAGTCATTTAGAATCTTCACTCAGTTTATTTGTGTTTTTTGACAATGCATCATTTGTGGGATGTGTGCTTTTCTGGATGGCTATTAGTCCAAGAGCTTACACACTTTTATTTATGTTTTTAACGCCAAGCAAACCAAAGAATGCGTATTGTTCAGAATTTTCTGTAGTTTTCAGATATATAGATTTTAGAAAAATCTATTTGGACAGTTTTTAGAAAATTGGTTACCATGACAATGAAGGCACTAAAATTAAAAACCGCCATAATTAAATTTGAAGTTGCATAACTTGAGATACGTTTGATGCAAGAAAATGAAATTCTACCAGTTCATGTTGGGAAATGAGGTCCTTCCGACAGAAAAATAAACATGACCATATATGGTCATAAAAGGGGCAAAATGACAGTTTTATTGAAAATGTTCGTATATTTTCAAGAATTTCAGTTTTCCAGTTGCTGTCCGAGTCTCAAATAATGGTTAGCTGGAATTAAATAAGTCTTGGTGAAATACATATCCTGCCTGCTTACCAAAACTACCAAATCTGCAGTCACCATGGCAACTATTGTGAACTGAATGGCCACCATATCAACCAATGACGAAATTCACTTTTATGATTAAATAACAAGTTCCTTGACGAGCCAGAATTTACTGTCATGATATTTTGTTACGTCTTAGCACAAAATCATTCCATTTGGTGTCCAAAGTTACATCTTAGACCATGACTAGTTTTTAGAAAATTATGAAGAAAAAATACTTATTATCTATGAAACAATTGCTGCTATTAATTCAATAATGGTATTCTCAGTATTTCATGGTAATTTGATACGAATCTATACCCGAAACTATCAGTTTTTTATGAATCAGTAAAAGATGTAACACTGGACACTACAGCCATTTTAGAATATGTTCAGGACGTAACAAAGACACCAACAATATGATCATGGATGTTTTGTTTTTTTGAAATGTGTAGTGCAACTGCAGTTCACGAACTGAATGAGACTGTTGTCTGAACTAAAATACTTCTATAGTTTCAGAATTATGTCAATTACACAATGCCAAGTTTACATAAAGCCTGTCAAACTTTAATTGTGGAAGACGTAACATAGGACACCAAAGGACTAAGACGTAACATGGACACAATTGTGTCCATGTTACATCTTTTCCAAATCTTCTCCTTTTGGACATTTTCCTTGTGAATCATGCAGCATTAAAAAGTGCAAAGTATTCTAAAAACACTGTTCAACAAGTCTTGCACATAATTTGGAGATTGGCATCCAATGGGAGACACACATCCATGTCTTAGCAATTATTGCCAAGACGTAACATCATCAAAAAACTGATTTTTCATTAATAAAGCCCCTCCCCCAAAATTTCAATGAAAGTGAAACCATACATGATTGGTTCAAATGGTGCCAAAATATGTAAATGTGCCACGGATACATGCATTTATGCTAATGAATCACTTTGGATAAATTAACAAGACTTTTATTCATTGAGCATTAGTGGCCAAGACGTAACACACTGACATTTGGAAATTCAAGGCCACAGATTCTTGATAAATCTCACTCAGAAACAGCCTGAAATCATCTTGGTTAAAAAGGGACCAATAAAGTTCAACAAGAGATTGTTATTTTGGTGATGGCAAATAAATTCACCTTTGCACTTGTATGTTTTCAGAAATAACTATTGTGGACACCAAAGTAGGTGGGCAACTTTTACCCATATTTAATGTTATTTGTCTTTCAACCCGTGAAGCACAGTATAAAAACATATTTTCAAACATCTAAACAATACATTATGGTGCAATTCATTGCTGAATAACAACATGCCAGTTCTATATGACCATTGTTATTTGGTGGACACCACAATATTTTGGTGATTTTGCCCTCCATCTCCAGGTTGATTCAGCAATAGTATGCAAAATAAAAATGCACAAGCTGTGAATGAGGCCAGAACATCAAGAGGATCACTTACACTATCAACGTGTCATATTAAAATTTTGGTAGATGACATCAGAAAGTTTTCTTCAGTCATATAGTTGGGTCATATATCACAATTCCGTGACCGTTGAGAGCGAAGTAAGGTTTTATGATGGATTTGTCATCTATAAAGGTTTATCTAAAAATTGAGCGGGGGTGACCCTCCCAAAAGTGCGGGCTAACTCCGTGAGAGGCCTAAATCCAAGATGGCCGCCACCGACACCTTCGGAAATTAAATTTTCAATGGTTTGAGCTACAGTGATGTGCAATACATCAATTTTGGGGTTTGTTTGGTCAAGGAATTCATATATGGGGGTATTTTGGTGATTTGACCTATATTTGACCTAAAAATCCAAGATGGCGGCCAGTTTTCGCTAAAAATTGTGTTTTTTCAATGTTTCTCATATTCCTTCAATGTGAGCACTTTTGGATAGGTTGAACTTTGCAGTTATTTGGTGCTTGACTATGTTTATGAACTTTTGAGTCATTTAGAAGGACAGGAGGTTAATAATGACAGGTTAACGAAGGCAGGTTTTCGGACAAATTTCGTAAAATATGTGCTTTTCAATGGTTTGGGCTACAATGATGATCAATACATGGATTTTGGGGTTTTATGGGCCAAGGAATTCATATCTGGGGTTAGTTTGATGATTAGAAAGTTTGTAACTGAATAAATCCCAAAGTATTTCCTATTATTGCATGGAAGAGTGTTTGTTTTCAACTTAATGGTGTGTTACCTTAAATTGTATCTCTCAACGAACTGATGAGGGACAGATTATAATCTAATGAATTCAGATATTATTTTAAAAGTCATCTGAGAGACCAACTCAATGGCATGAGTCAATTAGTGTAGTTGTGTTGTAGAAATGGCTTTAAGTCGTACTTTGAAGAAGTTTTCATAATTATGCAGTTCCTCACTTCTCGGTTTGATTGTTATGCCCTATTGACCAAATGACATGGTCACAATGCCCTTGGAACCATTTATTAAACAAGCTTCAGTTTGAGTTACTGTGCTATTGATATTTCTTCAACACAAGGGATAAATTCTGAAAAATAAAATAAGTCCTCCCGTTGGATGTCATTTAAAAAATGTGGTTGCAGGAAAAGTATTTGTAACGAATGACTCCATAAATATTGAGTATAGATTTTCCTAAATATTATGTTGTGTAGCACATAACTATGGACATCATCTATATCATGGTTATTACCTCAAAGTTCATGAAGTAGTTTTTTTCTCAAATTTACATTATATTGATGAGAGATTGTTTTAGATCCAATTCTGCATTTGAAACAACCCCTGGTCAACTATGTTCTCTTCCTCTAATGGTGCAGTGAGATTTTTTAAAGACATAGTGATATCTAAATTATACTGACCTGGGTTGTTGGAGTTTGTGGATGGGCTACTTATTCATGGTAAATATGGAAGAATTATTTGTGTTCTTAGAAGACACACAAAAGTAAAAAAATAGTTGGCCAAATGCTGCCAGTTTCACACAAGTTTAGGTTCATTTAATGTAAACTATAATCAACACCAGTAGATACTGCTATATAAAATAAATGATTTTTCAATTTTAACATACGTTGATAGCAATAAATGAATAATATCACCAGAATGAGATTTACAGCCTTTGAAAGTTCGAAAAATAACAGTGGAAGCAGTGAACTAACCAAGGAGTAATAGGAAAATTGACAGTGTGACAGTGTATATATACACAGGTTAAAGTTTGGTTGTAGGAGGCAAAGTTAAAAATTCCTTAAACAGAAGAATATTGTAGCTGCTGTCACTCATGCAGTACCCAAGAAGACAAAAGGCAGTTAGAAGGGTGGACATTTTATGTCTTTCCAAGATTTTCCAAAACTGAAATACATGTATTTTACTGACTGGTGGAAATTGGAATTTGAACCAGAAAAGTTTATAGGGATCTCAGATGTTCATCAGTACATCCATTACAGATGGACCAGTGCATTAAAATATTCATATTCACCTACCAGATTCAACTCCAATGCTTTACTATTAAATACAGACTAGAGCCAGAAATCTTTAGCCTCTCGGTAAAGATACTGGTCAAAAATGTCAAAATTGCTCTGGAAGGCATCAGCTTTAACTTGCTGTTGGGGATCAAGTTCTCAGAGACCTGCAGGAGCATCATCACAGTCATACAACATTGAGATGAGATAGATTAAATGGTAGACTTGATATTATTGTCATGAAAATGGTGAGACATCTGCCTGTCAGTGGGTGACCACGAAGGTTCATGACTAGTCACAAATGTGAGAAACCTTTGGTGGCTATCAATTGGCAAGCCTGCACCCAGCTTTTTTTTAGCATTAATGGTCTCTAACTCTGATCAGCAGGAAACCTAGTTAAGTATTATCTTAAAGGTTTTGAAATACAGATTATGAAATAAAAAGAATTTCTGAATGGCTACCATTGATTTTGTTCAAGAAAAGCCGCTGAACTGAGCAATTGCAATGGGCAAGAAGAATTAATAAGTATGCTGTAGTTTACCGTAATCCTGATGAACTACAAGTAGCTTAGTAGCTCAAATAGAGGCATGTTTAATTGTTAATTCGACATGATAACCATATAATTTAGTCAACAGAGCATGACAACCAAACCGAGAAGTGAAGAACTATGTGAAAACCTTTTCGAAGTATGACATTAGCCATCTCTACATAACAACATTTATTGACTCAGGCCATTGAGTTGGTCTCTCAGATGGCATTTGAAATGACATCTGAATTTGTTAGATTCTATAATCTGGCCCTGACAATCATCAGTTTGTTGAAGGATACAATTTCAGGAAACGCACCGTTAAGTTGAAGAAAAACACTCTTCCATGCAATATTAGGAAACACTTTGTGATTTATTCAGTCACAAACAATCTAATCATCAAACTAACCCCAGATATGAATTCCTTGGCCCATAAAACCCCAAAATCCATGTATTGAACATCATTGTAGCCCAAACCATTGAAAAGCACATATTTTACGAAATTTGTCCGAAAACATGCCCTCGTTAACCTGTCATTATTAACCTCCTGTCCTTCTAAATGACTCAAAAGTTCATAAACACAGTCAAACACCAAATTACTGCATAGTTCAACCTATCCAGAAGTGTTCACATTGAAGGAATATGAGAAACATTGAAAAAACACAATTTTTAGCGAAAACTGGCCGCCATCTTGGATTTTTAGGTCAAATATAGGTCAAATCACCAAAATACCCCCATATATGAATTCCTTGACCAAACAAACCCCAAAATTGATGTATTGCACATCACTGTAGCTCAAAACCATTGAAAATTTAATTTCCGAAGGTGTCGGTGGCGGCCATTTTGGATTTAGGCCTCTCACGGAGTTAGCCCGCACTTTTGGGAGGGTCACCCCCGCTCAATTTTTAGATAAACCTTTATAGATGACAAATCCATCATAAAACCTTACTTCGCTCTCAACGGTCACAGAATTGTGATATATGACCCAACTAATAAAGTGGCTATGCCAAGACGTAACAAAAAAAGTCATGACAGTAAATTCTGGCTCTGTCAACACAAACACCTGTAGCATCTTATACAGTAATAGAATTTGGCCAGTATTGAGAAATAAATTGATTGTTAATCTTACAGGGTCAAAAATTCTCATTGAAGGAATTTGGTCGCCTTGGAAACCAAATTTCTTTTTTTTTTTCACTTTTGTCCAAATTACACAAAATATGATAACAAAAACGTGTTTATAATGTTCTTAATTCTCTGCTGATATGATTTAAATTACACTGATAACCTGGATTCCTTATTGCCACGGCAACATTGTCAAATATAGTCATGGCAATTGGATATTTGAGTGATTCAATACAACATTTCTGGAATTTTACGCAAACAAGTTGCCAAGTGAGCACACTGCAATCTATGCATGGTAGTAACCCCAACGTGTGGCATATCATTTGAAAGCTTAGGAAAAGGAGAGTTCATATTTGCATATAAAACAGTCATCATGGTAACAGGAACCCCATAATGGTGGCCATCTTATATAAGTGCAAGTTCTAGGATGGCTTCTTGAGATATTACAGTCCTTGTCATATTTACTAGGAATCTCAAGTTCTTTTCTATTCTGTTTAACTTTGATGTCAGCGATGACTCTATTTAAGCATTGCAATATAGGGCCTAGTATGTAAATTAACTACAAGCTGTGATGTCATTTTAAACTGACACCAGAGTTCAACAGTATAGAAAAGAACTTGAGTTTCCACATAAATATGACGAGGACTGTAACATTCTGTTCGCACGAGCTCTTCAACACATTTTTGACAAATACTTGTTAGTTCAAAAGCATATGGCTCACATTTTCAACAGTCAAGCAAGGAGAAATTTGACAGAGATCTATTGAATTTGTCTCCATTGGATTCACGGATTCATTGGTGTAGAAAATGCAAAAGTGGATGTCTGGCTGTGAGAGGAAAATGAAAGTAATGCGCTAGAGCTTCTAAATCAATATTCAGAACAAGCAATGTCACGAGTCATGAATGGAAGTGGGAGAATGATGCTTCAAGTCACAATGTCACAAGATGGAAGAGCATTTTAATCATGTCTTTGACAACGAAACACCAAGGCCAAGGAGTTCCTGTTCACGACTGCGCATTTTGAAAAGTGATTGAACTCAATCCTTTAATTTCAAGTATGAAAGTTGGTCATCCTGAGACAGCTCTATCACAGATAACATGAAAGCAGAGCCACTGTATGTCAGCACCATTTACTTCCGCCAGCCCAACCAAAACAGTGCTCATTGATGCCCCTTTGGTGATTTGTTTTAAAATAATTCTGCCCAGAAGATCATCATGTATGGAAGTTTATTTTTGGCATATTGCCAGGGCTCCAGAGAAGCATTTTGCTTATCAGGCTGGAACCCTATACAAAAGTCGAAATATTAATATTGTATTATTGTAACTCATCAAATTTAAAATTGCGTTTACAACCATGACTTGAACTGGTGGGGATTTGTGGAGGATGACATTTAGTGCAAATTACAGGGCAAATCTAATTCACTATACCACATAGGGGCTGATATAGAAAGAAATATTTTCTGGCATAATAATTGTCTACATATGCTGTACAAGACTTTGCTTTAAGAGGGCTGTAACAGAACAATACCAGATCCATCAATGTGGCCACGAAAGTGTCAGAAGATAATTTCAGACTGGAGCAGAGGAATTAACTGAGAGATAACCATCAACTTGAAGTAGGAAAGGCAATGCCTGAGGCAAACTATCACAGGATGAAGCAATTTGTCAGGAAAACAAAAATCTCTTGCAGATCTTCTCTGGTGCCTGAGCCAATTTTCAATCTGTAGAGGTAAATGACAGGCCTTTTCTAAACCTGACAGTCATGTATGAGCCATGATTATTATTACACAATCCAACACAGATCTGATAGCCTCTGATTCTTACACTCTTAACAAAAAGGATTACATGGAACCTTTAAGGGTTCTATAAGTTGGTATCGATAAGAAACCCTAAAAGGTTCATTATTCAACTTTTAAAAAGGTTCCAACAGCAAGATAATCCAGCTGCACTGAACTCCTAACATGGAATCCCTTTCTCTCAAGTTGGGAGCATAGGATTCCATAATGCTCATAGGGCCTTCCCACCAGTATTGAACCTTTACAATTCAGTTGCACCCTTAAAAAAATGTTCGGCTGTGCATGTATAGTCAATGACATTTTCCATAATTCTAGGGTCACCTGTCATGACACGTCCAAAAATACCTTTTTAGGATCAAACGTATTGATAACAGAAAACACAACAGCATTGGTATCATCATTGGCAACATCTAGGCAAAATGCATCACACAGGGACATGTCTGGACAGAGCAGATGACATGAAGGGAATCTATTTTTACAGACAGGTGCACCCTCTATAATTAACAACTGCTGACTATTTGCAATTGACCTCGCTATCAAGCTGCCAGGCTGCATTGGAATGAGGCACAGTCACTGCATCACATGTAATTCTTGACTATAGAACAGGGGCACCCCATGATCAGTTACACCAAGTGTCTGTTATGAAGCAGGTGCCCGGCTGGCTGAATCCCTTGCGACTAAAAAAAGGATAGAGAAAAAGAAAAGAAAAGATCGGGGGGGGGGGGGGGGGGGGGGGGTTAGACATAAATACTAACCCATAGGACTCCCAAATCGTTTAAAATGCAAACTGAAATGACCAACTATGCAATGTAAAATCTCGTTACCACTATGAATTGTTCTTAATTGTGGAGTTTTATAAGTTTGCACTGACTGCATTGCTCTGATTAGTCAGTTACAAGCTTGATTTATCACAGTGAGCCTGTTGTTGCTTCCACCATTGGTGAATCATCAAATCATTATCAAACTTATTTTATCAGTGCAATCATTCAATTGTGGAATGCATTATGATATAAGGGATTGGAGTCTGCCCCAGCTGGTGGCCCACTGGAGAGCCAAAAATAGGTCATGCAGCTGATGGGGCCTGGAGGTAGAGTAATGCAGCACACAAATCTCCCCATTTACACTATACCTGGGGCTATTCAATTTAGCTCAAGGAAAAACAAGGTTGGAAAGGGAATTTCCAAAAGCACACAATTGATGAGCAACCGACGATGTTTCAGAGCCTGTTGTATGCTGATCATAGAAATACATAGACCGGACATGAGGCTGTATGATGCCTCCTCAAGATGAGGTCACCAAATCCGCCATATTGGAACTGCCCTGAGACATGATGTCACAATAGATTAATTGTGATATGACATCATGCCATTGTTATCAGTGACATCACTGTTATTGGTGATGTCACGGTTACATTGTGCCAGGATACAAGGCAGTTCCAAGATGGTCAATTTTGTTGCTTCATCTGCCCTGAGCCTCATGTCTGTTCTACGAGTATATATTTCTATGATGCTGATACATGTAGACTGCATGATACCATTTGATTGTAACCCAACAACATATCAAATAAAGATGTGATTCGAGATTAACAGAAAAACACAGGATATCACAGATAGATGTGGATTGTTTATATAGCCTGACACATATCATGGCTGGGGCTGACTGGCTTGTTATGGCCCTGTCATTTGCCTCCTGAGATTGCTGAAGTGCCTTGGGGGTAATGGATGCAGAAGAGTTTGTTGTTTTCTTATAATCACTTATTCTTCCGGCTATAGTTAGGGTTAGATGATGTTATCCACTCAGCTGACGCTACTGGTGC
Organism: Platynereis dumerilii; assembly: GCA_026936325.1. Lineage (NCBI taxonomy): Eukaryota > Metazoa > Annelida > Polychaeta > Phyllodocida > Nereididae > Platynereis > Platynereis dumerilii. Next base: position 23,275,903 of record JAPTHN010000002.1, on the reverse strand, counting down.
TGCGTGATGAGGCATCTCTTCTACTTTGTCGGAGACACAACTATCACCCAAATGACCCTCAGCCACTTTCTTATGATATTGCAACAGCTCTCTTGGAATATCCTGCACAACACATACCAACAAGAGCACCTCCACTTACTCCTTCTGACTGCAGTTCATTTTCACCTTAGCTTTTCTACAGCACAACTGACAGCCAGTGTATCCAGGGGAGTTTGTAGGACAGTTTTTGTGTGAAAATCCCTTGAAATAATAGGAATTGGCTTTTCAATCAGAAAAGTCACGTTTCAAGAACTCCTGCACCTCCAACTTCTCATCTCTCAAACCTGCAGTGCCTCTCATTCTTCCACTTCCATTCATGGTTCATGACATCGCGGCTCATTCTCAATATTGATTGAGCAGAGAGCATTACAGCTTTTTCTTTCTTTCACAACCAGACACTTCTTTTCAATTTTCTACTCCAATGAATTCATGAATGCAATGAAGAGTAATTCAATAGACCTCTATCTGATTTCTCCTTGCTTGGCTCTTGAAAAATATGACACTACACTAGACCACCTAAATAAGCACACTTCTATTAGCGGGGAGGGAATCCGTCAGAATTGTGCACTTGGTGACAAGTTTTTGCAATTTGGCATGGTGTTTGATATGGCTTAGGGGATTTCAAAAACCACCGCACACAAAGTGGGAGTCCCTCCTGGTGGCCGGTATGCACAAAATCCAATATGGCCGCCACAAAAACAAAAAATGCCGTATCTTGGTCACACCTTGTTCTAAATTCAAGTGCAATACCTTATTTTCAATGTTTATGATGATGCCAAATCTGTTTCTGGGGTTGGTTTGGTTGTAAATTGTGATTTAATGGGTCTGTGGTGGAGCACCAGGTGACTTTTTGACAGATTTTTGTGTTTTTTGCCCTTCAAAGCTTAAACACATTTTTTTGAGGCATTTGAATTTCAATCAAGTTTTGAGATTATTTCCTCAGAGCTGAAAGCAAAGTCCAAACTATAAACAGTCTTGTTTAAATGGTGTCTTATCTTTTTAAGAACTCAACAATGAGGCGAACGTACTGCTACAACTCTGCTGATGGGGCGTAAAACACAAACTCACTCGCTCACCCACTGCTACGACTCTCATTTAGAAGATCAATGCATACTGTGGAACAATGTTAATTGAAATCTAATTCCCAAAAAAGACATTGACTCTCCTGAATAAATAAGCCATTATTGAACTTATTGACATGGCAACTATTATACCTCACTGAATGTTTCACATCTGAAGTGAACATTCATCTTAGGCCCATGTCTGGACTGTCAGAACTAGCATGATGCCTTCAGTTGCTTAGGGCTGAAGGTAAATGGTAACTAGTGATCTAGGGCTTAGCACAAAATCATAATTGCTGCACATTTCTTTTTGTTATGATGGAAGTCTATAACAAGATAATGTGCCAAAAAAGTAGATTCTTTGTGGTTTTCTGACTTCAGGCCACCTCCAGTTCATTAACACTGGGAGGTGCAAAACAGCCAACATCCTATCGTAAAACCATCATGCAGTGATAGAGAACTTGCTTGTACCACATCTAACAGGTCAATCCAGTGTGGAACCCACTATTCTGATCTGACAGCATGTTCAGGCCAACCACCAGTACCAGATTGCATCAACGCTTAACACAGGTTAACCTAAAGTGGTTAAGTCATTTGACTGACATTGTGTCAATGCTGAATATAATTTTAATTAACTGAACTCATGTCACAACATGAAAAAAGTTTTTACCAATAACCTGGCAAGAAGATAAGTTATAGGAGTTAACCACTTTAGGATAACCCGTGTTAAGCGTTCATACAATCCAGTACAGGAGTGAAATGTTGCTGAGTGACTGTTGTCAGATGAATACTGCACAACTTTTGAATGTTACAAAAAGTGACTGCTTATAACAATCCGCCTTCCTGTATCACTCAGGGAGATTCTGTCTTCCTTAGCTGTTCATAAGTACAACTCAATCATGCATGTACCAGCTCTTCATTGTATGTGATGAGAATCAAGTTTGAGTCATGCTGATTTATAGATTAATGCCAAAAGAGACAGACTGACTTCAGGAATACCTCTCCAAATACGCCATGAAGACCAAACATTATCTGAGCACTGTGAAAATGATTGGCAGTACCAGTAATGTGCTGAAGAAGGCTTAGACAATAGCCTTGCTGAGTAATATTATGTGAGTGCAGTATGAGGAGTGTTAGCCTCTTCCTGCAAATAGGGTGATACAAATGTAAGACACTAAGTCTTAGTGCTCAGAACAGGACAAACTTGACCTCTATTTTTGATAATAGTTGCAAATTAGATGTTGTGTTGCTCTTTGCCCATAAACTGCACGAAGCCTTCCTTGTGCCTTGTGGCCATTTTTCAAGAACTTCAGCCATGATTAAGTTCTTTTGAACTGAGATACATCTGGCAATTAGACTTTGACTTTCTGAACTTATCCTCCCTTGATAATGTCTGGGACTTGAGACGTTGGTTTTTGTAACCTTCCAACTGAATAACAATGCATCTGCTCAGGCTGTGCTAATTGGTGTTCTGCAGATTAAAGCCCAGAGCTACATTTACGTTGCATTGATTGAGATGGAGTTGTGCATGCCTGAAGAAATCATTAATCAGCAACTTGACCAAACTCCTCAAATGCTTTAAGGACTTCAGACTTTGAATCATTGTCTTCTTTTTCTGTTGCCCATTGAGATCCTTTGGCTCTCCATCCTCTTTCTAAAACTTGACACAATGCTCATCGCTTTAGACAATGGCAATGAGAGTCTCAGAGAGAACTTCCTTTCACTGTGCTAGACAATAATCACATCTTTTATGAAGGCCTGTTAGACGGAGGGGTAGATGTTTAGAATTTGGGATGTTTCACACAGAAGGAGAGGCACCCAAATTGCATAGTTTGTGTTTCCAAACATAATTCATGGAAAGAGACCACTGCAAGATTCTAGAAGAGACCAGCTGATTGATTGTTTACAATTGGCTGTTGATGAGAGGGTGATATCACACCAAAGACCAGTGAGACATTGGTGGGCGTGTGAGAGCAAATTGCTCTTCTCACTTGACTTTAGCAAAATCAGACATGGACAAGATGTTCATGTGCTCTAGGGATATGGAGCTTAGTAAGTGTCAGTTGGTGTGCATACCTTGTCCTCTTTGTGTAGTTTCTTCCAGAAACCACACAAAGGACAACCAAACTTTTGTATGAAAAAATCACGTACCTGAAGGCAGAGCAAACCAACAGCTCACCAAAGTTTGTGGTCCTAAAATACCAATCTCAATATTATTAGGGAAGCCCATTTTCAAACCTCTTGACTTTTGTCTCCCCAATGTTGTACTAAAAAGTCACTTTATGACTTTCTCTGTGCACACCATGAGTTGTTTAATTCTATGACTAGAACCCGCCTAGCTTTATAAACTGATGGAACTCTTCACTACGAGCTGAGATTGCTTCTGCACTGCAGTGGATAAAGCTTTCTGACTGATAATGAGAAAACAAGCCAGAACATGTGACAGCCACCGCCAGGGACACTGCTTGGTCAACTAGGTTAAGAGCAAGGACTCTAATGAAAAGGTTTACTATGTAGGAATGTGTACACAAGGGTTTGCAGTGCATACTGCCTCACTTTACCATATCAACCCACATATGTACTCATAACATAAGGTACCACAGACATTTTTTGCTGAAGTTTGATCGTGTCATCTTCATATCAGTGAGTCAGCGAAGAGATGGTTCTTCAACTTCCAGTGTTCTAGTGCGGTCTGTGTGCCTATATAGTCACACATAGGATTCACCCGGAACACTGATATCGATTTGAATTAACAATTCTCAATTATCATTGATGTGATTGATCAAAAGTTCTAATGAGTAACAATATCACATTTGATATCATTGTTTCACCCTTTTAAATATCACATTGAAAATGTTTCAAGATCTTTGTTATTAAACATTAAGCAGAGTAAAGAGAGCTGAGAGTAATGAATGACTGGGTGCATTTCAGTCACATGGCAACATATTTATTGAATAAGGGCATATCAGCAATTATCAAACCTCTGATATACACAATAGGTTATTAAATATGCATTAAAACACGCACACATAATTATAGCATTTGTGCCCCTTGCCCACCAGACAGTATCCATTCTTACATGAATAACACAATTATTGCACAGATTCATCCCCATAACTTTCCATGGCAATAATTAGTCATGACATTGGACAGTAATTCACATTCATTCAAGTCAGGCACAAGTGAAAATCCCAAAAGGGACAAAATACCAAGTGACGTCTTTTACATCTTGCTGCTGCAATGGGCATTGATTTTGGCATTGAAATTCACATTTGAACTGCCAAATAACAGCAAGAACACATTTTCCATATTCAAAATAGTGGAAAATGATGTATTACACATCAATATAGCACAAATATTGACCGAGTTATGCTAGTTTTTGTGTTTTGTTGTGGCCATATTGGATTTTGTGCATACCGGCCACCAGGGGGCGGTCTCGCTTTGTGTGCGGTGGTTTTTGAAACCCCCTTGGTCATATAAACACCCATGCCAAATTGCAAAAACTTGTCACCAAGTGCACAATTGTTGGAGATTTTGACAAATTCCCTCCCCGCTATATTAATGATGCATTGTCAGAAAAAACAAATAAAGTGAGTGTAAACTTTAGGACTTTGTGAGGCTGAGAATCTTGCAGATTGCATTAATTACATTCGTGTAACCCTGATGAAAGGTGTAGCTGTCAAACGCAACACTTTGGACTACAGACACCGCCTATTTTCATCTCACTTGGCCAGTTGCACTTTGACTTATGTTTGTCAAGCCTTTAAAATGATTTAGATAGACTAATGCATATAACTGTTGTGTTTAGATGCGTCCTAGTTATATATTCAACAATGAATGCAACAACAATATCCTAAAGTTAGTTCCCGGCCTTACTTTTGTTCCATCTCTATATTCACTCATATTAGAATTAAGTTAGGAACTAGACCAGCAGCATGCCAGACATTCTTCCAAATTGCCAAGGCATTATCACGTGGACCGAATTCATCTCCTCCTTTTGCTTTGCATTTAATCTCTGAACAGTACAAGCATGCAATACAGCACGGGGAGTGATGATTATTTACTTCATGCAAATTAAATTTCTGTCTGCATAACATTCTTTCAGCTGATGTTCTTTCATACGCATAATGGTTCAGTATGTTTGCATGAAGTTCAGAGTTGTAAAACTGCTTGGATCTGGTAGAAGACAAAGTATCAGCACATACTATAACAAATTTTTGGCTGTCTTAATTGCAATTGCTCCTCCAGCCCTTGTCCGGGGGGGGGGGGTCTTCGATCCTAAGGAAAAATATTCTAGACCTTATTTTAATCATTGGACCAAATGATCCTGACAAACATCCCCTGTACCCAGATTAGGCAATATAGAAGTGTGCTGGAGAATCATGAAGCAATATAATTGGTTTGACATGTATTACTCACCCAGTAACAGACTATATCTAAAGTTATTATAATCATATTTTTCAATCATAAGATCAATATCACATAATTTTATAGAACAGATAAAAATTAATTAATAAAAATTAAAATAACAAGAACAAAAAGATAGTACATATAACAAGAGGAAAACAATAACAAAGCAAAAACAGGGAAGAAATAGAAAAATATTAATAGAAATAAATTAATAAGATAGCACTCACTGTATTACCAAATAATTAATTATCTCTTGTGCTTCACTGTGCGATAACATGTGACTGTCATACTCACAAGAATCTCTTACATCAACCAATTCTCTAATTCGATTACAGATCATGATATCATGCTCAACTGGCACACACTTCTCATGAAATATTTTTTAACAACTGACATAAAGGTTTATTGCTTTCATATCACATGTTTTATCCTTATAGCTAGCTGTATGTGTATCACTAGAAAATAGCATTAAATGTTGCACTTATCTGACTTCGACTGAAATTCTCTTGAGTGATTGAAGGAACTCACCTGAAAATACAGAAAACGATTATTAGTATAAAACATTGTGGTTTTAGGAATATACATTGTAAGGAGTGCACTGTTGGGTAGGCTGCTGGTCTAACTGTTGGGTATCTAATTAATATTATCATCTCTCAAAACCTAAAAAACCAGATGGAAGTTTATTCATTTACTGTCTATTGGATCCATTAGTATGGGAAATGTATGGGCAATTGTTTTGTAGTTTTTGCCGGAGAAAGGAATCAGGATTCAGATCAAACAGTGAAGTCACAAGTGATGAAGAAAGTGAATTGGAGATGATACAGGTCTGCAAAGCAGGTAGGCCCACATGGTAATTCACTTCTCAGGCAACACTGCCATATGGAAAAAAGAATATGAATGTCATTGTAACCTTATTTTGGTAATAGTTCTGATCATATATATATACAATACCTAGAAATTGGTAAACTGAGTAGTTTTTTCCTTTGTAACCAAATTAAAAAATAACAGATCTATGTAGGCATGGCACTTTAACAGAAAACATTAATGCTTTACATTTTCTATATATGCTAATTTTATTATTGGACATTTTGAATTTAAAATCTAATATGCAATTTAATTTATTTTTTATCTGCAATGTTTAATTCTCTATTTAATCTTAGTTCCATACAGTTTGTCTCTTTCTTAGAACCACAATCTTTTCCCTTCAGCTGATGCTACAGCTACTGCATGATGAGGCTTCTCTTCTGTTCGTCTGAGACCCAACTGTCACCCAAGTGACCCTCTCCTACTTTCTCTGGCCATGGGTCTTGTGATACTGCTGTTGCCATAGATCTCTTGCAATATCTGGCACAGTACATACAAACAAGAGGTCTCTTGTACAAGCTCCTCCATTTCCCCCTCAGATAGCAACACTAACTCATATTCACCCTCAGCTTCCCCACAACACTACAGACAACAAGTATATATTTGACCAGACAGGCAAAAAAATCAAGTGTCCCCCTCATTTGTCTATGATGTGTACATACATGTATAACCATTGTCAAGGTCATTTTATCAGTCTATATGCAATTTGGGAAATTGCAATTTAGAAATATACTTAATGAAACCACATAGGCCTAATAATGTGAGAGAAAATAGTACTCTCATATCTATTCATGTCACCATGATGGAACTGTTGTGTTGTCTGAACAGCTTGAAAGACTTGCAACAGAATGCTTCCAGTTGAATTTGCCAGAGGAGTTTGTGGAACCATTCTTTTGTGAAATTCCACAGAAATAAACAGGAATTGGATTTTCAATCAGGAAAGTCACGTTTCAGGGGCTCTTGCATCTCTGACTTCTCATCTCACAAACCTGCAGTGTCTCTCATTCTCCCAATTCCATTCATGACTCGTGATATCTTCGCTTATTCTGAATATTGATGATGCATTGTCAAAAACACAAATAAAGTGAATGTAGATTCTATATGACAGATTTCATTAATTATGTCGAAACCTCTTCAGGAGTCTTGCTCTCGTCACCCTGATGAAAGGTGTGGTGTGAAAATACACACTTTTGATGCTAGAAGGTGCTTCCCAATTTGTTATCTAATCTGAAATGCCTGCTTCAACATTATCCTGCAGACAGTTTCCTTGCTTTTATTTCATCTCCATTATTTATTAATCCCAGAATTAAGTTAGGAACCAGATCATGCCACATGCAAGCCATTCTCAAATTACCAAAGTATTTTCTTGGGCACCAAATTCATCTTCAATTTTTTCTTCACATTTAATCTCAGAACAGCACATGAATGCAATGCAGCACGGGTGGTGACGATTATTTGTTTCAAGCGAATTAAATTTCTGTCGGCATCAACTTATTCTCAGCTGATGTTCTTTCATACACTTAATAATTCAGTATATTTGCATAAAGATTAAAGTTTTAACCTCGTGGATCTGACTGAAAGTGTATGCATTGCACATACTGTCCATAGATTCATCAAATGTTATATTACTGCTTCCATATAAGATTTATAACAGTATATTTCAGGTTTACACAAATAATTTAAACTTAAAATGCTGTCTGTACCAAGTGGAATAGTTGTCACAACTGTGAATACATTATCCAAAATGCAAGGGTTCTTGCTGCAAAGATTTTCATGGAAGCATCTGTCTTTTTTTCATTTGCGTTTTTAATTGACAAATGAGCAGGTTTTATACTTCATTTAAAGGCTAACTGCTGGCTTTATTTCTGAGAAAAGCATATTTCAATGCAACGGGATCAAGAGAGAAATCGAGGAGCTGAATTTCCTTTTTTCCAAATAGAATTTGTCCTGTTTATGTTCAGGGGATCGTTGAGCACGCATTTTGCATCTTGAATTTAACACTATTTGATGCAGATACAGTCAAATCACAACTTGAAAAACCACTCATTGGCAAAGTGATACTTGAAGTGACTGAAATATAGCTGACTTACACACAGCATGCATATAATGTTCTATTTATAAACTATCTGAACTAGAAAAATTTAGGCTGGCTTCCTAGCGTTTTTAAAGACTTCTTGTATGAAAAACATTATTTGAAAGTGTTTATATTTTTCAATAAAGTAATCACTGCCTTAATTCATTAGCAATGAAGTCTTTCATCTGGCTTGCCTACATATTTAATAAAGTGGCTGGGGCCTTATGAAACTCACACATCACGGTATTATCACCCACCCCAGACAAGCTTGTACGTCATGTTGATAGAGTGAACTACTCGGGTATCCCTTGTGGTAGTGTCTCCTCACTGGCATGGATTAATTTGAGCAAGCTTGTCTGTGCAATCAATCACCTTGACGGGATCAGTGATGGATGCGTTCCATTTAATTACATAATGAGATGACTCCCCAGTAAATTTGCAACCAAGAGCAATTTGCAGGACAAGGTCATACAAATGTTTTCTGAAAGCACTTTCAACAAGTTTAAAACAATGACATGAAATTTTCAAAAACAGCATATACAGGTATAACCATCCCGTAAAAGCATTCAGCAGGATCCAGCAATTCCGCTGTTTGCGAACCCAGAGTGATCCATAATCCATATATTACTGCAATGTTACCCCTGGCAGTGATTTCAGCTGGAAAGATTCCTTTCCGTATATGTACAATTATGCCCGTGAATTTAAATGTAACTAGCACACAGAATAAAGAATCGGCTGCCAAACATTCAAAAGGTCAGTTTATTTCAACACATATGTATTTGATATATGTTGATGAGGGGAAGACAACAGGCAAACCTGAATTAGAATTAAATATCAGAAGTTAATCTTAGGCATTGCTAGCTGGACTGGAGCCTATCACCTATAACTCTATAATAAAGCAAAGCCTAGCCATGAACTGACAATAGCAACCTTCCAAATGTACAGTTTGTACACATCACAGCCACCACCAAAACTTGCACTTTCACTGCACTACCACCCTCTGCTGAAACTCACCTATTCTGAGCGGGCATAGGAGACCCTAATCTATGCCATTCACAAGCCTTCAGCTACATCAGTAGCCCTCAGCCTGCTTCACCAAAAATGTCTTTTCTCCCTGTGACAGCAGAACTGGTGATCAGGCAATCAGGTTAAATTTCTCCAGGTCCAATGGACCAATGTCCAGTAGATTCAGTTGGGAAAGTTGGCCATCTCTTGAATCCTGCTACAAGCATTCTCAGAAAACTTTTACACCTTTTGCTTGTCAACTCATCACTCCTCGCCCAGAGCTACACTCAGGCTAATTAGACCCTTGCCTGCAAAAGCACTGCAGTTTGATTGGATGCAAGCAATTTGGGCTCAACTGGGGTAATCAATTTGCTAACCTATGGTATAACATATCATTGGGCATGCCTGATAGCTTGTGCTGCTGGTTCTCATTATATGTCTGGCTATAATTAAGAGCTTCCAGGGAGCACCAGACCCAATGGTTAATGATGTGTGCTTTACCAACCGACAGTCCGACACCCTAGTAGAACAGATATTAGGCAATCACGGACTGGCACTGAAAGTTGGTTGAAGGTCCTGCGATGTCTGGTGGGAGCTATCATATTCATTGTGTGAATTAGACCCATGGCCAAAGCCACTTTCTGCAAAGTGTTGTCTAAATTCTGTTATAAATAGATGTATGGCATTGCCAATACTTCTACTTAGATGGTTGGATCTCCCTTGAAGTGGACGTTACAAAAACAGAGGACAGGGACGAGCAGTTGGTCATCAGCTTTGCCAACATCATCATGAGCCCCACTGACTAAAATGTTCGACCAATCAGTGTCATCCTCTTATGATACCAGAGTGTCAATGACGAGGTCTAGACAGTAGGGTGGTTCGCAAAACCAACCATTTCACCGAAGAGGGCAAGACACCCCCTCATTTTGTTCAATTTGCCAAATGATGCACCCATGCAAAATTTTTGACTCCTAAGTTATATATAGAAGTGGATGCTCACGGAGCCTGAAGTTTTAGCCAAAACAGCAAAAAATTGTTTATTTGCGAATCCTCGTTTTTGCATAACTTTGTCAATTTTAAAGCTACAAAAAGCCAAAACAGCTAAAAATTGTTAATACGCAAGTCCGCGGTTTGGCATGACTTTGTCAATTTTAAAGCTACAAAGTTCTAACTACCATTTTTGAAATGGCCACAAAAAGACCTATCATATGAATGGTAACATAATGGGTCTACAAGAAAATTGAGTGGTCAACGTTTTCTTAAATTTCATTTTACATGAAAAAAAGTTTTCGAATTTCATAAATTGTTATTAACATCAATTGAGTGCTAAGATTGGCTTAAAAAACATCCAGCATGCTCTAAATATCTTTTATCCTTGGTCTATAGCAGCATGATAAGCCTACTGCGGCTTGATAGCGATTTGAATAATGTAAAAAAAGTCAGAATACAGTGGAAATATTAATGAAATATATTCAAACGCCTTTATATCAAGAATGGGTCCTCTATGCAGGTTTAGAGGCAAATACCTTTGTTTGACTGGAAAATTAATACTTTACCTCATTGTTTTTAAAGATATATCTATTTCTAGATTCATTCTCATGTTAATGATACTGAGCAGTGAGCATACCATTTTCCTTGATGTGATGTCTTAATACTTGAGTACGTAAAAATGAAATAATGTTTAATCCCAATGAGTACAACATATTATAATGTACACTTTGGTGATGTCATAAAATGCGTCATTATAGAGACAATACAACAAGAAGAAAATGATATTGCAGTTGAATTAACTGAAATTAGATGCAGAGTAAAAAATGCAATAGATTTGATGAATATCGCTTGGTAGATTGTTGCCACTTCTGGTTGTTTCCCTGGAACCTGTGGGAATGTTGGAGTATAACATGTGAATGTGCTCAAAATACAAAACAATGCCAATGATCAGACCTATCAATATTCAATTATTCATGATAAGGTCTGTCTTGAAATCACTGGAAATTATGAACCACAGCACACTTATAAGTGACAATCATTAACTGTTATTGAAGTTGAAAGATCTCAAATTCTCTACCCTGCTATTCTAGATAATTATGTATGAAGGATGTGACCATACAGTTATTTATCAGTTCCTCATTAAGTCTCAGACAAGCCCACATACTTAGGTCAATCACATACACAAATTTTGCATTAATTCACATTGTAACATCATCAAAGTATGTAGGCCTAGGTTCAAATGTTAAGCTCCATGCACAATTTTGTTTTCAATACTCACGATGCCTAGCAGTATTAGTACAAAAACATTTTAAAAATCATACTTTTATTAACCAGATCATGTATCTCAATGGCATTTATTTTAGAAATAATGTTCCTGAGCATTAATATTAAATCCAAATGAGTGTATGAGGTTTTTGCTACTGAATCAATGAACCTTTTGCGAAAATATGGAAGAATGAATCCCCCTTATTAACTATTCTGACTTCATTCTGTTAAAAAATCTTCCCACAATCCCCAGCAACTGAAGTATCATACAATGAAGAAGTTAGGTATAAATTATATCTAGTATATATGCAATATGTCTTATTAAAATCAATTTAAGCACTAAAATGATCATTATTGCAATTTATGAAATTCAAAAACTTTAATTTCTGGTAAAACAAAATTTAAGAAAACATTGATCAGTCAATATCCTTGCAGACCCATCATGTTACCATTCAAATGAAAGGTCTTTTTGTGGCCATTCCAAAAATGGTAGTTAGAACTTCGTAGCTTTAAAATTGACAAAGTCATGCCAAACCGCGGACTTGCGTATTAACAATTTTTAGCTGTTTTGGCTAAAACTTCAGGCCCTGTGAGCACCCACTTCTATTTAACTTAGGAGTCTGGTCTGCATCCGAAATGGAATTGATTATTCCGCCTGGTTGGAACAGTGGTCACTCGAATTACGAATGCACATCCCCACTGTTTGCCAAATTCATATTCCAACAAAATGTACGAAATTGATTTATATTCTTGAAAATTTTTCTGACATATTGTGGAAATCCTTACTCAATTCATAGATTCATTAACTCTTGCACTCATTCGAGTGACAAAAACATCACATCTCTCACCGACCTATTCATACCAATTGTGTGCTATATTCAGCAGGGCAGCAAGGGATATACAGTACGCAGAAATAATTCATTTTTGTGTTTATGCGAGGAGAGAAACAAATTTATTTGAAAAGGAGTCATTCATATATTCCATCATTGGGCCAATTTCAGATGACAGCTTTCAATTTTGGAGACTGGCAAATATAGTCAAGCTTGCAAGAAGAAGCTTACCCGTTAACTTCTTTAAGATGATGTGGTGTTCTCAAGCTGCTTCAAGCTTTCCGAAGAAAACTTGAAGCATCCCTCGAAACAATGTAACCTGTGAACTTTACCAAAACTTACCTAATATGCTGATATCCACAAACAACCAAATAGGGTACATCAAGTTTCTAAACTTCAAGTTTACACAACAATGAAAAAAACCTTTAAGTAAGAGATGATAATTTGAAATCAATGTGGTGAAAGGACTGGGAGTATGAAGGGGAGAGTAATAGATAAAATAAATCCATGGAATAATCACACATAAAACAGCTTCACTTCGATTTGTTATTTTAATCCGAAGTTGTACAAAATGTTATATATGATTTCTCTGCACCGGAGAAAGTGCTTTCTAACCCTCGAGCAGAATGATCAATTGTCATGAATGATAGAGAGTGGGGGGGGGAAGAAGGAAAAGTAATAATTATCATCATGACTTCCCATGAAGCGCAACATGATCAACATCAGGCAACTTGATGGTGAATTAGCGATTAGACGATAAAGGCTTTCCTAGCTAGACCAGTGACCAGTCACCTATAACTCAGCTGAGCTAAGCCTGGTCACCACATGTTCTATCCACTGTACTGTCTCTTCGGGACTGTGGTTGGGAGGGCAAAGTCCTCACAGTCCCTTGACAATCTCCTCACAGTCCCTTGACAAAGTCCTCACTGTCCCTTGACAAAGTCCTCACTGTCCCTTGACCAAGTCCTCACAGTCCCTTGACAAAGTCCTCACAGTCCCTTGACAAAGTCCTCACAGTCCCTTGACAAAGTCCTCACAGTCCCTTGACAAAGTCCTCACAGTCCCTTGACAAAGTCCTCACAGTCCCTTGACAAAGTCCTCACAGTCCCTTGACAAAGTCCTCACAGTCCCTTGACAAAGTCCTCACAGTTCCTTGACAAAGTCTTCACAGTCCCTTGACAAAGTCCACAGTCCACACAGTCCCTTGACAAAGTCCTCACAGTCCCTTGACAAAGTCCTCACAGTCCCTTGACCAAGTCCTCACAGTCCCTTGACAAAGCATGCTGCTGCCACCTGACATAAAATTAATTTTGAGTGTTACTCCAACAACCTGTTTCAATTTCATCGCAGATTCAGTGAGATTCACATTTGGTCAGGATGCAGCATACATGGGACAAGTCTGGACAGAGTAGACAGACATCAATGATTCTACTGTCAAGTTGGCCCGCAGCACCAGTAGTGAAGAAACTAGAAGGTCTCGGGCGGGGGGAGGCACCTGGGGGCCATGTGATACTCTTGGGGGGGGGGGGGTCACTGACTATACTAAATGTATATTTTAGCCCAAGTCAAGATGTTCATATGGGGGGCACTATGGGGGCACAGTTCCAATATGGGGGGCACCAAGGGGGCACAAGTCTAATATGGGGGCAAGTGCCCCCCTGTGCCCCTCATAGGGAGGCCACTGTGCAATAAGGCAACTACAATGCAGTATAACGAATAACATCAAACCTTCACCAAAATTAATGTGAGTCATAATTTAATGTTGGTGCTTACATGCAGAGGTATTCCATACTTAATGGCAAAATACCAAATTTAAGACTAAACCACAGCTGCTAAGTAAGCAAGAGTGCATCATTCCATCACCTTCAAATAGAACTAACAGCCTACAAATAGATTTCTCTTGTTTTTTTCAATCTTTTCAACGGACCGTCAAAGCTTCATGTCTTCACAATGTTGTGAAGTAGCCTTGAACCATTCTTTGTCTTGTGTTCCATATCTTTTGTGCAATCACTTCATCTCCTCATATTAATCAAGGCTTGAATTATCAAGCATTATTTTTTCTTCTCAGTCTTCAGTAGTCTCTGTGTTCAGCAGTCCTTCAGCAGTTCAGTACAATTAGTGTCTAAAATTTCTGGAAATTACATGAAAATTGATCAGGTTTCGTTTTATAACAAGAACATCCAGGCGACTGTCCTCATCTCGGTGCATTTAATTTTAAATGGAAAGTTTGATACGGCACACATTCTATTGGCAGTTTTAAATAAAAGTAGCGTCTTAGTGCTCTACATATGAGGGATACAATGAGGTTGAGCAGCACAACCAACTTGAGCTAATGTACAATGTTTCATAAAATGTATTATTTTAATTTCATTTTGAGCACATGCATACCAGACTGCCATTACATCTAGAAAATTATACATTATATATCTGTGCTTTAGTCTTTCATTTGGTATATTGCCATTAAGTACGAATAACTCTGCATGTAAGCACCAACATTAAACTATGACTTGCATTATAATTTTGGTGAAGGTGTGATATCATTCATCATACTGCATTGAAGTTGCCTCATTGCATTGTATAATTGTAATTGCATATTTGGAAAGTGGCTTCCCAATGGGGGGCATGTGCCCGCAATATATTGTCATTGACCTGAATGTTTCATCTGGCATTGAAAGTTTGTGGATCAAAGCAAAATGTGATTCTGTTAATGTTGCTCTTGGTGTTGTTTACAGGCCACCTTCTGCGAATGTGGCCTATTATGACAGTATGCTTGATCAACTTGATCACATCCATGCCCTTAATGACAAGGTAATTCTGATGGGAGATTTAAACTTTAATTATACGCGTGAAAATAGTATGAGATCTAATAACCAAGTTCACAATATTGAAAGTCTTTATGGAATGAAACAACTTGTTAATGATTCAACAAGAGTAACACAAACAACTTCAACACTCCTAGATGTAATTTTGACAAATATTCCTGACATGCATGTAAAAACTGGTATTTGTGATATCAATTTAAGCGACCATTACATGGTGTATACTGTTTTGCACTATTCAAAGGTGAATTCTAAGCATAATACTTTTAGGTTCAGGAATTATAAGAAGTTTGCTGAGACTGAATTTCTGGAAACGTTAAGATCATGCAAGAATATTACAGATACAAATTGGTCTGTAGATGAATTTGAATTAAGATGGGAAAAGTTCAAGGAAAGTTTCTTAGCAATTAGTGACAAACATGCTCCGTGGCATACTAGGAGACTTAAGAAAAGAAATAATCCATGGGTCACTTCTGATATAGTAAACCTAATGTATGAAAGAGATCATTTAAAGAAACAAGCAGTTATAAATAAAGATAATTACTCTTGGGAAAAGTATAAGAAAGCTCGTAATAGGGTTAGTAGTCTTTTGAAATTAAGCAAAAAGAATTATGCTACAGAGAAAATTAACGAATGCAAAGGAAATTCTAAAAAAACATGGAAAGTATTACATGATTTGACTGGCAATAAGCAGAAAAGGTCTGCACATCCAAACATTAGTGCCCAAGATTTCAATGAGTTTTTCTCTTCAATTGGTTCTAATACTGTTGCAAATATTGTTAACGATTCACCTGAAAGTTTTTATTGGAGAAGTCCTGAATGTTTGTATAATTTCACTTTTCATCATACTACTTACGATATTGTATTAAAAAAACTTCTGAATTTTGGACACGACTCTTCAATGGATGTATTGGGCTTTGATAAAAAATTGTTGTGCTATGCACGAGAAGTTATAGCTCCAATTGTATGCAAGTTTATTAATGTATCTATAGATTCAAAGATTGTATTAGAAGATTGGAAAATGTCGCGTGTGACACCTATATATAAGGGTAAGGGTGACATGGAAGACCTCACAAATTATAGACCCATTAGTGTATGTAATAAGCCATGTGGCAAAAATTCTCGAAAAAGTTGTACAAAGTCAAGTAATGAAATATTTGGTTGACCATCAATTAATCACTTCGGATCAGTCCGCTTATCTAAAAAATCACAATACCCAAACTTCTTTACATCGAGTTGTGGATGACTGGTTAGTTAACATAGATGATGGCCTAGTTACTGCAATGTGCAGTCTTGATATTAAGAAATGTTTTGATACTATTAATCACGAAATTCTTATTAATAAAATGAAAATGTATGGATTCAATGATGATGTATTGCAATGGTTCAGTTCCTACTTGTTTAGTAGAGGTAGTAAAGTTTTTTCCGATGGCGAATTCTCTGATGTTAAACATACTAATATAGGGGTCCCTCAGGGTTCTGTCCTCGGACCAACATTGTTTTTAATTTATATCAATGATATCAATAATTATTTAGGATCAGCTATTTGCAATCTGTATGCAGATGATGTATTGATTTATTGTGTTGGTGAGAATGTCCAAGATGTTAATGATCAGTTACAATTTTCCTTAAATAATGTAAAACTATGGTATGATAGAAATTCATTGGTTGTCAATGCGACAAAATCTAATTCAATGTTGGTAACTACTAGACAGAAGGAGATTTTCTTAATTGATGAAATGAAATTGTATCTTGGTGATGTAAAACTAGATGATGTCAACTGTTGTGATTATCTAGGATTGAATATTGATAAAAATTTGTCTTGGCATACCTATGTAGATTCATTAAGTAAACAGCTATGTAAAAAAGTCTGGATGTTATCAAGGTTAAGCTCATTTTTACCCCGCCATTCTCTAACTCAATTATATAAAAGTTACATACAACCTAAGATTGATTATGCCATTACTGTTTGGGGTTATACATCTGAAATTAATATTTACAAAATACAACGAATGCAAAATAGAGCTGTTAGAGCTATATATGGTAATTATGATTATGTAAATGTAAGAGGAATGGACTTATTGATTGATATGAAAGTTATGAATGTGAAACAAAGAAGGGACTACTTTATGGCTTTGTTAGTTTTCAAGAGCATTTATGGTCTAGCACCAGATTATTTAAGTAATGAAATTATAATGAAAATTGAAGTTAATGACAGATCAATGAGGCATGTTAATGAAAATGATATTTTTGTGCCTAATGTCAAAACTGAGATAGCAAAAAATTCGTTTTCTTATCAAGGACCTATTATATGGAATGGTTTACCAAATTGTATTAAGGAGTGCACAAACATTGAACATTTTAAGAAAAAAGCTAAAGATTATTTTTTGAGTAAATTTTATCAATGAATTGAGTAAATTTAATTAATGAATTGAGTAAGTTTTATTAATGAATTGTCTTTTATATAATATATGTATATATAGCTGTTTTTAAACTATTTGTAACACATTTATAATGTATATATATTGCATTCTATTTTAACAGGGCCATGTTGAAAAACAAGCTTGTCTTGAACATGTTTACCCTGAATAAATATATTTCAAATCAAAATATATATTGGACCTGTGCCCCCCTATATTGGATCTGCGCACCCTCTCAATGTTCAGCAGTTCTTCAGCGGTTCAGTAAAATTGGTGTCTATAACATTACTGGAAATTCCATGAAAATTGATCAGGTTTCGTTTTAGAACCAAACATCCAGGCAATTGTATTCATCTCAATACATGTAATTTGAATTGGAAAGTTCGACACCACACACATTCTATTGGCAGTTTTAAAAGTAGTGTCTTAGTGTTCTATATATGAGGGATACAATGAGGTTGTGCAGCACAACCAATTAACTTGAGCTAATGTACAATGTTTCATAAAATTTGTTATCTTAATTTCATTTTGACTTAGAGCACATGCATGCCAGACTGCCATTACATTTAAAAATTCTACATTGTATATCTATATATTTCTGGCGCTGTTCTGCAAATTCTGAGAAGCTGAATCATGTAAAGATGTATCCAATTTGAGAGGCTTGTCATTTCAAGATTGAACTGCCAACAGAATTCTTAGGGGGCACATAGACTATATACGCAGCACTTTGACAAACGAAATTGGCCACATTCTCTGCCGGTCTATACTGCGTTCAAATTTAATCAACAATTTTGTGGAGTCGCGCATCAAAGTTATATGTAAATGTGCACTCATGCCAGAGTTTGAAATTTACAGATTGTGGGATGCACTATGCAAATTGAGATCTGTTTTAGGACAATGAAGGTCACGTGCACATGGAAAAGGATAAAATACACAGACATCAAATTGATCATTGCACTGGTATTGTAGTAGGTCTACGTGCTAGGTTGAAAGTCAAGACAAATTGCCGCAGAGAAAAGTTCCGCCATGGCATGTCTTTAAATATGTATTTCTTGACAGAAAATTGCTATGCTTTTGGCCTGCATCTAATTCTGTCACATCAAAGAGTCTGTAGCCTCTAAGTTAGACTTTCCTTCTGAAGGACAAGGCTTTTTTGCCCTGATCCTTCACAGGCGTCATATCTCTCTTCCAAGAAAGGGTCACCCTTGGCAGTAGCATCCCCAGGGTATTACAGGGCCTTTCAAGGAACCTCTGCACCCTCTGACTCTCTGACCCTCCGAACACGCCTCATTAGCCAGCAAGGGATTATTATCAAGCCCGCTACATTCCTTCTGGAGTTATATCTGGTCACATTGGCAATGGTATTTTTATTATTAGCATTTGTTCTGTCATCAAAGGCAATTGTATCCCTTTCTGAGACCAATGTTCTTTGAAAGAAAAAAGTCCAATTGGCATGGAGAGATGGATTACCCCAGCATTTGTACAGCTCAACCTTAAGTGTTGGTTATACCAGCCATACTTACCATCATGGTGACAAGTACAAGACCCCTAAAGAGGTTCCAACGTAATTAATGCAATCTGCAGGATTCAGTCTCACAAAGTCATTTAGAATCTACATTCAGTTTATTTGTGTTTTTGACAATGCATCATTTGTGGGATGTGTGCTTTTCTGGATGGCTGTGGCTCACATTTTCAACAGTCAAGCAAGGAGAAATTTGACAGAGATCTATTGAATTACTCTCCATTGGATTCATGAATTCATTGGTGTAGAAAATGCAAAAGTGGATGTCTGGCTGTGAGAGGAAAATGAAAGTAATGCGCTAGAGCTTCTAAATCAATATTCAGAACAAGCAATGTCACGAGTCATGAATGGAAGTGGGAGAATGATGCTTCAAGTCACAATGTCACAAGATGGAAGAGCATTTTAATCATGTCTTTGACAATGAAACACCAAGGCCAGGGAGTTCCTGTTCATGGCTGCGCATTTTGAAAAGTGACTGAACTCAATCCTTTTATTTCAAGTATGAAAGTCGCACATCCTGAGACAGCACTATCACAGATAATGTGAAAGCAGAGCTATGTCAGCACCATTTACTTCTGCCAGCCCAACCAAAGCAGTGCTCAAGTCGTTGATGCCCCTTTAGTGATTTGTGAATAATGCTGCCAGAAGATCATTATGTAATAAAAGTTTATTTTAGCATATTGCCTTAGGGCTCCAGAGAAGCATTTTGCTTATCAGGCTGGAGCCCTATACAAGAGTCGAAATATTAATATTGTATTATTGCAACTCATCAAATTTAAAATTGCGTTTACAACCATGACTTGAACTGGTGGGGATTTGAGGAGGATGACATTTAGTGCAAATTACAGGGCAAATCTAATTCACTTGCCCTGAGCCTCATGTCCGTTCTATATATTTCTATGATGCTGATACATGTAGACTGCATGATACCATTTGATTGTAAGCCAACAACATATCAAATAAACATGTGATTCGAGATTAACAGAAAAACACAGGATATCACAGATAGATGTGGATTGTTTATATAGCCTGACACATATCATGGCAGGGGCTGACTGGCTTGTTATTGCCCTGTCATTTGCCTCCTGAGATTGCTGAAGTGCCTTGGGGGTAATGGATGCAGAAGAGTTTGTTGTTTTCTTATAATCACTTATTCTTCCGGCTATAGTTAGGGTTAGATGATATTATCCACTCAGCTGATGCTACTGGTGCTGCGTGATGAGGCATCTCTTCTACTTTGTCGGAGACACAACTATCACCCGAATGACCCTCAGCTACTTTTTCTTATGATACTGCAACAGCTCTCTAGCAATATCTTTCACAACACATACCAACAAGAGCACCTCCACTTACTCCTTCTGACTGCAGCTCTTACTCATATTCACCTCAGCTTCCCCACAACACAACTGACAGCCAGTGTATCATGGGGAGTTTTTAGGACAATTTTTGTGTGAAAATCCCTTGAAATAAAGAGGAATTGGCTTTTCAATCAGAAAAGTCACGTTTCAAGAACTCTTGCTCCTCCAACTTCTCATCTCTCAAACCTGCAGTGTCTCTCATTCTTCCACTTCCATTCATGATTCGTGACATCGTTGCTCATTCTGATTATTGATTTAGCAGAGCGCATGACCAGCTTTTTCTTTCCTTCACAACCAGACACTCAGTTTTGCAATTCCTACTCCAATGGATTCATGAATGCAATGAAGAGTAAATTCAATAGACCTACATCTGATTTCTCCTTGCTTGGCTCTTGAAAAATGTGACACTACACTAGACCACCTAAATAAGCACACTTCTATTAATGATGCATTGTCATAAAAAACAAATAAAGTGAGTGTAAACTTTAGGACTTTGTGAGGCTGAGAATCTTGCAGATTGCATTATTACATTCACATCACCCTGATGAAAGGTGTAGCCAGGTGTAGCTGTCAAAATCAACACTTTGGACTACAAACACTGCATAGATTCATCTGACTTGGCCATCATACTTTGACATATATTTGTCATGCCTTTAAAATGATTTAGATAGACTAATGCATATAACTGTTCTGTTCAGATGCTTCCTAGATTCTTATATATTCCACTACGAATGCAACAACAATATCCTAAAGTTAGTTCCCTTGCTTTTATTCCATCTCCGTTATTCATTCATATTAGAATTAAGTTAGGAACTGAGCCAGCTGCATGCAAGACATTCTCCCAAATTGCCAAGGTATTATCACGGAGACCAAATTCATCTTCTCCTTTTTCTTTGCATTTAATCTCTGAACAGCACATGCATGCAATACAGCACAGGAAGTGATGATTATTTACTTCATACAAATTAAATTTCTGTCTGCATAACATTTATAACTCACCCAGTAACAGACTATCTAATTAATTTTATCATCATCTTTATTCAATCATACGATCACATAATTTTAGAGAACAGATAAAAATAAATAATAAAACAGGAAAATAATAAAAACAAGAAAATAGTACATACAACAAGAGGAGAACTATAACAAATTAAAAACAGGGAAGAAAGAGAAAAAATAAATAAATAAATAAGTAGCACTCACTGTAATGTCAAATATTTAATTATCTTTTGTGCTTCACTGTGCGATAACACATGACTGTCATACTCACAAGAATCTCTTACATCAACCAATTTTCTAATTTGATTACAGATCATGATATCATGCTGAACTGGCAATCACTTATCATGAAATATTTTTTAACAACTGACACAATATTACTTTCATATCCCATATTGTATCCTTGTAGCTAGCTGTATGTGTACCACAAGAAAATAGCATTAAATGTTGTACTTATCTGACTTCGACTGAAATTTTCTTTAGTGATTGAAGGAACTCACCTGAAAAGACAGAAAAGGATTATTAGATTGAAATAGAAAACATTGGGTTTTGGAAATAAACATTTTGAGGAGTGCTCTGTTGGGTATCTAATAGTATCTTCTCTGAACACTTAAAAAAATTAGATGGACGTTTATACATTCATTGTCTATTGAATCCATTAGTACGGGGAATGTATAGGCAGTTTTGAGGGAGAGAGGAATCAGTATTCAGATCAAAAAGTGAAGTCACAAGTGAGTGAAGCAAGTGAATTGGAGATGATGCAGGTCTGCAAATCAGGTAGTCAGACATTGACAGAATTTGAATTGTGTCACTTGCAATTGAAAAGCCAATGGAATTCCTGTTCATGGCTGTGGAAGGTCAAAATGGATTTGTCCTTCAAAGATTTCATTCATGAGTTTTGCAAGTTGTTCAGCACCCTAACACATCATCTGAAGGAGGTGTTTTAGATACATTTATAAAATGTGTTTGGCAATTCAATTTTCAGGCAACACTGAATATGAACATCATCGTAAGAAAACTTAACATGAAAACATGCGGCTCCATCAGTCAAACTCCAAAGCATCACTTTAATTTAGTAATAGCTATGATTATATATATACAGTATCTAGAAATTGGCAAACCAAGTACTTTTTTCCTTTGTGAACAAGTCAAATAGAACTGATCTATGTACATATTTTGTTTGTTCTATAGAGTTTGTATTTTTCTTAGAACCACAATCTTATCCCTTGAGCTGATGCTACTGCTATGCTACAGCATGATGAGGCATCTCTTCTGTTCGTCCGAGACCCAACTGTCAACCAAGTGACCCTCTCCTACTTTCTCTGGCCATGGGTCTTGTGATACTGCTGTTGCCATAGATCTCTTGCAATATCTGGCACAGTACATACAAACAAGAGGTCTCTTGTACAAGCTCCTCCATTTCCCCTCAGATAGCAACACTCACTCATATTCACCCTCAGCTTCCCCACAACACTACAGACAACAAGTATATATTTGACCAGACAGGCAAAAAAATCAAGTGTCCCCCTAATTTGTCTGTGATATATGTACGTATACAGAACCGCTGTCAAGTCCATTCCATCGGTCTATGCAGTTTGGGAAATTGCAATTTATACTAAATGAAACAATATAGGCCTAATCGTGTGAGAGAAAAATAGTACTCTCATCTCTATTCATGTCACCATGATGGAACTGTTGTGTTGTCTGAACAGCTTATAAAACTTGCAAAAGAATGCTTCCAGTTGAATTTGCCAGAGGAGTTTGTGGAACCATTCTTTTGTGAAATTCCACTGAAATAGACAGGAATTGGCTTTTCAATCAGGAAAGTCACGTTTCGAGGGCTCTTTCTTATCTCCGACTTCTCATCTCACAAACCTGCAGTGTCTCTCGTTCTCCCACTTCCATTCATGACTCGTGACAGAATTGCTCATTCTGAATATTGATTTAGCAGAGTGCATTACCTGCTTTTTCTCTTCTTCACAGGCAGACATTCACTTTTGCATTTCCTATGCCAATGAATTCAAGAATCCAGAGGAGAGTAATTCAATAGACCTCTAATTTCTCCTTGCTTGACTGTTGAACAATGTGACTCTCTGCAATACACCGAGAGAAGCACACTTCCCAGTAATGATGCATTGTCAAAAACACAAATAAAGAGAATGTAGATGTGACTTTGCGAGGCTCTGAATCTTGCAGATTTCATTAATTATGTCGAAACCTCTTCAGGGGTCTTGCTGTCATCACCCTGATGAAAGGTGTGACTGTGAAATACACACTTATGATGTAAGCTATACAAAAACTGCATAGATTCATCTCACTTGGTTAATCCAACTTAGATGTACGTATTCCAAGCCTTCAAATGAACTTTGGAAGAATAATTCACTTGGAAGTGAGTGCAAAGAAGGTGTTTCCCAATTTCTTATCTAATCTGAAATGCCTGCTTCAACATTATCCTTCAGATAGTTTCCTTGCTTTTATTTCATCTCCATTATTTATTAATCCAAGAATTAAGTTAGGAACCAGAACATGCCACATGCAAGCCATTCTCAAATTACCAAGGTATTATCTTGGGCACCAAATTCATCTTTAAATTTTTTCTTCACATTTAATCTCGGAACAGCACATGCATGCAATACAGCACGAACAGTGACGATTATTTGTTTCACACGAATTAAATTTCTGTCTGCATCACCTTCTTCTCAGCTTATGTTCTTTCATACACTTAATAATTCAATATGTTTGCATAAAGTTTGAAGATTTAAAACCTCTTGGATCTGACTGAAAACAAAGTGTATGCACATACTGTCTATAGATTCATCAAATCTTATATAACTGCTTCCACATAAGATTTATAACAGTATATTTCAGGTTAACACAAATAATTTTAACTTAAAATGTTGTTGGTACCAACAGGACCAGTTTTCACAACTGTGAATACATTATCCATGAATGCAGGGGTTCTTGCTGCAAAAGATTTCCATGCAAGCATCTGTGGTCTTTTTTTTTTTTTTTCTTTTTTAATTGACACATGAGTGCCAGGTAGGTTTTATACTTCATGTAAAGGCTAACTGCTGGCTTTATTTGTGGGAAAAGCATTTTTCAATGAGAACCCCTGCAACGGGATCTGGAGAGAAATCAGGGAGCTGAATTTTCTTTTTCCATAAGAATTTGTCCTGTAGATCATTCAGGGAATTATTGAGCATGCACTTTGCATTTTCAATTTTGCACTTTTTGATACAAATACGGTCAAGTAACAACTTCATAAACCACTTATTGGCAAAGTGATACTTGAAGTGACTGGAACTTAGCTGACTGCATGAGATACATCAAGCATATAATGTTCCATAAAACGTCTTGACTAGAAGAAAATTTAGGTTGGCTTCCTGATGTTTTAACAGATTTCTTGTAAGAAAAAACTTTATCTGAAAGTGTTTAAATTTTTCAATAAAGTAAACACTGCTTTAATTCATTAGCCACGAAGTTTTCATGAGACGTGCCCAGTCATTTAACAATATGGCATGGGTCTCATGGAACTCACTCATCACTGTATTATCACCCAACCCAGACAAGCTTGTATGTCATGTTGATGCAGTGAACTGCTCAGGGTATCCCTTGCGGTAGTGTCTCTCCTCACTGGCGTTGAATAATTTGAGCAAGCTTGTCTGTGCAATCAATCACCTTGACGGGATCAGTGATGGATGTGTTCCATTTAATTACATAATGAGATGACTCCTCAGTAAATTTGTATCAACAAGCAATTTGCAGGACAGGGTCATGCAAACGTTTTCTGAAAGCACTTTGAACTTTCCAACAATTTTAAAACAATGACATGAAATTTTTTTAAACAACAAATATAGGTATAACCATCCCGTAAAAGCGTTCAGCAGGATCCAGCCAATCCGCTGTTTTACTGCAACATTAGCCCCGACATTATATAACATATCTTCCCCAAATTTGGCAGTGATTTCAGTTGGAAAGATTCCTTACCGTATATGTACAACTATGCCCGTGAACGTAAATGTTGTAACTAGTACACAGAACGAAGAATCGACTGCCAAACATTCGAAAGGTCAGTTTATTTCAATATTTAATATCTGTTGACGAGGGGAATACAACAGGCAAACCTGAATTAGAATTAAATATCAGAGGTTAATCTAAGGCTTTGCTAGCTGGACTGGAGCCTATCACCTGTAACTCTATAAAGCAAAGCCTAGCCATGAACTGACAATAGCAACCTTCCAAATGTACAGTTTGTACACATCACAGTGACCACAAAAAGTTGCACTTTCACTGCGCTACCACCCTCTGCTGAAACTCACCTATTCTGAGTGGTATAGGAGACCCTAATCTATGCCATTCACAAGCCTCCAGCTACATCAATGGACCTCAGCCTGCGTCACCAAAATGTCTTTTCTCCCTGTGACAGCAGAACTGGTGATCAGCCTATCAAGTTAAATTTCTCCAGGTCCAATGAACCGATGTCCGGTAGATCTAGTTGGGAAAAGTGGCCATCTCCTGAATCCTGTTGTGCTACAAGCATTCTTTCAGAAAACTTTTACACCTTTTGCCTGTCAACTCATTACTCCTCACCAAGAGCTACACTCAGGCTAATTAGACCCTTGCCTGCAAAAGCACTGCAATTTGATTGGATGCAAGCAATTTGGGCTCAACTGCCATGGGGTAATCAATTTGCTAACCTATGGCATAACATATCATCGGGCATGCCTGATAGCTTGTGCTCCTGGTTCTCATTATGTCTGGCTATAATTAAGAGTTTCCAGGGAGCACCAGACCAAATGGTTGATGAAGTGTGCTTTACCAAACGACAGTCCGACACCCTAGTAGAAGCAATATTAGGCAATCAAGGACTGGCACTGAAAGTTGGTTGAAGGCCCTGCGATGTCTGGTGGGAGCTTTCATATTCATTGCATGAATTAGACCCATGGCCAAAGGCACTTTCTGCAAAGTGTAGTCTAAATTCTGTTGTAAATTGGTGAATGTCTATTGTCGATACTTCTACACAGATGGCTGCATCTCCCTTGAAGTGGATGTTACAAAAACAGAGGACAGGGACGAGCAGTTGGTCATCAGCTTTGCCCACATCATCAATGAGCCCCACTGACTAAAATGTTCGACCAACTGGTGTCATCTCGCTTATGATACCAGAATCTCAATGACGAGGTCTAGACAGTTTTGTCAGAAACATAAAGATCTTGGTATGACTTTTATATATCTGCGAGATTTATCAAAGTAAGTTTGAATTGCAGCTGACCGCAAACCAAGACCCATTTTCAGCATTTAAAAATTCAAATGGTAACTTCATCAGCCTTGTCAAGCTGCACGACAAAAATTTGATATAAGAAGTAATTATAAAGAGCCTGTTCAAAATTGTTCCTTTTACCACCAGTTATGCAGTGCCTATTTGAGAGAAAAGTGCAAGAATATGCTCTCAAATGTCATACAAAATATGTGAAGAAATAATCAGTTGGACCCAATCAACAAATTGTGAGAATCATCCTGAAATATATCAAATGTGAGAGACGTTTCACTTTTGAGACATGGAACTGCCAAAAGAATTCTTGGGAGACAGACAAATGCAAGAGTTTGGCATTGACCAAACGGTCTGGTCTGCATCCGAAATGGAATTGATTATTCCGCCTGGTTGGAACAGTGGTCACTCGAATTACGAATGCACATCGCACTGTTTGCCAAATTCATATTCCAACAAAATGTATGAAATTGATTTATATTCTTGAACATTTTTCTGACATATTGTGGAAATCCTTACTCAATTCATAGATTCATTAACTCTTGCACTCATTCGAGTGACAAAAACATCACATCTCTCACCAGTTTATTCATACCAATTGTGTGCTATATTCAGCAGGGCAGCAAGGGATATACGCAGAAATAATTCATTTTTGTGTTTATGCGAGGAGAGAAACAAATTTATTTGAAAAGGAGTCATTCATATATTCCATCATTGGGCCAATTTCAGATGACAGCTTTCAATTTTGGAGACTGGCAAATATAGTCAAGCTTGCAAGAAGAAGCTTACCCGTTAACTTCTTTAGGATGATGTGGTGTTCTTGAGCTGCTTCAAGCTTTTCGAAGAAAACTTGAAGCATCCCTCGAAACAATGTAACCTGTGAACTTGACCAAAACTTACCTAATATGCTGTTATCCACAAACAACTAAATAGGGTACATCAAGTTTCTAAACATCAAGTTTACACAACAATGAAAAAAACGTTTAAGTAAGAGACGATGATTTGAAATCACTGTGGTGAAAGGACTGGGAGTATGAAGGGGAAAGTAATAGATAAAATAAATCCATGGAATAATCGGTAATCACACATAAAACAGCTTTACTTCTATTTGTTATTTCAATCCGAAGTTGTACAAAATGTTAAAAATTGTTTCTCTGCACCGGAGAAAGTGCTTTTTAACCCTCGAGCAGAATGATCAATTGTCATAAATGATAAAGAGTGGGGGGGAGGAAGGAAAAGTAATAATTATTATGTATATGCGAGTTTTAGGAATTGCCAAATCTAGCCTCTGAGCAGGTAATGGTATTTGTATCAAAAGGCAACCAAATTGGAGTTCGCAAAGAAAGCAATTAATCATGTGACAAATGGCAATGGAAGTGACAGATGTGTTATTTTTGACCTGTTGTGTAATCCAATATGCATAGGATAGCGACATCTGACACTGATGCAACAAGGCAAGGGGACAGAACTTCATCACCTGCAGAATGTCAACAGGTATCATCATGACTTCCCATGAAGCCTCGTCTAGAGAGCAATGTGATCAACATCAGGCGACTTGATAGTGAATTAGACATTAGACGATAAAGGCTTTCCTAGCTAGACCAGTGACCAGTCACCTATAACTCAGCTCAGCTAAGCCTGGTCACCACATGTTCTATCCACTGTACTGTCTCTTCGGGACTGTGGTTTGGAGGGAAAAGTTCTCACAGTACCTTGACAAATTCCTCACAATCCCTTGACAAAGTCCCCACAGTCCCTTGACAAAGTCCTCACAGTCCCTTGACAAAGTCCTCACAGTCCCTTGACCAAGTCCTCACAGTCCCTTGACCAAGTCCTCACAGTCACTTGACCAAGTCCTCACAGTACCTTGACAAAGTCCTCACAGTCCCTTGACAAAGTCCTCACAGTCCCTTGACAAAGTCCTCACAGTCCCTTGACAAAGTCCTCACAGTCCCTTGACAAAGTCCTCACAGTCCCTTGACAAAGTCCTCACAGTCCCTTGACAAAGTCCTCACAGTCCCTTGACAAAGTCCTCACAGCCCCTTGACAAAGTCCTCACAGTCCCTGAGAAAAGCATGCAGCGAGCTTGCTGCTGCCACCTGACATAAATTAATTTTGAGTGTTACTCCAACAAACTGTTCCAATTTCATCGCAGATTCAGTGAGATTCACATCTGGTCAGTATGCAGCATAGAGGGGACAAGTCTGGACAGAGTAGATGAACATCAAAAGATATTATTAATGCAGACAGGTGAATATATTCTGTTGTGTAATTGCTTACACCAATGATTCTACTGTCAAGTTGGCCCGCAGCACTGGCAGTGAAGAAACTAGAAGGTCTGTTGCACCTGGGGGCTATGTGATACTCGTGGGGGGGGGGGGGTCACTGACTATACTAAATGTATATTTTAGCCCAAGTCAAGGAGTTCATATGGGGGGCACTATGGGGCACAGTTCCAAATTGGGGGCACCAAGGGGGCACAAGTCTAATATGGGGGCAAGTGCCCCCCTGTGCCCCCCATATAGGGAGGCCACTGTGCAATGAAGCAACTACAATGCAGTATAACGAATAACATCAAACCTTCACCAAAATTAATGTGAGTCATAATTTAATGTTGGTGCTTACATGCAGAGGTATTCCATACTTAATGGCAACATACCAGATTTAAGACTAAACCACAGCTGCTTAGTAAACAAGAGTGCATCTTTCGTCACCTTCAAAAAGAACTAACAGCCTACAAATAGATTTCTCTTGTTCTTTTCAATCTTTTCAACGGTCGAAGCTTCATGTCTTCACAATGTTGAAAAGTGGCCTTGAACTATTCTTTGTCTTGTATTCCATGTCTTTTTTCAATCACTTCATCTCCTCATATTAATCAAGGCTTGAATTATCAAGCATTATTTTTTCTTCTCAGTCTTCAGCAGTCTCTGTGTTCAGCAGTTTTTCAGCAGTTCAGTACAATTAGTGTCTAAAATTTCTGGAAATTACATGAACATTGATCAGGTTTCGTTTTATAACAAGAACATCCATACGACTGTCTTCATCTCAGTGCATTTAATCTTAAATGAAAAGTTTGATACGGCACACATTCTGTTGGTATTTTAAAAAAAATAAAAGTAGTGTCTTAATTAGTGTTCTATATACAAGGGTTACAATGAGGTTTTGCAGCACAACCCATTAACTTGAGCTAATGTACAATGTTTCATAAAATTTGTTATATTAATTTCATTTTGACTTTGAACACATGAATGCCAAACTGCCATTACATCTAAAAATTCTACATTGGATATCTATATAATCTGGCGCTGTTCTGCAAATTCTGAGAAGCTGAATCATGTAAAGATGTATCCGATTTGAGAGGCTTGTCACTTCAAGATATTGAACTGCCAACAGAATTCTTAGGGGACACATAGACTGTATATGTGGCACTTTGAAAAACGAAATTGGCCACATTCTCTGCTGGTCTGTGCTGCGTTCAAATATAATCAATAATTTTGTGGAGTCACGCATCAAAGTTATATATGTAAATGTACCCTCATGCCAGAGTTTGAAATTTACAGATTGTGGGATGCACTATGCAAATTGAGATCAACTTTAGGAAAATCAAGGTCACATGCATATGTAAAAGGATAAAATACACAGACATCAAATTGATAAATGCACTGGCATTGTAGTACATGCCAGGTTGAAAGGCAAGACAAATTGCCGCAGAGGAAAGTCCAGCCATGGCTTGCTATGCTTTTGGCCTGCATCTAATTCTGTCACATCAAAGAGTCTGTAGCCTAAGTTAGACTTTCTTTCTGAAGGACAAGGCTTTTTTGCCCTGATCCTTCACAGGGGTCGTTTCTTTCTTCCAAGAAAGGGTCACCTTGGCAGTAGCATCCCCAGGGTATTACAGGGCCTTTCAAGGACCCTCTGCACCCTCTGACTCTCTGACCTCCGAACACGCTACATTAGCCAGCAAGGGATTATTATCAAGCCGATTACATTCCTTCTGGAGTTACATCTGGTTACATTGGCAATGGTATTTTTATTATTAGCATTTGTTCTGCCATCAAAGGCAATTGTATATCCCTTTCTGAGACCAATGTTCCTTGAAACACTTTAAAAAATTCAAGTCCAATTGGCCTGGACTCCTGGAGAGATGGATTGCCACAGTATTTGTACAGATCAAACCTAAGTGGTTATCAGAGCCATACCTATCATCATGGTGACAAGAACAAGACCCCTAAAGAGGTTTCGACGTAATTAATATCTGCAGGATTCACAGTCTCACAAAGTCATTTAGAATCTACATTCAATTCATTTGTGTTTTTTGACAATGCATCATTTGTGGGAAGTGTGCTTTTCTGGATGGCTGTGGCTCACATTTTCAACAGTCAAGCAAGGAGAAATTTGACAGAGATCTATTGAATTACTCTCTATTAGATTCATGAATTCATTGGTGTAGAAAATGCAAAAGTGGATGTCTGGCTGTGAGAGGAAAATGAAAGTAATGCACTAGAGCTTCTTTAGAAATCAATATTCAGAACAAGCAATGCCACGAGTCATGAATGGAAGTTGGAGAATGATGCTTCAAGTCACAATGTCACAAGATGGAAGAGCATTTTAATCATGTCTTTGACAATGAAACACCAAGGCCAGGGAGTTCCTGTTCATGGCTGCGCATTTTGAAAGTGACTGAACTCAATCCTTTTATTTCAAGTATGAAAGTCGCTCATCCTGAGACAGTTTTATCACAGATAACATGAAAGCAGAGCTATGTCAGCACCATTTACTTCTGCCAGCCCAACCAAAGCAGTGCTCAAGTCGTTGATGCCCCTTTAGTGATTTGTGAATAATGCTGCCCAGAAGATCATTATGTAATGTAAGTTTATTTTAGCATATTGCTTAAGGGCTCCAGAGAAGTATTTTGCTTATCAGGCTGGAGCCCTTTACAAGAGTCGAAATATTAATATTGTATTATTCAAATTTAAAATTGCGTTTACAACCATGACTTGAACTGGTGGGGATTTGTGGAGGATGACATTTAGTGCAAATTACAGGGCAAATCTAATTCACTATACCACATAGGGGCTGATATAGAAAGAAATATCTTCTGGCATAATAATTCTCTACATATGCTGTGCAAGACTTTGCTTTAAGAGGGCTGTACCAGAACAATACCAGATCCATCAATGTGGCCACGAAAGTGTCAGAAGATAATTTCAGACTGGAGCAGAGGAATTAACTGAGAGATAACCATCAACTTGAAGTAGGAAAGGCAATGCCTGAGGCAAACTATCACAGGATGAAGCAATTTGTCAGGAAAACAAAAATCTCTTGCAGATCTTCTCTGGTGCCTGAGCCAATTTTCAATCTGTAGAGGTAAATGACAGGCCTTTTCTAAACCTGACAGTCATGTATGAGCCATGATATAGCTCTTGGTATATACACAATCCAACACAGATCTGATAGCCTCTGATTCTTACACTCTTAACAAAAAGGATTACATGGAACCTTTAAGGGTTCTATAAGTTGGTATCGATAAGAAACCCTAAAAGATAATCCAGGTGCAAAGAACTCCTACCATGGAACCCCTTTCTCTCAAGTTGGGAGCATAGGAGTCCATAATGCTCATAGGGCCTTCCCACCAGTATTGAACCTTTACAATTCAGTTGCACCCTTAAAAAAATGTTCGGCTGTGCATGTATAGTCAATGTCATTTTCCATAAATTCTAGGACCACCTGTCATGACACGTCCAAAAATACCTTTTTAGGATCAAACGTATTGATAACAGAAAACACAACAGCATTGGTATCATCATTGGCAACATCTAGACAAAATGCATCACACAGGGACATGTCTGGACAGAGCAGATGACATCAAGGGAATCTATTTTTACGGACAGGTGCACCCTCTATAGTTAACAACATGCTGACTCATGCAATTGACCTCGCTATCAAGCTGCCAGGCTGCATTGGAATGAGGCACAGTCACTGCATCACATGCGTTTCTTGACTATAGAACAGGGGCACCCCATGATCAGTTACACCAAGTGTCTGTTATGAAGCAGGTGCCCGGCTGGCTGAATCCCTTGCGACTAAAAAAAGGATAGAGAAAAAGAAAAGAAAAGATGGGGGGGGGAGACATAAATACTAACCCATAGGACTCGCAAATCGTTTAAAATGCAAACTGAAGTGACCAACTATGCAATGTAAAATCTCGTAACAATTATGAATTGGTCTTGTATGGAGATGTGATGTATTCTCCATGTTTGTTTTCCATGTGAAAAGTAGGGAAAGCAGATGAACAGATTGCATTCTGCCCAGTACATTTCACAGCCAATTTCAATGACATTTTGGAAAATTATTAAGGTGGCTCGATACTCGTGAACTTTCCAAGATAGGATTTCTTAAAAATAGTTTAAAATGATCCAAAATAGAGTTTATAGCAAGGATATGTAAACGGAAGTATTTGCTACTAGCCTTTTTCCCAAAATATTTGAGGTTATGTAGTCAGTCCACGCGCGCTTGAAAAACTCAATGTTTTTTCTGAACGTTTTTACTGTGAAGTTTTCCCTGCCATTCAGTGGCACTGAATGCGATATTATGCAATGAAGCATGAAATTAAAAAAGACACTTTAATGAAAAAGCTGATGACAATTTCAAAGAGATATATTTAGTTTAAAGGACTTTCCAAGTGCCTCGGAATAAAAGTTTTGATTTTGGCAATTTTAACTTTTTTTATAAACCATAGTGCTAAAATAAATTGACTAGATAGGATTTTTTAATTCTTTGTCATTTACTTCCAAAAATAGTGGGGAACAATATGATGGTAGAGACAACCCTTCCTACCACACTTTAAATTGATATACAATTTTTTTTTTATCACCAAGTCATTTTTGAGAAATTAGACTTGCTTGTGGAAAATCGCCTGTAAAAATTTTCTGTTGTGAGGATCAAGCTGAAACTCCGGCTGTTTGTAGTACTCTTCATAGCGCATCTAATGCTTGAAACGGGAAGTCTCTAACCCCAATAGAAGTGGAGCAAATCGCAAACGAAGCGGCCGACGCATGCAATTATCAGAATTCAAAAAAGATGACAGCAGAGATCAGCTGCAATGGTGACGTTACGACAGATAGGGCCTGCCTGGCTGCGCGGAAATGTGCGCTCACTACCACTTCGCATGAGTAGCGAGCCACCTTAATTGTGGAGTTTTACAAGTTTGCACTGACTGCATTGCTCTGATTAGTCATTTACAAGCTTTCTTTATCACAGTGAGCCTGTTGTTGCTTCCACCATTGGTGAATCATCAAATCATTATCAAACTTGTTTTATCAGTGCAATCATTCAATTGTGGAATGCATTATGATATAAGGGATTGGAGTCTGTCCCAGCTGGTGGCCCACTGGAGAGCCAAAATAGGTCATGCAGCTGATGGGGCCTGGAGGTAGAGTAATGCAGCACACAAATCTCCCCATTTACACTATACCAGGGGCTATTCAATTTAGCTCAGGGAAAAACAAGGTTGGAAAGGGAATTTTCAAAAGCACACAATTGATGAGCAACAGACCACGTTCAGAGCCTGTTGTATGCTGATCATAGAAATACATAGACCGGACATGAGGCTGTATGATGCCACCTCAAGATGAGGTCACCAAATCCGCCATATGGAACTGCCTGAGACATGACTTCACAATAGACTAATTGTGATATGACATCATGCCATTTTTATAAGTGACATCACTGTTATTGGTGATGTCACGGTTACATTGTGCCAGGATACAGCGCAGTTCCAAGATGGTGGATTTGGTTGCTTCATCTGCCCTGAGCCTCATGTCCGTTCTATATATTTCTATGATGCTGATACATGTAGACTGCATGATACCATTTGATTGTAACCCAACAACATATCAAATAAAGATGTGATTCGAGATTAACAGAAAAACACAGGATATCACAGATGGATGTGGATTGTTTATGTAGCCTGACACATATCATGGTTGTGGATGACTGGCTTGTTATGGCCCTATCATTTGCCTCCTGAGATTGCTGAAGTGCCTCATGGGGTAATGGATGCAGAAGAGTTTGTTGTTTTCTTATAATCACTTGTTCTTCCGGCTATAGTTAGGGTTAGATGATGTTATCCACTCAGCTGACGCTACTGGTGCTGCGTGATGAGGCATCTCTTCTACTTTGTTGGAGACACAACTATCACCCAAATGACCCTCAGCCACTTTCATGTGACACCGCAACAGCTCTCTTGCAATATCTTGCTCAACACATACCAGCTAGAGAAACTCCATTTCCCCCATTCTGATAGCAGTGCTTGCTCATATTCACTTCATCTTCCTCTCAACACAACTGACAGCCAGTGTATCCAGGGGAATTTGTAGGACAATTTTTGTGCGAAAATCCCTTGAGATAAAGAGAAATTGGCTTTTCAATCAGAAAAGTCACGTTTCAAGAACTCTTGCACCTCCTACTTCTCATCTCTCAAACCTGCAGCGTCTCTCATTCTACCACTTCCATTCATGATTCGTGACATCGTTGCTCATTCTGATTATTGATTTAGCAGAGCGCATGACCAGCTTTTTCTTTCCTTCACAACCAGACACTCAGTTTTGCATTTCCTACTCCAATGAATTCATGAATGCAATGAAGTGTAATTCAATAGACCTACATCTGATTTCTCCTTGCTTGGCTCTTGAAAAATGTGACACTACACTAGACCACCTAAATAAGCACACTTCTATTAATGATGCATTGTCAAAAAAAACTAATAAAGTGAGTGTAAACTTTAGGACTTTGTGAGGCTGAGAATCTTGCAGATTGCATTAATTACATTCGCATCACCCTGATGAAAGGTGTAGCCAGGTGTAGCTGTCAAAATCAACACTTTGGACTACAAACACTGCATAGATTCATCTGACTTGGCCAATCATACTTTGACATATATTTGTCA
The DNA here is from genome assembly GCA_026936325.1 of Platynereis dumerilii. Classification (NCBI taxonomy): domain Eukaryota; kingdom Metazoa; phylum Annelida; class Polychaeta; order Phyllodocida; family Nereididae; genus Platynereis; species Platynereis dumerilii. The sequence goes on along the minus strand of JAPTHN010000002.1, from coordinate 23,240,030 downwards.
TGCCTTTATTACAGATCTCGTATAAGTGTGCCATGTTCCATGTGAATATATGCACAGATGATGTCAGTATTGCCATACTGACATCACTTTTGGCACTCTCAGCTTGATTGTTGATTCCAACTGCTACCAACAAGTCAGGCTTATGGGCTGCCTAAGTGTGAATACAATTGATTAATCTGCATTCACTGGTATGGTTGTTTGATTTAGTTGGAGCAGGTAAAACTGATATGTTTGAGCCACTTGCTTGATCCATCATGGACATTCATGGTGTCCTGTTGTGAAATTTCTCCTTGAGGGCAGCACCTTGTGGCTTTTCAGCCTTTTAGGTAAGATCTGGCCAAAGAAACTGTTCAGAATTGATGACTGGAATGGGGATGATGGGGAGATTTTTTGGAAGTGAACGTGGAGGTGTTGCATGGGCACACGAGAGGGCGAGAAATGGGGGGGGGAGGTATTTGCTCCTCAAAAATTTGGGAAAAGGCCAGACAAGAAGGCTAAGAATCCGATCATCAAATAAACATTATTGAAAATCAGTGATAAGGATGCCACCAAGCAAAACTCCCCCCCCCCTTTGGTCTTAAATTCTGAATAGTTCCGGAGTATATATGATTTTTGCCAAGACAGAGCAGCACATGAATACCTCTCAGACCAAAAAATGAATGTGAGAGTGAGTGAATTTGTTTTGTTGTAAATGTGCTAAAACTTATAGCAGTTGTACACAAAATCCATGCATTATATATAGCTGGATATTGTAGCTTTTGAATTTATTCAAAACATCAAACTGAATGATCAATGTTGAGCAACAATCTAACGGCTTATTGTGGATTTGTAATGGTGTGATCAGTATGGGTTCCAAGTGACACAGCTGAAACTGCAAATATACCAACTTTGAAATCATTATGCTGATACTGACATCACAAGAGCACTGTGGAAGTTGAAAAGAACATGGCACACTTATGCGAGATCGGTAATAAAAAGATTTAGATAGACTAATGCATATAACTGTTCTGTTCAGATGCTTCCTAGATTCTTATATATTCCACTACGAATGCAACAACAATATCCTAAAGTTAGTTCCCTTGCTTTTATTCCATCTCCGTTATTCATTCATATTAGAATTAAGTTAGGAACTGAGCCAGCTGCATGCAAGACATTCTCCCAAATTGCCAAGGTATTATCACGGAGACCAAATTCATCTTCTCCTTTTTCTTTGCATTTAATCTCTGAACAGCACATGCATGCAATACAGCACAGGAAGTGATGATTATTTACTTCATGCAAATTAAATTTCTGTCTGCATAACATTTATAACTCACCCAGTAACAGACTATCTAATTAATTTTATCATCATCTTTATTCAATCATACGATCACATAATTTTAGAGAAAAGATAAAAATAAATAATAAAACAGGAAAATAATAAAAACAAGAAAATAGTACATACAACAAGAGGAGAACTATAACAAATTAAAAACAGGGAAGAAAGAGAAAAAATAAATAAATAAATAAGTAGCACTCACTGTAATGTCAAATATTTAATTATCTCTTGTGCTTCAATATTTAATATCTGTTGACGAGGGGAAGACAACAGGCAAACTTGAATTAGAATTAAATATCAGAGGTTAATTTAAGGCTTTGCTGACTGGACTGGAGCCTATCACCTATAACTCCATAAAGCAAAGCCTAGCCATGAACTGACAATAGCAACCTTCCAAATGTACAGTTTGTACACATCACAGTGACTGCCAAAACTTGCAGTTTCACTGCGCTACCGCCGGCCACCCTCTGCTGAAACTCACCTATTCTGAGTGGTATAGGAGACCCTAATCTATGCCATTCACAAGCCTCCAGCTATATGAGTAGCCCTCAGCCTGCTTCACCAAAAATGTCTTTTCTCCCTGTGACAGCAGAACTGGTGATCAGGCAATCAGGTTAAATTTCTCCAGGTCCAATGGACCAATGTCCAGTAGATCTAGTTGGGAAAAGTGGCCCTCTCTTGAATCCTGTAGTGCTACAAGCATTCTTTCAAAAAACTGTTACACCTTTTGCCTGTCAACTCATTACTCCCCATGCAGAGCTACACTCAGGCTAATTAGACCCTTGCCTGTCAAAGCACTGCAATTTGATTGGATGCAAGCAATTTGGGCTCAACTGGGGTAATCAATTTGCTAACCTATGGCATAACATATCATTGGGCATGCCTGATCGCTTGTGCTGCTGGTTCTCATTATGTCTGGCTATAATTAAGAGTTTCCAGGGAGCACCAGACCATATGGTTAATGATATGTGCTTTACCAACCGACAGTCCGACACCCTAGTAGAAGCAATCTCAGGCAATCAAGGTCTGGCACTGAAAGTTGGTTGAAGGTCCTGCGATGTCTGGTGGGAGCTTTCATATTCATTGCGTGAATTAGACCCATGGCCAAAGCCACTTTCTGCAAAGTGTAGTCTAAATTATGTTATAAATAGATGTATGGCATTGTCGATACTTCTACTTAGATGGTTGGATCTCCCTTGAAGTGGACGTTACAAAAACAGGGGGCAGGGACGAGCAGTAGGTCATCAGTTTTGCCAACATCATCAACTGACTAAAAAATGTTCGACCAAACGGTGTCATACGCTTGTGATGCCAGAGTGTCAATGACGAGGTCTAGACAGTTTTGTCAGAAACATAAAGATCTTGGTATAACTTTTACATATCAGGGAGATTTATCAAAGTAAAGTTTGAATTGCAACTTATCGCAAACCAAGATCCAATTTAATTAAAGAGCCTGTTTAAAATTGTTCCTTTTACCATCAGTCATGCAGTGCCAATTTGAGAGAAAAGTGAAAGAATGTGCTCTCAAAATGTCATACAAAATATGTATAGAAATAATAAGTTTCAACCAATCTACAAATGTGAGAATCATCCTGAGATATATCAAATGTGAGAGACCTTTCACTTTTGGGACATTGAACTGCCAACAGAATTCCTGGGAGACAGACAAATGCAAGAGTTTGGCATTTCTGACATATATGTAATTGACCACACGGTCTGCTCTGCATCCAAAATGGAATTGATTATTCCGCCCGGTTGGAACAGTGGTCACTCGAATTACGAATGCACACCCCACTGTTTGCCAAATTCATATTCCAACAAAATATACGAAATTGATTTATATTCTTGAACATTTTTCTGACATATTGTGAAATCCTTACTCAATTCATAGGTTCATTAACTAGTGCACTCATTCCAGTAACAAAAACATCACATCTCTCACCTGCCTATTCGTACCAATTGTGTGCTATATTCAGCAGGGCAGCAAGGGATACACGCAGAAATAATTCATTTTTGTGTTTAATCAAGGAGAGAAACAAATTTATGGTGCTATCTTCCAAACTTTGCTTAGAACATTTCTGGTAGGAAAATGGGGAGACAGTCGTCACAGCTTCAAAATGCAAAGCCATGTGTAACATGCAAAATTAACCATGCATTAGGAGGCACCAAGTGCATGCTAACAACATCGTTAAATATCTAGATTCTGGAAGCTGGTAGTTTCACCGAAGTTGTACAAAATGTTATAAATTATTTCTTTGCACCGGGAAAAGTGCTTTCTAACCCTTGAGCACAATGATCAATTGTCCTGAATGATAAAGACTGGGGAGGGGGGAGGAAGGAAAAGTAGTATGTGCCAAAAAGAGTTTTAGGAATTGCCAAATCTGTCCTCTGAGCAGTTACTGGTACTTGCATCAAAGGCAACCAAATTGGAATCAGTAAAGAAAGCAATTACTCATGTGACAAATGGCAATGGAGGTGACGGATGTGTTATTTTTGACCCGTTGTGTAATCCAATATGCATGGGACAGTGACATCTGACACTGATGCAACAAGGCAAGGGGATAGAACTCCATCACCTGCAGAATGTCAAGAGGTATCATCATGACTTCCCATGAAGCCTCGTCTGGAGAGCAACGTGATCAACATCAGGCAACTTGATGGTGAATTAGAGATCAGACGATAAAGGCTTTCCTAGCTAGACCAGTGACCGATCACCTATAACTCAGCTGAGCTAAGCCTGGTCACCTTATATGTTCTATCCACTGTACTGTCTCTTCGGGACTATGGTTTGGAGGGAAAAGTCCTCACAATCCCTTGACAAAGTCCTCATAGTCCTTTGACAAAGTCCTCACAATCCCTTGACAAAGTCCTCACAGTCCATTGACAAAGTCCTCACAGTCCATTGCCAAAGTCCTCACAGTCCCTTGACAAAGTCCCCACAGTCCCTTGACAAAGTCCTCACAGTCCATTGCCAAATTCCTCACAGTCCCTTGACAAAGTCCTCACAGTCCCTTGACAAAGTCCTCACAGTCCCTTGACAAACTCCTCACAGTCCCTTGACAAAGTCCCCACAGTCCATTGACAAAGTCCTCACAGTCCATTGCCAAATTCCTCACAGTCCCTTGACAAAGTCCCCACAGTCCATTGACAAAGTCCTCACAGTCCATTGCCAAATTCCTCACAGTCCCTTGACAAAGTCCTCACAGTCCCTTGACAAAGTCCTCACAGTCCCTTGACAAAGTCCTCACAATCCCTTGACAAAGTCCTCACAGTCCATTGACAAAGTCATCACAGTCCATTGCCAAAGTCCTCACAGTCCCTTGACAAAGTGCTCACAGTCCATTGCCAAAGTCCTCACAGTCCCTTGACAAAGTGCTCACATTCCCTGGACAGAGGGCTCACATTCCCTTGACATTTGAAGTCCTCACAGTCCCTTGACAAAGTCCTCACAGTCCCTTGACAAAGTCCTCACAGTCCCTTGACAAAGTCCTCACAGTCCCTTGACAAAGTCCTCACAGTCCCTGAGAGCATGCAGCATGTTGCTGCCACCTGACAGAAAATTAATTTTGAGTGTTACTCCAACAAACAGTTCCAATTTCATCGCAGATTCACATCTGGCCAGGATGCAGCTGCATACAGGGGACAAGTCTGGACAGAGTAGACGAACATCAAACGATACTATTTATGCAGACAGGTGAATATATTCTGTTGTGTAATTGCTTACACAATTTTAGTTAGGCTATTGTCAAAACAGCTGATTTATTGCAGAACTTTTGCAACTTTATTTCTTCCCATTTTGCCCCATATGAAATTCCATTTTGCCCCAAGCATGGGGCAAAACGGGATAAAGTTGCATTTTTGAAAATAGGGAAAAATTTGAATTGGAAGTATTAAAAAAGCACTTTTCAGTGTTTGAGCAAGTGGTATTGGTACTTCTTCATGGATCAGACCTTATTTGGCATTCGCATGATATACCACCTTCCCGCAGCGAGCCTTCGAAGTTAGGCGGCCCGTTTTGCCCCTCGTTCCCCTAACTGCCAACAGAATTCTTAGGGGACACATAGACTGTATATGTGGCACTTTGAAAAACGAAATTGGCCACATTCTCTGCTGGTCTGTGCTGCGTTCAAATATAATCAATAATTTTGTGGAGTCACGCATCAAAGTTATATGTAAATGTACGCTCATGCCAGAGTTTGAAATTTACAGATTGTGGGATGCACTATGCAAATTGAGATCAACTTTAGGACAATTAAGGTCACATGCATATGTAAAAGGATAAAATACACAGACATAAAATTGATCAATGCACTGATATTGTAGTACATGCTAGGTTGAAAGGCAAGACAAATTGCCACGGAGAAAAGTTCCGTTATGGCTTGCTATGCTTTTGGCCTGCATCTAATTCTGTCACATCAAGGAGTCTGTAGCCTCTAAGTTAGACTTTCTTTCTGAAGGACAAGGCTTTTTTTGCCCTGATCCTTCACAGGGGTCGTTTCTTTCTTCCAAGAAAGGGTCACCCCTGGCAGTAGCATCCCCAGGGTATTACAGGGCCTTTCAAGGAACCTCAGCACCCTCTGACTCTCTGACCCTCTGAACACGCCTCATTAGCCAGCAAGGGATTATTATCAAGCCGACAACTTTCCTTCTGGAGTTATATCTGGTTACATTGGCAATGGTATTTTTATTATTAGCATTTGTTCTGTCATCAAAGGCTATTGTATAAATATCCCTTTCTGAGATCAATGTTCTTTGAAAGACTTTTAAAAAAGTCCAATTGGCCTGAAGAGATGGATTACCCCAGCATTTGTACAGATCAACCCTAAGTTTTGATTATCAGAGCCATACCTATCATCATGGTGACAAGAACAAGACCCCTAAAGAGGTTTCGACGTAATTAATACAATCTGCATGATTCAGTCTCTCAAAGTCATTTAGAATCTACATTCAGTTTGTGTTTATGACAATGCATCATTTGTGGAATGTGTGCTTTTCTGGATAGCTGTGGCTCATATTTTTCAACAGTCAAGCAAGGAGAAATTAGACAGAGACCTTTGAATAGGTCTCCATTGGATTCATGAATTCATTGGTGCAGAAAATGCAAAAGCTGTGAAGGAGAGAAAAATTAAAGTAATGTGCTAGAGCTTCTAAATCAATATTCAGAACAAGCAATGCCACGAGTCATGAATGGAAGTTGGAGAATGATGCTTCAAGTCACAATGTCACAAGATGGAAGAGCATTTTAATCATGTCTTTGACAACGAAACACCAAGGCCAGGGAGTTCCTGTTCATGGCTGCGCATTTTGAAAGTGACTGAACTCAATCCTTTTATTTCAAGTATGAAAGTCGCTCATCCTGAGACAGTTTTATCACAGATAACATGAAAGCAGAGCTATATCAGCACCAATTACTTCCGCCAGCCCAACCAAAGCAGTGCTCATTGATGCCCCTTTGGTGATTTGTTATTAATTCTGCCCAGATGATCATTACATGTATGTATGGAAGTTTATTTTTGGCATATTGCTCAAGGGCTCCAGAGAAGCATTTTGGAACCCTATACAAAAGCGAAAATATTAATATTGTATTATTGTAACTCATCAAATTTAAAATTGCGTTTATATTACGACTGACAGTCAGATGTGTTGATGATGAAGACTAAATTAGTGCAGCTCTTGAAAGGGCTCAGAAGGGGCTGATGAAGAAAGGAATATTTTCTGGCATATCTACATACACTGTATGATGTGCAAAACCTTGCTTTAAGAGAGCTGTACCTGCACATTACAAGATCCATCAAGATAATTTCAGACTGAAACAGAGGAATTAACTGAGAGATAACCTATTAACCATCATCTTGAAGCAGGAAAGGCAATGCCTGTGGCCCTGAGCCTAACTATAACAGGATGAAGCAATTTGTCAGGAAAACGAAAATCTCTTGCAGATCTTCTCCAGTGCCTGGGCCAATTTTCAATGACAGGCCTTTTATAAACCTGACAGTACATGCATGAGCCTTGATATAGATCTTGGTATATACACAATCCTACAGATGTGATAGCCTCTGATCCTTACACTCTTAACAAAAAGGTTTACATGGAACCTTTAAGGGTTCTACATGTATAAGTTGGTGTCGATAAGGAAACCTAGAAGGTTCATTATTCAACTTTTAAAAAGGTTCCAACAGCAAGAAGAACAACACTTAGATAATCCAGCTACACAGAACTCCCACCTTGGAACCCCTTTCTCTCAAGTTGGGCGCATAGGATTCCATCATACTCATAGGGCCTCCCCATGCACCAGTATTGAACCTTTACAATTCAGTTGAACCCTTAAAAAAATGTTCGGTAGGGGGTGTATAGGCCTATACCATTAATAAGCTTTTGCGTTATAAGAGTGTAGTTACAACGGCTTCCTATTCCATGCACTAGGGTAAGTCCCCAAAAATGTCATTTTCCATAAATTCTAGGACCACCTGTCATGACACGTCAGGAAATACCTTTTTAGGATCAAACGTATTGATAACAGAAAGCACAGCAGTATTGGTATCATTACTGGCAACATCTAGACAAAATGCATCACACAGGGACATGTCTGGACAGAGCAGATGACATCAAGGGAATCTATTTTTACGGACAGGTGCACCCTCTATAGTTAACAACATGCTGACTCATGCAATTGACCTCGCTATCAAGCTGCCAGGCTGCATTGGAATGAGGCACAGTCACTGCATCACATGCGATTCTTGACTATAGAACAGGGGCACCCCATGATCTGTTATACCAATTATCTCTTATGAAGCAGGTGCCCGGCTAGCTGGCACAGTGTCAGCTAGGATGTTCCCAGCTGGCAAAGTTGTCAGCTGGGAGTCAATTTTCGGAGTTCAACCAATGAAATTTGTAGTCAGGTAATGAGAAAGCAGTTGAGGCCGCTGGCTGGGGAAAAAAATGATTCATTATAGCTGGCTAGGAGGTGCTGAATGACGCTTTAGCTGGCTGGCAACCCAGCTGGCAGCATAACATATTTTCTCCCAGTTGCATGAAAAAATTAATCATAAATGTCACAAAAGATGTGAAACCAAGACCTTGCACTGATATGGGCATTATAATAACACACTGTCATGAGGTGCCCTTGTAGAAGACCATGACAGGTAACCATTACAAAGAAAAATTACAAATTACATTCGGTCATGTATTCAATCTACACAACAAAGATTCTCATGTCTTTTATTATATTGTTTAATGCCATTTTTCACAGCGTTGCTTAAATCTAATTAAAATCTTATTGTGATTCAACACCTCACCAGATTTTACCTAACCAGCTTGAACAGGCTTGCTGAGGGTGTAATTGTATTGTAGAATCTGTTGAGATGGACTTTGTCCTTGTTAGAGTTTTCCTTTCTTTCTGGAAAATGCCAAAACGTAATTATCTTTGTTTAAAAGTTTGTTTCTTTAGTAATCAAAAAGTACTGTGTCAAGAAAACCCCCTACCAGGAATAATTTATTTTGAGACTGCCTATAAACACGTTAATTTTTCATGAATTCCTTGGTATCAAAAACGCAAAAGCGGATGTCTGGATATGAAGGAGAGGAAAGCTGGTAATGTGCTCTGCGTCATCAATATTCAGAGCAAGAAGTGATGTTGTAAGAAGGAATGATCATGAGTGAGGGATCTTGAAGGTTTTTGAAGCAGGAAATCGAGGATGGAGGAGCATATGATTTCTTTATAATTAAAAAAGAAAAAGCCACGGAAAGTCTATTCACAAAAAAAGGTTTGTGTAAAAAAGACAAAATGAACGCTGGTGGTGTCTATCCAAAATTTTGTGTTAATCAGACACGATTTTTAAGTGAAATAGACAAGGAAATTGTGAATCCAGATCACTTTTTGCGTGATTTGATCAATGAATTGTCAGAAATACTCATACCTTTTGTCTGAATTTACACAATTTTTTGGACGGACAACAGCTAATGTTTGTCTTGCCTGTTTCACACAAACTTTTTTTTTCTGGGTTGCATCAAAATTCTCGCAAGTCCTAAACCGCTGGGACAGTTGCATGGTTACCTGAACTTGGCTGCACCATTTCGCCTCACCACCCACACCACAGCATGCACTTAGGGCACCTTGATAGTTGATACCCTTTACTGGCTTCTAGTACATGCTCCCTGGCAATGACTGTACATGTAAAACAAACCATGAGAGTTAAAAAGCTTATCACCCATACAATAACTCAAGAATTCTTCAAGCTTAGCTCATTGATGGAGAACGTGATGTCATTCTGAGGTTACGGATCACAAAACCAAACTGTTGTAATCAATAACACGTGTACAGGCTCATCACGCGTCCAACCACAAGCAATTAGTTTAAGCCTGAACATGTTCTTGACAACCACGGTTTAGTTATAATAACACTGTGTACCGTTTGCTCTATGCGAAGCGACCTAGTTAATCATAAAAGGTTTTGTACCAGAAACCAATTCAATTACAACATAGCATAGTCACTATGTTGTATTTAAGTATCTTGATGTGAAATTACTAGCATTAAATATTCATTAATCAAAAGATTTGGCGATTCTTGTAAAAAAAAATCACTAGGCCTATAAATTACTGAAACTGCCAAATCGCCCATAAAACATTAAGGCCCGTTTTCACCAACATGGTATTAAGAGTTAAGCCTGGTGTTAACTCCTTTAAACCTGGTATAACTAAGTCCATTTCACCAAGAGTGTGCTAAGCATGTAAACCTGTCAAGGTTCAGTGAATCACACACATTGTCACCAAACTCAAGGATCAGCCATCTCAAACTGATTTGGTGTCAAAATGTGATTAGGCCAATGAAAACAGAACATATGTTCCTTATGAGATGGCATGACAAATCAGTATTATAGGCCTTTGTCTATTATATTCGCATGTTTCTCTTTAATTAAACAGTCACCAAAGATTTTTTCAAGAAAGATATGTCACATCATGAGATATAAAGTTTGCAAACCAAGAACACACACTTACCTAGAAAAAATACTTGTTGAAGTAACTGTTGCAAATATAGTAGCCATACAGCATTAAGCACACGATTTAAAAGAATTTCATGTATGAAACTATTTTTTTTATAGCATTTGCCTATGATAGTCATGACACCAAATAGAGGCAATTCTTCTGTGCTGAGTTGTACAAAACCTCTGCACTTGTTGTTGGTCTTAGCACAGTGGTACTTTCGAAGGGCAGGAAATTCGGACGTGGGTGCAATCTATGCGTCCTATAACCCCCCCCCCCCAGAAATCGGGTGATTTCGGAAAATTCCAATTTAGCCTCCCGTGTGACTGGGCTTACGCACATATACATATATGGGTTTTAATGAAGCGATTGCATGACTAACACGCTTCACAATCCTTGAAACTGAGGCGACACTAGTACCACTCAAGTCACCAACGACTATTTGGTAACTGCCAGTAGCAAAAAATCGCAGGCACGTCAGCCATTCTGGGTACATCAGATTTTGAGGACCCTTATCATTAGATATTCAAAGGGATTCTACCATTCTTGTAGTTTCATTGTGCAAAAATGCATGACCAGCTGATTTGTATTAATTTATTGTTTGAGGGGAGGGGGCTAAAGAAAAATGCATTTCTGTCACCAACACTGGACAGACAACTAATTAATTTTCTTTTTTAAACATTTCCAAGCCCACCCCTCTTTTTCTCTTACCTTGTCATGTGGCCATGTTTGGGAACTTCAGAGATTAATTGTGTTTGTAGCAGTTGAGTTGTTTAAATACTATGTGCAGACTTTCACTCAGTAAATGTTCCTTGATCCTGCTCCGCTTGAGTGATTGGCTTAGCCAGACCAGGTCTTAGCTAAGACCTGGCATAACTCTTAATACCATGTTGGTGAAAACGGGCCTAACTGATTGATTCCAAAAATGTTATGTGTGTTACTTGTACTATAAGACAACATACTGGCTACATTGCAAAGTTTGTTGTTTGCTCTATATATGAAAACTAGCAAAATGTTAACAAAAAATCCTTAATTAGGTCACTTGGTGAGTAATAGTGTTAAGCGCGCACAAGGATGATAGACATTTATTAGACAAATAGCCTCAGCTTGACATAAAGCTCTCACTCTTATGGAATGGGTTTGGTAAGTTCACCTGGATTAAAATCTTTACTATACAATAACTCCAATCGGAATCTGAGCAAACAAGTTATTTGGACACCAAAAAATACACTTTCTTGCCTACAGAATTAGCATTTTGGAAATTTGGATATTTAAGGGCACGACAACAAGTTTCAATGAACAAAGTATTACATAGCCCTGGCATCCCCTACTCCTCTAGTAGACCAAACATGAATCTGCACTAGCTTTATCATGGTTTTGACACTCCGCCATTACAGGGGATGTGGTTTCTGGGGCTGCCTGATAGTGTGAACTGTAAAGTCCCTCTCGTCTCTGCACATTTAAGGAACGACTTTCTGCAAACAATGAGATATAAGATGGCGGTCTAGTTGTGGAGGAGACAAAGCGCTGGTGATATGCTCGAATGATCAATATTCAGAACAAGAAGTGATGTTGTGAGTGGTGAATAGGGAGTGAGAGATGATACTGCCGGTTTGTGAAGTGGGAAGTGACAGACTGAGTAGCATTTGAATTGTGTATTTTCTCACTGAAAATTAACTTCCAAATGGAAGTGAGGTTGGCACATGTGCGTGCAAAATAGAATCGTTCCATTTCATGTGTTGCAATGGATATTGAGGTTTTCTTGAGAGTTAAAAAATAGCTCAAACCCCGCTAATAAGCCGATTGGTCAATATGCTGAAAGTTTGTCTTTTCTGTATGTTCTCATGAACGCTCATGATTTTGCCTGGTACAAAATAGCAAAAATAGAAAATACTTTTGCTAATTTTCAGTATAAGTGAAAATCGTGACTTTTCAAGTAATCTATTATCGCCCGTCATCTATAATTTCGTCTACGGCGCATCATAAAATGCCTCATCAAAGTTCCTAGAAATCACGTGACAAGGGGGTGAAGCAAAAATTTTGCTTCACTAAAGATTCAACCTGTTGAATCTTGACGAAGCAAAGATTCATGATGCAAAAGGCATGAAAGACCCTAAAAGTACTTGGGTGAGGTTACTGATTGCCTGGGCGAGGCTAAAGACTGCTTTGGCGATGCTACTTTATCACTGATTCAATACAACTTCGGAAACGCACCTGGACAACTCGCTGACGCAAAGATTCTGATGAACCGCCGAGACAGCTCTTTGCCTCACCGAAACAGCTCTTTGTTTGGGATAATTCATGATCTGTTGGGTACCTGGGCAAGGCTACAAGCTGCCTGGGCGATGCTAGTTGAACATTGAGGCAATGGAACTTCATCGAAGCTCCTGCACAACTCGCTGACACACTTCTTTTCCTCATTGAGAGTGGCTTTGGCACAAATTACAAGCGATTCGGCGTGGAAAGTGAGTGCCTCGTCGTCCTGGGATCCACCCACGACGATGCAGAACTTTTAATTGATTATATATAACTGTCCAAAATTGGCTTAAACTGACGAAATAGTCCTTCCAGGCACCCTGACATCCTCGTCAACCCCAAACCACTGCCGTGAGAACTTAGTATTACTGTCAAAACAATGGTACCTGTCGTAAAACCAACTATTTTCTACTGTATAATGACAATTTCTTGTATTCATTATGGTACATGTCGTAAAAGTAATGCAGCAGGTTTTTACAGTGTAGCACACCCTGGAAGTTACTTGACCCCAGACACAGTTGGTCAGTGGCTACCAAAACCCAGTTGAGAGCACCATTTCCTGCCACTGGCCAGTGCCCCCACCAAAGCAGTGCTCACTGATTCCCCTTTTGTGGTTTAAACCTCTTCTGATAAATTCTCCCCACGGATGTCATTTCTGACAAAAGAACCATGAAATTCAAGGCCAGGTCACAGTCAAAGTGGTTTAGTGTGAATTACTGGCAAATCTAATTCACTTTATCACATGTACCCATCAACCTTTCAAATGACTGACCTTAAAAGTGGTTCTGTCGTAACAGGCGACAAGCATAATATGTCGCATATTTGTTCAGGCTATCTGAGGAAATATGGACTGTACTGCTGTCAATGATGTGACAGAGAGTGAATGTAATTATGTGAGTGCCTCTTTCGGGAAAGAGGGAGCAGAAGAATGCTCTGAGTGCTGCAAGAGATAGAATAGAAGCGTTGCAAGACTGGGGCAGGGGATGCCTCAGGCGACTCTTGTCTTTAATGAGAAGAACAAAATTAGCACAAAGAGAAAAGTTGCCTCATCATACAGCAGTATCTGCAGTAAGTGCAAATGACATTGTTCAGAGGCAAGATAAGACATGTACCTTATTTAGTCCTATGCAGAAACCAACTGCAGCTAAAAAAAGTTTCCAGGAAAGCTTCATATTATTTTTTATTGTCAATTTCAACCTGAGCCAATTTCCGTAGGCACAAAGCTTGACTAGGCCTTTAACAAAGTTTAACAGGACTGACAGTGCAGTAGAGAGATTGATAAATTGATGGATTGATAGATAGATAGATAGATAGATAGATAGATAGATAGATAGATAGATAGATAGATAGATAGATAGATAGATAGATAGATAGATAGATCCTAATTCGAAGTATATTAGATATGAACATTAAATCGTATACAAGTAAACCCAAAAGTTTGCTAACAAAACACAACATAATGGTTGGTTTTGAGGCTATGAGAAAAAAATAGTTTCATGAACACATTACAGCTGTCAGCAAGTGGACTGCTGTTTCATTGCCACTGCTTTTTCCCTTGGCAGATCAGAACATATGCTGTCATGTGTTGCAACCTAGTGGCAAGCATGCAATTCCACGGGCTCCAGTTAGCGGTCCACATAAACTGAAAGTTAGGATCTCACAAAATTTTATCAGGAAAAAACCAGGGCTGTTTCTGAGTATGCTGATGTCTACTAATGATTTCAACATTATTGACAGCACAGAGATCTTATATCAAGAGTTGCCCGCTCTCTCCTGCTTTGGCAGATTACATATTAAAAGTTACGAGAAGGCCCATGTAGCCAGAATGACCTCAAAGAAAGGCCAAAGTAGAGAGTGTCGTCCATCCATTGATCTTCATTGATTCCACAATAAGAGTTCGGCCCTGCCTTTGATTTTCTTCTGCCTGCTTAACTTAGTTTATCCAATGTCCACCTCATTTGGTCCTGGTTTAGATGGAAAGGCTGCCGAACAAAGTTTGAATACAAAACAAAAGCCTTCCTGCTTAGTTGTCTTGTGAAGCTGGCAATTTCAATACCAGAGCCAAAGCAGGAAACGTGCAAAAATGATGCATCCAACTTAGCCAATAAGGCAATGAGCAGCACTAACAAAAGACCTGCACTCTTTACTTTAATTTCATTGTTCCCGGTTATTTGGTTTTTTTTGTTTTCAGTGCAGCATTGGAATTGACATGAAGGACTGCAATTTCTGCATTAGGGCCCTGCACGGGACGGGAAGGGGTCTGCACTTGACAAAATTTGGCAGGAGTGGGTCAAAATTCGGAAAATTTTATCATTGTAATGCCTAGAACCGGACGGGAACGGGAGCAGATTTGGAGAGAACGGGCGGGAGTGAGACAAAAATCTAGTCCCGTGCAAGGCCCTATTCTGGATGGCATTCACTCAACTTGAGCAGAAATGTTACACTTCAAGACATACAAAAATATTGAAACTGCCAAACCAATAATTTCAGATGTGCAGTCCGTCTCCTTCTTTGATTTAACGATCAATTGTGTTACGTACATGTGAGGCGTGATGCACTGCTGTCCTAGTGCCTCTTTTGCAGAAGAATCATGCCAACGCTTGTAGAGAATTTCCCCCAATCTTCAACAAAATAGTTCCACATGATCAGTTATAAATTCTAAGCAAGCTTTGGCATGATTCTTCTACAACAGAGACACTATGGCCGCACTGCATCATCTCAGACTACCGAGACATATTGTGCTGGTCATTTCCTACTATTGGTAGAGTTGCAAACTGCTTTCAGAGCTTTTGCTAAATCAGCGCGGGATAGTCTAGGACTTTCTAAAAATGGTTCTTGCACCTATTGACTCCTGGTTAGGGGAGATTGCAGTGGCACTGCAGATTGGCATCACCCAGTGGTAAGTTTGTCCGTTGTTTACTTACACACAATGTCATGAATTATTGAAATTTTCACCCCAGATCATTATATAGGGTCTGTGTACCAACACCAGACTAGTTAGTGTCAGTGAAAAAATCAAGTGTTCGGTGTCTTTTGATATTTTAATTTCAACCGCGCATCTTTAAAATGAAGAAATCACCAAAAAATTAAAGGACATGTAATCGAGTTCATACAAAGGTAAATGAAATGGAAAAAAACAATTGAAATACGTTTTTATTGCAATAAATTTCAGTTATGTTACTTTTCCAAGTGTTTGTGTTTGTAAAGTCTGTTGATAAACCCGTTGCAAAGGAAGGGGTCACATACATATTTCCGAAGACTATTTGGATTGTTATGCAAATATATTACATAATTCTTCTTTCACTTAATTTTTGTGCATTACCTGTCTTCTAATTTTGCACCCGATCTACCTGAGAAATTTCAGAGTTATGGAGCAAGTGCAAGTGCCGGAACCAGAAAGTATGGTAGTGGGTCAAATACTTATTTTCCTAACTGTAGCATTACAGCTCTTTGCAAAAAAACTTCCCAAACAGTTTCAAAATGAACTTGCAACTTAAAGATGTTTATGATTTGTTTTGTCAGTTATTGTTTTATTCAGCACATATCATGTCTAGCATCACAGGTGTCCATAAACAAACCACCTAATAAGAAGATTAGTAAACCAACAGGTAACAACAGTCAATAACGTGGCAAAGCCAGTTTGATAAAAAATTTAAATTTTTGATTTTTGATTTTTTGGAGTCTAGCATGGTTTAGATGAGTGTCTTTGCCTGAAAAATTAGGGGAAACGTCTGTATTGATCACGATGTATTGCAAAATAGCTGAGGCCCATCTGTATTTATTTGCCACATGGCAGCTTTACAATGCTGTTGCCCAGCTGTGAATTTGTTGGGTGTCATTAGCAACATGTGTTATGCACCCTAAATTGTTTATTGACTAGATGTAAATATTGTCAGAACATGGAGCTTGACTCAGGGACTAATAAACTCTGTCAATAATGACTTCTACTTCTCAAGAGTGTGCTGTGAATAAATATCAGTTGCACAATAAATTTTTCACTATTAAGTGCCACTTAGCCAACTATCGACAGGTTCCTGGGTTGATTCCCACTTCTGTCAGTTCTGGCTAACCTTTTGTCCATCCTATGCTGCTAAAGATGACTTATGGGCACGCTAATATTTTATAATTATTGCAACTGAAAAAACCTTTTAATTTTTGCACTTGAAAAAAAATTCTCCTTACATGGTTGTCAACAGTATTCTGATGGTCTTTCCTACTTAGAATTTGAACTGACTTTAGATAAATCTAATAAGCTCACCGGCGCTCCTCATGCCAAAAAGCAATCGTAGCCTACCAATTATCATATAATGTAGTGAAAACCTCTGGACATGACAGAAGTGGTGTTGGAACTCGCATCCACTGTGCATAGAGCAGACGTACCTACTGACCACTATATATACATGCTTTAGAGCCACCATATAAAATATGTAGCCTACACTGAAGGTCTATTGGAGACTGACAGGACCTATTGGATGCTGTGCGGTCAGAATGGAAGGAAGTCTCGCCCATGAGTGCTTCCCCTCAATGACAAGTTATGTCTGCATTGACAATAATGTCCCAGTTGAAGTCAAGTTAGTGCCTTAAGTAGCAATCCGCACTGCCCCTTGGTGCTCTTAAGAGCACTGCTAGGCACTCCTAATATTCGAGAGTAGCATCACTAGAGCAATCAAGGGCACCTCTGCAGATGTAATTTGGAAGATTTGTTTTATTGATATTTTAGATTGTCTTCCATTACTGACCTTCAAATGTTCAATAGGCTCATCAGATATCCTTGAGTTGACACCAAGCTAAAGGCAACGACTACTCTTAAAGAAATATCTTAAGAATTTGTTCCATCTGAAAGTCCTGTAACTCCAGCAAAATCAACAGCAGCTGGTCACAGCGCCAGGAAGAAAGGGTATACTGCTGTATGTACATAAAATCTGACAAGCACTCTAAGCCACCTCAAACGCCGCAGAACAATCAGCAGTGTCTTTATGAGATACGGGGGCACATGCCAAACCTGTGTCCAGGTGCTCTAACCACGTTGTTGCCTTAGTTAAAACACATAATCGGTGTACTACAAGTGCTCCCATGAAAATTTGTGTGTGCCCCAGTTACCCGCCGAACCAGGACCCCTCAGTTACACCACTAAGAACAATGCTTAATTATCAATGATAAGGAGTGCAGAAAAGCAATATTTACAAAAGGACAACCTCCGTCTGGGTCTTGATATTTGGATGCCACACGAAAGACACTGTCTGCCTCGAGTATAGGGCACCGCAGAATCTGTATAAGAGGTGACAAATCACAATCTGTAAAGGAGGCAATGCATCATGTGACAAAAGGCTTTCAAGATGGCTGACATGCCATTTGTAACTTGCAATGTCATCCAATATGCACGGGCTGGTGAAAACTATCAATGATTCAAAAAGGCAAGGGCTTGGAGATTATTTGATACAATATCATCACCATGCTGAATACCACCTACATTGTGTGTATGCCATCTGCAGCAATGCTATCCTGCCAAACCCGGAGCATTGCCAGACTTCAACAGTTTTGTTAAAGGCCTAGTCAAGCTTTGTGCCTATGGAAATTGGCTCAGGTTGAAATTCAATACTGGCCTGGCATGAGGTGGCCAATGCGCATTAGGCTGGGAAGCCATTGGTTTTACAATTACTTGAAATTAATTCTGAGCAGTTATAAGGGTTGTTCATTGACAGCCTGATATTAAAGGCATGAGATGCTGGTTTTCTGAAGTATTCTAAATATCACTTGAAGGTTTCTCACAGACGTCTCCAAGCTGTTTAAATTGTTTGATAGCAATTTAAAAGTAGAAGAGCCATATTATTGATGGCCAATGGCTTACTCAGCAGTCAATGAAATAACTAAACAATAGAGATTTATGTTAGTTAACAAAGGGTCCTGACACCCTGATTGCCCTACTTACACCACTGCACCCAGATGAAGCAGCGATATAAATATTTGCTGGACTATCATGTACCGCTGGATATAACTTACTCTGTTGAATGTTAGTAGCTGCATGGGTATTACTAGAAAACAACATTTTGTACTTATTGAATTTTTGTAGCTGCATGAGTATTACTAGAAAATGACATTTTGTACTTTTTGAATGTTTGTAGCTGCATGAATATTACTAGAAAACGACATTTTGTACTTATTGAATGTTTGTAGCTGCATGAGTATTACAAGAAAACGACATTTTTACTTATCTGACTGCAACTAAAATTCTCTTAAATGATTGAAGAAAACTCACTTGGAAAGACAGAGAAAGATCATTAGATTAGAAAGAAAAAACACATTGTGTTTTTTAAATATATATACAATATTACACACTTATCAAAACTAGCCTGCGACACCATGTCCTGATAGGTCAAACCCAGTTAGGGGCCGACCAGAGGATAGTTGGGGGGCTATGGCCTTTACCAAAGGGGCCGACCAGAGGATAGTTATCAGGGGCTATGGACTTTAATTCGGGATAAATTTTTTCTTCGTTCGCGGTGGGTCGGCGAACAATATTTTTCGCTTGCGCATTCGCGACAAACTTTTTTATCAGAATTTTAGCATTGCAGTACCCTAGCTGCAGGAGGAAACAAATTCTGTTTTTATTTCACGTGCTGAAAAAACTTTTTTTTTTCAGTGTCATGTGGGAAACAATCTTTTTTTTTCACCAAATTTCATACCCCCCTTTCCCCAAAGATCATCTGGTCGGCCGCTTACATGACATGTATTATTCGAAATAATACCCAGGTAGAGAGTTAATGCCTGGGTATTAGTTCATTACGCAGGAATTAGTGTCGGAGCGCCACCCAGTGTAATGTAGGATTTTGTGACATCCAGCAAAAATTACGTCATGGAAACGTTATTTACTCAAATCCAGGCAGTTAAGAAATCTCTGAAAAAAGTGTGATTTTCCCTTTATTTCCGTAATTATGGTCGGAATTTCAAAATTAAAATTTTAGAAATTCAGCAAAGGTTCAGGAATTCATAAATATTGTTGGAATTACAGTATCTTTAATCCTTCTATGTGATAAACAGCGAACAATGCCAAAGAAACAACATGAAAAATACCAAAATATTTAATGGTGGGATAAATTTAATATAAACTGATACCTCGGGCATAAATGAAATCTGATTCCCCTGAGGGTAAGGTAGGGTAAGGTAAGGTAAGTTAATCTTATTTTACATGGATTAGTACTATAACAGAAACAGAAGCACAAGTGCTTTATATCTATGATAAAAACATTTTAAATATGGAAAACCGTAAAACGGGGTTAGTTTGGCCATTCTGTCCTACTTTAGCCGCCAAATGAGAAAAAGATTCTGTATCCTGTATCTCTCAAACCAATATAGATACCAGGAAATTTCTTTTTGCATCTGCTAGAGTAACTTGTCTACTTTTTATGTACATTAATTTTGTTTCAATATCATGATACCAGTGCTTCTTGTGAAGGCCATTCTTGGAAAAAGCACATTAGCAAAAAAGTGTGATTTTGCAGGGAAGTGTCTACTTTGTTCTGAGTGGGTGAAGTGCAAGCTTACGCAGTGAAAATTGTGGACGATTTTTAAAGATAATATATCACAGTTTCAAACTATACAGGATTTGTTTATATGTTATGCAATTTGGTGAATTTAGGGCTATGGCCAATGTTACCCCAAATCTCCAAATCAGTGTCGGGGTTACTTCGGCCACCCTCGAAAATGGCATTTGGCAAGAGATGAACAGGTTGTAGCTACTAGCAGTCAAGGGGGTATAAACCTTGATTTGAAAAACAGGTGCATGACCCTGAAAATTATGTTGACTGTCATAGATGCTGAAAAAAATACCATAAATGATCCAATGCAATAATTGCAATTTGTATCATTTAACAAGCATAACAGAGCGATGATGTACTGGCTGCTAGGGACGCTGTGAATGAACCACCGCAGACATATGATTTCATCCAAAATAGCATTAGACAAACTTGAAAAAGTTATTTCATCTTGGATTATTTTTTATAGTGTTTGTCAATATATTGGTGAATTACGCAAAATATTGAAAATTAGAAGAGAAATGTAAAATGTCATTATGATTGTTAAAAATTGTTTTAAAATTACACCTTTTATTACTGGTAGCATATCTTCCATTCTTGTGACCTTGAAACTGGGCCATGTTAACATTATGTCATTCCGAATTAGGGGGCAGTAGTGCACAGAGTGTAGTACACATATCAATACTTAATTCTGGTTCAGAAATCTGCGTTAGAGTCACAACTTGTTCTAGATTACAAAAATTAATTCCTCGGCTTGTTGGGAGGCCAAAATAACATAACTAAATTAAATTCTAATGTGGTGCATGATATTACATGCTCAAAATCTAAGGTGACCAAAGTTACCCCAACTCTGGGGTTACTTTGGCCGACCCTTTAATTATGTAATAAAACATAGAACCATCATAGATTGTGGAAAGCTTTTTGACAGATGAAAGCAACAATGTACTGGCTATGTTATGGCACAAAACTGTTGATATTCAACAAATGGTTTTTCTCAGAACACAAATTCGGTGCTTCGAAACAGCCTAAGTAACCCTGTTTTACGGTATATATATTCAAATGAGAGATAAGTTGATGAAAGGATGAAATAATTGATACCAATTTCATAAAATTGATATTGAGACAATCTTAAAATCATTAAAACAACATACATACACAGGGGACACAAAAAAAACATCACCAAAAAAAACATGCCAAGCAAAAAGCACAATTACATGCTGCTCCTAACCAGCTGTGTAACACTGTAACTGTTCCAAAAGTTCATTCACACTATTTGAATTTTTGTACCTTTGTATCAAGTGAATTCTAAAGAAAAGGACCATAATAGGAAAAATTATTTTTATCATACAGAACTGTCTTATAAGAAGGAAGTACTAACACATTGTCACCTCTGAGAGTGTAAACATTGTCTTTTTTCATTAGTAGTTCCAAAGATTGGTGACATTCCATTAACTATTTTGTAGTAATATTCTCAAGGCTCTTTTCTGCACCCTTTCCACTTTTCTCGAGTCTTTTGTTGAACAAAAATGCCTAGTTAGAGGACAATATAGGAATTTTTACACACCCTTGGGGGAATTGGTTTCGCTAATGCCCTCATGATCAGTTACTACAGGGAATCAAGAAGTGCAATGAAATGACAAGGTGTTTGGTGCTCAAGTAGCTTTGCCACGTCACAAATTTTCATGCTCCTCTGAGCACAGTCAGTGTATCACACTTGACATTTATTATCATTCTATGAAACAACACCCTTGTATGATTGAGATACCTAGCATTGCACTGTACAAATTGCATGAGCCTCAATATATCAACTCAATCCCGAAAGTCTATCAACATACAAATAATTGATCATGTGCTTGACTTTTTGCAATCATCATACTATTAATTCATGGACCCCTTACGCTACTCCAGCCAAACTACTGATTGCTCACTTTTGAAAACTTGCAAGCAGATTTTCTGTATTCTATACAATGTCCTTAGCCAGGTTTGATGTTCAAATTACAGTCACAGAAATTGATGTGATGTTTTCCCATAATTTAACCATAGGCCATTAGAAAACAACCTTTATTTTCCCCTTCGCTTTGATACATGCAAGATTTCACCAGTCTTATGTTAGTGTGTCATAATATACTGACTGAGAGAGTAATACCTTTTTCTTCAATTCTATTCAAGAAAACTATAAAAAGGCACTGCTGAAACATAGGGGATAGCAGAGGGGATAGGGAGGTAGAACCCCCCCCCCCCCAGAATTTGGCCAACAAAAGTGCATTACAAATAAATATGGCAAATTTTCGGGGGTTTTCCTGGTTGCGCATGCATAGATAGATTAGATAGAATATATAGATTATATAGATAAGATAAGATAAGATAAGATAAGATACAGATATATAGATAGATAGATAGATAGATAGATAGATAGATAGATAGATAGATAGATAGATAGATAGATAGATAGATAGATAGATAGATAGATAGATAGATAGATAGATAGATAAACACATAGCATGGTAGAGAGATCATGATTGATGGATTCATACATTCATTCGCATGCATATTTTTGTCAGCTGATGATGCTGATGACGACTATATGTATCAGAGAAAATATACTTTAAAATTAAATACATTTCATAATAATTATTAGTAATTTTTACTGGAAACAGTGCACTGTCTGACAATGCATAAGACTTGTGAATTGGCCTAGCTGTGATCAACTATGTCATTTTTGCTTTGTTGAACTTAATCACCTCTTTATAATCAAATGAAAAGTGCTAATTGATTGTTGTCTTCACCTAAGCAAATATTTACACTGTGTGGTCAATGGTGCATAGAAAAATCACTCGTCACAAGACCACTTTGGCCACTAATCATATGATCCATTCGTTGCACTTCTTTTTTCCCTGTAGTAATACTTGTATATTGCAACTGAGGAACTGAGGAGTGCTCTTTTGGGATGTCTCATAGCGTCTCCGTTCGACACAGTTCAGGACCACCACTTTCTGTTGCCAAAAATAAATTAGATGGAAGTTTATTCATTTTTTGCCTACTTGATTCATTGGTATGGAGAAGGGCAGATGTCTGGCTTCGAGGGAGAGCAAAAAACTGACAATTTGCTCAAACTTTCAAAGGAATCAGTATTCAGAACAAACACTGATGCCACAAGTGAATGAAGCAAGTGAATTGGAGGAGATGCAGGTCTGCAAAGCAGGTTGTCAGACATGGAGAAGAATTTGCTTTGTGTCACTTGCAATTGAAAAGTCAATTCCGTTCCTGTTCATGGCTGTGGAATGTCAAAATGGATGTGCCCTTCATTCATGAGTTTCTGAAAGTTGTTTAGCCTCGCAACATAGCATTTCTTTGATCAAATTATGCATAAAATTTTAAGGATCAACAATTTCCTCAGCACATAAAATCTTGCCTGATATACACAAATATTTTTTAGGGACACCATGTAGCAGTTATAAGCAGACCTCTTCTGAGGGATTTAATTCCCAACTGGGGATGATAATGTTTTGGTCTCATTTAGCAACATAACTGTGTAAATCTCCTTAGCAACCCACATTTACCTAAACGAATAACTGTCAACTTCTATTCTTGCTTAACTCTAACATGGCACAAATGATGGGGAAAGACGAGACTGTTTATATTTTTGTGTGTCTGGACTGGATGTCTGTAGTGTCTGGAACCTGAGGGTGAATATGAGTGATTGCATCAGGCATCAGAATGGAAAGATAGACTGCTGTTACAAGAGATATCTTGCTAGGATATGCCCTGCAATAGCTTGTTGGAAGCAAAGTTAAGCAGGTTGAGTGCGGGATCCATGGTGGGGGCAGAGAAAGTGGCAGTGGGTCGCTCGGGTCGGAGAAGAGAATAAGAAACCAAACAAGGAGAAGAGATGCCTCATCATGAGCACCACCATCAACAGCATCATGCAGCAGTAGGAATTACATTGTCTAAACCCAAGCTATAGCTTGTTTGTGTAGCATTGAAATCGGCGGTAACTTCAAGCACATTGCACAAGTGAGATGAGACAAACAATTAAAGCTTCTACAAACTGCAGTTACTTCTAAAAAATGTATTCTTTCTTGTAAATGCATCAATTTTAGCTCTTTAAAAATGCAGTAACTTGGATACAGAGTGTCAGAAATGTCTGAATGTGTTCCTGTACATGTTACTGCAATTTCATGAAGTATGAGTTGCTTAGACAACTTGCTACGTAGTTTCTGAGCTTCCTCTAATTGGCTCATTATCAGTTATGAACCAATCAGAAGAAGTTAAAATGCTACGTAGCAAGTGGCCTTGCAACTCATACTGAAATTGCAGTAATAACTTGCTGGTCTAGTTTCTGCCTTGTAGGCCTTCGCAACTGGAGAACGCAAAGCTATGTGCAACATGTTACAGGAATGCTGGTAAACATTATAAAATGCATGAGAACTGAACACCTTGCTGTCTGGAAGCAGCGAAGTTCACAAAGGTCATGTGACAAGTGTTCTGAAACAAATGAAAGCCATTTCCAACCCTGGAGAATAACAATTTTTGTTTTAATGAGGTGGAGCTGCAGAAAAGAAGAAATATGCCCACACTCTATGATTTGGTCTGATCTGATATTCAGACACTTCATAAAGGAGAATCTTTATCAAAAGTGACAGAATCAGCATCTGTGATGGAGGCAATGCATCACATGGCAAATGGTTACCGAGATTGCTGACATTGCACTTGTAACTTTGTACGTATACCAATATGTAAAGGCTAACACTGATGCCTAAAGTAGGTTGTGATGTTACATCGTCATCTTGAAGAATGCTACGATGCGACTTTGTGAAGTCCAATCAAACGTCCACAGTCTGGTGTATGTGATGATCGACAACAGACTACTCAATGGCAAATTATAGATCAGAAGAATGATTTGTTCTCCAGACTGTAGCCAACAATCTCTAACTCCGCAGAGCTGAGCCTGGCCTTGAGCCACCAATAACTGCCCACCAAATGCTTGGTGACCACAACAGCTCACAATACCCTCCCACGTAACTCTCACTCACACAGCATGGGCTGCTTCCTCCAGGTCCGGGGCTATACCATAAATTAATGTAGCCTACCAGTGGCCCTTAGCAAGCTTACACCAAAGATATCAGCCTCCTGGTCCTGTGTCAGCAAGGCTGTTAATCAGCCAGTTAAGCTTAATCTCTCTGAGGTCATGTGTGCTAAAGTCTGGCAAATCAAGGATGAAATGGCCTTTTTTTATCCTAGAATCCTTGCAGAACATTGGTAATGTGTCACCCTACTACACATGAATCCAGGCTAATTGCAAACTATTGCTCCTTCGACCTGAGAGGACTCATATTAGGACAGCCGACCCCCCCTCCTCCCTGGAAACTTTGAAAATCAGTTGTTTCCAACCATGTCAGTAGACATGTTTTGTGTTGAATTTCGACTTTTTTTTAGCTGCTGTTGCAATGAATGACCAATGAATGGGAAAAGTTCTGCTTGGCTTCAGAAAGAGACAAGGTTTGATTGTATTTTGAAGTCACAATTTTGTAAATTCTTGGATAGCCATTCTCCACAGAAAATTATACTCTGGAGCTAAGGAATGGATGCAATATTAACAATGACCAGTTACCACACACGATCAGTATTTTATCATTACTGTTTTTTTTTTGTTATTGTTTTATTGTTTGCTGAGTGCTACTTTTGGTATGATATTGGGGAATTTGGTGAATACCAGATGAGACATTTAATTGCAGGAGGAACAACTTATTTCAGGTACTACTTTGGCAATTTGGAAAAATGTCTTGGCTTCAAATGGAGCACCCTTATTAGTGCTGATTATTACAGCCATACCTATTGAACTGAAAGAAAAAGGTCCCTTCAGGGCTCTTGGCATCAATATTTAATGCATTCTTGAAGAATCAAGGGCCAATACAACCTGTCTAACTCTTGGCCTATAGGTTTGTATCACAAATAGGTTGTGTGTGCAATGTGCATGGTTGGGTTGTCTGATAGTTTCTCCTGTCAATGCACATTAGAGGAGTACTTCCAGTAGCAAAGTATACATTAGATGGCAGACTATATTCAATAACTTCCTTGAATTCAGGAATTCATTGGTGTGGGAAACGCAAAAGTTGATGTCTGTCTGTGAAGGTGAAAAAGGCCAGCAATGCACTCTTTTAAATCAATATCAAGAACAAGCAGCTAAGTCAAGAGTAATGAATGGAAGTGACAGAATGACAGATACTGCAAGTTTGAGAGGCAATAAGATGGAGATGGATTAATTTTAAAAGGTGTCTTTTTCAATTGTAAAACCATGAGAATTCATGATCGTGGTTGTAATTAATTTTCTTTTAAAAAAGTGTTAAGCATACCTTTGACAAAATTCCTGCACGTGATGCCAAAAATGGTTCAGCAATAGCAGTATTTTCAATTTTCACCACTGCCATCTTAACCGGTCTCATTGTGGCCTTTGAGGTTGCATCTAATGCATTTTCACCAGAACATGAAAAATGATTAAAAAATGAGGCATGAAAACTAGGCTTTTGAAATTTGTGGGTTGGGGCATTTGGGGAAGATGGCATTTGTGGTCTTGTTTAGTATAAATTAAAGGGGAAATCTGATTCACTTCACCAAATTAAAATATGAAATGGCAGTTGTTACACTGGCTCTGTTATAACTGGGAAAAGAGAATGATATTGTTTGTTATTCGACAATTAACATTGTCTAGACTCAAACTATAGAGGAAGAAAAAATATTCATCGGAAACAAAGAAACTCTTCCACATCCATTAGTGCAGGAGTCAACACACCAATCTCTGAAAGCAAACACAGGTCTTTTCAAGCCTGACAGCCCACGTCATGATACGTTTCAGGATATACAAACAACCACACAGCACTGATAGCCTGGGTTCCACAGTTGACTTTTCATCACAATATGACATGAGTGTCATGTGACTCATGGCGCAATCAAATTAACTCAGGAATCGGCATACCAGGTTTTGTTTCATCTGCATTTCCTGTTACCATCTCAACATATTCATCGTTAGACAAATGACTTGAGAGTTGCTGCATTTCTGAAAATGGCAAGCCATTTTGGCTACTCAGTAAAGACATTTTTATAAATGTTACATAAACTTACTTCACAATTTAGTTTTCTCTGGAAAAATCAATTGTAAAAGTATTTTTCAGGGAGTTTGCACATTTGTAAGTTGATATATCATACCACACATTAATTATGTTCACATTTATTTGTTGTTTAAATATTACGTTTCAGATTCAATTGTATTCTGTGTAAGAGAAAACAAAAAATCTGAATATGAATGGAGGGCTGGAAAGTGCACTGTAACTGAAAAATGCAGGGAAACAATGGAAGCCTGGAAAGTGCACTGTAACTGAAGAATGCAGGGAAACAAGTCTGTCAAGTTCACAAAGATCATATGATAACACTGATAAGTGTGTTGGAACTAACAAAAAGCTATTTATATTACCTGGGGAACATTGGCAATCTTCTGAAAATATGCACGCACTCCTTGTCTGGGTATGATGCTTTGTAGACAATATACAAGAGGTGTAGTCTGCTTCTCCAACAGGAATCTTGTAATCCGTATTATATTAAAGGTGACAGAATCAGCTCGTGTAAAGGAGGCAATACATCATGTGACAATGGCGCCAAGACCGCTGACGTGTTTTGTAACTTTCTATGTTATCCAATATGCAAGGGCTAGCAAAAGCTATCGCCGATTCAAAATGAAAAAGCACCCAAGCCAAAGAACTGACTGTGATGCAATGTTATCACCTTGCAGAATGTCATGATGTGTCATTGTGACATCCCATCAATTGTGGTCTGTTTGGTGATCAACAGCAAGCACACTTGATGGTGAATTACAGATCAGGGAAAAAAGGCTTAGCTTGCCCGACTGTGTATAGCCAATAAACTCTAACTCTGCTGAGCCAAGCCTGGCCCTGAGGTAACAAAGGCTGCCGACGAAATGCTTGTGACCAACACAGCTTAAAGTTATCCTCTGCTTCCACTCTCAAAGAGATCTTGTATTTCTAAAGTATAACAGGCAGCCTTTTCCCGAATCTAGCATACACCATTCACCACCCTCTTGCTACACTTGCCAGCCTCCTTGTCCTCCATCAGCTCTATATCAGTATGACTGATGATCAGTCATGCTTTATCATTTACTTAAGCACCCTGGTTCATAGGCGTATCGGAGGGGGGGGGGGCAGGGGGGGTGATCGCCCCCCCCCCCAAAAGTTTGGGAAACAGCAAGATTTGGGCAAAATGGCTAAAAAAATTCAGGCAGATAATTAAATAAAAACTACTAAAAATTAATGATTTCCATGCAATTTAATTTGAAATGTCTATAAATTTAGGTCGTGAAATTTGGGCAAATGTCGCTCGCCCCCCCCCCCCAAAAAATCGTGCGCGCCGTACGCCTATGCCCTGGTTTGTCATTACATCTGATCTTACAGGCTAATTTGATCTTTTTGTAGCTGCAAGTAAGAAACCATTTTGTGTCGGATCAATCTGCTTTTCTAATATAACACACCATAACTAACACTTCTGGGAAGCACCAGTCACAAGAATCATCAATTATTAATGGGTCTGATCCACCAACAGACACCCTAGAAGCCTGCTATGCACCCAAGGGCAGACACTGAAAGTTGGCTGAAGGTCTTATGGTGTCTTGTGGTATCATTCATCACCTGAAATAGACCTGCATGGGTCCACGGCTGCCTTGGTACACTCTAAACACAGGGTGGTCAAGATGACAACTCTAGAGTGGTAATTCCTGGTGCCTAAACTGACAACTCCTTGAGTCAAAATTACTAAGAGGTTGTCAATGTGACAAATATTGGATTAGTAAGCTGCACCACTCTGGTAATCAGAGCTACCAGGTGGTGATAAAATTAATTACCTTTCGGACACTTACAGTTGTGTTTGAAAATTAGTGAACCCATAGAGATTTACCATTGAAGACAATGATAAAGTTGACTCACCGTACTGGCCATAACATAAATGACATTACACGAATCATTAAACCAATGACTGTGTTATACCATTGAGGTTTCCCACTACATGTACCAGCTTGGCCATTGGATTTGTATCAGGGGTCTTTGCGCTAGATAGGGGTTATAATTGTGCAAAACTAAGTACACCCTCTGCTCCTATCTTTTAACATTACGCTTAGGGCGTACTTACTTTTGCACAATTATAACCCCTATCTAGCGCAAAGACCCCTGATACAAATCCAATGGCCAGGCTGGTACATGTAGTGGGAAACCTCAATAATATAATACAGATATTGGTTCAACGATTCGTGCAATATCATTTATTCTATGGCCAGTACGTGAGTCAACATTATCATTGTCTTCAATGGTAAATCTCTATGGGTTCTCTAATTTTCAAGCACAACTGTAAATAGCCAACATAGTCATTTTGATTATGATAGAATAGTCAAAATGACTTTCCAGGAAGTCAGTACCAAATTTTTGCAACCATTGCTACCCTAAAGTAGTCTTAAACTAGTCACAGTGACAACCAAATGTTTAGAGTGTATAGTGTGATCATTGTTTCATAAATAGAGGAATGACATGCTCACCAGTCAAACAGAAATGCCTGGTTATTGTCTGAGTGTCTCCAACTTCATGTAGAAGCAGGGCGAGAGCTCAATGTTATACATCACAGCCGCTTTTAAAACTCCGCTGAGATCCTTTGCACCCTCACAGCCATGTCAAAAAGTCATAGCTAAAATTCAGAATATTTTGGGCAAGAAAAAGATGGGATAAATTGTACTGTTTATACACGAAATTTGAGGTGAGCCTTCTACAATGATTTAGGTGAGGGTAGTCATAAAACGCCGCCCATGGGCAGAGTAAAGGGAAACATTCCCCAAGGTTCCCATGCCATAGCATACTCCTGTTTTGGTGACCGCCGTGTGATGATGAGTGATGAGAAGCCTGTGAGTCTGACAAATACCCTATCAAATGTGTAGAATGTAGAAGACTTTCTCTCCCACCTCATCACTCAACCCTCATTACAGGGTTGCACTTACCATATCTACATATTGTATCTATCTATTTATCTACCTATCTATCTATCAATTTATCTATCTATCTATCTTCAAATATATATATCTAATCTATCTCTATGTATCTGCCTGTGATTGAAATCTAAAAACTCATCAAATGTCCTTTCATGCTGATTCAATAAGATTCCTTTTCACTTGATCTAGCCCTGCAACTTCGAACATTGTGGAAACTGGCCTTGAACAATTCTCAGACATGTCCCAGTGGTTTTTTTTTTAATCTCTTTACATTAATTGAGCATCAGTGTCTCTTCTGTAGTCTCAAATCCAACAATCTTTCATTGAAATTGCTGGCTAAAGATATCCAAATATTGCATTATTTAATTATCCAGTATTTATCAAATTACTTGTCTTTGATATATAAACCAATTAATTATATTAGACTGCAGAATATTTTGAAACAAATGCTCATAAGACAATTTGGTGGCTTTGCAAGACACATATCAATAACTGCATTGGCATGGTCAGATGAACGTCAGAAGAGGGCAATGGACAGCTCCTAAAAAGATTTCAAGGTATTTAGTGTAACCAGCAAGATTCATAGTCTCACACACTCATGTCGTACTGTTTGTAGTATTTTTAGGTTGGACCATTTGTCATTACTACAGTGCGTGCTTGCTGTTGCTGTCTGGAGGCATCTCCTCTCCACACATTTAAGGAGCACTCTCTGCAGCCAAGGACAAATTAGATGGAGGTCTATTGCATTACTCTCTTGGATTCATGGATTCATTGGTATAGGAAATGCAAACGCGGATGTCTTGCTATGAAGGAGAAGCACTAGTAGAGACATCTCCAATCATGAATAGAAGAGGGTGCATGAGAGATGCTGCAGGTTCGTTAAGCTAGAAGTCAAGGGATTGTGGAGTTTCTTTTGTAACAGAAAAGCTAAGGGAATTCCTAGTCATGGCTGTGACATTCCAAACATAATGGGTCCTGCAAACTCTTTAGGGAAGTTTATCAAATCCTGACACACCACTCTGCTCAAGGGACACAGGGACAGTTCCATCAGCGGTCAACAGACACTGCTGAGAGCATCATTTCCTCTCATTTTCTCACCAACACATTGCACACTAATGCCCTTTTTGTGATGTCTGATGATTCCTCCCACTGTGAATCTCCATTGACAAATGATCCATGATATTTTTAAAAAGCAAAATAAGCTGCCAGTCAGGACAGAGTGCTGAAGAAGATGGCATGATTATGTGATCACATCTAATTCCTGTTTCGAGATCTTAAAAATGTTAATCTCATGAATATACATATGTCAAATGAGTGACCTTAAAATGGGTTCTCTCACAAAGGGCAATAAAGACAATCTAAATTTGTCTAGCCAAAGAAGGACTGACTGTCAATGGTTATTGTATGATCGCTGATGGTGGATGTTCACCACATGGGATTTCAGGGGGCTGGTACAGTGGTACAACAACCTGCATGAAAACAATAGTAGGACAAGCATTCATTATTGGGGTGGGGGAAACAACAAAGCAGAATCTGAAGCAAACTGCAATAGGCACATCAGCATAGAAATTACATTAGCTGAATCATAAGTCTTCCAAACGACCAGTTATTCCATATTCATTGCAGCCTGGTGGGTAGCTTCATAACTTCAATGTCAATTTGTTATACAATTTTGACGTTTCAAAAAGTTTTCCTTTCCATTATCTTATCAAAATGTAATAGCCTCAGGCATAGTGTCATGCAAAGAGATTGGCTGCGCCCCATGACTTCACACTGAGACCCCATCAGCAGCTTCCACAACTTCAGGCCTCCGGTAGGCCACCAGCTGTGGCAGACTCCTTTCCCATATTTCTACGACATTATTGGTGATGTCATTATCAGATTGGATAATTACAGAAACAACACCAATGGCCACATGTTGAATGCCAAAATGGCAACATGATGTCATAACATAACTCTTCATAATCAGTGACCTTGTTGAACTGACAAGTGGCTAGAATGACCTCAGAGAGAGCCGAAAGTAGAGAGTGTCGTCTATCTATTGATCCCCATTGATTCCACAATAGGAGTTCAGCCCTGCCTTTGATTTTCTTTTGCCCTGCTTCATTTATTTTATCCGATGTCCTCTTCATTTGGTCCTGACTAAGATGGAAAGGTTGCTGAGCTAAGTACGAATACAAAACACCAGCCTTTTCCATTAGTTCTCCTGTGAAGCTGACAATGTAAATTGATACAAGACCAAAAACTGGAAGGATTTAAAAACTGACAAAAATAATGTAGCCAACTAGGTCTATCAAGCAATGAGCAACACTCATGACAGATGACCTGCACTGTACACTCTAAAAAATTCCAGACAAAATTGGTTTTTTAGATTCAAAATGGTTTTTTGAAAAACCAAATTTCAATGCAAAAAACCAACATGGATTTTTTTTTTTTTTTTAAATCATGTCTATATTTTCCCTAAAATTCACATTATAATTGTATTGTTCTTGCTTTTTTTGAGCAGCATTAACTTTGACATGACTGGTTAAGACAGACAGAATGTATTTATTCTTGATTCAATGGTTACAAAATGAACATACATGAGGGTATAAATAGGCCCCTAATTACTATCATATAATATGAACCTTGAAGCAATGGGGATTTGCGTAAGGCAGAAGTCTGCAACCCGCCAGAGATATGTATGAAAAATTAGATTATCTAGTAAATATAAATTTGATTCTATGTGTGCAAGCAGGGTTTTGCCGAAGACCATATGGGACTAAATCCTTACAGGAGACAATAAGATTATGAAAGGCAAAAAAACAATACACAAGCCTATAGGGGAGAAAGAGATTAATGATAATTCATGAAAATTATGAATACTAGTTGTAGTTGTATTTATTTATTTTTATTTTATTTTTTGTAATGAAGGATTGACATTTCAGCACAGCACTTGAACATCAAACGAAAGTGTTACATGTATACAGACATGCAAAATTGAACTGACATCTTCAGAGGTGCGGACCGGAACCTCCGCTAATTTGCAACAGACTGTGATAGGAGTGTTAGCATGAATGGTGTTCCCGGCCAATGAACAATACTCAATACCAGTTTGCACCATGGTATAAACATGTATATGAATTCACATGCAATCAAAATGACTGACAGGACAACTTTCTTTCTAACAATTTTCCTCAGGGATGATATATGAACCCTGTGGACCTGACCACTACTTTCAGAAGGACCCAATCCATAAGATGTTGCTTTAAGAATAGCCCCAACTCGCTTTGTGTCAACTCAGGAAACATGTCCATTGAACGTTTGAAGGTCAGTTATGAAAGACAACTGCAGAGGGGGCCTGGGTTGCTGTAGTAATGCTAATCTCAAATATTAAGAATGCCTATCAGCGCAGTTGAGAGTACCAAGGGTAGTTCTGATTGCTAAGGCACCAACTTGACTTCAACTGGGACATTACAGGCAATGGGAGGCATTGGATGGAGCTAGACTGTCCTTGTCAATGCAGACATAACTTGTCATTGAGGGGAAGCACTCATGGGCAAGACTTCCTCCCATTCTTACCTCACAGCATCAAAAATGCCCTGTCCGTCTCCGATAGACACCCAGTGTAGGTTATAGTTTTTACGTTCTAAATAATGATAATATTTGTGACTCTAGCATATGGTGCTTACCACTTTTGCTATGTGCACTGTGCAGTGACACTGGTCCAAGCCCTACTCAAGGTCATCACTAGAATGATGGGTATGTGGAATACATCTTGTGCTGTTTATACTGAAGAATGATGCCAAAACCATTTCTGTGAGGTCAAAATTGGTTACACAACAATGACTAGACTTGAGCTGACTCAATTCTGACTTGACTGGACTGAACATAAATAGGCCTACTACTTGGGAAGTTAACTATGACTTAACTACTTCACTTTATGCAGTCGTACTAGTCAACTTCTGGGTCTACGAGTCATGACCAATTGAGGAGAACTTCCTTTCAACTGTAATAAATAGAAAATCCTACTGTGTCCAAAAGTCATGCTAAGCAATGGGGGATGGACAAGGTCAGAGTCAGAAGCGGGAATCAAACCTGGAACTTGTCGATGGTTGTCTGAGTGCACTGGATAAAATATTAATTGTGCAACTGGGATGTATTTACATTTTACAGCACTCTCTTGAGAAGCAGTTATTGTTGACACAGTTTATTAGTCCCCGAGTCAAGTTCCATGTTCTGAGGATATTTACCTCCCAACAACAAACAATTTTGGGTGCATAACACTCATTGCAAATGACATGGAGCAAAATCACTGCTGGTCAATGGCATTGTAAAGCTATCATATGGCTAATAAAGATGGGCCTGCAGGCTGGACCTTAGCTCTTTTGCAATGCATTTTACTCAACCTGGCAGTTTTAACAATCCCTATTCCTTGATCTATTATTTTTTTCTCCAGCAGAAAACCAACTTTGAAACACAACCATGTGCCATCCAGTCCAACCTACCAACATGTTATCATCCAACCAACTTCAAATTGCTGCATTCAAATGACAAGTGAATTTGGTTGGTCATTAACGACAATGCAAAGATCCATTTGTCATTAAAGTGAATTGGCCCTGCGGTTCTTCTCTGCTGTTCTAAGTGACTTTAAGGTACTATGATTACTACCAGGATAGTAATTACTATAGGTGAAAAAAAGGCATCTTCCACATTATTCTTGTAATTATGAACAAATAAAATACTATTTTTAGGAAAAAAACTACATCTGCTGTCTGAACGCTGACAGAAAAAGAAAATGCAGCAGACGTATACCTAGTACTAAGCCGCCTGTGCTGAAATACTGGAGAGAACAACAAGTTGCATCCTTGTGGGGACACACAAGCCCAACCACATGTGACCAGTGCCCATGTGCCCCTGCCCATATGAAAATTGTTGCTTTAGCTATAACAAAGGATATGTATTGTGAGTCCCCTCTGAAAAATTGTGTCACCCCAGACACCTGCCATTCATGACCTCATAGATACGCCACTGAGAACAATGCTGTCAATGGGAATGAGTGCAGAAAAGCAATAATCACAAAAGGACAGCTGCAACCTCTGTCTGGGTCTTGATATTTGGAAGCCACACAAAAGACAATGTCTGCTTCAAGAATATGCCACCCACGAATCTGTATCAGAGGTGACAAATCAGCATCTGTAAAGAAGGCAATGCGTCATGTGACAAACGGCTTTCAAGATGGCTGACATGCCATTTGTAACTTGCAATGTCATTCAATATGCAAGGGCTGGTGAAAACTATCAATGATTCAATCAGCATTTTTCTTATGAGTGGATACCTGACTCGCAACATTGCTATCCTCCCCAACCAGGGGCATCGCCAGACTTCCGCAGTGGGAAGGTACGCATCGCCACAGAGAACATTGGCCAGGCATGAAGGGCCAATGTGTATTTGGCTGGGAAGGCAATGGTTTTTTATTACTGAAATTGAATTCTGAGCAGCTATAAGGGTTGTTAATCCTTCATTGGAAGCCTGGCATACAAAATTTAAGAAGTCCTTCTTAATACTCCTGAATTGTTGCCACACCATCAATGTCTATCATGATTGTCAGTGGTGCCTGCAGTGTACAAGCCTCCAGCACATTGCACATAGGTCTATATATTTGAACATTTTTTTGAAGGTAGTCTCAAAGTATCTTGTGTAGGTGCATCTCTCTTAATAGCTGACAAGCCATGTTACTGATGGCCCGGTTTACTCACCATTAAGTAAAAGGGCAAAAAATTAGAAAATGCAATCAGTTAACAACATGACACCATAATCGCCCTACGTACACCCCTGCACCCAGATCAGCAATATTAATGTTTGCAAGACTATCATGTAACACTGTCATTTGATCAAGGATATAACTTACTCAGTTATTGATTATCTGATATTTTTTTATATCCCACATTGAATTTCTGTAGCTGCAAGAGTAGGCTTTGTCAATTTTAACTTTTTTTTATTCCCCGGGTCAAATTCCATCATTTTGGCACTGGGCCTTTTTGCATTTACAAAAAAAGTAAAATTGACAAACCCTACTGCACAGGTATTACAAGAAAACAGCATTTTGTACTTATCTGACATCGACTGAAATTCTCTTAAGTGATTGAAGAAACTCACCTGAAAAGACAAAAAGAAATCAATCATTAGATTAAAATAAAACATTGTGGTTTTAGGAATATACATACATTACAACTGAGGATGTGATGATTGCTCCATGGGGCTGTATCACAGCATCTCCTCTCAACACATTTCAGGACCGCCACTTTCTGTAGCCAAAAAAAAATGATGGAAGTTTATTCATTTATTGCGTACATGATTCATTGGTATGGAGAAGGGCTGATGTCTGGCTTTGAGGGAGAGAAAAAAACTTACAATTTGCTCAAAGGAATCAGTATTCAGAACAAACAGTGATGTCACGAGTGAATGAAGCAAGTGAATTGGAGATGATGCAGGTCTGCAAAGCAGGTAGTCAGACATGGAGGAGAATTTGAATTGTATCATTTGCAATTTAAAAGTCTATGGAATTCCTGTTCATGGCTGTGAAATGTCCAACTGCGTCCTTCAAAGATTGTGTCTGCAAGTTGTTTAGCCTCATAACATAGCTTGGTGTAAAATTCTGTCACATCACCTTACTTGATAGACGGTTACAAACAAACCTCTTCTGAGTGATCAACCAACCAATTTAATCCCCGAATGGGGATGATAATGTTATGGTCTCATTTAGCAACATTACAGTGTAATCTCTTAAATTGCAACCCGCATTAAGCTGATCAATTAACTGTTAACTTCATGCAAGATGCCACAAATGATTGAACATGTTATGTCTGAATTCCCCCAGTTACACGATGAACTGGAACAATTACACAATGGCCTTGATGCCATCTACTTCAGACAAAATACCCCTCCAGAGGAACGTTTAAAACAGGCATAAAAAACTTCATAATGCCTCGTAACAAAGACCAAAAAACAAGAGCTGAAATCTACAGACTCACCTTGGACGCTGATAATTTTGAAATATAAGCCATGAACCGGATGTCTTTAATTATCATTGTGAACATTATTCTTGTGTGACATTTAACATAATATTTCATGAGCGAACATTCCACATTTCCAGAGAGTCCATTCAGACCACGTAACAGGGTCAACTAGACAACAACAACAACAACAAATGATGGGGAAAGACGAGACTGTTTATATTTTTGTGTGTCTGGACTGGCTGTCTGTAGTGCGGGGAGCCTGAGGGTGAATGTGAGTGATTGCAGTCATCAGAAGGGGAAAGAGAGATGGCTGTTACAAGAGATCTCTTGCTAGGATATGCCCTGCAATAGCTTGTTGCAAGCAAACTTCAGCAGAATGAGTGTGAGATCCATGGTGGGGGCAGAGAGAGTGGCAGTGGGTCGCTCGATTCGGAGATGGGAATAAGAAACCAAACTAGGAGAAGAGATGCTTCATCACGAGGCACCAGCATCAGCAGCATCAGCAGTAGGAATTACATTGTCTAAACCCAAACTATAGCTCAAGAAAAATGACAAAATCACCCACAATCGAGGCACCCTGAGCCAGTTTACCAATCTTTGGGGCAAACAAGCAGGACCTCCAAGCCTTACAGTCCAAGCCATGACCATATTACACTGTATAGTCATACCAGCATGTCATTATTGTGCCCATACCCAACACAAATATACTACAGTGTGACCTTCAACAAACCATTTCACACTTTAACATCATTTCTACTTATTTAAGCCAAGGAATCCATTATTGTCAGAAACAATTAACCTTGATTTCAATGGCAAATGTGAGAGCAACAGTTTACTAATTGTGCTGACCACTACATCAATTTTATACAAATGTTTTTTTGATTTCGGAGTTTTGTTCTTGCAGCATTAACATTAGCAGTACCTTTGAACATATTGCACATTTAAGATGAGACCAAGCTTTTTGAAGCTTCTGCAAAGTGCAGTTTTTTGCGAAAACATATTCTTTCCTGTAATTGCATCCATTTTAGCTCTTTAAAAATGCAGTAACTGGGATACAGTGTCAGAAATGTTGGAGTTAGTTCCTGCAATGTCAATTTAAACATTTGCTGTTGTATTTCTGCTTAGGAGGCATGCAGCCATTACAACTGGAGATCACAAAGCTACGTGCAGCATGTAAGAATTTTGGTTAACATTATAAGTTGCATGGGAATGAAACGTGTTGCTGTCTGGTCATGTGGCAATCGACAACAGGCGCACTTGACGACAAATTATAGATCAGGAAAAGGATTTTTTTCCAGACTGTAGCCAATTACCTCTAACTCCACTGAGCTGAGCCTGGCCTTGTGCCACCGATTGGTGACCACAACTGCATGCTTATAGATATCCTCCTGCATTACTCTCACTCACCAAGCATGGGCTACTTTTTGTGCGTCCTGGCTATACCATCAATTACTGTAGCCTATCAGTGGCCCCTAGCAAGCTTACACCAATGATATAAGCATCCTGGTCCTGTGTCAGCAAGGCCGGTGATCAGCCAGTTAAGCTTAATCTCTCTGTGGTCATGCATGCTGATGTCTGGCAGATCAAGGGTGAAATGCCTTCTTTATCCATCGTCCTTGCAGAATGTTGGTTGTTTGTCACCCAATTACACCTGAATCAGGGCCACTTGCAGGCTATTAGACCACTTCTTCTTTTGGCTAATGGCAGTCCCTATCTGATGAGGCCTGCTAAAGAAAGATGCCACCCGGAGTTGACACGAGTGAAAAGTTGTCCAGGACACATCATGGTATCTTTGTATTATAACTAACAATTAAATAGCATGATAACTATACCAGCTAGTGTAAAGTGTATACCAGTGTAAAGCACCTTAGAATGGCACACATTACAGAAATGCTTGACAGAATAATAAAAATTAATTTCAATTCAAAGTAAATTTGCTGTGGAAAGCAATTTCATTAGCTGGCAGTAATCTGTAATGAACCCACTATTGACTGTTAATCAACCCACAACTCACCAGACCCTGCAATTATTAATGTGTCTGATCTCTCAATCAGGAAAGACACTTAAAGATAGTTGAAGGTCTTATGGTGTCATTCATCACCTGAATTAGAACACAAGTGATTTGGTATAGTGTTGTCGAAGTTATGAATAGGGGTATGATATGGTGAATACACCAAGTATTATCCACATAAATGATTGGATTTTAATCTAAGTGCCCTTGACTACCAAGGAAGACCGGAGCACCTGAAATCAGGACATAACCAGAAAGGGCAAATTGTTAGGGAATTCAGCCAACATGTATCAACCAGCTGTGAACACGATGTGATTTGATATCATGGACATAATTGATTCATGAGATATTCAGTTACAATAGATGCTGTATCAAAAGAGACTCAAAAAACACCATTATGAATCAGTGTGACTGTCTCGGCGACATGTTCGTCCGAGCCCACAGGACATTAAATGGAGGTGGGTTGTATCCAGTGTTCTTTGCTAGGGCAACTGAAAGACCCTGGACATCCCTGAATGAATAGGGTATGTGCCAGACTCACAGTCTTCGCATCACTCGTCATCATACACACGGTGATCACCAACACTGGAGTATGCTACTGCATACGGGAACCTTGGCCAATGTTCCCCTTGTTTCTGCCCGTGGGTGCCGTTCTATGGCTGCCCTGAGCTGTATCATTGTGGAAGGCTCACCACGAAGTTTGTGCCTGCATTGTGGTGCATGACTGATAGTAAATACAATATGTATCATCGTATACCAAGTAACCAGCCGGCCATAATCCTCAGAAGGTTTACAATACCATGATTAAGAACTAGGCAAAATATGTAAAATAAAATATATCCTAAAAGATGGCCAGAATCTGCTTTTCAAACAGCGGTGAGGCCAGATTTCAGGATACCGGGACAAGATGAACAGATATCAAGGAATGCTGTTTGTGTGGTCAGTGTTGGTTATAACAATTGATGCTGCTATCTTGTGAGCCAGTCTTGCTGATGTACTGAAGACATTCACCCAACTCACTATATGCACTCACTATATGCCTGGCCTTTCAAATTCGAAGGGTGTTTTTCAGACAATGATCACGGCAATATCCATCAAAACAATAGGTCTGTCTCCATATGGGGATTATGACAGGTATTATCAGTAGGTGGTGCAACCATAAAGTAGGAGTGCTATTTTTGTCTTGGGGAAGCCCACCTGATAACATATTATCTGGTTTATTTGCAAAGTAAGTGAAATCCTTTGACCAACAGTTAATAATAATCTGGTTGTTAACATGTTATAATCCCCAAATCTGTATGGAACAACACTTCTTTTCGTTGAACGGCTGTTTTGAGACATAATCAATATAATACAGTGAAGCTGACCCAAACATTCAACAAACACACTCATTAAGTCAGACTCCTTGGCTTGGTCAACAACACCAATCACCTAGCTGAAAGGCAAAGGGGATTCCATCAGAGCTCCTATTGCTTGGAGACACCACCTGTACATAAATTCGGAACTACAAATTGGAGACAGACCTATTGGCTATAGACAATGAAATTTCAGTTATATTCCATGTTGTTGTGCTTGGTTTTTGGTTTCGTTTTTATGTTTAAAATCAAAACATTTATCACCATTTCAGATGAAAGTGCAGTATCATTACTTCCAACTTATAAGTTGTTTGATGTCTTGATGATGTTAAAAAAATACCTTGGACCATTCTTGTTGTTGTATTTCATATATTTGTCCTCTGTTCTCATAATAATTGCATCTTACAGTGTATATTTGGTGTTTTTTGCTCATAATCGTTTCATCTGAACATGTTAATTAAGCAATCATGGCTGTTCATTGCAATTTCCAGTTCAGCCGAGGAATTGGTGTAACTGCGCAAGGCTGTAACTTGTGAGTCTGGAATATATGCCCCTACTTATTCAAGGATGTCCACGGTTTTTTCTTAACCATTGTTCTTTCTGCTAATACACTGTATGATATGCAAGCTTACTTGAGGCAGTCTTTGGTTCAGTGATTAGTGAGTCCAATAAGATTCCAGACATCCTTTTCACAATGACTTCTGGATGTGACAGACCAAAGAGATTGCCTTGATTCTGTCAATGCAATTATAGCATTATTTCAGTCTCAGCTGTTTATTTTTTCCCCTTGATTTTTCATTTTACGACAGGGAGCAAGTACTTGGACCTCAAGAACTAAATGAGAAGAAATGAGGGTAAACTTATTTCAGATTATACTTCTAGCAATTTCAAAGAATGTCTTCAATTGGAATATTCTAACCAATTAATGCTGAATTTTGTCATAATTTGAATAAGCATGAAGAATTGTGAGCTCATCAGATCGAATTT
Organism: Platynereis dumerilii; assembly: GCA_026936325.1. Lineage (NCBI taxonomy): Eukaryota > Metazoa > Annelida > Polychaeta > Phyllodocida > Nereididae > Platynereis > Platynereis dumerilii. The sequence continues at coordinate 23,198,561 of JAPTHN010000002.1, read as the reverse complement.
TAAAAAAGCTGGAAAAATAATAACCACATAATGATCTCGAGCAATGAGGCATTTCAAATCAAACAGGAGACAGTGATATGGTTAAATTGCAGCTTTGATTGAAACCAATAATTCCTGGAAGAATTTGACAGCTTGATAAAATATAATCAACTTGGCTCAATTGGCTGGTTCAGATGAGTCGCTGCTTTGTTTGTTTAGCTTTCGCCCGTAGTGCTGATGATTACAGCCATACCTTTTGACCTGAAAGGGAAAAGGTCCCTTCAGGGGTCTTGGCATCATTAATGGCATCTTTCCTGTACCCATCTTGGCCTATATAGGGTTGCATCACAAATAGGTTCTGCTGGGCTTCTCTGATGGTTTCTCCTCTGAACGCCCATTTAAGGAGCACATCCTACAGCAAAGGACAAATTAGATGGTAGTCCATTCAATAACTTCCTCGAATTCATGAATTCATTGGTGCGGGAAACGCAAAAGTGGATGTCTGGCTGTGAAGGAGAAAAACACTGGTAATGCACTCTGCTAAATCAATATTCAGAACAAGCAACGATGTCTCATGAGTCATGAATGGAAGCAAAAGAGAAGGAAAAGTTGCTGCTTTGAGAGGCACGAAGTCAGAGATGGAGGAACATACATTTAGAATGTTGTCTTTTTCAATTGAAAAGCCTGGAGAATTCCTGATCGCCGTTGTAACTTTTTAAAAAGAAGTGTTAAGCCTTGAGAAAAATCTGACTTGGGGTACTTCTTGCCTTGGGGTACTTCATGGTTATTTTGTCAATGGAGATTCACAAGGGGAGAATTTATTAGACATCCCCAAAAGGGCATCAGTGGGCAATGTGTTGGTGAGGGCAATGAGAGGAAGCAATGCTCTCAGCTGTGTTCTCTTGCTTACTGATGGAAATGGGAGTGGTGCATTGAGCATCGCACAAACTTCCTCGAAGTGTTTGCAGGATCCCTTATGTTTTGGAAGTTCACGTCCATAATGAGGAATTCCCTAAGCTTTACTATTACAAAAGACACTCCTCAATCTCTTGACTTCCTGCTTCATGAATCATGAACCTGGGGCATCTCTCATGCACTCTCTTCTATTCATGATTGGAGACGTCTCTGCCAGTTCTTCTCCTCTACAGCAAGACATACTGGTTTGCATTTCCTATACCAATGAATCCATGAATCCAAGGGAGAGTAATGCAATAGACTTCCATCTAATTTGTCCTTGGCTGAGTGCTCCTTAAATGTGTGCTGAGGAGGTGCCTCCAGACAGCAATGGCACGCATACACTGCAGTAATGACAAATGGTCCAACCTAAAAATACTACAAACAGTACGACATGAGTGTGTGAGACTATGAATCTTGCTGGTTACACTAAATACCTTGAAACCTCTTTAGGGGCTGTTCACTGCCCTCTTCTGATGTTCATCTCATCTCTCATCATGCCAAGACAATTAATACAATGATGTGTGATTTGTCGGGCTAGCCAATTTTTTGATGAGGAGTTGTTTCAAAATATGCTACAGTCTAATATAATTAATTGGATTAAAGATAAGTAATTTGATAAATTCTGGACAATGAAATAATGAAATATTTGGACATCTTTAGCCAGGAATTTCAATGAAAGATTGTTGGATTTGAGACTACAGAACAGACACAAATGTTCAATTAATGTGACTTACAATTGTTCAAGGCCAGCTTTCAAAATGTTTAAAGACATGAGGCTGAATGAAATGAAAAGAACTTGAGAGAAATATGTTTGAATCCACATTAAAAAATCATTTTGCCATTTTTATTCTGCCAGATTGGTTTGCCTGTTATATCGGGTGCTTTCCTCTGTATAATCATAGATACATGTACTGTTTGGAGCAGCTAAATCTGCAAAAATTGTTGTTTTAAATTTTATGTTGCATTGTTTGGTCTGTCTCTTTTATTCATTCGAGTAGATGCAATGACTAACAGAGCTTAAAATTGGACATTGGAATTTTTCTAAAAATAAGTGGCTCTTGATTAACTGTAACATGCTGTCGGGGCACAGTGAATCAATATTTCTGTCTTCATTCTGATGATTATATCGTTGAAATGAGAAGAGGTTCTATTATTTTTTACTTTACACTTATATCTTTCCCTAAAACCATTTGTAAAGAAAATATTATTATAAATTCTGAGATACAGCAAAAATAAACATTTCCGATTCACTCTGGCCCTGTTTCCCCTACTCCATTGCTGACTAGCTGCCACTAGCAGCTACAGTTTTTGGTTTACACAACTTTCGATTTACCAGATCATAAATTGAGTTGTAAAACAAGCTCTGAAACATGAAAAGGCAATCAATTCAGACATTCAGAAGGGAATACCATACCCATGACAGCCACAAAATTTTGTGATATTGGCTGTGACATCTTTTAAATTTCCTATTCCCTCGACATTGCATCGACCCCATCAGCTGCTACAACCTTTTCAGGCCTCCAGTGGACTGCAGCTGTGACAGACTTCATTCCCTTATTTCTGACTACATTATTGGATGTGGTTTGATTGCACAATTCTGATAACTACTTGATGACCCACAGACACCAGTTCCCTCAACATTGAATATAATATTGTGTTGATCTGGGTACAGCATGGTATCTTTGGCTCATCAAGTACTAATCAGAATTGCGTAAGTAGGCAGTGACACCACATCATCCCGTAATGCAGGCAGGATGATTGAATGAAGTCTGTCACAACTGGAGGCCCCCTGGAGGCCTGAACATGCTGAAGAGGTTGTACAGCTGATGGGGTCTCGATGTGAAGTCTTGGACTATTAAATTTCACAGGATAATCAGATGATAATGGAAATGGAAAACTCCTTGTAACTTCAAAGTTGCAAAAACAAATTGGCAATGTATTCATGGAGCTAGTGATGCCATACACATTGAATATTTCATTGATGTGGGAATGGACAATTTAAAATGTGTCAGAGCCAATATCACAAAGTTCTGCCTGTATCATCTGTTTGGCATCACTTTTCTGAATTCCAGAATAGATTCCCTTTACATGTTTCAGAGCTTATTTCAAACCACTATACATGATCTAGTAATCCAAAGTTATGTGCATACGATGAACAAAAACCTTACTTGGTATAAAAAATTCAGAGTCACTACGTATATGTAAAACTCTTAATCCCACTATGAGACTAACTATAATGGAACCAACCGTTTAATGTCTATTGAAAGGAGCAGTTTCACAATGCAGAAATGTCATCATAGACGTGCTCTGGGACCCTAGAGATACTGCTTTGGAAAATCTCAAATCACAACTGAATCACCAAATGACAACATATGAGTTCTTCACTCTTCAGGCCCAAGGTCTTCTGTCCAGCATAATAGCCCCATAAATGGACACACTCAGCATCTTCAGATCACCAATGGACCAGGCAAGTGACCTTGCAAAACTAACCAATGGCCAGACTGGCTGATGCCAGTTGTGATGCAAACATAGGGCAAAGAAAGGGCTCAGGGTGCCGGTCAGTTGTCAACTCGATAATAAGAGTTCAACATGCCTTTGATTTTTTGTTCTGAATCACTAAAGTTATTGTTCATCCTTTGTCCAGCTCATTTGCAACTGGATGAAATCCCTGAAAATAAAATCACCCTACAATCTGCTAACAAATTGCGTGGTGCTGAAATGGAACAAGATCTGAGTCGTCTGTTGCTCCACATGTATACAGAATGTACAATGCTTCCAATACAATCACAGCCACACCAGCTTGCCCATGGCCATGCATTCTGAAGCAAAGACGTAATTAGATTAGATTGTCAGACACATTTTTCTCCTGCAATGGATCTAAATTGAGTCTGTCCACAAAGCTGATGATTGATAATAACGATATTAACACGTTTGTGTCTAATCCAGAACTTGTTGATAGTTGGCAGAGTGCACTGAATCAGTGCTATTGAACTGTATTCACTTGACGCTCATCACAAGCAGAAGTTATTGAGTCCCTGTGCCTCGTTTCATGTTCTGAGAATAAATGCTTGCAAACAATAAACTATGGGCGTGACACTCCGTGCAAATGGAATGCTCAAAAGACATGGCTGGACAACGGCATCGTAAATCTGCCATGCTCCTAATAATGACAACTGGACCATATGCTATAGAAGTTTTCACCTCACATGATAGTGCTCACCAAGCTTGACTGGTGATCATTTGTGAATATGGAATAATTCAAACAGAAAAATGAATTACCATCAGATAAAGAAATGTCAACCTTGGAATTTTGATTAAAATTTTACAGAGAACAGTAGACTCTTTTTTTTTCCACAGAGCATAATCCTTGTACTTGGTAGACTTTTTTCTTATGTGGAAATCTCACCAATCTTACAAGTTTACTCTTGGCCATCCAATCTGAGTGCCCTTGGGAAAAGGAGACATTATCCACTACCTTCACAATTGCGGCATTCAAACGGCAAGCCAATTTGGTAACTCCCTCAGGACAATACAGTGAATCAACTGACTTTACAATAAATTGCACCCTTGGCAGGCCAATCTTTCCTGACATTCCTGACTATTTGGGGAGTCTGTAGAATTGAGCTTAAGTTAGGTAGGATTGAGTTTGAAATTAGCTGAACTGAGTATGGATTTTTATTTCAGAATACACTATAAATGAACTGCATTGTGCAATAACTTGTTTCACAGGGAAATGTGACCCAGAGTGGAGATTGCTTCACCTTGGTATACCCAATTACCCCCTTCATGTCTTCAGATGTCTCAATTTTACTGCAGAGGCCATTGCAATTGATTGAGTGAATGAAGAGTAAATTCAGCTCTTGAAGGTCAGTGCTGGCAATTCACAAGTGGTGTTTGATGAAACAAGACAGAGAAAGTTAAATCGTTTCACTTGCATTTAACTCATTTTAAGACTATTTTACTTCTTCATCACAAAAACTTATAAAAGGGGCCTCCAATTCAACATCTCATCGAAACAGTATCCAGGGGAGGGGGGGGTGTTTCTCAAGAGGATAACTCAGAAATTGTTTGACTCTATTCAAATGCAGGACCTTCAGCAGGCAAGCCTGAAAGCTTTGTATCCAGACCTTAACCGACTTACCAAACAGGTGGAAGGTTGTGAAATGTCCTTCAATTGAGTTGCTCGGCACCTGAGACAATTGCGTTAGTTACCAGAACAATTCTAGGAAAACCATTAGCCCATAGATGGATCAGATCACATCTATTATTACAAACTATTCTGGTGTGATGTGTAATAAAATTTTCTTCTATTAATTATACAGTCATCCTACATTGTAACTAAAGATATGATGCATTCTAGAAGCCATCAACATCATTAGGGTTATGCGAAGTATGAAAAGATTTCCCCCAGGACATTGTATAGGAGATCAGTGACTAATTGTCTTAAATAAGACTGATTGCGGAATAGATGTATATTTACTCCTAGTCTCTGTCTTGACTGCAAGCTCTACAAAAGATGTATCTGTAAACAAGACGATGCATCACATGACAAATTTTCCAACGATAGCTGATGTTCAATCTACAACTTGCAAAGTATACTCCAATATTGCAAAACCACATCCTCACCTGCAGCAGAATGTTATGTGTGGCAGAACATCCCATCATGGATTGTCTGGTGGTTTAGGGGGTCGACAATAGACAACACTAGGGTGAATCAAAGATCAGAGGAAAAAGGCTTAGCTTGCCGAACTGAAGCCAATAACCTCTAACTCTGCTGAGCTAAAAAGGCCTTGAGCTACCAATAGCAGCCTGCCAAATACTTGGTGACCACTACAGCTTCTTTAAAACCATGAATTTTGCTATCTTTAAAAAATCCTTTTTCTCAGTTAGCTATGATTAACGTAGGTCAGGTAATCTCAGGCAGTCCATTTTCAATTTAGTAACCTAACAAATTTTTTTGGTATAAATAACGTGGTAAATTAATGCCAAGAAATTATTATGTGAGACTGAAATTATTTTTTGGGAGCAAGTTGGGTGTAAAACTTGTGCTGTCGAGCAAAAGCTTTTCAAAATGTCCATTATTATGGTAAGATTTCTGGACAGAAGACTTGATGCTATGCATTTTTAAAATACTGGATCAAAGCCATACCGATCAGCAAATGGGACAATAAATTAAATATTTTTATTAAATCTGATGGAAAATCACCAAAAATTGTAAATACCAGAAACAGAGATGCAGGATGTGGCGAAGCTCCCGGTATTGTGTCCTCCCTAAGGGACACACAATGAAATTTCCGATATACAATTCACCAAAATTCTGACATTGCCATGACATAACAACTTTGCAGAGATTGAGATGTACCCATTAGTTCTTAACTTTGAGGCACATTTGACATATATAATTTTTGGCAATCGGTTGGTGTGCTTATGAAACAAGAAAAGCCTGACTTGACTATACTTACAACTGAAATAAATATCCTCAAATAAAAACAATACAAAACACTAAAGATATGTTTAACGCGATATTTCTGGTTAAGTGTTTAAAGATTGCAAAGGACAGGGCACACTCTCACAAAGTGACCCTGTCCTGGAAATGGTTAAACGATGCAAATTAAGTCAGCAATTGTCTCGTCATGTAATCAAATGGAGCAGATCGATCATTTATCCAGCTAATGTGATTGATTGAAGAGCACCAACTTGCTCACACTGATTCAGCATCTGTGAGTGGAATTCTTGACAAGTTAACTCCACTGCTACAATGAACAAGTTCCCTGGTAGTGCAAGGGTGAAAATTGAGTGATTAGTGGGTCCCATGAGACTCCAAGACTACAGTAAATCACTACATTCTGCGCCAGACTAGATAATTGATGTAGTCAATGATTTATTGAGAAGTGGAACACCCAGTATTCTCTTATAATTTTCTCTAGGAAACTGCTATTTATGCCAGATAATAATATTGAAAAGAACGATGATAGTTCGAGTATATAACAATGGTAAAAAACTAAATTTAAGCAAAGAATATTGTCTGCAAGGAACCTGGAGGATGATAAGGCACAGACCACTCAGATGGATTAACTTTGTCTGGCGAATTTTTGGAGTGTTTATTCAGCCCGGGCACTGGCAGTGATTATGACAGCAACACCTATCATCAGGGTGACATGAACAAGACCATTTAAAGAGGTTTCAACAATGATTTTATAATCAATGTACAAGAGACATTAAACTTATCAGCCATGTGAAGAAAGTCAGTTCAATTATTCAGAATTGGTATTCATCGATTCGTTAGTAAGGGGGATGCAAATTAAAATTTTTTTAAAATCTGTCATCATTCTCAGAAGATTTAGTATTGAGAGCAAACAGTGATGTCTCAAGGGATGAATGGAAACCAGTGAACAAAAATGAAGCTGATAAGCGAAGTTGGAGGTCACGGATGGTGCAGCATTTGGATTGATGCCTTTTTTAAGGAACTTCACAGTGGTTTTCCAAACAGGATGTGTCTTCCTAGCCATCAATATTTCAGTCCTTGTATGATGCTTACCCTCCTGGCACAATTGCATCAGTGGTTACTGGAATACATCGGAGACTATCTCCCCCCCCCCAATTCAATTGCTCATTGGTCCCTTATAGTGGTTGTTGGCGAATTCTCCCTTGGCAAATGAGAAGGATGAAAGAACCATGAAATCCAAGGCCAGGTGAAGTGGTCAGGACAGGGGATTTACAATGATGGCATTTGTGGTCTCGTTCATTGTAAATTACAGGGCAAATCTCATTCACTTAGCCACATAAACCAATCAAATGACTGGCCTTGACACTGGCTCTGTCATACCAGGCCAACAAGGAAGGCACGTGCTAGTTTAGCTTTTCTGACTAAGGATATATGTGCAGTCTGTGGTGTTGTGGTGAACTTGAGGGTAAATGGGAGTCATGGCTGCAGTGGAAGAGGCCAGTAACAGCGATCTCTTGTTAAGATATCTCATGCAAGATGTCACAAGAGAAATATCAAGATCCATGGTAACATAGGGTCATCTGGATCTCATAATTATACTGAAACAAAACAAAATTGGAGAAGAGATGCGGTATGTATGATATATGTATGATATATATAAATGATAAAACCATGCCTTTGACTTTCTTTTGCGCTTCTGTACTCAGTTAATTATTATGTTATGCCATGCAGATGATAGAGGCAGAACTTTGTGATATTGGCTGTGAAACATTTTAGAATTCCCATTCCCTAAACATTGAATATTGCATCGATGCGGGAACTGGTATCTTTGAGTCATGAACTAGTAATCAGATTTTTGTAAGCAGGCAGTGACACCATATCATCTATTACTGCGGCCAGGAATGATGGAATGAAGTCTGTCACAGCTAGAGGCCCATTAGAGGCCTAAAGAGATTGTAGCAGATGATGGGGTCTCGATGTGAAGTTTTGGGCTATTTAAAATTTCCCAGAATAATGGAAAAGGAATACTCCTTGAACCTTCAAAGATGCAGAACAAATTGGCATTGTATTCATAGGGCTAGTGTTGCTTTACACAGAATATTGCATTGATGCAGGAACTGGTATTTGTGGATTATCAAATAGTTATCAGAATTTTGCAATCACACCACATCATCCATCAATGAAGTCAGAAATAAGGGAATGTCACAGCTAGGGTCTACGGGTCTGAGGAGCTGATGGGGTCTCGATGTGAAGTCATGGGCCATAGCTAATCTCCTTACTATACACTATGCCTGAAGGTATGAAATTTTGCCAAGATATAATGGAAAAGGAATATTGCTCTAACTTCCAAATCCACACCATAGAGGAACAAAGTACTCCTTGAGCAATGTTTTGAGCTAAAACTTGTGTACAGACAGATGTCGAAACAGCACACAAAACGAAATGTTTTGTCTATTTTGTTGATGCTTACTCCAAACGCATTGGAAGAGGGCATCTAAGTTAAGTTAGGATGAACACTAAAACCTTTCTGTTAAATTGTGTTTATGGGGAGATATAAATCACGGCTCAGGCTGCCAATCTAATGACAGATCTGGTGCTTGCCTCTGGTGACTGGCATATGGCTTCGGCTGTCATGGATTTTGAAGAATTTGTTCTTTTGGAAAAACTGCTTTTGTTTTGGCAAGTTAGGTTTAGACTATGTTGTTGCTTCTATTGATATCCCCTGCTCATCCTCGGTATATTTCTGCTTCTTCTCTTAAGATCCAGGTGACACTTTTCTGAGCAATGATGATGTACTGTTCCTGTTATGGTTCTCTTGGAGCTCAAGATCTTGCAGAACATTATCTTGACAAGAGATCTCTTCTCAAGCTATCAGGCTCCTCCCTCTTTTTAATACTATCACTTCCCCCATATTCAACCCCATCAACAGCCAATCCACATCTGGCCAGACAGGCTAAACAAGGTGTCCTCCTCATTTGCCTGTTGTAAGAGAGCTAGTGTCAAGGCCAGTCATTTGATAGGTTTATGTGGCTAAATGAATGAGATTTGCCCTGTAATTTGCACTAAACGAGACCACAAATGCCATCATTGTAAATCCCCTGTCCTGACCACTTCACCTGGCCTTGAATTTCATGGTTCCTTTGTCAATATTCATTTGCCAAGGGAGAATTTACCAGAAGTCACTAAAGGGGCACCAGTGCGCAATGCATTGAAGGACTTCCCAGGAGGAATTGTGCTCTGAACTGTGTTCTGGTAACTACTGATATCATTCTCCCTGGGCAAATTTCTTAGAGGCCAAGTCCAGGTAATCGGAAAAAGAGCTTTAAATTCACCACCATGAAAAGTTGTGATCAATGCTTCTCCATGTTATACTTCTTGTCCTATAAACCTGCAGCATCTGTTGTTCACTTACTTCCTTTCATTATATTACCAGTGACATTACTGTGTGCTGTGAAGTGTCATTCTTTATATCAATTGATGGATTCTGGAATCTTACATGGATCAATTCAATTGACCTCCATCTTATTTCCCCTTAGCAGCATAAAATGCTCTTTGTATTAAGTAACATTAATAGATATACATTCCCTAAATTTTTGTTCCTGTCATATTTCCTTAGGAATATTACCAATTTCCATATTTATCTTTTATTTTGGTACTTGTAATTGAGACTAGGTAACAGTCATTCGCTTTTGTTGCTTTTGTTCAATCTCTTAATTCTTTCAAAGATCCCATTTTTAACTTGCTCAGAATGATTTTGGTCGCAGATAACTCCGAAGGCCATCAAATTTTTAAATTTCAAAGGCATAATCCTGGTTCCTGTACCTCAGAAAATGACAGATATATCTTCACACCTCCAATTTTCTTCTCAATTTCACCAAATGTCACAGTTGGAGTACATGAAATCTGAAATTACCAAATTTTGCATACCATTGCCAACTATCTTTGGTCAATTGCCTAAATCAGACTGGAAAGTGCTTCGTTGTTAATAAAATCATTACAGCTTTGATCAAACTGCAGCCAAGTCTCGGTATGGTGAAGTAATTTATGAAAAAGGCCCGGGGTCTCATGGCACCCACTAATCACTGTATCCCCACTCGTCTCAGGCCACCTTGTACATCATGTGAGCAGAGGGTTTATCCCCAGAGAAGTCTCCTCACTGACACTTAATTAGTTCGAGAAGTTTTTGTGGCTCAATCAATTGGTTTAGCTGATCAATGATTGATCTGCTCAATTTGATTTCTTAATGAGAGGGTCCCTCAGTAAATCTGCACCACATAGCAATTTCTAAAACAGGATAACCTTAGCATTGGCTTTAAGATTTGGTAAACCATGATGTAGCCTTTTTTGCCCACCGGTATACTACCTGATGATGCTTGTCATAATTTGCACACTAGGCCTATATAATTATCACAGAAGCACGGAGTCAGACAGATAGATGAGCAGATAGACAGATAGACAGATAGATAGATAGATAGATAGATAGATAGATAGATAGATAGATAGATAGATAGATAGATATGAAAATTGCATCCCTCTAAGCCCAGTTTGGGGCACTCATGAGGGTTGATTGATGGAGAGAGAGCAACAGTCTTCAGCATGTCAGATGTTTGTCCCATGTGAGGGATCTTTTACTTGCCCAGCGGAGACACTGATACAAGAGCCACCCAGTGTCATCCAAACAACTTCCATAGCAATGCTATGCACAACTATACGGGTAAAGCATGACATGATCAGACATTTCTGTGTCTATGCTTTTAACTTCGAACAGCAATGATGCTTGAACCTGTTTGAATTAAATGATCATTTAACCTTTCTGTAGAAGTTATCAGGACAACAAGTTAGTTTTGCACGAATGATGAATATTCCTCTCTTCCCGCAGGATTTGATTAAGCGCCTCACAGATGAGGATTAAACCTTCTATAGCAATGACGACCATGTCATGTATCTTTTTTGAAACAATTCAGACTACATCATGCTAAAAGTGGTTGTGGCCCTGAGACTAATTCAAGGAATTATTGTCGAAGCTCCCACCAGACACTGCTAGGCCTTCAGTCAACTTTCAGTGCCAGTCCTTGATTGCCTAACAGGCTTCCAGGGTGTCTGTTGGTAGAGACGACACACTTTATTTTAGTATTATTAGTTGGTCTGGTGGCTGCTGCTCTCCCAGTACTATTCTTAGCAAATACATCCTGACATAAATTCCGCAGAGCCAATGGTTAAATTTGTTTATTCAAATTTTGATTGCTAATTTAACTCCATATCATTCCCTTGGTTGCAAAATGTCCAATTACCCTGCACTAGCCCTGGTACCGGTCAAATGAAGTGACAACTTCAATTCAATTTTAATTACAAAATAAGTTATTAGCTCCAGATAACTTACTTCTGTGGCTCGATACTCATGAACTTTCCGAGATAGCATGTCCCAAAAATAGTTTAGAATGATCCAAAATATAGTTTATAGCACAGATATGCAAAAAAAATTGGTCGCTAACAGCCTTTTAAAAAAAATATTTGAGATTATGCACAAGAAAGTCAGTTCATCCAAACCTGAAAAACAGATTTTTAAATGTTTTACTGTGAAGTTTCAAGTTTTCCTTGCTATTCCGTGGTCATGCATCCCATATTATACAATGAAGCATGAAATTAAAGAAAACCCTTGAAGAGAAAAGCTGATTGCAATTTCAAAGAGATATATTTAGTTTAAAGGACTTTCCAAGGGTCTCGGAATAAAAGTTTCGATTTTGACAATTTTAACTTTATTTATAAACCATAGTGCTAAAAAAATTGACTAGATAGGATTTTTTAACTCTTTGTCATTTACTTCCAAAAATACTAGGGAACAATATGATAATACAGACAACCCTTCCTACCACCCTTTAAATTGATATACAATTTTTTTTATTACGAAGTCATTTTTGAGAAATTAGACCTGCTTAAGGAAAATCGCCTGTAAAAATGTTCTATTCTCAGTATCAAGCTGAAACTCCGGCGGTTTGTAGTACTCATCATAGTGCTTCAAACGGGAAGTCTATAACCCCAATAGAAGTGGCGCAATTGGCAAACGAAGCGGCCGACACTTGAAATTCTCAGAATTAAAAAAAGATGACAGCAGAGATCAGCTGCAATGGTGACGTTACGACAGATAGAGCTGCCTGGCTGCGCGTGAATGTGCGCCAACTACCACTTCACATGAGTAGCGAGCCACCTTAAATTACAATAAAAATTTGTGTGGAGCTTGGAGACCTCTTGAAGATGAAATGTAGTACCACTATTGAGAGGCCACTCAGTTTGAACTTAATATATATATATTAAAGTTGTTTTTTTTAAAGACAAACAAGCAGTGTTTTCTTCAAGAATAGTTAAGTTTGGTTTAGTAGGTACTCTGGACTCAGGTCCTTAGCTAAGGCTTCTGGCCCTCGGAACTTAATGACCCAAAAGATTTTGTTCTAAGTGTTCAATTCTGGACTCAGGTCCTTAGACCTCTGTTTCCAGAATGTAAGCATATTAGCCAGTTTCATTTTCTATCTCAATAGTCCACAGAACAGCAGGGTTCATACCTCATAGGCTGCTCACCAGAGGTTTGAACTCAGCGCAAAAAATTGAGAATTCCACGGAAAGTTTTCTCAGGGCTACTCCAGTAGGAAAAAGAAGTCAAACTGAGAAAAAGCGAGATAGAACTGAGAGTTACTGTGGAGGATAACTGTAAGCTGCGGTGGTCACCATACATTTGGTTGGTAGCTATATGAGGCTCAAGGCCAGGTTTAGCTCAGCAGAGTTATAGTTATTGGCTACAGTCTGGCCAGCAAAGTCTCTTTGCTCTGATCTTTAATTCAACCTCAAGTTGCCTCTTGACAATCGCCTCACCCACCAGACAACACTTGATGGGATGCCCTGAGGCATATCATGGCATAATTATAATCATATCAGATTCTGGCGTGTTGCTTTACTGAATGTGTGGCTCTCCTTCAAATATTGCACCCTGTATCAGACGATTCTGACCTGATAGTTACCCTCCTTTCCAGATAAAATCTTACGACTGTGTGAAGCGCACTTTCCAGATAAAATAATATATATATAATCTTTTATTGACATCTTCATATCATAACAGATACATGTGTCATCTTAAAGATAAAACGCAAAATGCAAAGCAAAAAATATATCACTTAGTCTACTCTAACTGCTAATTATAGCAATTTTACAGTAAGAAATGGAATAACTTTAGATGGGAATCAGAATATTTTACATATATAATAATAATAATATGGATTTATATAGCGCTAATTTCAGTAAACTGCTCATCAGCGCTTTTTCAGGTCAAATCACGAGTAGGAATTCTGAAACAAATGAGTTTTTAGATTCTTCTTAAAGTTCTCTAGTGTCTTTGCAGTTCTCACTTTTTCAGGCAGACTATTCCAAAGCTTTGGTGCAGCATAGGAAAATGCCCGGTCTTCAAACTTATTTTTGTTGAATGGGGCAGGTTCTGCTAACAGCAATTTGTTGTTGCTTCTGAGGTTATGTTCTTGTTGAGATTTCAGTTTAATGAGGTCATGAATGTATTGTGGCGCCTGATCGTTTACTGCCTTCCATGTTGTTGTCATCAATTTGAACTGAATTCTTGCTGAGATTGGTAACCAGTGCAGTTGTTTCCTACTCTGACTGACACTGTCATGTTTTCTCAATCTCTCAATTAATCGAACTGCCGAGTTTTGAGCAACCTGAAGCTTGTTCAACAATCGACCGGCTGTGCCATACAGCAGTCCATTTCCGTAATCCAAATGAGGAGTGACAAGAGCATTTACTGCAGTTTTGACAACATCCTTGTCAAGGTTTTTTCTGAGTTTTGATAGGTTTCTTAAGTTGAAGTATGCATTCCGACACATTTTGTTGATGTGTTTCTCCATGGTCATATTTTTGTCTAAGAGCACACCTAAGTTGCGAACATGGTCTGCTGTTTTGATTTCAACATTGTCGACATTGATGGATGACATTTGAAGTTTCTTCAGTTGGTTTGGTGCTCCAATCATCAGAAGTTCAGTTTTATCTCCATTGTTGCACAGCTTGTTGTCATGCAAGAAATTTCTGATTTCAGCAATACAATTTTCCATTTTCTGTTTTGCCTGTTCTTGACCCAAAAAGGTTGGTTTAAATGAAAGAATAAGTTGCTCATCGTCAGCATACTTCTGATCATGTACTTGATTTCTTTGAGCAACTTCACTGACTGGGGCAACATAGGAGTTGAATAAGATTGGACCAAGTTTGGAACCTTGAGGAACTCCAAAATTTAACGGAAGTTTTCTTGATGTTTTGTCATTTATAACCACTGACTGTGATCTTTCAGAAATGTAGGATTTGAACCATCTCAGAGCTGCACCCTGCACACCATATCTGTTACGCAGTCTGTCCAGCAAAATGTCATGATCAATTGTGTCAAATGCAGCAGACAGGTCTAATAATACAAGCATTGTCACTTCTCCATTACTCAGATTTAACATAATGTCATTATGGATTTTCATTAAGAGGGTTTCTGTGCTATGAAATTGTTTGTAAGCTGATTGTTTTTCATCGTCAAGTTTGTTCTGAGTGAGATAATTAACATACTGTTTGATTACAGCACTCTCTATAATTTTGCTCAGGAAAGAAAGGTTTGACACTGGCCGATAGTTCTTTTTGATCAGTTCAAGCCCCTCTTTCTTCAGAAGTGGTTTTACAAGTGCATGTTTCAGTTCATGGGGCATTTCTCCAAGTGTTAATGACATGTTTACAATTTTTGTTATGACTGGCAGAAATTCATCAAGGCATTCAAGGAGTAGCCATGTTGGCATAGGATCCAGCTGACAGTGCTTGACAGGCATATCAGTGATCAGTTTCTTAACTTCTTCTTCTGACAGAGCCTTGAACTGATGTAGTTTGTGACTAGGCTTGGTTAGGGAAGAATCAACCACGCTTCCAGTTCTCAAATCAAACTTTGATCTTATGGTTTTGATCTTTTCATCAAAAAAGTTGTTGAAGTCATTTGCCAGTTCTGTATCATTAGAGTGGTGGGGTAAAGGTAGATCTTGTTTTCTGTTAAGGTGAGAATTGAGGAGTTTGAACATCGCTTTAGAATTTCCTTTTGTAGCTTGAATTTTGGACCTGAGATCATCTGACTTAAGCTGATTAAGCTTTTCATTGAGTGCATTTCGTTTTTCTTTGAAGTTATTCCAGTCTTTTTCAAGACCAGTTCTTCGCCATTGCTTCTCTGCTTTTCTCTTCTCTTTCTTAAGGGGTTTTATATCTTGATTTGTTAATGGGTTTGGTTTGCGTACTGTCACACATTTGGTATTAACAGGGGCATGTTTGTCAAAAATCTGTTCAGTTGAATTGTAGAGCATCACCAGTTTATTGTATTGTATTGTATTGTATTGTATTGTATTGTATACTATCAGTCATGCACTGCAATGCAGGCACGAAATTTGTGGTGAGCCTTCCACAATGATACAGCTCAGGGCAGCCATAGTACGGCGCCCATGGGCAGAGATAAGGGGAACATTGCCCAAGGTTCCCATGCCATAGCATTCTCTAGTGTTGGTGACCGCCGTATGATGATGAGTGATGAGGAGACTGTGAGTCTGGTACATACCCTATTAATTCAGGGATGTCCAGGGTCTTTCAGTTGCCCCAGCACAGAACACTGGATACAACCCGCCTCCATTTAATGTCCCATGGGCTCGGACCAAATTGAGTTCCAGGAGTGGGAGTCGAACCCAAGACCTCATAGCCAGTGGTAGCACAAACAAGCGCCTTTAACCATTAGGCCACGGGGAACTCTTATTAGGCCACGGGGAACTCTTATTAGGCCACGGGGAACTCTTATTAGGCCACGGAGAACTCTTATTCAAGTAGACTGATCGATTATGATGCTGAATCTTTTGTGACAGATGCTGCTCAATATCTTTTTTGAATTTAGATATATTTATGCTGCGGGTTTTCCTGAAAGCAATCTCCTTCTGTGGATTCTTCCCTTTCTTGATGTCGATGTCAAAGAGGATACAGTGATGGTCTGATAGTAAATCACCAACAGCACAATCTTTGAGCGCTGTTATTTTGTTGGTTATTACTAAATCAAGTGAGTTGCCATCCTTGTGTGTTGGTGAAGTAACATGTTGTACAAGATCAAACATTTCAAGAATATTGTTGAATTGGATAACTCTGGAATCATATGGTTTGTTTACATGAAAGTTGAAGTCTCCAGTTATTATAGTTTCATTGTGGTTAGTCTGATAATGGGATAGGAAGTTGGTAAATTCATTGAAGAATTCTGAAATGCTGTATTTGTTCTTATTTGAGGGTTCAGGCCTGTACACCAAGAGTATGGTAACTATTCTTCCATTTAATTGCAACTGAATTTCCATGTGCTCAAAAGTTTTCGTTTTCATGCTTTCCTTTTTTGTGGCTCGTATGCCGGTTTTAACAATGCATCCAACTCCACCTCCTGGTCTGCCTTCACGTGGTGAGTCCAGATAAAAATATTCTCCATTTCTTTGTAGTTCGCCAATTTCAACTCTGTCATCTGCTTTTAGCCAGGTCTCAGTGAAAAGAAAGACGTCAAGACCGAATTCATCTCTGAAGTCCTTCACTATCTGTGTTTTTTGTCGCAGGCTTTGAGCATTCCATAGGCATACTTTTACGGTCTGAGATTCATTTTTATTGGGAGGCTTTCTGGAATTGTCTGACCCTTGTAGGTCAGTTTTAGCTACATTTTCTAATTTATTTCTTTGCTCTCTTACAGTCGGAGCAGTTTTGGATTTTTGTTTCATTGTTAGACGTAAAACGTGCCCATTTTTCAAATCTTTTAATCCTGTGCGCACCACATCAGAGTACAGCATGATTGGCTTGGACATATTTAAGCTGTAGTCAACCTTGTTCAAAGTTGATGCGTACAGACAATGCAAGCAAGTATATCAATCAGGCAGGTTGGGCTTGATTCGCAAGTGTTACGCAAAGGCAACAAGCAAGTTGGTAAGTCAGGCAGGGTGGCAACACAAGCAAGTTTATTTGTAAGGCAAGTCAGCTGGTTCAATTCAGTTTGTTTTGTTTTGCAAGTGCTATTTATAGTCACACACACAAGCAAGTTTCTTAGGCAAGTTGGCTGGTTCAGGTTAGTTTGTTTGGCAAGCTGACTGGTTCAAATTAGTTTGTTTGGCAAATTGGCTGGTTCGCAAGTGCTGCTTATAGGCAACACAAGCAAATTAGTTTGTTTGGCAATTTGGCTGGTTCAAATCAGTTTGTTAGGCAAGTTGGCTGGTTGAAGTTAGTTTGTTTGGCAAGTTGGCTGGTTTGCAAGTGCTACGTACAGGCAACACAAGCTTGTTAATTTGTTAGGCAAGTTGGCTGGTTGAAGTTAGTTTGTTTGGCAAGTTGGCTGGTTTGCAAGTGCTACGTACAGGCAACACAAGCTTGTTAATTTGTCAGGCAAGTTGGCTGGTTGAAGTTAGTTTGTTTGGCAAGTTGGCTGGTTTGCAAGTGCTACGTACAGGCAACACAAGCAGGTTAGTTTGTTAGGCAAGTTGGCTGGTTGAAGTTAGTTTGTTTGGCAAGTTGGCTGGTTTGCAAGTGCTACGTACAGGCAACACAAGCTTGTTAATTTGTTAGGCAAGTTGGCTGGTTGAAGTTAGTTTGTTTGGCAAGTTGGCTGGTTTGCAAGTGCTACGTACAGGCAACACAAGCAGGTTAGTTTGTTAGGCAAGTTGGCTTGTTGAAGTTAGTTTGTTTGGCAAGTTGGCTGGTTTGCAAGTGCTACGTACAGGCAACACAAGCTTGTTAATTTGTTAGGCAAGTTGGCTGGTTGAAGTTAGTTTGTTTGGCAAGTTGGCTGGTTTGCAAGTGCTACGTACAGGCAACACGAGTAGGTTAGTTTGTTAGGCAAGTTGGCTTGTTGAAGTTAGTTTGTTAGGCAAGTTGGCTGGTTTGCAAGTGCTACGTACAGGCAACACAAGCAGGTTAGTTGGCTGGTTTAAGTTAGTTTGTTAAGCAAGTTGTCTGGTTAAGCTTAGTCTGTCTGGCAAGTTGGCTGGTTTGCAAGTTTTATTTACAGGTATCACAAGTGGTGTATTATAAACACCAGTAAACCAATACAGAAACAATTGAAAAGAAAAAGTTTGAAGTTATTAATTAGAACACAAAATATGAAGGTAGTAATTTATGCTATATATCTCATCAATATAGGTAGTAATCACGAATAGAGTGATTAAGCTTGCAAAAACAGAGTAGAAACAAAAACTGAAGTACACAAAGGTGTAGATATGTATTTGTTGAAGTTGAGGGTTTGCTGTCTGCTTGGCTATGTTCTTGGAGGCTGTTGGTTCTTGGCAGTGTGTTGAGCTCTTCAAATTCAAATTCCCGAAAAATAATGCTGTCAAGTGTTGTGGTAAGTGTCTGGAGTACTATATGAGTGCTGAAGATAAAAAATATGAGAATGAGAAAGGTTTAGAGGTGCAAAAACGAAGGTACAATGAGCGAAAATGGGCGAAAATTGGGGTCCCAACAATGTGTATTGAGAGCAGGAAACGAAGTGAGAGAGAAAAAGATTTTGCACTAAAATCACATGGAAATAGCACAAAAACAGTAAATAACAGGTAAGAAACACTTTACCGACAATCACACACAATAACAGCAGTTAAATAAGCCCAGAGCTTCTTTAAAAGATGAAAATATCCACTGCTGATTTTTCACTGTGCTCACAGCCAGAAGCGCCACCTGTTGTTCATCATTTTTGTACATATATTCAATATGCCATAAATGGCTTAATATCATTTTGTTTTTAAAAAGGTGATATTTTACATATTTTTTATAAATATTTCATTTAGGATGGTCCCAGTCAAATCCCATTAGAGAAGTGATAATTATTGTTCTTATAGAAATATAATTCAAAAATATTAAACAAAATAATCAGTACAGTAGTTATGCAATATCATCACCCAAACAATAAATTCTTTTCCAGAGCTGTGTGCACAAACTCTGTAAGGGAAATGTAAGGCATGGTATTAGCAGTTTATGTCATAGTCAGGATATTCTGGCTGTCATAAAATGCTTTAATGGCCCCGGCACGCACTAGCGGCAACTGCTAAATGTAATTGCATCAGAGTCCTGGCATAGGTTGATAGACATTTACATAAATTAACAGTCTTCAATTTAATAAGATGCTAATATGCTTATCAGATCAGAAGATAGGAACCCATTGCAAAAGTTTCATTCATTCTTCATTTTAGGCCTATATTATCCCATAATTTTGTTGAGGTTAGAACCTAAGGCTTTTTTCTGACATTATCAATTTGTATTTACATTTATTACTTTACACAAGAACTCTGTTGTTGGGACAGTATTAAAATCACATTTTAGAAGGCTGTGCAATGTGCATTTCATTTTCTACCTCGCCAGATCTGCATGTCATCTGGTGATACGGTGATGTTGTAAAATGTCCAAGCAAATTTGCTCAATGAGCTTGATGTTTGTTTGTTTGTTTGTGCTTGACGCCTCTGCAGCACCTTGGTGGGCTATATCGAGGCAGGTGACCGCCGTATGATGATGAGATGAGAAGACTGTGAGTCTGGCACATACCCTACTAATTCAGGGATGCCCAGGGTCTTTCAGTTGCCCCAGCATAGAACACTGGATACAACCCCCCTCCATTTAATGTCCCATGGGCTCGGACCAAAGTGAGTTCCCGGGGTGGGATTTGAACCCACACCCTCAAAGCCAGTTGACAAGCGCACTTACCAATTAGGCCACGGGGGATCTCTCAATGAGCTTGAAGCACAAACCAACATACCACAGCGTTCTATGTGTTGGGTATGATTTTTAAAAAAATTTACAGCTGGTGATTGACAACAACAATATTTATGAGTTTGAGTTTAACCCAGAACTTAGTAATAGTAGTTGGCCGAGTTCTGAGGATCAGTGTAACTGTACTGTTTTCAAAATGTCAGACAAGGCTTGTCAGAAGCAGTTGATATTGTTGACACAGTTAATTACTCCCGGAGTCAAGTACCATGTTGTGAGAATATTTGCTTGCAAACAATAAATTATGGGCGTGACAATCCGTGCAAATGGAATGCTCAAAAGACATGGCTGGACAATGGCATCGTAAATCTGCCATGCTCCTAATAATGACAACTGGACCATATGCTATAGAAGTTTTCACCTCACATGATAGTGCTCACCAAGCTAGACTGGTGATCATTTGTGAATATGGAATAATTCAAACAGAAAAATGAGTTACCATCAGATAACGAAGTGTCACCCTTGGAATTTTCATTAGAATAGTTGACATTCTACAGAGAACAGTAGACACTTTCCTCTGAGCATAATCCTTCTACTTGGTAGACTTTTTTCTTATGTGGAAATCTCACCCATTTTACAAGTTTACTCTTGGCCATCCAATCTGAGCGCCCTTGGGAAAAAGGAGACATTATCCACTGCCTTCACAATTGCTGCATTCAAACGTCAAGCCAATTTGGTAACTCCCTCAGGACAATACAGTGAATCAACTGACTTTACAATGAATTGCACCCTTGGCAGGCCAATTCAATCTTTCCTGACATTCCTGACTATTTGGGAAGTCTGTAGAATTGAGTTTAAGTTAGGTAAGATTGCATTTGAAAAGAAAACTAAACTGAGTATGGATTTTTATTTCAGAATACATGTACACTATAAATGAACTGCATTGTGCTATAACTTGTTTCACAAGGATATGTGACCCTGAGTTGAGATTGCTTCACCTTGGTATTCCCAATTACCCCCCTTCATGTCTGCAGATGTCTCATTCTTATTGCAGAGACCATTGTAATTCATTGAGTGTATGAAGAGTAAATTCAGCTCTTGAAGGTCAGTTCTGGCAATTCACAAGTGGTGTTTGATGAAACAAGACAGAGAAAGCTAAATCATTTCACTTGCATTTACCTCATTTAAAGACTATTTTACTTCTTCATCACAAAAACTTATAAAAGGGGCCTCCAATTCAACATCTCATCGAAACAGTATCCAGGGGAAGGGGGGGGGGGTGTTTCTCAAGAGGATAACTCAGAAATTGTTTGCCACACTCTATTCAAATACAGGACCTTCAGCAGGCAAGCCTGAAAGCTTTTTATCCAGACCTTAACCGACTTACCAAACAGATGGAAGGTTGTGAAATGTCCTTCAATTGAGTTGCTCGACACCTGAGACAATTGCGTTAGTTACCAGAACAATTCTAGGAAAACCATTAGCCCATAGATGGATCAGATCACATCTATTATTATAAATTATTCTGGTGTGATGAGTTATAAAATTTTCTTCTATTAGTTATACAGTCATTCTACATTGTAACTAAAGATCTGCATTCTAGAAGCCATCAACATCATTAGGGTTATGCAAAGTATGAAAAGATTTCCCCCAGGACATTGTATAGGAGATCAGTGACTAATAAATAAGACTGATTGCGGAATAGATGTATATTTACTCCTAGTCTCTGTCTTGACTGCAAGCTCTACAAAAGATGTATCTGTAAACAAGACGATGCATCACATGACAAATTTTACCAACGATAGCTGATGTTCAATCTGCAACTTGCAAAGTACTCCAATATTGCAAAACCACATCATCACCTGCAGCAGAATGTTATGTGTGACAGAACATCCCATCATGGATTGTCTGGTGGTTTAGGGGGTCGACAATAGACAACCTTAGGCCTAGGGTGAATTAAAGATCAGAGGAAAAAGGCTTAGCTTGCCGAACTGAAGCCAATAACCTCTAACTCTGCTTAGCTAAAAAGGCCTTGAGCTACCAATAGCAGCCTGCCAAATACTTGGTGACCACTACAGCTTCTTTAAAACCATGAATTTTATTCTCTTTAAAAAATCTTCTGCTCATTTTGCTATGGCC
The DNA here is from genome assembly GCA_026936325.1 of Platynereis dumerilii. Classification (NCBI taxonomy): domain Eukaryota; kingdom Metazoa; phylum Annelida; class Polychaeta; order Phyllodocida; family Nereididae; genus Platynereis; species Platynereis dumerilii. The sequence goes on along the minus strand of JAPTHN010000002.1, from coordinate 23,176,282 downwards.
AACGCAGGCCAGGTAATTTCAGGCAGTCCATTTTCGATTTAGTAACCTAACAAATTTTTTTGGTAAAAATAACGTGATAAATTAATTGCATTTGCTAATCATCAGATGTCGCTGCTTCTCCAGCCCTCCAAATTCCTTTCGTTAGATGGCGCCAGTTATCTCGATTTTGTGCTAATCTTCTTAAAACTTCCAGGTCTTGCTTCTTGCTAAATTTAAGTTTACGGCAATAATTATGGTCTCTTGAAATTAAGTTGCTGTGATAATACTTGTTCAAGTCATTTTTCAACACTTGGGGTAAATCAGTTCTTGGTTTTCCTTTAAATCCTTTTTCTTTTCTTGGTATGAAGTACAGTTCCATTGCTTTATTAGCTGGTAATTCCTGGTCTCTTCTAAGTATGTGTCCAAATAGTTCCCATCTTGCCTTTTTCATCGTAATCGATAAGGGGATTTCTTCTGTTTTTTCATATAATAAATTAATGCCAAGAAATTATTATGTGAGACTGAAATTATTTTTTGGAAGCAGCAGCCACAGAGCAGTGCTGCAAGGTTGGGTGAAAAACTTGTGCTGTCGAGCAAAAGCTTTTCAAAATGTCCATTATTATGGTAAGATTTCTGGACAGAAGACTTGATGCTATACATTTTTAAAATACTGGATCAAAGCCATACCGATCAGCAAATGGGACAACAAATTAAATATTTTTATTAAATCTGATGGAAAATCACCAAAAATTGTAAATACCAGAAACATGAGATGCAGGATGTGGCGAAGCTCCCGGTATTGGGTCCTCCCTAAGGGACACACAATGACATTTCTGACAATCAATTCACCAAAATTCTGACATTGCCATGACATGACAACTTTGCAGAGATTGAGATGTACCCATCGGTTCTTAACTTTGAGGCACATTTGACATATATAATTTTTGGCAATCGGTTGGTGTGCTTATGAAACAAGAAAAGCCTGACTTGACTATACTTACAACTGAAATAAATATCCTCAAATAAAAACAATACAAAACACTAAAAATATGTTTAACGTGATATTGCTGGTTAAGTGTTTAAAGATTGCAAAGGACAGGGCACACTCTCGCAAAGTGACCCATTCCTGGAAATGGTCAAATGATGCAAATTTAGTCAGCAGTTTTCTCGTCATGTAATCAAATGGAGCAGGTCGATCATTGATCAAGCAGAAGTGATTGATTGAAGAGCACCGACTTGAGCTAACTTGCTCACACTGATTCAGCATCTGTGAGTGGAATTCTTGACAAGTTAACTCCACTGCTACAATGAACAAGTTCCCTGGTAGTGCAAGGATGAAAATTGAGTGATTAGTGGGTCCCACGAGACTCCAAGACTACAGTAAATCACTTCATTCTGCGCCAGACTAAATAATCGATGTTGTCAATGCTTTATTGAAAAGTGGAACACCCAGTATTCTCTTATAATTTTCTCTAGGAAACTGCTATTTATGCCAGATAATAATATTGAAAAGAACGATGATAGTTCGAGTATATAACAATGGTAAAAAACTAAATTTAAGCAAAGAAAATTGTTTGCAGGGAACCTGGAGGATGATAAGACACAGACCACTCAGATGGATTAGCTTTGTCTGGCGAATTGCTGGAGTGTTTATTCAGTCTAGGCGCTGGTGGTGATTATTACAGCAACACCTATCATCAGGGTGACATGAACAAGACCCTTTAAAGAGGTTTCGACAATGATTTTATAATCGATGTACCAGAGACAATAAAATTATCAGCCATGTTCAATTATTCAAAATTGGTATTCATCGATTCGTCGGTAAGGGGGATGCAAATTAAAATTTTTTTAAAATCTGTCATCATTCTCAGAAGATTTAGTATTGAGAGCAAACAGTGATGTCTCAGTGAACAAAAATGAAGCTGATAAGCGAAGTTGGAGGTCACGGATGGTGCAGCATTTGGATTGATGCCTTTTTTTAAGGAACTTCACAGTGGTTTTCCAAACAGGATGTGTCTTCCTAGCCATCATTATTTCAGTCCCTGTATGATGCTTACCCTCCTGGCACAATTGCATCAGTGGTTACTGGAATACATCAGAGACTATCTCCCCCTAGAATTCAATTGCTCATTGGTGCCCTTATAGTGGTTGTTGGTGAATTCTCCCTTGGCAAATGAGAAGGATGAAAGAACCATGAAATCCAAGGCCAGGTGAAGTGGTCAGGACAGGGGATTTACAATGATGGCATTTGTGGTCTCGTTCAGTGCAAATTACAGGGCAAATCTCATTCACTTAGCCACATAAACCAATCAAATGACTGGCCTTGACACTGGCTCTGTCATACCAGGCCAACAAGGAAGGCACATGCTAGTTTAGCTTGTCTGAGTAAGGATATATGATAGTCAGTGGTGTTGTGGTGAACTTGAGGGTAAATGGGAGTCATGGCTGCAGTGGAAGGGGCCAGTAACAAAGATCTCTTGTTAAGATATCTCATGCAAGATGTCACAAGAGAAATATCAAAATCCATGGTAACACAGGGTCATATGGGTCTCATAATTATACGGAAACAAAACTAAATTGGAGAAGAGATGCCACAAATATGACACATATATGATACAACCATGCCTTTGACTTTCTTTTGCCCTTCTGCGCTCAGTTAATTATTAAATTTCCATCTCATTAATTTTAGTCTTGGCCTGAGAGTAAAGGCAACAGAATGAAATGTTGAATGCAGAACACCGATTTTCTTATTCAATCTTATGAAGCTGTTAATGGCTGGCCAACAAAAAAAGCTATTGGTAGGAGGCAAGTTGAAAGACTTACCATGTTGTTTAGATCTTGCAAATTGAGGATTTGAACTGCAATGGCAAAATTATTAGCCACTCGTAAATTGACACAAAGCCACAGTGTGATGTGCATTGATTGAAGCTGGAATGCCCTTGTTGATGTGACTTGCCACTGAAGTGAGGAGCTAATGGCCCAAGGTTTATTCGATTTTGACCTCTTGGCATCCAATTAGTCCTGTCCATATCCTGGGACCTTCTTTGTAAGTTATGTCTCATGCAATAACCAATTACCACACCCTCCCTGTCCACTGCTGTCTGACTGACCAATGGCTGTGCATAATTAAGTCTTCTGCTCCCTTTTCCGCCTCATCTGTCAGCCATTGGTAAGAACTGACTCTAGATGGCTACACCAACCTTGTCAATTTACTTTTATCTTTAAAACCTCCAAATTGATTTGAGTGGCCATGCTATAATATTATTTTATCTTGAAAGTGTGGGAATGTCTGCTTCACATAGTTAAAGAAGATAATTCAAAAGGAAGAGTGAATATCAGGTCAGAATTGTCTGAAGCGGGGTGCAACATTTAAAGGTTGGCCATCAGGTACCACACTGTCTACACATGAGGTATAGCAACTGATATGATTGTAATTTATAAGTCATCACCTTGCAGAATGCCATGATGTGCCTCAGGGCATCCCATCAATTGTTGTCTGGTGGGTGAGGCGATTGTCAAGAGGCAACTTGAGGGTGAATTAAAGATCAGAGCAAAGAGACTTTGCTGGCCAGACTGTAGCCAATAACTATATCTGCTGAGCTAAACCTGGCCTTGAGCCACAGATAACTACCAACGAAATGTATGGTGACCACCGCAGCTTACAGTTATATCCAACAGTAACTCTCAGTTCAATCTCGCTTTCTCTCATTCAGTTGTGGCTATTTTTCCTCGATCATGAGCTTCAATCTACTTGAGTAGCCCTGAGCAAACTTTCCATGGAATTCTCGGCTTTCCCTGCTGAGTTCAAACCTCTGGTGAGCACTGCTTGTTTGTAGCCTCATTTGACCTGTACCAGGGCTGAGTGCAGGGTAATTAGACATTTTGAAACCAAGGGAATGATACAGAATAAAATGAAAAAACAGATTTGGCTATTGACTCTGCAGAATTCATGTCAGGCTGTATTTATAATAGTACTGGGAGAGCATCAGCCACCAGAGCAACTAATTATACTAAAATAAAGCATGTCTTCTCCACCAACAGACACCCCAGAAGCCTGTTAGGCATTCAAGGGCTGGCACTGAAAGTTGACTGAAGGTCTTGCAGTGTCTGGTGGGAGCTTCAACAATCATTCCTTAAATTAGTCTCAGGGCCAAAACCACTTTTAGCATGGTGCAGTCTGAATCGTTTCAAAAAAGGATGCATGACATGGTCGTCATTGCTATAGAAGGTTTAATCCTCATCTGTGAAGAGCTTAACCATGAGGCGCTTAACCAACTCCAGTAGGAAGACAGGAATTTTCAGCATTCGTGCAAAACTAACTTTGCAGAATGTCCTGATCACATCACCAGAAAGGTCAAATGATCATTCAATTCAAACAGCTTCAAGCATTACTGCTGAAGTTAAAAGCATAAAGACAGAAATGTCTGAGCATGTCATGCTTTACCTGTACCTATAATTGTGTATAGCATGGCTTTGGATGTCGTTTGTATGACACCTTAAATTGGTGGACCTTGTTTCAGTGTCTCTGCTGGGCAAGTAAAAGATCTCTCACATGGGACAAATGTGTACAGTTGTGCTTGAAAATTAGTGAACCCATAGAGATTTACCATTGAAGACAATGATAAAGTTGTCTCACCGTACTGGCCATAACATAAATGATATTTCACGAATCATTGAACCAATGACTGTATTATACCATTGAGGTTTCCCACTACATGTACCAGCCTGGCCATTGGATTTGTATCAGGGGTCTTTGCGCTAGATAGGGGTCATAATTGTGCAAAAGTAAGTGCACCCTCTGCTCCTATCTTTTAACATTACGCTTAGGGTGCACTTACTTTTGCACAATAGGGGTCATAATTGTGCAAAAGTAAGTGCACCCTCTGCTCCTATCTTTTAACATTACGCTTGTAAAGTTCAAGCAGTGTGTGCAATTGTTGCACAAAGTCCAAAGTACTTAAAGCCAATGCTGAGGTTATCCTGTTCTAGAAATTGCTGTGTGGTGCAACTTTTCTGAGGAACCCTCTCATTAAGCAATCAAATTGAGCAGATCAATCATTGATCAACTAAACCAATTGATTGAGCTGCAAAAACTTCTCAAACTAATCAAGTGTTAGTGAGGAGACTTCTCCTCTGGGGACAATCCCTCTGCTCACATGATGTAAAAGATGGCCTGAGGTGAGTGGGGATACAGTGATTAGTGGGTGCCATGATGCCCCGGGCCTTTTTTCGTAAATTACATCACCATACCGAGATTTGTTGCAGCTTGATCAAAGCTGTAATGATTTTATTGACATAGCAACAATTCCGGTCTGGCTTAAGCAATTGACCAGAGATAGCTGGCAATAACATACAACATTTGGCAATATCACACTGCTCCCACTGTGACATTTAGTGACAAAATTATGAAGAAAATTGGAGGTCTGAGGATATATTTGAGGTTCAGGAATCAGGATAATGCCTTTGCAATTTAAAATGTGATGGCATTCAGAGTTATCTGCAACCAAAATCATTCAGAGCAAGTTTAAAATGGGATCTTTCAAAGAATTAAGAGATTGAACAAAAGCTAATAACTGTTAGCTAATCTCAGTTAGAAGTTCCAAAATAAAAGAGAAATATGGAAATGGCTAAATTAGAGTTGTGGTTTAGTAATATTCCTAAGGAAATATGACAGGAACAGAATTTTAGGGAATGCATATCCATTAAGGCTACTTGATGCAAACAGCATTTTATGCTGCTAAGGAGAAATAAGATGGAGGTCCATTAAATTGCTCCATGTAAGATTCTAGAATCCATTGGTATAAAGAATGACATTTCACAGCACACAGTGATGTCACTGGTAATGAAAGGAAGTGTCTGAACAACAAATGCTGCAGGTTTATGAAACAAGAAATGTAAGACGGAGAAGCATTGCTCACAACTTTTCATGTCCGTGAATTTACAGCTTTTATTTAGACTTCCTGGACTTGCCCTACAAGAAACTCGCCCAGGGAGAGTGACATCAGTAGTTACCAGAACACAGTTCAGAGCACAATTCCTCCTGCGAACCACTTCAATGCATTGCTCATTGGTGCCCTTTTTGTGGCTTTTGGTAAATTCTCCCTTGGCAAATGAACGTTGACAAAGGAACCATGAAATTCAAGGCCAAGTGAAGTGGTCAGGACAGGGGATTGACAATGATGGCATTTGTGGTCTCGTTTAGTGCAAATTACAGGGCAAATCTCATTCATTTAGCCACATAAACCTATCAAATGACTGGCCTTGACACTAGCTCTCTCATAACAGGTAAATGAGAAGGACACCTTGTTTAGCGTGTCTGGCCAGACATGGATTAGCTGTTGATGGTATTGTAAGGTTGAATATAAGGGGAATGATAGTATTAAAAGGAGGGAGGAGCCCGCTCGCTTTAGAAGAGATCTCTTATTAGGATCAGTTCTGCAAGATCTTGAGCTCCAAGAGAGCCATAACAGGAACAGTACATCATAGTTGCTTAGAAAAGTGTCAACTGGATCTTAAGGGAAGAAGCAGATATATTCCGAGGATGAGCATGGGATATCAATAGAAGCAACAACATAGTCTAAACCTAACTTGCCAAAACAAAAGCAGTTTTTCCAGAAGAACAAACTCTTCAACATCCATTACATCTGAAGCCATATGTCAATCTCCAGAAGCAAACACCAGGTCTCTCACTAGATTGGCAGCCTGAGCAATGATTTATATCTCCCGTAAACACAATTCAACAGAAAGGTTTTGGCGTTCGCCCTAAGTTAACTTAGTTGCCTGCTTCCATACATTTGGAGGAAGCATCGACAAAATAGACAAAAACATTAAATTTTAGTTTTGTGTGATTTTTTTACATCGGTCTTAGCTCATCTACAGTGTGCATTTGGAATTTTGAGCAATATTCCCTTTCGTTATATCTTGGCAAAATTTCATAGCATCGGGCATAGTGTAAAGCAAGGAGATTAGCTATGACCCATGACTTCACATCGAGACCCCATCAGCTGTTACAACCTCTTCAGGCATCCCATGGACCCGAGCTGTGACATTCCCTTATTTCAGAAGTCATTTTTGGATGATATGGTGTGATTGCAAAATTCTGATAACTATTTGTAACCTACAAATACCAGTTCCCGCATCAATGCAATATTTAGTGTATGGCATCACTAGCCCTATAAATACAATGCCAATTTGTTCTGCAACTTTGAAGTTTCAATGAGTTTTCCTTTCCATTATCCTGCGAAATTTAATAGCCCAAAACTTCACATCGAGACCCCATCAGCTGCATGTACTACAACCTCTTCAGGCCTCCAATGAGCGTCTAGCTCTGACAGACTTCATTCCAACATTCCTGGCTGCATTATTGGATGATTCCTGCCTGCTTACACTATTCTGATTACTAGTTAAGGACCCAAAGATACCATTGCCCACATCGATGAAATATTCAATGTTGAGGGAATGGGAACTTTAAAATGTGTCACAGCCCATATAACAAAGTTCTGCCTGCATCATCTGCATGGCATTACTTTTCTGAATGCCAGAATAGATTTCCTTATCATGTTTCAGAGCTCATTTTAAACCTTAATAAATAATCTAGTTATCCAAAGTTATGTGTATACAATGAACAAAAACCTTTGTTGGTATAAAAATTCAGATTCACTACATATATATTGTAGGCCTACAAAGCTCATAATTCCATTATGAGACTAAAAACAATGTGGACACACACACAGCATCCTTAGATCACCAATGAACTTGGTCAGTGAGCTTGCAAAACTCACCAATGGCCAGACTGGCTGAGACTAGTTGTGATCCAAACATTGTGCCACTGAGGCAAAGAAAGGATTAAGGGTGTCGGTCAGTTGTCAACTCCACATGAAGCCGAAATGGAATAGGCCTGAGGTATCTGTGGTATACAATCACAGCCACACCAGCTTGCCCAATGCCCATAGCCTTGCATTCTGAAGCAGAGACATAATCAGATTAGATTGTCAGACACATTCTCTTGCAATGGAGATATCTAAATTGATTACCCCTAAGAGTCTGGAGAAGTCTGTCAAAAATGTTCCTTGCTCACACAAAGCAGACATGACCCTTTCAGGAGTTCCTGTTCTGCAGGCATCTTATCAAAAAAAAAACTAGCAATAAAAAAACTTAATGGCAACATTACGCTACTTCATGTTTCATAGATTACTGATAATATACTTCCAAAATATCTATGAACAAACGTTGCATTTTATGTGTAAACCAAAATGTCAATAAAACTCTAAGCTGATCCCTAACATGGAGAGAGAAGAGCAAGCTACATTCATTATAAAAATATAAATAAATCTTAGAAGTGTACATTAAATAGCCAGTACTCATAAATGTATATTGCAAGGAACATACTGATATTGATTGTGTAATTTCTGAAATATCTACCCAATAAACAACTGTATTGTTAGTCCAGAATTCTCATCTTGATATGGACTAACTTTTCCACATAATTAATTATTTCATGCATACTTACAGAGAGACCTAACTCATAAGTCTCTATACAAAGATATTGACAGCCAGTCATGTGGTGATACAGTGATGTCTTAGAATGTCCAAGCAAATTTACTGAATGAGATTGAAGCACAAACCAACAAATCACAGCATTCTATGTGTTGGCTGCTGCTGTTGGGTATGATTTTTTTAAACCGCACAGCTGATGATTGACAACAACAATAATTGGCCGAATTCAGAGGATCAGTGTAACTGTGCTTTATTCACAATTTCAGACTAGGCTTATCAGAAGTAGATGATATTGTTGACACAGTTTATTAGTCCCGGAGTCAAGTTCCATGCTCTGAGAATTATTTGCTTGCAAACAATAAACTATGGGCGTGACAATCCATGCAAATGGAATGCTCAAAAGATATGGCTGGACAACGGCATCGTAAATCTGCCATGCTCCTTAGGGTGGTCCACGTTTCAATGGGAAAAATTAAATCTCCAAAAACCCCCAATTTGAAAGTGGAAATTGATGACCACATAAGTATAACAGACACATGCAAAATTTCAGCAACATCAGTTAATATTTAGAAGTGGCACAAATCCATCAAAGTTTATAATGTAATTTCTCATTCGACCAGATCTCTCTCAGAAGTGAATATTTTTTCCTGATTTTTTAGTACATGATAAAATTGGCATGGCAAAGTAATATCTGGGGGTTATCTTTTATTAATTATTCATAGTAAGTGAAATATTTGCCTGTTTTTTATGAAAAAAGGCTTGATAATTAAGGCATGTAATATCTATGCTGACCTGCTACGAAACATTGTAAGTCAGAAAGAATATCAGGACTTGATTGAGTATCCCGGGCATAGTAAAAAAAGGGTCACTTGATCAAAATAATACGCTGTTATAGCAAGATTTGCAAATACCGATGATTTGGAGGTCTGCCGATGGGCAATCGCATGTTAAACTTCAACGGCTTTGTGCCACCTCTAAATATTAATTGATTTTGCTGAAATTTTTACACAATACCTTCTATCCATATAAGATTAGAATGCAGGATTCAAATCAGAGAAATTCTGAAGAAAGTGTTTTTGGACCACCCTAATGCTCCTAATAATGACAACTGGACCATATGCTATAGTTTTCACCTCACATGATAGTGCACACCAAGCTAGACTGGTCGTCATCCGTGAATTTTGGAATCATTCAAACAGAAAAATGGCTTACCATCAGATAAGGAAATGTCACCCCCCTTAGAATTTTGATTAGAATAGTTGACATTTTACAGAGAACAGTAGACACCATAATAAAATTACAGACATACATACATACATACATACATACACATAATAAAATTACATACGTACATACATACGAGTATACTTTCCACAGAGAATAATCCTTCTACTTGGTAGACTTTTTTCTTATGTGGAAATCTCACCCATTTGTATTTTTACTCATTTCTCCTGGACTGGGGTTGTTCACTCATCAATGAACAGCAATTCAAATGTATTCGATGATCAACACCAAGAGAATCTCAGGCAGTCAGTTTTCGATTTAGTAGCCAGAAATTATTTTTGGAAGCAGCAGCCACAGACCAGCACTGCAGTGTATGACTGAGAGAAATTACAATTACAATTGCAATTACAACAATGGAATTCAACATAACTTTCATCAAAATTCTGACATTTCCATGACATTGTCACAACGTTGCTGTGACGTAGATGTGCCCATTGGGTTTTAAAACATTGAGGTGCAGTTTTAAATATACTTTCTAGCAACTGGAAGCCTGACTTGACTCCACTTGAAACTGTTGAAACAAATGTCTATCTGCTTAAGGATCGGAATTACAGACTTTTGATTTCTAAGAAAACGGGGTAAAAACGGCCTTCTTACCCATTTTTTCTTTCGACAAACGGTGCTGAATCCACAAATAAAGCATACAAAACACTGAAAGCGTGTTTAACATGATGATGCTGGTTAACTGTTTAAACACTGCAAAGGACAGGGGCACACTCTCTCAAAGTGACCCTGTCCTGGAAATTGTCAAATGATGCAAATTTAGTCAACAATGACCTCATCATGTAATGTAATGGAGCAGATCGATCATAGATCCAGCAGAAGTGATTGGTTGAAGAGCACCGACTTGTTCAAACTAATTCAGTTTCGGAGAGGAGAATTCTTGACAAGGGATAACCACAGCAGTTTTTTCCACTGCTACAATGCACAGGTTCCCTGGTAGTGCAACGGTGAAAATTGAGTGATTAGTGGGTCCCATGAGACTCAGAGATTACAGTAAATCACTCCATTCTGCGCCAGACTAAATGATCAATGTAGTCGATGCTTTATTGAAAAGCAAAACACCCTGTATTCCCTTACCATTTTCTCCAGCAATTGTGACTAACAAAAACTGCCTTTTTTGACTGATAATTATACTAAAAAATAACAATAATAATAGTTTCGAGTTTATGTCAATGGCCAAAACTAAATTTAAGCAAAGAAATTGTTTGCAGGGAACCTGGAGGATAACAAGACACAGAGCACTTAGATGAATTGGCTTTGCCTTGCGAATTGCTACAGTGTTTATTCAGCCCAGGTGATAGTGGTTTTATAACAGCAACACCTATCATCATGGTGACATGAACAAGACCCTTTTAAGAGGTTCCGACAATGATTTTATAATCAATGAAATCTGCCAGATTCACAGCATCTCACATTCTTAAGCAACAGACTGCACCAGAGACAACAAGTCAGCCAAAAGAGGAAGTCAGTTCAATTATACAAAATTTGTATTCATCAATTCGTCGGTATGGGGAATGCAAGGGCAGATTTTTATTCTTTTGAAAGAGAGAAGAAATCTGTCAGTATTCTCAGTAGATTTAGTATTCCGAGCAAACAATGTTGTCTCAAAGGATGAATGGAAACCAGTGAACAAACAACGTAGCTGGTTTGTGAAGCTGGAGGTCAGGGATGGTGCAGCATTTGGATTGTTGCTTTTTTCTTATTGGAAAAGCCAACGAAATTCTTGCTCCTGAACATGGTTTTCCCAAGAGGATGTGTTTTCCTAGCCGTCATTATTTCAGTTCCTGCATGATGCTTACTCTCCTAAAACAATTGCATCAGTGGTTACTAGAGTACATTGATCAGAGACCATCTCCCCCAACTGTTCTCCCACCCCCAATTCAATTGCTCATTGGTGCCCTTTTAGTGGCTTCTGGTAAATTCTCCCTTGGCAAATGAACATTGACAAAGGAACCATGAAATTCAAGGCCAGGTGAAGTTTTAAGGACAGGGGATTTGCAATGATGGCATTTTGGAGTCTCGTTTACTGTAAATTACAGGGTAAATCTCATTCACTTAACCACATAAACCTATCAAGTGACTGGCCTTGACACTGGCTCTGTCATAACAGGCAAACAAGGAAGGCACATGCTAGTTTAGCTTGTCTGGCTAAGGATAAATGTGCGGTCAGTGGTGTTGTGGTGAAATTGAGGGTAATCAGGAGTCATGGCTGTAGTGGAAGGGGCCAGTAACAGAGATCTCTTGTTAAGAAATTTCATGCAAGATGACACAAGAGAAATATCAAGATCCATAGTGACATAGGGTCATGTCAGTCTCAGATATGAAGATAAAACAAAATTGGAGAAGAGATGCCTAATCACAAAGCAGGAGTGGTATTATATCAGCAATAAGAATGATATTGCCTTACCTACAAATCTTTTGTGCTAGCCTGGCCGGAAACTTCTTAGCTTGCCGGTTCTGAAATATGACTATAGGAGCAGGAACTACACTACACAAAATACCAACATTCCTGCACAGTCTGACACACAAAGTTTCTGTGTGCAGTTGATCATTTCAGAATTGCTTAATATAGTATTTCCAAGGATTTTGTTGGGAGATTTTCATGCAATTCCTTTGTTGTTGTCAGACACATACATATATTTCTATTACTTTCTCTCTTGCTAGTCATTACGAAGTCTGGTTCGGAAACCCTGAATATCAGAATGATAAATTTAGTCTTTAACTTTAGATGAGGCCAAAGTGAATGACTTTAAGTCATCTTCCTAGCAAAACAGCCCATGGGTGGACAGATGTTCTCACGCAAATCAGAAAATCACTGTTGGTCTTGATCAGTAACCTTGCAAAACGGACCAGTAGCCTGAATGACCTTAGTTGGCTACACAGCCAGCATTGGCCAGAAACAGAGATAGCCAAAAGAAAGTGGTGTTATCCATCCTTCGATCCAGCTTGAAGCTATACTGTCCTTGTTGATATAACTTGCACTGAAGTGAAGAGCTAATGTCCCAGGGCTCATGCGATTTTGACCTCTTGGCATCTAATTAGTCCTGCCCTAGTCCTTAATTGGGACAGTCTGTGTAAGTTATGTCTTCTGTATTAACCAATTACCACACCCTCCCTGTCTGTTGCAGTCTGACTGACCAATGGCTGTGCCATAATTACTAGGTCGCCTGCTCTATTTATTTCCTTCTCATCTGTCAGCCATTGGTAAGAACTGACTCCAGATGGCTGCACAAACTTTATCAATCTACTTCCATATTTAAAAACTCCAAATTGATTTCGATGGCCGACACTATAATATTATTTTATCTGAAAAGTGTGGGCAGGTCTGCTTCACACAGTCAAAATATTTCATCCGAAAAGAAGAGTCAGAATCATCTGAAGCAGGGTGCAATATTTGAAGGATAGCCATCAGGTACCACACATTCAGTAACGTAACATGCCAGAATCCAACATGATTATAATTATAAGTCTTCAAATTGCAGAATGACATGATGTGCCTCAGGGCATCCCATCAAGTGTTGTCTGGTGGGTGAGGCGATTGTCAAGAGGCAACTTGAGGGTGAATTTAAGATCAGAGCAAAGAGACTTTGCTTGCCAGACTGTAGCCAATAACGATAACTCTGCTGAGCTAAACCTGGCCTTGAGCCAGATAGCTACCAACCAAATGTATGGTGACCACCGCAGCTTACAGTTATCCTCCACAGTAACTCTCAGTTCTACTGGAGTAGCCCTGAGAAAACTTTCCGTGGAATTCTCAGGCTTCTGTGCTGAGTTCAAACCTCTGGTGAGCAGCCTATCAGGTTTAAACACTCCTGTTCTGCGGACCAGTGAGATATAAAGTGAAACTGGCTAATATGCTTACATTACAATTTTACTTTTAGGGAATATATATATGTATCTATTAACAGTACTTACAGGTGATTCCATTACCATGTGATTCTTGTCATTCACACTTGGCTGTGAGAAATCAATGCTAAACCAGCCCTTAAAGTTACTCTGAATGATAAGTCAGCTTTGATCAAAACTTTTTCTAATTTTTACATTTTCTGATGTGACGTGGTTATATTAAACTGTACATAAATTTTCTGTGCTGTAGGAACTTTTTTTCTATCTCTAATGACCCAACATATGTCCTAAATGACCCCTAGATTTATTTCGGGTACGCACGGAAAAAATCACTTGTCCTGCTTGCTTTCAACTTTGTGACGTCATCACCATTGTCAGACTTTGTCAACTTATATAACTATATATTTATAACAATGGATATTGTGACGTCATCTATAATGGATGTCCTGGAGGAGGCAGCCACTATCTAGAAAATGTACGGGAAAATACTAAATAATTTATGTTGTCAAGGGAATACTTTAAAAAATTAATTATAAATACTTAGGATCTCAAATTTACGTTATAGTTCAAAGAAAACAACCCATATTTAGCCAATGATTTTATCATTCAGGGCAACTTTAATACGTTTGATAAATCCAATGTGTGACGTTCTGTCAGTGCGCGCAAAAGACGTCGGACAATCGGCTTTTGCCGATCGTTTTTACGATTGACCGACCTGTCTCTAGTCACTGTCAGACAAAAAATCCGATAGCAGGTGCTGTGGTTATAACAATGACACTCTTGATCAATCAGAAGCTCTTCCATACAAATGCAGATAGCAATTTGCAGTTGTTTCAAGTGAGCCAATTCTGCTATCCTTTGAGCTTCCTTTGACACCCAATTGCCAATTGAAATTAATTGCAATTCAGTATCACAGAAGTGACAGGGCTGATAGCAATCAGAAGACTTACCCCTTTGTCCCATTTTGCAGTGTTCACTTAATGAATGCAATCTGAACTTCATTGACAAGAAACAAATTAAGTAACCACAGGCCTAAGTTTGTCCTATTACAGTGTCTTTCATACTTTAGACATGCAAAGTTCTTTTCATGTCATGGAAGCAGACTGAGAAAACAAGAATCTGATGATCCAGAAGAGGTATCAACCTGCTTTACAACTTGGAACAGGAATTACTTGATTTTTATGTATTCTGCCTCAACTCTAGCCTATTTTTGAGGCTGTATGACTAATGAATAGCACACAGACAGACTCATTCTTTATCCACTCATCATAAAAAGGGATGGATTTTGTTTGTATGTGATGTTAGGCATTTTGAACCTATGAAAATGTATGTGTATGACTGTATGTATTGACCTCATGGTGGGCAATTGGTAGACCTGTCAGCCAGCCGGCCAACCAAAAAGTGGCTGGCTAAGAGGTGTCATCGGCTGGCTGCAGCTCAGCCATCACCTTGGGTGGCTGCGGCTGGCTTAAATTAGTAGTGGCTGGCTAGTCGGATAGCGGAGGCTCAACTAATATTTTAGAGTTTAAGAATATGATATCGGGCTGAGAACAATTTAAAAAAAACAGCATTTTTTTTTCGCTTCTGTTTTGGTAAAGTAGTGGTATTTCAAAAAGCAAGCAAGTCATTAAAGAAAATAATTTGCAAACACAGAGATATTGCATGGTTACTCGGGAAAACATGTCTAGACTCTAGACTCTAGAATACCCAAACAAACTGCCATTGTTTGAAATATTTTCTCCCAATTATGGGAAAAGTGAAAGAAACAATAGTTAAAATTGCAATTTGTGAGTCATGAAAGCTGATGATTTGTCCTGATTATGCTATGGAAGATAATTTTAGGCTACTTGCAGGTCTACAAAATCGGTTTATCTAAATAGGCCTACATAAAGATGGTCTATCCATCTAGGAATCATAGCCTGTATATTGTGCATGTATAAAGGTTGCTTTTATAGTGATGAACTGATGATCAAAATCTTGATTAATCCTGTGTGTATATAAGTTATAACAAGCAGTAACAAAATTCTTTTTTAAAAGACACTGCTAAATTTACCTCTGCTTGTGTCTTCAACACACAGATAACCCCGTGTTGCTGCAATCTCTCTTACAAACTTGTCACCTGCACCAGTACCTCATAAGTCAAACCATTGAGGAGCTGTCTACACTTACACATTTTATCTAGGCTGGGGTTCAAAAAGAGATGAGGCTCTGGATGGGGGGATATGGGGGACAGGGAACTCAAAAGTAAAATGATCAAGAGACAGGGGGACACATAACCCCATCTACAGCCTCAGAGATGCATGCATTTAATGTGATATTCAATCAATCAAATATCTTAAATTAAAGTACTGTACAAAGTAATAAAAGAAGAAATGTTAAACTATGTACAGAGACAATGACCATCAACTCTTTCATTTAGCTGTCAATTGCCGTTAGGTGCTAATTGACTGAATTGCACTTCAAGTGTCAGAAACTTGAGCTAACTTGACACTCAAGAAACAAACAGCTATCCAATTGAATAAAGTAGTATAGGCTAACTAATTGCAATGCAGAATTGCTAGAGCTGTGATTGCCTTTAGAATAATACAGCCTCCCACTCTAAACCCAGAGCTTTTTGTGCCAATCCAATCGGCGGCCGCCGGCGATCCTGTATTGGCGGCGGCTGGCTGGCTATAGACATGACCTGGCGGCGGCTCAATACATTCAAAATCGGCGGCTAAGCTGGCTATTTTCGGCGGCTGACAGGTCTAGCAATTGGACATAAAAGTGATTATTCAAATTACCGCGAGAAGGCCCCGGACAACAGGTTTGTCTGACAGGGCTGTCTCTCCGTCAGACAAAATTTCTGACCAAAGTCAATTTGCTTTCACGTGCACTGCGTTCTGTTGCTTCTGAACCAATCAGATAAATGCCATGTATTTGGTGGGTTTCGAACCTGATAAAGAATGGTGTCACTGGTAATGAAGGGAAGTAAGTGAACAACAGATGCTGCAGGTTTATAGGACAAGAAGTATAACATGGAGAAGCATTGATCACAACTTTTCATGGTGGTGAATTTAAAGCTCTTATTTAGACTTCCTGGATTTGCCCTGCAAGAAACTCGCCCAGGGAGAGTGACATCAGTAGTTACCAGAACATGGTTCAGAGCACAATTCCTCCCGCAAACCCCTTCAATCCATTGCTCAATGCTCATTGGTGCCCCTTTAGTGACTTCTGGTAAATTCTCCCTTGGCAAATGAATATTGACAAAGGAACCATGAAATTCAAGGCCAGGTGAAGTGGTCAGGACAGGGGATTTATAAAGATGGCATTTGTGGTCTCCTTTAGTGCAAATTACAGGGCAAATCTCATTCATTTAGCCACATAAACCTATCAGATGACTGGCCTTGACACTAGCTCTCTCATAACAGGAAAATGAGGAGGACTCATGCTTGTTAGTCTGTCTGGCTAAACATAGACTGGCTGACAGTGGCTGTTTGATGGTGTTGTATAGAAACAGGGGGTGAATATAAGGGGAGTGACAGTATTGAAGGAGAGGGAGGGGCTGCTGGATTGAGAAGAGATCTCTTGTTAGAATATGTTCTGCAAGATCTTGGGCTCCAAGAGAGCCACAATAACAGGAACAATACACCATGATTGCTGAGCAAAGCGTCATTTGGATCTTAAGAGAGGAAACAGACACATTCTGGGGGATAAGCAGGGGATATCAGCAGGAGCAACGACATGGTCTAAAATCTGACTATGGCCTAAACAAAAGGAAGTTCTTCAAAAACAACAAACTCTTCAACATCCATTACAGACAAAGCCAATATACCAATCTCCAGAGGCAAACACAGATCTTTCACTAAACGTGGTAGCTTGAGCTGTGATATAAATCTCCCTATGTATACAGTTCAACAGAAATGTTTTGGTGTTCATCCTTAGACTTGGCCCCTGAAACGTTATTGCGGGACTACTTTGTTCATCTACAGTATGCATTTGGAATTTAGAGCAATATATTATTTCTTTCATTATCTGGTGGCAATTTAAGCCTAAGGCATAGTGTAAAGTAAGAAGATTGGATATGCCCAATGACTTCACATTGAGACCCCATAAGCTGTTACACCCTCTTCAGGCCTCGAGTGGGCCACCAGCTGAGATAGACTTCTAGCCCTAATTTATGACTGCATAATGGGATGATGTGGTGTCACTGTCTGCTTACATAATTCCAATCATCACTTGATGACCCATCGACAGCAGTGGCTACATTGGCGGAAAGTACACTATAGAGAACATTGGAACAGTGGTCTCCCAATTTCCCCACCAGCATCACGACACTTCTGCCTTCACTACCAAAGTAAGAAGTTTTCGAATTTAAGAACAAACTTTGTCTGGTTTTTTTTCACGGTGGAATGAGTTTCTTGTTCACGTCTCAAAGACTGTCATAGATTTTATATCAATTAAAGCATGGTCAGGTTTTTATCAGGCAATAGCATCAGTGGCTTAGGAAGGGGTGGCGGGATATTGGTCCATTCTTTGTAAGTTATGTCTTCTGTAATAACCAATTATGACACCCTCCCTGCTCGTTGGGAGTCCCACTGATCAATGCTTGTTCCATAATTAAGTCTCCTCTTCTCTTTTCGTTCTCATCTATCAGCCATTGTAAGAACTGACTCCAGATGGCTGCACCTATAATACAGCATATCAATCAATTTCTGTCTTTAAAATCTTCAAAGTGATTTCAGTAGCTGACATTGTATCTAAAAAGTGGGGGAGTGTTTATCTCATAGGGTTACTGCAATTTCAATTTGTTTGAGTTTTAAAGTCACTTACTAAGTAGTAATTTAGCTTCCTCTGATTGGTCCTTACCTGATCATGAGCCAATTAGAGGAAGCTTAGATACTACATAGCAAGTTGTCCAAGCAATTGTTTACTGAAATTGCAGTAAACAATTTCTTCGGGAAAAGAAGGGTCAATAATTACGAGATCAGAATCACCTTAAGCGAAGTGTAATATTCAACAGCTAGCAATAGATACCACAGATGCAATGAGGATTAGATTGTTATACTATCCCATCACCTTGAATAACGTCATGATGTGTGCATGCTTCATGCATGGTTTCCCATCATGTGTCGTCTGGCGGGTAAGGCAATTGGCAAGAGGCTACTTGAGGGTGAATTAAAGATCAAAGCAAAGAGGCTTTGCTTTCCAGACTGTATCCAATAATCAGTAACTCTGTGAGCTAAACCTGGCCTTGAGCCACTGATGGCTACCAACCAAACATATGGTGACCACGGCAGCTTACTGTTATCTTATCCTGTAACTCCCAGTGCAATCTCAACTTTTCTCGGCAAGTATTGCAACTCATTCCTCGTCCACAAGCTCCAAGCTATACATATGCCCCTTAGCAAACTTTCCATCGAGTTCTCAGCATTCCGTGGGTACTGAGTAAAAACCAATGGTGATCAGCCTACATGTATCACATTTAATCTCTGTTGTTCTGAGGACCAATGGCTATTAGGTTTAAACTGAAACGGGCTCTTCTTATGCTATGATCCTTGCAGAAAACACTGCTTGTTTGTCACCTCATTTCGCCTGAACTATGGCTATGTGCAGAGTAATTAGCCATTTGGAAAACCAAGGGAATGGGATGGACGTAATTTAGCAAGCAATTAATTTCCTGGTTCTTAGAAAAACATATTGAGCTATTCTGCCCATTTATATCACACCTAAGTTAGTTTTTGGGAGTGCAGCCACCATAACACCCACTAATTGTTCTAAATTATAGTGTCTGCTCAACCAACAGACGCCCCAGAAGCCCATTAGGCAATCAAGGACTGGCACTGAAAGTTGGCTGAAGGTCTTGCAGTGTCTGGTGGGAGCTTCAACATTCATTCCTTAAATTAATCTCAGGGCCACCACCACTTTTAGCATGGTGTAGTCAGAATCACTTCACAAACGATGCATGACAAGACGAAGTCATCACTGCTGTTGAAGGCTCAATCCCCATCTGTGAGGCCTTAACCAAATCCCATGGGAAGAGAGGAATATCTTGTCATCATTCGTGGCACAACTCACTTAGCAAGCCAGTATGTCCTAATTACATAACCAAAAAGGTCAAATCATTACTGCTGAAGTCAAAAGCATAGACTCCGAAATGTCTGAGCGAGTGAGCATGTCATGCACTACACTCTAAAAAAATTTCAGACAAAATTGGTTTTTTAGATTCAAAATGGTTTTTTGAAAAACCAAATTTCAATGCAAAAAACCAACATGGATTTTTTTTTAAATCCATGTTGGTTTTGCATTGAAATTTGGTTTTTCAAAAAACCATTTTGAATCTAAAAAACCAATTTTGTCCCGACATTTTTTAGAGTGTAAATCAAAAATATTCGTATCTCCACCAGTTTGTTCTAAATTTGGAATTGTAACTCTTTCTTCTGAATTTGAAGAAAAGTTTTAGCAGCGTGCAGCATTGTCATTGTTCATGAATGGAAATGAGTGAACAGCAGACGCTGCGCATTTGTCTGGCAAGAAGTGTAAGATGGAGAAGCATTTAATCACATCTTTTCATGGCTGAGAACTTCAATCTTTTATTTTTAGTTCCTGGGTTTTGCCTGCTAGAAACTCACCCAGGGAGATAAGAGTGAAATCATGGTAACCAGAAAACAGTTCAGACTTGAGAGTAAAATTTCCTCCCGCGAACACCCTCAATGCATTGGTTGTTGGAGCCCTTTTAGTGGTTCCTGGAAAATTCTCCCATGGTAAATGAATATTGACAAAAGAACGATGAAATCCAAGGCAAGGTGAAGTGGTCAGGACAGGGGATTTGAAACGAAGACAAATGTGGTGTTGCTTACTGCAAATTATAGGCAAATCTCATTCCCTTAACCACATAAACCTGTTAAATGACTGGCCTTGACACTGGTTCCGTTATAACAGGCAAAAGAGGAGGACACTTTGTTGAGCCGTCTGACTGGAAATGGACTGGCGGTTGATGGCGTGGCATGGAAAGAGGAGGTGAATGTGAGGGGAGTGACAATATTGAAGGGGGGAGCGGAGCCTGCTCGATTGAGAAGAGATCTCTTGTTCGTATATGTTCTGCAAAATCTTGAGCTCCAAGATAGCGATAACAGGAACAATGCACCATAATTGCTGAATAAAGTGTCACTTGGATCTTTAGAGAAGAAGCAGAAACATTCCGGGGATGAGCAGGGGATATCAGCAGAAGCAACAACCTTGTCTAAACATAGTCTGACATAGTCTAAACCTAACTTTGGCCAAAGAAAAGGCATTTCTTTGAAATCATCAAATTCTTCAATATACATTATATTACAGCCAAAGCCAACATGCCACTCACAATCGGCAATGCCAGGTCCGTTTCTGGCTCAGTAGCCTGAGCTGTGATATACATCTCTCTCTGTAAAGATCCTAAGACAGTAATACTAGGCTAAGTTAACTCAGTTGCCCCCGTCCCATTTGGAGCAAGCAAAAAAAAATTTTGATTTTTCTACTTGTCTCAAATAGTCAACCTACACGGCATACATATAGCACAAGAGGACAGGACAGAAGGATTATTTCAAATATTAAGTTAAACATCTCTCAGTGTTCCGTCAAATATAGAATACAAAAATTGATAAATGATGAGAATGACTTGATTATAAACAATTAACCGCCTATAGTTTTCAAGGTTTTGGAAATTATTTCAAAATATTAACAATAAATGATTACTCCGTTCTGTGTGAAATTAAAAATTGTTATGTGTGTAATAACATGTATTAAAGAAATATATAACACATTCGAATTTATGTCGAACTTTAAATTTATTTGACAGATAGCATGTGTGAGCTTTTTCCACTGATTTATATTACATGTTATTATACTATTTAACAGATTAACAACATCTAGTTTCGTTGAGAAGTTTTGACTTTTTTACAACAGCATCTAATATTTATATAGGCCTACTTTTCTTATCCCCTTTGTATCCTTTTTTTAAATTACTTTATTTTCGATGTTTTATTCATTAATATGGTTGCCTACATGCTAGCGGATTAGGCCTTTATGCAGGTCTCAATAGACTGAATTAATATTATGTAATTTCATATAATATGTATGTACTTTTATATTTATTGTCTGAATAAAGTAATTCTGTCTGAATCTCTGTCTGTTTTCCATTATCTCGCCAAAATTTATCAGCCTCAGGCATAGTGTAAAGCAAGGAGATTGGCTGTGCCCCATGACTTCACATTGAGACCCCAACAGCTGATACAACCCATTTTGCCTCCAGCGGCTGTGACAGACTTCCTTCCCTCATTTATGACTGCATAATAGGATTAGATGATGTGGTGTCAATGTCTGCTTACGTAATTACGATCACCACTTGATGACCTACCAGCATCAGTGGCCATATTGGCGAAAAAGTACGTTGTGGAGAAGAATGGGACAGTGGTCTCCCACCCATCATCGCAGCACCTCTGCCTTCACAACTAATGCAATAAGTTTTGAATTTCATAACTTTTGCTATTCTCATAAATAGAATCAGTGTCTTGTTCATATCTCAGAAACTGTTGTGGATTTTATATCAAATTTTCAAAAAAGGCATGTAGGTTTTTATTAGGCAAAAACATCAGTAGAATATTTAGAAGGGGTTGCTGGGCCATGACCCTGCTCCTCATGCCCAAAACTGAAGTGGCTCATGGGTGCCTTTTAAGACGCTTCTGGTAAATTCTCCTTTGGCAAACAAATATTTACGAAAGAACCATGAAATTCTCAGCCAAGTGAAGTGGTCAGTGTAGGGGTCGGCATTTGTGGTCACAGGAACTACAAATTACATGGCAAATCTCATCCACTTAACCACATAAATCTATCAAATGACTGGCCTTGACACTGGCTGTGCCATAACAAACCAATAAGGAAGGTGTTTGCTAGTTTAGCCAGGCTGGCCAAGGACAAATGTGCTGTCAGTGGTGGTCTGGTGAAATTGAGGGTAAATGCAAGGTACAGCTGACAGCGGAAGGGCCAGTAACAGAGTTCTCTTGTTAAGATATCTCGCTCTAGATGCCTCGAGAAAAATATTGTTGGAGTAGTTCAAAATTCATGGTTACAGAAGGTCATTTATGGAGATGAATCAAACTTGGAGAAGAGATGCCTCATCACAAGGCAGCAGTGGAATCGAAGACAAGAATGATATACTTGTCTAGATCAGTTAAATTAGCAAACAATCAATCTCCTGGTGCTTGGGAAAACATTTTGGGCCATTCTGGCCTTGGCTCTGAAGAGTTTATGTCAGGCTATCAAAGCCAAGAAGAGTTTTTGGAGTGCAGCTGCCATAAGACCCACTAACTATTGTAAAAACAAAGTGTGTCCGCTTTACAAACAGACACCCTGGAAGCATATTAGGCGATCAAGGAATGGCACTGAAAGTTGGCTGAAGGTCTTGCAGTGTATGGTGGGAGATTCAACATTTATTTCTCAAATTTGACTCAGGGCCACAACGATTTTCGGCATAGCGCAGTCTAAGTCATTAAAAAAAGACGCATGACATGGTCGTCACTGCTGTGAAGGCTTGGTCCACATCTGAGAGGCCTTTCAGACAAATCCCGCGGGAGGACAGGAACATTTTGTCATTTAGGGCACAACTGTCTTGGTGTCTTGGTCTTTAAATTCAAAACAATTTCTGGCATCAACTGCTGTTTAACAGCTATGCCAAAGATTGAAATGTTTGACATGTTGTAAAAGAGAACAGCAAGCCATGGTGGACAATACTTTTGACCATAATCTATTTCTCCAACATCAAAAAGTTTCACAGAATTTTAGCTCCTTCAGAACAAGCTCCACTTGAATGGAGAATTGTCAGATATCTGCTGCTGCCTGGATCAAAGTTTAAGCACTTTGTGCCATAGGTGCGCAAAGTCCAAAGCACTTAAAGCCAATGCTAAGGTTATCCTGTTCTGGAAATTGCTGGGTGATGCAAATTTACTAAGGAACCCCTCATTATGTAATCAAATTGAGCAGATCAATCATTGATCAACTAAACCAATTGATTGAGCCACACAAACTTCTCAAACTAATTAAGTGTTAGTGAGGAGGCCTCTCCTCTGGGGATAACCGCTCTGCTCACATGATGTACAAGGTGGCCTGAGGCGAGTGGGGATACAGTGATTAGTGGGTGCCATGAGACCCCGGGCCTTTTTTCGTAAATTACATCACCATACAGAAACTTTGCTGCAGTTTGATCAAAGCAGTAATGATTTTATTGACAAAGCAACACTTCCAGTCTGGCTAAAGCAATTGACCAGAGATAGTTCACCAGAACATGCAAAATTTGGAAATATCAGACTACTCGGACAGTGACATTTAGTAGTGAAATGATGGAAAAATATTGGAGATCTGAGGTGTGCGAATCAGGTTAATGCCTTTGCAACTTGAAAATGTGATGGCATTCAGATTTATCTGCAACCAGAAATTCTTAGCAAGATTGAAAAGTGATCTTTGAAAGAATTAAGAGATTGAACAAAGCAACCAAAGCTAATAACAGTTAGCTCATCTCAATAAGACAGGAAGAGAATATAAGGGCATATATATCTATTCACAGTATTTAATATTCAAACAGCATTTTATGCAGTTAGGGAGAAATAAGATGGAGGCCTACTGAATTGCTCCATGTCAGATTTTAGAATTCATTGGTAAAAAGAGTGCATTTTTCATAGCATGCAGTATTGTCATTGTTCATGCATGGAAATAGGGAATAGCAGATGCTGCAACTTTGTCAGACAAGGTGGAGAAGCATTGGATTAAATCTTTCCACGGCTGTGAATTTAAATCTTTTATTTTTTAGTTCCTGGTTTTGGCCTGCATGACACTCACCCAGGGAGAGATACAGCAGTACTTATCAGAACCCGGTTCAGAGCAAAATTTCCTCCTCCAAACCCCTTCAATGCATTGTTCATTGGTGCCCTTTTAGTGGCTTCTGGCAAATTCCCCTTGCATTTTAAAAAATTGTTAAAAGAACCATTAATTCAAGGCCAGATGAAGTTGTCAGGACAGAGGATTTGCAATGACTGCATTTGAGGTCTCGTTTACTGCAAATTACATGGCAAATCTCATTCACATAACCACACAAACCTATCAAGCGACTGGCCTTGACACTGGCTCTATGCAGTAAAATGAGGAGGACACATGTATGCTTCTGTAGCCTGTCTCACCCAACATGGACTGGCTGTTGATGGCATTGTACTGAAACAGGGGGTGAACATGAGAGGGATGCCACTATTGAGGGGGTGGGGCGGCTTACACCATAATTGCTGAGCAAAGTGACACTTGGATCTTTAGAGAAGAAACAGAAACATTCATGGGATGAGCAGTAATATCAGCAGAAGCAGCAGCATAGTCCAAAATCAAAGAGGCAGTTCCTCAAAAACAACAAATTCTTCAACATCCATTACAGCCAAAACCAATATGCCGATCTCCACAGGCAAACACAAGGCATTGATATTGAAAGTTCTAAACTTTTTCACACAACATTTGTTTCCTCACCTGGGAGCTTTCAACTTCTACCTGAAGCCTTATTCATCCAAATGACTTGGAGGTGTGGTTGGGAGTTGGCATGATACCAGATTGGTAGCCTGAGATTTGATATATATGTCTCTCCATGTATTATTCTACAGAAATATTTAATGTCCGCTTCCCATTTGGAGTAGGCATAAGAAAAATGGACAAAGTATTTAATTTATTGTGCTTTCTGAGGCCTGTCCACACAAGTGTTAGCTCAAAACATGGCTTCAAGATTACTTCGTTCATATGCTGTGTGCATTTGGAATTTAGAGCAATATTCCTTTTCCATTATCCTACCAAAATTTAATAGCCTCAGGCATAGTGTAAAGCAATGAGATTGGCTGTGCCCCATGACTTTACATTGAGACCCCATCAGCTGCTACAATATCTTCAGGCCTCCAGTGGACCCCAGCTGTGACTGACTTCATTCCCTTATATCTGACGGCATTATTGGATGATGTGATTTGATTGCACAATTCCGATAACTTCTTGATGAACCACAAATATCAGTTCTCACATCATTGAAATATTCAATGAATGGAATTACTAGCTTTATGAATACAATGCAAATTTGTTCTGCAATTTTTAGGTTTCAAGAGTTTTCCTTTTCTATTATCCTCTGAAATTTAAGAGCCTCCGGCATAGTGTAAAGCAAGTAGATTGGCTCTGCCCCATGACTTCACATCAAGACCCCATCAGCTGCTACGAACTCTTCATGTCTTCAGGCCTCAGTAGGCCACCAGCTGAGAGAGAATTTTTGCCCTCATTTTTGACTGCATTATGGGATGATGTGGTGTCACTGTCAGATAACATAATTATGAGCACCACTTGATCACCATGCAGCCAGGATCATTTTGGTGAAAAAGTAAATTATGGAGAAAATCAGGAAGGTTGTCTCTCAATTTCCCAACCAGCATCAAGACACTTCTGTCTTCTAAACTAA
The DNA here is from genome assembly GCA_026936325.1 of Platynereis dumerilii. Lineage (NCBI taxonomy): Eukaryota > Metazoa > Annelida > Polychaeta > Phyllodocida > Nereididae > Platynereis > Platynereis dumerilii. The sequence goes on along the minus strand of JAPTHN010000002.1, from coordinate 23,150,199 downwards.
ATCAATAAGTTTTTGCATATCATCACAATTTTCACTATTTTCATAGATGGAATCAGTTTCATTAGTTGCTTATGTCATAATAATACTCAAAATAGCAGTATGTAACTATTACAATTACTTTATTTTTTAGATACATTATTTACAGAAGCATAAAAAGTCAATAATTGACAATATCTTACCAATGTTTTACCTCTGCATTTCTGATATTGCTGTGAATATACTCTAGATAGATTATAAACAACCATTGCAGAATTGTGTTAAATAGATAAGCCCATTATATATTGCAGATATTTTATGAAAGGAATGCAGAAGTCATCCAGTCTGCTTTTAAGTTTTGACCTTAACTTTGAACATGACCCACCTTGGAGCATTATGTCTGTTGATCTGACGACAGATGCACATCACATATTTTATGATGTGAAGATTGCATGCATTTGAATCTTTTGTGAAGGAGATGCACTAAACTACAGCATTCAGCTTATGGCGTGAGAGTTTGAGGGAAAATGACCCATTCTATGAAGCAAGGACTATCAGGACTATTTAAGACTATTAAGATCTATTCAGGTCTATTTGGGACTATCAAAAGTGGTTTCATCTATCAAGGGAATGGACTGTACCTGAGAGAGCTGCTTCTTTCATCCTGCATCTTTTCATCTGCAAAATCAGGCACACTCAGCATCAGTTTATCAGTAAAAACACAACATCCACTTCATATTTTCACTCATTTTCTCATTTGCACTGAAGAGACAAATGCCAAAATAGGTTTAAAAAATCCTACCACGAGGAGGAGAAGGAAGATTATCGCCCTCTTTGTGGTTAACCTAATATACATATTTTACCAAAAACATGACATGTGGTTCTTGATTTTGTACGAGGGGCGTTCAGAAAGTTCGAGGCTTTTTTTTTATATGGACACTTATTGTCAATCTAGAACTATGAATTTTTCACAGGATAAAATTCAGCATATTTGGAAAGGATTTCCAACATTTTGGACAATTTGAACATTTTTATGTCGTTCAGTGGTTGCCATGGAAACTGAAAGTTCAGCTTCTTGGGGCAGATAATACTGAAACCACTAAAGCCAATGAATTTTTCCTGTGAGAGACCTCTCTCTATCATTTGCATTAGTGAGATTGACAATATTTGACACAAGAAATATAATATTAGCCTTAAAAAATACTCCCAAGCCCACCAAAAGCATTGATTCAAACACCTGACCCATTGAAGTAAATGTTCCTTGAAGTCCTCCAAAAAAAGTTCTGTGAAAGATTTTCGGTCATCCGAAACCTTTTCTCCTCTAGTGCCTGAAACTATAGCCCCCATGGACTAAAGTAAGGGAATACCAAGACTTATCTAAAGCAGCATGTCACAGGAATAGCTAGGATGGATAATGCTGTCCATTTTGGTCTCTTATTCATACTAATGAATCCATGCTTTCACAAGTCCTTATGAAGTCAGGCAAACACACCTTTGCCTCCTGAATGTCCCTCGCCAAAATGATTTCATTTCCTGTAACAGGGAATTCCCTTGGTGAATGATTAGTTTGGTGTGAATTATGGATGACTATCCTTGGTGGAGGAGAACGGCAAAGTGGTTTCGAGAAACACTTCAATGCATTTGATTTAAAGAGGCCAGTTCAAGGAAAAAATCCTGGACTTCCATCACCCACTTATTTTGAAACGAAATGAAATCACTGACTTCAATGATTTTGTCATACTCAAAACCTAGTAAGATTTGACACACTGCATGAAAACCTTGAGTATTTATAAGCTAAGGTAAAGTATAAAACAAATCTTCTTAAATGGATTTATTTGAACCCACGCCTCTTGTGGGCCAAAATGTCTTTATCTTTCTTATTATCGAATGAATTATTCTCCGCATTCCAAAAAGTAAAACCCATCAACCTCACTTCGCCTTATCTTAAAATGATTTATTGATGCAAACGACAAAACTTCTCTGATTCAGGTGGCTTAATTCTTCGTCCGTGCCATCTTAACGTTATTTCACATGTCGCCTTGCATGCTGTCAGGATGCATCACACGAAAAGAAAAAATCAATCGGTTTTCCATCTGATTTCCAAGCAAAGAGAGCTAACAGAAAATGAATTGTCAATAGTTTAAAAATGGTAGATTGTATAAATCAGAAGCTTGTCTTAGATAGACACCGTGTACCAAGGATCACTTGTTGTCATTAAGCAACGGTTCTCAATTAAGATATGCCTTTTGAAATGGTATGAAATGTGGATTTTGAAATTCGGGCATGTTACCTCATGACAGTCTACATCCAATATCGGCTTACCAGGCTACTACAGACTAAGAATCCGGACAAGACAGCTAAAAATTCAGGCAGATTATCAAATATATAATATATTGTTGAAAATCAATGGTTTACAAGATTTGCCTTTTGAAATAGTATGAAATCTGGATTTTGAAATTCGGGCAAATGTTTCTTGCCCCCCACCCCTAAAACGTTTGCGTTCCCCTCCGGTATGCATTTGCCCAATGGATCGACAAACTTTCCTTTGTCATGAATCGAACCCCGGATCAGCTTCACACAGAAAAAAACTTGGTTTATTGAGGTTTTCTACATAATCAGTTGAATGTATGGTAAACCAAGGGGATTTTAAGGGCTTATTATGGTTGTTTAAAAAATTAAATGAATCTTTGAAAATCCAGTCTGGTTAATATTGGTTTATCAGGGTTTTATAATAAATAACTTGGATATTTACAAAACCAGTCAAGGTTTTAAGTCCAAGTTCATTGATCTTAAACATTATTCACAGTTACACATTAGGGAAATACAATACTAAATCTGGCAAGTTTGTTGTTTATCATTGTTACAGCTGTATTAAGGCTAATCACAAGGTATTTTTGGTAATCAGAAATGCACAGTTCTGACACTCTTTGTGAAGTCAGTTTGATAGAACAGCACCAAATAAGCTCAAATAGAACTGGTTTGACCAGTGAATGAAGAGAGGCACACTTATACGTTCCAAGGTGAGAATTTTATGATTCATTTTCTTTAGTATATGATCTGCATTACTATATTTGCTAAGATATATTTGCATAAAAATGTCTTTTTTATGTAAGGTTCTTACCCATCAGTTACCGAATATAATGGTTTTAAGCCAATAGGTCTTTGCTAATTTTCCAGAAATATCACAATGGAAGCCATTGTTATATTTGACACTTAAAGTTGCTAGTACATTTTTAGGTCATTGTTTATGACATGTATCGTTAATGATATATTCTACATCACATATTTTTCCAATCAATATTTCATGTAATCATACAATACTCTAGATTTCTACCCACAAGGTATTCACTTTTTGGGGGTTGGATATTTTCTTGACTTAAATGGGACATTTCAAGCAATTTGATACATATTCCATCTAACTAGGTAAAAAACATAGGGTATTTGACAAAAAGACTTCAGCAGTGTTGATATTATTATTATGGGTTATTTTCCAAGGTTACTTATCACACTTACGACACTATAACAAAACAACCCAAGTCAGGGTCACTGAGTAACGATATCACGAGCTGTTGTGTGAATTAGTATCACTCGAGCCCAAAGGGCAAGAGTGATATTAATTCACATGACAGCGAGTGATATTGTACGAAGTGCCCTGATGCGTGGTTGTTTTGTTTTTATCACCTGGTTTTACCTGAAATTTTTAGTTATAGACAGAGACTATTTTCTGCCATTACAAAAATGTGACGTCACCGTGGAGCAACAATGGATATGACGTCACAATCCTCTTGTTTTGGCCGTTATTTGGTTTCTGACATCATCAGGCAGCTGAAATGCTGGTGATATCATAACCATTGTTAAAAAATATCACCCTTGAAGGGTGGTATTTTTTACAGTATCATAGACCCTGATATTTTGACTGTAAACAGAGGTATTCACAGCCAACCAGGTGATAAATGATATGAACCAGAAGCCTTGATTTTACTACAGTGTGCCTAACTATTAAATTACTTCTGTTTCAGCTTCTAAGTGAAGGGAAGCTCATCTAGCAAGTGGAACTGGATAAGCTCATCTTCTAAAGAGGTTCTGGATAGGTCTCAGGAATCATCCCTCGAAAAACTCTTCTCCAACCATGTTGGTGATGCTCTTGAGCCAGAAGAGTGAAAAGGTGGGTCTATTAGTTTTGTTTGTGTGCATTTGGGTGCAAGCAGTTGTAAACTCAGCAACATTAAAAATTCAGAATTTTTTAAAGCATTACATCTTTTGAAATACTAAATTTAACTTAATATAACTTGCCAGATTTGCGTATAAGCTACTCAACTCAAGATTTTGCCAGTTTGAAGATGATTCATGCATTTTTCAAAGAGCCAGACATGATTTTGTGACATCATGTCAAATTTAGAATTTGCAAAATTGAAAAAGGAACAGTGGACTTTTGACCATGATGACCATCTTCATTACTTACACACACCAAACATAAAGCTATAATGGACTTTGATTTTGATGAAATCGTTTTCCATTCCAATACAAACTAAAAGTGCAACTATCTACTTCTGTATGTGGGCACAATTCTGTACTATTGTTGAGTTTATAAATATGAATCAGCCAAGAAGTTAAACATCAATGTTTTTAAAAATCTGTGCATGAAACCAATGCAATGAAAACGGTTTACTATTATGCCTATGTACTTGTTAAAACTAACATGGTGATTGCTTGTATTTTCAGGAAGCCAAGTGCTCAACATCAAATATAATTTTGAAGAACTGTGGTTCATCTCAAAGTCCATTGGACACAGTATCATCTACCAATTGGAGAAATGCCCTCATTGTGGCAGAGGATAACAGCATGGGCCTTTGCCTTGGTCTCTTACGCATTAAAGCTTGTTACATTTCTAAGAACACCTCCTTGTTTATGGACTATTACACTGCATCTTTCGTGGACTATTATATCAAAAAATGAACATGTCAGGATGGCTATGTTGAAATACTACCAGCATTATTTCATTCAAAGATTATATTTTTTGTTTTTACAAAAGGTGTATTTAGGTATGAAAATATGTGTTTCATTTGTTTTTTAATTTCGTGTTTTTGTGCTGCCCTGGTGTTTATATTTTGATATATAAATGCAATTTCACTTATTATTTCTTATATATATTTTTACATGTGTAAGTTTTTATCTTGCCCTTGCATTTTCAAAATTTTATAAATAGATGTTGATTAATAAAAAAATGTCAAATGCGATTTTAATTTATTTCTATATGCTCTAAAAAAATTGAAAGACAAAATTTGTCAGTTAACCAGAAACTCATTTTTTTTGTAAGTAACACCAAAGGTGAGGTGAAATATCCTACAAGGAAATTTTAAAATCTTTTCATGACTATCCAGCAAAGCAGTACCCCCAGAGGGAATGATGAAAAAAATTGGTTATTTGAAAAACCAGGTTTGGTTTAAAAAATGCTCCATGGTGGAATCCTATAAATCCAGTTATGGATATTTGTTAAACCCAAAAAGGGTAAATAACCACTTCACATAGTTCTTTTAAAAACCAAGGATGGATATGTACAAAACCAACTAATAAAATATTTGGCTCAATAGTAAACCTCTAGTAGTTAATCGAAACGCCAGAAAGAGTTTGTTAAAAATCCAATAAGGTTTTATACAAATCCAGTAATGATACTGTTAAAAACCACAGATAGTTGTTGAACAATCCTTCACGGGTTTGTTAATAAACCACTATTGGTTCACACCACAAGTACATGAAAATCCAAATTGGTTATATTTTATTCCAAAGGGGATTTTTAGATGGTGGTTTTTTAAACATCCACATCAAAAGGGTTTTTAAAAAAACCAAAAGTGGTAGTATACTGGTGACAAGCCGAAAAACCACATATGGTTGTTTGTGTAACCTTTTTTTCTGAGTGTGTTCTTTGTATAAATATCAAAATAATATGAGAAACTCCAATAAAAGCGTCAGTGTGCATTAAGCCTGCTCAAACGATTAATTTGAAAACCACTGTGTCAGCCATGCATGAGGTGATTCCTTGCATTTAACTCTTATTAAGGAGGCCACCAATAGTTTATCCAGGGCCTTGGACCATTAGCAAACTAATTGCATAACCATTCTTCAGGAGATTCATCTATTCCAGGGCCATTCTCCTGGGTGGTCATTGGCCTTGGGCCTGAGTGGTTTCCTTAAGGATGACGGAGACATTCATTTGGTTTCTCTGCAGTCTAGACAGGCTGCTGATGTCTCTGACTGAGTGTGTTTGGTTTAGCTTTTTTGAAGGTCCAGCCTTCATTCGTACAACTGCCACACAACCACCATTGAGCTGATGAAGACATGCTTTTTCGTCGAAGTCAATGACGAATAGTACCACTTTACTGGAATGACTATGCTACTTTTCATTTTTGTCCTTATGCTCTATAGTAGATGCATTCCTTCATTCTGTAATCGTGCTGTCCTTTCTCTGTATTTCACTGCCTTCTTGACAGTGGCACACTTTATGTCTATATTTTTTAGGCGATGTTTCAGCCCTTCACTGACATATTCTTAGTGACTCTATTTGACACGATTCACCTCTGATTAGCTGAGCACACGCCTCCCGACAGGAGGCCAGAGGCCAAATCTGGAAAATCAGACTGTTTTGAATCGTCATCAAATTAAATATGCAAACTTTTGAGTTGCTCAGTGGTTTCAGCATTGAGCAAAATTAGTAGACGTTAAAAGCGTCCAAATGTGCCCCGGCTCCCACTATACATAAATTAACCGAACAACAACATGAAAATCTTCGTTCAGAGGCATCCATATAACTAACAAATGTATGTGATATATACAGACTGCCTCAAGCGGAAAATTATATATATTTGCCTGTTGAATATATCACCTGATTCCTTGGAAAATAAAGCGACTGACGTCAGACAGCAATAATCAAAACATTCCATTGAAATATCAGTAACACAGAAACTAATCAACTCTCATGAGTGGTTGATTGATTATTTTATGAGATATTTTGCATCTTTTCATCCTCCATCCATCTCCATTTGAGTTTCCATTCAGACTTGTTTAAAAGATAGGTTTCCAGTCATTAGTTTGCCTTCAGCCCCACAGAGTGGAATATAAAGATTGATGTAATGCAGTGTGCCAAGATAAAACAATGTACCAATGCCATTTGAAATCCCATATGATGATGATCTGAAGGATCAGAAAGATCAAAGGGATATAAGGGATCAGAGGTGAACAGTTGGGCAGAATGAGAGTTATCTTCAGAAGTCAATGACATCACAGCCTTGTGCCAACCTTTTTCAAAGAGACAAAGCTTTGTGCAGCTCATGGCAGTAATTGAGTGACCCTGGACACTTTTGGAGACTTTTTGAAGGCAGTTCAAAGGAACACAAGCAAAGTATTGGGTCTTAACTTGTCAGTTTTTGTTGTATCAGGCGTTTTGTGATTACATCAAAACAGTGACTATTTACAGTTTGTGAGATAAATGCAAAAATCCATGCTTTCAAGCACACTTAAAGGTGCAATAGGTCAAAAATAGACAGCAAGTTACGGAAGAACAGAGAACATGTCAGTATTGGGCAATTCCGTAAAGTCGGACGTACAGATCAGACACCTTAGCCCTACCATTATACCTTAGCTGTTTCAATATTAAGCAGGCATAGGGCCCTGTGGTAGGGCTTTCAAACGAGCCATGAATCAAAGAGCAAAAGGAGCTGAGCAACAAGGCAAAATGTCATGGTGTCAGACGTACTCAGAGAAATGACACTTTTCTGACTTGATGGCTTGTTTCTAAAAACTCTGTGATTTATAAGGAGAAAAATCAATCAATTGAACTCTATTGTTACGAAAACTATTGTAGGCATCAGTCAGGCTAACTTTCATGGCAATATTGTAATTTGTTATAAAGCTGTAGCCATTTATGTTCGGTGTCTGACGTACATATTTTCGGTGTCTGACTGTGACATACGCGTGTAAATTAGTAGTGTAAAGGATGCCGGCAGTACAAGAATTATCCACAATTTTCACAAATGTTGATCTTTTATACAAAGTAGTGTTCTTTTGCAATAGGAACCAGAAATTATTTCAGAATATTATATTTGTGGGGCGTGGAGTTTTCCTTGGCGGGAAGTTATTTATTTCACGGTAACGGCGGAAGTAATCATTTTTTTCAAGCTAACAAAGTCCCCGAATATTCTTTCCTAAATCAAGCAAGACCTTGTTAAAAAAAACCCCAACCAGAAATTATTTATTCCAAGACTACCTGGAAAGAATTTATTTATTTCACCAAGAAGTGATTCATATTAAATGGTCACCAGCTTACTTGTTCAATCTAGCAATCAATTATGTAACACAAGACAACTGCGAACCAAGTTGACATTGTTTAGCAAACCATGTAGGATTATCAATGTATTATCTCAAATATAATCCAAATATAAAAGTGCTAACTCTCTTGGCTTCATACATGTCTCAAGCAAAACTCTGTCCCTGTTCTTACCACACCTATCAAACGTTCCATGTGTCACATCATTGACGTTTACTTTGTTTTGCAGCAATAGCTATATTTCAACAATTTCTACTTTCTTTGAAATCCACCTTCATTTAACACTTTCTGTATCAAAATTTGGCAAGTGTAAGGTAAAGGTAAAGGTACTTTTATTTAACATGGGTAGCCAAGCTAAGTCTGTGACTGGTTTCCAGTTGGGCCCACGGCGCCTCCAATTTACGTCTGATGCGAGCGACGATGTCATGGAATGACATGATAGCCAGCCTGGGGATTGAACCCGGGTCCCTCGTAGGTTTTCTGCCAGGCTCCCCAGGTGGCAACATGGGTCATAAATAAAAAGTCTATTCATTCTCCAAACCATATTCCTTTATGATTCTCAGTTCCAGCGCCTTAAATGCAGCATTCACAATGGTTCCATCATTTTCTGGTTAGTCAAAAACCAAAAGTCACCCCACATAAATTTGATAAAACTGTAACTGCATGGTATTCAGTCAGTGCAGGTCCAATGTCACAAGTTGGTAAAATTTGGAATTTCTGGTCAAATTGGCCGAAAAATCAATAATCACTAATATGTTTCCTATATATCAGTAGATTCAAAATCCAAAAATTTGAGGTTGTAAATGCGTTTTTACGATGACTAGGCCACATTATGTCTGTAAATTTAAACATGAATGTGAAGAAAATACTAACATAAAACGCAGTTTATTCAAAACGAACCTTGGTTTATTCAAATACTTCTGCAACAAATGAAACTTGCACAAGTTCTGTTGAATAATATGCTTATAACAAACAAAATACAGATTTTTTATTTTTCGTCTAATCATACCTTCAATGGTGGAATTAGCAGGAAATGAAGAATGCAAGGGTTGCATTTTTTGTCAGCCATAAACATAGGGCCATTATACCACGATAGGTTTGACTAAAAACCATATTGTATATACCGATGGAAACCTAAGCTCAAGTGCAACAATTCAATGTGAAACAAGTGAAAATTCCAGCAATGAGTCTTTGTCACAAAGGGTTTGAACAAGACATGTCAGAACTAGTTATTTACAAAATTTAAGAGTGCCACATTTGTTGTCAGTGACAAAGACAGGCCTATAATATCATGAAAGTATACATTTACAAAATACTTTCTATAAACCAACAGAAACCTGGGCTCTAGAGCAACAAAATCATATCACTAAAGTTAACTTTCCATCAACTAGCCTTCATCAAGAAGCGTGTAAAGAAGAAAGGTCATCATAAATAATACTAAATGTGAGGGCGTCACATTTTTTGTCAGTCTCAAAGATAGGGCTCTAATGCCGTGACGGGTTTGACTTTCTACCCTATTCTATACACTAATAGAAAGCCAGGCTCATGAGCATGACAATAATACCAAGAATGCAAGAATTCCAGCAACAAGCCTTAATCAGGAAGTACCCGAACAAGAGAGGTCCCACAAAATTTTCGCAGAAAATAGGAGCGTCGCGCTGTTGTCAGTCTTACTCAAGCCATCACAGCTTCTGGCACAATAGTCTCAGCCAATTTAAGTGGTATTTTCCTGACAGACAAGGTCATGAGCAATACACTGGTATATCAGATGTTCCAAACATGTTGGAATCAATGGTTTATCTGTTGCATCAAAAATCACATTGCACTTTTTAGCTTCACCCAGGACACACCAACTGAGGATTACAAAAGGTGTATTAAAATTATATAGAAACATTCAATTGCCTTTTTTCTGGATTCATAAGATGCCCAACTAATCAAGGAACAAAAATGCATTGCAAGTGTGATCCTAAATTCATATCTTTTCCTGTATTTGGAAGTTGTATGCAAAAGTTTTACATGCAGTGTCCAGGCAGGACACCAAAAATTTCCGTAACTGCAATCATGTATCACTCATTATTTCAAGACCAGTGACCAATGTTTTTCCTCAAAAATAATCTGGAGTACACAGAAAGGCTTTGTCACTCATTCTCAAGAATGATGTGTGATGCTGAGATACGTTTCAGAAAAGTCCAACTTTTTCCCATTGAAGTAAACTTATCATTCATCTGAAGAGACAAAGCTTCTTATTTCTTGTTATGTGGAGACACATTGAAGAGTGACAGTGGCTCCATTTATCCCTTGACAAGATAAGTCTCTTGATATCTTGTCCCTTATGTTTTGTTTTATGATTAGGATGACTTCTGACTTGCCACTCCACTTTGCATCTACCCTGAAAGACCTTGCTTTTATTCTTGTACATCTTTGAATAATGTGTAAATGCTAAAAAAAGATTAATTTTTGAAACACTATAAATTGTAATCAACTATGGGCCTAATATTTCTCAAAATGCATTCTTGTATTCAGGTTTACTCAATAAAAAAGTTTGGATACAAAAATGTGAACAGACAGAAATAGAGTGGAAAGGCATTATCTGAATATTATACAAAACTGTCGAAAAAAATAGTTTCCAGAAAGAAAATTATAATTTTTAAAAATAATCTTGGGGGGAAAAAATGCTTTTTTTAATCTATGGTGGGAAATTCAAGTGCCATTTTCTAAAATTGTGAGGTTTTGTACCGTAAATGTTTGAGGCGTTATACAATGTATCTTTGGTTACATTTGACTTACCTCAACATATTTCAAGCAGATTAAAATCATTTAACAACTTAATATGATGACAGCTCTGCACTCATGTTGGTGGGGCAGGGTTTTGTAGGTGAGATGGAGCAAAGCGTTGTTGAGGATCTGCACTGTTCCCCATTGCATAGCTGTGTAATGAATCCACAACATATCATTTAACCCGTGAGCAGTACTGAGCACCATAGCCACTGTGGACCAGTTGTTCTCTTTCCCCTATTTGAGTTTTGAGTTTGTTTCCAGAGAGTTAAGAGAACAAATTTCCCTTCATTTGGCCCAAAAAGAAGGACACATCATTGTGACCAATTACTTGAAAGTGTTTTCTTTATGCCAATTTGGACAATTGCTTTTTTGGAGAAGATTGTGTGTGTGTGGTTTTTTTTCTTTTTGGAAAATGGCCTTTTTCCGACAGAACCTTCTTCAGACTGCGGCTATTTCTGGACAACAACGACAACTCTTTTACTCGGCAATGGCTTTTTTTCTGGACAATGGCTTTGTCTAATTTTATTGTGGAAGATGTAAAAAGAAGATCTGAAGGAGACAAACCTCAAGGGCAAAGCCCCACATGGAATAACCTTGTCTCACTCAGGATGTTAGGTGCACTGAAGGACAATATTGATTCCGCAGCTAAGCCACTGCGCTGACGCGGGGGTGTAGGGGGCATAGGGTTTTCTGCGCCCTTAATTGCATTTGCACCGAGTCAAAAGAGTGGCAAACTTGCTTAACATTCTCAGAAATCATTCAGAAATATCATATTCATGTTAAGTGCATTTCATGCTGCAGATAGTCAAATCCACTGACAAGCCATTCTCTGAGACCAACAGAGGTTGAATAAGGTTGCCCTTGGTTTATTTGCAACACACATAGGTCATGATAAATAGTCTGAACAGTGAACAATGAACATGCTAAACTTAATGTGTCATATTAATTTGGTTTTATGCTTTGCCTTCAATATTAAGAAGCATTATAGGCCTATGTACAAAGATTCAGCATTGCCATACATATTCACTTTTTCATATAGTTGCAGAATATTGACGATAAATTTTATACTGGTGTTTGTTTCTTAGACATATCTAAATGTTTTGACTCTATTAATCATAGTTTGCTGTTACAAAAATTAATGAAATATGGTGTAAAAAATGTAGAACATGACTGGTTTATATCTTATTTAAGAAATAGAAGTCAAAGTGTATTCTATAAAAATGAACTCTCTCAACCTAATGAGATTGATATAGGCGTGCCGCAGGGATCAACTCTTGGGCCGCTCCTCTTCATGGTTTTTGTGAATGATTTACCTTTATTTGTAAAAAATGGTCGCTGTACTATGTATGCAGATGATACTATTATTTATGTTCAGGATGAAAATGTCAATAATCTGTCTTCAAAACTTAATGATGAACTAGCTGATGTCTTGAATTGGTATAGTGCAAATAAACTTGTTCTTAATGTTGAAAAATCTAATGCTATGCTTATAGGACGATGTATAGATGATTCTAAAAGAAATCAACTTTCTGTTAATTTAGACAATACAAGTCTTCAAAATGTACTTTGCACAAAATACCTTGGTGTTTATATTGATGAACAACTCAAATTTGAATTACATATTAATGAACTTATTAAGAAATTGTCTGCCAAATTGTCATGGTTATCTAGATTACGAACTATTGTTCCTAAATCTATACTTATGTTAACATTTAAGACTTACATTCAGCCTATATTTGATTACGCATGTACCATATGGGGCTGCTCAAATTCTAATATCAAACAAATCCAAAGGCTGCAAAATAGAGCAGCAAGAATTATTTGCTCAAATTTTGATATTATTAATACAAGAGGCATTGACCTTGTTAAAGGATTAAAATGGCAAACAATTTCACAAAGAACTGATTACTTTTTATCAGTTCAAATGTTTAATTGTATTCATGGTGATGCTCCTGATTACTTAGCAAACTCTGTTATTATGGCCTGTGAAAGTAATGATGTTCGCACAAGAATTAATGATACGATGAATACTCATGTTCCGGAATGTAAAACCTAAGTTATGAAAAAGTCATTTATTTATAGGGGTTCTGTAACTTGGAACAATCTTCCGGGTGCCACTCAAAACTCAGGGACATTGCAACAATTTAAAAGAAACGCTAGAAATGTTTTTTGTTAATCATTCTGTTTATTTTATTTATTACAATATATTGTACTTGTTTTTAATCATTTCTGGGCCACATGAAAAACCTATTGTGGATGTGTCACCCAGTTGAAATATTTTTAAAATAAAAAATAAATAAAAAAATATAGGGTTACTGAACTGCAGTTAGAACAAAGGGCAAACCAATTCAACTTGAAGTGCCTCCATTTCAACACACCAAAAGACCGGAATAGTTTGGGATAATTAGGCTGTATCAAACTTCTTGTTTTGCACAGTGCATTGCCAATATACATTGAACTACAGAACTAAAAACATTATATGGCATTGACTGACTTCAAGTTGACTGACATTGCATGATGCAGATGTACAAAGCGACTGTGACCACGCGATTCATTGCTTATGGATGTCGAGAGATGTCCTTCAGATTTTTCAAGACATTACAGTTGTCATGACAGAATGAAGCTGCATTGTGTGATGCTTTACCATTTGAAATGCATCTTCTGCAGCAAGAACACCTTTTTTGGTCACCAAATGGTACCAACAGCATGATAGATTCTTTCAAAATTCTGAAACTATTTTTGAAAAAATGTTGCAATGTCATTAATATATTATAATTCGGTAAAGAGAAAATTAATTAGAAAAGGTAATAATCACTTACCAGGATATCCGAACTGCTGCCTGGGGGGCTTTAGGTCATTGCCTCCCGGGGTTTGTTGAAGTGTCATGTAATCCAAGGCATGCGCCGGTGTCACTCGGAATAAGTCTGGGCAGTTAAGTGTCTGCGGTGAAGTGTCCAACGAAGGACTAATCCTGGAGCAAGGCAGTAACAGGATTCAGAAATGGAAAACAAACTCCATGAAACAAAGATACAGTTGGCTCCCAGCTGGCAAGAAGGAGATACCAGAGTATCCTTTGAGGCAACGGGACTATAGTTGTTTGAAGTGTGACAGGACTCCAGTGACAGGATTCTAGAACCGGGTAACAGGATCCTTATAAAGTAAGTGTACTCCAGAAACTTAGGATTGTTGCAACCGTTATTCTATAAACCAAAATATAACAGGAACCAAGTGTCAGTGGACAGGAAAGACTTGTCAGCAATCAAGATGAGATGTATCAGACTGTATTAGGACTGGCTCCAAATGTATCAGGACTCGTAACGTATCAGGACTCAAAATGTATCATTCTCGGAGTAGACCAAAACCGGAGTCAGGCAGGAATAACAAGACTGGGGCTTGAGGGTCCTGCAGCATGGACCCTTCAGCATGACAAAACTGCAGCTGCTGAACCCCATGGCATCTGGTCCAACATTAGTCCTGCACAATTTGTTCTGCTACAGCACTGTTGTCCTGCAACACTGGCCCTGCAGCTGCAATAGTAGTCCTGCAGCTAGCACATCCAGGCAGGCACTGTCACTGCCTCCCCCTCACTCACGTCTCCTTCCCCCAGCCATCCTTCGCCATCCTTCGCAGCCAGCGTCTCTGCCCAAGCATCTCTTTGCTCGCTGCATCGATCTCTCTTCCTGCTCCCTCTTTCCCGTCCTCGCAGAAGATGCACCACAGCAGATCAAAACGGATTGGCTTGTGACAGTTCCAAATTGTCCAAATTATCTTCTTAACCAGACTTAAGGGCTTTTAGGAGAGTCAAGCACAATGTGGAATTTCAAGATTTAGTAAACAAATTTCCTAAGTCTCTGGCTTAAGCAGTTTTCATTACAGCGAAAGACTTTGATATAGAATTAAAGTGGACTATGGCACTGTGAAAATAGCACTTTGTGACTCATGATAGCCGATGAAGTGTCATCTTCTCTACTTTCAACATGGGAAACATAGAGGTTGTTTGATTAGTCATGATCAAGAGTAAGCCATTTGACTTCTCATAACAAATTTTAGAGTGAAAATCATATGCATAATCTTAAGTCTCCTTCAATCAAATTAACATTGAAAGTATTGGGTTTAATCATGACAAATCATGAGTATGATGACACACGAAGTTCCATTTTCACCTTGCCACAGTCCACTTTAATTCTATATCAAAGTGTTTCGCTGTAAGCACATCAAACGGCCATAGAACGGGCGGTTTTATAACACAGAGCTCTATACTACTGTACTTACTCGTCTCTCAATTATCATCATTCATTTGGTTTTATTAGACCACATGTCCAATTCTCCATAATAGCTAAGTTTGTCTGAAACCTCACAAATGTCTTGAATTATTTTTATTAACAGCATACTACCATGCACTATAGGCTTTACGATGTATCTTTTGTCTGTGAAGTGATTTTAGATATATATCTCAATGTATCAGCTTGAGGCATTGGTCAGATTCAAATCACTCAGTATAAGCTTATATTATTAAAGCAGCTGAGTAGATCAAGGGCTTCGGATGCCATAAATCAAATTAATTGTACATTCTACAGATGTCTGCTGCTTTTTAAAAGTGATTCAACATATTAGTTAGACACCGATTTCAAGATTTCTTACATACTTTTTGTTTGGTTAGGATCTCTCCAACCAAATTGTCTTTTAGAACCTGAAAATGACATGCCAAACTAACAAAAACACATACACTTCTTCAACTTTATATTTCAGAAGTAATTATTGCAGAATATAGGCCTACTGAGGATGTACTGCATTTACCAACTGCATAATATAACCTGATGCTATACGCTGTATATCATATACATGTATGTACACACGGTGATTTATAACCAAGATGAATTAGTCGAAGGAAGCCTGTCTAACGGTTTTCAGAATCTTTACAATCTCATAGGAAAAGCTGCTTTAAGAAACACTTTGAAAAAGGAGGGTATGGTAATCAGGGCATATCACTCTTACTCGAGAGTCTAAATCTTGTAAACCTATGATTGATCTAACTGCCGGGGGACAAATTCCTCAAGAGAATCCATACATTGTCAATGAAGGCCTTCAGCTGGCTCTGATCCTCAAGACCTTTGACCTTGCTCACAACCGTATGACCTTGGGTTATCTTGACCTGAAGGTCATATATGATATGATGTATTCCAGGGTGAGAAGATCGTGCTCTCGGGTCACCCTTAGTACGCAGCTAGGGATCCCTTCGATTTCCTTATGCTTGAATAAGCTTCAACAGATCCCAAGATCCCAAATAAGTTTGTTAAGCACAGCAGCAAGGAAAGGGATTTTACCCCAAGTATTCATGGGGAAGTTGATAAAATAGATGTACGACTAGCAAAGATATCAGTGGAAACCCTGCCATAGCAAGGAGATAGATGATATACCAGATCCTCTGACAATCATTGCTTTACTCCATCCAAATGCAAATGGGATGCCAAAAGACGATGGAGCAATCATAAAAGGCAAAAGTGTGTGCACTGTGATGTGGTCAGTTATGCGTCATGAATAACTTGACATACTTGATAATGGCACTGTCATTGTGCTATCATAAAAATCATGTCTTGACTGCATCACTGACGATTCTAAAGACATCACTATTATAGTGTTGAGCTGTGAAAATCTAGGCACTAACCGACAGTTTTGCATTTAACTGTACAGTATACACTTTAAGAAGCATATGAGTAAGTCAATTAGACCTTCATTTTCAGTACTGACATGCATTTTGTGTCAGTTAGATCGGTGTTTAACTAATCCCTCACCAAAGACTTCCAACTGCTGGGTGCATGCTTATGACAGAATGTTCAGGAAATACCATCATTTTATGCATATACAATGTCATACATATAAACACGCATCTACAAGATTCTGTCTGCAATTTCATCTCTCTGGCTGATGCCTCATCGTTCACGATAAGCAAATGTGGATAGCCTGCTTACTGCTGTTACAGCATATGGTTAGAGGATGCATATTCTCAGCAAGGGCAACATTTATTGTAAAGATATTTTACCTTTGCAGCAATGCAGCATAGTACTGGTAGGGCCATAGATATCACTAAAATGTCCATTCCAAAAGACATCAAACTGAGCTGGTTGCATCAGGAACTTTTAGCATCTAATCATAATAATAGTCATAGCAGGAATCTCATCTCACTCATAAGGCTTTTTTCTCTCAATCCATAACATCTTAAATTACACTCCTGAGCCTGTCAATTCATCTGAAGTTCCCGATAGGGCAAATTTTACCTATCAACATTCATTATTTCCATAGTTACACAAATATGTCTTGGGAATTTGCTACAAAAAACAAGTTTTTTCACTTAAATACATCTCACCTGTACATTTAACTGCCACAACAAGCACTGTAAAGCATCTAATATTAAAGACCATTAAATTCCGCATCTTTTGATATGCAGACTGATCTTCTATGGCCAATATATCTACCCAGTTACCAGATATTCCTGTTGGGAGTTTGACAAAAAACATATTTTCAACATACAAATCTGGAAGCTATATATTTCTCTGCCACATCAAGACCAGTAATGCATATTATATTGCAGGCCACTAAATTCCGCATCTTTTTCCAGACTGATTGAACTTCTACGCCAGTAATAAAGGTATAGCAGAATAGATGACTTCAACAATAACTGTGGAACCAACGCACGGTTTATTTCCCAACTGGAAGTACAGGAATGGTGTACCAGAAATACGCGACGACAGAATACGAATGTAAACACTGGCGCTATGTCCAATATAAATTGCGTCATGCATTTAGAAAATCATATTTTCCAACAACTCCAGTCTCTCAGTGTTTGTAGTGATGTAAACCACGCTGTAGTAGTTCCAAACAATCCACCTTACTTCATCTATCACTGAAAGCTCACTGGAACCTGCAAATAGGACCTGCCTTCACATTACTCTAACATGGGAAGAACCTGGAACTCGGTGCATTTTTGAAAAGCAAGAAACCCTAACGGGTGAACAGCTAGTGATGTATGAATAATGTCTTGATGGACATCCTGATGCAATCCTCAGCATGATGTCATTTGCAAGTACCATTAAATTGATGGTCATACAATGTATTTAGATTTTGGTATTAGTTAGATACCTCTTTGTCGTGTTCTAACATACATTTTTGTCAGTTAGATCCCGACCAGAATTACTAATTGACTTAGACATCATATCCTTCTCCTATTATATGTTTAACTTATAATTTTTGCAAAATCCCTGCCGGGTATAAGATGCAAAAATCATGGGTGACCTGCTCACACCTGCAACAGCTAAAAACTCCTCCCCGAGCAATGCCACTCACCTAAACTGTCCACCTATCCTTATTGATCTATCCTTTCCTTCTGATAACAGCAAATAACAGTGAAACAGCTCCCTTATTTACCTTTTCTGCCTCTACTGTTTTTCCCCCACCAGGGGCGCATGCATCTCCATCATAGTTCCGCAATTGCTCACGTTCAGGACTGGCGCCACCATCTGCCTTCCCGCCAAAAATATCCACACACTTCACTCTCACCTACTGCTCTTCACTTCTACCTGGCTAAACCACTTCTACTCATCCTTTCTTCTTCATCTTACCCTCACTTTAAAGCTCTTCTCAAGCCCATTCCATCTGTCAATGTCCCAATGCCCATACACTTTTACCATCAATACACATTTCCTTTCCTTACGAGCCATGCCCTCAATTACAACCTCAGGTGTAAGTACACTTTACTGCACCTTACACCCATATATATGCCAGTGCATTTGCAACTTCAATTCCTCTACCACCAAATTTTTACTTATATTACAATTTATTACTCAAATGCTATTTCAAATGGTCAGCATGCAACACATGCCCATGCAGGTACAGGGGGGGGGGGTTAATTATTCCCCATTATAGTCCTGCCCCAAATCATGGGTAAATCTAGTAAACAATAATCTTATTGCTTGTTGGCTGTTGTTAACAGTGTTAATCCTTCGCAGGGGCAAACATGCAAAATTGTCAGTTAGATACCAGTTCTTCCAATGGTATAAGTATCTTGGTGATGTCTAAAACAGGTTAAAAATCTCATTTGTGATACCTCATCGTGACCAGAGAGTAAGTGCTGTTCGTTTTTGGCCAATAAAATCATGCCTTGGACATGAAAGTTCTGTTCTTATTGTTGGCATTTCCAAAGCTGTTACAAAGTGAACATTCAACTTATTATCCATCCAATAACTATGTATCCTTCAATTTTTTTTTTGCTCAGACCGACAGCTTGATGTCATGCTGGTTCAGGATGGCTATTGGTCTAGTAGCTCTGTGTGATGTGCAGCAGAAGAGCTTGAAATCATGCTGACAAGCGAATCAAATTGGCTGGTATAATTAGCAACAACAAACAGTTAAAGCAAATCCTTAACAGTTTCATGTCAATGGAATTTTGTTGGTTTTTGTTAATCATTGCACCTGAGTATCCAAACAGTTGGTCAAGTTTCAGTTATAGTTTTGGGTTCCTGGTGATTGAGCATTGCGAAACACTGCATTGACAGTCAAGCTGGGATTCAACCAGCTGTGAGATTTGGTGCAAGTCTTGTTTGTGTTTTACAGCTATTCACTAAACTCCTTCCCCAGCTGAGTGACATGCATTCAGTTGATGCATATTGAGGACAGATATTGGGATCAGATGTTCTCTGTTACATATTATAAAACCTTCCCATAAGATTTACAATCATGCCTCCATGGCATCACATGGAATGCTTTGAGTATCCATGGATGACATTGACTAAATGATTATAATAACACTGGAGCCTTCACAATGATAATTTAGTATAATTTAACTGAAACTGCTTGATGTCATGTTGCTGACTCTCCCGACCAATGAGAATGTACATATAGCTTGACATCACCAAAAAAGCCTTGCATGACATATAGTTTTGCTGCTCACACCTCAACTGACCAATAGCCACCCAGTCTCAGCATGACATCAAGCTTTCAGTCTATGAAAAAAATTGAAGGATACATAGTTATTGGATGGATAATAATGTCACTGACTTAGGACTTAAAATTGTTTAAATGACTTTTTGTGCCGGTTATTGTGATTCAGGTTATTGAGCTGATGTTACATCTTACAGACAATTGTCAATAACCAAACTATGTAAACAAATTTACAGTCATATGCATACCACGGACGGAATTTTTGGGTGGGGGGCAAGCAACATTTGTCTGAATTCCATAATCCAAATTTTAATAAAAGAGACCTGTGCTTACATCCTGTGTTTATTTTGTTTATACATTATAACTTTTCTGTTCTGCATCTTTGGTTGTGCAATGTGCATTGAGTATAGTATATTTCTTTACCATTTTGTCAATACTTGATTTCAGATTAACTTCAGATGTTTTCTGAAAGTTACCCTCAAGTACAAAATTGAGTCTAGAATTGTCTGAACTGAGAAGTTACCCTATAGTGACTGCCCTGCATCTGCCATTTGACACCAGTAGTCTAAGCTGCTTGTCGATCGTTAGCCATTTCACCCTGATGCAGTTAAGGCCTGACGAGCCCTTTCAGGCTCACATATCCAGGACATAACTGCCCCTGGAAGATTGCCACAAGGTCAAAGTGAATCCTAAAATAACTTATTAGTTTCCAATCAGGCAGGGGTTGGTGGCTGAAATAAAATTTGTTTTGAGAAACCACTAAAAGTACACCTAATCAAATTGAAACATTCCAAAAGAGCATTCTTAACTGTTAGACATCTTGGTCTTCAGGTAACATTCCGCTATTGACCGACAGAACAAGTTGAAAATCTCTCCTGTTAGAATGACCACAGTCAATCAAATTTCTCAAATGTGTGAAGGGAAGCAAATTTATTCTGCAAAGGCAATCGCTTACTGATCAGACTTCATCTTGGGTCTATAAATAGATCTGGTGCTGAATAGTAAGAATAAGATGGACCTCCCTCACCTTGAGGGTGTCAGGCTTGCTATGACAAAGGGCCATAACTCAACTGATGGATTTATTTCTATTTCCAGATGTTCAAGGTTCCTTCTTACTAACAAGGCATTGGCATTGAGATCTACCCAAATGTTATTACAGTCTGTCACTTTGATACAGAAAAAATGAGGACCAGTTCACTGTGAAAAACGCACTTCGTGTCTCATCATAACCGATGAAGAGTCATCTTCTCTACTTTCAACATGAGAAACATAGAAGCTGTTTGATTAGTCATGAACAAAAGAAGGCCATTTGACTTGTCATAACTATTTTTAGAGTGAAAATCAGATGCATAATCCTTTCGTTTGGCTGTCACCAACAAGCGGGATAAGTCTCCTCAAATCTAATTAACATTGAAAGCATTGGTTATGATCATGAAAAATCATCAGCACGATAACAAATTTTCACAGAGCAACAATCCACTCTTTTTCTGTATCAAAGTGAGAGACTGTAATGTTGATGTGCATAAAAAGATTAATTGAGACACCATGAAGTATAGCTTGTTGTTTTCATTATCATAACCTGTCTATTAAAACAACAAGCTATCTTGGCTCAAAGGAATTGTGCAACCATCCCATTCAATCATTTAAGCTGACTCAAGATTCTAATTGTACAGTATTGCTTATTGTTCAGTAAAAAGAGGTTATTCTGTAACATCAAGTAACCAAATTTCATCACTTTCAACGCAACAGCAGAACATATGAAATCAGGCGTTAGTAATATTGCTCAATCCATTTGTTATTTTTCTTAATGATTTTGTACCCTGTCCTTTTGATGACAAGGACAACACAAGTATCAGACCAGTTCTTTGATCTAGCTCATTACGAGTTTAATTGACTCCAGGCATTAGACCATTTACGATGCGATGCTTACGTTCTTGTGCGATTGCCACTTGAGTACTGTGATGTGCAAGTGTAGTGATTCACTCCAGCACTTCCAGCTGTTTTCTGGCTTTGGGGCGGATTTTGCGAGATAAGTGGTTAAAGTCTTATAAAATTATCATCAATTCTTCTGACATGCTTTTGTCTCCACTTGGGATCTAACCAACAAAATTACTTTTTAGAAACTGAAAATGGCGCATCTAACTGACTCAGACTGCATACATGTATACAGTAACTATTGCATATCCTGTAAAATGTCTTGTTGATGACTCTTTTTTCAAGGTACTGTTTACAGCCAGGGAAATTCGGCTAATTTCAATTCACTTGTTATGAACACTGTAGTCTTTTAGCTTCCCCTGCTTGGCTCATACCAGTTTTCGAACCAATCAGAGTTCGGCAAAAGCAATGAATGAAGTGATCAAGCAACTGATGCTGATTTAATATACTGCAACACGCAAAACTGTCATTTAACACTAAGCTCTTCATTGCTTTAAATCATCTTGTTGAGATCTAAAAACAAACACTTTTAAAACAAAATTTCAGATTACATATCAGTTTACATAAAACAATATATATTATGCTTATCTAGTAAAAACTCTTCAAGTCTCAGAAATATACCGGGGTCACAGGAACAATACGGAGGATGTACTGCATTTACCCATGTATAACCTTATATTGTACACTGTATATTTTATATCTATAACACACAGTGATTTATAACAAGATTAATTTGTTGCAGCACGCCTATTTTTACAATCTTAAAGGAAAAGCTGCAGGAAGCCTGTCTAACGGTTATCGGGATCTTTACAATCTCATAGGAAAAGCTGCTTTAAGAAACACTTTGAAAAAGGAGGGTATGGTAATCAGGGCATATCACTCTTACTCAAGAGTCTAAATCTTGTAAACCTATGATTGATCTAACTGCCGGGGGACAAATTCCTCAAGAGAATCCATACATTGTCAATGAAGGCCTTCAGCTGGCTCTGATCCTCAAGACCTTTGACCTTGCTCATGACCTTATGACCTTGGATTATCTTGACCTGAAGGTCACATATCATGATATGATATGATGTATTCCAGGGTGAGAAGATGGTGCTCTCGGGTCACCCTTAGTATTTTTGTACTGTGAACGCGGCTGGAGATCTGCGAGACTTCCTTATGATTGAATAAGCTTCGACAGATCCCAAGTCGGTTGGTTGTTAAGCACAGTCGGTTGGTTGTTAAGCACAGTAGCAAGGAAGGGCCTTTACCCCAAGTATTCACGGTGAAGTTGATAAAATAGTTATATTGGCAAGGATATCGGTTCGAACCCAGCAAGTAAAGGGGATAGAGGATATATACCAGATACTCTGAAAATTGTTGTGTCATTCCTTTCAAATATGGAAGGGACAGAAAGGTAAAGGATCAATAAGGCACAGTTTTATGTGGTCAGTTATGTGTTGTGAATAACTTGTCATGCTTGGTAATGGCACTTTCCTTGTGCTATCATAGCAAAACATAGTAACAATATCACAAGCTAGTGCATGGCTGCAAAGAGTGTATTTAGTAAACAGATATAAAGAAACAATTCATTGGAGTAGTCGCTATTCAAACATACAGTTTAAACAAGTGTATGAGGACTAAGTCAGTTAGACATCTTCATCTTTTGGTTCAAACACGCATTTCTGTCAGTTAGACACATCTCTGGAACCCTCAAAATCCGTGTTTAACTACTAAAACCTTCCCATATACTAGTTTTGTGCTTGTGGCAGATGCTTCTGGAAATGTCATAATTTTATGCGCCTGTAGAGTCAGGTATGGTAAATCCGTCCAGGATGGTAAATCCGTCCACCCCCTAATATAGGCTTACCATAGCATTTATTACAGTTTAGTGAGTATTAAATGGAAGATAAACTTGTTTTTCAACTAATTTTGTCATATTTATTGGGTTGACAGCATCTTAAATGATATTTCAAGTCAATTTAAAAGAAAAGACAAAATACAATGAAATCCTGTGACGTCATCACAACCATTTTGTGAATTACTTGCAAGCATCTTGCTGGCCTATTCCTATCAACAAATAACATATTGAAGATAAAAGAAATAGTTGAAGGAGCAGAATAACCTTACTACTCTTGTAGGATTTGTTAAATAACTTAATTGAAACACCTGGAAAGGTGATACAAGGGAAATAAAAGTGGACGGAATTACAATCATTATTTTTAAAATGGCTTGACTGGGTGATTGTAAATCCGTCCACCAACTTCAAGTTGAGTTTAAAAGTACTTTTACAAGTTTAAATATCTATAAATGCTTTCACACTGATAAAATAATTTAGATTGAGCAATTCGACCACTTGTTTGGGTTAAAAGTGTTTTTCAATTGTAATTTTGGGAGTCAATTGAATTTCTTGATAGTTTACTTCATCTCTCTGATTTTATTCATCCATTATAAGTGCAATCAGTGGTCGATTATTCTAAAATCCACACAAAATACTTTCTGAAAGCTTATGAATTGAAACATTTGAAAAAACAACAAGATGTAATGGGTATGTGCTGTATTATGGCCAGTGGACGGATTTACCATCCATGTTGGACGGATTTACCAGCATCATGGACGGATTTACCAGCACAAACCTTCAATTTTCGTTGCTATGGTTTCAGCATAATTTTTTTCAAATTTGAAATTTTTTCTAATGTTAATGATAGTACGGAATGTGCTCCTTCCAGTGGACTAATTTTTATTTTTGTATCAATTCTATTTGTCCTAGAAATAGAGTTTCAGCCAAAAGTGGACGGATTTACCCTCCTTGACTCTATATCATGTAAACACGCATCTACAAGATTCTATCTATGATTTCATCTCTCTGGCTGATGCCTCATCGTTCACGATAAGCAAAATATGGATAGCCTGTCTACTAATGTTACTGCATATGGTTAGAGGATGCATATTCTCAGCAAGGGCAACATTTATAGTAAAGATATTTTACCTTTCCTACATATAGAATGTTAGATTCGTCATAGATATTACTAAAAATTTCCAATCCAAAAGACATCAAATTGAGCTGGGTTACTTCAGGAACTTTGAGCATGACACATAAATAGTGTCTTGATGGGCATCCTGCTGCAATTCTCTGCATGATGTTATTAACATTAACTTGGTGGTCATACAAGTTCTGTTCTTATAGTTGGAATTTCCGAAACTGTTACAAAGCGAACGTCCAACTTAATGTCACTGACTTATGGCCTAGAAGTGTTTAGAGCTCTTTGTGGATTAGCAGCCCAAACAGTTTCAAAATTAACTGTCACCTTGGTCGTGTGACGTCACTGTCATAAAATTGTTTTGTTTGTATCTGTCATGGCTAATCAGCTGATTCAGTGCTTATCATATCTAGCAGCATAGGTGACAATAAACAAACTAATTAGATGACTTAAGGTACTTCATCAAATAAGAAGATTAGCAGACCAACAGAAACCTGTCAATGATGTGTCAAAGCTAGTTTGCAAATTGAAAATTAGAAAATTAATTTTTCCGGTGGACCGCCAATCTGCAAAGAGCTATAAATGATTCTTTTTGGTACTAGTTATTGAGATTCAGTTTATTGAGCGCCATGAGCAGGTGTTACATCTAACAGCACAATTGTCACTAACCAAACTATCTTAACAAATTTACAGTCATAGTCGTACATCAGGTGGAATCTTAGGGGGGCTAGCAACGTTTGCCCGAATTTCATGATCCAAATCTTATACCATTACAAACAAAATTGGAAGTTACAATTTAGTACAATCAAATTCATAAGCCAATCATCAATTATTTGGTGAACCAAAATATTTTGTTAAATTGTGAATGTCAGTCCTTGTAATGAATACAGATTTGTCTTCCAAAAGTTCCCGTTACCAAATATCTTTATTGTTTACATAGTCAAAAACATGAACCCCACTCAACACATGCAGTTCTTAAACTTCCAAAAAGTGTTTTAAATTAATCATGTGTCTCATACAGAGTGGTCTTCTTTCTTAGTTAGCAGTCACTTGCCTTGAAATTAAATTTATATACTGCCACTCTCGACCTCAATGGTCTGTTTTGGGACACCATTAATCATCCTGGCTATGACTAGCTGTGGGATGACATTGTCATTGGGACTTACCCAAGTGGTGGAATGTATCTGAGGGACAAAATCTCAGGAATATGTCCAGCAGGTATTTAGAGCCTTAATTTGATCCACAACTTGCACATAAGGTAACCCATGATGCATATGTGACAACTTCACTATACAATAATTCGTACTCTGATGGGATATTTTAAAAGCATTCCTTTGCAGTATCTTGACTTGTATTATCTCAACTAAACGGGTGTATTGGGCAGGCCATTATCTACTGAAGGCAAAACCAATTCTAAATTTGAAAAGTGAAGAGAAGTCTCAAGCTCTAAAATCTGACAGTTGTGAAGAATGTGTGAAATGGATCCACTGCTGAGCCCAAAAGTTTTTGTACTACTGTGAGATAATCTACTTGCATATTCTCTTCGGATGCAGTGTATACATTACAACTTTTCTGTTGCGTATATTTGGATGTGCATTGAGTATAGTATATATGCATCATTTTGTCAATACTTGATTTCACATTAATTTCATTGAATCCACCAAAAAAAATGCGTAGGCTGTTTTCTAAAAGTTACCCTTAAGTACAAAATTGAGTCTAGAATTGTTTGAACTGAGAAGTTACCCTATAGTGACTGGCCTGTATCTACCATTTGACACCAGTAAGCTGCTTATCGATCGTTAGTAATTTCCCCCTGATGCAATTAGCAGCTGACAAGCACATTCAGGCTCACATAGCCAGGACATGATTGCCCCTTGAAGATTGCCACAAGGTCAAAGTGAATCCTAAAATAACTTAATAGTTTCCAATCAGGCAGGGGTTGGTGGCTGAAATAAAATTTGTTTTGAGAAACCACTAAAATACACCTAATCAAATTGAAACATTCCAAAAGAGCATTCTTAACTGTTAGACATCTTGGTCTTCATATCAGCTAACATTCCACTATTGACCGACAGAACAATTTGAAAATCTCTCCTGTTAGAATGACCACAGTCAATCAAATTTCTCAAATGTGTGAGGGGAAGCAAATTTATTCTGCAAAGGCAATCGCTTACTGATCAGACTTCATCTTAGGTCTATAAATAGATCTGGTGCTGAATAGTAAGAATAAGATGGACCTCCCTCACCTTGAGGGTGTCAGGTGCTATGACAAAGGGCCATAACTCAACTGATGGATTTATTTATATTTCCAGATGTTCAAGGTTCCTTCTTACTAACAAGGCATTGAGATCTACCCAAATGTTATTGCAGTCTGTCACTTTGATACAGAAAAAATGAGGACCAGTTCACTGTGAAAAATGCACTTCGTGTCTCATCATAACCGATGAAGAGTCATCTTCTCTACTTTCAACATGAGAAACATAGAAGCTGTTTGATTAGTCATGAACAAAAGAAGGCCATTTGACTTGTCATAACTATTTTTAGAGTGAAAATCAGATGCATAATCCTTTCGTTTGGCTGTCACCAACAAGCATAAATCTCCTCAAATCTAATTAACATTGAAAGCATTGGTTATGATCATGAAAAATCATCAGCATGATAACACATTTTCACAGAGCAGCAGTCCACTTGTTTTCTGTATCAAAGTGAGAAAAGATTAATTGAGACACCATGAAGTATAGCTTGTTGTTTTCATTATCATAACCTGTCTATTATCATAACTTAAAACAACAAGTTATCTTGGCTCAAAGGAATTGTGCAACCATCCGATTCAATCATTTAAGCTGACTCAAGCTTCTAATTGCACAGTATTGCTTAATTATTGTTCAGTGTAGAGAGGTTTTTCTGTAACAGCAAGTAACCATATTTCGTCACTATCAACACTTCAAAAATGTATTGTCTAGTTCGGTTGATGTTAATATAGGCGTGCCTCAAGGGTCTACTCTTGGGCCGCTGCTATTTATGGTTTTTGTAAATGACCTCCCTATGCATGTAAGAACTGGAAGATGTACGATGTATGCAGATGATACAATGATTTATGTAAGTGATGACGATATTAATAATGTAAATAATACTATGAATGAAATTCTAGTTAATGTTAGCGAATGGTACAATGCAAATAAACTGGTGTTGAATATTGATAAATCAAATGCTATGCTAGTTACTAGATGAGGTGATGAAACTTTGAGAAAAGAATTTTCTGTATCTTTATATGATTCACAACTTGAAATTGTACAACATACTAAATACTTAGGAGTTTATATTGACGAACAAGTAAAATTTGACACTCATATTAATGAACTTACAAAAAGGCTGTCAGCTAAGTTAGCATGGTTTTCAAGATTAAGACATATTGTCCCGAAGTCAGTACTTATTTTAACTTATAAGACCTGCATTCAACCCATTTTTGACTATGCATGTACCGTTTGGGGTTGTTCTCATGTAAACATCAATCTGATTCAGAGATTACAAAATAGGGCTGCGCGTATTGTCTGTTCAAATTTTGACTTTATTAATGTAAGAGGTGTTGATCTTGTTAAAAGGCTTAAATGGCAAACAGTATCTGAACGTATAAATTATTTTACCTCTATACAAATGTTTAACTGTATTCATGGAAATGCTCCTGATTATTTGGTAAACTCTATTGTTATGGCCTGTGATACAAATGATATAAATACTCGTAGTTGTAATACAATGAATGTTGAAGTTCCCTTTTGTCGAACTGATATTATGAAAAAGTCGTTTTTGTACAGAGGTGCTATTACATGGAATGCTATGCCTAATCAAGCTAAGAACTGTTTGACTATTGAGACGTTCAAATCACAGGCAAGGACCCTTTATAAGTAAAATTGATCTTTTTTGTTGTTATCAAATGTGATACATTTTTAATCTTTGTTTTAACCTGTTTTTATTGTTTTACTGGGCCAGGTGAAAAACCCAATCTGTTGGGATCCTGTTACCCAGCCTAAATATTTTTGAAAAAATAAAAATAAAAATAAAAAATAAAAAATAAAACACAACAGCAGGAGAACATATGAACTTGCTAATTACAAATGGAGGATGCAAGTATTGGACTAAAAATCAGGCGTTAGTAATATTGCTCAATCCATTTGTTCTTTTTCTTAATGATTTCGTACCCTGTCCTTTTGATGACAAGGACAACACAGGTATCTGATCAGTTCTTTGATCTAGCTCATTACGAGTTTAATTGACTCCAGGCATTAGACCATTTACGATGCGATGTTTAAGTTCTTGTACGATTGCCATTGGAGTCCTGTGATGTGCAAGTGTAGTGATTCACTCCAGCACTTCCAGCTGTGTTCCGGCTTTGGGGCGGATTTTGCAAGAGAAGTGGTTAAAGTTTTATAAAATTATCATCAATTCTTCTGACATGCTTTTGTCTCCACTTGGGATCTAACCAACAAAATTACTTTTTAGAAACTGAAAATGGCGCATCTAACTGACTCAGACTGCATACATGTATACAGTAACTATTGCATATCCTGTAAAATGTCTTGTTGATGACTCTTTTTTCAGGGTGCTGTTTACAGCCAGGCATTCGGCTAATTTCAATTCACTTGTTATGAACACTGTAGTATTTTAGCTTCCCCTGCTTGGCTCATACCAGTTTTCGAACCAATCAGAGTTCGGCAAAAGCAATGAATGAAGTAATCAAGCAACTGGTGCCGATTTGAAATACTGTAAAACGCAAACTGTCATTTAACACTAAGCTCTCCACCGCTTTAAATCATCTTGTTGAGATCTAAAAACAAACACTTTTAAAACAAAATTTCAGATTACATATCAGTTTACATAAAAGAATATATATTATGCATATCTAGTAAAAACTCTTCAAGTCTCAGAAATATACCGGGGTCACAGGAACAATACGGAGGATGTACTGCATTTACCCATGTATAACCTTATATTGTACACTGTATATTTTATATCTATAACACACAGTGATTTATAACAAGATTAATTTGTTGCAGCACGCCTATTATTACAATCTTAAAGGAAAAGCTGAAGGAAGCCTGTCTAACGGTTATCGGGATCTTTACAATCTCATAGGAAAAGCTGCTTTAAAAAACAGTTTCAAAAAGGAGGGTATGGTAATCAGGGCATATCACTCTTACGCGAGAGTCTAAGTCTTGTAAACCTATGATTGGTCTAACTGCCGGGGGACAAATTCCTCCAGAGAATCCATACATTGTCAATGAAGGCCTTCAGCTGGCTCTGATCCTCAAGACCTTTGACCTTGCACACGACCTTATGACCTTGGGTTATCTTGACCTGAAGGTCATATATGATATGATGTATTCCAGGGTGAGAAGATGGTGCTCTCGGGTCACCCTTAGTATTTTTTTTACTGTGAACGCGGCTGGAGATCCCTGAGACTTCCTTATGATTGAATAAGCTTCGACAGAGCCCAAGTCAGTTGGTTGTTAAGCACAGCAGCAAGGAGAAGGGCTTTTACCCCAAGTATTCACGGTGCAGTTGATAAAATAGTTATATTGGCAAGGATATCGGTTCAAACCCAGCCATAGCAAGTAAAGGGGATAGAGGATATATACCAGATACTCTGAAAATTGTTGTGTCATTCCATTCAAATATGGATGGGACAGAAAGGTAAAGGATCAATAAGGCACAGTTTCATGTGGTCAGTTATGTGTTGTTAATAACTTGTCATGCTTGATAATGGCACTACCCTTGTGCTATCATAACAAAACAACCCAAGTAATGGTCACTGAGTATCAATATCACAAGCTGTTGTGAGAATTAATATATATATATAGCCCGAAGGGCTCGAGTGATATTAATTCTCACAACAGCTCGTGATATTGTACAAACTGCCCTGACGCGTTGTTGTTTTGTTGTATCCTTGTAGTGCCCATAGTCGATAACTTTAAACAGTTTCAAACATTTAGCATAAAATGTCTTGGGTGTGGTCATCTTTGTAAGTAACACACAGTGCTTTACAATGAATTTTTTCACAGAGCATTTTAATCCACTATGCCTCTATTCACTGTGGCCTGAATACCTAAATTGTGTGCTCTCCCAGGTCATTCAATTGACTCGGACACTTACATTCTGCCATATAAGGTGCATCCCAATGTTCCCTGTGTACAGTGTCCGGATGAGCCCCGATATGACTTTGACACCAAAATGCTAATTTCCCAGACACCAGTGAGTGTGTTTATCAGAATAGCTATTCAAAACTGTTCGCTACGATGTATCAATTTCATGCAAGCATTGAGAAAGCCTCATTGTTCATCGTTTGTCCAGAGAATGGTTTGAATTGAACCCCATCTGAAATTACTTTAGTAAAAGAAAAACAAACTTTTCCTCACCATACTTCTGCATGTGGCTGTATTTTGTCAATAAAAACATCAGGATGTGAAATTACAAGATATGATGACACTACCATATAATATAACTTGCCAGGAACCAAGAAAACGACACCGTCCCATAAGCTCCCGCGTCCCAATGTGGCCCGGTTCCCCCTACTTTTACTTTTAAGCTGTGAAAAGCTGGGCACTGACTGGCAGTTTTGCATATTAGTGCCTGACTGCAAATAGCGTATTTAGTAAACAGATATAAAGAAACAATTCTTTGGAGTATTTGCTATTCAAACATACAGTTTAACTAGCGTATGAGGACAAAGTCAGATAGACACCTTCATCTTTTGGTTCAAACACGCATTTCTATCAGTTAGACCCATCTCTGGAACCCTCAAAATCAGTGATAAACTACTAATACCTCAGCATATATAGGCCCTATACTAGTTTGCGCTTGTGGCAGAAAGGAAATGTCATCATTTTATGCACATATATATTATGTAAAAACGCATCTATACGATTCTATCTATGATTTCATCTCTCTGGCTGATGCCTCATCGTTCACAATAAGCAAATATAGATAGCCTGCCTACTAATGTTACTGCATATGGTTGGTGGATGCATATTCTCAGCAAGGGCCACATTTATAGTAAGGATATTTTACCTTTCCTGCATATATAATGTTACGATCGCCATAGATATTACTAAAAATGTCCAATCCAAGAGACATCAAACTGAGCTGGGTTACCTCAGGAACTTTTAGAATGACACATAAATAATGTCTTCATGGACATCCTGCTGCAATTCTCTGCTTGATGTCATTTGCAAGCAACATTAAATTGGTGGTGGTCAAACAAGTTCTGTTGTTTCTGTTGGCATTTCCAAAATTGTCGCAAAATTGATGTTCAACTTAATGTCACTGACTAAGGGCTTAGTTGTGTTTAGAGCTGTTTGCGGATTACAGGTGATTTCATTAGTAAGCGATTCTAAGATACTAGACACACCAAATACATAGCATTTTTGCTTAATCTGATTGGTTTAGGAACTACAGAACGTCACACAGCTAATATAGCAAACGTAGCAAGTGCATGTATAGCATTGATTCCTCCCAGGCAACTGTGATTGACCAGAATTGCGTGGTAATGAAAACACCTTTAACGGCCCAAACAGTTTCAAAATTGACTATCACCTTAGTCATGTGATGTCACTGGCTTAAAAATGTTTTGTTTTTATCAGTTATGGTTAATCAGATGATTCATTGCTTGTCATATCTAGCAGCATAGGTGACAATAAACAAACTAATTAAATGACTTAAGGTACTTCATCAAATGAGAATATTAGGAGACCAACAGAAAACTGTCGATGATGTGGCAGAGCCAGTTTGCAAATTGAAAATAAGAAAATTAATTTTTCCAGTGGACCACCAACCCAAAAGAGCTATAAATATTTTTTTTGTGCTAGTTATTTAAATTCAGGTTATTGAGCGGGTGTTAGATCTTACAGCACAATTGTCACTTACCAAACTATCTTAACAAATTTACAGTCATAGGCGTACATCGGGCAGAATATTGGGGGGGGGGGAATTGGAAGAAACTGCTCTGTAGCTCTATTACAACTCATTGCAGATTGGCGGTCCAGTGTAAAGCTAGATTTTTTCATTTTCCACTTCCAAACTGGCTTTACCACGTCTTTCACAGTTACCTGTTTGTCTTCCAATCCTCCTATTAGGTGCATATTTTGCAAACAAAGTTAAATAGTTTGTTTATTGACACTTATGCCGATAGTTATATCACGTGCTAACTTAACCAATAAACAGTAACTGATGCAAACAAATCATTAAAACACTTTTAAGCTAGTGACATTACATGGCCAAGTTGAAAGTTAATTTTGAAAATGATGTGGGCCGCTGATCCACAAAGATCTATAAGTACAATCAAATTCATAAGCCAATTGCGTCAACCAATCTCTAAATTGTCAATCACTAAATAGTCAAAAGACTTAATTTAGATATTGGCAAAGAAAAATCCATGCCCATCTCTGCAATTATCGCTCATTTAATGTCTTTTCGGGCCACTTAGAACATTCACAAATAGTGAATGCCCATCTCTGCAATTATCGCTCATGTCTTTTCTGAAATGCGGATCGCGGTTGCGGGAAGCGGGATCGCGGGATTTGCCGATTTTTCTATAGAAATAAGTGAGTTAGGCTGGGTTTTTATTTGAAGGACTTCTAATAATGATAGAAGCATAATTTTTGCAGCAATAGATGCGTCCCGGAGAGTCTTCTTCATTCAGCTAGATTACAAGTTCATAGCTTGGATAATATGAAAATATTCGTTAAAAGTAAAATTGAAAATGAATAATCTGAACCTAAATTTTTTCACTGTTAGTCTGAGTGTTAGATTTGAGATGTGTTCAGTTTGCCTGGTTATAGATTCATAGCATGCAATATGGAAAAAATTCCACCAAAGCATGATATTTAATCTGACTAATTCAACCAAATTAAACTTGAATTAAATTTTAATTAATAAACTTAAAAGATAGTTTCAGATGTGAATAAATATATGTTCCTTGGGCTTGGTGGGATGCTGAGGGCTTAGGTCTACAACCAGTAGCCTATTGGAATTTGGAGATGCCAGTAATTTTTTTCAAAGAAAACTTGCATAATTATATATATAGTTTATTTATTAATTAGTTTGTGGTTAATGGGCCTACATATTAGGCCAACATATATATGTTACTCATTTGGTGTTCGAGTATGTACAATAGGACTTCTGTGGGTTGCCAAGATGGCCAGTGTGGGCAGGAAAAACACACAGTTGTCTAGGGCAGACTTCACGAAAATGTGCTCACAGAGTATCTTAAACTGTCCCATCTTTTTTATTATCTATCTGTTGCTTCCTGAAGCATGTGAACCCATCATCAAGTAAATCAGTGAGCTAAAGAATAAATATCAATAAAAGAATCCACCAATATGCCGCTTCTTTGCTCTTAAAATTTTTTTTAAATCTCTCATGAGGACAATAATGGACGACAAAACCTACTGGTCATCTGACATGCCAACTTTGGCACTCTGTAGAATCAACAGAAAACACTTTAGCAAAACATAATGATATGTGATTGGTAAAATACACTTAAAACACTTGTTTGGCACCATTTGTAAGTACCTTCATAACTATAAACTATTTTTAAAAAGGAAAAATAAGAGAGACTGCTAATGTAACTCCATTCCGTCTCACTGGACTCTGATGTTACATTAGCAACTTTTACATCGAAATTTCTCAGTGTTCTTGCTATCTAGGCAAATCTAAAATATGAAATTCTGAAATTTTATTGAAAAATGTGTATTATTTACCTATATAGATCACCAACAAAATAAACAACTCGGAGAGGTAGCTGTTTTTTTCATTGCTAATGTAACTGCTAATGTAACTGCAAGATCAGCATTGTTGCCATTGTGCTAATGTAACTTGTGGACGAAGTTGTGATAAGTCATTTTGCAGCATTTCGTGAAATCTGCCCTAGGGAACCAATAAAAATCTAACTTTGCGTGAAAAAAATATTAAATAAAACAATTAGCAGTCACAACGAAGTATGTGGAACTGTCCAGTAGGACATAGGCCTATAGAATTTGATTATATATTAAGGCCTATGAATAATTTATTAAGTAAATATAGATAAATTCTATAAGATGTTCTAGTTAGGCTAGCGCAATAAAACTGACATCTAAAAATAGCTATTTTCAAGCCGAATTTAATGGTAAAAAAAATCAAGTTTGTATCTTTGCTAGAAGTCACGCAAATCGCAAAAAAACGAATCCCGCATTTTCGGGATTTCCGCTGCTGTGCCCCGCATTTTAATATCAAAAGTGGGCGATAATTGCAGGAATGGGCACGGTTTAACTATTTGTTAATGTTCTAAGTGGCCCGAAAAGATATTTAGAGATGGGCAAATTTTGCCAATAGGAGCAATTGTGTGCCAATAGTTAGAATAGCTTATTGCTCCTTTTGGCAAAGTATGCCAATAGTTACAATAGTTTGCCAATAGTTAGAATAGCAAATTGCTCCTTTGGGCAAAGTTGTAAGATTTTGCCAAAAGGAGAAATAGTTTGCCAATAGTTGAAATAATTTGCCAATAGGAGAAATAGCCATGCCCGATTGTAAAATTGGGCAAGATTTAGAGATTGTCTGCAGCAATGTCAGTCCTTGTAATGAATACAGATTTGTCTTCCAAAAGTTCCCGTTACCAAATATCTTTATTGTTTACACAGTCAAAAACATGAACACCACCTGACACATTCAGTTCTTAAACTATTACCAAAAAGCGCTGTTGATTAATCATGTGTCTCGTACAGAGTGGTCTTCTTTCTTAGTTAGCAGTCACTTGCCTTGAAATTAAATTTATATACTGCCACTCTCGACCTCAATGGAATATTGTCCAGCAGGTATTTAGAGCCTTAATTTGATCCACAACTTGCGCATTTAACGTAACCCATGATGCGTATGTGAAAACTTCACTTTACTTTACAATAATTAGTACTCTGATGGGATATTTAAAAGCATTCCTTTGCAGTATCTTGACTGGTATTATCTCAACTAAACGGGTGCATTCTGCAGCCATTATCTACTGAAGGCAAAACCAATTCTAAATTTGACAAGTGAAGAGAAGTCTTAAGGTCTAAAATTTGACAGTTGTGAAGAATGTATGTGAAAAGGATCCACTGCTGGGCCCAAAAGTATTTTTACTACTGCGGAATAACCTACATGCATAATTTCGTCAGATGCAGTGTATACATTATAAGTTATAACTTTACTGTTCTGTATCTTTGGATGTGCATTGAGTGCAGTAGGTTTCTTCACCATTTTGTCAATACTTGATTTCACATTAATTTCATTGAATCCACCAAAAAAACACTGATATGAGTAGGATGTTTTCTGAAAGTTACCCTGAAGTACAAAATTAAGTCTAGCATCGTTTGAACTTAGAAGTTGCGCTATAGTGACCATAGGGGTTTTTGCACCTATTATTTTTTGTGTAAAAACGCCTGTGATAGTGACTGCCCTGCATCTGCCATTTGACACCAGTAGTCTAAGCTGCTTGTCGATCGTTAGCCATTTCACCCTGATGCAGTTAGCGGCTGACGAGCCCATTCAGGCTCACATATCCAGGGCATGACTGCTCCTGGAAGATTGCCACAAGGTCAAAGTGAATCCTAAAATAACTTAAAAGTTTCCAATCAGGCAGGGGTTGGTGGCTGAAATAGAAGCACACCAAGTCAATCTGAAACATTCCAAAACAGCATTTTTAACTGTTAAACAACTTGGTCATCAGGTATCATTCCACTATTGACCAACAGAACAAGTTGAAAATGTCTCAGGACTGCTAGAATGACCATGCAGTCCATTAAATCTCTCTGTCGAATATGTGAGGGGAAGCAAATTTATTCAGAAAAGGCAATTGCTTGCATCAGACTTCACCTTCTGTAGATATAAATAAATCTTATGCCAAACAGTAAGAATAAGATGGACCTCCCTCACCTTGAGGGTGTCAGGCTTGCTATGACAAAGGGCCATAACTCAACTGATGGATTTATTTCTATTTCCAGATGTTCAAGGTTCCATCTGACTTCCAAGGCATTGGCATTGAGATGATGAGATCTACCCAAATGTTATAAAATAATGTATAATGAATTGGCTTTGGATATATGGCTCAATCCATTTATTCTTCTATGAATAATGGATATCTTTTTCTTCCATGTCAGCTTGATGGCAAGGACAACACAAGCATCAGATCAGTTCTGTGATCTGGTTCATTATGAGTTTAATTGACTCCAGGCACTAGACCATTAATGGCGTTTACGATCCTGTGCAATTGCCATCCATTGGTAAACCAGAGTGCTCCAGCTGTGTGTTGGCTTTGTGTTGGATATTGTGAGATAAACAGTTTAAGTTTTATATGATTTACTCTGCCTCGCACAGAGAATCTCCTCTTCACGAGCAACACAAATTTTAGTCAGTGATGGTTTTTCAATCTTATGAGGTTAATTGCTGGTCATTATTCAAATTAATCAAGAACAAGCATTATGTTTTCTAAGATAAACATATATGTCTCTCTGCCTTTTGTGCAAATTAACTGTGCATTGCATTGAAAGAAGAGGAAAGGCAGTTAGCAGATATGCAAGATTAGTTGGCATCCCAACACACTGGTGATAGAAATTATCATTTGAGAAGGTGTTGCAATTTGTGAGAAGCAGAATAATGAAACATTTCTTCACATTAAAATCAGAATCTAGATTTTTGAGAAAAGTAAAAAATAAATTACTTTTTAGAGTGATGTTGTGCTCAACTTGTATGACATTTTTGCAATGGGTCAAGAATGTTTTAGAGAAACTTAGAATCTTGATAAGGACTGTTATCAGGCAAGACTGACAGCAGGCTCAACTGATAGATAAGGTTGATCTAAGATAACCTAGTTAACCTGCAGTCAAGCGCCCAATAATCCATTGGATGCCAAGATACCTTTATTTGCCTTTCCAAAAGAAGAAATCATCCAATATTTTGACAACCTTCCTTCATTTAGAAAAACTGTCAATACACTGAAATTAGTTGATACTGAAGCTTTCTTAGGCTTTGTTGGTTGGCCTGGTCATCATGACAAAACTGGCTTTTTGGTACAATCGTATAAGTTTTACCTTGGCTCAACATGAAACAAATCTATAGATTAATCTTAGGCTGAAATAATCATGAGATCTCTTCATCTCTGTGAGTCGACCATCAGATGGGAGTCACAATGGAAGAAGACATGTGTCCATGGGAAGAGGAACTGCCTAGGTGAAGCTTAAAGGATGAAGGATTTATAGTCTCCTACCAAGGCTGTGGCAGTGTATCATGTGAATATTTCTTTACTTGGTCCATCAGGGTTTGATGTATCAACTCACCTGCCTGGGCGTAACGACTAACCTTTCCAGTAAGGGGAATCTTGGATAACTTTTCACAAGTTAACTGTGCCAAGCTACAAATATATCATATGATTCTAAACCAGAAATGCCCAACCAAATTAGTAATTGTACAGCGGGTGATTTCTAGTGTTGTCAGGACCCTTACGTAATTTCTGGTGCTCCACTCTGGAGGATAGCTTATAATATATATGGATCATGCCATCATCATGGTCATCCAACAGCTAGGGGGAGCCAGGAGGATGGATGGCATTGAACAGCAGATCTGTAACCATTATGGGACTTGAGTGGCAATCATTCTTGGGCAGGTGACTCCTGAGCAGGGGTGCCAGTACACTTAAATTTCTTCCTGCACCTGCATATTCTGCAATAGAAACTGCAGAATTCTGCAGAAAACTGCAGAATTCTGCAGTTCTGAAAAAAATTCTGCAGTTCTGTAGGAAACTGCAGAATTCTGCAGAAAATTGCAGAATTCTGCAGTTCTGAAAAAAATTCTGCAGTTCTGTAGGAAACTGCAGAATTCTGCAGAAAACTGCAGAATTCTGCAGTTCTGCAGCTCCATGCAGTATTTGTGAACCTCTGGTACTATTAATGCATCTCATAAATTGCAATGCATCTGCTAAGTTCAGACCTCTTTGACAAGGGTCTTGCCACTACCCAGGAAAACGTTGGTTGCGGTTTGGGGTTGAGTGGGGGGGGGGGGGGTCTGGGGTTTTGATGCTCATCTGCAATGCATTCTGCAGCTTGCAAAATGGTCTGCTTCATCTGCATCGTCCGCATTTTACACTGACCCTGCAAAATGGCATTTTTGCGAGCTGACCGTTCGCCGAAAAATGTGTCGTACGGCAAAAAGAAACAACGACGGACAAAGACTGCCTACTGCAGTCTATAGACCTGGTTGTAGGGTACCTGAAACTTTTTTCTGAATGAAATTTGGTTAAGAATTGACCGAACAGAGAGGCAAAACGTCCATGGAAGTTTATTTTGATAGAGCACTGTCAGTAGTTTATAAAATGACATTTTTGCGAGCTGACAGATCGCCGAAAAATGTATCGTACGGCGAAAAGAAACAATGACGGACAAAGACTGACTACTGCAGTCTGTAGACCTGGTTGTGGGGTACCTGAAACTTTTTTCTGAACGAAATTTGGTTGAGAATTGACCGAACAGAGAGGCAAAACGTCCATGGAAGTTTATTTTGGTAGAGCACTGTCAGCAGTTTATAAAATGACATTTTTGCGAGCTGACAGATCGCCGAAAAATGTATCGTACGGCGAAAAGAAACAACGACGGACAAAGACTGACTACTGCAGTCTGTAGACCTGGTTGTGGGGTACCTGAAACTTTTTTCTGAACGAAATTTGGTTGAGAATTGACCGAACAGAGAGGCAAAACGTCCATGGAAGTTTATTTTGGTAGAGCACTGTCAGCAGTTTATAAAATGACATTTTTGCGAGCTTACCGATCGCCGAAAAATGTATCGTACGGCGAAAAGATCAACGACGGACAAAGACTGACTACTGCAGTCTATAGACCTGGTTGTAGGGTACCTGAAACTTTTTTCGGAATGAAATTTGGTTGAGAATTGGCCGAGCAGAGAGGCAAAATGTCCATGGAAGTTTATTTTGATAGAGGTCATTCCACAAACTGCTACCTGGTAGAACTGACGAATTCTGCAGTTTCCTACAGAACTGCAGAATATTTTCAGAACTGCAGAATTCTGCAATTTTCTGCAGAATTCTGCAGTTTTTTGCAGAATTCTGCAGTTTTTTGCAGAATTCTGCAGTTTTTTGTAGAACTGCAGAATTCTGCAGTTTTCTGCAGAATTCTGCAGTTTTCTGCAGAATTCTGCAGTTTTTTGCAGAGCTGGATAAAACCCCCCAGGCTGCATATCTCCTACAGAAATACAGATTTTGCTGCAGAAACTTTTCAGAAACACTGCAATGACTGAGGACTACCAAAACCCAGACCCCCAAACCACAACCCCCCAAACCAACCCCCCAAACCACGTTTCCTTGGTAGTGGCAAGCCTCATGTCAGAGAGGTCTGAATTTTGAAGATGCATTGCAATAAACTACAGGAAGTAACAGAGGTTCAGAAATCATGCAGGGAGCTGCAGAACTGCAGAATTCTGCAATTTTCTGCAGAATTCTGCAATTTTCTGCAGAATTCTGCAATTTTCTGCAGAATTCTGCAGTTTCCTACAGAACTGCAGAATTTTTTTTCAGAGCTGCAGAATTCTGCAATTTTCTACAGAATTCTGCAGTTTTTTGCAGAACTGCAGAATTCTGCAGTTTTCTGCAGAATTCTGCAGTTTTTAGCAGAATTCTGCAGTTTTTTTGCAGCTAGCTGCAGAAGTGCATAAAACCTCCCAGGCTGCATATCTCCTACAGAAATACAGATTTTGCTGCAGAAACTTTTCAGAAACACTGCAATGACTGAGGACTACCAAAACCCCGACCCCCCAAACCACAACCCCCCAAACCAACCCCCAAACCACGTTTCCTTGGTAGTGGCAAGCCTCATGTCAGAGAGGTCTGAACTTTGAAGATGCATTGCAATAAACTACAGGAAGTAACAGAGGTTCAGAAATCATGCAGGGACCTGCAGAACTGCAGAATTCTGCAATTTTCTGCAGAATTCTGCAGTTTCCTACAGAACTGCAGAATTTTTTTCAGAACTGCAGAATTCTGCAATTTTCTACAGAATTCTGCAGTTTTTTGCAGAACTGCAGAATTCTGCAGTTTTTTGCAGAATTCTGCAGTTTTTTGCAGCTAGCTGCAGAAGTGCATAAAACCTCCCAGGCTGCATATCTCCTACAGAAATACAGATTTTGCTGCAGAAACTTTTCAGAAACACTGCAATGACTGAGGACTACCAAATCCCCGACCCCCCAAACCACAACCCCCAAAACCAACCCCCCAAATCAATGTTTCCTTGGTAGCGGCAAGCCCAATGTCAAAGAGGTCTGAACTGTACAGATGCAATACACTGGAGGAAGTAACAGAGGTTCAGAAATCATGCAGTTAGCTGCAGAACTGCAGAATTCTGCAGCTTCCTGCAGATTTTTTTTTTGAAACTGCAGAATTCTGCAGATTTTTGCAGAATTCTGCAGTTTTTTGCAGAATTCTGCAGTTTTCTGCAGAATTCTGCAGTTTTCTGCAGAATTCTGCAGTTTTCTGCAGAATTCTGCAGTTTTTTGCAGAGCTGCATAAAACCTCCCAGGCTGCATATCTCCTGCAGAATTACAGATTTTGCTGCAGAAACTTTTCAGAAACGCTGTAGTGACTGAGGACTACCAAAAACCCCGATCCTTCATACAACAATCCCCCAAACCACGTTTCCTTGGTAGCGGCAAGCCCCATGTCAAAGAGGTCTGAACTTTGAAGATGCATTGCAATAAACTGCAGGAAGTAACAGAGGTTCAGAAATCATGCAGGGAGCTGCAGAACTGCAGAATTCTGCAGCTTCCTGCAGAGTTTTTTTTGAAACTGCAGATTTTTTTTGGAACTGCAGAATTCTGCAGTTTTTTTGCAGAACTGCAGAATTCTGCAGTTTCCTGCAGAATTCTGCAGTTTCCTGCAGAATTCTGCAGTTTTTTGCAGAATTCTGCAGTTTTTTGCAGAACTGCAGAATTCTGCAGTTTTTTGCAGAACTGCAGAATTCTGCAGTTTTTTTGCAGAACTGCAGGAAGAAATTATATACTCCTCAGGGGTGCCGGAACAGGGGGGGCAGGGGGGGCAATTGCCCCTCCTGCCTTTGTCCAAGGGGGGCAGGGGGGGCAAGGGTGCCCATTAGATCTTAAAGGAAAAAACATTATTTTGCTAATTTTACGCACAAATTAGTAACTATATATTCAAAATTATAAGTGACTCTCTATATAAATTTTCTCACGCAAAATTGACACAAATATGATTTGCCCTTTTTCATCTGACTGCCCCTGCCGCCCGCGATTCCTTCCGGCACCCCTGCTCCTGAGGAATTGTATTCTAACTACAATTTTATGGTGCTCGCAAATGACATCCTGCAGAGACTTTGCCCTGGAAGTCCATCAAGACATTATAGGTCACACTAAACGTTCCCGGGTAACCAAGCTCGGCTTTATCTCCTTTGGATTTAACATTTTACTAATATTTGTGGTCTTCCTGCCAGTCTTTATGCAGGACACGTTCATCTCTCACATAAATATGACTAGTCATTCAGTAGGTAACCACATGAATTTGAATTTGACACCAGTGTGTAGATATATACCGATACAGTAGTCTGCTCTGCATTTCAATCATTAGCCATTTCTGCGGCGTGCAGTTTGTGGCACGTCATAGGCAAAAACAATCAGTTTCAGGTGTGGTGTGTTCCATTCCACTGCCACCTCTGGGAAGACTATTATTGGAAAAGGTATGACAGCTGGCTTGACAAAGCTCACACTCTTCCACACTCTTCTGATCCATTGTTGATGCAGCAGACGACAGAGGTAACTTTAAAATCCAATCAAAAGATTGTGACAGTGGAACATGCAGGTGCATGTGTGCACAACCAAGCCTGGAAGAGTGTTTCCTGTCATACTGTAATGGCTGCCATTGACCAAGCACATGGATTTTTTTTGCAACTGGAAAAAAGGCATAATATTAGTCTGTTTGATCTCAGTTATCCCTCTATATATAGATGCATTATTCAAAGATAAATTCAAAGAAAACACCCACCTCCTCATTGTTTTTCTTTAAATTTGGTTTTACAAGAGTAAACTTCAAAGGTTTTACTGATTGCAATTGGCCTTAAATTGCCATTAGTTGTAACTATGAAGCACCTAAGCTGAGCCTCACTGTTATTATGTCCATGTAAATGACAGTATCTTAATTCACAGAGGCCAAGTTGCGAACTGACAGTAATTACATAATGAGTGGACTCGACTGACTTGGTCAAAGCATACACAAGTTGTAATGCCTGTCAGTGATTGAATGAAGTTTCAAAACACTCCTGTACTTTCAATTGTTGATTGGTGTGTTGGTCATAACTTCGATAACAATAACAAAACAATAACAATAATCTTTACTTAAAGTCATGACAAATAATTTAACAA
Source organism: Platynereis dumerilii (assembly GCA_026936325.1). Classification (NCBI taxonomy): domain Eukaryota; kingdom Metazoa; phylum Annelida; class Polychaeta; order Phyllodocida; family Nereididae; genus Platynereis; species Platynereis dumerilii. The sequence goes on along the minus strand of JAPTHN010000002.1, from coordinate 23,106,864 downwards.
TAAAATCTGCATTGTGCTATTCCATGACTAAAGGTGTAAACAGATAAAAACTATAAAAACAGAAACAATATTTACAAAATATACAGTTAAAACCTTCTAAAAGAGCATACAATATTAAAAAAATTCATACCATCCTATGGATATTGCTAAAAATTAAAATCCTTAACAGCTTTCTTAAATGTAGATACATCAGTGGATTCTCTCATTTAATTTGGTAAACAGTTCCATAACTTAGAGCCCAGATAGGAAAACGACTGATAACCATATACTTAATAGTTTTAAATTTCTTTTGTTTTATGCTTTTGAATCCTCGACAGTCATAGTGATGATGTTGAACATCAAATAATGAACATAAATAAACTGGAGCTAGACCATTCACACACTTGTATACCTCAACAGCAAGGTTATACATAAGTTGAACAGAAAGTGATAACTGTTTGCTTCTTACAAGGAGCTCTTCGTAGCTTGATATATAGTCACAGTAAACAAAACGTATTGCTCGACATTGCAACTTTTCTAATTTTCTTAAGTTACTTTTCCTGCACATCATCCACACTACTGGGCAATAATTAAAGGTACTTTTAATGAAAGTCTTATACATGACTTCTTTTACTTTCGTATCTAGGGCAGACTTCACGAAAATGTGCTCACAGAGCATCTTAAACTGTCCCATCTTTTTTATTATCTATCTGTTGCTTCCTGAAGCATGTGAACCCATCATCAAGTAAATCAGTGAGCTAAAGAATAAATACCAATAAAAGAATCCACCAATATGCCGCTTCTTTGCTCTTAAAATTTTTTTTAAATCTCTCATGAGGACAATAATGGACGACAAAACCTACTGGTCATCTGACATGCCAACTTTGGCACTCTGTAGAATCAACAGAAAACACTTTAGCAAAACATAATGATATGTGATTGGTAAAATACACTTAAAACACTTGTTTGGCACCATTTGTAATTACCTTCACAACTATAAACTATTTTTAAAAAGGAAAAATAAGAGAGACTGCTAATGTAACTCCATTCCGTCTCACTGGACTCTGATGTTACATTAGCAACTTTTACATCGAAATTTCTCAGTGTTCTTGCTATCTAGGCAAATCTAAAATATGAAATTCTGAAATTTTATTGAAAAATGTGTATTATTTACCTATATAGATCACCAACAAAATAAACAACTCGGAGAGGTAGCTGTTTTTTTCATTGCTAATGTAACTGCTAATGTAACTGCAAGATCAGCATTGTTGCCATTGTGCTAATGTAACTTGTGGACGAAGTTGTGATAAGTCATTTTGCAGCATTTCGTGAAATCTGCCCTAACTGATTAGACATTCTAATGACAACATTTATATGACGACTGGCTTTTGTACAAATAGATTTTATATACCCATCAAAGCTTAATTTTGAATCAATATTTATGCCAAGTAATTTCACATTGTCAAACCATTTCAAAACATTTCCTTTGATTGTAAAGTTTACTGGAGCATCATGCTTACTTCCAAAGACAATAGCTTGATATTTATCAGGATTCGCTTTCATTCCATTATTCTCAAACCAGTCAGTTACAATATTTGCACAATTTTCAAGATTTGTTATTAAGTCATCTGAGCTTTGAGCACAATATGATATTGTTGTATCATCAGCATAGTTATATACATCATATTTATTTGTAAAGTAAAAAACATCATTGAGGAAAATATTAAAGAGTGTCGGCCCAAGTATGGAGCCCTGTGGGACGCCATTTCCCATTTCACACCAGTCACTTCGGACATTTTGAATTTTGGTCCTAAAGTTTCGATTTGACAGATAACTCTTAATCAACATAACATAATCATTGTGAAAACCATAGGCACTCAGTTTGGCCAATAATAACCCATGTGGCACAACATCAAAGGCTTTACTCAAGTCAGTTAATATAGCAGCAGCATATTTACTATCATCAAGTGCTGACTTCCAGTCTTCAACAGCCTTGATTAACATAGCCTGTGTATTATGATTGTTCGCGCTTCACAATTTTTTCAAACCAAAACAATCTGAAACTGTGAAATAAAGTACTTAGAATTATACTATTTAGTGATAGTCCTTCTCGTAATCCCCTGTCAATCATCAGACACACAATTTTGATTGGTGAACATTTTCAAAGTGCTTCCAGGTCTCCAAGAGCAGTGATTGACTGCAACCACATTTGACACATCTCAAACCGCACTTGTTTTTGTCAGCAATTACTGTGTGGCTCCTTGGAAGCCCTTATGGAATGTGCACTTTGAAACACCTTTAAAGACAGAATGAATAAAGTTTTCTGTGATAGATAGATAGATAAATAGATAGATAAATAGATAGATAAATAGATAGATAGATAGATAGATAGATAGATAGATAGATAGATAGATAGATAGATAGATAGATAGATAGATAGATAGATAATCAGTCTGTTTATGTGGACATAATAACAGTGCTGCTCAGTTTTGTGTAAAAAAAATTTCAATTTAGTCGGAGGAGGAGAGGAGGAGGTCCACCTTCATGGTCCACTGTCACAATCTTTTGATTTTAAAGTTACCTCTGTCGTCTGCTGCATCAACAATGGATTAGAGGAGTGTGGAAGGGTGTGATCTTTGTCAAGCTAGCTATCATACCTTTTCCAATAGTAATCTTAACAGAGGTAACAGTTGAATGGAACAAACCACACATGAAACTGATTGTTTTTGCCCGTGGAGCTCCTCAACTTGCATGTTACGTGATATGCACACTGGGTGTCATCTTAATCTGATTCTTGTGTGTGCTGCCATCTAGAGTCACTGCAATTCCTTGCGCTATTCTGATAACCTTTCTGCCACAGGCAATCTTTTTGGCTTTGCTGCAGTTTGTATGAAGGGGAACAGGAGACATTTCATTTTGGAAAAATAGGTTGTTTTTGAATTAATGTTGCCCTTTTGAATTGAGGTGCTCCCTTTGGAATTTAAGTTCGTACCTTTGAATTTAAGTTCGCCCTTGTTGTTATATAATATTCGCGCAGCGGCCGTTTCGCGAAACGAAATTGAGCACTGGAGAGGACTCAAAAATCTGTGCAGTGATGGTCTCAACATCAACGGTCCACAGTTGGAATTAGGTCAAGTGGGCCCAGCTTCTTATCAATGATTTAGTTTCGTATATAAAAATATAACATAATTCATCTTCAAAAGTGTCTTAAAAATTCAATTTTCTCCAGTAATATTCCCTGTACCTATAATTTTTATGGAATAGTTAATTATTAGCCTTGACAACTGACAAGCTAAATTGAATTATTAACAAGTGATTCATTTAATTTCAAAACAGACAACAAGAGAACATTCATGACAAAATTAAACTTACATAATCAGATAAAATGATTTTGTAACAGTGAGCAATTAATCTACATGCAAATCATGTTATTGTTTTCATTACTATTATGCTATTATGTAATTAATGTCAACAATCTAACCTAGACTTAAATTTAGCAGCCTTCACCATTGAGATCATTGATCAGTCTATCAATATTAGGCCTATTTATCTAATATGTCTATCTGTCGATCTGTCTATCTGTCTATCTGTCTGTCTGTCTGTCTAGCTGTCTGTCTGTCTAGCTGTCTAGCTGTCTATCTATCTATCTATCTATCTATCTATCTATCTATCTATCTATCTATCTATCTATCTATCTATCTATCTGTCTATTTTCATTGTATCTATAGTATATTTTATCTCTCTATTATTCTACATTTACATGTATGATGTATCTGTCTTTCTACATATCTGTTTTGAAACAGTTACATACATGTATCTGCCTTTATACATTTAATATGAAATAAAAATAAAAGTTATGGTGACACTGTAAGTCCTAAAAATTTTGATTGCTGTGCGAATTTCATAGCAGTGCCATTTACATATTATTAATTTCCAGTTCGCCCTCATCATTAATTCCTTCAGGGCTATTCTTTATAAATTCTCCAAATATTTATCAATACCTGCACTTTTTCCATCTTTCTGTTTTTGACTGCTTCACTAGTTTCATCTTTACTAAATTTTAGATTCATCTCCTTTGGACCAATGTTTTCTATCTTTTCTTGCATTTCTGTTAAACACCTCTTACAAAAAGTTTGTGACAATTCTTGCTTATCATCTGCTTTTCCATTTTTTCCATCAACCAGTTTTTTTTATTCCTCTGATTCTTTGAAGATCTTTTACCACTTGAACATCTCTTTAAATCATTTTTTAAATTTTCTACAGCTTCTATACCATTTCTAGGCTTTATTTTGCTGTTATCCTTCAAGTTTCTTATGAATTTCTGTTATAATCTTATTTCTTTCTTTTCAGAAATTTTCTTTTTTCTCCCTTATTTCTTGTTGAACTCATGTCATCTCTGACCTTCAATTCATTTTCACGTTTCCAGCTTCTTTCCATTCCTCCGACAACGTCTTCGGCTGCCTTGGTACAAATCTTTGTTTTTCTTGATCCGGTGCCGATGTATGTTTCCCTTCCATTTCCTCTGATTTCTCTATAGATTTCTTCGTATTTCGCCATTCTTGTCATTATGATCTTGTTTTCCCTAGCCCCCCCCCCCCTTCCCCTGCCCGTCCCCCTCTTCCTCTGTGATAAAAACTGTTTTTACACTGATTACTCTTGTTTTGTAACTTTACTGTGCGTGACTTTAAATATTTCTGTCATCCACATCCCATGATGTCTGTCTTCTACTCTTCCAGAATGATACAGCATTTTCCTTTATTCCGTCTGTAGTTTCAATGTCAATAATTCCTTCATTCTTCTCTTTCATTTCTTGAACAGCAAATATGACCTGTTGATATCTTGACTTGCCGTTAGCAACCTGTTTTTTTATTTTAAATCATTATTCAATCCTCTTACATTTGGCTCTAGCTCCCACATTAAATATTTTCTCTGACAATTCCCTGTAGTTATAAAAGTTATTCATCACAGGAGAGGGAATATGTGATTTATCACCTAAGGGCTTTACCCGGAGATGTGATAAACACATATATTCCTGATTGCCTGGTGAATAGCCGGCTTATACCATGCATGAGACAAACAGCAAACATGAGAAGAAAGTGGGCCACAAAAAATATGCGAGTTATTTCACAACATATTTAGGCATGGCATAAGATGAAGAAAAAGAAATGAGTAAAAAATTAAATCCTATGTCATACCATTGGCACAAATCACCCTGATCAAAACGGCACAACTTACCCTGTGGCTCCCCTATAGACCTCGAAGTCAGTCAGAGTTGAAACACTGACTACTAGTGACTAGCTTGGAAAGAAGTTCAACTGACTAGTCAGCTAAGTTGTTAATCTCTGACTTCACTCGACTTCCACTGACTTCAGCTGACTTAACGCTATTTCATAGGGCCTTTCTCTGAAACAATCTTCAACAATACATCAGAACTTCGGAAATTTCAGAATTTTTTCACTCAGAAATCATGCAGGTTGCAAATGTGTCAATTTTTGTTGAGTTTTTATATTGCGTAGACTTTACAAAAGTCCTTGAAGAGTGTGGCATGTACATTGTGCTCTTTATGCTGTTTAGAATGGTACCAAAATCATTTCTGTGAGTTGAAAATTGACAAAGTTATGCAACAATGACTTGACTTTAGCTGTCTCAACTCTGACTTGACTAAACTGAACACTGACTTGCTGCTTGGAAAGCTAACTATGACTTCACTAGTCGACTTTATGTAGTCGACTTCGGGGTCTACTCCCCTAGTGCCTTGAAAGTAGCTGTATCCATTGGAATATCAAGCTGAGATTTGGTGGACATGATCAGAACGTCAAACCTCCTAAAATATCACATAGACATCAAAATCTTAAAAGGTTGGGGCAACTCATGCACCCCAGCTTCCAGTCATTCTGAACAGTCCTAAAAATTTAATAGTTGACCTGTATGTTGTTTTTTAATTAATTCGTTATTGTTTGTGATCATTTTCAGTATGGTGCGAAAATTACATTAGAAAAGGTAAAAATGTCCCAATACATGTCCCCCCCCCTACTAGACTCGACTGCTGAACCTAGGCTGCCGAGCCTTATACCATGCTAGCCCATGCTGCCAGTGGGCATGCTCTACCAGTATTGATGTCAGCAGCAGCAGCAGCCTCAGCAGAATCAGTGGCATCCATCCACCCAGCAGCCACAGCAGCATCCTGAGCTGCTGCTCTTAAAGCCACACTGATGGCTGGTTCATAATTGAAGAGGAGACCAGAAGCTAACAGCCATTACCCCACAGGGATGGTCAGTGATTTTGGATCCCTCTTGAAGGTAAGCAGCTGTTCTGGGTTGAAATGCAATCATCTCTGTCTCAGACCCAGGTCTCAGACTGTCTATTTAAGCCAGCTCTTGTACATGTGCATCTTGTGGTCTGTAGCTGCAGTGAACATGGTAAACCAAACACAAGACATGTTTCTTATAGTGCCACTTCTATGCACTGAGTAAGATGTTCAACTGACCTATATGGGTCAAGCCACAAAGGTGCTGCTCCAAGGCTGAAAACAGCTGTCAAAAATAAATCTTGTAATTTTGATACGAAATTGTGAAATATATGCTCTGCAAACATGTACCCATACTAAAAATTTGATGTCAAAGGATTAAACCTTCCACTTTTTTAGGAATGGCCATTGAAATGGGAAATTGAAAAAACGTAACATTTTCACATTTTTACATATTTAACTTTCCAGGTGCCTAGTATCTTCAAAATTAAATGCTTAGAATAAAATGTAACACCACTGGGTCACCTTATAATTGTTTTGAAAGCTTCCCATACACATAATTTAATATTCTATTGATTCAAAATTTAAAAAAACGTAACAGGACAATTAGAGTTCTGAGCACTGTAGCTGTAGAAATAAGGATGAGATGTTAACTCTTCAGGTACTTATTACACATAGAACGTACATAGGTATTTTCTATGCAATTTTTGTAGGTACAACTACCTTTTTATAGCCACTATAAAGAATTCAAAATTCAAGCCAAACATACAGTAACAGGACAGTAACAGGACAGTAATTAACTGTGCAGTAACAGGACAGTAACAGGACAGCAACATGACTCATTCAGATGGTTTTAAAACCCTGGAGGTTGAAGACTTTTAATAATTCAGCCATGCAATGGCTCAAAATATGTACCATGTGCCTTATGCAATCTATATCTGAGTTATATTGCTGATATTTCGTGTCATTGTTGACCAATTGAATGAAAATAAAAAACAGTAACAGGACATCTGTGTAACAGGACAAGTAACAGGACATATATGGGTAACAGGACATGTAACAGGACGGGCATGTATTAATGGTGGCCTGTGAGCAGTTACCATAGTGGAAATGTGTATCTGTGTTTCTAGAATCTGTATGAAGCATTACAGTCAAATACCACTAATTGGTTGTAGTTTGACAGGACAGGAATTGCTGTTGTCCTGTTACTGTCCTGTTACTGTGTCTTAATACAAAATACTCCGTCAAATATTGCCAACCTTTTCAAGAGTTACTTTACAATCGAGCTGCAATCTAACAAATCTGTTAGGTACGATTTAGTTAAAGGTTTCTTAAGTCATAGGGCAACTGTAACACTCATCAAAATTGTTAAAATGCTTTGTGACTGTTAAAAACATAACAGGACATGTCCTTGTTACCTTAAACAAACAGGACAAAAAGTGGCTGTCCTGTTACATTTTTAGCATTTTAGGGGCGTAACATGATAGTAACAAGGACAAAAAAAGACAAATGCCCCTTTTTCTTCATGCCCTGGCCTTAATTGTTGTTCCCCATACTTCCAAATTGGCATATTTCTTATTCCATCATTCTTCTACACTCTTGTGAAATAAAAACTATCATAACAGTCTTTCAAAATGTGAAAGGACAGGGGGTAGAATTTTGGCCGTGTAACAGGGACACGTAAGGACATTATGCAAAATCTGTTTATTCCCTATTTCTGCTTCAAAATATCCTCAAAACTGGATTGTATCCTGTAGGCATCACTTTGGCCAACGTATTTACACTGTTTTGAGTTAAATATTATTGTAAAATAAAAAGTTATCACAATCTAATGGCGAGTAACGAAAAACCGTAAAAATGTTACTCTGGAAGATTTAATTATATCTCATCAAATAAAAGGTTCCCAGGAGTTCACTGTGCATGAAATAAAAGTTCAAGACATGGGTTATCATTTTAAACTTTAAAAATGGACAAAGAAAGAATTTCCTTCAGCTAGTAAAGTCATCTTTTGGCCATGACATGCCACAAACGCCAAAAAACGTCATTTTTGGCCTGTTTTCAGGACTAAAAAGTGGTACAGCTTCTTTATTTTTTGTGGTATTTAGCTCAAATTTTCACACAATTTATTCTAATATGTATAGTTCAGTATGACATTCATTAAAATTGCTTCAATTAAATTCCCTTCTAGCCAGCCACCTCTGAACTTAGAGGACATGTTTTACAGCTCAGAAGCAGCACCTTTATGGCTTGACCCATATACTCCCCAGCAGCAGCATGTACAATCACAACATACAAATTGCATGTGCTTGTGTTTCTGTTGTGCTCTGTATGCCAGGAATGGATGGGTGGAATATGCTGGACATGATGCATTGATTTCTAATTCCTAGGTCCATGGTCAGCAGTATTTGTCTCATATGTACATGTAGGCCTATATATTGCTTGCAATGGTGAATAGACATGCGTGGAATATGGTTTTAACCATACTACTATTTATAAGAGGAAAATTCTCTAAAAATAAAGAACACATATCCTTCCCTATTTGTAAATTAGAAAATGAATTTGTGGTGAACAGGAGTTCTGGTGTCATGATACTATTGGAAATGTGAGTCATGTGACATACATTTCAACTTATTTTCATTTTATTGCTATAAATTGATTTCTGAAAAGTATCTTGGACAAAGAATCTTTACATACAATTTTATGTGGCAAACTGTATAAAATTAGAAATTTTGAGTTAGCTTTAAAAAAAAATTACTGAGTGATATGGTTGCACTATTCTTTTGAGCTAGCATAGCTTGTCAATTTTAAGTAAGTTATGATAATCTTTCCATTATTATAAATTTAAACAACGAGCTATGTCAGCTCAAAGGTATTGTGCAACCATCACACTCAATAATTTAAGCTGACTCAAAATTCAAATTTGCCTTGTGGGTTGTGTCTGCAGGATTTTGACTGTCATTCAAGAAGCTTTCAAAAATTTGTCAACACAACTACAATCAGTGATCAGTCATTTTGATGCCCATTTTGAGACCAATTTCTCTTTAAAATCAGTCAGATTAATGGACATGAAGTTGATAACATCCTTTAAATCCATGCCAAGTTGCATTATCATCTGATTTTTGTTTTTGAAGTCATTTGAACATAACGTTAACTGTAAATTTTGCCTCTACACAGCATTGGTCTATCATTTTTGTCAAGGTGGTCATATCTAATTGTTATGGACTGCATGGGGGTATTCTGAATCTGAACCTTGTTATACAAGATGTTAGATACAATGCAATGCAGTTATATATAAATCCCCTATATGAAAAACATTAGGGTATAACTTATACCAGTATGATAAATATGGATTTTACATAATTATTTTACATTTTTTTCATATACTGGAATTCTTGTGACAGAGTGTTATATTTATTTATGAACTGTACAAACAGCAAATGCCTTACATTGTACACATAATATCAGCATTGGTCTATCATTTTGTCATGGTGGTCATATCTAATTGTTATGGACTGCATGGGGGTCAGACCTGTTTTACTGTTTGGTCATGCTATTGTGTTTTAGCCTCATTGTGCCACATGATCGCCATGATAGCTTCATTTGTCATCTGTAATATCTTGACTGTAATTTCTGCATGCAGCTTTTGAATTACAAATTATATTGAAGCATGGAGAGTGTTACTTGTGCTCAAGATCTGTTGAGGAAGACGAACCACCTATAGAATTAATAAGTTAAAGCATGTCTAAGCATGCATCTGGAGCAATATAAATGCTAAAATATTCTGTAAAGTAGGTGTAGTTTTACAACCTTGAATATATATTGTTTACATGTGTCTCGATTTGACAAATTTTCAGTTCTTCTTATGTACCGAACACCATGGTAAAAGTTGACCTTTCGCCACACCGATCAAATGCAGACAAAAGTCCAGCCAATGGCAGATCATGAATTGATCACTTGTCCAGCTCCTGTCTCCTGAATCATTAAATTTCTAATGGGTTGATTGAGCTGCTTGTAACCTAGACAAGAACGTAATTGGTCAATATCATTTCGAGATAGTGTTGGTGAATTTTCCAAGCAATTGCATCAAAATTGGAACACCCCCCCCCCCAATCTCATAATATAATTTGCATGGTAAAACTCGTCACGGAACCAACATAATTTTACCATATTGGATTGGCTACATGGCATAATCATTAAGCAGTCTGTCACTTTGATATAGAAAAAGAGTGGACTGTTGCACTGTGAAAATGGCACTTTGTGTTTCATCATGTTGATGATTTGTCATGATCATACCCAATACTTTCTATGTTAATTTGATTTAAGGAGCCCTATCCTGCTTGTTGGTGACAGCCAAACGAAAGGATTATGCATCCGATTTTCACTCTAAAATCAGTTATGATAAGTCAAATGGCCTCCTCTTGATCATGACTAATCAAACAGCCACTATATGATTCCCATGTTAAAGTAGAGAAGATGACACTTCATCAGCTATCCTTAGTCAAGAAATGCATTTTTCACAGTGAACTGGTCCTCATTTTTTCTATATATCAAAGTGACAGACTGTAAAGGATATACGTTGTATCCAAAAGTGCAACGTCATTTTCTATTGGAGATGTCATGAAAAAACACGCTCGCGGTTTCATAATAATTGGGAATGCAGTGTAGTGAGGGTTAATTGTATGAACTTATGCCATAAACCATGCTGATGTCCAACTTACTCAGTAATTAAGAATGAGGTCTTGTCAATACTGCCAACAGTTAGCATTTATTGAACCAGCAAACATTTACAGTGTAATTCCAGTGGCACAACACTGCAGCCATTTGATACAACCTATAGAGCTCTGCTTGATGTGTGGTATACCAACTCTAAATCTGATAATGTCGCAATGTACTTGATACAGTCTAGGCAATGTCTGGTGGCAGCTTTTAGATTATTGCATAGATTTTTAAAAAGGCAAGCGACACCTAATGTTTCTCCATTAAAATAAAATTTTCAGGATCTTAGTCCTGGGTGTGGAAAGTAGAAACTGCATGCATGTGAGTTTGTCACTGTTTGTGATGCATGAGATGCACTGCATGGTTCAGTTCTGAGTCCCTATATAAAGTGTAAATACACAAAGTTCTGAACACTATTGTTTTGTCGGTAATCATTATTCAATTATGACTGTAACAATAAGTGTTTATTCACTTGAGATTATTGCTGTGGGGTGTGTTGCAAGGGTATGCCTCTGTACACGAGAGATGCATCCTGTTGAGTAACCTGCATAATATCACTTAGCAGCATAGAATGCTCCACTACATGGTTACTCAGCTGTGAGCCAGCCACCAAGAATGTAACAACTATGGCCCATCTGAGACTCCCCTCTAACATGCAAGGGATATGATTGTGTATCAGCTTGTATAAATACCCCACCCAAGGGTGTCTGTGTCCTCTGCAATACCACGTCAATGATCTCATCTCATCTTCCCTTCATTCTCAAAAATTTCATCACAAAACTGGTTTTTTGAAACACAAACTGTTTTTTTTAAAATCCATGTTGGTTTTTTAATGGAAATTTGGTTTTCCAAAAAACTGCTTCGTGTATTTAAAAAAACCAGTTTTATTTTTTATAGTGAATTCTAATGAAAGGATTAGCTGGTTTGGCTTTCAGGAAAAGCAGGTGAAACTGCCAAAAAATTTTCAAATTTTATTTATATGCAGATGATTTTATAATGTACTTTAATCTGCAATTTATGTCTGTAAAATATTCAGGTTCGGGTGTGAGTTTTCGTCGATGGAAAGTTATCTATTTGACAAAACGTTTGGTGAAATTGAATTTCATGCACATGACATCCAAAAATATTTGCTTTTAAATCAAACAATAGAAAACTTACATCAGAAATTATTTATTTTAAGACTGCCTGGAAAGAATTATTTTTTTTAATCACAAAACACTCGGCAAGGAACTCTTCATTTTAAAAACATTCCCCTTGGATATCTATATAATGGCACCTGTCACAAGACATGTGGAATGTTTTACAGTTGGTCTCTTTGATATTGAAAAAATGAGGACCAGTTCACTGTGAAAAAAGCACTTCGTGACTCATGATAGCCGATAAAGCGTCATCTTCTCTACTTGCTACACGGGAAACATAGAGGCTGTTTGATTAGTCATGATCAAGAGAAGGACATTGTCATAACTGATTTTAGAGTGAAAATCAGATGCATAATCCTTTCATTTTGCTGTCACCAACAAGCGGGATAAGTCCCCTTAAATCAAATCAACATTGAAATTATTGGGTATGATCATGACAAAATTTTTTTTCTATTTCAAAGTGACAGACGACAGACTGTAATTGAACGGCTCCCGATAGAATGAATGTCTCACGAGCACTTGAATCTTTTTGATGGCATTATGATTATGTATACGAGCACTTGAATCTTTCTGATGGCATTATGATTATGTATACGAGCACTTGAATCTTTCTGATGGCATTATGATTATGTATACATAAGAGTATGAAAGCTGTTAGGAAAATGAAACCAACCTTGTCAGGGATTTCCCTCAATCAAACACCAATGTACCATTGTCATGATCAAATGACAGTCATACCTTGTTCTATAGACCTATGTGCATCTGACAAGCTCTCAAAATATTGTCAAACACGTTTCTAACCAACTCAGGGACAAACTTTCCAGCCCATAGAGAGAGAGAGGACCGTCTCTTGTGACCAACCAGACGTTACAAACTATTTATAGCTGCACAAATATTATGACATCATGGCAACACAGCTGGCAGGAGCATGCAGGGGGCACTGCATAGAAATTGTGTGAGTGGAAATCTGACAAACATCACATGACATTTTTTTGTTTGTTCTCAGTCCTTATTTAACAATGACCTTAAAATTTCCTCATACAGTTGATAGTGTGCGAAATATATGTAGGCCTATTGAAAAAATATACAGAAAGTAATATAGTAGGCCTGTATTTATATGTGATAAATTAATATGTTACCCCTATAAACTAATAGCCTATTGTGAACATTTTATATGAAGAAAATTATACCTTGATTACAAAAATTGATAAATAAATATTGCGTAAAATTCCTGAGTTTTGTGAAGTAATTAATGAAGAAATAGATCTATAGTTCTAAAATGTGAGCATTTTCATGAGTAGGTAGTTAATACATGTATCCTAAAGACAGGATAAAAATGGAAAGGATAAAAGCATTGAAAAATATATCACAGGCATTAATGAAACGTGCCTTTTTATTTTACATAGGCATACTAATTTTTCAATAAAAGAAAGGGGAGCAACTCCCCTGCAAGTGATTTCAATGGTAACGTCAACTGGGACCAAGAGACGGTCCTCTTGCTAAATTGTAACTACATTGCTCCCTTTAAACTCAAAATGTATGGTTACTATGTTCAATGAACATTTAGTGTTTTGTAACACTTATTAATAAGAATATTTCTGATCTGTTGATATGATTTGCATGGATGGAAGTGATTGAATCGTTTTGTTAGAACACTTCAAAGTGGGGGAATCCCTTTGAAGATCTCAAAACAGTTTCATACTCTTGTTTAAAAACTTATAACGTCACAATTTATTTATAGATTCAAGTGCTCGTGGAATGTCTTCTGTCTCTTACAAGAGAAAATGACGCTTTTGCATGACTATATAAATTCATTTTGGGATAACCATTTTGTTATTCAAAAAAGTAAATTTTTTCTGTGTTTTTCAAATGGAATCTATTGAACCTGGAAACTTGCAGCCAAACTTGTACAAACAAAAAATTGTGATAACTTGCCCAGATCGCCCATATATTTATTCATTGTAAACCATTCAGACTACTTGCAATATTATTCTAAGAATCATCACTGAAATATTGATCATCTGGGTTTTTACCGGTCGTAAGAAAGAGATGAGACTATCAAGAGTTGCTATTCTGACTAGACTCCAGCCCAAGGGGTGATTATAGTCTGATGTATGACTGGATCTAAGCCTGGGTCATGACTCATGACCACCGCCTCATGAATACATTCCAGAGGGTCTGCCACACTCAAAATGCAAAAGGTTCTTGATGGTATATATAAAGAACCCACACCTGAAAAATTTTGTTAAGGGTTCAACTGAATTGAGAAGGTTCAATACTGACGGGAAGGCCCTATTAATTGTGGAGCCCTATGCTCCCAACTTGAGAGAAAGGGGTTCCATTGTAGGAGTTTAGTGCAGCTGGATTATCTAAGTGTTGTTTTTGTTTGCTGTTGGAACCGTTTTAAAAGTTGAATAATGAACCCTTTAGGGCTCCTTATCTATACCAGCTTATAGAACCCTTAAAAGTTCCATATAAAACCGTTTTGTTAAGAGTGTACTGGTGGGCACCGCGGGCCATTCACTGAGAAAAAGCAATGTAATTTTTGCGGTCGAATCGCCGTAAATTCTGTAAAAACCATCGTTTCGACATCTACCTGTCGAAAAGACGGTTATACAACGTGATGATACTTTCTTTTCTCAGTGTATAGGCTATATAGGCTTTGCTTATACAAAATGATTGTGGATAATTTCACTTGTGAAATCTTAGCATCTTAATTTAACATCATCAATTTCTATTGTTTTCTTTTTCTTTCGATTTCTTGATTTACAACGTGATGATACTTTCTTTTCTCCGTGTATAGGCTATATAGGCTTTGCTTATACAAAATGATTGTGGATAATTTCACTTGTGAAATCTTAGCATCTTAATTTAACATCATCAATTTCTATTGTTTTCTTTTTCTTTTGATTTCTTGTCCATGCAGGAGAAGTTTTGGGTTTAACTCCTCAGCAGGACCTTATTGAGCTATATAGAAACCATGTATGAGAGTAAAGCTTGTTCAGCCTAGGGCTTTTGTAGGGCCTAATTCTTGTCATATTTACGCGAAATTGAATTTTTGAAACTGAAAGAATAGTCATTAATCAAAGTCAGACAACATATAAAATGTATATGGTGTGCATGAAATGGTTGACATTATGCATTTAACTCAATATTCTGAAAATTTTGTTACATATCAAATATTTTCCACATACCGACATTTACATATTTTGACATGCCCTCCGGTGATTATATCTATCAATAAGTGGTACTTCAGCTTGTGCTTATTCCCAACCATAATGTTGCATTTCCCAGTTTTTTAGTCAATAGGAATCCACAATAATGTCAATAAGTATAATACGTTTTAAATATTACAGTCTGTCACTTTTATATAGAAACAATGAGGACTAGTTCACTGTGAAAAATGCACTTTCTGACTCAAGATGGCTGATGAAGTGTCATCTTCTCTACTTTCAACATGGCAAACATAGAGGCTGTTTGATTAGTCATGTTCAAGAGAAGGCCATTTGACTTGTCATAACTGATTTTAGAGTGAAAATCAGATGCACAATCCTTCCGCTTGGCTGTCACTAACAAGCGGGATTAGTCTCCTCAAATCAAATTAACATTGAAAGTATTGGGCATGATCATGGCAAATCATCAACATGATGACAAACGAAGTGCCATTTTCACAGTGCAGCAGTCCACTCTTTTTCTATATCAAAGTGACAGACTGTAACACTCAACGAGTCAACGTGATATCAAGTGAAAAATTGCCCCTGAAAACACATTATCACAGCCTTTTAGGGTAGTCAATACCAAGTTCTATGAAACACAGACCATGCATATTAAAAGTTGCAAACTATAAAGTTGCAGATTAGTTATTGGAACAGTCATTTTGTAATGTGAAAGCTCAGAAATTTTACAGCTAAATTTATTATACTGTAGTGACTGACAATAATCGAAATATGTCAATGAAATAAATTGAATGTATTTGTAATTTATAAATAATGCATTTATACTCTATATGGTTTTTTAAGGAAGTGGTTTCATTTTTGTGATACAAGGACTCCAATTAATTCTTTGTTGATTATGCATGCATTTGACATATCAGCTCTAAGTAACCTGGTTTCTTTTTCTTTCTTTTTTTTCTAGGTGAAACAGAAGATCAAATGACAATTTATTGATACAAAGGAAGGAAAGTCCAAAGTTCGTCGAAAGTTTTATTGTTTGCATTGTGAGTCCTGAGGAGCAACTGACCGTTGCAGATTTGAATATCCTCAACAAACCGCATTTCACCATGTGATCTCTAAGATGCGATTGGAATAATATTTAAAATCAACAGTGTTGATTCCATTATGATGGTACAGTAAAATCTGTTATTGAGGTCTACACACTGGACTATATTTCCTTACTTTAAGTGTTTTGAAAACATTTCCCCTAGTGAAAGTCACCTTTCCGGATGAATGGATCACGGGGGTTCAAGATACGAATACAGCGACGTCTACTTACGGCGAAGACATGCTCTCCAACGTCGAACGCAAGAAAAGCGCATGCGCTACCTCCTCCTGGGGGTGTGTTGTATGATTCCTGGACTCATCCTCTACTTCGGTGGGGGCTACCTGTTTGTCGCAGCCTACAATGCTCAATTCCCATTTGTTAATGTCACTGTCGATCCACCTCTTGTACGGTAAGTATTTATACGGTGCTGCAGTTGCCTGTAAGTAAATGAAACAGAGGATGTTTTGCCATTTGGTCAATGCTAAACATCATGAACTACCTACACTGCAAATGTGACTGCATGTGGATACTCATCTGATGTGAAGAAAATAAAGGACTACACAAAGGACGATATTTGAGGCATGTGGGATTCAAATGCATGGCTGACAAGTTTTTTTGCTCCACAAATAGTTATATGTTTTTCAAAACCTTTGATTAGTAAGTGAACCCTCTCTGCATTGAAATGACATTGGCCTGGGGTTTCACTTACTTATCTAAGACTTTGACCCATACGTAGCACTGATTGCATCAAAGATAATTGGCAGCCATTTGTACTTATCCCAAACACACCAAGTGTTGCCCTCTATATACTAAAATACAGTATGTCGTTATCGTTATGACCAAATATCATGTTTTCTTCTCCTTGGACGAGAATTCATGCTTCCTAAAGTAATTTGGCTGAGGATAATTAGCATTGACCCAATGGAAAAACATTACTCATTTCACTTACTTGCAGTGGACTATATTTCACAGATGATTTCATAATTGTAGACACAGAGACTGAAATGATATTTTTCTAGGGCATGTATATTCTATAGGGAAAAGTGACATAAAAAATTATGACATCACTTTTCCCTATCTATATAGAATAGCATGTGTAGAAAACAAAATTCATATTTGGTTTCAGTGTCTACAAATATGAAATCATCTATAAGGGGCCTACCAGATGACCTTTGGGGGGGGGGGGGCTATGGATATTTGGTGAAAAAAAAAGATTGTTTCCCAATTGACACTGAAAAAAAAAGTTTGTTCAGCACATGGAAATAAAAAAAAAGTCTGTTTCCACCTGTAGCTAGGGTACCATAATGTTAAAATTCCGATAAAAAAGTTTGTCGCGAGTGCGCATGCGAAAAAAATTGTTTGTCGACGCGCCGCGAACAAAAAAAAAAGTTCGTCCCGGGGGGTAAAATCCATAGCCCCCCCAACTATCGTCTGGTCGGCCCCTAAGTGGCAACAAGTCACTCAAAAGAAATGTATATCTGTTCAATAATCTGGTGTTGATGAAATTTAATGTTATCAGTATCACAGAAAATATCTAACTATTCATCATAATTTCAATTGAGTACTTTGTAATCTTCCAAATGATCAAGTTAATTTGTGAATTTTTTTAAAAAGTCTACCAAGTCGTAGTCATCCTGAGTGGGTCGTTAAAAACAAACATGTAGGCTCCAGTAGGGTGTTTGTGTCCCCTGTCCTTTGGTCATTGGTTTTACTCTTGAATTCCTTGCCCCCATAGCCCAATCCAGAGCCTCAACATCTGCAGACTGCTCTTGACTATAGATGGTATATTACATTCTCTTAAAAATATGAAAATCCAATAATTCAGAAATATGAATCCAATTTTCTCTCTTTTCAGGATATTTTGGTATCTAGGACCAATTTTCTTCTTCATCGGGCTGATTGTCTTTGTGGTCGCTTATGCATCATTTTGTAAAGGAATCGATTACCAAGAATACTAGTTGTCTAGAAAAATATATGTATACAATGCGATAATACTCATGTATATAATTTTGTTTGAAAAAAAAAATTGTTGAGCGGGGTGACTTGGGGCGGTAGAAAGTCAGGGAATGAAGAGGCGCATGCAATTCCTGAACCGAATATCTCATGCATGGATGTCAAATCAGAACGCTCTCGAAATAGTGTATGTTGTCATTTCAATTGACATAACATCAATTGCCATTATGAAAATTGAAAATACTTTGTGATGCAAAGAGGAATTATCAAGGGATCATTCAACCAATTATAACATAAATTATATACTTTTTCACAGATAATTTTGATGGTTAATTTTCAAGAATATATATTCGGAACTTGTAAGAACGTCCCAAGTTACCCCGATTTGAATGTAACTGCAAATGCATGATGTCACATATGGTGTGGCTCTCTAACAATATAACATTTATAAGTTTATATGGCTGATTAACGAATCTGACTACCATTACTTTTAAACTTATTGGTGATAGATGTAAGCATTGATATTATAACAAATTGTAAAATATATCGCTGCTGACTTGCCATCGAATGTGATTGTTAGAAATACAGTTTGTTTCATATAGAACGTTGTTCCGTTGTTCAGCCAAAAATTTTGTAAGAAAAACCAAAGAAATGCAGTTTGTTGAATGGAACGTCGTTGAGCCAAAAATTTTGTAAGAAAAACCAAAAAAAAAAGCATACCAGGTAAGTTAAGATAAGACTTATGAATATGAATTTTTATCTTGTGCAAGTGATGTTATGATGACACATTCCATATGGTTGAAAATGAGTCCCTTCATTTCATTTAGTTAGTTGTAAAATTTTAAGAACAGTATGCAAAACTGTAAAGTGCATGTATTTTAGGGCTATCATGATTCTGATGCGTTATTCTGCTCATTCACAACAGATTGATCGAATGGTAGTGTTCTTTCTTAGGATTCAAGACATTTTCATGTACATTGTACAGCCAAAAAGGAGTTCAAATAAGAAAATTGTATTATTTCTATGCCAATTGGTGCTTTTATACAGATATTTTGGAAGATGTTGTTTATAAATGTATGTTTTCAATTTCTCCTACAGTTGGTTATCGAGTTGAAGAGGCCGTAATAAATACATTGTTATAACATGGTGTCTAAATGATCAAGAGTCTGTTTTTTCTGAGGGAGGAGGGGAGGGCAACATTTAATTTCCTTGGGCTTGGAGTTATTTAATAAATAATTTCTTGCCCAGTTTTAGTGAAATCAATAATTCTTATTGGGCAGTCTTGAAATGGGTCAAAATTTGCTAAGTCTGAAATTCTTGTCTTCAGTGTTTAACAATAATTCATGATGGCAGGAAGGCACATGCAGGACCTCTTGTTGTCATTTTTCATAGACAAGGATATTAGCAAAGCTTATAACACAAAAAAATATATGGCAGAATATTTTAATTCCATCCAAAAATAGCATTGAAGTGGCTAACCCCCCTGAAAATGGACTGTCTCCATCAACATTTTCTTTGAAAGATCACATCACAAATACAAGTACAGGACCCTGATTCAATTAAACTCTTCCATACATGGAGACTTGACTGTCAGTCTTCTAAAATCTAGTTACCAACAACTGAAATGATATTCTGTATAAGAGCAGGGGGTTGTTGTGTCAATGTCTCCAATACTGCGTCATTAGCATCACATCAGATTTGTTTCTGAATAAATATCAAAGGGACACTCATTCTGTGAGAAAACCTTGTGTCTGACATTGTCTGAGAACCCAAGAAATTAAATGAACAATCTGTAGCTCGTATCATTTATGTAAACCAAAATATTAGGGTCATTCTCAAATTTCGGGACAATTTGCGTCACTCCAGCTCCCTGACATTAATATGAATGCGATAAATATCTGAAGCGTCACTCTGCATCTGTTATTCATATTTCTACTTAGAACCACTGCATTTTGAGCAAAAAGTCATTCATTAGACTTTTTTTAATGCATTATGTCCAGAAATCCGTGCAAAATCAATGGTTTTTCCCTGTCACTGGACCTGACATGACAAAATCAAGTGTTCATTTTCCTCCTAATATACCGTTATTTTCAAAGTTTCTTTGAACGATTCATGGGAATATAGACTTGAATTTATATTTAGTTCATATTCAATTTTTTTTTTTTTTATAATTTAATTGATTAAATTGATACAATAGTCGTGTCACTAATTTATGTCAATTTTTTTGTCCCCTCCGTTACTTGCCATAGCTCTGTTCGTTATTGTTTTTTATGAGCTATTTTCACTGAATATCATCAGACGCATGTGCGCCATAGTACCACTGCCTTGCAGACTTCATAAAACATGTATTCAATAAATTATGACATAATGTTCATAAAAAAAGTTTTTGGTCCCACTAAAATGTCCCCTCCTTTTCCTTCATTTCCAAGCTTACCAATGATAATTTTACAGAGCGATTTCATGTATATGTTGCTGAGGGTGGCAGGTTTTAATATTCTGCAATAATTTTGTCTAATCTCGAAAATAAAAAGCAGTAATGAGCGAAAAGCAAAAAATTGTTCCCCTCCGTTACCGTCCACTCCGTTACCAAATCATGAGCAAGAAATCGACATTTGGACCAAAAAATCTACTGATACGAGATGAAGTACTTCTGAAAATAATTGTTACATCAACCTTTTATCATTTTTCCTTTTGTTGCTGTTCCTACAGTTGGTTTTTTACATCAAAATTCCCCTCCGTTACCACATTGTCCCCTCCGTTACAGGACAATTTTCCTATACCCGTTGTCCCGAAATTTGAGAATGGCCCATTAGAGTATTTCTGTTGGTGTGTCAGTTGTCCTATCTCAATTTGTCATTAGAAAACGCCTTGCTACTCTATTTTGACTGCATATTTCTGGACCAAAATCACTGTGAACATGTTTCTGGTGTTCATAAGGTCATTGCATGCACATATTGCCAGACTGCCAGTTTTGCACTGGTCCCTGCAAAGATTTTTACCTTAATTATCATTAGCATCAAGCTGTCATTAGCATCATGTCAAAAATGGCCTATTGCCTTTACCTCACAAAAATTTCGTTGCAGGTGACTACTGGAGTTGAAATCAGTTGAATATATCAATAAATGTTTCAAGAGAATATTACATAACATTTTTGCATTTTTCTTGTATCTGACATGCTTAGTATGAATTTTGATGCTTCTCTGAAACTACTAATCAAACATAGGGTGCCAGTAACATTTTACCATTGTCTAGCATCTGAAATATGGTCTAGCAAAGACATAGGGTGCTGGAGGGAGTAGTGGAGATCATCTTTATTTTTCAGAATCCAAACTATTGATGAAAAGAGTATTTTTGTTTGTGTTTGTAAATTTCTGGTTCAAGGATATGTTCTATCTCAATATCTATTGGTCATAGATACCTGAAACATAGCTCAATGTGTTCAGAATAGCCACTTTCCTATTTGTTGGTAATACATTCTCTATTAAAGTGGTACAGATTTCAAGTTATAGGCATGATGCTAATGACACGCATATTTGGTATTTCAATTGATCAAAATGCAGTTTCTCAAAAATAATTGCCACTAGAGAACTGGAACTTGGCCCAAAATGTGCAAGCAACTTGCCTAATCATTGGCAATAGACAGTTTAGCCCTAAGTGGCCAGGATTTTTTTTAGTTATAAGTGTGATTTTAATGACAGTCAAAAAACATTACCTCTGTGTTTATCACCTCAGTACAGATCAGCAGAGCATTGGGACCCTTGGACATGTAAGTGTAGTGATAGCTGATTGTTTGACCAACCCAACGCAAACTTTAAAAAAAGGCATTTCTGGAGCGAAAAATTTTCAATTTTTTTTCAGCTGAAGTTTCAAGGTTTTCAAATTTTGACCCAAATAAATCATTTCTGGTGCGGGAATTTCTTAAAAAGTAGTACCGTCTCACTTCTTCGAATTTCAGAAAATGTTCCCACATTGCCGATCCAGAATAGCTTGAAAATTAACAGAATCAAGGTTTCGCACTAAAAAAGCACTAAATAAATCTCGAGTTATAAAGTGATATCCTGAATAGTTTTCTAAAAAAATCATGAAAAATCAAGGATTTAAAAAAAAGTCTTTCTATGTACTGAAAGGACTTGCAATTAAGCAACATATGCATTCTTGATGTAGCTCAAGAGTTATTATAGCTAGGCCTACGTTTGAAAGTTTTATTAGGAGCTAGTCCAAAGTCAGCGCGAGGCTGTTTTAGCTTGGAGCCATCATGAACATAATGTAAATAAATATATATACATTATATAACAAAGATAAAAATATTACAATATCACATTAAAACAAGAGAATAGTATTCATAAAATCAATGTTATGACAAGTAAAATCAAAAGTTACATTTTACTGGTTCTAGTCCTGATGGTTTGAAACTGTTAACCCCTCCCAACTTCACTGTTTTTTGCAGGTGTTACAAAAAATTCAGGGTTAAAAAAACTAGACAAGCTGTACGTACGTAGGGGAAGCTTGGGAGAGTTGGGCCGCAGGGAGGGTTGGGCCACCCCAATTTTTGAGGAAACTAATATAAACATTTTTTGAGAAAGCTGCAGCAACCAAAATTTTATGAAAATAAAAATCGTTCAATGGATGTAACATTTCTGGCTGATTTGCTTGTCACGATCTTTAGAGCGAAGAAAATTCACATTTGGATGAAAAACGGAAAAACTGAGCCATGTTACGAGTTTTTAATTGTCTGTCAGACAACAAGGACTAAGAAAATTTTCTATGGCATGTTTGGAGGGTTTGACTATTCAGTTGTTATTAACATATTTTGGAAAATTTTCAGACAAGCGGTTTTGTAATAATTGGGATTTAGAGAAAAATGGTGGAATGGGGGAGAGTTGGGACAGTGCCAATACTCTCCCCACATGCGTTGCATTTACCCAGATTTATTTTTATTAAGACAGAAGAACTTGTCTAGAGCAATTTTCAACAGAGATTGAATATATTTAGGCCTTAATAATTATTCATGGTCTAATAAAATTAGATATCAGGAAATCTAGATGGGGAGAGTTGGGCCATCAGGCCGAGGCTTAAGTCTGACAGCAAACAAGAGTTGCAAGAGGCCTCAATTCAGGATTAATGACTTCTATGACCACCACACTACAGGTTAAAAATATTATGGCCTCAAGTACAGCTTTACCGAACCTGATATATTGCAATGGCCCAAGTCTCCCCCCTGAATGGCCCAAGTCTCCCCCCTGAATGGCCCAAGTCTCCCACTTGATGGGGAGAGTTGGGCCAAATTTTTTCCAATTTTCATAGGGCTGTAGCTCATATGTTCTTGGGCAAATATCAATGCAAACTTAAAGATATTTTTCTGAAGTATTTCAAGATACAATACATGCATTAAGCATGTTTATATAATCATTACTGTGAGCAGGAGGTGCAAGAATGTAAAAAGTGGCCCAACTCTCCCAAGCTTCCCCTACAGCAAGTGGTTTGCCTGCACAACGACTGCCTGCACACAAAATATGAGATATGCAATTGAAAGTAGAACTCATAAGCATTTATTTGATGTTTGAAGTTCCTAGCTTCAATATTAACAGTTTCAGACTAAATTTAAAAAAACATGTTGATTTTTTTTTTAGGCAAGCAGGACAGGTTGACATTGCTTTGCATTAAACACTCTACAAAAGACATGATAATACTTAGGTAGACGATGTGAGCTTTTAGGGCTTTAGGAGGAATTGGGGATTACCACAGATGATGGATGGATGGATGTTTGGGGCTTTACGTCCTGTATTTATGCACTTGGTAGGCTAATTAGGACGGAAGGAGGACACGGCAATGAGGCGAAGGATGATTGAAACAGCCGGCCAACATAGGCCAAGGTGACCTATCAAGAGCTGGATTCGAACCCTGGACCCAGCGATTGGCAGTCCAGCACGCTACCACTAGACCAACCCTCCCCCGGTATTACCACAGAGAAAACCAGAACAAGATATCTTTTGTCATTGGCAGGCAGTCTCACTTTTAAAGTTGAATCCCACAGAATACTGCTGCTCCACCTATTGTACTCCACATAACTAAACGGTTCAACAAAGATACCCCAGCTGGTTAAATTGTTCATATGCATTGGAATAGCCACAGATTTTTGAAAACAGGGTAGGCTCACTTGAAGCCTGCTGACTCAGCCAGGAATAATGGCACTAAACTATAAATACACACATTTTGGGTATATATACAGGCCTATAATCCAATCCAACTTTCATAAAAATCGGACAAGGAATCTTTGAGATATTCAAGTTTATTTTAAGGGGGACTTATTTTCGTTGAACTGTTTTTCATAATTTTCTCATATTGTACACCACGTAACTCTCAAAAAACATTGGTTATCCCCCTTCAAAGAATTGTTTTTCAATAAAGTGTATTTTCAGCTATATTCCTTTAATTTTTCATAAATATCTCTTGGATATTGTTTGAGTGACGCTGCTTTTTGTTATAAATCCCACACTTTTTTAGTATTTTGCTGTATGTTTTAATGTAATGACATAAGAATTTGAAAAGATCATAGTGCGAAAATTATGTTGGATAGCCCACCTATTTTTTTTACGTTGGAAAGCTTTCTTTTTGAAGAACTTTTTGGCAAAGTTTCATGTATATCTCATGGATTTTAGATTTTTTGCCAAGTGTGGGATTCAACTTTAAGATGATTTTTCAAATGTGATGTAACTTGGAACACAAAAAAATCACCTGTTTTCTCACGGTTTTGGGTGGCTAACAGCCTTATTCTGTAAGGAAGATTAATTGTTTGAGGTCGATATGAAACAATAGAAGCTTAGCATTCCAGTGATGTATAATAAGTGATGGTACATACAAGATATGTAGCCTACATGTAATCACCACATAAATGTAAAATTTCTCAAATTGTACGACATCCCGACACACAACCTATAAACATTTTGGCATCATCGTAATTTTTCCTGATTGTGGGCAACTTTTGAGCTGAAACCTTGTTGGATGTCTGTTTTGATCATTTTAGATCAACAAGCATGTGATGATATCTGTACTCCAGTCCACGGTTCCTTTTTCAATTTTGCAAATTCTAAATTTGACATGATGTCACAAAATCATATCTTGCTCTTTGAAAATTGCATGAATCATCTTCAAACAGTCACAATCTTGAGTTGAGTTGCTTATAAGCAAATCTGGCAAGTAATATTAAGTTAAATTTAGTATTTCAAAAGTTGTGATGCTTTAAAAAGGTCTGCATTTTTAATGTTGCCGAGTTTCCAACTGCTTGCACCTAAATACACACAAACAAAACTAATAGACCCACCTTTTCACTCTTCTGTCTCAAGAGCATCACCAACATGGTTGGAGAAGAGTTTTTCGAGGGATGATTCTTGATACCTTTCCAGAACCTCTTTAGAAGGAAGATGAGCTCATCCAGTTCCACTTGTTGGATGAGCTTACTTTTACCTAGAAGCTGAAACTGAAGTAATTTAATAGTTAGGCACACTGTAGTAAAATAAGGGCTTCTGATTCAAAAACGGCTTCCGTTGTGATATTTCTGGAAAATTAGCAAATTATGACTTTACAATGCCTTAAAAAATTGATATTCAGTAACTAATGGGCAAGAACTTCACATAAAATAGATATTTTTGTGAAATAAATTTGAGCAAATATATAGTCATGCAGTTCATAAACTAAAAAAAAAGAATCATAAAATTCTTACCTTGGAACAGTGGTTGAACCAGGATAGGTGCCCCTTCATTCATTGATCAAACCGGTTCTATTTGGTGCTGTCCTATCAGACTGACTTCTCAAAAGTGTCAGATTTTGATTAAGTCTACCAAAAATACCTTGTGAATAGCCTTGATTCCGGGCCTTGATACAGCAGCTAAGCTGCTGTAACAATGATAAACAACAAACTTGCCAGATTAAGTATTGTATTTACCTTATGTGTAGCTTGAATTATGTTTAAGATCAATGAACTTGGACAAGTTGAACCATTAAAATCTTGACTGGTTTTGTAAATATCCAAGTTATTCATTATAAAACCCTAATAAACCAATAACTAGACTGGATTTTAAATGATTTATTTGATTTTTTAATCAAACATAATAAGCCCTGAAAATCCCTCTGGTTTTTAGAGATGCTTGCTTGCTTGCAAGAGGCATGTCTATTGTGAGTTTACTTTTATTTAGAAGCTGAAACTGAAGTAATCTAATATGAGTGAAGCTCACTTAGCACAAGGACAGCTCATTCTGTGTGGTGCTCCTGTCTACAGTGACTGCCTGAACAGGAAGTGCCTGTAGTTGCCATACAATTGGAGCTAGTAGTTTAGTCAGAGTTCAGTTTGGTAAATAATTAAATACCTCAAATATCTTCCAAAATAGCTTTAAAATTTCAGTCTTGTCGTATAACAACCTCCAATGACATATTTCAGGGATTTAAATCAACATGTGTATCAACAATTCAACATTGGAAATAATTATTTCCATACCCCTGATTGTAAGAAGTGACTGAAAATTAAAAGTCAACACAAAAGTTAATGACTTAAATGGCTCACCAAGTAAGAAATCATAACAACACTTAAGGTTACATAATCTTCATTAACTATCAACAAATTATGTAACAGTCTGAAAGTGAACAGTCACCTTTGAATAGCTATGGTTTTATTGATATCAGTTATGTAACATCAACAGTTTTTAAAACATAATAGATCCAAATTTAACACAGATTTGAATTACACAGCTGTCAGTGCAATCTGTCTACCTATCTATCTACCTATCTATCTATCTACCTATCGATCTATCTATCTATCTATCTATCTATCTATCTATCTATCTATCTATCTATCTATCTATCTATCTATCTATCTATCAACTATTATCTATCTATCTATCTATCTATCTATCTATCTATCTATCTATCTATCTAATCTTATCTACCTATCTGCCCATTTGCCCAATGCCCAGTCCTTTAAAAAGTTAAATTGGCCTTCTGCATGGAAAGCTGAAGATAATGCAGTAGTTCTATGACATTGCTGTGCGAATTTCATGGCAGTGCCATTTACATATTAGTTAAGCACACTGTAGCAAAATAAGGGCTTCTGATTCAAAAACGGCTTCCGTTGTGATAGTAGCTGCAGAATTCTGAAGCAGTTCTGCAGGAAGCTGTAGAAATCAGAAGCTACCGAATTTCATAAAAACTCTGCAGGAAGCTGCAGAATTCTGCAGTTCTGCAGATTTTTTTTGGTGGTCCTCTGTCACTGCAGCATTTCTGAAAACTTTCTGCACCAATGTCTGCAGTTCTGTAGGAATTATGTAGCTTGGGAGGTTGTATGCGTTTCTGCAGGAACTTGCAGAGTTTCCAAATAAATTCTCCAGCTGCCTGCAAAATTCTGCAGCCACATGCAGAACTTGCAGATGCATTGCAATGAGCTGCATGAAGTAACAGAGCTTTAAAAATCCTGCAGGGAGCTGCAGAACTGCAGAATTCTGCAGCTTTCTGCAGATTTTTTAAGAAACCTGCATACTTCTTCGGCTAGCTTCCGAAATGCATAAAACCTCCCAAGCTCCATAACTCCCACAAAACTACAGATTCTGCTGCAGGAACTTTTCAGAAACACTGCAAGGACAGACGAGCACGAAATTCTTCACCTTCCTTCAGAATTCTGCTAGCTACAGAATTACATATAACCTCCCAAGGTGCATAACTCCTACAGAATTACATATTTTACTTCAGAAACATTTCAGAAATTCTGTAGTGACAGAGGACCAAAATTGCAGAATTCTGCAGCTTCCTGCAGAACTGCAGACTTTTGTGCAGAATTATGCAGGTGCAGGAAGAAATCTAAATGTACTGCATGAATCAGGGGCTTCGGGGCCTACATCCACCAATTTTTTTCTCAAATAGGAGGATGATGAAAATGGAGCAAATATTTGTTTTTAAAATTTCTAGAAAAATTCAAATAGCATACCGTATAATACTCGTGTATAAGACACACTTTAGATACCCAGAATTTAGATCTCTAGAACGGGTGCGTCTTACACCTGGATTACACCAAATTATCAAAGTTTTTCTGACAAAACCACCGAAATCTGAATTTTCAGCGCTCTCGTCCGCCATTTTGAAACACGCGCAGTCAACTTCGCCTAGTTCTTGTCTCCGCGAGAACTCAAGCGAGAGAAGACTTGTCGAAGACGACCATCATTTGTGACTCCATGTATTTCTCTTTCTCCTCAGATTATCAGAAGACCCACCCCACCCACTTATAACCTTACCCAGAATCCTGTTGGGTGCTCCGATCAAGAAGTGAAGGAATTTCCCGTGCAGAACAGACCAGAACATGGCAGCGCACAAATGTAAACAATGTGGATTCGAGTTGTTTTCTTGAAATTTTAGCTTCCGTAGAAGGAAAATTTACCCAAATAAGCACCATTTTTGATGGAATTCAACCATTCAATTGTCCGTCATATATTGTTTTTGGGACTTTTGGGGAGCTATAAAACGGCTCAAAAAAGGGGTTTAGCAGACATGCAGACGTCTGTATTTTGCATTTTTTGCCTGTAGCAGACGTCTGGCTCTATCAGTAATTAGCCAGTAACAGACGGTCTGGATTGCAAATGCAGACGGTCTGTAAAATTACTTACAGACGTCTGGAATAGATGGATTTTAGAGTGCTAACAGACGTCTGGTAATATAAAATAAAGGCCACTTACAGACAGTCTGCATCACTAACAAATTCAGAACTTGCAGACCAAACTAGATGTATGGTATTTTACATAAATATCACTGCCGTCTGTATCTAGCATTTTTTTCAGATTAACCAGACGTCTGTATCTTCCATTTTTCCAAATTATCCAGACGTCTATGTCTGTGCATCATCTATTCAGAGGCAACCAGACGCCTGTAACAGCAGTAAATCTCAATTATGCGGACGTCTGTAAAATGCCTAACAGACAAATAGAGAGAGTGTGAAACACCCTATGATGTCTGTGAAATGCCAAAAAGAGTAAGAACTAGACGTCTGTAAGGGCACTTAATCTTAACTGTGCAGACGTCTGTAAAATGAACAACAGACGAATAGGGTGAACGAGCACTCCTGTCTGTGTAATGCCAAGGGTGCCGGAACAGGGGGGGGGGCAGGGGGGGGCAATTGCCCCTCCTGCCCTTGGCCAGGAGGGGCAGGGGGGGCAACGTTGCCCTTTTCTTGTCAAAGAAAAAACATTATTAGGCCTTAATTTACAGTGATTTAGGCCAACATTTTTAATTATTTATTCAAAATTATTATGTACACAACATCAAATTTTTGTCACGCGAATTAGATTTGCCCTTTCTCGACCAACTGCCCCTGCCGCACTCATTTCCTTCCGGCACTCTGTGTAATGCTAAACCTACAAAATGCAAACGTCTGTAAGGGCAGTAATTCTGAGCTTAGCAGACGTCTGTACAGAGAAATAAATGAGGACTTCCAGACGTCTGTAGTGACTATATTAACGAAAATGCAGACGTCTGCGTGTCTGCTATCCTTAAAAAATGCCATGTTATGCTTTTGGCGCCAGTCAAATATTATGTGATTTATACACGGGTTCCACTAGAAGGGGGGTTTTTGGATCTCAAAGAAGGGGTGCGTCTTATACATGGGGGCGACTTATACCCGAGTGTATACGGTATGTCAGATTAGGGGAGAGCGGGGCACAGTGAGACGGCGGGCACAGTGAGACAAAGCCCGTAGCGTCTAACTGGTGCTGTTTACAGATCAATCCTCTTTTGTATAGTACAAAAAGTAAGTAAGTGAGGGACTGTCCTATATCCTGAATGCCTACACAGCATATCTAGAGTGGAATTTCAATATTTTGGTTTTCAACCATCAAAAGTAAATAATTTTGCAAAATGACTTTTTGTTATAATTCCCAAGAAAAATGGTTTGATGCAAATCAATTGCCAGGGTTTCAAACCTTTATTATTTGTCTTAGTTTAGTGAGATGATGATACACAATGCATACATCTGGTCCTCAGGATTAAAAAATTTTATAAAGAGAGCTGCGAGGGGCACAGTGAGACAGTTTGAGGCGGGGCACAGTGAGACATCACAAATTACACTCCAAATGACCTGAATGTAATGCATAGCTCACAATTCACCATTAAAAACAAAATGCCTGCTACAAACTACTGATTTTAGTGAGTCATATCCGAAGGGAAGCATCAGAAAAGAATTTTGATTAGTGTGTAACAGGTGCGGCAGGTTAAATAAGTCGTGCATGTGTCCTGTGCGATGAAGTTTCGAAACATGCTCAAAAAAGGACCTAAAAAATCACCTAGCCAGCTGCTTTTATTAGAGTACAGTAGTCTGTTTAGCAACAATTGATAGAACAATTCTGCAGGTCCTGAGGATCTGTGGTTATGGCAGCAGATGCCCTGTCTCACTGTGCCCTGCCTGCTGTCTCACTGTGCCCCGCCCACGGGGCACAGTGAGACATGTAACAAGCATGGACATAACTCAAATTTCTCCAAACCTGTAAAAGGTAGGAACCTGAAACTACTGGATAATATACCCAACGTCATTATCTATAATGTGGACCTGAGCTCATTTAACTCGTTGCTGTCAACATTATGGAACACTTGAAAATAAAAAAAGTGTCTCACTGTGCCCCGCTCTCCCCTACACATGTTTGTGAATACTTAACCAAAAAGTTTCCTATGCCAAAAAATGTCCAAATTTATAGATATTCGCCTCAAAAATTGAGTTAATATGTGCATGTGTAGACAGGGTAATAAATATGAGATTATACAGGGAAACCACCCAAATTTGACACGCAAATTCCCTGTATTTTCCCTGTATTATCGTCGTGTCATCGCCACAAATCGGAAACCAATAACTTTAATTTTTACGGGTTTTTGCTTAAAATAGAGGGCTTTTTTCACACATGAACCCATGTAAAACCAAATTCCCTGTGTTTTCCCTGAATTGGAGGCCAAATTTCCAATTCCCTGATTTTTCCCTGCAGGGAATTTTTTTTCACCATTTTCCCTGTTTTCCCTGTTTTCCCTGTCCGGTGGGGACCCTGTTATAAAAATTATTTTAAAAAACATACATGATAAAACAATATAAGATATACAACATGTGGTAAAAGCTAAATTTGGCATGAAAAGAGTTCTTTCTCAAGAGAACTTTGTTGTTGGAAGTAAAATTTGATAAAAGTTAACTGCCATTAATTTGATACCAAATGAAACCCTTGATCCTATAATAAATATAATTGAAAAATTCACTATTTACAGGGCTCTAATTTTCTGAAATATTTCAGACAGGCAAGTGGGTGTACAATGTATGTGTAATCAGGTGTCAAATGACTCCATTGCATAAAATCCCTCAGTAGTTATTATACTTTTGCAGGAAGCTGCATAATTCTGCAGTTCTGGCATTTTCTGCAGGAGTTTTGTAGGCCTACGTCTCTGCAGGTTTCGATCTGTACCTGTGTCATTTCCTGCAGGTTTTTGCAATGCAGCTGCAAAGTTCAGACTTTTTGACCAAGGTCTTGCCGCTACCCGGGAAAAATCGGTTTGATGGTGTTACGGTTTGATGGTCCTCAGTCCCTGCAGCATTTCTATTCTATTCTATTCTATTCCAAAAACCCCAATAGAGGAAAGAAAATGTGATAAATGTGACACAGGTGAAGTAGAGGATGAAATCCATTGCCTCCTATTTTGCTATAATAACGCTGTCCCTAGGCATGAGCTTTCACATAAAGTTAGCAGTCTGATCCCTAACTATAATAATCTTGATAAAACCCAGCAATTCATATCAATTCTTTCAGACAAAAGGCCCGAAATCATACAAGCCTTAGGGACCTACCTAAATAAAGTAATGAAGTAACAAGAGTATCTCGGGAATAATTATGATAAATAAAAATAGTACTTTGTAGCTGAAAGCCTCTCTGTCCACCAAGCCAACAATTGTCTTGTGGCATTTTGTGAAATTATTGTGTGATAACTGCGATTATTGACTCAGCAATGTTTGTCTGAGCTGACTGACTGGCGCTATACTCAGCCTATAGCATGGACGTAATCGAGCGGTTGCCGCTGTTCATGCTTGCCTGAACAACTCCTTGAGACATTTTCTTGTGACATGGACATGACTTGTATTTGAATGACATTGGACACTTGTATTTTGATATATTTGCATTTTTAATTTATAATTGATATATTCGCATTTTTAATTCGATGAACTGGGACCATTATTGTAAACTACCTAAGATTTGACTTTCATTGTGTAAATTTCTTATAGATGTAGAATAGTTTTTGATTTCTTTTATTGTTGTATTTTTTCCTATTTTTTGCGGACACATGTATCTTCTTGATATTCAGATGTCTAATAAAACTTTATATATATATCTATACTATTCTAAACCCCCAAACCACTAGAAACTACAGAATTCTAGCTGCAGCTTCCTGAAGAAGTGCATAGTTCCTCTACAGCTGCATAATTCCTGCAGAACTACAGATTTTGCAGCAGAAATTTTTCAGAAACACAGCATTGAAAGAAGACCACCAAAACCCCGACCCCCAACACCCATTTTTTGCGGGTAGTGGCAAGACCTTGGTCAAAGAGGTCTGAACTCAGCAGCTGCATCACAGAAAGCTGTTGGAAATAACTGAGGCGCAGAAATCCTGCAGGGAAGTAGGCTTACAGAACTCCTGCAGAAAAGGTCAGAACTGCAGAAATCCTGCGGAGCTGCATAATTTCTGCAGAAACTGATTTTGCTGCAGAAACTTTTCAGCATTTTTGCATTGGTCCCTGGGCTACCTAGGACCAGTAATATGGTATTAGGGGGCTACCATTTCTTCTCAAGGGGGGGGACTGGATTTTTTAGAATATAATAATTTCTTGCTCATTTTTGGTGAAATAAATAAATTCTTTCTGGGAAGTCTTGAAATAAATCATTTCTGGTGGGGGTTTTTCTAAAGAAGACGATGCTTGATTTAGGAATGGATATTCAGACACTTTGTGCGCCAGAAATAAATAATTATGGTCGCCGTTACCGTGAAACAAATAATTTCCCGCTGAGGAAAACTCCAAGCTCCCCCCCCCAATTGTTAAATGGTCGCCCCCTTAGAAGTTTAGAACACACTTTCATTCCTTTGTGTTCAAGTATGAACCTATTTACTTTGCCGAAATTCCATTTATTTGAGTAAAAGTTGTTTTTGGTTGGCAATTACATGGTCAACCTGAACCAACAAACCAAAACTTATTCTATGAACCCTTGGACTTACAATAGGATATTTTAACGAACCTACTGCAGAAAATCTGTACTTCAGGAGGAATTACCAAAAACAGCAACAACAACATAAAACAACAATGGCACTACAAACTGCGCGAGCCAAAAAAAAAGCAATGGAACCAAAAACAATGTCGGAACCAAAAACAGTTTTGGAACCAAGAACAGCATTGATAAAAAAAGAACGAAACCAAAATAGTCCTACTGGCTCCAATAACAGCACTGACACTAAAAACTGTGGCGCAAAAACATCACTGACACCAAAAAATGGTGCCAACACTAAAAGAAGCTCCTCTCGGGCTCAAGTGATACCAAGTGTTTTGTCATACATTTAAGCCTATTTTAACTGCTTAAAAGCAACCATAGCTAAGCCCACCATGGCTTCCAGATGTAGGGTGGAATGTCCCCAAAATGGTCCAGAATTGTTAGATCTTTCGTATGATTTCCTGTATGAAATTTTCACAAAGAAACTGAAATAATTTCAGTGTTGCATCATTAAGGAAATTAAACAAATTCACTCCACTCAATTGTCCACTTAGATGACATTCACAAACTCGAAGGAAACTGGAGCATTTTCAGATAACAAAGAAAGAAACGAGCACATCAATTGAATACAATTTATTTCAAGTTTGAATTTACTTCAAAATCAACTTTCAACATTATATTTGTCATTGTCAATATTTTTTATACCAAAATAAAGTCTGTAAAGCATGGAATTATCTAACAACCGGCATAACTGATTATTTTATGCAGCAGTGAATACTGGTGATTCCCAGATAATTAACTTCAAATTAAGCCAAAATTCATTTAAATAATTGTTTTAATCTGTTATTTTCTGTAATTTTCAAATTAGTTACTATTTTTATACAACTATTATCACTCCTTGTGTACAGCAGAGTCTAAAAACATTTTATTCTAAAAAGCACTTGCGCGGTTAAAAATTACAAAAGTTTCCAGCAAAAAGATGTAGATCATATAAACCATGAGAAACCTGATCACAGACTGAATAACAAAGTTTTGCAACACATACAACTGATACTGTAAGATTATAATAAAATATGCACCTTTGGTTCCTGACACAATAATTAAATGCACAAAACACATCACACAGTCTTCCCTGATAATAAGCAGATCTAATCCGACAACGACTATCTCGGAATGCAATACAAATTGTATAATATTTGTCACAAATTATAGGCAAGCTTCAATAACAGTTCAAGACTCGCTGTCTTTGGCATAAAAATGGCATGGACATGGTAACTACAAAACTTATACTATAAAAGCTCATTAATGGCAATTATTACAATTATTAATGACATAACATTATCATGACTCTTGGGTTTCTTGTCTATCTAGTACTTAGAGTAGAAAACGGCTCACAAAAGCTTTGACTCCCTACTTTATAAATTATAATTATCCTACTCTAGATTTCCAAAGTAATACAAATGATGCCTGAACCTTTTACCTACTTAAAAAGAGATAAAACTAAGCTTTTTTTTGTGATATTATTATTTCTAAATCTACGGAGCGGAGTATGTAGCCAAATTATATGTTTGACCATACACAGTCGACAGTCGTCCCTGGGCATAGTAACTTTAGTAAGCATGTGACTACCGAAATAATCCTGAAGATATTTAATTTTAACAAAGTAACGGAAAAAAGCAATCATTCACTGCGGAACAGCAAGACCATTGCACATTTGAAGAATATCTGAATAAGTCAGCTCATAGAGGCCGGAGAGAGGCACCAAACAGTGCAGTTCCCAACATACTGGGCTGAATTATTTTGTGTATTTACTTGCTAATAGCTACTTGGTCAGTAATGGCTCGATACATTCTACAACTCATCCCTGAGCCCTCGGTACTTCTCCAATTTACACAATTTCTCAAAATTGCACCCCACATATTGAGAATACTGTTCTTTCACTGTATCGTAGGAACACAGGTGATGTTCACAAAAAGGAAATTTGATCGGGAGTTCATTCTGAAGAAGCTGGACCATGTATTCTTCCAAGTGATCAGGAAAACTCACACCAGGAGGCACTGAGTCATAATCTAGTGGTGCCCCCTGCCAGTTCTCATCAGAGCAATGGTATAACACTAAATTCACGTTGCCAGCAAAAGGTGCATACTTCCCTCCCCTAAATGTCTGCTGGTCTTTTACTTTGTGGAAGTTGTCAGCGGTCGGAGGCTCCTTCTCCTCGCCCAGTCCGAACAGACACAACAAGGACATGAGCGACTCTGCATGGGCAAACCGTTGCACTATTTTACTGTACCTGGAAATAAATACAAGATCACTTTAAAGCATGTAATTTCTCTTGAACTATAGTGGTTAAGACAGAAATTATACAATGAAAAATTATGATATGATACAAGGAGGACTTTCAAAATATCTGATTTACACTTTTGTACCAAAATTTCTAAACTTGTCTATTGTTTAATTCTAGATATCTCACATATTCCAACCAAGAATACAACATAAAAATAACTATTGTTTTGGAGAAGACAAACTGCTATTACCTGAAGGTGGATGCACCCATATTAAAAAGTGAAGTTTATCATCTAAAAATCAACTGAAAGTTGCATATCAAAACATGACACATTACGATGCAATTTTTAGTCAATGTTTTGCTATTAAAGCCAAATAACTTTTATTTGTCAGAGAATTCTAAAAAGTCACTTTACAAACCTGCTTGTGCCTTTGCTTTAATAGGAAGGCCTAATGATTTTTTATTGGAAAACAGAAATACTAATTTCAACAAGAATGTATAATTACAATTTTCCAGTTTTGTGGTATTCTTGTGCAGTCTCCATAATGGTCATAAAGTCAGTCAGGAGTACACAAGCCTGCTCATAATTAATGGGGTAGCCTCGACCTTTCCTCCAGTAGTTCTAAAAATATAAAACAAGACAAAATAGAAAAATAGAACATACTTAACAACTTTTATCTACCGTGATGCCATAAGTCGTTGTGACAACATCATTTCATGCACCCTTGCAGCAATTGATGGTCTGTTTTAGTATTCATAATTATATGAATCAGCAGCAAGATATCAAAAATTCGAATGATACTGGAAGTTGTCATAATTATTGATTGTCAAAAAAATATTGTTCAGATGGTCGGCACTAGCAATAATTTCACAATGGTCTTTCACCTTCAGATCAGCAGTGTATTCAAGAACTCTCAGATCTTCTTCATCAAACAGTTTATCCAAATCAGTCCATCCAAAGGCAGCAATTTCAAATGCAGCATGGGTGTAAAGGGCTTTCACATCAACTGAAAATAAATTGAGAAAAAATATGACCAACTTTTGAAAAATCCCATTCAATCACAGATTTTTGTTATTTACTCAGTGTTAGATAATGGCCATAATTTATTATAGACATACGGTTTACTTTTTAAAAAATTCTCACTGATGATGTAATTACCAATTCAGTGATTTACAAAAACATAATACAAATTAAAGATACCAGTTAAACACATCAATAACAATAATTATTGGTCACAATATTAATCAGTTTAATAGCTTTTAACAGTCAATGTATTGGTTATTCTGCAAAATTAAATGTCTAGATTACCAAACTTAAGACGAGAAAAATACATTAATAGTTATGAACTTGATAAATTTACAAACAAATATCATAGGCAAAATTAGTCAATTGATAATCAATTTCCTTTGATGATCTTAGATCTCGCTCACCAAGTTCAAGGGCTTCCTTCTCAAGACCCAATTTTTCAACAACTTTGTCTCTGACACGCCTGACTTCGGGGCCTTGACCAAACGTGTGAAATTCCTTCATGGCCTCATAACTATTTTCTACGGTTTGAACAAACTCGGTGCAATTGTCGTAGAAGCGCAATAAATCCTCTTTCAATATGAAACTTGTTGATATGTCTGTCAACAGAGCCTCGTTTAAACCAACAAGAAAACTATCCGCGCTTTCTCTGGCTCTCGATCTACTTGTCACTTGAAAATATAACTCGCTTGGGTCAGCTCCTAAAATAAGTTCACTGAATCTTAAACCAAATCTATGACCAATTTTCTTCAACTCTTGTGAACCAACATCACATAGCTTTTTGGCTCTTTCAAGAGGAAACTGGGAATCCCATTGATTGAGAAAGGCAAATTCATTGTTGATCTTGTTCTTCAACTTTTGTGCTAGTCTTCTGCCATTCTTGATGTCTTTCGGGCCAGGATAACGTGTCCCATGCCTGTACAGTCCTGTGACGTGTATTGGTTTGCATGTTGGAGGAGCAAAGACAGCTGATGGATTTTCTAAGATGCTGGCTTCATCAGGCGTAAACGAGTTCTCATAAGCTGTCTTTGTTGCATAAAATGTTCGCCCCACATTTACACGTTCACTTGCACGGGAGAATCCTCTTATTACCAGAGCAAACACAAATAATTGTTTCGGAAATGACAGAGCTTTGTTTACAAGTTGCGAAGCCATGTCGTAGCAGACGAAAAAGACGCAACCCCGCAACAACCGAATGAAATTAAATTACAAAAATAGCGGAAATACCTTTTAAAAATCACGGACTGACATCATATATTCAAAATTATATAAAAAATTTATTGAGGTATAAGATTTATAGATTATCACTGATTCCAATTAATTATAAGGGGAAATCCACAAAATAACCCCGCACACGTGACGCGTCGTTGGGAAACCCTCTTCTCGGGATCCAAGAAGTTCATCCGTCTGTCTTCCCCACAGAATTGCCAAATAAACCGGTTTTAGAGCAGTATTTAGCTAGTTTCAAGCCCGATTATAGCTGAAAAATGGCTTCTAATATTGATGAACGTGATGTGAAGAAAATTAAGACCGTAAGTTGGAAGCTTTTGTCTATTCTAAGGAGATTGGTGCATGCAATATTTATGCATAATAAAATGCACTGATCTGCGTAGTCAGACTCAATCCTGACGGTGTGTGGTCAACTAGGCGACCACCAATCAGGCGACAGCATACCACTACCGACTAGGTGACAGGAATTTTAGAAATCATACAGCAGTACCGGCAGTACCAACCTGAACCAGGCGACAATCAGTTCTTTCCAGGCGACATTTTGACGATTGCAGAATTTTTTAGGGTGTACCACAGGCAGTGTTCACATGCTTTACCCTTATTCTGTTATATTATACCAAGGTGTATTGCTTAAGCTCCCCCTATGGGAAAATGACAGTCGTCGTGTGCGGTCATATTTGCGGAAGTTGCCATAAATAGTATTCTTGGGATATCCCATGGCCACCAGGCCTGTTTTGTGGTGGCTGGGAAACAGGCTATAGTATGCTCACCAAAGGGCAGACTGAGGTTCCAATTTAATCAAGAGATGGCTCTGTGGTCTCCTAAATTCTGATTGGCTGTCAAAGGGAATTCCCTTGTGATGTATGCTGATATGGGCGCACACATAGGTAAGATTGGCCAAACAAGGTTTAATGCGAGTCTAAATGCAGTGTAGTGGGTGAAAATCATCTCTAAGTGTAGTTGAGAGACTATTATCTCACAGAACCAACAAGAATGTTGTGAAAGGCTGCTCCTTGAGCAATTTTAATCAATTTTCTATATTTGCACTCCACCAGGCGGCACTTGAGCCATACACCTTCCTCTCTATCTCTAGAACTGCTAATCCATTGTGATCATTCCGCCTGTGGGTGTACGGTCAACTAGGCGTCAGCCCTGGCTCTTTTGTACTATCAGAAATAAGTCAATCTTTTATTTTAAAAGAATTGAAAGGTTTAAATCCCAATAAGAGCACAGGTTTAGACAATATTGGACCAAGATTTCTAGCTGATGGTGCAGATATACTTTCAAATGTTGTAACATATCTAATCAATCTGTCTATTACCACAAAAACTGTTCCCAGTTGTACAAAATTGGCAAAGGTTACCCCTATATACAAAAAGGGTAGTAAACTAGAGGTGGGCAATTACCGCCCGGTTAGCATTTTAACATCTGTGTCAAAAATTCTAGAAAGATCTGTATATGTTCAAGTAGACCAACATTGTAAATCGCAAGGTATTGTTTATCCACTCCAATCGGGTTTCAGAAGAAGTTATTCAACAGACACTTGCCTTATACAAATTCATGATCAC
This sequence comes from Platynereis dumerilii, assembly GCA_026936325.1. Lineage (NCBI taxonomy): Eukaryota > Metazoa > Annelida > Polychaeta > Phyllodocida > Nereididae > Platynereis > Platynereis dumerilii. The sequence goes on along the minus strand of JAPTHN010000002.1, from coordinate 23,067,207 downwards.
ATCAGAACTGAAATATCAAATGGAAATTATGTTGGAATGATGCTTTTAGATGTGCAGAAAGCTTTCGACAGCGTAAATCACCAGATGCTCTGCGAGAAAATTAATCTCGCTGGTATAGACAACACCTGGTTTAAATCTTACTTAGAAGGCCGAAAACAAACTGTTAATGTAAACAATGCCATGTCATCTGAAAAAACAATTAACTGTGGAGTCCCACAAGGGAGCCTTTTAGGACCATGGTGCTACTTGATTTATAGCAATGATATCGCTTCATGTGTAACATGTAATCTGGTCCTTTACGCTGACGACACTATTCTGTTAACTAGTCATAAAAATGTAGACACTGTCACATCAGAACTCTCGGAGGCTGCTTGTAAATGTTTTCATTGGTTGTCAAACAACAACTTGTCCATGCACATGGGCAAAACAGAAGTTATATTTTTCAGTTCTAAAAGAAAACGCTGTCATACTAGAAATCTTACTATTCAATTGTACGACAATGTAATAGAGCCAAAGCAAGAGGTCAAATACTTAGGTCTCAAATTAGACAACGTCCTATCTGGCGATTCAGTTGTCAAAGACATCGTAACAAAATGTAACAACAGATTAAAATTTCTGTATAGACATAGAGACGCACTTGATACTAGATCAAGGAAAACTCTTGCTTTGGCACTATTACAATGTCACTTTGATTATGCTGTCTCGGCATGGTATATGGGCTTATCAAAAGCTAATAAGAAAAGACTTCAAATAGCCCAAAATAAAATTGCGAGATTTATATTAAATCTTGGTCCAAGAACATCTATAGGCCAACAGGAACTGGACAAAATTGGACTTCTAAACACACGTCACCGTGCAATTCAAATGATATTAGGTCATATCTTTGATATCAAAAATGACCTTGCTCCAAGCTATCTATCTCAAAATTTCACTCCAATACAACATGAGTACTCAACAAGAGGCTCCAGTCATAATTACACAGTTCCTCGGCCTATTGGTGTTACCTCTGGAAATTTCAATTATAATGGTACAAAATTATGGAACGAGTTACCTTCCTGGATAAAATCCATAAATAACAGACTGTTATTCAAGAAGAAAGTCAAAGCTCACCTCAGAACATTAGCCGCATAACATAAATATTTGCATTAATTTATATTAATTTATTTACTCGTATAACTAGTCATACTGTCTATATATATATAAATTATACATTGTTATGTTTGAACCATGATACCATTTTGTGATTTGATGGACCACACTGGAAATAAGTCTCATGTGAGACTTTTGTGTGTAATCCAAGATTTTTTTACACTTAATACTTCTTGTCTTTTTTATAAACATGTATGTATTGACTGCAAAAATATCTAAATAAAATCAATCAATCAATCAATCAAGGCGACAAACCAACCAGGCGACACCCATCAGTACCAACTAGGTGACAAGAAATTTGGAAATTTCATACCAGTGCAAACTAGGTGACAAGCAGTTCCAACTAGGTGACACAAATTTACACAGCACTTCCAACTAGGTGACACAAGTTCACAAAACACTTCCAACTAGGTGAAAATACATTTCCTAATTGACCACCATTGAAGGTGTCCTGTCACCTGGTTGGTATCCCCTGTAAAATATGTGTCACCTGGATGGTATCTGGGGGGTGTCTGCTGTCACCTAGTTGTCCAAAAAGTGTAGCCTAGTTGGTAGTGGTATGTCACCTAGTTGGTTGTCGCCTAGTTGGTAGTGTTGTAGCCTAGTTGTCTGTCGCCTAGTTGACCGGCAATCATTTTTTAGTCTGGTTGACTGTCGCCTGGTTGACTGGCAATCCACACTGAGCACTCACTGCTCTAGTCCGAGCTCTGCCTCTGATCCCAGAAACTTTCCAAGGAGAAATGACCTAGGAGAAATGGAAGGTGCAGTGAGTCCAAGGAGCTGTTAACTAGATTTATAATGTGCCCTGTGTGGTGAATTTTCATGAAGATCTATCAAAAAGATACCTCACTAAAACGTTCCTTTTCCCTAGCTGCCAGCTGCCCCCTCTCAGTCCTCTGCACTGCTACCTTTCCCTTGTCAAACTTGGGCTTGGCATTTGGATGCTTTTCCAAAGGTTGGTAGTCCCAGGAAATTGATCAATCAAGGCGGTGATAAGCAAGAACGGAGCTACCACAAAGGCATGATAAATTTGACGAGACAACAAGAACGGCTAGTGATTTTATTTTTGCCCTGGGTGATTCACCCAGGGTACTTTTTTTGAAAAACCAGTCTGAGAGGTTTTCTAAGAAGTGTTGTCCTGGCATGAATAGGGGTGTGGGTACAGCCAATATGGCCAATTCATGTTCTAATGATGTTATAGTAAAATGCGTTTCAGGTTTGGGTTGAGTTGGGTTGAGTTGATTTTTTTTTTTTTTTTAAATTGAAAAAAAAATAATTTTTATGAAATTTTTTTTTTTTTTTTTACGGTTTGTTGATAGACTCTATGCAATAAACCGGACAAGTCAGAAATTCATGTAAAAACCAGAATGAGTAAATGCAGAAGGGCCTTTTATAGTTTACAGAGTGCCGGAATGTGCAGCAGTGGGGTAGAGCCAAACATAATATCATATTTGTGGAAAATGGTGATTCAGCCTATCTTACTATATGGAGGAGAATGCTTCCAACAAAAGCGAAAGCACCTTTTAGATATGATCAAACTTCAGTCCCGATTAATTAAGTCATCACTTGGTCTCAGAAAATTCTTTCGCTCTACCCCACTGCTAGCAGCCCTATATATTCCCAATGTTGACCTTATAATAAATGCTCAAAATGTACAACTAATGAATGCAATAATGAGCAACAGTGCCAGGGCGAAAACGTTTTATTGTCATGTATTAAAAAATATTTCTGACACTTCATGTCAGTCAACTTTAATTCATAGGGTCTTGAATGTTTGTAGTCAACAAGACATAAGTGCTGTGAAGGTGATTTTTAGCCGTAACTATACTAAAAAGATATGCAAATCTATGAAATGTAAAGGTTTTCAAAATGACGGGTTCTTCTTCTTCTTTGTGAGTGCAGACACTTATTAGTGTATTATCGCACTGTTGGTTGACAGTTGCAGACAACTGCTTAAACGTTATGACCCAACAGACAAGCAGCTGTTGGAAATGTTGTTAAAACCGTTTTAATGTTAGTAATGTTTTTATGATTATTTTACCACTTATACAACAATTTTATATTTGAAAACTGTATTATTTATGTACCAATCTCATTTTTGAGGCAAATAAATATTCTATTCTATTCTCTATTCTATTCTATTCTATGAATAGCTGCTCTGGATTATCGCCGTTTTGACTGTTAGTCCCCAGGAGTACCAAAATTTTTTTTTTTTTGGAAAACTTGTGCAGTGGCTCTTAGTGAAAAGTAATTTTATACATTGTAATTCATTAGCATTTGCATACATTTTCAGAACTTGTTGGTCTTCATTGCTTTATTACCAAGGAATTATTCCCTTATGCACAATTTTAGTATTTGATGTGGTTGGTTTGTTTTTAGCTATGTCAAAGTGTCAAACCTACCTCCATCTCATATCATGGTTACTTTGGTAATTTCAGGAACATAGAGCTGAAGAACCATCGCCAAATTATCATGTAAGCAAATTATTTGCCCCTCTGAACTAAAATGAATTCTGAGTGCTGTATCTGCAGATTTCCTCCCAACTAATCACTGCTGGTTCTGTTATCGGTTATGGTTGCTTTTGAATAATTATCAAGCTTGTTCTGATTATCATTTACCTTTCATTTGATTATGAATCCGTTGACACTCCAGTCTCCAATCTTTCTGCTATTTTTTCAGCCTTTGCCCCGCATTGCTTTGGTGATATCTATCTTTTTAATTGTCCTGTATACTATTCATGTACAGTATACATGTTGAAAAGCAGACGTACATCTATGTAAACAGAGATACGGTAACCTACTACTCAATCATTTTGGTTCTACTAAATATTTAAGGTTAGCCTAGTATAGATATTTTTTTGGTATCTATCTGAGGTAAAATGTATAACCAATCAATGTCAGGATATTCGGTTTGTTCATTTGAAAATAGTGAAAATAAATAAATTCTTGTTGACCAGCAGGGTCTCAGAGTCTGATATATCCTTTGCTCGTTTGTTTGTTTGTTGCCTCTGCAGCACCTCAGTGGGCTATATCGAGGCAGGTGATCGCCGTATGATGATGAGATGATAAGACTGTGAGTCTGGTACATACCCTATTAATTCAGGGATGCCCAGGGTCTTTCAGTTGCCCCAGCATAGAACACTGGATACAACCCGCCTCCATTTAATGTCCCATGGGCTCGGACTAAATTGAGTTCCGGGGTGGGATTCGAACCCACGCCCTCAGAGCCAGTGGTTGTGCAAACAAGCATATATCCTTTGCTAGTATCCCAATTGTCTAATTTAAACCCATGCTATGCGATGGGGAATCTACTTTCAGTCTCTATTTCATGGCATCCATCAAATATCTCAAGCACCACACCATGTACAATGCTAATTCTTTCGCAACATTGAAAGACCCCCCTAAACTTGTCAAATGTTACCTTAAATCAATAAATATCATGACCATTTCCACATCCCAAATACATTTTTCAGCTGGGTTGCTGTGCTTTGGGCTTGCAGCCATGTTTATTTTGGAAAGCAAAGTCCACCCACAGGTGTCCCCACATGAATATATGTATGCACAATTGCGCCCCTGGCGGAACTATTTTGCATAAGTAAAATAGGGATTTTGCTGGGTATAGGTAGATATGTAGGGCATGGGGAATATGGAGGCAGTATCTGCTCTTGTTTAAACTTTATTACTATTTTTAGCTTGGTGCAATTTTTTCTGATGTCCACAAAAAAAGGCTCCATTGTAGGCCTGATCTCTTGTATTGTTTTACTTTTAACTGTTCTAGTTTGAACTGTCTGAGAGAGAGAGTTCAAGAAGAGTGCAAGAGTACTAGAATTTTGAAGGATGGTGTTTTTATACCATACAGAACATGACATAAAAAAGCAAAAGTCAAATGATATCTTTCTTGTATTGCAGATTTTAAGATTTGTCCTCTCTCTTTTGTCGGAGTGTTGTGTTGTTGTCTTTTATTGAAAACAGCAGCGGCCCCCCTTCCCCCATATGAACTTTTCAACCTTATCCAAAATATACATTAGTATTGTGGGTGACCCATCACAGAATCGCATGCCTCCCCAGGTACACCCCGGGGTGGGGGGGGTACTTCGCGGACTTCTACATAGGGATGCGCCACGGCGATTTTGAAAACCAAAACCATTTTAAGCCGAAACCAACGCCAAAACCACAAACCATTTTAATCTTTTAGTAAAAATATCCAAAACCAATTTAATCTTTATGATTTTTATACCATTTTAATTGTCTTTTCAAGCCGATTCTAACGGTACCAAACATGTTGGGGGTGCAAAAAGGGCAACCAAATTAATCTTAATTCATAAAAAAACCAATACCACATCATCTTTACTAGCCAAAAAACCTAAACAATCCAGCGGAGCCTCTATATACCCTTTCATAGTGAGTACCCCCCCTAGTTACGCCACTGATTGACAATGACAAAGGGAAAATGTAGTGTATTTGTATAAGCCATAAAGGTTTTACAAGGGTATTGCATTTTGCATGTTCAGCACTATAATATAATGCAAGTCATCTTGTGAACAAAAGTTGAAAACCTAGTTTTGTGATGATCCTAGAAAAGTGTGAAAGGACTTTTTGTGTTACAGTGTACTGTGTTGTGGAATTTATCTGGTTGTTGCAGTAAGCAAGTGCTGTGTACACAGTCTGAGGATGATTTATCTTTCCATATCTCAATGTCATATTAATGACATTTCTCAATGACATATTAATGACATTACCACTAGTTCAACAGTCAAATCTGTTATATAACATTTACTAGAGTGGTTTTTAGTGGCTTTTTTATCAGCTGATTGTGGATTTAAATCTTGCTTCTTACTTCTCTCTTGCTGAGTCTAGGAGTCTGGGGCAATGACAGTGAGGCATACATATAAGCAATAAACAATGGTAATAATAAAATCAAAAGTACTAATTTGGTGACAGGGCCTGGCAATATTAAAGTACCAAAAATGTCAATATCCCATATCACAAAATGCAATATCTACAACGCACCCTTATGCAATATTTTAATTTATTATTTTTAAATGACAAAAAAACTATACATTTTTAGCTTGTCTGTTTTCTGTGAAAACAAAGAGCTAATGTTATCACTCGATCGTCATCTTATTGGCCCGGTCGGTTAAGGTTTTTTTAAGTATCCGTACATTCTTGACCTCAATATTTCACTTAGAGTTATGAACTTTGGTACAGGTCATTATTGTCATGTGGGTATGGATCGGAAAATGTCGAGAAATCCAAGGTGGCTGCCAAAATGGCCGCCATTCTTGAACTGCCCACCTTGAACTTAATATGTCGCTTAGAATTGTGAAATTTGGTACAGGTATTGGCTTGGTGTATGGATTGAGAACATGTTGAGAAATCCAGGATGGCTGCCAAGATGGCTGCGAAAATGGCCACCACAAAATGGCCGTCATTCTTAAACTGTCCATTGTGACCTTAATATTTCGCTTGGAGTTATGAAATTTGGTAAAGGTATTGGCGTGTAGGTGTGTCATCACGAACATTTAGATACTGCAATGTTCCTAATCGATTGCAAATTTTTAAAATATCACTGAGCCCTGCATTAATGGGTGATTTATGATCAAATTAAAAGGTTTTAAAGGCCCTGAAGAAAGTAATTGGCTAAAATGTAATGTCTTTGACTTGTCAAACTTCAGTTTTGGTCCTTGATGTCAGCTGGAATCCTGCAGTCAAAATGGTGCTCCTTTAAAACATCTGATCTCATCTCTTAAACTGGCAGCAAAAGGCAACTGTGACAGCTTACATCCACAGCTCAGAGCTACAGCTTACAACTGCTACTGAAACCAGCTACACTGCTGTACAACTGAAAGCCATAGGTCCACTGATCCAGCTACTTCTTTTCTTGGCCTGCTTGTCAGTAAATCAATAGAGCCCTCAGCTGTGACGTCACGGTAGCACACATGACGTCACCTGAGCAATGCTGGGGCCCTGCAACTCCACAGGCTTAACTGTTCATGTGCAACATTTTGACGTCATAATGAATAGGAAGATCCCTCACTCCCTTCTGGGGGAATCCACCCCCGCATTTGGCTGTGGCTATTTATAGAACTCCTGTTTTGAGTGGGTGGGGGAGATTCCATGTGGTTCATCACAACCCCCCCCCCCTTTCCCGCTCCTCCGTGCAGGCTGCTTCCTGTAAATAATAAACAAAGACGCGTTAGATATGGAAATATTTTGAATGGAAAAATATTACCCTTGGATGGCTGTGACTTTCTGCAGATTTCCTACTACCTCTTCTGCTGAGCTCACTCCATTTGCTATTGAATTTATATTGAGATGCGAAGTTTCTCTCAATCCATCTCCGACAACAGGGATTACTAACGGGGAATGTCAGGGATCAGGGAAATAGAATCAGAAGAAAATGTTAGAACAGTTGCCCAGATTTCCAGTTACATGTGCAATAATATTATTATGCATCCGAGAATTTGTCTTTATTTTCATGATAATATAACAATCTTGGCGTCCTCAGTACAGCCAAAATCTTCTAATAATTTCTTGGAAGAATTAAGTTCCAACACCCCCTCCCCCCCCCCGCACTTTGGAATGGAATATTTAAGGGATCTTCATATTCATCATGATGTCAAAATGTGCCACATGAACAGTTTAGCCTCTTAAGACACAGTTATAAATGACAGGTTACTGATTAACACTAAAACAGTACTTTGCAATGACTGAATATATTTGCAATTTTCAGTTGGCAAAAGAATAAGTTGGGGTGGTGGTGGTGATGATGAGTAGCCTGGTGAACACACACTGAACAACACTGTAGATCTCTGTGACTAGTTTGTATCCCCAGCTAGTAGCTGGCAGCTGCCTTCTTGCTATTCAATCAATCTTCAGCTACATTCAGCCTGAGCTCACTTTCTTTGTACTTGTCTAGGATGCTCAATGTCCAGAGTCTTTCAAGGACACTTAGATTGAGGACATAAATTTGCAGCAGCAGCAGCAGCATTAAAGGATGCTCACAGCATCAATGACTGCCCATCATTGAATCAATAATACTGCCTGAGTGGACTAGCAATGGTTAGTGCAAGATTTGAAGGTCCTCTCTCAGTCTGCCTGAGTTTGGAGTCCTTTGTCAAATTGAAAGCATTTGTCTTGAATTTTGGCTCTGTGCTACTATTTACCCTAAAAAGATGGTTCTAAACTTTTGTTGGCCGTTCAAATGTATGGTGCAATTAAACTTATCGTTTAGACTACACCCGTTTCAATGCCCCCTCTAACTGGTCCTGATAGTTTGTAAAGTGACTACGGACCATTAGAGCTCTTTGCGCATTGGCGGTCTATTGGAAAAATTAATTTTCTTATTTTCGATTTGCAAATTGGCTGTGCCACTTCATCGACAGTTTTCTGTCAGTCTTTTAATCTTCTTATTTTATCAAGTACCTCAAGTCATTTTAATTAGTTTGTTTATTGTCACCAATGCTGCTGGATATGATAAACACTGAATCCGGGCACTGAATCAACCAATTAACTGTAACCGACACAAACAAATTTTTTTTTTAAGCCAATGACATCACATGACCAAGTTGAAAGTAAATTTTGAAACTGTTTGGACCGCCAATCTGCAAACAGCTGTAAGTCTAAGGCGAAACTTTCAGTCTTTCATGAGACGTTTCCTCTGAAGTCGTGCCTTTCTGGAAATGCAGAAACTAAGGAGCCACTACGCTTACGATATAATACTGATGCTAGTATTTTACTATCGATAACACCCATTCTGACACCATTCTGATACCCATACCAGTGGTTGTATATAGAGCAGTGCTTCCAATCCGATACCGATACCTGCTTTTGGTGGCAGATCAGCACCCCAACAACGATACCTGGTATCGGATTGGAACGTCCTTTGCAAAAAAAAAAAAAATTAATGCGTTTACTTCCAGTATGTCATGTTCCCCCGTGGCCTAATTTGCAAGTGCGCTTGCCAACTGGCTTTGAGGGCATGGGTTAAATCTCAACCCGGGAACTCACTTTAGTCCGAGCCCATAGAACAATTGGGACATTAAATGGAGGCGGGTTGTATCCAGTATTCTATGCTGAAGCAACTGAAAGACCCTGGGCATTCCTGAATTAATAGGGTATATGCCAGACTCTCTGTCTTCCCATCTCATCATCATATGGCGGTCACCAAAAATGAAAGTGCAGCTCTCTCCACAAAAAAGTTGGAGGTTGAGCTGCCCCGGCTGATCTGGGGTACACCAGCACAACCTAAGTCAAGTAGTCTTCTCTTCACGTCAGTTTATGACTGGTTGAAATAGTGATCCAGCTGGTGGCAAAAAATATTTGTGCCAAAGAACTTCAGATACAAGAATTTTTTTAGAAAGACAATGCTAAATTTTTTTTTTATATGTTCCACTTCTGGGTTCCGCGTTCTTTATAACCTTTGGGTTCTATATTACGAATAAAAGGGCTGTATTTTGTGTTGAGCAGGTCTCTTTGCTAATGTACAAGTACCACCATTTGGTGATCTGGGGGACAGGGCAAGCTTAACATGCATGATCACGAAATCCTTCTTAATCCCCCCATAATGATGGTGTGTTGTTGGACAGGGCTGCATGTTGGCTTTGCACTTGCTGTGTGGGCTTGTGTGCTACTCTAACACAAATGTAGTTGCTAACCTTCATGGGTTATGCCCCATTCTCACGGCGAGAACCAGAGAACTTTTTATCCCTGAGGGATAACTTGAGATGAATTCTAGGAAAAAGTATGGCTAATCCGGCGACATACAATGTTTATATAACGATTATATAATTAATTAAAAGCATATATTACGGCGGAATAAGATGTTAAATTGGCGGGATAAGATCGTAAATCGGCGGGATAAGATCGTAAATCGGCGGGGACAAGATCATATACCTGTGGGAGAGATCTAAATGCCTGTGGGACAAGATCTAAATGCTTGTGGGATGTCAAAAACCGTCGGCGGGATGTCAAAAACCGTCGGCGGGATGTCAAAAATCGTTGGCGGGATGTCAAAAATCGTTGGCAGGATGTCAGATGTCCCACAGGGGCAGTACAAATATCCCACAGGGGCAGGGGATGACCTTTTATCCCGCTGGAGATGGTTTTACTCATTCTCACTGAAAAAAATGCCTGCCGGACATTCAAAAAATGAGAAAAATGTGGCCTCTATCCCGGCGACTTGGAAAAAAAGTTTCAACATGTTGAATCTTTTTTGACATCCACGGCGGAGTTTTCTCCATTTGTAGGAACCCTGTGGGATACAAAAAGTACCTCTGTGGGATGTGAAAAATTGTCGGCGGGATGTCACAAAATCATGCAAATTCATCCAAATTTCCAGGAAATACCATCCCGCCGACGCCAAAAGTGCTCCGTTACGTGCCGTGAGACTTTAGCATTAATCTTTTTGCACAATGGTCATTGGGATGAACAACCTCTCCTTAAGCATGAAAGGCAAACTTTCCTCTGATGCTTGCCCTCTTTCTTGTATCCTAAGTCAGTTTAGATGTCTATGTTTAAAAAATTACCCCCAGCAAGCACCCACGCCCTAACAGGCAATCTTTACTCATCACAAGGGGGTGTTGCTTGTCATGGGAACCTGTGAAATGGATTCTAAATAAACATGATAAAGTGAAATAAGATTTATGGAGAAGAAGCCACATAATAATAATTAGATATGTATGTGATATCTTGGCAAAATTCATCCTGTTGTTGAATTGGTTTGTGAAGTGAATTGAGGCATTCAAAGACCATTTCGTCCTCTTGAAGATCCACTGCTAGCGGGTCCTCATGTTCAGTTGGTAGGCACGTTAGGCCGCCAATCGCTGGATCCCGGGTTCGATACCCGCTGTTGCTGGGTCATCTGAACTTACATTATAAATGTTAGACAGCTGTTTCAGTCATCCTTTGTGCCTCATTGCTGTGCCCTCCTGTCCTAACTATCATATTATTATAATATATAAATACAGGCCGTAAAGCCCCAATCATAAATTTTTCCAATGCATCTGTCTTTCAAGAACTCAAGACTTTTGAGGGCTGCTGTTAAGCCATTATCTTCTCTACTCTGTCAAGCTTTTACTGAATGTCAAATGTATACCTATGTATAGTGTATATTATACATGTTACTTATTAGGAATATCTTACTTTCTAATGTGTGTATCAAGTAAATTATATATATATTCTTTTTTTTAGTAAAATCACTTGCATATAGATTACTCGCATAAATGTCAAAAATCAATATGACGTCAAATTTTATGCCTTCAAGTAATATATTATGTTGTTAAAGATGTTGTTACATACTGGTGATGTAGTTCATCAAATTAAGGTTTATTTTTAGCAAACTTCATAATTTCAATATGTAGTCTTTCTTGTTACTGCTGAATGTGGCACAGGGGGAGAACAGGGTTGGTTACTTGATTTTGAAAATAAGGTACAAGAGAGATGATAACTTATAATAAGCTGTAATATTACACAAAATTAATTCTCGTAAAATGTACACGCGTAATATTGCGGTTTGTCCTATAAAAAGTTGGTAAAAAATATATGTGGAAAGTGAAAAATTTAGTTGCAGACAAAAATATTTTTCCGGGAAAAAAAATTGGGGTGGAGGAAATTGGAAGGAAAAAAAAGAGGCTAATCAGTGTTCACATTGACACTTTAATAATTTGCAGTGCTCTCCCTGACTGAAATACTGAGCAAAAAGCAGTACAGCAGCAAATTTAAGTCTTAGTTTATTGAAAACTGATCATTAGACAGCATCGCTGATGCCTTTATTAGATTCAGCATAGGTCTACTGGTATTGGAATTTCTTCCTGTCCACTGGAAGCCATCCCCAATCCACTGAATCCAGTATCCCCACATTCCACTGCTGAGGTTGATATTAGGCCCCTCCTATGAGTTGCAGGCAAACTCCTGCATGAGCTGCAGTCACAAAATGCAGGCACAACTTGCAGCCATTGGTGGCGACTGCAGCTGACTGCTGCTGCTGCTGTTGCATCTGCTGCTGCAGGTTGCCTATAAATGGGAATGTGCTGCAGCTGCCCTTCACTGTAGCATCCCCTGAACTTCCCCTCCTCCCTCCATCAGCAACAGCTGGAACAAGGAGAGCACCATGGCCAACCCCGATCCGTACGGAGTTCGAGCGGTACGTCTTTTGTCTGTAAAGTAGAATTTGAAGATAGATTCATGTAGAGCAATTATAGCGTAGAGCAATTCATTAGACAGTAAGAGGTAAAAAAATTAAATTTGGTATTGTAGAGCAATGCTGCAGAACAATATCGCAGAATGAAAACAAAATTGAGTGTGGTAGAGCAATAATGTAGAGCATATTGCAGAATGAAAACAAAAAAATTAGTGTTTGAACAATATTTTAGAACTAGAATGGGTGCTCGGAGAGCACAAAGCTTCGCTATAATTTGACTGCTGCAAGATGCTGCACGTAAGGGGCCGACCAGTCGATAGTCAGCTGCAATTGGACACAAACGTTTTTTTTTCATGTGCTGGAAAATTTTTTTTCAGTGTCAAGTGGGAAACAATTTTTTTTTTCACCAAAAAGCCATAGCCCCCCCAAAGATCTTCTGGTCAGTCCCCCCCCCCCCTAAAAAGTTGATTAAGACTTCTACTTATACATGAAGGCTTGAATGTTATTGCATCATCATGGCACCTTCTAAGGACGTTTAATGGCCGTTATTGCAGAAACAATGTAGAAACATGTGACCTCTTGGCTGCTAGTGCAATGATAGTGCATGCAGTACCAACTGCACTGTAGAGGCATTTTTTAGATTTCTTTTTCTGTGAGCCCAAAAAAGGTCCAATTGTCACCAAAATTTAATCAGGTCTTGTGTAGTACAAATGAACACATCATGCCAAAGGAAATCAAAATCCATCCAGTAGTTTTTGCAGGAGGCAACTCACATACACACTAACGCACATGCTGAAGTGCCAGGAACCACAATAGCTTCTCAGCGAAGCTAATGAATGATTGGGCAATTAGGTGTCATCATTAGGTATTGTAGACTGTAGAGCAGAAAATAGAAAATGGTTGATCATGTAGAACAGTATCGCAGAACAAATAAATTAAATGGAACATTATTATGCAACAATGGGATAGTTAGGGTATTGTAGAATGAAAGTGTAGAGTGGTTTATTGGGGAATAGGGGGAAATTGGTTTAAAACTATAAAGTAGCAATATGGTTGAATTATATATGGGAACAAATGGTGGGTTGAGAAGAACGCACATATAATTGAAGAGGATGATTTGAAATAGTGTTGAGCATCAGTGAAGATGAGCTATAAGCAGAATTATCTGAACTTTAAAATAGAACATGTATCATGATATAGAAGTTAAAGTGACCCAGGTGGTTTATTGTTCTGTAACATATTACAGAACAATAAACTTGAATGGAAAATATAGAACAGGCAGCACAGGTGCCATGGGTTTATAGTAATCTTCTTCCCATATATTATTTGCCAGTTATTTTATTATTTTGATAGTACAATAAATAGGAACAATATTGTGAATTATTGCTGTCTCTTTAGAAGTGTGCCATTTGAATTATATTCTCCATGATGAATAAAGGCTTAAATTCTGGTATATCATTTATTCATGCTCATATATGCTGTTACCATAAAAGAAGACTTAGTCCACAAACCTGAGTTAGTAAGAGACAAGCAGTGACTAATGAAGTCATCATTTGTGGCCATTTTCCTGACAGCAGTGACTGTAGTTTTCCTCTTCTGAACAATTAATGTCATTTCACTTTGCAACAAACCCCTATATGATGGCTATATCCAGGGAGTTGCTACAACAGGTGGAATGTGCACATATGTGTTGCACATGGGAGACAAATGAAACAGAACAATAATAAGAGATGGGTCATTAATTAATTACATTTGCCAGATGGGGTTCAATTAAGGGTGTGGGGTATTGAAAAGTATTATGATTGTCACTTATAGTATTAGAGAGTCAGCTGTTGTGCAATGGTAGAGTGAATAGGAAACACTTGTCATATTATCTATGTTCATACTCAACCATTTACACTATGACATTGGTGACATCAGTGGAAATTAATTATTTACTCTTTCAATTTTACCTATGTGCAACCATATGGTTGCATCCACTCATACAATTGATTGTTATGGAGATCAATTGGAGATTTTTTTTAATTTATGATACCTGGGACTTAAGTTGTTAACCAATATTTCTTTGCATAATGCTAACAATTTCAGGAGCAAATCAATTTGCATCATTATGACAGATATACAGTAAAGACACAATTTTATCTTCAACTTCTTTGGTAGTCTATGACCATGATGACTTGAACATTCTTCTGTTCTCATAAAATATTAATATTGTAAAGATTTTAAAAAACATGTGATAACCTTGGTGTTGAGGCAATTCTCCTAAATAGCAGAAGGTTTTGTAAACTTTTGGGTTCTTCTGTTGGACCAGAGGAAATATATGGTTTTGGTGAGGTTTAGTATCTAATACAAGAAGGTTCTGCTTTGGCTCTGGATAAAATGGCTATGGAAATGATTGTCCATCTTTCAAAACTGTAGAATAGATCAACAGACATTTATTACACCATCAGACGCCAGACTTTAGCTCACCTACTACAGAACAACTGGTCTTTGTTGGGAAATTTCCCAGATTAATATTCTGATCTAATTCAATTAAAGACACTGTCACACTGAGCTGTGGTGATCTGTAACCATCTAAACCACCCCCTCCCCTCTCCCTAGCTGACCAAATCATAGAAATCGATTTTGGAGCTGGCTGGAACTAGCTTCAGCTGAGCACTGAGGGAGTAGTCACATCACAATGGCGGGGTGCTGCAGGGAGGATTTCTGTAGCCTATTTAGGATGCTGTTCAGGCTTACTGCAGTCTTCCTCTTGGCTAGCTGGCTCTGAACTGCCCTGATTGTACAATTTCACAAAGTCAAACTACTCCAGAGCTCTATACACATGAGATTTAGTTGCAACTACACAATTTTACTCTTAAATTCCCTAATTCTGCACTGATTTGGTTAAAATGATCTTGAAAACACACACCAAGGTGAAGGCGACCTTCAGGGCAGTAATTTATGAAAAGGGCTCCAGCAAGCCACAGCCGATGCGGCCATCCGCATTTTTGTCGATTCCGGATCGATCGAACCAAGCCTCTATAAAGAATCTGTGTCCTTGACTTGCCCTTATCAAATAAGATGCCTAAATATGGCTACAAGACTTACTCTATTCTTGTGTTATTCCATTTATGGTTCTTTTTGTCTTGTAGTAACTATAAGTTGTATAAGAAAATCTGGCTACAGTCTCATTTGGCCTTTGATTCTCAGATGGGTATATCATGTTGTAGGCCTACCTCCTGTCCTAATTAGCCAAGATACAGGAATGTAAAATGAATGTAAAAACAACTATATGTCTTGATCAGATCAGGTAACTTTAAGTGCAACTTGTTCTGACACCAAAATCACAATCAATGCGAATGACCCGAGGAGCAATTCCAAATAAAGTCCTTCACACCATGTCCCTTGTACCTGCCATGTTCACACCTATATGTCTGGAGTGTGGAAATGATGAATATGGCTACCCTGGCCCCTTTAAGTAATTTTACTGCATTTTGTAGATATTGGTTGATACTTGTGCTAAGTTGATGTTTTTCTCATCAATTTTGATTGTAACATTGTTTAATTTGTTTTCCGTGCTTTTGCATCAGAAGGTTTGATATTATCAAATTGATAATTTTCCGGATTGTAACAAACTTCTGCGATGAAATGTTGTCGGACATCTAAGGTCTTTTGAATGACTAAACATGTGGTCCAATTGGCTAATTTCTAATTTGTCGTGGTCAAACAAAAAGCATGTCCAGCTCTGTGAAGAATGCAGGATTCTCTTCAAACTTCCACTGTCTTTAGTGGAATAGTGTGTGCTTGGCAAGTTACATTTGGCTACATGCATGGAATAGTTAAAAAATGATAACACTTGAGTTCAGTAGCTTATCATTTTTGCCACAACTCTACAGCAGTCTAGAGAGGAGTTAAAATAGAAAAATGCATTATTTAATATCTTGAACTTTGGATCTCATTGATCAGCAAATTTGAAAATCATTTATCAATATTACAATACATTGTATTATTCTTGTGACTGCATTTGGCATACCTGAAAGTCTTGAAACTGTACTAGTTGGTGGATGTGTACTAGAAACTGTTTATTTATTGGAGTCAATATCTGTGAACATTTTATATACACGCTTTAATTTGTGATATCTCTGCAAAGATGAAGTTGATCTGATGGAATTGGTGCCATGTGGAACCTTTTTTGGGAATGTAAAGAGTTTAAAAAAACCATCGGAAATTTAATCTTCGGACTCAAAATTGGGACATTTTAATTCGATAATAGTTTGTAAAATATTTTTGTTTAATTTTCTCAGACTTGGAGGAGTGCAAAAAGGCAAATGCACTTATCTTGTTGGAATTTCTGGTAACCGTGTAGTAAAATTATTTTTACAGACAAGTGTTCTGAACCCTCCATCGCAATTTTCTCAATTCGAAGAATATTTACTTGTTAGTTAAATCATTACATTTTTTGCCCCACTTTTACAAGTTTTAGTAAATTTCCTTTGAAAAAGCCGTTTTTCAGCCACCTTCTTCTTCTTTTGCAACAATCTGTCCCTGGGACATAGCCTAGCGCAGTTTCTATGAACCATGACTTTTCTTCAAAGTAGCAAGGAGTCGCTCTATGCTGCTGGCTTCAAAAATATGTCTACTAGGGTAGGACTGGCGCCCCAATGTTTGTGGATCAAACCTAACTTTTTTTTGCAAGTGAGGTTGGCATATGAGAGTATGTGTGTAAAATTTCAGCTCATTCTATTGATATTTAGACGTAGCACATTTCACTTGAAGTTTATAATGTAAATCCCCATTGGCGAGACCTGAAAAAAGCATGATTTTCCAAAAAAGAGACTTAGAATCAATATTTTTCGACCATTCAAAAACTATAGGGGAGTTTTTTGGGAGGGCAGTTCATAACCGCCATAATTTTGCATTTTCCACTCTTCATCTTTGCACCATGTAATGTCCAATATGATGAAAATGACTCAAAAATGCCTAAATTTCGAGATTTTAGCTCCTTATAGTGGCCTAACAATATATGTTATAGCAAAATGGATGCCAATTCTGAAGTGCCCTCCCAAAACCCTCCCCAATGGTTTTTGAATGGTCAAAAAATATTGATTTTAAGTCTCTATTTTTGAAAATCATGCCTTTTTCAGGTTTTTTCAGGGCTCGCCAATGGGGATTTACATCATAAACTTCAAGTGAAATGTGCTACCTCTAAATATGAATAGAATGAGCTGAAATTTTACACACATACTCTTATATGCCAACCTCAATTGCAAAAAAGTTAGGTTTGATCCGACTAAGATTTCCAAAATGTGGAGCGCCAGTCCCACCCTAATGTCTACTGTTGGGCTGGTTGAATGTGGATGTCTTGTGAGAAACAGGATTCTGGGCTTTCAAATTTCAAAATGGCATTTGTTGCTAAGTGCCAGAAAAAGGCCACTGTCGATTCTTGAAATTTCTATGGTTTCAGTGCCTCCAATTGTCACAATTCATAGCAGAAGACAATCACAAAGCCTAAACTGCTTTAGGCAACACACTTCGAAGTCATAAGACCCTAAATATTTCATGAAGTCAGTCACAAATCCTAATTATCTCTGCTAGGAGACAGAGATCTTGTTAGTCCTGGCTTCCTAGAATCCCGTCCCATGTCACACTGTCACACTGTCACACTGTCACACTTACTCTGCTCCACTTATTCATTCATTCATTCATTCATTTTTCTTCAACTGAGTACCTGTGTGCTCCATCATACATAATTGCATGCACTTGACTCTTTTCCTTGATAAAATCTGACTTTATTTCAAGCTTATTTGCTTATTTTACTTTGAAGATCAATCACACTTTGGAGTAGTTCCTGCTTTTCCTGCTAGGTGGTGTATAGATGCTTAGTTTCCTTGATGTCCACTAGGTGATGGCAGAGGAGGAATTTATTGTCAGTGCTGGGAGATAGAGATTTTGTTAGTCTTCAAGGCTCTTGGCTACCCCAGCTTTTAATTGGCATGAGAGGACCAGTTACAGATAGATAGATCTATAGAGAAAGTAGATAGATAAGGGTGTGCCCTGCTGGGGTAACCCTGAGGGTTAGGGTGGGGATACTCCTTAAGGGTGGGACAGTGGGACAACCCCAAGGGAGGGGGCACCTCAGGGGACACCCGTAGGTTGGGGCTAACCCTAGGGTCAAAGTTTTTATGACTTACAGCAAACACTATCTGTCTGGCAATCACTGCTGACCCCCTGCTCGTAATGCTCCCATCTAGTTTATTTCACACCAAATAGTCATTCCTAAATCATGCAACACCTCGTTCACAGATCCCTACCAAAAATTATTTAGTTCAAGATGAGTCAAATAGAATGATTAGAATCTATTTATTTTCCTAGCAGAGATACTTTCGTGCATCTCATGCACTCCATTCTAGTTTCTTTTTTGCATGTTCTAAAAATTGTCTGGAGTATTCATTGGGGTGATAGATGTTGACTGGATTGTCCTATATTCTGTCATATTCTGAGTATAGATGACCTGTTCTAAATATCACAAAAGAAAGGAGTCAGATGAATGAACTCAAGAACAGTGTTGAGGTATTTTGCAATATTTGGATAGTGAGGTTTACTGAGTTGTTCTAAGAGTTGTTCTAAAAATTGATGGCATGGCTGAACTGGCTGCATGATTATGAAAATTCACTGAAGTAAATATTTGGTCACCCAAAATGTATCAGTGTAGCTTAACTAAAAATTAAGTATGCATGCCCATACTGAGTAGGTCTATTTACTATTTAGGACATGATGTGACAAACCATTATCTGTAGCTATAAATTCTGAGTGCTGACCCTGAAGGTATATTTTTTTAGTTAACATTTTATGAAACATTTTCATACAGTGACAGTCCTGAAGTCAAGTGGTTGACTTGTGTGTCCTTTGTAAAGAAATCAAGGTGTGCAATGTAATTAACACAGAGTGAAAAACTATACTATATTGCATCAGTATGACGAAAACACATTTTGGAATGAGTATACAATATAACAATAGTTATACATGGATAAACATTTCAAGGATGGTTTTCAGATAAAGTTCTGTTATTTTAGAACCACACTTTTATCTGTTAATTCATTGATTCAGACTTATCTTTGGTAAATTTAAAAAAAGAGGATAGCTTGGGAGTTCTTGGGTCTAGTTTTCTTGGTAAAATCAGCTGGAGTTGTGTGTGCACTCTAGATCTTGAATGTAGGATAGAAATGTTGGTCATATTCTAGGATGCAACAAGAGCTGAAGGGATGCAATATTTATATTGTGTAAAAATGGCACAGGTTGCCAATACCATGTCCAAGAGGCTCTTCACTATAATGTCCTTGCATGACCATACCCAATATAACGAGGATTAGGTTGGAAATCATAAAAAAACAGCAATTACAACATGATACATTTTAATGGGAGAAAAAAGAAAGATCTCTCTCAAATTGATATTGGTATTTCCTAGTTTTGAGAGTGCAATTTCCTTAACCTGATTGTAGAGGATATGTTGAAACATTGCAAAGCTGTCCATCAGTAAAGTAATACTAAAGTAGCCTATCCTTATCCAATTACCACCGGATAATATATATTTTTTGGTGCTGACTATCCTTGAATCACTTGATTGTGGTAATATAAAATGTTGAGATTACTGACATTTTGTATTATATCTTGCTCCAAGGGGGCAACCATTATATTTCCAGGGGGAGGGCTTTGGATTTTTTTTGAAAAAAATAATTTCTTGCTCAGTTGGTGAAAAAAAGAATTCCTTCTGGGTAATCATTAAATAAATTATTTTGCGCTTAAAGAACCAGGAGTTTGTTTGATATCTTGGGCTGTGCCCCGGCTGTTTATCATGTTGATGCTGTGCGTCAGCATTTTATTCCCCATTTCTGAATATCGTGTAATTTTATACAAAATACATTTCACTGACAGACAGGTATACTTCAAAAATAGATTGTTCGCAGATTTTTTAAAATTTTACAGTAGATACCTATTGACAGTAAAATGCTTACAATGTGGTTATGCAACTGCAATGCATCACTGCCTGAAAACAGGAAAGGATTAACATGGTGGACACGTGGCATTGGTAACATGTTGTTGTCATATCTATTTTATGGCCATTTCAATGCAAATGGGCATTAAGAAGTGAAAAAGATATATCATTAATTGGTTTTGTGATCAATCTGATGCATAACTCTAGCTTATAATCTATGAAAAAATATGAAACATTGAGCTCATTAGCACTAAAGATTATATATTAAGAGGAAATGTTTTTCTGATTATAAATAGGGAGACTTGTAAGCCCAGTTGCAACTGGAATAAATTTCCTCTAAATAAGAGTAGGCCTAAATCGGCAGATGCCACGCAGGGATGCCATGCAGTCCCAGACGAAATGGAAGTTTTCACAAATTGGCAAATGGAAATTCTCTCAATTTACTACTATTTTCCTGCCTCGTTGATAACATATATTTATATATATTATATAAATTATATTATTGTCAATATTAGAACCTCCAAAAAACTAAACAAACAAACTAGTAATTACTGGGATAGGGTATATCAATGAAAATGTGACAGATCACTCTGCCACTGATCATTGATTTGTCAAGTTGACCCACAGAGAAGAACATTTAATAGATCTTCTATTATCTTGAAGGCATTCTCAAACGAAACAATACACTAATGCCCAATAACATGTATCATAATTCCAGAAATAGGCCTAGACATTCTATCTCAGAAGGCAGTGGCACGCGCACATTGCACTACCATCCTAGAAGCAATACCACAGAATGGGGAGAGCTCTCTCTGTTCTGGCTTGATTGATTAACAGCAGAGAGGATTTGCCCTAATCTGCTAATCCTGACTGAGGGTCTTACGTCAAAGGGTTTGGCAGAACCTAATACCCATTATAACCCATAGTTCTCACATTAGAGCAACTGGTGTCATGGCAATACTGTCACAGTGGTTGTGGCTCCTTATGCAATATTTTCTAGATTTAACAATATTTTAAGAACATTTTGGAATAGTATAACAATATTTTAACTTTTGGAATAGTAATAGCAGACAAATTGCAATTCACTTTCCAAAACAATGAGGGGAGGGTTACTGAATGATTTTATAAAATGTCCCAGTGTTTTTATCTCACAATGTAAAAATGTTGTTGATGGTTTGCAACCTCAAAGTAAAAGATATGTAAAATCTGTTTAGGCTTATATATATATATATATATACGATTTTTGGGGCTCTTTAAATGGAAAATCCAAATACTTCTCACACATTTGGCCTTTTCCCAAACCATGACCACCCAGAAGATTCTGATCCAGCAGTCAAGGTCTAGGTCTAACTAGTTGTAAATCCCAACAATTTCATTCTTGAGCAAAACTGCAACCCAGCAAATTGAGCAAAGATTTTGAAAAAAATAGAAGGATTCTGGAATTGGGGTCCCAGATGAATTGTGCTTATTCATGCATTGAGAAATGGGCATTCCTGTTGTTTTGTTTGAATGTTGCTTTCCATGTGGCTAATACCAATTATATGTTGCTAAATGCTAACTGTCAAGTGAACCATCCTAAATGATAAGATATATATAATCTATGAAAAGAAGGTCAACAATTGTCGTTCTGCAGTTGATATAATATTGTATTAGCAAATCTTAAAATTATACATTTTCTAGAACAAGCGTCCCATATTTTGTCACATGGTGGTCTGCATATGGTGACATAGTTTTAGCTTTGGCCAGCAGGGGCGCTGCAGAAAATGATAATAAATATGGTCTAGCAAGTGGATCAGTCACTCCAGTCTCTGCCACTGTACAGCCAAAGCTAGGTGCTACACATTTGGATCTTTTTGGATCAAAACTTATTACAGCAACATGAGTGCAATCCCTGTAAGTATATCCAGCATTGTTAACTTTTATGTATCATTTATAGTGCATAGGTGTGCAGCCTTTTAAAGTTAAAGCATTTTCATTCAACATGTTCAATACACATATTGACATGGATTTGTGTGTTGACTTACCACTCTGCAGGAGCTGAAAACAATTGGTACATTTCTGTCTTCTTATTTACACATGGACTGGAGAATTGTTGATATTCTCTGATCACCTTTCTCATTTTGAAAAATGTGATTTTCTTCAAGGTTGATACTATAAATTTGCATTACAAATTACCAATATACAAAAATCCTTACATGATGAAGCTTCAAAGGCTACCCAAGACACCCATGATAACCATTTTCTGCAATTCTGTCAATATTATTGGATATTCCTACAGTACACACAGTTCTGTTGAGCAGTCTGTGCTAATTTGCTGAAGGCGTTTTCCTAACATATGTGTAACATTAGTACTGAATCAATACCGATATTATCATTAGTGCAATTTTGTATATTAAAGCATTCGTCTACACACTCAGAAATTCAATTTAAAAAAAAGTAATATTTGGTATGGCTATAGATTATATCATCCTTAGGTTGTCACAGTTTGAGACATTTGTGTTTTTTAAATTTTCATATTTTATAAGTTTTTTGCTGACAGAATTAAACTTTTTTGAATACATTTTAAAATTGAGTATTTGATAGTGGCATAGACTCCAACATACTTTTTTGGACAGTGTTGGAAAGTATATTGTGTGATACTATAAAGGTATCACTGTCAAATGTCTTATGTCAATTAAAGTTTATATATACTCCTTCCAAGTAATCTTATCAACCAGTAGCCCATACGTTTGTTTGTGTATGTTACAGGTTAAGAAGTTTATGATGTATATTATATAACAATAGCTGTATTCTAAGTAATAGTAATTGTTATATTCTGAAAATCCTCACATTAGTCTAAATTTGGCTAGTGAATGCATATCTGCACAATTCATCATTAATAACATGTGGCATAAATTAGTATCCCATTGTATTTTTATGGGTCACATCATAGCTATGTAGTATATCACTTATCAGCCAAGGATGAGGAATTAATTACTTATTAAGTTATTAGACATCACCTAAGATACTTATACCATTGGAAAAACTGGTATCTAACTGACAATTTTGCATGTTTGTGCCCTGCTAAGGATTAACGCTGTTAACAACAGCAAACGTACAATCAGATTACTGTTTATTTTGCAAAAATTACAAGTTAAAGCGTATACATGTAATAAAAGAATCATGTGATGTCCTCCGGTTGGGATCTAACTGACAAAATGCATGTTAGAACCCGCAAAATCGGGGTATAACTAATACTAACTGACTCTCAATCTCAAATAATAGTTTTCTACTCTGCAAGTTAGATGAGATATCAGAAATATAGGTCTTTATATAAAATTGTTTTAAGTAATTTGTCTGTTGTGTATTCATAGCATTTCATATGTGCCTCTAAATCTTCATGTTTAATTAGAGACGGTCATTTGCATTGCTTTTTGGATACTTGTCCATATTGCATTAAGGTTGGAACGAGAACTGCACATAAAATGAAACGTAATTTCTGTTTAAACATACTCTCCTGGAGTCCTAGATTTTAGCTGCAGTTATCTAGGTTGGAGAGCTGTTTTATTTTTCATTGAGAGTTGAACTTCATTGAGACAATGTCCCATTTTAAGATATAATATCAGGAATAAACATTTACTTTGCCTTTATGATGTTCATTCAGTTCATAGTAACATTTAAAAAGAAAATTAAAAAAAGTAGACAATGAGCGATAAGTGTAGGAATAGTTGGTACTTGAAATACAATGTAAGATTTAGGCCATGTTAAATCAGATATGGACTTCATTGTTGGTCAAACAAGTGTACATTGTTACATTCAATTAGCTTTCCTCCTTCGGTATTGGCTTGATTGTTGAATTGCTGGTTTCATCTTTGTGTTAGGCCCAATTAAAAGTTTGATAACCGTTTCCCTTTTTTGCCTCGATAATTTCCTGCTCTGAATTTCGTACAATCTCCTGAAGGTAAATTCATCGATCCACATGAATCTGGAGATAGAGAATCTACATTCAAGAAGGATTATAATTCATGAAGAAAGAGGAAAAAGCTCCCCTGGCTCAGTTGAAATTCCCCCTCATGATCCTCATAAGGACTTAAAGCCCCAATTATCCATCCATCCCCATCTTGTTACAGAGACAGCCTGAGTGCCATTCTTGAATTAAGAGATAGTAAAATATCCTGGTCAGCCAATTGCAGTCTTTTAGGCATAAAATGGAAGTGGTTTTGAACAGTGCCTCCTGCAGAATCATTCAAGGTGCAGTGGCAGACACATCCTCTAACAGGTCCTAGATGTCTTGGTCCTCATGACATGCATTAGTCTGTAGGGATGTCACCAGTTGGTGGTTTATTGTGTTATCACAAGGTTATGACAGCACTTGTGATGAATTGATGATGTCACAATACTGTTGTGTATGATATTTTCCCGTCAAGAGAATTTAATTTGAGGGCACAGGTCTAAATATCTGGATATTCACTTTTCATCAAAGGAGAAAGTTATAAAACAAATGTATGCTGAATTATACTGATAAAGTTTATTTTGTGATTTCAGAACATGCAGCGTGCGACTAACGTCACATTCCAAACCAACCATGTGAGTCGTTCCAAGAGAGGTCAGGTGCTCGGTCAGCGTGGCGGCTTCAGAGGGTGTACTGTATGGTTCACAGGTAAATAGTCCTGCTCACTGGTTGATGTACATAATATGAAGTATTTTGTTAGTCCCAGATATTTGTAACTATTACATCCTAATTATTATTTAACAATTTGAATTTATCATCTTTTGGAATCCTGATCAATATTCGATTTTAATATAGGCCTAAAAGTTTTCTAAGCTACTAGGCACAAACATTTGATGTCAAAGGGGAGGGCTTGGGAGTTTTTAAAATTATTTAAGATGACTATTCTAGTGTTTGTGAATTAAATTTTGCCCTAAGCAGGTCCATTGCCATGTGTTGTATGTTTTCTAATCTCCTTACCATAATGCCACTGTAATAGCAGTCTAAAGCTTCAGTGATCTTTATTTTGGGATCAGCTTAGCTTTGTGGCCGTAGATTATATAATGTATTATAATATATTATAGTTTAATTTATTTTATATTACAACTGTCTGCCTAACAATGTATCCAGTCTAACTGAAAATTTTACTTGTAGTCATTGTATAATTAAATTCACGCTTTTAAAACGGTATTTCTGCTCAGACGGATTGGTAGATTTGATTGGCGAGGCAATTGAAGACCAACTGTTTATGTTTCAACATGCTTTAAGCTAATTTACTTGCAACATACATGAAAACATTGGAGATGATCAGATCTATTTTAAATTACTTAAAACTAGCATAGTTGATTAAATACTTAATAATGTTGCTGCATAACATGCTACATGAGCTGTGAAATTCACATCTGTTTTTTATAATCATGTAACTATAGCATAATTACTCTATCATATAATATAAGGTTCAGTTCTTGTGCACTCCAGCAATGAATGAAACACCGAAAAGGGGCAGGTTGCTAGAATATGATTCTATCTAATAGACACAGTCAAACCATTGCTAGGTGATCAGACAACCACTACTTGTGCACTAGCTTCAACATGTTCAAATTAGTCCGGATAATTACCCCCTGGGAGGACTACAGAGGTTTGTGATCATCAGGGTAGTAACGCCATTCCCTCATAGATACTTGGTGACTCATAGAGGCTTATAGAGAACCTCAGGGAGGCTGACTGGGACTGGCCATCATGATAACTGAGGTGTGTGGAACTATCTGAGGCCCAAAGAGACAAATATTGATAGAGATATAGGTTCAGATAGACACAGGGTATGGCTTAGAGGAAATAATTTCATGAATTCATAATAATTTATACAACTAAAGAAACCCAAGGAATCTTAAAGAGAGCTCAGATAGAATAAAATAGGACCTCATTTTTGTGTCGTTTCGTCTACTTATATATATATGTTTATTATACACACAATACAAATAAATGGATGTTTTTATAAGCTTATTGAGTCTCAGTGGGGAAATTAAATAATCTTTTTTAAATTATATTGTATGTGAACATACCTTAGGAATCCGGCTGTGATTTACTCATTGAACTCTAATAAGAATTGTTCAGAAAGAATGCAACGGTTTGCACTGAAATTCTCTGAAATCTGTGTGAAAAAAAGTCCAAGCTTAATTTAAAAAAAGATTAATTATCTAAAATCCGACTAGATTTTAGTGATTGAAGTGAAAGAAAAAGGTTCATACCTAAAATGAAAAAAGCATCATTGGGCAATTCCGTAAAGTCCGATTCACGGATTTCACGTTTTAGCAGCTTGTGTAGCCCTACCATTACACCTCAGCTATTTCATTGTTATCTAGGCATGAGACCAGGTAATAGGGGTATCAGACAAGCCACCAACCAAAGCTCCAAGTGTAACAGGAGCTGACCTACAAGCCAAATATCATGGTGTCGGACGTACATCACACGGTGTACGTCCGACACCATGACATTTGGCAATAGCTCAACTCCTGTTACACTTGGAGCTTTGGTTGGTGGCTTGTCTGATACCCCTATTACCTGGTCTCATGCCTAGATAACAATGAAATAGCTGAGGTGTACTGGTAGGGCTACACAAGCTGCTAAAGTGTCAAATCTGTGAATCAGACTTTACGGAATTGCCCCATTACAGAAAACCTCACTGAATTTTAGCCATTAAAGTGGTTAAAAACGATTATAAACCTCAATTAAAAAAAGCTTAATTTAAAAAAGCCTCCGAAGTTAGAGGATATATATTTGACGAAAAAAGCACCATATCTCACTTGGTATTGACAACCTATTTGTTTCGGCTAATGTGAGTTCCCGGGGGGGGTACTTCGCGGACTTTTGCATACGGATGCGCCATGGCAATTTTGAAAACCAGAACCATTTTAATCCGGAAACTGCGCCAAAACCACAAACCATTTTAATCCTTCACTAAAATTTTTTGCAAACCAATTTAATCTTCATGGTTTTTAAACCATTTTAATCCTCTTTTGAAGCCGGTTCTAACGCTACCAAACATGTTGGGGTTGCGAAAACCAGAACCAAATTAATCAGAATTGTCAAAAAACCAAAACCATTTTAATCCAAGAAGGCCAAAAAACCATTACCATCCAGCGGCGCCTCTATATACACCCTTATAGAGTGAGTACCCCCCCCCTCGGATGTGAGTTAATATGACTATGGCTGCCATTTGATAGTGCTATTGCCTGCAACCAGCATTGATTAGTGACGCACTTGGGTGTTATAGTGACCTACAATACTAATCCACCTCATGTTCAGATGAGGAAAAAAATACTCCACATGTATCATGATATTGCGTGCCTATGGAAAAGCCAATGAGATTAAATTATGAACCACTACGTGGCAATCGTGGCATGTCTGTTTTTATTTAGATGACTTTTGTCTGTCTTATTAGATTGGTCCTTCTAAAATGGAAATTAATTTTTGAAAATATAGTGGAGTATGGCGCATTCATGTATTGTCACATTTAAAAATACATGTACTAAAATACATGTACTAATATACATCATGGGTTCAAATACATGCATAATACCTTATATCTAGGACTTTTTTCTGATGTTTATAAAGATTTTAGTCTTTGAGTTCAGGCAGTCCTATAAAAACTTTGGATCTATGTAAGCATGTCCTATAAAATGTCTTGAATGAATTATTTACACTTCTAATAATTTTTTGAGCTGTCCTAAAATTTGCTGTTTCATTCATGATACCTGGAGTTCGGGTTGTTTTTTCTGTTTTGAGGAATTGTTCACCTTTTTTGGGACATCTTGCCTTCATGAAATGGCTGTGAACAAAATTTAAACACTTTCTAGAACATGGTACCATTTTTTGGACAGATTTTAGGTGCTCTTCTCAATTTAGGACTGGTAGAGATGTAATAATTATATCTCACCTTGTCTTAAAAACTTGAAAACTATTTGAGATTTGAACTTCGAAACTTTATACTATAGGTCTATATCTCTTCAAATCTAAGACATTCAATATTGAGTTTGAATTTTAGGACCAGCATGAACTCAATTTATGCAATAGCCAAATACTATCATATCTGTTGGGTCACATTTAATCGTTTAAAAATATTTGGTAATAACTAATAGAATACTCAAGGTAAATTTTTCACCTTGTGTGTGCCTGGATTTTTTAAAGTAATAATGTCCTTAATAAAGTAGGCCTAGCTGATCTCTGACTGTCAATGACCATCGTGCGATGTCCTACATGATACTAATGGGCATATCTTGAATTGTAAAACTGATAACCTATCTCCCTGGGAGATCACTTTTTAAATTTTTATGGCTTTGAGAAAAAAAATTGAACAATCAAGGTAGGTGTCATAGAAAGGTATCAATATGAAATTTGTTGAAAAATTCTAAATGGTGAAATACTTACATAAACGAAGAAGTACAGTTTTAGCTCCATGATAACAAAATAGTTAGGACATAATCGAATATGTAATGTTATCATAATAATTATTATTCTGCTGTACCAACATCAGGGTCTGATTTTCAGAAATAGTACCATAACTGTAACCATATTTATCTACTCACAGACTCGTGCTAATATTACCTTAGTTTGTCGGTTGCCATGGGAACGATTATAAAAGCAATTGTGCGAACTCTGCTTACTGCTAGTGCTTTTCTCTATTGCCTCTGTCTGATGTGCAGGAAATGAATTCTGAAGCTCTACAATAAATCCGACTTCGTTCCGGTTGGGCTTTAAAAGAAAAGAAGTTAATTATTGCACTCAAATTCCTCTAGCAAAATTGCACCTGGGTAAGGTTTCTATTTCCCAGTTGGTTGGTTTTGATTCCCGTATCAAATAAATAGTTGTACTTGTTCAGTCTTATTTGCAAAATTGAACCTCGCTATTTTGTTTCTAAAATTAGTAAATTTTACTTGATTTGGACCTTTTTAAATAATATATTGGAATATTTTGCCTTTTGGAACTGCATTTACAGTATATAGCCAACTCCTATATACACACTGAAATTCTATGGGCGTAGCTTGTCTGTCCAAAATGAATGCAATTCATATTCATGGAATGCTTATATTGCGTTTAGCTTTCATGTCCTACATCAGTATATGCACTGGTTCATTTTGTT
Source organism: Platynereis dumerilii (assembly GCA_026936325.1). Taxonomy (NCBI): domain Eukaryota; kingdom Metazoa; phylum Annelida; class Polychaeta; order Phyllodocida; family Nereididae; genus Platynereis; species Platynereis dumerilii. The sequence continues at coordinate 23,037,837 of JAPTHN010000002.1, read as the reverse complement.
AATGCGTATTTTAAGAGATGCCACTGATGTCCCACTAAATATATATTCATGTCCACATACTGTAGCTGACATCTTGCACCCCTTTACATTTATTATTATGTATAAGTAACTGTCATAATTTCTAGGGTCACATATTTATTTTCTAACAACTTATTTGTTTTAATGCCTTTCGTGTGTTGACTGTCTTAGATAATGTAGATCCTTGTTATCTTTTGGTGCCATTAACCGTCTTAATAATTCAACCATTTATCTGGTACATCGCATGATGGGAGTGATGCCCTCTCTTATTTAATAAAGACTGCAAGTCTGGTAGTGTCTTATATTTTAGATCCTTCATTGAAGCAGGGAAATAGAGCCTAAAAGCATAAATATTTGTGTGGGCCCTGGGGTTGGAAAAAAAAATTTTCCTCAAATTTTAAGGTACACTGTACTGGATATTGTTATTTTCATACCAAGTTCAAGAATATTTGTCTCGTAATGGTAAAAAAAAATTCTTATGATTGGAAATGTTTCCTCGGAGCAAGTTAGGTCTCAATGCTACTGGCTATCAAGCTATTTTATTCTGTGTATTGATATTGACTGTCAAAACAAGGTTCACGCAAGTTATTAATAAATTATATCGTGACATATCGTTCGTATAACCAGAGGCAGACGTAAAGATGAGATTATGAGGCTCTGAGTCCACACTATGTTCCTTGTTCCCAAGGGTGGGACCTTTTACTTGCCTCAGCATAGAAAAGGCCAGACTTTTTTAATTTTTAGCTTCTCGGATCGACCGACTCAACAGATTCTCTTCCTACGGAAAATAAAATTGAGCATAAACAGAATTTTTAGCAAATTGACATTATAAAAAATTGAGATTTCATCTTTTTTTCTTTCGTTCTACTGACCGACCCTAGAAAAAGTGCCTCGAGAAGATCCGAGAAGGTAAAGATCAGTTATGTCTGGCCTTACAAGTTTGGTGTAGAAACACAGGACATCAAACTGAGTGTACCCACCCATGTGAATGAGAGATAAAACCATGAAGGCATGACCAATGATCTATAGGCCTGATAAGTTGATAGCACATGGTCATTCCTGCATGGTAATCAATAGTCCAAGCAGGTCATCAGATGCCCTGAGCTAGGTCAACATTTATCCAAGGTTTGCCTGCTTAAGAAAGAATGTGTAGTATTGTGTACACTGACTAATGGATGGTATTCACCATGGTAGTAATTCATGTTTTTTTAAAAATAAGAGACCCCTGTTTATTCCTCAGTGAATTTTCATGCTGCACAATTATTTGACGTAATATATATACCGTTCGCCCCTACTACAAAAGATTCAGTGAATTTAAACAATAGTTTACATATTACATGCATTCAGATTGATTTAAATGCTCAATTGCCCAATCAATTGTACTAATGGGAGCATGACAACTTTCACTGTAGTGATTTGCAAGTTAGTGGTATGGTATTTGCAAAATCTGTTTCGAGATTTATTTGCGTCATATGTCGCGGCTGTTGCCAAAGCAACCAAACATATGAGCAATGTGTAGATCCTTTTTTTGGCTTCACAAATTTTTGAAATTTATCTATGGAGACCAGCGCGTGACTTTGATTAGTGTTGTTCAAAAATCAATGTCTCTTTCAAAACGCGATTAATTTCAAATATCTGCTTTCAACACATGCTTGTGATCCAATAAATACAGCATGTCTCATATTTGCAGTTTTGGCCAATTTTGATTTCTCTCATTTGCAGCATGTTGCACCTTTATCCAATGCATGGGATTGTTTTCTTGTCCAGCATAGACACTGATACAGGTTCCGCCAATTTAATGTCTGTTCTGGATGATCTCCAGCTGCTCTTGTTATGATTTGTGTGTCTGTTAGAGCCCTGTGCGGGACTGATTTTTCTGTCCCACCCCGTCCCACAAAATTCAGTCCCGCTCCCGTCCCCGCCCCGAAGCGCTTATCTTTGCGGGACCCGCGTCCCGTCCCGCACAGTCCATTACCTGTCCCATCCCGCCCCGCTCCCGCAGAAATATGTTTGCGGGACTCCCGTCCCGTCCCGCAGCCTAAGTCAGTCCCGCACTCAGTCCTGCGCTTATTCACAATCAAGTTCCATATAATTATAGGCATTTAGTACTGTCTGTCTAGAGTCCACCTGTCTCTGTATCTGTGTACAAAAATCGAGACATCTAATATAACTAAAGTCAAGACATTTTATTTTGGCAGTAAGTTTTTGGCTGATAATTAAAAACATACCTTACTCTTCACAAAAATACTAGTCTCCTTCTGTTCCTGACACCTTGACCAAACAGTTTCATAAACATTTGGAAGCATTGACATGTTGTTGTCCTGGTTTTGAGGTAGTCCCATTAGAATAATATTGCTATCAACACAGCTCAAGATGCCATTTTCTTCTACTGCTTCTATTGCTGCTGTTGTGATGTCACCATTGTTTCTGTGACGTCATAGAGCCAACAATGCTGATTACGTCACAACAGAAGGCTAAAAATAGCTCTGAAGGTGCTGAAGAGCAGCAGTAATTTAGCATTGTGAGTGCCTGCAAGATGGAGCTGGGGGGTCAGAGGACATAATTTAGTCCAAATCATGCTTGGTCATGGTGTACTCACCCTGATAAACCAAAAATTAAACCTCAGACTTAATCATGTATTCTTTTATTGGCTAAAAACTTACTGCCAAAATAAAATGTCTTGACTTTACATGAGATCTGGTTTCTAACAATTTGCGGATAATTGTGTGATTACTAAATTGCAAGTAATCTTTTTGAAGAAAATGCAGTTTTTCTGAAAGCCAGCAGGTGGCTAATTAGAGGCAAGGTCGATTCGTCACCTGAGAGGCAATTTAGATGCGGAAGCTTTATTTCCATCTCAAATGATGACACACGGAATCTCGTCCTGGTCTGAAGCAATTAGTTTGGCCTTGGCTAAATCCCTGAGATGTCTAGCTGCTCACTCTGTGATTACTGCTACACACATCGTCTTTTGTGTCTGGAACTTACTGATGTAACCAATCTATTTACTAATATTTAGTGGCAACATTTACAGAGTTCTGTCACTTTTATGTAATTTTTGCCGCAAAGAAGTCCAAAATATGGTCTGGTATATAACTGTGGCAGTCCTTCCAGAACCTATTGCCCACTCTAAGGAAGAAAATGTACACACAGTCATTTTGGTACAAACTTAAAAGTAAATCAGCGGCATGTTTGATCGAATATTGACAAGAAGGAGGCTTATAGGCAGTTTCAAACCCAGTCGTATGATTTGATTGATGCTACAGCCTACAGTATATATATGCAGACTCACTCTTTGAAGGACTGTCTTACTCTGAAATTTTGATTGAAAAAAAAAACTGTTTGAGCAATGGGCATCTCAGCTCAGAGGGTCGCATCCCTGCTGTGTATGGGAATGTTAGTGTCTGTCCTTCCTTTACTAAGGGGGGAGGGTTGGTCTAGTGGTAGCGTGCTGGACTGCCAATCGCTGGGTCCAGGGTTCGAATCCAGCTCTTGCCGGGTCATCTGGGCCTATGTTGGACAGCTGTTTCAATCATCCTTCGCCTCATTGCCATGTCCTTCTCCTGTCCTAATTAGCCTACCAAGTGCATAAATACAGGACGTAATGCCCCACTCATCCATCATCCATCCTTCCTTTACTAAGATCTTACCACTCTGCTGTAACAATGTTTTAAAAAGGGTTTTCTCTTTTCTGATTGCAGGTCTGTCCGGTGCCGGTAAGACCACCATCTCTTTCGCCCTGGAAGACTACCTGGTGAGCCAAGGCATTCCTGCCTACAGTCTTGACGGAGACAACGTGAGAACCGGTCTCAACAAGAACTTGGCATTTAGCCCGGAAGACCGTGAAGAGAACATCCGTCGTATCTCTGAAGTCGCCAAGCTGTTTGCTGATGGAGGTATCGTCTGTATCACCGCTTTCATCTCCCCCTTCAGAAAGGTGCGCTAACGTTTAAGTTTATTAGTACAATACAAGCAGTATATGTCCTGAAAATTCTCTAAAAGTTCAGTTATTTTTGCTAACAGATAAGACTTGATCAAATAATTTGTATCCTAGTTTTTATTTGGTGGGGGGGGGGGGAAGTTTGGCTTTCTAGAAATTTATAAAATCAATATTTGCCAGGCAGATTACCTTTTATATGTAATATACTAATCCATACATATTTTCAGTTAAATTGACTATTTTGGTGAACGCGCAGTCCTTAGCCAAGCAAAATATTTGTAATTCTTCAGGAAATTTATATTCCGTCTTTCACAATTGAAATGTTATTCTTAAATGCCTTTAATTAATACCATGTATTAACCCAAAATACCAGCTAAGAATTACACAACATTAATTTTACAAATTGCTGACTTTAAGAACTGTTATTTCAAAAGATTTGAGATCATGTGGTGGAGTTAACACTTTCTGTATTTCATTTAATGACGTATCCCAACATGATGCATTTGTATATGTGTATATATTTATACATATGTCAATAAACTCAATATATTCATCATTTTCCACATGCTCACCTGTACTGTTGTACACTCAGCATATTTGGGCATTTAATCCCCATAATAGCTATTTATTATTGGTATTGACTTATCACATCCTGCGAAGCTGTTGACATATTGAACAATATGCAGCTGTTCCATTTATATATTTGATATTTGTTTAGTAATAAATAGTTATTATGAGCATTTATTGATTGGCCCATTGGGTTCAAGTGGACTTGCAGATAGAGATAGGTCTCAAATGATATTATAGGATAGGCCTATAGTTGATTGTGTGTGGTGATAGGCCTATGCAGGATAATTCATTAAAGTAAGGCCAGACATAATGGACCTTTAGCTTCTCGGATCTTCTCGAGGTACTTTTTCTAGGATCGGTTGAACGAAAAAGAAAAAAAGTGTAATCTACATTTTTATTTTGTCAATTTAATAAAAATTGTTGGTAAAAAAAAATTTTTTTGTATTGACAAAAAATCGGTTGGGTCGGTAGATCCGAAAAACTAAAAATCAAATATGTCTAGCCTAGCCTGATGTTCTCTACTTGCCAATTCTAAATAGCATCCAAAAAATGTCAAGTCAAATACCTTTATAAATGGTCATTATTGATTTACTGGGTGTTGTCCGGTTGATATTTTGTAAGATTAGTTTTGAGTTAAAATCTTCGTTGAAAGTAGTCCTGGTATAAGTACTGAATACCATATCAAGACTAACATGAGCATTCATTGTTTGTTTTGTCTACTTTGGCCATCCTAAATATTAAACAGAATTAACTAGGACTATCCTGTAGTTGATGTTCAGACATAGCACATAATTATATGGCACTTATCAAAAAACAATTGTACATTTGTCATAATTAAATGTGAAAAAATACATAATGAGTAGAATATATTCTAGAGTGCTTGAGGCCCATATATCTGTTTATGGGGACATGTACTGGAAAAGTTGCAGTTACTGTAATACTGTAACTGTATCAACTGCTGTGTGATTCTTTGTCTCAATCAGTCAATCAAAGCAGTGAATGAATGATAAACCTGACAGTAATATTATTTCTATAACATGTAGCAGCTGCATCGTATCTCCGAACCGCAGCCTTAGTTGTTTCAATTTTCCAAATCAGTTCCTTTCAAGGTCTTTCAAGGGCACCATGCTAACCATGCTCATCCGAGTGCTACGAAATATATCCTTACCATCTTGATAGAATTCCAGTTTCCTGAAAGACGAAATACTGTTGGAATGAACTGCAATGATTGCTGGATTCTGAATCTGCAGTCAATTTAATCTCCTTGGATTGTAATTCTTTAGTAAAAGTGTCTGTATTTGTATCAATACACATGATACAGAAGGGATAAAATTGTAAATGACTAACCTACTAAATAAGGCTCAAAACTTGTGTCTACTTTTAGACTAGAGAAAGAACCATTATTGAGAGGCCGCATCTCTGAAACAACATTACATTTTATCCCTTTTATGGGCAAATTGTGGTTATTGACGACGTTAACTATGTTGACTTGGTAGTTAAATTATTATGCGACCATTGCTGAGCATCAAGCGTTGCTTCCTTGCTGTATCAGACCATTGCTGCATCATTCAGTGCTATGTTCATCATCTATCAGCAGCTTCAGAAGCAGCAAGACTAGCAGCAGAAGCAAGACTAACAGCAGCAGCAAAACTAGCAACAGCAGCAGCAGCAAAAAGACAGGCAGCAGCATCAGCCTCATCACAGAGGACGGCTGAAGGTCGTGAGTGTGATGGATGAGACGGTTGCCATGGCGGGGTGGTTCGGCTGCCCTCCTTGCTCTCATTGGCCGTCATTGCTCTTGCAGGCTATGCAGGTTGCTTCCTCATGCTGTGATTACAATGATTTCCATATTATTAACCTACCCTTGGTCTCTCTGTGGAGTGGCAGTGCTGGGCAAGTAAAAGACCCCAGAGACCCAAACTATATCAGGGTTGATATCCCTCACTGGCGCTGTTGCAGCTGGCCAAGTAAAACTAAAAGAGCCCTCTCATGATTGATTGAGACACAGAAGCACACATCAGTTGATACAGTAACAATAGTAACTGCAACTTTTACTGTACATGTCCCTAAGGTATTAAGCTACCACGACCCCTTTCTGATCTGTAACATATTGTGATGTTATGATTATGTATAGGCCTATAGTCTATAGCTTGTTAAATATAATATATGGTAGCATCATGACATGGTCTGTCAATCATGCCAACTCTAATGCAAATAAACATAATTATTAGATTGAAGTGCTGATGGTAGCCACTGTGGACTCTTCTCCATCAGATGGGCAACCAAGCCACTTAGGCTGCAAGAACTGATCTTCTAGGACTGCACTATCTGTCTATACTTAGCCTACTAGCCCTTGAGATGAGACTGGAGGAGGGAAAGGGTAGTCTGTTATCTGGTTTTATTTGTGTCTGCATCTATTCATTAAAATTGCACCTCCAAGTCTAGACCTGGGACTAGATAATAGATTGGGGTGTCTATCCATGCAGAATACCTTTCCCTTCAAAGGATGAAACAATTTCATAACAGATGAACAGAATCTGATAGTATATAGCATCGGCAGCGTTACACAAGTGACTTAGATGCTGCCTCCTTGACCATAATTTTTATTATGTCTTATTTAAACATATGAAAAAATATTACTATCAAGCATGTAAATTGTAATTGGTCTAAATAAAAATATTTCTCTCTCAAATATTTCTATAGATCATGTGATGTATTATTGTTAAATTTTGCGCAGCCGTTATGATCCGGTTCTGGTTATGCTTGACATTGACAAAAATTGGAAAAAGATGTTCAATTGAAGGTCATTTAACAAACTTAAAAAAATCTAGGGTTAGATTAAACTCATTTAAGCAATTACAGTCCCGTATCTCAGCAACTAATGTCATTTCTCTTTCCGTGTGATTTATTCAATTTTGATACCGTATATTGGCCCTTTTCCAACACACTTGATAGCTGAATGTCACATTTCAAATTGAAATGTCGTGATTAACTTTTTGCTCAAAAATTTGCCTTCATGAATAATCAATAACATATATGCATTCATGTTTATATTTTTAAATTGCATGTGTAGATCGTTTACAAATATGTCTGTCATGATATATTTATTGAACGGTGTTGAAGTGGACACATAAAACAACATTTAAAAATAGCATGGCTTTCTCTTATCACAATTTACATAGATCACTTTTAATAGATTCTGATGACCCAATATGAAGAATTCCTAAAAATGTATATGCCTTTTACAATGACTGAATATACGTAATTGTGTTTTATACATATCATGTATGCATTAGTATATGGGACACTACCTAAATATAAATACTAACAAGGGCAAATGTCTTTATGTTTTGTAGGACAGAGAACAAGCTAGGAAGCTCCACGAAGAAGCGGGACTTCAATTTTTCGAGTGCCACGTCAACACTCCCCTGGATGTGTGCGAATCGAGAGACGTGAAGGGGCTCTACAAGAAGGCCAGGGAGGGCAAAATCAAAGGTGAACCTTCTAATTAAGATACTCTGCATTTGCTAAATTACACCGCTACATAGCCGTGTCCTACTACTGTCCTAATTAGCCTACCAATTACATAGATACGGGATATTAACTTTGGTAAAGCCCGAATCATCCATCCAACTGAATTTGCTAAGTAAAAATTTTCCAATTACATCTTGCTTATTAACGGACATCATCATTTCATATCATGATATTTGCTCACCAGAAGCCCAAATAGAGACGCAGCTCCCTACTTGCTTCCTTTTGGACTTGAAAATTAATATTTGTTAATTCCTATTTAAATCATCGAATAAATCATGTATGGCCATTCTCTATCTTACCAGCGGCTCACGGGAGTAACATTGTTGAGGACTCGGAAATTCTTAACGAACTGTGACTCGCTAATTTCTTGCGTCAATTGATCAAATATAAGATAAACTCAAAGGCTGTTGATTAATTTTGCGGTTTAATTCTGTGTTTTTCAGGATTCACTGGTATTGACCAGGCCTATGAGGCACCAGCCAAGGCAGAACTTGCCCTCGACACAAGCTCTCTTCAACTTGATGAGTCTGTGCAGAAGGTTGTGGGGATGCTCCAGGAGAGAGTATGTTTTACATTTTTACAATATTTCATAGTATTATAGGACTTCCATTATGTGTTAACCATGGTCTATTTTAGGGCTTCCATTGTGTGTTAACCATGATCTATTTAGCATTTGTTTATTTAATTTCATGTAATGTAATATCAAAATGAAATGACGTATTTGTTTTGTGCAATTTTACCTGCGTAATCACTAATACCATGCAGCAGGGTTTGCAGCTCGTCTGGTATTTGGGGAAAGTCTTGAAAATAACTTGGCTCTCCAGAACTTAGGGATTTGAAAAATTCTCAAACTTCCAAAAAAAAAATCATTCAAATTATGCATTGGTTGTAAAGAAAATAATAATTTTCGAATTTGGCAGTAATTTGGCAGTATATAATTATCATCCTCAGTTTTCTTATTAATTTCACTGAAAAATGTATGCCAGGTTTTGAAATCTCACAGTGAATTCTCATGTGATATTGGGTTGCATATAATGTGGCAGAAACAGCTGGGAATCCTGTTTAATTTATATTAATGCAACTAAAATGCCCTTAGATTTGTGGTGTGGCTTTTAATTAATTCTGTAAAAGGATATTATGTTTGACTGGTTGCAATATTGATTCAAACGCACTCCAATGTGTGAAATAAAATAGTATGCATAATTGTTGTTAATTTGTACAGTTTTAGACATGCAAAGTAATTTAAATGCATTAAAAAAGTTACCTTATATACATCAAGTTGTCAGTCATGAGATTCGAAATTTTTTTAAGTACTGTTTTATTTTGAATTTCATAGTGTATTAAATGACAAGAAAAATAATGATATCTCATCACTTTCATTTGATGTTTGCACAGTTACTGTTTGTAAGATGTATTTTGTTTGCTAATATGTTTTGTTTTTCATTTGATTTTACTAATACAATTTCTTTCTTTTTCTTTAAGTTGGATGCAACTTTAGTGTTTCAGTGCACTTATTTTTTAAGTTCATGTAAAAGTACTGATTTGGGGATTTTTATTTTGTTAAACAAATTAAGAATATTTTTGGTAGCTTTGATATTCTAGATCAACATTTCACTAATTTGGCTTCGAAATTCAAAAGAGAATCTAATCTGGCCTTATTTCAGTTTGAATTGAATATTTCATTTACATAAATATGAAATTACTTTGGAGTCATTCACTCTTATAATACCATCTATGTGGCTTGTGTTTGATATGATAAAAAGGAAGTTCAACAAAATGCCAATTTTGTGTATGATGCCACTAAGTTTCCTAAATTTTTGAAAGCAATCTGGAGGATAAAAAAATGGAGTGGCTTTTTTGGCATATTATATGCCCTCATAATTACTGTAAACTTGATGTTTGTCAAATATATCAGGCTTAGATTGATGGGGGTTTGACAAAACATAAGTTAATATAACATTGTATACTTTATGAATGTGTCTGTTCCTCTAGGGCATTGTCCCAGTGTCGGCCTCCACCCAAGTCAAGGAGCTTTTCGTACCTGAGAGCAGGAAGCAGACGGCCACAACCGAAGCGGCCGCCCTCCCCTCCCTCAGCATCTCCAAGGTACACCCTGTCCATGTCTGAGGTTTATGACCTGTTTGTAGTCCATTAGTCCGATGTAGTGATGTTGTGCTTTCATTGACCTGATGTGTAAATGTCCTGCTTTACGACTTTTTGGCTTCTTGATAGATGCAGAATAGAAACAACTAGAAAGTTTTTCGCTGTGCAGTTTGAGTGCAGTCTCGTTTTTTTAAATAACATAAATTTAAACATTGCTAAGTTTTGCTGACCAAGTGACTTTTCTTGATTGTTCTAGATCTGAATGAGCACTTCAGCAGGTCTGAATTAAGTCATAAAGACTTAATTAAATCCTTCATTTCCACTCAATTAACAAAGCAATTCAGTTCATAAAAACCACAACATCACTACACTCCCTTCCCGTCATACCAAACCACCCTCCCTTGGTAACCCGCCCCGGCAGAGGTCGCATGAAGGTCAAACAAAACCAGGTCTCCCAAAACGGTAACCCAAAAAGGTAGCATGTGGAAGGGGCGCTTCTGGAATGCCACGCCGCATGGAGCCATGTGTCACGGTCTTGTCAGACCAGACGACTGTTCACGATGCATGTACAAAATCTATATCTGGTCACTTACACTTTGCAATGTTTTAAAGGGTATTTTGCCCAGCTCTGCAAGCCGTGGTGTGAAAGAACTATTTGTGCCCGAATCACGAGCTGAGGAAGCCCAAAAGGAGGCCAAAACTCTGCCTTCTGTAGAAATTAACAAGGTTTGTAGCTAGGTGGCTAAGATTTGGGGAGCTGCTTTTAATTCTCCTGGTGGTGGATGGCTCCGTTATTGCCATTGGTAATCACATTTCTGTGGTCAGATCCTTAGGGCATTAAGAACATTTCTGGTATATTCGACCTACTGTCTAAGGCTTGTAGACTTAAATCTTGACACGTATTGTGTATTAAAACTTTTTTGTTATCACTATTTATACTAAGATTCTGCTGTTTGCGATTCTTCACCTGGGCAGGACTGCCCCTGAATTGAACGTTATTTTATAGCTCTTAAGGTCACTATTAAAAAACAATACTTACACTCCTTTTAGTCCTTTATGTCTTGGCCCCTGGCTTTTTATCTGTTTCTTATGTGTCCCTCTCAATCTTGATATCTCCGCTTATCTCTAAGGTAGACCTGTGATATGCTACATAATGAGAAATACTCTGTAACAATTAAAATTTGGCTTATTAGTGAACTACTAAACCCTGTCCTGACTGTTATAAGCTCTATTAGGAAATGTATGCGATTTGTCAAAGAATCCATAGCTTGCTTGTGTGAGGAAGATACCTGAAATGATTCCTAGGTGTCCTCTGCATTTCCACTTGTGTCCTATCCCTGTCCTATGATCTTCATCTCTCGTCACTCACGGGTTATTCAATGTTTATTGGTGGTTATCTCTTGGGTGTGTGGTTTTCTTGAAGAACTTGTTTTATCAATGAACTCTTTTCATAGTTGATTACATGTTGATAAAAAATCTGCAACAATAACATTAGCGTAAAGGTTTCTTGTTATGCTGTAAGCTGTCATGATTTGGTCTATTTAAGAAAGTGCACTTGAACGTAATGCACAAGAATCTTATGTTTATGTGATATTTGATCTATGTATAATTATAATTATGATATTTGGATCCTGAATCAATATCATTAGAAATGTGAGATAAAAGTAACAGCTTTTAAAGAAGAAAAGTTAATGTAGTAAAACAAATCCAAGACTAAAATATAAAGTCTCTTTTGATATTCAAGGACTTGTTAGATATAGAATCATATTTAATAATTATAATTACAGATCAGATAACTTGATTTATTCAGTCAGTTATGCCAGTATTTCATAAGATACAGCCTTTGAATTATGACTAACGCCTTTTATTTCCGTCTTTAGCTGGACCTCCAGTGGGTGCAGGTTCTCTCGGAGGGATGGGCCACTCCTCTCACAGGATTTATGCGGGAACGAGAATTCCTGCAGAGCCAGCACTTTGGATGTCTTCTCGATGGTACGTATGCCATTTCCACTTCTTGGGGAATTTGTTATAATAATTTCTGGAATAGGTCTTCAATTTCTACGTATATATATATTGCATAAAGAATATTCTCAGGAACACACCAAAATGTGCACTGTACAGTATACTATATTTACAATTAAGAAGGATGTATTGCCCAATTCTTGATATAGAGTTACTGATTTAACTGCATACATGCTTTAAAAGTCAGTGTAATTTTGTCTTATTTATGAATATGCGTCTCACACATTGTGCCACCGCTATGGCATTTGTACAACAGACGCCTGTTCAGAAGACTGTCCAATACATCTGGCAAATCAATGATTCTGAGAATATTATTCGGATGAACCTTGTTGCTTTGAATTTACATAAAGAGCTGAAACACAACAAATGCTAAATTAAAATATTTTTGTCATGCCTAGAAGAAATAGTGACTAAAACTATATAATGGAATATTTGCAAAAATATCTCTTCATTTTCCAGGTGGTGTAACCAACCAGTCCATCCCGATCGTTCTGCCAGTCCAAACCGCGGACAAGGAGAGGCTCGAGAGCTGTTCCGCCATTGCTCTGACCTACGAAGGCCGCCCGGTGGCCATTTTGCGCACCCCTGAGTTCTACGAACACCGCAAGGAAGAGCGATGCGCGCGCCAATTCGGAACAGCCCATCAAGGCCATCCATACGTCAAGGTAGGTCGAACTATTCTTGATTTCTTCTATGATCGTAATAAAACAGGCTCATAGCCTATAGCTTAACTTTTGCTGTCTCCATGAAAAATTATGGTCAACTAACTTCACAGAAAGTACCATTATAAAAATATTATAATGATATAAATCCATGAATTCACTCCAAGCTTAACAGCTGGTTAAACTCTACTGCTAAAAACTCATTAAAATATTCGTTAGAATTTAACCAAATGGCCGGTATCATGCTTCTACTTCGTCTTAAATGATACTGGGCAGCTTATACCTGTCATGATTCAATGAACAACTGCTCATAATAAACAATTAACAATATTATTCTTGTTTTCAAGATGATCTTCGAAAGTGGAGACTGGCTGTGCGGTGGAGACCTGGAAGTATTGGAGAGGATCCGCTGGAATGATGGTCTTGACAAGTACAGACTCACTCCCTCTGAACTGCGCACCAGATTCAGGGCCATTGGGGTAGGTGTAATCACAAATCATGTTACCAATTCTCTTAAAAATCTTGATTTTGGGTAAAAATTAAGTGACTAAAATATTGTGAACCATCATAACCCTCAATAGAGTGGTGCTCTGCAGTTATAATTGTATCAAATTATGAAACAGAACAAATTATGTAACAGCTGTAAATCTATTTTGACCTTCAATTAATTGTTTTGCAGGCCGACGCTGTGTTCGCTTTCCAACTGCGCAACCCCGTGCACAACGGCCATGCTCTCTTGATGCAAGATACCCGCAGACGTCTGCTGGAACGCGGATACAAGAAACCAGTCCTGCTCCTCCATCCCCTTGGTAAGAACTCCATTCTGTGTCTTACAATAATCTTTGGCTTTGCTCTTGTTCACTGTTGATATAAATTAATAATATGAACTTACATTTATTACAAGTGTTGGAAAATTACTGGAACAGAATTGATTGACTCTTGATTAATAACAAATTGAAAAAATATAAAATTAGCTGACATTGGTGGAAATTTCCCACTGGAAAACTTATCTTATTGAGTGATATAAATGTGAATAAATTTGTCCGTTGCTGACACTGCTTGGAGCTAGCTGCTCACAGAGAAGTCCATTAAACTTTTGATGAACCACGACAAATTAGCAGTGATTTTTCGAAGCAAACTTGACGGTTCTGCTTTGCAATTTCAGGCGGCTGGACCAAGGATGACGACGTGCCCCTGCTGACCAGGATGGAGCAGCACCAGGCCATTATGGAAGAGAAGGTTTTGGACCCAGATTCAACAGTCCTCGCCATCTTCCCCTCACCCATGATGTACGCTGGGCCAACTGAGGTGCAATGGCACTGCAAGGCAAGAATGGCCACCGGAGCTAACTTCTACATTGTGGGACGTGACCCCGCTGGCATGCCCCACCCCGACACCAAGGAAGATCTCTACAATGCCACACATGGTGCCAAGGTAATTCATTCTCCTACATTCAAGTTTGGAGGTCCATATGATAGACTGAAGGTCTATGGCAATCATATAAGTAAATCCTGGTCTATTCTATGTAATTCAGGCTATCAAACAAGTCATTAAGAAGAGTTTGTAACTTGGATTCATTCTTAAATATTAGTTAACCCATGCAAATGATTATAGACCGAATCTGTTTCCGAAAGACATAACTATCTCTAAGTTGACAGTTGCTGTTGCAATGTTGGAGAATCACACTAACCATACTATAATCTTGATCCGCAGGTCCTCACCATGGCTCCTGGTCTCAACCAGCTGGAAATTGTCCCATTCCGTGTGGCCGCCTACAACAAGAAGAAGTCCGCCATGGACTTCTTCGACCCAGAAAAGAAGGACGACTTCCTCTTCATCTCCGGAACAAAGATGCGCGGCATGGCCAGGAACGGAGAGAATCCCCCCGACGGATTCATGGCCCCCAAGGCGTGGAAGATCATGGTCGAATACTACCAGTCCGTGGCCGCCAAGAAGTAAACCACCCTCTCATCACAAACTTAAGATATTTAGTCATCGGATATATAATCGTTATATCCATGTCCTTGTCTGGAACAAGTATGAACTGTGGATGCACTATGTGAAGTGAATGTTAACTTAAACCATGTTACAACATACGCCCAGTGTGCCAACTGATTGTGGCTGTATTATAGTGGCTATCTTATAGTACTACACTGTAGTAGCTATACTGATTA
This sequence comes from Platynereis dumerilii, assembly GCA_026936325.1. Lineage (NCBI taxonomy): Eukaryota > Metazoa > Annelida > Polychaeta > Phyllodocida > Nereididae > Platynereis > Platynereis dumerilii. Next base: position 23,022,814 of record JAPTHN010000002.1, on the reverse strand, counting down.
GTGGCTCTACTTACTGTACTGTAGATCCAAAGTATATGTTCAATGATATTGTTCATGGACCAAATTTTGTAAGTTATGTTATTGCGTGTTGTTTCAGCATAAATTAATATATATCATGATGTTTATTTGTTGTGAACTGAGTTCAGTTGATTGAAGGAACTGCGTTTCCTCCACGGCTCAATTATAGCTGTTAATTCTGATGTTCCAATCACATTCTGTGGATTTCTTGAGATCTCATTCTGCGAGATTCTTTCTCTTAGTCGGGAACATAGATGTTGAAATATTGTAGCTTGACATTTAATTATGTTCAGGATAGATGTGTTAAAGTGGGCAAAGCAATTATAGGTAGGACTATATATATACGGGAACATGTTGTATTTATTAGGTGAATCATTCCATTGTCTTAGTGGTCTAAAATGAATTAAATTGATCGTAGATGTGAAGGTTACTTCTAGATGCACACGAAGCTGCACATTGTTCGTAGAAACAGATTAACTTAGAGGAAACCGAATGTGTATGTAGTTCTGTGTATCCGAGAGTTGCCAAATTTGAAAATTGTCTGGGATGATATATGAAACTTGCATAAACGCAAAGTGGCCAAACTTGCTTCTTCCATACCGCTGAAGGAAGAATCGCTTAATATGCTTACCTATTATATAACTTGCTGTGAATCGCGGAGATGCCAAATTCTGCTTCGTGCCTCCATTGATTTTCCCTGAATTCATACTACTTCTATTGAAGAATTTATTATCTATTATATAAATTATATAATACTTCATGGAATTGTTCTTTAAGTGACGCATGAAATTGTTCTGTAAGATAATATGAAATTATTTTACTCTTTAATCTTTATATCTGAATATCTGTTTTGCATGAAACTGTTTACTTCAGAATTTTGCAACAAAATTTAAGGAATCCTGAAATCATTTTGCGCATAATTTACAATGCTCTTTAAAGATATGCATGCTGAGCATGACGGGTTCACTTGGTCTGTTTTACTTCGAAGTGATTCTATGATAAAGATGTAAGAATTTAAGAAACCTTTTGCTCACAATACTTCCAGATGTTAACATAGTTACGGATTTACATAAATAATTATTGACTTAATTTTGATTTGTTAAATTTATGCATGAAGCTAGCTCCATACAAAATGATACCAGAATATAACACTATAATGGCCTAGTAAGTCCGATGTGTGCCAAGTTTATAGAATTGAGATGAATTTTACGTATTTATCATGAATATGTACTGATACTATTTAGCACATTGTGAATGATGTAGTGAGCAATTATACAATGTTAAGGAAAGTACAGTGTTCGTAAATTGAATCCCTTTATAAATTGTTATTTCGGTATCTTTATTACAATTATTCTAGCTAGTCGGAAATTTCCGTGTTAACTTGTGCATGTTTTCATTTTTTCGGGAGGTTAAGTAATGTAATTTTGATTAACAATAGGTTAATAACAAATATGATTAATTTATTTTGTATTATTCATTGTTAATTTACTCAAAAAGGGCTATTAGTTCCTATTATGGGTCTTGTATTCTCAAATGTTTATGTAATTATATCTCTGTTGATCTTTTGCAATGATTATGTTATTCTTCTTATGATCTTATATCTGTACCACCTGATATATTCATATTCTCCTCTATCATTTTGTACGAATTGTGTTTTTGAACAGCTGAGTTGATTTATGTTCTTGGGATTGAATGTGGAGAGGTACTTGTTGAAGACTGATATATTAGAATAAACTGTTATATTTAACTGAATCTGCGCAATTTGTTGTTTGTTGAGCTTAGTCTGATTATTTCTGGTTGAAACTGCAGAAGAGCTACTGATTATTGAATTGTCCAATGCGAGGTTTGTTGCTTTTTGTGGCGTCACGACTCACGAGAGAACCCTCACTTTAAAATGTTCCTTCTTGCTGGGTTAATTTGAAGAAATGTGAATGCTCAAAATTATTAACTAGAGCCTTTACGCATTTGTGCTGCAGCAAAATTTTAACTTGGCCTATTGGCCAAGATATGGGAATTTTTTTTTATGCATAGACCGCATTTGCTTAGCTGCAAATTTACAACTGGTGGGTCATCTGGAAATATTCTGAAGGGGGTAGGGCCGTGGGGGGGGTGGAACTAATGTTCATGTCAATTTCGGGCTTGAAGTCTTGAGAGCTAAATATCTTATTTTTACCTGTGAAAAAGAAAAAATATTGCGGTAAAACTTATATATATTTTATTTTATTCTTTGGTCACTCTTGTCTGTGGTGCAAGTATAACTTTAAATCATAGGCTGCGCAGCAGCAAACCTTCAGTGAATAACACATTTAGAAGATTACAATAATATCATAAAATTGGTGCGTTTACGAAATTGCTTAATGGTATGCAATAGCGGTCGAGTAGTGGCCTTCCATTATCTCTATTTTTCCAATGATTCATAAAGTGTTATACGCATCAAAAAGCACTGCTAAATTAATTGCATAGGTGATTTGTTTAGAAAAATGCATTACTGAATATGCAATAGTGGGGAAGTTTTGGCTTCGATATAAAAAAAATTCTTTTAAATATTTTTTCTCAATATTACAAAAACTATAGAATAGCCATCTGTCAGACCACGAAAAGGCACAACTAGACCATACAAGCCATATGTGTACCAAACTTCATCCATGTATATGGAATAGTGACCGGATGTTGGGCCAGAAACAAAAATAATAATTTTTATGTTTTTTTCAATATTTGAAAAGTATATAATATTTTCCATCAGACCTTTCACAAGGCACAACTAGACCATATTGACCATATGTGTACCAAAGTTTAACCATGTACATGCAATAGTGAGCGAGTTTTAGCCCAAAAAACAAAAAAAATATGTTTTTATATCTTTTCTCATTTTTTCAGAAAGTATAGAATATGTGTCAATGAGACCATCAAAAGGCACAACTAGACCATATAGGCCACGTGTGTACCAAATTTCATCCATGCACATGCAATAGTGACCGAGCCTTGGCCCGGAAACGAAAAAATTTTTTTTTTATATTTTGTTAATTATTTCAAAAAGTATTTAAGATCTATTCATCAGACCATCGAAAGGCACAACTAGACCATACAGGCTAGATGTGTACCAAATTTCATCCCCATACATTCAATAGAGGCCGAGTGCCGGGCCGGAAACGATCTATCCGCCCGCCGCCCGCCCGCCCGCCCACCCGCCCGGCGGACGGACAGCATTTTTACCCAAGTGATTACAATACCTTCTTCGAACTTCGTTCGCTGAAGGTAAAAAACAGGTTTTGTGTGGCACTTAATTATAGGCTTGTGCTAAACCAAACTAACAAGATTGTTTTGGCTCTAAAAAATGTAGCGCACAAGCAATTAACTTTTTTCCTGATATTAATAATATTGTCAAAGCTAAATTTAATATGATTTATCATGTTGGAATTTCCTCCAATTGCAGCGGGTGAAAAACTTCGTAAAACATTTATCCACGCTGCTTAGGCCTAGGCCTATACATAACAAGAATTTACAAATTTTAGTTAGGCCCACTTTCAAATGAAAAAGCCAAGGGCTTTATTTTCAGTGCGAAACAAGACTTTTTGTTGTGTCTCTCATAGTTGACGCGGCCAAATATCTTGTAGGAAAATAATTAAATTAAGAAAATAATTTAGAAAAATGTAGGCTATATATTTTCTGCCAAAATTATGTTGGTGCTGATTAAAAAAAAATGGACAGAAGCATTGAATTTGAACTAGACCTCCAGTTAAATCATCAATGCTCCTGACCAGTCCTCAGAGGTTGCCTGTACTGAAAAAATGTAAAAAATATGCTCATGCGCCCCTGGGGTGATTATTTGCAAGTAAACTCAACGAGCGCCCTCTTGTGAAAATCTATTAAAACCCATGCTTTTTGCATAGTCAAATCGTCTGAAAAAAATCTGAAAAGATTGTCAATTTGAAAGAGCATTGTTGTTTATGAGAAATCTGGCATAGAAGCTGGTGAGCAAGATTAAATTTAGATTATTTAAATAGTTAGAGGTATCTTTAAATGTATTTTAAACTCTAAATATTACAGAAGGCGAATTTGTGTGAGGCGAATTGACCAGTTAATGGGCTCTCATCATTTTGGAGAAAGAGAAACGATTTCAGCACAGGTTTGTTACATTTCACACAATGTCTGGCTTACATTGAAGTGAAATTACTCTGTTATTTCGATTTTAACTATTTGGTGCATTGGCGGTAACTGTAGAGTAGGCTGACATGGTCCTAAATGGCATTAAAATGATGTTTTCCAGCGAAGTTCTGAGAGAGGAATTTCCATCACCATGTTTTCCACGCCGGCCAGTGGAGGGAAAAAAGGCCTCAGTCGAGATGGATATGATGTGTTTGTGGGGAATCTGCCTGATACCACCACCGAGGTAAATGCCTTATCATAGGTCTGCATGCAACTTTGCAGATTTGTCACTGTCATTCATCAACCATGTCAACATTAGAAAATGTTGATAATTAGGGGAGAGTGGGGCCAGTTGAACCGGCAGGCCAGTTGAACCACCCTTGATTTTCCACTGGGTGGAGCAGGCATGGAAATATACATACAACCTTGTGTTAGGTCTTATTAGGCTAATCTTTTCCATGTAGATCTTTTGGCTCTGAGACACATGGTAATGAAACTATCACACTTTTTTCGTTTTTAGCATGAAAAACTGAGTTTGTCACATTGAGATTGGAGCTTTCATAGCATTTAAAATACCTGGTCTGCAGGGATGTCATATCATCATAAGATAATGGGTTATGTGTAGATGGAAACCCACCTCCTTAAAATGGTTTCCTACAAAAAGAGTGCAGCCAGGTTATATATAGATACATGGAGGTCCAGGCGGGGCCAGTTGAACCGGGGGAGTTTATGGCAATTTCCCGTTAGGGGAATTTATATTGTTTTTGTTCGGTTTTTTTTTTCAGCATCTTATTCTTTGTTTTTTGTTCTTCTTTTTATTTTTCGTCAACATTTTGACAGGCTGTATTTCAGAAACTATTTGCAATAACTACATGAAAACAAAGGAGCATTTTGCTTTTGGTAAACAGTTTTATGGACTGTAATAATATTGTGTAATTTCCAGTTTGCTGGTAATTACGCAGCAAATTGATAAAAAATTTGTCGTCACGGTTTTAGAAAACCAATGAGTGAAATTACACCAAATTTTTACACAATCATCTCTAGAGATATACGCAGTGCGGAAAGGAGGCTTTTGGCAATATCTTAAAAAGTTTTTTTTATATGAATTTTTCAAATAAGGGAATTCCCGAAATTGCCACTTAAATTTTCCAAAAACTAGCAAGAAATGCTCCAATCAAGCTGTAATTGCATGCAGTTACAGTCATACTATAGTGTAACAATCCACTAGAATTTCAACTTTCTAGCGTTAACGGAATCGGCGCTATAGCACCACAAAAAGCCTGTTTTTCAAACGCCGACAACTCAGCCCCTATTAAAGCTACAGAAAAATAAAAAATACCACATGAAAGCTCTGTTTCTTAGCTTTCACATGGTATATAGTATAATGCTCTAGCGCAGTCCGTTCAAAATCGCGGTGGACCCTGAAAATGTTATCTCACTTTTCAGCTCCCCAAAATGCTTCTTATGGCTGGAAACACATTTTCCTGGCCATATGTCCATTTCATCGCTTCTCATACTTCGCTGGCTGCACATTTTCTCTGTTGCAATAAATGCTGACCCAATTACATTTTCGTGTGAATCAGGGGATGGGGAAGGTAGAAGGGAAGGGGGCAGGGGGATGGGAGGGGGAGGGGGATGGGAGGGGGAGGGGGAATTTATCTTTGTAATTGTGCACAATTACAGGTGTACTAGTTATAATCCCCCGCCGCTTGCGGGGGATTATATTGATATTGTTCGTTTTACTATTATTATTCTTATTATTCAGCTCAGGAAAACTGTGATTACTGCAAAACTATTAGAGATAACATCCTGAAACCTCAAACACAATATGTGACTCCGTTGCGTGCTACTTCTTGTGAAATTTCTTGATCAAATTTCATGAAAGTAATGCGTTATTGAGAAAATAAAAAATCAATTTCTGGCAGCGTTTCCAGGAGAACAAAAGAAAATTGGGCTTTGCTGATTTTTTGTTAGATACCTTGACAAAGTTTCCAGTGCGGAAAGGCGTCTCGTGGAAATTTCATGAATATTTTCAGAGATATGAATTTTTCAAAATTGGATGTCATGAAAATTTTCTAAAATTTTTCTGGAAAACAGGGAAGGAATGCTTGTAGAAAGCTGAAAATGGGTACACTTACAGATGTACCCTAGTGTACAAACTTCACAAAGTTACGGACCGCTCGCACAAACGGTCTTGGCGCTACGGACGTCCAAAAACCCAATTTTCAAGTGCTCATATCTCGGTCCCTATTTCAGCTAGAGCAAAGTATTACATATCACAAGAAAGGTCTGTTTGTCAGCTTTCCAATGGTGTATAGTATAATAGTATCAGACGCGCGGCGTAGAATCGCGTCAGACATTGAAAATTTGTTGTCACTTTTTGCGCCTACAAAAATGTTTTAGGCTAAAAAGTCAATGAAGTTCTTGATGGATGTCCATGAATAATTTTTGTGGGATGCCTAGTGCAGGTCTCCATACTGTACCCGAAGGATATTTACCTACATTAAATAGCCTTGGCTAGATAAATGTTTTACTTTCAAAAATTAAATGTAAATTACTCAGCTTCTACTCATGCAAATTTCATGAAATTAACACCAAAAATTGCGTAAAAATATAGGCTTTCCACTTGCATAAGGACATTTAGCTAACACAAACAGTCTATTTTACATAGACAATTTTATATATTCATTTATAACCCATGCAGTAATGTTTCAAATCAGTTAAAACTCATGTGACATGTTGCTAATTTTTTGCCCTATTTTGTGGTATAAGCACATCCACCTATCTGGAAAAAAAAAACTTTTAACGTATGCATGTGGTCTGCAGTGGGTACCATCCTGTCTCACTGCCACCTTTTGCGCCTAACCTTCTTGTACAGTCAAAGCAGCATCACGAGTGTCAACAAAAGGATGCACAGTCTAATCATCACATTTGAATAATATACATTGTACATTGAAAGGGCATGCGTAAGCATTCGCCGACAGGGTTTTATAACCAGTAATAATAAACTTATTATACCAGACAGGGACTACAGTAATGATATAATGTGCACTCTTGGAATAGACGTTCATCCCCAAAAAAGCAGGCCAGGGGACATACACACAAATAATGGACATGAATTGAAAAAGAAGAGTATGCAACATGGGGGTCATACGGGGCCCGCGGGGGATTATCCGATATTGCCGTACGGCAATATCAGTTATACTAGTTATTATTTTTTTTAAATCAAATTTTTAACGAAATACACTTACAATGACAGGTACTATTCAGTAAAACAGTTTTTTGTAATAGGCCAATTACAATGGATTAAAATAAATAAATAAATTTATTATTAATATTTAACCGTCGACTGTTTCAACTGGCCCCAGGCTATTCTTTGAACAGAAAGAAATGTGTGAGACATGTCAAATTTAGCCAAAACATGCTATGGTCCTAGCCGAACTTGTTAACAAAAACAAAGGACTGCAGCCCCACACTTCACTCATCATCCTTCCAATGGTTCAACTGGCCCCAATGGATGGTTCAACTGGCCCAACGGGTGGGGCCAGTTGAACCAATTTTTTTTTATTTTTTGGAGGCTCATGTGTCGGCCGAGGTAAGATATACGCCAAAACCTAAAGTTGGGATGTTTAGACAACTTTTCAAACTAACTTTTCCATCTTTGTTCTCCTTGAAAGCTGTAAAGGTACGCAAACAGGAGAGCAATTTCAAAAATTTGGTTCAACTGGCCCCGCTTGCCCCTAGGCCTATCTACCACAGTACTACTAACCTCCAGTCTAGGCTAGACATGTGCCAGGCTAGTCATTGTAGAGTGGTGGTAGGCAGTAGGAGCTGGCAGTAGGCTAAATAAATGTAATAATTCCCTACCCAGTTTTAGTTTCAATAATGTAGCTATGTAACTTTGCAGGCAGTCTTGAGAAAGTTAGAATAAATTTTCTTGGGGAGGGGGGGTTCTTATAAGGAAGACCAAGGTAATATAATATAGATGCAGAGCCTGTTTCGTGGATTAGCAGTCAAAACGCCTACAGACAAGAACGCCTACTGTGATTTCGGACAATGCAAGAACGCCTACTGATAGATGTCAAAAACGGCTACAGGTCTATACCAAAACGGCTATATCACTTTACAAAACGCCTACTGTTTATAACAAGAACAAGAGTCAAACTTAAGCAGTTCACGCATTAGTATGTGTGATTGGCAGTGACTTGTAATCAATAGGCTAAATGCAATTAATAAAGACAAGTTCACCCTCAATTGGATCAAACACTTATGTTGATTGGATGGCATACTTGATTACAATCTTGACTTAAAAATTCACTACAAGCCTTGTAGGCCTATATTGTATTGTAGCTGTTTTGGCCTATGGGAAGTAGCTGTTTTTGCAATCGCCAATAGCCTTTTTTGCACTGTCATGAAAGGGAAAATTAGGTGTTGCCGTTTTTGATAATGGAAAAAAAATCGTAGGCGTTATTGTCTGTTGCCGTTTTTGTGTGTAGGCGTTTTGACTGATTACCGTCTCGTGAATAGTGGGGTCAATCTATTGTCAGAGCCGATTCGGCGACTGGCTCTGTGAATAGACTTAAATTACCCTGTCTAGTGTCGGGTTCTGCATATATAGCCATTTCTGTCTATTCACAGAGCCAGGCTCTGCCAATAGCCGACCGTCTATTTGCAGAGCCTGGGCTCTGCGAACAGGCTGACCTGTTAATTGGCAGAGCTAGGCTCTGTGAATAGACTGACCTGTCTGTTGGCAGAGCCAGGCTCTGAATCTCGTTGGGGGGGGGGGGGCACTCACATTGAAGTCATACTACCTATGTGCAGCTCAAAAGATAGGTTTTAAGAGGATTTCCTGAACACAGGGTCATGTTTTGAGGCCAGGAGATCCTGACCATAGGGTACACTTCTCAATTGGACATCAGACTATGTTGTTTTGCCTTGGAAATTGCAATTATGTAATGTCTAATTTGCACTTGAACTTGCATCTGTTAGGTGTCATTCTCAATTGCAATTTAGTTTTCACAATTTTTCTGATAACTTTTTCTCTCTTAAGCCTACATAATAGGCTATAGAGCCTATATAATAATCTGACCATAGGGTATGACATTTCGTCTCTGAAAACTTGACCATAGGCCTGGTAGTATCATAGGGTACTAATTTCCGAATGCGTGCCGCACATCCGTATCAAAATCTGGCCGAGTACCCCCCCACTCCCTCCCTTTAATATCTTATGGTCGCCGCAGTAACTCCCTAAATTTGGTCATGTAGCGAGATTTAAACTTATTTAAAAAAGGTCTAACTAAAGCTCTCCCAGACTCCCACATGGAATATATTTATATTGTGACTGTGACCATGTTTCCTAATGTATGTAGTACAATGTAATTGTTTTGCCAATGGACTATCACACAGGACATATCACTCACTTCGTAACTTCATAACTTCCACATCATGGAGCTGGTCTGCATAGAGAAATGTGCATTTTGCATGGGCCATTTCAGAACTGCCTTTTTGACGAGTGTTTGGTGAGAAACTGGTGCGTGTTCATCCTCCGTGTTGTTGATGGTGGTAAGACCTCCCGTATAGATTCACTGGCCTTCAGACTGATTGATCGTGGATTGGTGCTATGGTGGAGCAAATATGTGTGTTTGTGGAAGGTGGGGGATGGAGCTGTGTCACACTAAAAAGTGGAACATAGCAAGTGACTTTTAAATGGGAGGAAGCATCATTATACCATATAATAAAACTTGTCCTATAAGTCCCAGATTTTTCTTAACTTTGTGTATTGCTAATTCAGCGTGATGTGTGATGAACTCTATTAACAAATTGATGGTCAGTAGAAATGACGCTTCAGTCCTGAAAAAGGTTTGAATAAGTAGGGAATTTCCATGAGGGAAAATTGTGGCTGCCCTGATCTATCAACCACCATGTGTCTGACTACTTCAGAGAAGGTTCAGCTAAATAATGCTAGCAAGGAAGAAAACTTGAATGGAATTCTGAGTTCCAGATGTTCTGAAGGAATAGCTACAAGTTTAGTTAATATGTTAAATCTTCTGCTGCAGGATCAGGTTGGCTCGTTCTTCGAGAGGTTTGGAGAGGTCATCAGCGTAACCCTGCGGCAAAACTATGGGTGAGTAATGTTTCGACATTTTTGCTTCATGAGTATTGATCTATGTGGCACTTTGTAGACATGAATGTTGATTTTTACTTTGGAATTTGGATATCTGCCTCAGTGATTGCAAGGGCTGTACATAAGAGATCTTACTGAGGGTCGTAATAATGGTGAATTTAAAATTTTCCATAAATCGTGAGTTTTTGTGTCTTCATTCATATTATTGATCAGAATCTGTCAGTGTGAGACCATTATTTGGTGGCACAGTGTTTGTGAAGTTTGTTTCTTGTTGTTAATTTCTTATTATTATTTCATCAGGTTTGTTCGCTTTGCCACGGAGGAGCAGCACAATAACGCCATGGGTGCCAGTCCAGTTGACTTCTTCGGGAGCAAAGTGTCCGTCAAGAAGGGCTTGAAGAAAGGAATGGGTGCTAAAAAGTAAGTATTCCTGAAAATTGGTGTAAGTTGTGTGTTTGCTTAGATAGCTTTGAAAAGGACACTCTTTGCTTTGAAATGAACTCAACTGAACGACATGTATTGGAGCCTCTTCCAACAAAGTAAATGTGGCGTAAGCTGCAGGGCCTAAGGGGCATTCTATGGAAGGTCCGGCATTCTATGGAAGGTCCGGCATTCTATGGAAGGTCCATGTCCTCATTGTCATATGTTCTGCTCTCTAAATCTTGACACAGATCTGTTTGGTGTGGTTCAAGGACCGCAAAAGAATGCATGTTCAAATTTGAGTAGTATCCCTCTTTGACATCCTAGGGAGAACATGAAAGGTTTAATGGCAGAAATGTATGAGCGGCTGCCCAGCCCTGGATGTGCCACTGACTTTTCTTTGCCCTGTGTGAGTTTCTATGCTGGGTAAGTTTTGTACATGCAAAGTTTGTTGGCTCACCTTTCTTTAATGTTCTAATGACTCCTATAAAAGGAAAAGACCATGCCACACAGGATGCACTTTAATTCTACTAACTGGTCAAGGATAACCGGTGATTAGAGTTGATATATCACTTCATGGGTAAGCTGTGCTTACGTTCTTGTGTGACAAAATATCACGGAATCAAGATATTTTGGGTGAGTTTAACTGAGTTAATAGTTCAGGACGGAACGGGGAACTAATCAGAAATAGGTTTAGTAATGCATTTCAGAACTTCGATTTACTTTATGTCCATATGCGTCATCTCATTTTACACTTCCATTTGGACCGATAACCTTGGCGTGAAAAATTTAAATAAATGTGACAGGTCTATACTCAGATACTAAAGATAGGCATTCTCAGCTTCATTAAAGCCATCAGAGGTAGTGTGCTTAATTCCATGATAGATGGACACAACAGTGAAAAGTTTTCAGTTTGATAATGTGATTTGATTACAATCCACCATTTAATATGATGTCAATGTTTCCATTGCAGAAAAGAAGATGGACCACCAAATTTTGGCAATAAACCAAAACCGAATTTTAGCGGGAACAAGCCTGATCTTGGTGAGAATTTATGAATATTTAACAATACACTTGCACACTTATTCTGATAATTATAAACATTTTTTGGAGGGCATTATTGGATGTTAATCTGTTATGGCCAGAAGACCGAAATCATTTAAAAACTTAATGCCCTAGCCGCTAGACAAATATTTCAGGCTCTTAGTAACTCTTAGTCAAATATTTCGCCTCATGTTGCAAATAACTTATAAGTTTTGGAAACGACCTTTCTTTCAGTTTCAAATCATCAGGCCTCTTCGCAAGGAAACAGCAACAGACCAGGGTTCAAAGTAGAGAAAAGGGTAAGACGCGTTTCTCTCATTTGCTCTTTTACAAATTTCACCATTACAGTATTGTACCAGTTGATGGCAGGCATTCTAGCCATACGCAATTTAACCCAAGTGCATTATTCATAGGCTAAATTGGATGAAGTAAGTACATTTGAAAACCTTTGAATGAATAAGTTTGGTAACATAGAAACTAATCATGAATTTGTTCAACCTAACTTTTACCATTTATTACCCTGGGTTCCCCCAGGGTAATTTTATCTGAAAAACCAGTCTGAGAGATTTTTGGAAAAAAGTTTTCCCGGCCTTAATACAGGTGTTGATGTGGTCAAGTGGGCCATTTTGTGTTCATATAGAGGTGAAGTAAAATGCGTTGTGGAATTGGGGATAGTTTGCTGTGATCTTTTTTTTTTAAAATAGTTTGTTGGTGTCACAGATCATTTGAGTCTTGAGGGGCTGTTTTCAAGCTGATCTTGCATTATAATATCGTCCACACGACGGATCATCCATGCGTTTCAAGGAAGGCCAATAATGCATTTGGCAATTGCTTTTTGCAGTGCATCTATTCTCAGAAGCAGTCTAACAATGCTAATTGCAATTCTGCAAGTTCTAAAGCCTTTCTTCACCCTCAGTTTACCAAATTGCCATTGAGAAAGAGCACTTGAAGTCAATCTGACAGGTATCAAAGCTGATTGCACTTCGCAGTGCAGTGCTACTTTGACCTTGTATCCATGGATCTTATGCTTAATTGCTAATTCCCAACAGAACCCAGGGTTTGAATCCTCGGATTCTTGTTACATTAAAAATCAATGGACTTAGTGGATTAAGAAGTGTGGTAAACCAAATTAAGAATTAAGTTTGCAAAAATATTTTATTGTTTTATATGCGTTTATACCTGTTAACTTCTCCTTGACCTTTTGAAGACATAGAAAGTAATATTTTTCGAAGAAGCCTTTTCAGCCTCAGAATTGTCTTTTCCAGGTGCAGCTAGTCGTCTCGCACGTAGAAGGACCAGTCACATTTTGGGCTCAGGACGTGGCCAATTCCGAGATGATAGCTGACGTCACCATGAAGTTGCAGTCTCTGTGTTCTTCTGTGTTTCCCAGCGTCCCTCGTCCGAGCCACGATAAGGTTTGATTGTCAACTTCTTTTGACTTTTTTCTCTTCGATAAAAAATGGCATATGACCTCTATTAACATTGATAACATTAAAAGATGTCGTTGCAGGTATAAATTGAGAAATAAGGTCATTATCAAGTGATTAATGGGGACTATTTTCGTTTAACCCGTTTCATATTGCTCCATTTTTGCAGGTGTATGCAGCCAAGTTTTCTGAAGACGATAACTGGTACAGATGCAAGGTTCTGAAATTCCATTCGAACTCCCAGGTAAGCACGAGGCCATTTTGGTGTCCTGCATGTTGGGGAGTGAGTTATTGCAATCACGCTTGCTCAGATCAACAACAGGTGTCTCTGCTGTTCTTCAGGCAGATTAATTTCAACCGCCATCTTGCATATATTCAGCCATGTTCCAACACCCTTCGGCTTTGCAACCCGTGGGTTCTTGTTTTTGTCATAATTTCATGATAGTCAGGAGACTACTAGTACTAGCTCTGAAGACAAATAGCATGGTCCAATCGGAAATTGTTTTCAGTAAATTTTAATCAAGACATGAGAATTATTGAAAGGAGAGGACTCATGACATAAGAGCATAAACAGATTTTTAGCTTGTGACCCCCAAGTCCTGACTCCTCCCAAGATTCTCCTGACTCTGATCTGACTCCAATCACCTGAGGAGTTCACAAAGTGCAAGTGCATGCATGCGTGGAGTAAAGCAGAAGACTTTCGGAAAATCTGAATATTTGGCTTCTAGAAGTGACTTATCCTGTAAACTAATTGAAATGATATATATCTGCATGTCATGATGTCAAAGGAGGGGATAGCTATGTGCCTCAGTTTCTTAAAGTATTTTCCTTTTATCCGTTCATCCAGGTTGAAGTTCTCTACATAGATTACGGGAATTCGGAGGTACGCAACGACAAGGATCTAGTGGAACTACCTCCTGGTCTACAGCAACCTGCCGCCCAGTCTGCTCGGTATGCTCTCTATGGCTTGATCGCCTGCCATCCCGACAGAACCACCACTGGATTCGCACAGGTAAGTTGCCTCACTTACGTGATTTGCTGTCATTATCCATCTCTTTAAAGAAGTGTTTCCTCACTTTCTTGAAGTTAGAAATGTCTGGCTTATTTTTTTGCAACTGGAGAAAACTGTTAAATAAAAAAATGTCAGAAAATTTGTAATGTTTCCGTCAATACTTCGGGATTAATCCGAATTATTTTTAGTTAAATTTGCAAGATATTTGGTTGGTCATATAAATCTGTTTACCCTATTTCAATCATGCCTGTTAAATTGACGTGAACTTGTACTTGTTTCACATGTATGGTTTACAAAATTGAAAAACAAAAACAGAGAAGAAATGAAAAAATTTAATGTCCTGTTTGATCTGGAGTGCAGATTCTCAACGAATAATGAATTAACTTTCATCAGATTTGATCCGATGTGATGTTTCTCTGTAGTAGGAGTTGTTTGATATCATTTGATTTAAATTGCGTGTTTTTCTTTGCAGGGTAAGACATTCTTCAAATCTTTGGTGGAGCAGAAAATCATCAGTGCGGACGTGATGAGCAGTGAGCAGTCCTCGTCCTGTACTCCTGTCATCCTCTATGCGGAAGACCAGGACATCAACCAGGTGAGCCTTGGCATACTCCTCGGTATACAGGCCACATAGGTGTTGTATCATTTCTAGTGCAAGACAGAGGACTATTAAGATGTCCAATACAAAATTTCGATAATTTTGAGGTTTTCTAGTGTCCGTCGCTATCCGATCTTAAAGGTTTGATTTAATCACACATCATTACTTCCGCATCATGGCGTTCATATTTTCTGTCAATTTATTGTAAGCAAATTTGGTTCAGGCATGAGGTGTCATGAAACTTGTTTGGGAAAGTTTTGATTTGCTCTTAAATTGAAATTATTGTACAGACCAAGAATTGTGCAGTAATGAACTTTATCCTTCGACCTTCATAGTGTAGACAAACTACTAGACATGTTTGGTATTCGTAGTTTCAGTCATCCTTCTCCTTATATCCGTGTCCTCCTCGGCTCCTCCAGTCCTATTTATAAAGCCTAGTAAGTGCATAAATATAGGAAGTGAAGCCCCAGTTATCCTTCCATCCATCCATGGTGTTTAATTGATCGATTGAATTAACAGATGATGCTGGACAAGGGGCATGCTGAGATGCGGTCGTCCACTAAACCATCATCAGGAGGAGCCCCTGGGAGTTACAAGGGCAAACAGCAGAACAACGAGAACCAGAATCGCCAGTCACAGCCCAAGACCAAATTGACTACGCGACCTCACCAGACCCACCAGCCGCACGTCCCCAAGCTCATGCAGGGCTCAGGGGCAAGTGGCGGCTGGGATGGCCCTTTGTAAGTCTCTTCAATATACAGAATTTATCTTTGTAATGATAATATATCATGTACTTATCGCAGGGGGATTTATTCGCAAAGGACCACCACACCCTGTATTTTTTTCAGGGGCCAGTGCATTCTTATTAGCTCTCTTGCTTTTAACGGTGTATCACATTTTGCCTAATAATGGTCACAATTTGGTGACGCAGTTTTAAAATTGTAAAATGGCAATGGATATTGGAAGACCCTTGGAAGAAACTGCTGTGGAGAGGTAGTTCAGATCATTGTAAAATGCAGGTGTATTACTTGGTCTACTTGGTCATGAAAATTGTATGTGGGAGGCTCAACAGATGCATTTAGATAATTCTTGTTCCACTGTCCTTTGTGTGTAACGACCTCTTTTGTTTCTCAGAACACAGAGTCCCCCAATGTGGTTGGCAACAAAAGGAGCTAATGACGGGACTGGGGATGGCCCGTCCAATGCGGATGTGGACGGTTTGAAGACAGAATTGACTCGGGCAAGAGGTCGTCTCTCGGAAGCCAACGCCAATGCAGAGAAACAGCGCATCCGGTATCAGCAACAGATCGACCGACTTACGAGGGAGAATAACCAAATGCTGGAGGAGAAGAACTCGGCCGCCATACAGCTGTCCAAGACAAAGGGCAAACTCAAGGTGGGCCAACATCCTGTTCTATTTCTGAACGAACCCTCATTTTTCAACTTGGATGCTTTTACTTGGTTTTGTTTGCTTGTGTTTGCCGTTTTCTCACTTGCGCTGTTTTTCATTTGCAGGCTGCAGAAACTAAAGTTAGTCAGCTGTCGCATGATGACTTCAACTCAAAGGTTAGGAAATATAAATATAACTCAATGATCTCACCGATGTCAATGTGATTTCTCTTTTAATTGAACGATCATCTCAAACTTCAAATTTTGTTGTTATTTATAGTTGGAGAGATTGCTGAAAGACATCACCCGTGTACGAGCCCTGAGGTATGTGATGAATTTGTTATAAATTAGAAATATCAGATCAGTCTAATTTTGTGTGGTATGCAAGCGAGTACTTGTAACTTTTAACAGTTGCCTAAATGGTAAATGCTGAATAACTGTGCATGACTTACAAACTTTTAAAGGGGAGATTTTAAATGACAATGACAATGACAAATATTTATTTATAGTCGGACTCAATACATAGGTAACATTAGCTTGTGAGCTATTGGTGTTGGTGGGTGGTGAATAATTAGCAAATTTACTGGCTGTCCATATGATAAACATGTACACAATTCTGAAAACTTTCTGCATCTATGATGCAAGAGAATACTTAAAGCTTTCTCTTAGCCCCGTCTTCTTTGGATAATGCTAATTATGTGGGTTTTGTCACAGGGGTCGATTTCCGACCAAGGACAGCCAGAATGACCTTGTGGAGAATGGACTAGTGCTTCTGATGCAGGACGACCCCCTGAAGGGCAGCAACATCATGACGTTCGTGGCAGATGTGCAGACGTCATGCGCCTCATTTGATGTCATCCAGAAGAGGATCAGGCATGCCAAGTCTGTGGTGAGTGAAATGACATAGAGGTCAAGTCTGCATCAAGTATCTACAATGCATTGCATGACAAATAAGTGCAGGGGTCAAAAATTTACGACAGTATATTGAGATCATTCCTCCCTTTAGCTGGCGTTTTAGTACCTGCTTTTTGAGTTTCCTATAATTTAGCCCTATCGTAAAAATAGAAGAATTAGTGGCGTGATTCTAAATCACCTGTAGTCCAGGGGATTCTCCTGAGATGACATGACTGACGGGCAATTGTACGTAGCCTTTATTTGAGAGGATGCACTAAATACTACTATCAATTGAGAGCTGCTAACATGGGGTTGACCTCATTGATTTAGAGTAATATGTTGCCACTCGTTTTCAGGAGGAGATATCGGACATCATAGAGGCCAGGAACGAGGCCAGATGTGAGCTGCACAAAAAAGTGGAGGAGTTCTTGGAGGCTGTGGAGAAATTCCCCATTGACAGCTCAGCTTCCCATTTCAAGGTGAGGTCCCATTCTTGACTGGAATTTCAAAATTTGCATTGAGTTTGGAATTCTCTTTAAAACCCTTACCGGACTAGTGTTTCCAATGAGAGCGAGAGTTCTCGAGAAGTCTCGAGATCAGCAATGACTAAGCAATTTCTCGAGAAACGAGAAATTTCTCGAGAAAAGCAGCTATTGATATGCATCTTGATTAATGATAAATGATCATTTGTTTTGGCATGCTGATAATAGGTTTTATATTGATAACAGTTACCAAGAACTGGGCAATTGTTGCTGTCATCAGGTTCTGCCTGATTGAGTTTTATCATAAATCTATAACAAATTAACAAGTAATTAAGTCTTGTTTGTTTTTTAACCGGCCTAACAGCGGAGGCCGGTTAATACAGGAGCTGTAAATGGATCAGGTGAAACCATAAACAGTAGGCATAAACTGCAACCACAAACCAGATGTAAACCACATTTGGCAATGACAGACAAGGTTTTTCCCCATTGTGACCTTAATATTTCACTTACAGTTATGAAATTTGGTACAGGTGTGGGACTCTGGGTATGGATTGGGAACATGTCGAGAAACCCAAGATGGCTGCCGTTGTGTGGCGGCCATTTTGGCAGCCATCTTTCTTCATTCTTGAACTGCCCATTTAGACCTTAATATTTCACTTACAGTTATGAAATTTGGTACAGGTATGGCCCTCTGGGTATGGATTGGGAACATGTCGAGAAATCCAAGATGGCGGCCATTTTGTGGTGGCCATTTTGGCAGCCATCTTTCTTCATTCTTGAACTGCCCGTTGTGACCTTAATATTTCACTTACGGTTATGAAATTTGGTACAGGTATGGCCCTCTGGGTATGGATTGGGAACATGTCGAGAAATCCAAGATGGCGGCCATTTTGTGGTGGCCATTTTGGCAGCCATCTTTCTTCATTCTTGAACTGCCCGTTGTGACCTTAATGTTTCACTTACAGTTATGAAATTTGGTACAGGTATGGCCCTCTGGGTATGGATTGGGAACATGTCGAGAAATCCAAGATGGCGGCCATTTTGTGGTGGCCATTTTGGCAGCCATCTTTCTTCATTCTTGAACTGTCCATTGTGACCTTAATGTTTCACTTACAGTTATGAAATTTGGTACAGGTATGGCCCTCTGGGTATGGATTGGGAACATGTCGAGAAATCCAAGATGGCGGCCATTTTGTGGTGGCCATTTTGGCAGCCATCTTTCTTCATTCTTGAACTGCCCATTGTGACCTTAATGTTTCACTTACAGTTATGAAATTTGGTACAGGTATGGGCCTCTGGGTATGGATTGGGAAAATGTCGAGAAATCCAAGATGGCGGCCATTTTGTGGTGGCCATTTTGGCAGCCATCTTTCTTCATTCTTTAACTGCCCATTGTGACCTTAATATTTCACTTACAGTTATGAAATCTGGAACAGGTATGGGACTCTGGGCATGGATTGGGAACATGTCGAGAAATCCAAGATGGCGGCCATTTTGTGGTGACCATTTTGGCAGCCATCTTTCTTCATTCTTGAACTGCCCATTGTGACCTTAATATTTCACCTACAGTTATGAAATTTGGTACAGGTATGGGCCTCTGGGCATGGATTGGGAACATGTTGAGAAATCCAAGATGGCTGCCATTTTGTGGCGGCCATTTTGACAGCAATCTTTCTTCATTCTTGAACTGCCCATTGTGACCTTAATATTTCACTTGCAGTTATGAAATTTGGTACAGGTATAGTACTCTGGGTATGGATTGGGAACATGTCGATAAATCCAAGATGGCGGCCATTTTGTGGTGACCATTTTGGCAGCCATCTTTATTCATTCTTGAACTGCCCATTGTGACCTTAATATTTCACCTACAGTTATGAAATTTGGTACAGGTATGGGCCTCTGGGTATGGATTGGGAACATATTGAGAAATCCAAGATGGCGGCCATTTTGTGGTGGCCATTTTGGCAGCCATCTTTCTTCTTTCTTGAACTGCCCATTATTCCATTGTGACCTTGATATTTCACTTACAGTTATGAAGTTTGGTACAGGTATGGGCCTCTGGGTATGGATTCGGAACAAGTTGAGAAATCCAAGATGGCGGCCATGTTGTGGTGGCCATTTTGGCAGCCATCTTTCTTCATTCGTGAACTGCCCATTGTGACCTTAATATTTCACTTACAGTTATGAAATTTGGTACAGGTATTGGCCTGTGGGTATGGATGAGGAACATGTTGAGAAATCGAGGATGGCGGCCATTTTGGCAGCCATCTTTCCTTTTTTTAGAAATCTGTTCAAACTGCACTGATTCTATAATAATAGTCTAGCATCTTCCAATCAACTATTTCTCCTATCTTCCAATATCAGTTGCTCAGTGGTTTAAGCAATGGCATCTTCAATTTCATTGCGTTAGGTCGGTTTTGAATCCGCGGATTCTTGTTAAGATATCAGTTTGACCTGGTGTTCTTAAAATTTCACGCCTGACAGACACTGTCTGCAAAACTTAATTAAGGATCAAATCTATTGAGATCAGTTATTGCCACTGCCACAGCAACTGCAACATGGCAACGAACAAAACAAAGGTTTCATCCCCAGCATGGCAATATTTTACACGAATTGATGGCAGTTCTGCAAAATGTAACTTCTGCTACAAGGTCATCAGTGCCCCTGGAGGGAGCACCACAGGGATGCTGAGGCATCTTCACGTCCACGAAGTTGATGTAAAGCCTAAGGATACTACCCCTGTCAAGAAATCCAAAGAGTGTCTTGAAGTGATTGTCAGTAAGCTCTCAGCCGTTGATGGGATGACTATCCATACAATCGCCACCAGTGAGTACTTACGAAGTTCCATGATGAGAGATGGCTTCATATTACCTCAAAGTGCGACTACCATAATGGCCATGATAAGTCGACATGCTTCTGAAGTAAGAAAGATCATGTCGGAAGAGTTCGAAAAAAGGATTGCAGCTGGAGAAAGATTTGCACTCACCCTAGATGAATGGACCAGCGTATCTAACAAGAGATTCCTAAATATTAATGTGCATGGTAACAACAGAGCATTCTGGAATCTTGGCCAAAGGAGAATCACAGGCAAATTCACTGCTGAGGCGATGGTCGAAGCAGTACGACAACATTTGTCAGAGTTTTCCTTGTCTCCCGACACATGCACAGTTTGTACTACAGATGGTGCTGCTGTAATGTTGAAATTTGGCAAGCTCATGCCAACAATTCATGTCACCTGCTACGCTCATGGCATCCACCTGGCTGTGTGTGACCTCCTCTACAAGAATTTGCAAGTCCAAGACGAGACTGAAGATGATGCCGCAGCAGGAGAAAAAAGTGAAGATGATGATGATACAGATGATGCCTCTGCTGATATCACCATTATGCAGCGTGATGACCAGCAGTTGAAAGCCAACTACGCTGCTCTGATTAACAATGTTAGAACTGACTGCAAGAAGTTCAGGCATGGCAGGGCTGAAGAAATCCTGCACGGATACGTCCAGTCAGAACTTAACAAAGTACTGAAAGTTAAAATTGATGTAAAAGTGCGATGGAACAGTATCGAGGCAATGCTCAGTCGGTACATTGAGCTTCGACCAAGTATCTTGAAGGCCTTCGTTGACCTGCAAGGGGAATCAACTGTCAATGAAGATGACTTCAAGAAAGTCAAAGAAATTGCCAGTGCGCTGCACATTGTTACAGTGGCCAACCAAGCACTATGCAGCCGTAAAACTACTTTCATTGCTGCGGATGGCATCCTCAAGTTCCTGCTTAGCCAACTCCAAAGAGAGAACACCAGGACTTCCCGGCAACTCTACAGTCATTTGGAGAGGAGGCTGGAGGAACGCAGAGACAAAAGCTTCATGTCCCTCTTGTTGTATCTCCATGATGCTGATCACAGTTATTCCATCATTGAAAACAAAATGTTCGACCTAACTCCGAAACCTGCCAGAGTGCGTCTTGCCCAATCTGAATACCGGCGTTTAAATGGTATCACCCAACCTGAGCCTGATGAGGATGACGAGGTTTCAGAGGAGGAGTCAAGTTCTGATCCCGACGAGCATGAGACGACACTCGAGGATGAATTAAATAAATTCATCACAACTGCTGTTAAACCGTCCACGGCTGAATGCCACAATGCCGTGAGCATGAAGACGCAGTTCAAGCTGCTGGAGGGGACAAAGAACAGGACGCAAACTCTGGAATTTCTGTACCAAGCATTACTCAATGCCTGTCCAACTTCAGTAGAGTCAGAGAGAGCGTTCTCCAGTGCTGGAAGATTTGGAACAAAGATAAGGTCTCGTCTCAGTGACCGTTCTCTCAGTGACCTGCTACTTTTGAGAAAATTCTACGCAGCTGATAATAACAATTGAGACATTTGATAGTTGATACTGTTTTGCAATTTAGAATGATATAAGTAAACTTCAAAATATGTAAAATCCATCTATTTTGAATTGGTCATACAAATTGCTTTTGTTAAGTTTGCAATTGTATGTAGTGGTATAGTTTCAATAAAACATTGTGTACCTGTTATAGCGTTATATGCTTTATATTAATGATTTTCTATTCTGAAATCAACTGGGTAACGAAATCTGCTTAACAGAGCATTACTGCAGAAGCATGTGATTTTCATCAAATTCAGGGCCAGAGGCTTCTTATTCAGTTCACAGATTTCATAAATTTCTCAAATTTTGATGAAATCTTATTTGCAGAACCCCGTGATTCTCATAAAAGTGAATACTGGTGAATGCTAGTTTGTGTATAAATTTTGAGTTCCAAATAGTTTCAAATACAGCTAGTATTTGTATGACTTCATGTTCTTTCACTTTCTCCTTAGTTTTTTGTTTTATTAATATTTTACATCTATAAATGGAAAAGCATGGCCACTTCTACAGAGAGTGTACACAGCCAATGCTGCAAAGAATTTTAGTGACCTAAATATGCTTATTATCTATAAATATGTCATTATAGAAGCCCTGACGTGGATGTCCTAGAAAAACCTGGATGTCCTAGATTTCTCGAGAAATTCTCGATTCTCGTGCACTAGACCATGACATTCTCGAGAGGTGTCGAGCGAGACTCATTGGAAACACTATACCGGACTGAGCAGTCCCAAAAGACAATCATGTGCTTGTGACATCATAGCAGCCTTCAGGGACATAAATGGCCATAAATGGTCCAACAGGCAGTAAGCTGGGGATGCATATAAATGTCCCTTCCGTCCAGTAAGGGTTAATGATACAAGATCTTAAGTCATTTGAAAATGAGTGGATGTTGTAAACATCATAGAGTAAGTTATCCTCTTTAATATTCCACACCTTACGTCACTTGAAAATGCTGTATGTTTCAAACTTCCGTATTTTATTAGCAAAAGTGCAAAAGCCTGAAGATTGTTGATAATATTATTTTGTTGATATTGTTAACTTTATAATGATTTATTTTCTAAATTGTGTGTGTTTTCGTCCACAGAACATGGTGGAGTGCTTGGGAGAGACGTATGAACCTTACATGAGGGGTCCGTTCGATCCCAATTGTATGCTGACCCTGGAGGAGATAGAGTTCAAGTGGTCCAAATGGAAGGTATGCATTGCGATGATATTATTTGTATATTGTGCGAATTGCAAATGAGTTGGTTTTGTCTCTATTCCAGTGTTGCTATATCATAATTCATATGGTTCCATTTGGAAACTTATCATAAATTGGTGTGGTGTCGCCTACAGTGAATATATTTATGAACTCTGCAATAGTCTGTATAGATTTTTCGGTAAATGCTGCAGTAGATGCGCTCTCCCTGAGGCTCATGACATTACCTAATGAAACTCCCTGTTATCTATACCTAATGTTGCATTATATCTTTCTTGGTATGTTTCTGTAATTTTAAGTGACTGTTTCATTTTACTAGGCTGAGAATCCCGGGGTTAGACCTTTTCTAGATGTTCCAAATGAAGTTTGTTTTTTGAAATTGATGAATTCATTGCAATTTTAAATGCTACAAATTCTTATTCTTAACATATTTTTGTCTTGCATTTTTCTACTTTTTGCGTTTCTTTGTTTTAACTTTGAATTGGTATTTCTCGGATGGCTAAATCATTAGTGTGTTAAGAAATAATAACATACAGGTGAATAAGTTGATTGTGGGGGTTACATAATAAGGTACAAACTAACCGGAGAGTCGGAGACTGGGAGGACAATCTATGGAAACAGGTCACTCCACCTCGGCCACCTAGTGGTTGGAGGTAGAACTAGTTTTCATTTCATTGGAATAACACAATTCTTTGCCTCTGTTGTAACTTTAAACAAATCAATTACGTGATTGAAGAATCAAATTGTCATTTTTAATGTTTCATAATTTTGTGTGCTGCTAACATGTGAATTAAGATAAAGGTTTTATATAAACATGTTTGAACCTCAAATTTCACTGATTCAAAGCCAAGTTTTCCTGGATTCAGGGATCAAATTAGTTGGAAAAGACGTAATTTAATAGAAGACAAGGTACATACACAGATTGCATTGTATGAAAAATTTATATGTTTTAGATGAATAGTTTACCGCACCTTACTGTGCTAGTGTTTGGCATTCAACTTGCATATAACAGCACCGATAAATGCCTTTGAGAGTTTTTCACACCATTGAATGGCCAATTCAATTTTCAGAGAGACAATTCAGCCGAGATCCAAGAGGTGAGAACGGCTGTAAACACAATCCACAACAAAGTGGACAGCCTCCTCACTCAGCTCCAAGCGCAGCTGCGATTCAACCCGGACAATGCTTCGGAGGTCAACAGCTCCTGCCTCCATCTGCCCAGGTGCATCACCAGTCTGCAGGAGGCCATCAACAGGGAGATATCCATCACTGATCTGGTGAGTTTCCTCCCCGCCCCCTCCCTTATACATCAGTGGCAATCGTGTAGTGACCAAGGCAGCAGCTGGACTACTGTGGACTACTGGAGCCAACTCATTCATTGCCAATTGATACTCTTTGAACTTAGAGCTCTCCAATGTGACTAATGTATATGCTTTGCCTCAAATTGTTGTTATCATGGACCCTGACTGTCTTTTGACTGTCTAACGGCTGGGTGTTTGAGATAGAATACTCTCCGAAATCCCTGCATGCAAATGGAATTACAAGTACTGTATACTTTAGTAGTGTAGTACAGTAGATACATGTAATTATTTGCTATCATAATTGAAGTAGTTATTATACCAAGTATAATTAGCCTGGCTCGCCAGGCTAATTCAGGAGTAATGGTCTGAAAATATTGTCTGTCAACTCTACTGTTCAATAACTATAGGTTCAATATATCTGTTTTTGTGTTTTATTGGTTTGTTAGGGTAGCTAGATGTATGGTAATTACTTTTTTTTTTCAATTTCAAGAATTTTTTTTTTCCCCAAATTTTTTTTTCCAAGATTTGAAAAAAAAAAAAAAAAAAAAACTTTTTTTTTTTCAAAAAGAGGAAATCGGGCAACTTCTGTTTTTCAAATTTAAACATTTTTTGTTCCAAGATTTAAAATTTTTTTTCCTAACTTGAAAAACAAGAAAAAAATTGTTTTCCTAGATTAAAAAAAAACGATTTTTTTTGTTCCAAATTTTTTTCAATTTCGCCAATTTTTTCAAAGGAGGAAATTGGGCGACTTCAAGATTTGGACACCCAGAGAATCTACCCTAGACGAATCCAGTCATTGCCGGCATATTATCATAAATTTACGTCACGAGCGTCATAGCCAATTAGCGCCTAGGATGTATCTCCACTTCAAAAGTTTACCGGCAATTTGCGAAGCAACTATTAGCTCCTCAGAGACGTATGACCTATCATTTTAAAGGCCTCAAAGAAATCTATCTACCCATATAGGAATCACACATGTAACACTTACGAAGTGTGCGAAACAGCGAAATCGCCCTCATTTGCATAACCTTTGTGAAGGCCTCTTCATTGGCCATCTTTGTGGGCGTGTCTGATCTATTCACTGAAGGCTCTGCTGAAGAGGATTTGGAAAAATCGTACACATTCTTTTCGTGATTATTACAATAACAACACTTCACTTGCCGCAATTCAGAACCACCTTTCTCTGCCATTTCCAAATCATAAAGTAGACTTAACTATTTCACCAGCATTGCTACAGTTGCCTCTAAATAGCCCACACTGGTGCTGATGGGGCGTAAAACACAAACTCACTCACTCACTCACCAGCATTGCTACATATTTCGCCGTCATCACTGCCACTTGAGCCAGGCTTTGAATCCGCGGATTCTTGTATATTATGCTCAGTCCTGTACCCTCCAAACAAGCAGGATGTAACTGATATTATTATTTTGTGATTGTCTTGTGTGTTGCAGGAGGACAAGCAAGATGTGAATTTGGAAATCCGCGCAATCGTCCGTTCGTTAGTGCAATTGTGCACAGAGAGACGCAATGCGTTGGACGTCCTCAAAAGTTACAAGGAAGAATATGAAGCTTTGAAACAGAAGCTAGGACCATGGCTGAAAAACAGGCCGGACTTACTAGAAGTGCAATCAATGAGGAAGAATATCCGATCCTGCAACTCCAAACTGCGACACAAACTGGCCGACAAACTTGACCTGGAGGAGGTAGGTGAACTTGTTCTTAATTAAAGATTCCATCGTTGTTTAGGAATATTCTGGGACAATTTTACTCTTGAAAAAGTTCGTGGAGGGTTGCGACCATTCAGTGTATTTCTGGTCTAGGGAATGCAATTCAGCAAAGGCTTTGGCTCAGGTGTGACAAACAAACATTGCAAATTCCTTGGAGAATAACCTGATTATACTATGAGACAAACATTTAAACATGTAAATATTCAAGAATGAGTGCAGAAACCCAGTTGGATGTCGGTCGGGTGATACGTTATAGTGGCAGCCCCTTGTATCAGTGTCCTTGGTAGGCAAGAAAAGATCCCTCACATGGGGTAAATGTGTTGGGGAATCCCACTTGTTCTCCAATCTCATCAATCTATCCATGTGACCTCTCCAACGTGGGCTTCGGGGGCTGCACTTTCCATATCTTATCTGTCTCATCCTTATTTATAGCATTTTAATTCGCAAATGTGTTCCACTAAATAAAGCTATTATAGGCCTATATTATTTATTGTTGTGTAATTTCCCTATTTATCAGGCTGATGATTCCACCAGTGAAGAACTCCAGGAGGTGAAAGAAAGCATCACCAAGTTGCGGAATGAGTTACAAGAGGCGCTCTCCAAGCAGGACTCTCTCATCGTTAGTGTCTTTTTAATTATTTTTCAAAATTATCTTGGGAAATATTTTCTATCTTCATGAGTATGGTCAGTGCCGTTACTATTGAAAAATTAAAATTAATTGAGTGCATTACGAAAGGTTGCTTATATAGTGTTTATGATTCTATGTTTTGTAAGGCTTTGTTTATGCTCAGGTTGTCTGCATTACTATTGTCGTTTGTCTGTTGCAGTCAAATATTCAGGAAGTCATTCTCGACCAATTCCCCGAACTGGTGCTGGAATACGCTGATCTGGGAATCCAAACATCAGCGGTAAGTGAACTCCCATTTGTAGTTTTAGTTTTAAATAAATAGGTCTGTCACAATTGACCAATTAGTCTCCAATGTCTAGGTTTTAGCTAGGATATGATTCCAATTTGAGCAATCAAGTAAACTGTTACTACAGTTTTCTCTACTTTCAAGTCATCGCATGACGGTCATCTTCCATGCGTCAATAGTGAATTGCAATTCCCACTGTGTCCGTGTAACTGTTCTTGCGTTAGTCTCTTAAACAACCAAACCTGTATCAATTGCTTGTGTCATCACTGTTACGTTCTAGTTCCAATGCACTCAGCCAGATTTCATGTTCTTTTGAAGTTGTTTGAGTAAGTGTTGTATGCTTGGCAGGAATACTCAGGGTTGGTCAAAGAAGGGCGGTCGTTGGACCATTTTGATCTGGAGCAGCAAAGTAAAGGAGTTTACAAGTCAACGTTTTGTGGGAAGCCCATCATTCTCAAGGTGAGTCGAACTGGGTAGAGTTTGGAAATTCTTTTCAGAAGAAAATCTGACAGAAACAGGTCAAGAAAGTGATTTGTGTAAATTTGATTCATTTGATCAATGTGCATTGCTCTCTGAGTTAGCAGGGAAAGAATTTTCGAACGAGAGATCCTGTTCTGACCTGAAGGTTTATGTTCCCGAAGGGACATAATATTTGCAAACCTATTTTGCGAAATAATTGCAGTGAGCATAAAGTGGATGCAGGGAATTTGGGAATTTTGGGTTGTGATTCTTTGGAAAGGGCGGGAAAACACTATTACCACTGAAATCCTGGAAAAACCAGGAATTAAGAGTTCTCTGGACAAAATTTAAGCAAAGCTTGGTCATTTATTCACATCGTTGTCAATTTCTGGGCGATATTGTGGGCTGCAAAATTTTGTCCAATAATTTGCAGATTTCTATGATTTTCTAGACCGCGAAATTGTGTTGAAATATGGCTGATTTTGACGATTTTGACCATGAGGTTCGGGAACTTAGAAGAATTTGGAAATAATTCTTTGAATTTGAAATAAGCAAAGGAGTAGGAACCAGGCCCTTGTCCATGATGGAATCTGTAACAGTTGTTGTAAATACTTGAAAGCACAATGTGTGGAATTAAGAGCAACTTAGTATACTCTTTTGGGTTCTGAAGTGTGCTTGCCTTTCTAGTTTCATGATGTCAGTTCATATTTTAATGATGGGGGAAATGTTACGTTACAACTATACAACATTATTGCAGGAGTACCTGGTGGACGACAGTGTCGGTGTTAGCAAGCAAGAATTCTTAGAGAGGGTGCAAGCGTATCACCGGGCCCAGAGTCCGTATGTGATGAATCTTGAAGCCGTCTTCTTCACTAAGGTAAAGATCCATGGAATTTTCCTGTTTCTGAATGGGATAAGTTGCTTCTGTGGATTATAATGAGGTCAAATGAAACATTTGTCATGCTATGATTCTCTTATATAATGTACATGAAGAATAAACACTTATTTTCTGTTACTTCTTTGACAGAATGAAAGACAGGTGATTATTCAAGTTCCGTGCTACGAGAGCACTTTAGCCAAGAAGGTGGAGGAAGGGGAACTTCCTTTTGAGGTCAGTGTCACAAGTGTCGCAAGATTGAAAATGTTACGTTTGAGAGCCATTTCAGCCATTAAATAAAAAATTTTTATTGATCATTCAATTGCGGTACATACAGCGGTACATAATTTAGCAGGTATAAAGCCTCTAGAGGCTTGTTTACATTCCTGCAAAGAAGAAAACTTTGTCATCTGGATTTGCAGCTGAAATATTTACATATCTTGATTGCAGGTTGTGCAGAAGTTGCTGCGGAGTGTGACAGAGGGGGTTGCCGCTCTCCACAAACAAGGAATCATACATGGAGCAGTTAATGCTACCAACATCTTCATGGCTGAGGAGGACCGTCCTGTGATTAACTGCATCGATTTCACCAAATCTCCAGTAAGGATTTTTAATGGAGGTGTGAACACACCTCCATTTATACAGTTGAGAGAATGGAAGTTTTGGCGGAAATTCAAAATTTGAGCATTTTCAGAATGTCTTTTGACCATAACTTGGCCATTTTGTTTGGAATTGTTTTGGGTCAAGCGAGCTATCTAACTTGATTATAGAGCTTGCTTCTGGTATTGGAATGAGGAGCAGGCATGTTGTAATTTGGATGTGACTTTAGCTAGAACGCATATATAATGTGTGTCCTGTTTGTGTATTGGGCAGTAATGCCAGAACTATGGCTTGTATGTTTTATATTTTTGGCACATTATTGTATCTCTTATCCTAGTTATGCCTTTTTGGGGTCCAGTCCACATGACATTATTTCTTTTCTCAAAATTATTGAAAAATGTGAAAAAATATTTTTTCTTTTTTTCTGGAACTAAACTCAAAAGCTGCTGTGCTTATGTCTTTGAAATTTCAATATATAGTATGTATTAAATACCCGAGATGTGCCTTTTGATGGTCTAAATGTTCTGAGAAACAGGGACTGATGAAAATTCACCAAAAATGTGAAAAAAAAAAAAAAATTTTTTACTATGTGATTCAGTCAATCTTGCAGTTACATCTATGAAATTTTCTTGTTAGCTTTCTTTTAACATCTCTAGTTTTTCTGACATTTCTGTGTGAAATGCCAAAATAATAATGGTTAAGTTGTTAGAATTAAAATATATCATAGTTAAACATACTATGAAGGAATAATCAAGGCTGTTGCATGAGTTATTGCAAATTTAAGATTTAAAATGCAAAAAAAAAGGTTAAAAATGTCTTATTTCCTCCCCATTTTCATTTATGCTTAATACCAGGCTTTGGAATATTTAGCAAAATAAACATGACAGTGTATCACATCAGAATCATGCTGATTTTGAGCAATATTAATTTTCTTGTTCAAATCACAGGTTAATATTGGAAAAATTAAATGAATATCATGGATTTTCAGATAATCGTACATCAGTGGCCTGGTGTATCAAATTTTCCACAAACATGTCTGAATTTTACTCTTTTATACCACTCTTCATCAAATTTTATCAACTGGAAATATACAAGTGACTCTACAAGTTAGCTGGTTGTGGTAATATATGTCGATTGACAAGTGTATAGAGCAGCATATTATTGAGTAAGATCTTTATTGACATGATAGTGGGGGAACTAAGCAGGTCTTAGCAATGTAGGTAGTTACTTTCATGCAAAGACTAAAGAATTATTGGCTGAGTGCAAAAAACTAGTAGATGATTGTCCTTCGCCTGCATTTCTCTAATTTCTCTAATTACCCTACAGGCCAACCTACTTGGCTCTGATTGGTCCAGAAATTGTCTATTCTTAACAAATTCCGCCACCTCCATTTTGAACCCCTGGGTTCTTGTAATTTCTGTTCTCTGCCGGTCCGAATTAAATACCTGGGTCAGGTGACCTCAGAAGGGCAAAAATGTGATTGTCACTTGAATGGGATGTTATGAATGATAATCTAACTTTAAAATGGCTATTTAGTGATATGTTATTCTGATATTGTGATGCAATCTATAATTTGTGTTATCCTGGAAAACTCAGACAGAGAATCGAATAATATGTGGCATATATATATCATCTTTCCTTCTTATTTCCTTTATTCCTTCCGTCTTCTTTCCTTTGCTCCTTCTTTCCTACCTAATACTTCCTTCTTTCCTTTGCTATTCCTTCTTCTTTGTCCCTTCATTCCTTCTTTTCCTTCTTTCCTCCTTCGAGCCCTCTTTTTTGTTCCCGTTTATTCCCTCTTTTTGATCTTCTTAATTCCTTCTATTCCTTCTAAAATGTTTGAATGGTTATTCTTTCAGGAGCAACGAATTGTGTCGTCAAATACTGATTTTGCCCCTCCTGAAATTCTGCAAGGATTGCCCGCATCGCTGAAGGCTGATGTCTTCAGTTTAGGTGTTCTTACATTTTGGGTAGGTTGCTCCGAAATAGAAAAGAGAAAGTTTTAGCAGATCTGTAACTTTGCTTTTGCCTCTGTTTTTGTCAATCAATTGAAATGACTGAAATATTTTCGAATTGTGTATTATAAAAGGAGATCACCATTCTTTATGTTATGATAGAAATTCCAAAATGCCTCGGTTGGTAAAATGCCTTTATTCCAATAGTACCTTTTAAAAGAATTGTAAATTTTGTATGAAAATCTTTTAACTCAGGGCCTTCTAACATTGTCATTTTGGAAGTATTGTTGTGCAGCAAAAGCGTGCTAAGTTTGACTTAATAATTTTCAGTTAAATTTCCCTGGTGCGGCTCCTGTAGAAGAATGGCCGATTGAAGCTCGGGTATGTTATTGCAATTGAAGATTTCTCTTTCCTTATTTGAAGTGAATGAAGATGTCAAGTGGAGATTCCAAACGATGTCGGAGAAAAATATATTGATGAAAGTGTTGTTTGTTTTGGAATGAATGACATATATTTTTAGGCTTCCTTTTTACAGTGGATGATTATGCTACATGATATTTATCTGTTTAACCAGTAACCTTATTCTTTAAACAGGACACTTTGCTACAACAGTTTGTTGTCCAGGCAAAGGCAAAGAAGCCGTCAGAGAGACCAAGTGCTGAAGAACTGCTCACTTTTGCGTTCTTCAGAGTCCGGATGGTGGTCTCCAACGACATTCTCCAGCTCAGGTTGGTGGCTCCCTCTTGTGACTTGTAGAGAGAGTCTGTTGTGGACAGCCATCAGATCTACAAGGCTGTCCTGTAAATTGGACCAGTTACCATAACTCTGTCTCTTCAACTCCTCTTGGAAAATTTAAGTAGTTAGAAGAGCTGTTTGCGGTAATGGACTCTGCTTAATTACTTACCATAGATTACAATAGGCCTATTCTAGACCTAAGGCATCAGTGATCACCGCCGTCATCCTCTAGTGCTGATGTGTCGTAGTGGGAAATTTGTTATCTATCCCAGGTATATTGGTTAATAAATTAAATTTCATATTAAAGATGCATGCATTTAAAAGCTGAAAGGTATAAATCAATGATGATGGAGATTATTCATAAAATTATGTGGTAGATTTGAAGTCTGAAATTGTTTGGCTTGATTTTAGCATCTCTGTAACTTTATGTTCTCAATGCTACTTCCTATGGTGCTATTTTGAGCTGTACAAGCAGCTGCCAGAGCCGGGAGGCAGGCGTTATAACGAGGTGATAGGCTGTGATGCCAGTGTGATGGGTTTATTCAAGAATTTTCAAATTTGTTGCAGAATGAACAACAACAGCTGCACCAAGTCAGAGACGGGAGGAATATTGAAGAACTGTTCTCCGTTGAAAGAAAGCCCTCCTCCCGATGTTATTAACATCGAGCCTTTGAAGACCAGTGTGTCGGAGAGCGCAGATACTTCGATGGAGGTTGAAATTGTTGTAAATAACGGTGATGGCTTGAATGACACAAACTGTTCTGACTTTGGTCAAGATGATCTGACTGTCACTCCAGAGAGTGTGGGGCCTAACGATGATGATAAAAGCAACAAATATGCAAATAAGCTAGCCTCCCAAGTCATGTTCCACACGGAAGGCACTCCCACGTTGCTATGCACCCCCATGGACACGCCCAGCAACACCCCAATCGAGTCAGAAAACAACACCCCGTGCAAAAACAATGCTGCCAGTGATCTTCAGTCGTCGGCCGTCCAGGCCTCTTTAGAAACCCTGCTCACCAAAAAGGTAGGTGTTGACCTGGTCTTCAATAGGATGGAAAATGTATGTTCCAGGCAGTTCTCTTTATCATGGGTCGATGCTGCCTTTATAAAGGAGAGTGAACATTGTGCAAAATGGCCAAAACCAAGATGATGCCCTTTGCTTTGTTAATGCATGAATTTGCTCTAATGATGTTGAACCTGGATTGCATTGGTCTTTGCATCACAAGCAGGAGATATTCTCCAAGCTTTCAACTGGGAAATTACAAGGAATTCCTTCTTTTCAGTGCAACTTATCGGGAAATCCTTGACATTGGCTCAAGTGTAGTATAACGCATTTATAAGAGTGCCCTCCTCAACAGAATGAATGCCAGGATTGGCTAATTCACAGTTGCTCACACATTTTCAGCCAATCCTGGTGTTCATTCAGTTGTGGAGAGCACTCTCCTGTTGCATACTACACTTGAGTTGCTTTGGGGAGCCTGTTTCGGTAAAAAACATGGTCTGACCAGGTGTAGTGGCTTATGAACAGCTATTCCCAATTGTGTTCTAAACAGTGTCTCCGATCAACCAATTAGAACTGCAATGACTTTAATGGTTTTCTTCCAGATAATGAGTATCCGATTAGATGAACAGGTATTTTACCGTGAAGATGGTTTGGCACTGTTCTTGTAATAATATACTATTAACTCAAGATGAGGGTCTTGGGATGATGGTTACCAATTTGTTATACACTTAAGAAATAACAGTTGTTGGCCATTGGTAATTGAAAATAAACTTAACTGGGCACAATGTTCACTTCACAAGAATGGTAACATGTACTAACCCTGAAAAGCACGATTTTGGTGAAATATACAGTGTTTCATGACTGTCACTTATTTGTAAGTCTTTGGTTGTGGAAATTAAATGTGTTTAATGTATTTTTATGGTATATTATTTTTGAGGTAATAAATTGTGAAATAAAAAATTTCTTGTTCAATTTTCAGAATGCTGAAGATGGCTTGGAGGAGGAGGAAGTCGCTGGTAAGTGATTGTGACATTATTTGAGAATAAATTGCTGGAGTTGGATTCATGTGCCATGTATGTATCACAACAAGATTTAGCCTGCTGTACGTGCCATGATATTGAAGACGTAGACAACAATAATATTATTCTTGTGGTATTGTAATATCATTTAAATGACATCATTTCTTCAGGAAGAGATAAAAATTTTGATTTGTGATTGTCGAAAGTATTTGAAGCAAGAGCGAGGCCTAAATGACAGTTTACCCAATTCAGCTGCGAGTAACTCGGTAATATTTGTGACCGGCTCCACCAAAATGAGTTCCAAGTGGGCATTCTATATTCCTCAGAAATGAGCAAAATGTGTCAAAAGGTCACATTTTGCTGATTTTTAGCTGTTGGTACCATGTTTTAGCAAAAGTAATTTGCTTTGATTATTTAAGACCATCTTTACCAAAAACTGATTTTAAATTATCTAAATAGGGCATCCTTCTTGATTTTCTTAGTTCTTTCATTGCAATCGCGGGAATTTCAAATTCCATTTTCTGAGAGTTTGATGTTTCTTATCATCAATGTTTGAGGTGCCATATCTTTGGATTGGATGGAGATATCAAAACATACTAAACATCATTTTAAAGCTCAATTCCAGTAGAATAAAGTCATTTTCATAACTAAATATGATAGGAGGCCGACTTTGAACCCATTTTGGTGGAGCAGGTCACATTTTTAGATATTGCCTGATATACGTGATATGAAAATGACGAAGGCGTATCTCATGGTGACTTCTCCAAATTCTCCCCAGCTTCAATTAATACTAATCATTCAATTTCATGTAATGCTGTTTGTTTATAAGTGTATCCAGTTCTTTTCTTGTTAAAAATAAGATTACGAATGCTTCAATTGCAGGACTGTCAGGACATGATTCTGATGATGCTGACATGCCAGATTTGGAGACGCAGTGAAATTAATGGGACTCTAATTGCGCTTTACTTACCAATGGGATGATCTGCTGTCTTACGCACTTCTTTCCGACCTCTGCATTTATCTCGTTTTAGTTAAAAAGGTCTTATCATTGTGAGATTATGTGTCTACTTACAAAGTTTGTCCCAGTGTTTAAAATGCGGGTGACATTTAGTTTGTTTTAATGCCAAGTTTCTAAAAAAAAAAAAAGTTGTTTTACTTGTAGGAATCTGATATAGTCATAGTAAATTGTTAAACAAATTAGCATGGCTATATAGTGTGTGTTATTGTGTAAAATTATGTAATGTCATGTTAGGTACTGTTACGTTATCCTTGTAAGTGGTTGCGCCTTGTAGCCGAAGATCCTCAAAATGTTAATTATTGTGTTTGGTATATCTACGCATATAATGTACCAGGTAACTTAGAATTATGACAATAGTTGAAATAACAAATTTGTCGGTAAGTGCTCTTATACCTGAAGAGTGAATTGATAGCACTTGAATGATGTTGTGCGCAGGCGACTTTTTTGTGTAAAATTTTGTTTATTCAAGATATTATTCTTTTTAAAAGATGGTTGTGTTGTTTTAGTTGATGTACAAAGCTCACGAAATTTAAGGGAGCAAATAGCAGTTCATTGTGGGTGCTAGTTATGGCTGCTTCAACAAGATCTTTGCATTATACTGGTCAGTCAAAAGAAGATGACCTTGTAATGTATTGATCTGTTTCTGAAATTTAATGACAAAACACACGGTAAACCATAACCCCAACCCTGGGCTTTTCACATGGAGGGAGGAAGATTGGGAGACCCTGTCCTTCTTTCTTTATGTAAGTTTCTGAAAGAAATCTTCCATGTTCATTTTCTTCGGCAATTGATGGATTGTATCTTATTCTCGTTGAAACAGCTAGTCATAACAACCACCAACAAGGAAAATCCAACGTGCACCCTGAAATATTGTTTGCATTATCTGGTAACATGTTTTGGACGATTTAAAAAATATCTCCATTGTTGAAAACAGTAGTTGGTCCTCCATGGTGCAGATGTAGTGAGGCTGCAGACTGATACAATTCAGTTCAAGGGGATTCAACATTTCGAAGTTGCAGAACATTCTGGAAAAGTATTCATTTTTCAACTCCACTCCACATCTTGGTTGCCTGACGGTTAAGGCACTAATAGAGTTATTTTGTTGAGCATCGCAGGTAGATTGTGCCTCGTATGAGCTATATGCTCACAAAGGCTGCAAAATGCTAATAGAGCACGCATAGCACTCAAGGTAGAACTTCTTAGGCTAGTACCAGACAGGCAACGCAGCGTCTTAGACCTTGGATGAAATCTGCTCCTCCTTAAGCCAATTCCTGCATGGGGTCAAGTGCTAATCTGGCCCGTGGTCTTCGACTTAAAAGGTCTCCCTGTAGCATTATTTTGTTGAGCATCGCAGGTAGATTGTGCCTCGTATGAGCTATATGCTTACGAAGGCTGCAAAATGCTTCAGATATCCCATGTTGCAGATGCACTGCAAGGCATATCAAGTACCACATCTTAATTAGGTTGAGATTAAGCTGAGAATCGGCTCGCAGTTCTTGTGTTATAGGATCTGACTAGCCCCTTGATATGAGACCCTGTTCTGGCCAGTTGCGTTAACGCAGAGTTAACCCAGGCTACAACATTTCAGAATTGGTGTTCTATTTCACGTCCTCGCTTACATGCATTTTTGAAGCAGCCAGCACAGTTCTGCTGGGCGCGGACCTGACGGGCAGCATGTCCAGTGACCTAGAAGCCAATTTGATACCCAATTCGATCTGAATTTCGTCAGTCTGCAGCCTCGCTAGCTTGCCTGCTTAAATACAGCAGACTGTGCTCAGGAGTTAACCTTGAGCAAGACCTGTTCTTGGAACTTGAAACTCCATACAAATGCCTGAGCCAAAGGCCAACCTGTTCAACCTGGGCAGTTGGAGTGTGTGCAGATGTCATTGCTCAAGTGAGCTGACCAGAGAGAATAAGATCTGGTGGACAAGCATTGAAGACCTGACTTCCAAAACGGAACAGAGCCACAGCTGCGGTGTGGTCAACCCAATTGGATGAAGCAAATGGAGTGGTAGTATATTTGCCAAAACATGGAGAAAACGAACTTTTTAAGCTTATTCCACTTCAGGCATGTAAAGGACGAATAATTTTCACACGGGCCTAGTTTTTTAAACAACTGTCGACCTGAATACTTTCAATTTCACTTGGTTAACCAAGTTTTCTAATGCACACATTAATATGAAGATTTAAAAACTTCAGAAGTGTTCAATTGGTACCCAATGCCTCCACTTATAACCAAAAACTTGAAAAGCCATGAAAAGCAGAAGAATTGCCCCCGGCCATGAGAAAGAAGTTTCCATTGGCATTCATTAAATTAGCTTTTTATTATCACAAGGTATAGACATACAGACGAACAATCAACTGTACATGGCATTCATTCAATTCACACAATCACATTCATTCAACAACCAATTTATATATTTACAAATGTTACAATAATTAACTTTGCAGTCCTTGTACTACAAATGACTGAAGTAATATATCACGTAACGTTCATAATAAATTCTTAAAACCAAATTATGTTAAATTTTATACAAGACGTAAAATTGCATACTTTTAGTTGGATGTTTGCATTTGTAGACACATTTTCAATAAATTTAAAAGGAAATGTTAAGATTTTGTAAGTTCTAAACAAACTACACACATATTTTGCCCAGCAAAACTCCTTCAACGATAAAATAACACAATTACTATGGCAAACTTCATGATCGAATGACTCCATATCATTACTGCTCTTAAGTTTTATCACGATTGACGGGATTCAGACTAAGAAATTGTCAAAATTCTCGATGTTAGTTAACTTAATCTCAGACCATGCAAAACTGGGATCCAGATTCCTCAAGTCCAGATTAATTATACAAATCTTGAGGACAATATTGCTGTTCATAACTAATTGAGGGAGCACCCATTCACGACACACGTACAACACACAAACATGGACGAGCATAAAAATACCACCCCGCAATAAACTGCAATTTATAACGGGCTGACATAACAAGCATCTTAACCAACCAGCGTAACATTGTTAAACATGTGGCAGAAATACAATCAACTCCTGTTCTTTTATTACATCTTTTAATCAACACTAGTAAAATACTGGTGTTCAAAGGCAACACATCTCTTAATAGCAATGGTCTAATAATAATCAAGTCAGAATATGTACAACTGCCATATCCTGGGGTCACGCACTCTAATTCTTGTTGATATGTCTAATAAATCAATCTGTAGGAATGAGATAAAAACTAAGCCTTCCTAACGCAATTAGCCCCTCAGCCCAAATCAACTCTTGAACGAGAAATTAGCCACATTGGATTCACTTTCAGATGCATTCACAGAACTCTCCATGTTCACCAAATCAGATAATTCCAATAATCAAATTACAACAAAGTTAATGACTGAATATATTAAATTTTGATTTACAAACGAACTGCTAGATTGGATTGATGGGCTGTTAAGCCTTTTCTAATATTTAAATGCTTGATGTACTAGCAATCAAACAACAAATTAAGTTCTTCCTTTGTGAAATTCATAGCAACTAAATTTGACAAAATCTAATTTAATTTAGTTCTAATTAAACCGAATTGATTGAACTTTGCTTCACAGAGCAACGAGATATTAATAGCAACTTGTATTCAGAACACACACAGGCTGAATGTAGGCTGAGGGAACAGACTCAACTCATTGAAATCTTGAATTAATCTTCCTAATAAATGCATTTAAGACCTTCTCAAATAAACCGTTACTCGATTAGGTGCAAATACATTCAATCAGTGAGCGGAGGTCACAGCTCAATTTTTGCCAAAGTCCATCATCACAATATTCTGCGGTGTATTATGTACCAGCTGCTAGAGGGCGCTGTCCCCAACTTCTTCCGACCGAACCATTTTGCGAGTGACTCTGGCAAATCAACCGCAAAAGGGAAAACAACGTCATATAAGATCAGATGAAGTTGGGGACGCCAATGGCACCCTGAGCAGCCAGCATCTTCCATGTGGAATACCATTGAGCAGTGCTGATCAATCTGTATAATGCAGTCCTTTGGGGGAATTTAAAGCATTAGACGAAATGTTTGATTATATTTAAGTGTTACAGTGTTTTCCTTGGGAATGGGTGTTCTTTAGTTTTAATAGAATGTTTCATGCAGGTGGGTTGGGTGGCACAACAGCCCTCGTCTCTGTTTCTCTCCTCGACACTCTCCTCCGTGTTTTCATGCTACTCTCCTCGCTTCTCTCCTTATTTCTCCGGTTTCTCCCTCTCTCTCAACTGATCTTACAACAAGAGTAGGTGCAGGAAAGTTTGGGTTCAGTTCTGTGCACCCCGTCTTCGCCTAACCAAACGTCTTGGGTTGCAGTGACTAGAGGAACCGTCTCCTGTCTGTCTGGTTCTCTTGTTGTCCGTTTTTTGTCCGTTTTGGCCGCACTACGATTACTACGGCTCTCCATGTCCTGTTTGGCTCCTCGCAGACTTTTCACCATCTTCTTGGGCGACAGCTGCAAGTAGTCCGGCCGCCGGTTTGTGTTGAATTTTGGCTTGGGTTGGTTTTGGCGAGGAGGTCCTGCGTGTCCTTTCTCAACCTTGTTGTCCGGTTGATCAGCTTGGTTCGTGAGGTTGGAGACTTTGTTGTTGGCAATGTTGTTTGAGACTTTGCTGCTAGACTGTTGCTCAGAGTTGTGGTTTGTCAACTGTAGAGGGGGCTGCTGCTGCATTTGGGGGTTAGCCGTGGGCTGGGCGTACGTGTTGTTCCTGGACGAGGAGACAGTGGTGAGCGGCCAGCCCTGCGAACAAGAATTCTGTAGACTACGCAGGAGATCTAGCGTGCGGGGACGCCCTGTGCGGGGTGGGGGAGTCGGGGGAGTTAGAGGAACGCCCCGGGGTGATATGGGTCCTAGGGGAATGGAGCCAGGGGGGATAGGGGGCAGGGGGCGTGTCATGGAGGAGAAGGGGGGTCGTCTAGAGGGAGGAGGTGGATCAGCAGTCTTGTAGTCTACTGAAGCAGGCAGCTTGCCCTGGAATTGCCAAGCCAAAGAGTCCCAGGGGCCGGCCTGCAGCCACTGTTAGGAACTGCTGTTCATTTGTGCGTCCAGTTCGGAGCGGTCTGTGGGCATCTGCTCTAGCAGTTGGCACACGTAGCCAGCCACGTCCACCTCTGTCTCCTCGTATTTTCGGATGAAGGGGAGTCGCTGAAAAAAAAAGCCATTGTCATCAATCCCATACATCATACATATATATAAACAATACAGCTATACACCACTCAAATACACAAATAACGCCTCTATAAAGAAATTTTTATAAAATGTTATAGATTTTGCTAACTCAACCTGAAATGTCATAAGTCAAAATTAAATATATTAAATATAATACGACATTAACATTAAGTTAATTTGCTATATCATTACACAGATAATTATGAACATTCCATTGTATTGCGATTGCTATTGACTGCAATAACTAGCATTGGTTCCGCATTAAATAACCTGATGTACTTCACTCATTATATTCTCAAGTTTTTTAAAAGCAAAGTTTTAATACTTACCAACAACTTGTTGTATTTAGGCCTGCTTTCTTGATCCTTGATCAAACTAGAAATTAGAATAAAGGATTCAATTCACAGTAATGAGTAGATAATTAAATTACTTAATTACCGAAAAGTTTCCCCTCAGAAAAAGATTTTACACCATGGTGCCACCACTGGCCAGTTTTTCCAAGAAATTTTACTACACATTAACAGAGGGTCTATTTAAGACTTTATATATCGAAATCAACACGTTAATATTGCTGATATATATGTATCTTCTGTAATTGACACTTGCAGAAATTATTTGGTCTTATAGTAATGTTGTAACTACATCTACGCCATTATATTTGATAAATTTATCTCAACTTACCACGTATTAACAAAGTTAATGAATTCTGGAGAAAACCTGTCGTCATTGTCCTTGAGGTTGGGGGGTTCCCCTTGGACAACTTGGGTTAATTGATCGAAGACACTGTTCCACTTGGGGTAGGGGAATTTACCTGTTGCTACTTCTACCTGAAATGCAAGACATTCACATTGCATTTACTTTCTATAACAATTTCATAGCAATTCTGTTGCTCAGGGCAATACACACGAGGTGGCACCACCGTCGTCCACAGAGCACTATAGATCTCCCATGGCCATGGGCATACAATAATTATGACCTGCAGAAATTCACCAAAATAAGTTGTGCGAGGACTCCCAAGCAATTATTGGCTACCTTCTAATTTAAATGAACTTTACATAAAATGTATCAATTGGATAATCAATATGTTATTCCTTCCACTACAATGTGTACCAATGAATGTGCGAATAGGCCTAAACATGATATTTTGCCAATTCTATGATAGTTATATTACTCACTAGTGTTATTCCCAAACTCCAAACGTCGGACCTTACATCATAACCTTTGCTTGAGGCTCTGGGATCTATTCGTTCCGGCTACAAATAAAGGAAGAGATTTTAATTTCACTTACAAATCACATACATGTACATGAAAATTAGAAAGTAAAATATAAGCCTTCAACTCCACTGGACATTATAATAGCAAAGTTCCATATCAATAAATCACTGGTAGATCAGTCACCGATAGTACTGGCGATTCACTTTAACATTTTCTCACAGAACAATTCTACAGACCACTAATTAATCTAAAGATTATTTTAAATTGAAGGAAGATTTAGCTCCAACACATATTCATGTATCCCAAAAAATAGAACACAGCAGAGAAGTATGACAGGAGCAGTACTAAACCATTTGTGGTTAATTCTCAACACATAGTACAAGCAAGTCAATGTAGACTTAGATTACAAACAACTATAGATAAGAAAATCAGCAACTTACAGCCATGTAGGGCCGACAGCCAGCGTCTCTGGTTTTAGCTATAGAATCTACCAATTGGCCGCTGATACCAAAATCACATAATTTAATATTTCCAGACTGGTCTAGTAGAATATTAGATGGTTTTACATCTGGAATTAAAGAACAAAAGATCATGAGAAATAAGACAAAATAGTGCAAGAATATCAAGATAGCTATTAAACAGGTTTGCTATGATGATATCCTTTCGGACATCAAAATTTTTAGACAGATTTTCCACGATTAAAAGAAGTAGACCCAGTAATCAATAATTTATGTGAGTTTATGAAATAATTACGTTAGCTCCGAAAATTTAAATCTTGGGGAGGTACACCAAAGACAATATTAATGCAATAATTATTTCACTCACCTCTATGTATAATTTTCAGTTTGTCTTTCAAGTAAGACAGTGCTTTAACTGTCTGAAAACAAGAAGACAAAACTTCAAGATATGAACACATTTATGCAAAGGCATAACAAAGATATCATCAAGAATACAAGCAAACAAGTAATTGCGAGTCACTTAAAATACATAAACCAATTTTTGGCAAACAAATTCTGCATAAAAAATAAAAGCAAAATAACCATAACTCCAAATTTTAACCTTTTTGATTCTACAAATTTGTGAATATGATAGTATAATAAATACATTAGATAAATACATTAGATACATACCGCTACTGTTATCTTTCCTATTATTTCCTCGGGGATCCTACTCTCTAAATGGGAGCACACAAACTTATAAAATTTGTCCAAAGAGACAGACATCAACTCCATGCAGATCCAACAGTCGCCCTGCAAGGAAAGCAACAGAAAATCATGTCACTTGTGCTCTACAAGCCTAAGCACTAAGGTACAGGGTATGTGAAATGTCTGGTCAATGAAAGATGCAGAAACTTGCCAATAAGAGAAACTGGTTAATCTCTCCAAATGACATATAGTGCAGTAAATATAATTTATCAGCCTTACATACTTTTTCTTCTTTTCCTATTCAATTAACTAGCAAGTTTAATGTATGTGTCCTTGTTGACAGATAGGCTGTTAATATTAAGCCTTTAAGAAGTCTGCCCCTCTTCATCCAATCACAACATAATTTTTAATTTTTTGGTGACACAAATTCAATTTCACCCATAAATGTGGCACGGGCAGATTAAGATGTTTCAGAGAAACCTAACACATTTATAGTTTCCAGTTATTACAGAAGGAGATGCCACTAAATCTTAAACACTGCGGTTTCTGAGGATATAAGTATTTTTATCATCAAGTCCTAGGCAGTGAATAGGCTGTGATAGTGGAACTCTCCTTTTTCCAGCTCTCCTGTGTTGACGAGCAGAATAAAACTATTTCCGGGAACAAGCTGCCATTTTGTACCATTGCTGGGTCAGTGAAGCAGGCATTCCAGGCCCCAGGGCACTTTTAATCCATTGAAAACATTACGGATTCGCATTGCCGAGTCTTAAATGGAATGTTTAGCATGGATTGCCACCATATTCCAGTACTGTCAGGCTGATTAGACTTTGTTATGGACCTTAGAAACCCCGGCTCCATTGTAAATTCCCAGGCTGATGTTTCCGGAAATAGTTTTATTCTGCTCGTCAACAAAGGAGAGCTGGAAAAAGGAGAGTTCCACTAACGC
Source organism: Platynereis dumerilii (assembly GCA_026936325.1). NCBI lineage: Eukaryota > Metazoa > Annelida > Polychaeta > Phyllodocida > Nereididae > Platynereis > Platynereis dumerilii. Next base: position 22,979,556 of record JAPTHN010000002.1, on the reverse strand, counting down.
CCGCTATACAGACCTCTTTGAAGAGAGCTCCATAGAACTGCACGATGAAGGGACAGTCGTTACTCCGCATGACGACCTCCAGGTCCATCAGCAGTTGCTTCTGCTCCTTCTCGTCAACCGTCGAGCGGATCCGTTTGACGGCCATCACCGTGCCGCTCTTCTCGTGGAACACCTTGTTGACCGTTCCGTACGCCCCTCGGCCAATCTCCCCCTGGTCAACCAGGTCATCTGCCGTGAAGTCATAAACCTGCAATTGTGAAGACAGTAAGATATATATGAATATAAAGTTTAAAACGCTACACAAGAGGATAAACAAATATTCCAACATTTTATAGATGAATGAAGCAGTGTACCGCAGCACCACATGGTGCAAATCACATTACGGGTCTAACTTGACCACTTGCAATTCATCTTTTTCTTTCCAGACAAAAAAAAAATACTGAAATACATAATGAAGAACTAACTGTAGAAGCATGAATTGAATTGTTGACCACAAAGATATACTACAGCATGTTATGTTTAGCATTTCATTTTGGGAATCCCCTAGATTCGGGACTACGAGGAGTCATACCAGTTCAATAGGGATTAAGTATCCGATTAACAATCTCATTTAACAATGTATTCAGGTCAATAATTTTTAAATGGGGATTTCCAATGCTCGTAGAGTTTATTCCAATACCACAGGATACCGATTGATAAATTTATGCTCATTCTTGATCGATGTATATTAAATTTTTTAATATTCATAAACAGATGGATGGATGGATGTTGGATGTTTGGGGCTTTACGTCCTGTATTTATGCACTTGATACTAATTAGGACAGGAGGAGGACACGGCAATGAGGCCAAGGATGATTTCATAAACAGATGAACAGTTTACTTTGATATAATAAATCAGGTGCTTTGTTTTTTTTATTTAAAGCAGATCAACAAAATAAACTTGTACAAAAATTTACTTGTCAATAGCTATACTGCCACTCCCTCTGGTGACAAATACCTGAGCAATGCCAAGCGACTCATATTCCCAAAATAAGTGTGAATCACCAGATTACTTACATTGCCATGATATATCAATGGATATCAAGTATTTGATAAAATTGACACAATCGTACGTCAATACAATGGCATTTTTAAGGGATGAATCACTCAGATTATCATATCACCACTTTCATAAAGTTTAACATTTATGTGTGATTAAATTTAAGAGCTTGAAAGGTTTGCATAAAAAACCATTTCAAGTATATAGTATGATATAGTATGATAGTATGAATCATTGATGTCATGATGTGATTGTTATCTTCTCATATCAGAGGTATGCGGACAGTGCAGCGGACATGAATCACCATCACCATCACTCATCATTATTTTATGATGTTAAAACTTTTAACTTAAGAGTTTTACTAAAAAAATTAATGCAAAGGAAGGCGATTCATAACAAATTTCCAAAACATTGGAAATGCAGGGATCAATTACGCTCTCTTCAAGTAATATAAAAAAGAGATTGCCTGAAATTATGTGGGTTCTTAGTAACAAGTGACTTTTGAAAGAATTTTAATGCATAGATTGAGGACCTTATGGTGGATTTTTTTCTTTGAACAAGTTAAAGAAGGATGTATGATTGTATGTGTATATTGAATTGTCACTAAAATCATGAAACTGACCTGGTCGGGAGAAATCTTCAATTTCCCTGCAGACTCCAAGCTGTGGGACCTCAATCGTTCTCTGAAAAGAATTTTGTTCATTTAACCAAACAGTTTCCCCGTCAAATAGGTATTTGAATCAACTTATCTTATTCCGAAGTGAAGCATTCTTAACACCAAGCATTCAGAAAAAGCTATGACTCAAACAAACCAATACAAGCGTCAATCGATTCAGCAAAATACAACTTCATGCCACAACAATTTGTACGCAATGAGACACTGTGAAGCATGGAACATATTATGCCGCTAAATGCATTTCGAGAAAATTAGAAGAATTTGAAAAAAAACAAAGGAGTGTTAGTAACGCAGACACAAATAACACAGAAATAAATGCAACGACATAAAATAATTTTTATTTAGTTATTTAAATTAAAATAAGCAAAATTAATCTAAAGCCTTGCCCAAGCTTAAAGAAATGAAATTAAACAAAAAAAAAGAAATTCAGGTGACATTAGTCACATCTTAGCTTCCGTATTTGGATTTAAAGGGTTATTAATATAACCTGGTTTAGTTTTATCTTAGATCAAAAGGATTATCAAAATTTGCTTCTATTAAATGGTTTATTTTATAATAAACAGTACAACACAAGGGGGTTCCCCTTTCGAGCACTTGAAACAATAAGCCCCTGACTTTAAAGCTAGAAGTGAAATCGGATCACAATGAATCTTTACAAAGAAGATTCAAAAATACCGTGCAAAGCACTGGAAGGTTCGAATCTCAAATTTGAAACAAGAAGGCATATATAAGTAATAAAGATAATGTGCAAAGGTTGGTAGAAGTCTGTAGTACTAAGTGAAAACTAGAATGCATTAGATGCACAAACGTAATATCTGTTGGCCATGCAAGCATAAACACTAGAGTGATAAAATCTCACTGTGAGCATCTGAGCTGCATGTCTGACTGAGAGGCTGCCAGGAATGCACCCCTGCCCAACTGCATGGAGCAATGCACACAGTACTGTTTAAAGTGTAGTTATAGTATATGTACTTGAATTGTATCAATTTGTCAGTGTATATTAAACATTTGCCTTATTTTTAGAACCCCATTCAATAAACATGATAGAACCTGAGACTTTCAAGAAACTTGCTGGTATTATTCATGCAGTCCACTAGGTGGCTGCCATGCAGTCAACTAGGTGGCTGCCATGGTGTGGTTGCACTGTGGGTGAAGCTCTAATTTTTGCCGACTTGTTTACTAAGTGTCAGTCGGCAAGCGGTGGGCTTGCTGTGAGGACATGGAAAGGGGAGGCAAGTGCATTTTGGAAATAAAAACGTAAATAGGATGAGGAGAGACCTGCAATGCTAAGTGTATGTAGTTTGTGCATAGACATGCCAACTGACACAGTTAGGAAGTCAGAATTGGCTTAGAAATTGAGTAATTGATTGGCATAGGTCCTGTCTTCAACCACCCGTCATCCAGCACAAGGCCTATCACAATAGGTGAGAGATTCTCACCTAAAAATAGAAAGGTTATAATTTGATGATTAAATCCACTCTGTTTTAAAAAAAAGAAATTAATACAGTGTATAGGAAAAGAACCCTTTGAATAAAGATGATTAAAAACTTTGATGGGAGCAAGTGAGGTTATGAAAGCCGCCTTTTACTTGTGTGTTTTTTGCTACCTGACATCAATTTTCATTAGCAGTAAACAACAGAGATAAGATAATTATAGTGAGATGACCCACTGAACACTGGAGCCTTGAAACAAATAGGCTGAATTGGGATGGGCATCATGGGCTTCAACTTCCTTGAAACAATTATCTTCATTGATTTTAAGAGTGCCAAGTTTATTTCATTTGTCGTGGTAATTTACCAGAAAACCTCTAATATTCCAGCATCATCTTCAACATAACATGATTATTCCTTGCAGAGAGGCAAATTACATATACACGAGTTAATAATGTTCATTGTTCAGACAGCTACAGATGTCACATTGAACAGCAGGAATTAAAGGCACCATATTATACATAAAACAAGAATTTCTATAGAAATATAGGATTTGGAATTAATGTCAGTAAAATTTGTTCACTTATGCCAATTATTATCGAAGTGCATTTAACAGTGATGTAGTCTAGGCCGGGATATCCGAGGCAGAGACCGAGGCATGAGCCTCAGAGACTGAGGCTATCAAATTATGCCGAAGCTTCCAATACTGGACCAAACACATCCGAAACAGTGGCAAGTCCAAGGATTTGGCATTCGAGACCAAGCCAAGCTGAGGCCATCAAAATATGGCTCGAACGTTGGTATTTAATGAAAAAGTGCATTAAGACTACCGGTTAAGTCATCTGGCCCAAACCTATTTTATTTCTATGTCAAAAATTAATTAGATTAATTATTATTATATATAGGCGTAGCTTCGTTTGTTACACTAGTAGCCAAAGTACAGGGAGAACTAGTCACTATTACCTAATTAAAGTAACTATTAATGTCCACAGATGTATGGAGACTTAATTAGTAGTGATCAGATGACCAAAGATGTCAGCTAGCAGAAGACACTTGCAAGCATTGAAGCCTCCAGCGGGGATTAATAGATGTTAGGCCTTAACCTGAGTAATAAATTGAGGGTGAGTCCTTGCGGCACTTACATTTCGTAAGAAGGAGAAGGAGAGGGCGATGAACTTTGCGGACTCAAAGTGAGTGGATTTACCCTAAGAGCCACTTTTAGGCGACCTGGCCTTCGCTGTTGGTTGCCTACTGACGACCTGGGGGGAGGGATGGGTGCCCCTCGCTGATTCAACGGCAGGTCACTAAAACAGTAGAGCTCTCTCAATGTCACTTCTCTAAGTAAGGTCCTTATTAAATTTATATACACCTAGGTCCCATTCTATAAATATCAGAGCACCACTCATCATATGCTCATATGGTAGGACATAGAATAGGTTTGGAGATGGATAAGGTGATAATATGACCCCTCAGCCTATAAATGATAAACAATAAACACATTCTTTGGTTGTGATAGGACATCAGCAATTGGATCTTACGATTTTACAAGTTGGGAATTAGGAACATAGCACCTTGGGTCCGCCCCAAATCATTCAACCCTCTTGAGTCCACCAGCGACATTAATTTAACGAAATTCCCCACTTAGTAACCCCAATTCAATTAATATTTCAGAAATTCAGAGATTGGACGGTGTACAGTTAGTATAATCGCAATATCCTCCAACCCAGGACAATGCAAATTTGTAGCAGAAAGAATCTATTGAAGGCTTTGAAGCTAACTCAAGCCAGTTTTAATCATTCTTCATAATTTCGGTATTAAATGTCACAAGTCAAGAGTGTTATTAGATGGCTAAATTCAGAAAATGGACACATCTCGCTTGCTTTTAAAACGAGCCCTAATCGCACCTAATGGTAACGGCCTATGAATATTTTTCAGTTCTGTGTTTTGTTTTCTTTCAGATTATGTGTATTTCTAAATATTTTGAAAAGGAATTACCGGTTAGTTATTTTGGTGTCTCAGAATTCTTGGTGAACTGGTCATACATGATATACTGCATGACATGAAATTTGAAGTCAACGTAATAATCATGCGACTAAACATGCTAAATGATCCGGAACATGCAAAAATATAACCATATATATGCAAGATAAAAGGGCAAGCATTCTCCTTCTTAGGATCAACAATTTCAAATCAAAAGACACAAAATAAGAACATGCGAAAACAAACAGATAAATAAATGTCGCAAAACAGTAAGTAAGGCCAGACATAATTGATCTTTAGCTTCTCGGATCAACATCCGGCACTTTTTCTGAGGTCGGTCGGTAGGACATAAAAAAGAAGAACTTTGTAATATAACTACTTTATTCTGTCAATTAAATATATCAATGATGAGCTATTTTTAAATTCATGTTTTTCCTTGGCAGAAAGCTGTTAAAGTTGCCCTGAATGATAAAATTATTAGCTAAATATTGCTGGTGTTACGTGTATTATGATATTAACTTGTGATCAGTAAACTTTCTAACCATATTATTACAGTATTTCTTTGATTACAAATTATTTAGCTATTTCAAATTATTTTTCTTGATAGTTTCTCCCTCCTCCAGGACATCTACTATTGGTGACGTCACAATGAGCATTGTTATAAATATATTGTTATAAGTTAACAAACTCTTACAATGGTTATGACGTCACCAAGAAGAAAGCAAGCAAACAGGTGATTTTTTTCCGTGCGTACCCGAAATAAATCCAGGGGTCATTTGGTGCATTTGTCAGGTCATTTCAGTAAGAAAAAATAGTCGTGTGGCAAAGAAATTTTGCACACTTACCAACATGAACACGCTGTACAATATAATGTAAAAATTAGAGAAATTTTGGGCCAATCCCAACCCATCATTCTGGGTAACTTTAATTAAGGTGATCGATCTGAGTAGCTAATCAATTATTTCTGGCCTAAACTAAGACAACAGTACATAAATAGTCGACATTGTTAATGTCAATTTCATGATTGTACCCATCTCTCAGTTAAATGACTTAAATCAGTAAGATTTCCAATTTTACAGAATTTAAAGAGATCTGAATGACACTGAACATTGAAATTCCCCTTATTGATTGATATGCATGCATTCTATACAGTATACATGTTTACAGACTGCAAATTGAATGGAAGTTGGTTAATGCCAAAATTACTATGTCAAAACATATTGGAAACATTTTCTGGAAATCCCCCCAAAAACTATTTTAAAATGCAGACAAAAATGCACATAATCATATTACAGGGTGAAATCCATTCATTTTAGGATAGAAAATTTATGCTAAAATTTCAAAAAAGATGGTGGCTTTGTAGGAGTCTGGCAGAAACTGATAATGCAAAAAAATAAAACTGTGCAATAGGTGACAACCAATCACGAAATGAACACATGTATATCAAACATAAACAAATACCATTGGTAGTAGAACACATTGAGCAGTGACAACTGACAAGACAAAGTCAACAACACAATCAAGAATACAGTGTTTGCCATATATAAGGTTTGAATCTGAACTTAGAACACTACTGTATGAATTTGATTCTTCTATAAAGAAAGACTACACTCAAAGACACTTTGCCACCAAAATTGTCAGATAAGCAAAGGCTGAGGCTGCAAACCCTTATTCTGATAATTCATGTTATTCACACACTATAACCAGCCGACAGCTACCAAAGACATCAAAATAGTTCACAGCATTGACCTGTCAATGTTTCTCTAGTCTCTACGCTCTACTGCATACGAATGTCACTAAGGGGTGGCTTAGAGAGAGGAGTACCAGAGGATGTGAGCAGGCCAATGTTGTGAAATATCAAAATGCCAATCACAATTACCACACATTTATTTACTTGGCAGTGTTAGCAGGGCTCAAAATAAGCGAAATGCATCCTGATGTCCAAAATGTCAAAAAAACTTTTTCACGACTATGCGATGCCAATATTTTCTAACTTGTGTCAAGGATTCAGACTTATTTTTAGCCCTGCTTTAAAGGTAGAATACCAAACGAAATAGTAAATTAAAACAAGCATCACAAGAAAGACAAAACGTGAGTTAGAAAAGAGAAAAAGAAGCAAAAAAGAGAACTTACATTCTGGTCGGATGACCCATGGAGGCAAGGGACGGTCTATACGCCTCCCTGAGCACAAGTTCCCTGGGTGGCGAGACACTGAATCAAACAAAATGCAACCCAACGTCACAGCCAATCACAGCCAGTCATAGCCAAGCCTGCACCATGCTTACGCCAAGCATCAGACTATCCCAGCCAATTTCACAGAGCCAATTTCATAAAACCAAAAATTCTAATAGCCAATTTCATAGAGCCAAATGTGAGCCAAACTTTTGCTGTTTTTAGTCTTGAGGCCAGAAAAGACCACACACCAGGCACAGGCAGGCAGTCTGACAAGGTTAAGAAGACATCATTCCTGCGGCACTTAAAGGACTTTTAAATAATTTAAGTTTGGTAGTCAAATCAATCCGTTACCGTAAAACGAGGTTAAGTTGGCATAATTGAAGTGCGGAAAAAAAACTAAAAAGTCAAAATTGACCATTAGATTTGGAATTGAGTTTTCGGGTAGATGAAATAGTGACAGTCTCACATTTACAGTCAGTGCCAAGTGGCCACTGCAGACTTAGGACAGAAGAAAGAACTGTAAATCAATACCATGATCATGATCATCAAAGGTTATATTTTCTGTCCGTTATGATCATTTATGAAATGAAATATTTCATTGATGTAAATATTACATTGCCACAAATGAGGAATTACACCTTTCATCCTGGATAGAGGATACTCACAGAAATGATGTCTTTTGTTCAAACATACAAAATTATGCAAATAAATCAGCTGAGGACCACGAACCAACGTGCGAACATAAACAGATAAATTCACAAATGTTCTTAACTAAACGACTTGTGACAAAATGGTGCGAACAGAACCATCACATTCTAATTTGCATTTTATACTTAGACATGATTACAATCATCATTAAACAGCTTTCATTTTGCAATCAACAAAACTACTATAGAGCAGTCTTAATCAGTTACACCATCTGCATCAACATTCAAGAAACATAGCATGCACAGTTTAAGACAGCTCAAAACGTAACAAGGCCGAGGCAGTGATGTCTTCAATGACCATGGAGGGTTTCTTGGCTGATGTGAGTAATTTACAGGAAGCATGAATGCATGATATCAGCAGCACTCATCGCTCAAAATACCAGATAAACTTATTTACTGAACTTTGCAAAATGTATGTTCAAAATTGCGATGAAGCAGACCTGCAGACAGTTCAGATATTTTGTGGATCAATATTTTTATACCAGGGACCGAGGGTGTCTGTAGCATTTTTGAAACCAATTCCAGGCTTTTCCAGACCGGCCAATCCTGCAGGAACTGATACAAAAACAGTGCACAGTACTTTTTTTTCTGAACATCAAAACGTTTTTACCTGGACAGTCACAAGAAATCACTAAATTTAAATTCCAGGCCTTTCGCGTACAAAATGCAAATTCCAGGCAAGGATTGGCAGACACCTTGTATACAAACTTTAAAATTGATACTTCACAGCTATTTATATGATTACATACGTCTGGTGGAAGAATGACTCCTCACTCCTGTGAGTCATCTTTGTACAAATCTGAACTTCGAAGTTTGCACTAAAATGTCTAATTCTTGAAATTTTGAGGTCTTATCAGTAGTCCAGGGTCACACTCAATGAGTCATTCAAGATTAACATACCCAGGCTGTCTACAGCCTTCACTACAAAATCGCAGTGTCCAATGCAGAACAGGGCTTGACAAAAATTATTCTAAATGAAATTCCTAAGCTGCAGAGCCCAGGCTAATTGCGATTTCACATTTAAAAAAAAAGTTTCCAATGTGACCAAAAACAGTAGGACCCTCGTGAAAGCCAAGGTATAAATGAGCCATCCCCCCCCCCCCACCTTTTTTTTAATGCGTCAGTGTTCAAATGAAACTGGAAATGGCCTTTCTCATGAATGCAGAATATGCCACTAAGGACAATCTCATTTCTTACTTAATTTCAAGAATGCCAAAAACATCCCTGGGCACTGATATCAAATTGAAGATCCTTCATCAATTAACCTGCCATTTTTCTAATTTTCAAACATGGAAAATGACATTGTCAATTTGTCAAGCCCTGCATCACCGTCCACTGCACAGTGCTAATGAATACATCACACTCACATTTGGGTCTGGTGACCCATGCTGGCCAGCGAGGGAGACCTGTTGTTGTCCTCGTCGAAATTGAGTTGAAGTCCTCGACGACCTGAAATAAATAAATTATCGCATTAGCATCTGTCAATGTCAGACTTGCGAGTAACTGGTATGCATGAATGCACAGCAACAGGATGCAGCCAAAACTTACTAAAACATCATCAATAAAGCAAATCATTTCACTGCCGATTCCTGCCCCAAAGCAAATACGTACAAGCAGCAGAAACATTATTGTCATTATTGCGCACAGAACTGCAACAACGCAACCTCTTGAAACAAATTGAATTGCAGTGGAACAGTCACCGAGCTTCTTAAACTTAAGTGTCAGTGATGTTATTTGAGCAGATATTATCTGGGCCACTTATATCATACTGTACAGCATTGTAACACCAAGTATATTATCCATTTATTTATCACTGTCATGACGATGATGCCATCCTGGTATTACTAGGCCCCATAATTTATATGATCCTATGAATATAATTTAGAAATAACTAAATTTTGGAACGCAGCACAGAACTCAAAACTTTTAATGACCATTTATAGTCAGTCAAGAGCAGTGCCACTGTTAGGTGGTATGGGATTGCCAACCATTGAAGTTCCTTAGTTGCTTCAATAAACTCAAGACATCTGAGAGTGTAAGTGTCAAACCACAATTTTGACAGCTGACATCAGTGACAGTGTCAATGCAAAGTGGTCAACAATCATGACATGTCTGGTTTGACAGCTGATATTGACAAGTGAATTCGGTCACTTTTGGGGCAGGAAGAATCCGAATCTTGGACATTTTCACTGAATTGGGTCCCTAATTCTGTGTCTTTCAAGATTAGTGAAAATCGCGACACAAAAAACACAGATTATCCGATTTTACCTTGAAAGCCGTCTTCCGAGGCAATTCCTCCCTCTGCCGCCATTTTGGATTGAGGTGCCCGATTTTCGGGCTTGGTGACAGCCAAGCAGACTCACAGGCCCCTCCAGCTGCCTTTCCTTTTAATCTTTGACTACCTGTTCACCTCTGGTTAAAATATAGCCAGGGTTATCCAAAAGTTGGACAAGCAGTGGACGATTTATCATGGGTGACTCATCACAATGAAAATATAGGGAAAATCCCTCTGACGTCATCAGCCGACGAGATTGCCGCTGTCGGCGAGATTATGACATTTTTAGCAAAACGCGAGAGGGCAGCACCAGTAACCAAAAAGTTCGTCTGCTGAAGAAAAGTTATGGAAATGTGTCATAAAGTTAAATATTCTCTCTCTTAATGTAATTAAAAGGACTGAGTGTTATTTTTAGACAGTGCTACAAGATCTGGCACACTTAAAAGTCGTTTAATTTTCCAAAATAAGTCATTTTTATGGAAAATGGCAACGGGCACCTGCTGGCCCCCTTTCGAAAAATCCTAAACCAGATCAAATTTTCTTGACTTCCTAACTGGAGAGTTGGATACCAGAAAGCGTCAAAATGGCGGACAGGAGTCGTCAGCAGGTTGCCCAAGGAGGCATGTGGAATACACAGGCGCCAGCCTACAGTAAGGCCACCCAAGATTTGATGAAACGTGAGTATCACTTTGAACCTCTTTTTTTTCACTTTGGGGCAGGTTCAAGATTGCCCTGCCAGGCCTCAAGTCAGTAGGCTTTGGCCTATGCCTACGGCAGAAGTTAAATTCTGAAGTTTTTAAAAAGTTTGCCCAAGCTTTTGCAAGTTACTATGAATTTTTATTTCAGAAAATTTTATCCCGAATCAAATCTTAGCTGGAACACTGCTCCCTGTGTAGTCACTGTGCATACCATAATACTACCATTCTAGTACCGTATTTCTACAACCAAAATGCTGTTACCCACAAAGGCAAATTTTGAGCGAGATGCGTATATAATGTTCTATTGTAAATATGTCCGTGATTAACCGTAATTTGCTACCACATGGAGGATGCATTAGCAAATTTATGCTGCATGGACTAATACCAGTACTTAATTGGCCATCCCTGTAATTTTGTTGTCTATCAGTTGGTAGTCCTATCATGTGTCTACCAGGATTACCAGTCAACCAGACGACAGACAACCAAGCGACATCACTACCAACTGGACGACAGCCATCCAGGCCACACACCACTACCAACCAGGTGACAAGTTTTGACCAGCCAGGCGACAACAAGTACCAACTAGGTGACAGATATTTTGAGTGACATACCAACTAGGTGACACGCATTCCCGAATCTAGGCGACAAACTTTAATTCCACATTTCCAGGTGCTTCACACAAGAAAAACCTCCAAAAACTAGGTGATAGATTATCTCTCATGAACCATGCAGTCCTGCCACCTATGGATAATTTTAGAGCTCTTTAGATCTCAATTATCTTTGTCAACTAACAGTCAAAATGTATTTAAAATGTCCTGAATCTCAATATTTCAATGGAATAAACTATTTTTATTCATAATTCCAGTTGTGTATCAGTGCAAACAATAAATTCCAAGGCAGAAAAGCAAAACGCCCCTAGGTGCCCGGGGGTATAAATGTGTAATCTCAGTAACTTTGTCAACATCCTGCTGAATGGACCAGAGAGAACTCTGAAATCTGAATGGACTGAAAACATTTCGCCCAGTGAATTAAAAGTGCTTGTCGCCTAGTGCAAAAGCTTGTCGCCTGCATGGAAGTACTCTGTGGCCTGGATGGAAGTGTCTGTCGCCTGGATGGAAGTGATAAGTGATTCTAAAATTTTCTGTAGCCTAGTTGGTAGTGGTATGGTGTCGCCTGGTTTTCTGTCGCCTGGTTGACCACACACCGTCTACCAGTTGGTTGTCTACCAGTTGGTGTGTCTATGAATTGGCGTGTCTACGACTTGACTTGACACTATATTGTTTGTAGAGCAAAGAAAATTGGCAGCCATTTGTATCCCACACGACTGAAATATTGTCCTTTATGAACCCATGTATTATATTATGTTTTCTACTCTTCGGATGAGATCCTTGCTTCCACAAGTTGTTTAGTTCAGATTGTTTTGCAATGACCCAATGGCAATACATAACCCATTTCACTTATAAGTGGCCATGTATGTATGTAGCTAGTTCAGGGTTTGAAACAAGTATTTTACTGCTTTCTCTCCTATTTTTTGTCATGTTGGACGTATACTCCTCATTGTGTGGGCCTTTTCAGTTTAACTGAAACTTTATACAGAAATATGGAAACGTATCTTTTAGGGATATTTTTTTGCCATCTTAATTTTTTTTTGGCGAAGAGAGAAAAGGATTAGAATCATTAGATATAGCAGAATTGTTCAAGATATTTGATGATCTATTTCAGAAATGATGAAGGAGTCCAAATTGACTAATTTTCAACAAAGGCATTTATCCAGCGCTTTGACAAGTGAGTTGGTTTTACTTTTGTAATGCTTGGATGCTCTGGAAAAGAGCAGGTTGTACATTGGAATGTCATTGATAAGGATTCGCCTTGCACTCTTCTCTTATTGATGGAACAGTGCATAATTGTGAATCCAGAGAAATAACAGCGGAAACTTACAATTGCCGCCAAAAGTAGTGGAAAATTTGGTATCGGTACATATCGATGAAGTGAGCTGTCTTATTGGTATGTATCGATCGATAAAAAGTTAGCGATGCATCAATTATTGCCTTATCGATGACATTCCAAATTGTTCGTATTACATTTTAGCATATAGGCCTATTATAAAACTTGGAAAAAAATTGGTTATTATAATTGACGATTAGCCAAAAAAAATATAATTTGTTTTTCGTCAGGAGGAGGTAGTCTGCCAGAGAACTGTTCACCAACGACAAGCGCAAAACCGCAGAGGGCAGCACCCGTCAGTGCAAGACCAACAAGCGGAGTCCTAAACCCAAAGTAAATCTCTTTCCTCCTTTATGAGATAATCCGCCATCTAGTGTTGCTTTTCCTCTTGATTGGAATGACTAATAAGTCTGGTTCTAAGGAAGAGTGAGATTGAGATTGTTTTTTCCACAGGCAGGGCCAAGAAGTACTTATTCTTCTGAAATCAATTTTTTGCTTAATAAAATAATTCTTATTAAATCAAAACTGACAAAATACCTTTTTTAAGTCCTTGGTATGAAGGAGCTTATTTATTAGGTCCCGGGCTCAGTTCTGCCTTCTTTCTATAGAAACTGATACTTTTTGATTTTTTTTTAAATTACAATTATTTGAGACTTTTTAATATAAATAATAATATTTTATTAGGTAAGAAAATAATAACTACATGTGAATTTGGCGTCAGCTTTGGGGCTTCAACTTCCAACTACATATTTTCACTGAATTTCAATGCATTTTTAATCACGAAATTGTGTTGTGTTTCAGAAATTACAGTCATCATGTGAGAAGCAAGGAAGACATTGAAGCCTCAGGGGCTTATGACAGACCTCAGTTTGTCCCATCTGCACTAAGTGAGAATTATTAATTTGTGTCTTCTCAAGTTAAAAGATAATCATTGATATTATGGCTATTCAATACAATATGGTACTAAATATTGCTTCAACAATATCATGTAGCAAGAAAGTTTATGGAGAGAGCCAACTACTTTAAAAAAAAAAGATGATGTAATAGGTTGAATCATATTATAATTATTAATTTACGTAATTGTTTGTCTTTTTTTGCCTCTAAATCCATGATTCGTCATCTGTTTATTCACATATAAAGTTTTAATCATAATCATACATGTTACATCAACGTTTTGTCTCTTAAGTTGTTGAAAAAAAACAGCCACATGTGAGCGTTGCAGAGGTCTAATTGCTTCTCATTGATTTTGAATTGAGGACATTACGACAAGGAGAAGGAGAAACTTGCGAACATGATGGCGTTTGGCGAAGACATTGTCCCCAAGCAGCATCAAGTGTACAGGCCGGTCCCTCAGAGGAAAGCTGAAGTTGACGTGGATCGATTCGATGAATGTAAGTTGTCTGCCATGTATGACGATGTATGTCTCTCGGACGGAAGAGTTCTTCTTTTCGCTTCATGTTGTGTACTCAGCGTGCCACACCGGCTGCTCGTCATCAATTGGAAAACATGTTCTTTTCCTCCAACTTTGTGCCTTTGCTGAGGTATGCTGATGCTAGCAAAATCGGTTGCGCCTCAAACTTACGAGTGATTCTTCAAAAGCAAGCAAAGTGACCACTTATGATAATATTTTACAGTGACAGAAATGAGTATTTGACCCCTTCAAAATTTAAGTTTTAATCACTTATCTGTTCTCCAACATTCTGAAGAATGAATCTCTTCAAAGTTCTAACTTTAACATGATAGATAGATTATCGATAGATAGATACATGGTAAGTGCTGTCCTCTAAGCCCGATCTTGGGCACTCAAAAGGGTTGATTGATGATAATGGAAGAGAACGGGAGCCCTCAACATGTTGCTCATTTGCCCCATGTGAGGGACCTTTCACTTGCCACTTCCATATGGAAAACTTGAAGGAAAGATAGGTAGATATATAGATAGATAGATAGATAGATAGATAGATAGATAGATAGATAGATAGATAGATAGATAGATATAGATAGATAGATAGATAGATAGATAGATAGATAGATAGATAGATAGATAGATAGATAGATAGATAGATAGATAGATGGATAGATTGATTGATTGATTGATTGATTAACAGATTGTACAATTTTTAGATTGAAAGTTCTATACTTGTAGAAAGCAATCTTAAACAGACCTTCAGAGATAATGCATATTGCTTTTATTCAACAGTGCAAGCTGAAGTCGAGGAAAGACAGAAGTTTCTGGAAGACATGGAAGCAGTTGGACAAGGGGGGAAATACAGGAGTATTATCAACACAGAAATCTCACAGGTAACACCATCCTTACTTGCTCAAGTGTGGCTATTATGTTATTATCAATGATCAACTTCATTTTAACATAACAAGCAATAGGGCACTGCTATTCTGAGTATTTCATTATTCAAAGATTGCTGGATTATGATTTTCAAAAATGTCCAAATCATTCCTGAAACATGATTTGCCGTCATTTGTAATTTTGCAATCATGTGCTCACGCATGTGCTTCAATAATGGAATTTAATATTTTATTTTTTCTTATATTCAGCTGGTTCGTGAAATGGAATTGATAGACAAGAAAAGAAGCAATGAGCTGGAAAAAGCGATTAAATCTCAGCAGGCGCAATCCGCTAATGACACATGATATTCTGAATCATTACCGTAAAATGTTTTGAATTGAACATTGCTGTTTATTTTAATAGATTATTTTATTGCATTTTCATTGGCAATTATTCTAATGCAGGATGTTTGAGTAGCTTTTATACAATACAAAAATATTCAGCAATCTTTTGTTACATTTGGTTTCGTATTCAATCTGCATTTCATGATTACATTCCGTCCTTGGTAATATTATTCCTAGTTTTGTATTCCTGCAAGATGCTTCATTCTCATTAACAATACAACATTAGGAGTCATTATGTGTAATACAATGTAGCAATGAGCATGTGTGCATTGAGTTATATTTCCATTATATTCACCATTTGTTTTGTTTTTTCAATTTATCTGTGTAAAATATTTTGTTCCAGATATTTGACATGTATTCCATATGCAAACAATTTACATGAATATTACACTTACATGATTTGTGCTGAATTATTCTTGAAAAGATCCGCCCTCAACTTGATGAAGCTGATGATGTGATATCTACAGTGCTGTGTTCAGTAATAATTATTGTAATTTGAAATAATATATTGTATATTTATCAGTATCACATGTTGTTAGTTTACCAGCAAGAAATTTAGTTTTGCTTTAAGTTCTTCTACGTCTTGTCTGTGGAAGGTCACAGACCAGTTGCTAAACTAAATGTACTCAGTACTGTACTTGACCTTTTTGTTTGTGGACTGTGAAGATTGCAGATTTCGTTCTCTTTTTTTTAATTACTGATGTTTTTTGGGGAAGAGGGGAGTTGAACATTATATGAATGTTTCTTTTTGTATTATGCTATGCATGATGACTTGACGATTATATTTCTAGAGTAGCCCAAGACTCAAGTGTGAATATGAATTGTAAGTTATGGTGAATTTCTATGCAATTAACATTACCAATGGCTCTAAACATTCATTGTTTTGTAGTTGTATAACTTGTTTTTAGTATATTAAATAAAAAATATATGAAACATGTTCTTTTTTCCTTGATTTGGTATGAAAATTGATGATAACTATTAAAATGCTGAGACTCAAAAAGTATGTGAATTTCATCAAAGGTGGTTTTGTGTCAATGTCAATTGTCACTTCTTGGTTAAAAAAAGAAGTTTTTGAAAATTGATGTATGCTAGGTCTATTGGGGTAAACATGGTTCAAGTAGAAGATAGAAGGCCATGTTTCGCTGTTGCATTGGCCTCCTTCTGGGTTTGTTATAAATTGGAAAATTCTGTCTCATTCAAAGAGGATGGCAGGTAACTTTGTTGTCCTTTGGTCTGGCTTTGTCAAACTAGGTTTGTTTCACTGCTGCATTCCTTGATGGTATTCTTTGATGCTATATGAAAATTGGTAAAAACTATTAAATTGCTCACACTCAAAAGCATGTGAATTTCATCAAAGGTGGTTTTGTGGCGTTGAGTTGACACTTCAAAAATTCATTCTGGGTGTGTTTCACTGTTTTACGTTTCTGAGGTCAATGATTGATCATTCTAATTTATAATATTAACACTTGATCTGATATTATCTGTATTGATGAATCTCATGTTGGACAGACTTATTCTAGCCGGATTGCTGAACTTAAGAATTTCTGAAAAAGTGTGGCTCCAACTGCACAACATACACCATGAGAGTGGTGGATTACAGATGATTTCATATTTGTAGACATAAATCAAATAACAAAAAATTTAGCAAAATTTTTGATCTGACATCAGAAAATCCTGCCAGGTGATTGGCCAAACTGTACATAGCGTGTCACTTTTTTTCAGTTTGCTTCAAGCAAGTAATGTTGGCTGGAAAAATGATGTCATAATTTCAACCAATAAACTGCTGCAAAGGCCAACTTGGTATTGTGGCAGTTGTTCACACATGTCAAACCGCAATCCACATGAACTCTTACATTTCTTCATGAACTGTTCAACCGGTATGACACCACTCTCTTCTGAAAAGTGACATAGTGTTTTACATGGGTGACTATGGCATCCTAATCCATTGATCTGCTCAATGGAACTGACTCTAGCTGTTTCAAGTGAGAGTTTCTGTTAGTGTTTCACACATTTTTAGTAAACACATTCACAAAGTCTAATACTATGATTATTTTTTACAGAAAACAAACAAACATGCGTGTACCATTTTCTCAGATCAGGGCTCTGCCCAGACAACATGACAATGGGCTACAAATTGCTGGGACCCTGGTTTGATCCCTATTATTATTTTCTAATGAATGTTGGCACCATCACTGGATCATCCCCCTATTCTAAGGGATACTAATTCAGAATTTATGACTGGGGGGGGGGGCTCTCTCAACCAATGAAAATTGCTGGAAAAATGATGTATTTTCTTCCACAAATGTCTACAAATATGAAATCATCTGTAAAGTCTGGATTTGTAACATTTATAGTTGTAATGCACTAAAAATATTAAGATTAGAGGTGGATAATGGAATTCTTCTGTTCAGAAAATGACTTAAAATGGGTTGAACTGGAGATGGCCCTTGTTAAATAATTCGCTGTTTTCTGCTGGGTGCCAGTGATTAAGGTTCCAACCTGCTCTGCTGAAGGTCTTAGCTTGCATGGGTTCAAACCACGGGTGGGGGAACCCGGAATATTCGGTGGACCTTCATGAGCAATATCACAGCTGGATTTGTTTGGATGAGATGTTAAATTGGCAGCCTCTTGTATCAGTGTCTATGCTGGGCAAGTAAAAGATCCATCACATGGGATAAATGTGTAACATGTTGAGGACTGCCGCTCTCTCTCCCATCTCATCAATCAACCCTTGTGAGCGCCCAGAACTGGGCTTAGAGGGCTGCACTTACCCTATCTATCTATCTATCTATCTATCTATCTATCTATCTATCTATCTATCTATCTATCTATCTATCTATCTATCTATCTATGAATGTTGATTTATTTACCAGTGGCATATATGGACAAGTCAAGCAATGAGCAATGCAGGTTACAATAAAATTATGATGTGCCTATTGGCCAGTGAATGGGGAGGGAGGAGAGATCCCGAAAGGTAGGAGCTGTAGATGGGACCATGCACCCTGATCATCTCACCACTCTTCGGCAATCAACTTCGGTTTTTGATGCTTCACAAGTTTGTTTTCCACAAAATCTTCAGACGGACTTTATAAAGTGCCAAGTGGTATCGCCCACATATTGCTTTTGCACATTGAGAATTCCATCGAATCTTGATTCTTGGCATGTTCTGGGTTTTTGCTTTGTGTTATATGCATTGTTCAATCTCTCACAGTGTGTGAAGTGGCCAGATCCAAAATTGTCCCTGCCTCCCACAGCTGTTTGGGGATTTCATATTCAATTCAAGACATTCCAGTTGTCAGCACTTCCTAGGCTAAGCAAAATCATGAATGTTGTGTTTGAACTTTGAAAAATTATGGAGAAATCCGCAGAAAACTTATGGGTTTTCTCTGAAGCTTCTTTGGGGATCTGTGGCACTTCAGGCCCCTTCACACACCTTCAGTCAAGAAAGATCAAAGCCTCATTCTGTCTTTTATCATAGATATGAAATGAATTTACATTTTCCTGAGATATTTGTTAATATAATTTTTCATTTCTGCTGGGACACACGATGGTCCGACCAAATTGTAACTGCAACTTATGACTACATGCAGACTACCATATGTTGAAATACGTGTAGGTTTATCACTGTTAAGAACTCCTGTTGCACTTACTACATCATTAACTGCAGCTACAGCAATAGCCGGGTGAAATGTGGACATTTTTGGTACTTTATAACTGTTTAATACAGTAGGCTGTACTCAAATTCATTTCAAAACGACTACTAAAATAGCAGATGAGCCTTTCAAAAGGAATTTATACAGTATATTTTGACATATTGGGCCTTGTTTTTTAAGGAGTCTCCCAAATTTAGAAATAAATGATGTGATGTGATTTTTACTCAATAGAATTAAGGGACCGTTCAGAATTTATGACGGGGGGGGGGTTGGGAGTTTTGCTGGAACTTCCCGTCAAAAATTGATACCCCCCCCTTGAGTTTCATGCGGATTTTTAGTACCCCACCCTTAGGTTTCAAGCGGATTTTTAGTGCCCCCCCCCCTCGACATACAAAGCAACACACACATATATATAATGCCACGTGTACAGATTCGCGTTATTTCGAGGACTTTTGCACGTAAAGAAGTCCAAATAAAATGAGTTTATGCGTGTTTTTTAACATTTTTTCTATGTTAAAATTTCTTACCCCCCCCTTGGAAGTGTTGTCAAAAATTAATACCCCCCCTTGAAACACGTGTGAAAAGTTAGTACCCCCTCGGCCAAAACTCCCACCCCCCCCCAGTCATAAATTCTGAACGGTCCCTAATGTATTCCATATCACAGACAACATGTTGTCTATGTCCATATTCACTACTAATGGTGTAAACGTGTGCTATTTCAACCACTGTCAAAATTCTGGCAACTGTGATTTTTGACGTCCTTCCTCATATCTGCTGTAATGCTCCTTGTTATAAATTCATGATTGTCCCAATTAGCCATTTCTCAATGTTGCATTGCAGCTCCTGGCAGACAAGTGACTGGGGCAACCAGTCTGAATTCATTACTTTCCCCTTAATGAGAATCGTAATGGAAGCCAAGAAAATTCCCTGACACCAAATTTCCATACAATTTCAAGCTCTCAGCTGATGAAGCATTCTTGTGAGTAGGACAGGCTTAATGGTTGGGAGGTATATATTTTTCACTATTTGGCATGTACACGAATTTGTAAAGCTGCAAAAACGAACACATACACGAATTTTGCATTCGTTTAAGTGATAAATATTGCTATTCACGAATTTGTGTATGTGTAATTACGAACATTGCAACCATAAACTTGGCTAAAACTAACTCTAAACCTAATTTTAACACTAAACCCTAATTATATGGCACTTCCACGAATGTTAGTATTGGCAGATACACGAATGAATAATAAAGCACATTCACGAGTGTTAGTTTTTACATGTACACTAGCACCTATGCTAGTTTTTTCATGTCCACGAATTCGTACATGCTCGTTTTTACACCTCCACGAATTCGTGAACATGTCAAATAATGAAAAATATATACATGTGGTTGGGGACTGGCGGTGGGCCGTACTTTTATCAAATTATGGCATTACACATGTAACAGAGAGACAGATAGATGTCCAGATATCCTCATCCTGATATATAAATAGAGCTAGCTAGGCAGATAATTTGTTAAATCGATTATTAGATTCACTACAATCTCA
Organism: Platynereis dumerilii; assembly: GCA_026936325.1. Classification (NCBI taxonomy): domain Eukaryota; kingdom Metazoa; phylum Annelida; class Polychaeta; order Phyllodocida; family Nereididae; genus Platynereis; species Platynereis dumerilii. Next base: position 22,958,744 of record JAPTHN010000002.1, on the reverse strand, counting down.
AACAGTATGGCATAGTTTTGGCAACATGCACAGTGGGTGCTATATATATTGTATCACATAGATTTTAGACCAGAGCCATACATTGTGTTATTGTGATAGATAGATAGACAGATAGATAGACAGATAGATAGATAGATAGATAGATAGATAGATAGATAGCTAGATAGATAGATAGATAGATAGATAGATATATATAGATAGATAGATAGATAGATAGATAGATAGATAGATAGATAGATAGATAGATAGATAGATAGATAGATAGATAGATAGATAGATAATTTTCACTGAAGACACTTTTGGTTCCTTGTACAGATTTTACATTGACAGAAGAGTACCCCCCCCCCACTCTTACCCATACTTTACACTACACTCTGTTCAATGTTCAAAATTTAATTTGGCACATGGTGCTCACTGGATGAATGGCAGAGATATTATATTTCGAGAAGTGTACACAATTAATTTGTGGCATCGTCTACCAGATGTGCGCCTGGTGGCTCCTCGTCTAATCTGGAAGATTTCAAAGTTTTGAAAAGATACTTAGAACTGTCAATTTGAGAATCTTTTGGGCAATTCATTCCAACTGCAAATTTTGTATTCATGATATTAGAACAAGGCATTTGGGCCCCTGTAAAAGTTAAATAAGTCCCAGAGACTGTGTGAGATGGTCTATCTATCTATCTATCTATCTATCTATCTATCTATCTATCTATCTATCTATCTATCTATCTATCTATCTATCTATCTATCTATCTATCTATATTCTTCTAAAATTACATATATTTATATATACTTCTCTCTATATCTAGTTTGCCTGCTATTTACCTACTATAAACTGCAGCTATATATAAGCCCTTGAGGGAGATTTCCAAAATCTCCAAGGACTGTGTGAAGACATTTTGTGTAGAAGATCGCCTTGTGCAATTAATGGGATTAAGCTAAGAGAGCTGATGGGGAAGCTCATGTAGTGTGGAGGGGGTGGATGGTGGTGGTCGGGAAGATGCTGTTGAGGTGTTTCTTCAATGATGATGATGATGAAGATGATGATGATACTGATGTTGTTGCTGGTAGTTGCTGTATCACATTGAAATATTACTTATGGATGGTTCCTTAAAAGCGAACGGGTGTCAAATGTCAATTTTAACAGGATATCAAATGTCGTCTTTCCAAGAATGACTGGCAAACAAATATAATAAATATATATTTCTTTATATTCAAGTTACATGTATAGGCCTACTAATTGTTGCTTATGCCTTATAAGACATACCTCCTGCCAATGCTGTTGTCTGAGGGATTGAGGATCATGCCAGTGATGTTGAGCCCAGCTGTGGGTCTATCTTTTGTGACATTTTGTCAGGACGAAGAAACAAATGATAAGCCAAGGAGGATGGGGGGGGGGGGTGCTTGGCTTTGAGAACACACCCAGAATGAAGCTGGTAATTTAAAGTAATTTGCAAACGGATAACGAAGAAGGCTGCTGTTGCCATGACGACTACACATTTAAATGGTGTTGCGTCACTCACCCCTTTGAATGCTAGTGAGAGAATAGTCCGATTCGATGGCTGGCCACCGTTGGGCCATGGAATGCTCAGCTCTCTTTTGCAGGAAAGTGTGACTGGGGTTCAACTATTTCAGACACAGACCTTAAGAACAAGCCAAGACTACAAGACTGCCATTCACCCACCCAGCTATCTTACTATCTGATATTTTGAAGGCATCGTATTAGTACCCCAGTGCTATAAATTGTATCAACGCTTAACACAGGTTAAGCCTATCCTAAAGTGGTTAAATCCTATAATTTATTTTGTTCAGGGTTACTGGGAAAATAACTTAGCCATGTTTTAAGCTGACCTCAAGTTATATAATGACTAAATTATTTTCCCGGTAACCCTGTTAAAAGATGAGTTATAGGAGTTGACCACTTTAGGATAACCCGTGTAAAGCGTTGATACAATCTGGCACAGGGGTGGGTTCTTCCCTGTTATCCCAAGACCCAGACTCCACGAAATCCTCTAGTATTTTTGGCGATGAAACACCTCAGACCTCTGTTAATTCTCTTAGCCTAGAATATTTAGCCAAACTTGTCAACAACGGTATCGAAATACAGGACACAGAACTTACAAACCATTAATTGTGCAGATGTGGAAGTGATAAAAAAATCTATCTATCTATCTATCTATCTATCTATCTATCTATCTATCTATCTATCTATCTATCTATCTATCTATCTATCCAATGAAGAAGCAGTCTGTGTCTAATTAAAGCACCCCATTAAACAGAGGTGCTCCTGTACCTTCCCCACAGTGTTGATGATCATGCTAAGCCCTTGCACATTCCTGGCAGCTCCTTCCCCGGGGACAAAACGTGTCATTTTCAGGAAAATATATGAACAAGGAAATTGAGGAGAGCACGTTCAAATTTTACTCTAATCTGCACAGAAATCTTCGGCTGCAATGATTCACCGCTGTTCTATTGAAGTTGGATTTCTCTCAAGAACGTCTCTTGAATTTAAAGCAGGACCTTAAATACATGTAGGCCTACCATGATTTGAATGGACATAACTTGGTAGATTTCTATCTTTTTCTTGTCGTAGCTTGAACAACTCGCTGCGGTCATCACTTTCATCAACGTCCTAATGACCTGCGACTCCTATGCTATCGGTGTGGTGGGACAGGCCACTCATTCAACATTTGAGGCTCCGTCAGAAATGATCTCTTTGATGTCTTGTGCCTGTTATCTTTTAATGTATTAAAATTGACGCAATTATAATACAATTAATTAATATCTAACCCTTTAACTTACTGAAGTTGAATGTAGGGTAAATAAAAGCAGAGTCAGTGCCCATGCCAGAAAAGAAACGGTCCAATATAATACTGATTATACATTATTTGCCCATAGTGACATAAAACAAAAGTTTTGTATTGACTTTCCCCTTTACTTTTTACTTGTACCATGCTTTATCATTAGATATACATTGCCCAATCTGTGTGCTTGTCTTTGTTTGGGAATCTGCTTTGTTAAAACAAAACTCATTGAGCCAGAAAATGAGAGTTCAGAGGGACCCTTTGGGAGAAAGACAGAGAGCATGTGAGCTTCATTTTCTCTAAGATAATAAGGCTCCAGTCTGCCCATGCTTCATATAAAGCAGCATAATTCCGAGCAGCACTAAAGTTTGAAGTTAATTTGGCGAAAATTTAATAGGTTCAGCCAGCGGAGTGGAATTTCAGGATGGAATTTAGGAATGGGATTTGAAAAAAGGGACAATACATCAGCCTAGAAAGAGATAATGATATAGGAAACACAACATTGCTCAGCTGGTGTATCCGAAAATGATGTCATTCATTAAAGAGTTAAGAAAAATATGAGACCATCCATCAAAGATTTTAATACTAGGACAATCTCTGGTGAATTCCAATGGGTCTAGATCAGCCAGGAGTTGTTCACAATGGGACATTTCAAAAGCATTAAGAAGCTACTCCATCAAAATGATATCTTGCAAATTGAAATACCCCTAGCCTGCAGGCTGCAAGTTTTGCAACATAAATTGTTGCACAAAAAGTGAAAAGAAAAACGTCAAATTAGATTTGCAATTTGCCAAATGCCTCACAGAACTTAAAATGCAGCCAGCAATGAGTAATGCAGTATAATAGGCTCACATGGAAATAAGAAAATAACTTGTCTTCAATGCTGTGTTACTGAAGCACTTACTGCAACACGTATCGTAATATTAAGATTTGGTATCCTCCTCAATTCGGCATATACTTATTAACCTCATTTAATTTGAGAATTTAGCATAATATGAAGATGGTGATTTTACTGAATTTCCATGAACTTTCTTGCGTCCATAATTGCCATGGTAATCGGAGGAGTGTCGACCTTTTTTCCGAGTATTAGTCTAGATATTCCAGTATGGACTATTTCAATAGTGTACACTGTAAAATTGTATTTTGAGTTAGCTTAAATGATTGAGTGAGATGGTTGCACAATTCCTTTGACCTATCATAGTTTGTTGTTTTAAGTTATAACAACAGAAAGATTATCATAACTCACAACATCAAGCTATGTTAGGTCAAACAAATTGTGCAACCATCTCACTCAATCAGTCAATCATATGTGCTGACTCAAAATTTCAAATTTTACAGTATAACCTTCCAGTATAAATGCTTTACTCTTAGATCTGTGAGTAGGCTACATATATGATACACTGTAAAATTTGAAATTCTGAGTCAGCTCAAATGATTGAGTGAGATGGTTGCACAATTTGTTTGAGCTAACATAACTTGAAGTTGTGAGTTATGATAATCTTTCTGTTGTTATAACTCAAAACAGCAAGCTATGATATCTCAAAGGAATTGTGCAACCATCTCACTCAATCATTGAAGCCAACTTAAAATTCAAATTTTACAGTGTATGTAAACTAAACTGTGATTCTATCTAGATACTGCATGTCCTATTTCAGCAAATATTTGATAATAGGACAACATATATTTTTTTTGCAAATACAACTTTTATTGATTCCACTATAATAACAAATATGTACAGCCACAATGAATCACCTTGCCACAGACCTCGTGTAATAAACTGCAAAACATTTCAACATTACCCTCACAATAAGAAACACAGTAAACTGACCAATAGAAAACATGATTTAAAGACCACTCTCAAGACCAACAATATAATAGCATTTAAGTCAAGACTCATGTAAAAGTTAGGTCTTAACCACCAGTCTTTACTCATAGAAACAAATATTTTCAAAATTGTCCATTCAAAAATGCATGACTGTACAATTTATAATCATCAAATAGACAATATTATCAATATACCTAATGCATTAAGTTGCATTGATTTAAATGTATTGTTTTTGGTATGAACAATTTCTTAACATGAAGAACACAGTAGGTTTCTTTATGTACAATTCTGGTATTAATTGGGAATGATGCACGTATTATCAAATAATATAAATCTTTAAAATTGACACCATTTTTTAATTTTGCTTGACGGTGGAATTTACAATTCCAATTAGAACATATCATCTTAACAGACCTGGAATGTTGCAACCAAATAACCTGTCATACATTTTCCTAAGATACTCCATGCCACCACTGGCCCACCAGCACAGACCCACTGTCAGCATAGTTCCTATATTTGATACTAGAGGTAGTTCTCATCAGCTGACCAGTCCAGGTTTCACAACAGGCTCAATATGTGTCTTCATGCCTGATACATTGTATTTATAAGATTGTGCATTTGATTATTCCAAAATGATAATCAATGTCTTAGAGGTATTTATGCACCATTATTTTTATTTCAGTAGACCAAATTAGATACCAATTGCTGAAGTAATTATATCAATTGGTTTTTTAGTTGCAAGAACATAAAACAAGTAAAGATAACATAAAGTTCATGTCAGTTAAATTCTAACCCCACACTTCAAAAGAGGCACTGTTATCAAGGTATTGTATGATTGTCATACTTTCAGTATTAAGCCTGTTGTCCTCACTTAAATCCATAGCCCCAAGGCTAAAACATCTGGCAGAATTTGTGGCCATTTGTAGAAATGAGTGCTGACACTCAAGTGTTCCCTGTTATAATACTGGTTGAGTTAAGTCTACTGAAATAATTAAAATACAAACTGACAATCTTGTCAACCCCTGACTGAAGTAACATTCTAAATAGAAGATCCTAATTGAATAAAAAAGGAGACTTATATATTAATTTACAATGATCAACAGGTCTACAACAGAATACATTTGATAATACTCATAATAAGGCAATGACAATCCCAGGTAAGGTTTTGATGAGATAATTAGTAAGACTTGCCTTTGCTATGGGTCAATCAATTAGTTATGGTTTCATTGATAATTCATTCAAATATTCATTCAAATATATGTACAATTGTTCATTCATTGGACAATAATTTGACCACGAAATTGTCGTAATTGCCTATGTACAAATATAGATTCCTATACATAAGTATAATATTGTATTAAACCACAAAATGGTCCACAATTGAAGTAAAACAAACATTCATATAAATTCTCAAACAGGACATCACACATTTGACTAGATTTTGCTCTGCAGTCACCTTGTTGAGCACTTTTTGTCACAACACACCACCCTACAAACACACGATTTAACTGACTTTTATGAAATCATTCTTTAGGACATATCTCTATAACCTCTACCTTGTCACTACCGTGTTTGCCAGAGTCACTTTGGTTCGACGTCACGGCGTCACAGGGCGAGGGTGACTTTGTGGTCGTGTCACTCCCTTGCGTGACGTCGTCGTCGCTCTTCGTCATGTTGGCGTTGACGTCTTTACAGATCTTGCCGTCATTTTCACCTTCGGAGTCAGTGTCAATGAAGTAGCGACAGGTCAAGTCGAGAGGGGCGTAGGAGGCACTCTTGACCGGACCGTGCTCGCTCTTGCGACGTTTCTTCGTATTCGTGTCCTCTGGACTTGAGCGAGGAGAGAACCCCATCCCAGGGAATGCCACCTCCCCCACCATGGCCGTCGTGTCCACCAAACCCTCTCCCTTCTCTTCCCTCTTCGGTTCGCTTTCTTCGTATTCCACTTTGGTGTGAGTCACTTCTGAGGAGTCTACATTGTCAGCGTCTTCTGCCGTGGCCGTGTGGCACACACTACTAGCAGATGAGGGAGGTTTGTCGGTTGAGGTCACGAGGGGAGCATCGTGGTCGCATGGGGAGCGAGTGCCATCGTCAGAACTACACTTTCGCTTCCGTACAAGAGACCCGACTGGACTCGTCTTTTCCAACTTGAAGGGAAATCCCTGGTAGGGGTCGCAGCCGGGTCGTGTTTTGGTCAAGTCAAGAGCCATGTCACCGAAACCCTCTTTGAAGAATTTGAGATTTTGTAGAAATTGGTCATTGAAGCAGCGAAAGTCAGGACCATGCGGTCCGAATGGTTTGGTATTGCTCTCGTAAATGGCGCTGACATTGTTCACTAAGTTACCACTGGAGTTGGACCTTTTCAGATTTCCTTGACCTTTGGCGGCGGCTGCAGCGGCGGCAGCAGCCGCATGGTGTTGGCTGGCCTCTGCTTGGGCCTTGAGTTTTGAGGCAGCCGATCTGAACCTTGAGATGAAACTATTGGCCAGGGGATTGTTGGCTAGAAGTGGATTGTTCAAGGGAGAGTTAGCGAGAGGATTGTTGGCCAACGGGTTGTTGGCTAAAGGATTGTTGGCCAAGGGGCTGTTGGCCATGGGACTAGTCGCCAAGGGGCTAGCCAAAGGACTGTTGCTTGGGGGTAAGGAACTAGGCGTGCTAGATTTCGCTGGTCTTCCATTGATACCCGTTACGCTTGCGTCTGCTGAGGCTCGTGCAGCAGCGTTTTGGTCGAGGTAACGTCGGAAGAACTGGGAGACAGGAGGCAAGTTGTTCATGTCCATGATGTCCCCCATGTTGGCAGGAGGGGTGGTGCCACTTTCACCCCCACTGTTATTTCCATTCATGGCATTTCCGTTGGCTGCTTGGATTGCGGACAGGAAACTTGCCATGCTGTACTTGAGGGGGTCGTCCGGTCGGCCAGTGGAACTTGTACTTGAAGCCAAGCTCTGCATCTGTTCCCGGTTCTTGGAGGTCTGCTGGGCGCTGCCTTTGCCGTAAAGCTTGGCTATCCTCTCCAGGAAGTCATTGCCGAGCGATTGAGCTTGTTTGTCACTGAGCATATTTTCTGAGGGCTGCTGGGTCTGGTCGCCTCCGTTGCCTGTGGCAGACATGTTGAACATCTGGGAAGGGTCAACGGGGAAGCGAGAGACGGGCAAGAAGGGCCAGAGGAAGGGCAAGGAGGGCGAGGCAGGCATGTCCACAGGTGAAGGGCGAGGGGAGCTGAGGCAAGTTGGTACATCATTAGCTCTCCACACTACAGCCACCTTGCGGCGTTCGTTCAAGTCCCTGTTATTACCCATCACCCCTCCTTGGCACATTAAACCTTGGAGGAAAGCCACGTTGCTCCATGCCTCTGCCATATGGGGCACTTCGGAGACCCCCTGAACTCCCCCTTGGACTATCATGCGCAGGCAGGAGCGCAGACAAGCCCCCAGGGCGTGTACGTTGTAGCCCATGGTCTCCTCCACCCTCAGCGTGTCCAACTCCGTGATTTTGCCGATTCGTTGGAAAGCGCAGATGTTGCAAGTGCTCATGGGTAGGACCAACCACCAGTCGTGAGCGACCACAAGGTGGCGTAACAGGATGGAGAAGTCGTGAGTGCGCACACGCTCACAAAGGGCACACAGAAAGAGAGTTCCTGTCACATGGTCCACTTCTAAGTACATCGTGCAGTGCAACAAGAAGGCTTGGAACTGGCGCCACCTTGCGGGACCGTTCTCTATGATGTGGCGGGAGCGAGTTTCGTGTAGTTGTTGGACGTGGTTGAGGGCGTCGGAGGAGGAGAGAAAGTAAAGGGAACAGACTCCACACTGGAAGGGGAACTCTCCGCAATGGGAGTACAGGATGTGTCTCTTCATGTCACGTAAGTTGGGCGAGCGGAATTGACAGCCCGTGCAAGTGAAGCTGGCTGACAGACGTATGTCGCCCATGGCAGCGGTTGAAGTGAGTAGCACTATGCGTAGATGATGATGTCGCTTTCAGCACCTGACGTCACGCACGTCAATTAAGGAGCGTCGGACGGGAAGACGGCAGCGCTGCAGTCGCCAGAAGCATCCTCCGAGACCCTGCAACAATCAAGCAACCAGTCAGTCATTTGAACACTGCAATCACATCGCGGGTGACACATTGCTCCAAGGGCCCACAACAACCCCTTGTAAAACACAGTGCCTGGTTCACAATGCAAACTCAACGCAGCGACTCACATCACTTTGGATGTTTTGCCTTTGCCAGCTTTGCCAGGCCGCTGAGGGAAACACGTATAGAATCTAATTTGACTAAAAGCATAGCGCAGACTGGCAAATGCCTATCTGTCATTTTAATTAAAAACAGGGACATGTTAATAGCTGCGAGTGTTTCGCTGGGGTATACCGGAGACTGTGCAACAACCATAAATATCTAGCGGCAGGCGGCAGAGTTGAGACGATAGCAAGATATATCATTAGTCACAACTCTTCGGCTTTCGGTCTCTCCCTATATTAAATTTCTCTTCTGCGGAGGCAATGTTAATTTCCAGCTTTCGCTGAAGATTTATCACTTTCTTCAGCCAGTTTGTCAATCTGTTTTGTCAGTCTGTCTGTGTCTTCAACCATTATTGTCATTACTTATATTGTGTTTGTCTGCGTTGTTAATTATTTTATCAATCCAAATAAATGTAAAAATGCTTCCAGGGGTCTTTATCTATACTATTACATCCTATCCATATTTTTTATCTGGCTGATTATATGTGTCTAATTCCACATTTGGAAGCTGTCTTCCTGTCCTGTTTATTTTTAAGATTAAACAAGTTCCATTCATGACTTCTTCCAGTGCCGGATCCAGACACGATATAGTCTAGGGGGTCAGACATGTTTCGGCACTCTCGGGTCCGCGTTATCATTTATTTGTAACTTTGTGAGAAAATCAAAGGTTAATTCAAATGATAAAATATCAACAGGACATACCAGTTGTTTCTCTGCCTCCTTCCCCTTCCCCCCGCTTCTTCTCCCTTCTCCCCTCCCTTCTCCCCTCCCTTCTCCTTACCCTCTCTCTTTCACCTACTTCTCCCTTCTCAAGACAAATCGCTCCCCTTCATTAGCATGCCTCGTGTTGCCTCGTGTTCCCTGGATCAAAGACCTGATTTATATTCCACCTAATCCCGCTAATATCTTAATGTCATATCTGTAACATGATCTGTACAAGTTACCTAAAGATCAACAGAGTCAAATCTGTTACTCATAATTAATCAACTAAGTATAGCCATAATGGTGGGCAACACCAAGTGCCAAGTAAAACTCAAGTAAGGCTATGACACATAATAATCATCCTATAGTCAATAACTTAGTCGACACAAATGAGTTAAAAAATCCGTATTGCCCTTAAAAAACGTAAAAGTATAACTTGTCCTCTCAGAAATGCAAATTTGTGCAAATTTATCAATTGTACATGTATCTTTTGTTGTGCATGTGAAGTGGATATCAGCAAACTGCTTTTGGCCTATATCTGAATGCAACAAGTGAAAGGGGGCAAAGAGCACAAAAAGTCAACCAGAAGTTTCTTGAAAAAGAAGAAGAAAGCCTACAGTTATAAAAACTTTTTGGATCTTTCTCATCAAATATACATGTGTGATATTTTCTGTGACGTTCAGGTCAGACTTTTTTTTAATTTTTAGCTTCTCGGATCGACTGACGGTCACCGACCCAACAGACTTTCTGCCTACTGATAAAAAAAAATGGAGCATAACCGCAATTTTTATCAAATTGCCGTTATAAAAAATTACGATTTCGCCTTTTTTTAGAAAAAGTGCCTCGAGAAGCTAAAGATCAATTAAAAAATAAATCTCATACAAAAACCCTGATTAGTTTTTGGATTTGTCCTCCATATCATTTTGGAAGTACCATACAGCTGTGAACATTGTAGGTCCTGTATGATGCAGTTATTGAAAACCAAACTTCTGTGCAAAAAACATTTTGTATAGGACCTATTTCAATATACCGATTTTGCCCTGCATTTTAGGGTGCATTTCATTTTTAAACCTTGATGAAGTAACTTTTTCGAGCATCTTAAAGATTAGCCTACATGGTTATAATTTGGCATCCAAAAAATGATTGTCCTAGCTCAGAATCCTGGCATTTTATAGAACTAATCTCAGCCAAAGAAGAGGAGCAAAATGACTGCCTTGTTCTGAACAGGCTTCTCCCAACAAGCTCAAAATCCCCAAGACTAATTAATACCCCATTAATGAGGTGAGCAATTTATGGGAGCTCACGACGTCACATTGGGGACGTTATGAGGTCACGTAATGACGTCACAAGCGTCTTGCCTAATCTTAGACAGTGTCTCACCTTTCTTGTATGGATTCCTGTTGTTGGAAGTTGGGGGAGTGATGCAGAAGGCCCTCTTGTGGTCAGTATGGTTTCAGAGGAGTGTCATAGAACACCTTGGGAATCCTGTCATGTCTTTGCTGTCACGTGATGTCATAAAGTATCCCTTGTCATGCCGTGTAACTCCTTGTTAGCTAGCAGAACTTGTACTATAGTCAAGCAGTTGAATTCCTTGTCATGTCTTACAATATCTATAATGTAGTATAACTTATTCCTTGTCACAGAGTGGTATTCGTTGTCATGTAGCACCTGTCTCGTCATCAGCTGCAGCTCCTCCACTACATCATACACTCATGGCTGTTCCATGTCATCAACTAAACTAGCGCCATGTAAGATTTCACACTGTCTTTTTCCCAAACTACTACATACGATTAGCCAGGCATTTTAATTAAGCTGCACTAAAGGGCCATGCCTGTGACTTGTAGCCATCTAGTGCTCCAACCCCGTACTACAAAAGTCTGCAGGCTGCGCCCCTCCAGCCCTCCCCGGCCAGCTAGCTTTGTGAGTTCCGCCAGGCACTCTTTTTTGGAAGTTTCATAATAGACCGAACAGTTGGGTGTCACCAGCGGGTACAACCTAATCATTGCTTTGGTTTTGGAGCTATTTTTGTCATGATTATAATCTGATCGAGATTTCACTCCTCAGACAACTGCTGGGAATTTAAAATTGTCGAGAAATAGGCCTAAGCCTACATTTTGTTTCTTAACTTCAGTTTGCAGAGCTCTTCAGAATCATTTGTCATTGTTGCGGTCACAAATCTAGGTAACGTCGTGTGTCGCACTGGAATAATGTCTGTGTTGTCAAGCATGAGGTCTGCTTGGGAGAGTTTGAAGTGCATCTATCTATCTATCTATCTATCTATCTATCTATCTATCTATCTATCTATCTATCTATCTATCTATCTATCTATCTATCTATCTATCTATCTATCTTTTTCTATACAGACTTGTCCCACTGTCTGTCTATCTGCTCTTGTTCTTCTGTTTGCCATTAATTTGTCAAATGCCAGGACTCAGCCAAGCTGCCAGCTATCCACCACAAATAATGGGCTACAGGAAAAAAGGCGTCATTTCAAATTGCCAATAGCTTCTATTAATCAAGGAAGGCAGAAATCCCTGTGACATATGAGGCGTCCAACAGTCACATCGCTTCTTTTCTCCCATATTTAATGTTTTTGTTTTTTTTTTTTGCTTTCGCCTTTCTTTTTTTAATATGTCATTATTGTCATTCAGATTTCTGTTATTCGGGCATTGAAAATGAAGAAGAGAGAACTCTAATGGAACCAAATGTTATATAATATATTGCTAAGGAATTTAATTTCTGTTTGAACTGCATTTTAGAATATGGTTGACCGATAAAGCAATGAGAGGAAGTAATGAAGAATTAAAGAACAAAAGACGAAATGAAGGATGGAATAATTTGGAAAGTAATCTTTCATTCTTTCCTTCTTTCCTTCCTTCCCTACTTCCTCCATTCTCCCTTATTCTACTTCCTACTATCCTTTCTTGCTTCCGTTCATCCCTCAAAATTTCATTGCTGTATTTTTGTCATTTTTTGCCCTCCCTATCCACCCTCCTTTCCATCCTATATTTGACTTCAGCAGAAAACAGTGACGATGTTATGCGTGTGCAGTAAGCACTATACGGCCTGGTCTAGTCGTGCATCATCGTCAATTTTTACACGAAACACGAAGATGTTAGCTACAGAATTGCAACTGTTCGTTCAACCCTAATTTCTTGCTTTGATCATCCAATAATATCTTCCCTCTGCCAGTTTCTGAAAAACAAGCTACATCTGAAATTGCAGCCTACTCGTCGCTGCCTCCTCTTTTTCTCAAAATTGTCTTTCATCTGCGCACTCTATTCGGTTGCAAAGTCAAATCACATCAAATATCCTTATTTTTGCTTCCCTGAAAGCTTTGTTTTCTCTCCTGCATTTACAAAAAAAAGTAATGCCAACTTTTGAAAAGAAATCTAGAAAAAGCTTTGGGTGTGGTCCAGTCGACATTATTGTAAATTACAGAAATTAGGCCCACTTGAATTCTAATGTTGAAATTGAAAAAGAAAATGCAAAACACATCTATCTTGGCTCCATCGTAACTGCTTGGCATGGAATTTCGCCATCATAATCCATAATACACCCTAAAAAATTTCAGACAAAATTGTTTTTTTTTAGATTCAAAATGGTTTTTTGAAAAACCAATTTCAATGCAAAAAACCAACATGGATTTTTTAAAAAATCCATGTTGGTTTTGCATTGAAATTTGGTTTTTCAAAAAACCATTTTGAATCTATAAAACCAATTTTGTCCCGACATTTTTTAGAGTGTAGGTTTGGAATTAAATTCATAAATCATAGCTGTTCCTTATTCCCAGTTGTTCCAAGCTACATTATTTTTAAGTGTTACGTTTCAGCTTGCATTGTTTGTTTCGCATAATTCATTGATAGAGCGTTTGCTTGCATTTGAATTTGTCATTTTTACCATTTGAATTTAGAATTTGATTTATTGAAGGCACGAACTCTTGAATAGGCTAGTAAATTGTGTGATTCTTTCGGTCTAATTGACTGTCTATAGGCCTAAAATATGGCTATCTATCTATCTATCTATCTATCTATCTATCTATCTATCTATCTATCTATCTATCTATCTATCTATCTGTCTATCTATCTGCCTTTTTATCTTTCTATCGATCGATCGATCGATCGATCGATCGATCGATCTATCTATCTATCTATCTATCTATCTATCTATCTATCTATCTATCTATCTATCTATCTATCTATCTATCTGTCTGTCTGTCTATCTGTCTATCTATAGATCTATCTATCTATCTAGCAAGTGCATAGATTCAGGATGTAAAGCCCCAGTCATCCAACTATCCTCTGTTATACCGAACATCTGACAGGCTGCCTGCTGACGGCCCAACCATAGCCGTTGCGGTCATAAGATTTGGTGACAGCAGGCTCATGTGCTAGATGCCGAGAAGCATGCCATTGAGTGCGCTCTTGAAAGATTGCGTTCTACAACTATCCTTGGACATCTTGGACATCTTGGTCAATGCTAGCATGTAGATTTTAATAAATCAACCAGAAAACACCATCTTGAATATCAACTACTAACTATAACAAATTGTTTGCTTGAGCGCCCTTGGGCTAATAAACAAACCGCATAATTCATGGGTAATCTCTTGCGGTACTCCTCAGGCCTGGTGGTTAACCCCTTATCAACCTGGGTTAAATGGTGGAGGAGGTGACTGATGCTATTAGGCGAATAAGGCCGAATAACCTGTTAGCGTTTCGTGGTAAACTACCTGGAAATATTACATTACGCTAACATGTATTGCATTGGCCTGAAAGCAATATAGAGCTACACACAATATAGCCAATATAGAATACAGAATTTTCCCAAAAATATTGCAAATATAATTTTTATCGATGAAAATATCAAAACTGGTCTACATAGGCCTGGGCATAATTATATGTGTCATTTTTTAAAAGACGTGGGTGGGTAAATCAGCAACATGAAGTAGATTGCATGGGACTTTTTGTTCCTGTATTTATTCACATGGTTGGCTAAATAGGACAGAAACATGAAGTAAGAAACGTATATATATGTCTTGTCAAGACCAGTTAAACAGTTATATCTATTCATTTGGCTTACAGATAATTGTCAAAAAAATAGGGTTCTTAAAGGTGCGTCTATTATCTAATACCTAACCTCAATTCGTAATGGTGACTTTTTAATTGATTAATCACCAAATCATAATGTTTCCTGTTATCAGTTATCTGTTTAGTTTCAATTTTATTCTATAGATTTATTGTTAAATAGTTGCGTGTTAAAAACGATTCAGTTGACTTGAAAGCAGTTTTAATAAAACAACTTTTGGTTCTGTTGGGAATTTGGTTTAAAAATAAGTCTGGGGGCATTTTGAAGTTAGAGCTTTTAAGCAACGCCATTAATACAATCAAATAGCCTGGAACTCTTTACTTTACACATCTACACACATCGAAATTTTATTTTGATAGAAGATTTCATATTTTGTTGTCATGCGATCACATAAAAGAATATTCCGAAAGGCAAAAACACTTTGGGCTATTGAAACAGTAGAGTAGAACATAACCGAAAAAGGAGTATTTTACTTGACTGGTGTTGGTCTATTATGGTTGTCCAATTGAGAGGCAACTGGTTTGTTAATTCTAGTATATAGATATAGTCGCAGTAATGAGTATGGTGCATTATCTTATACGTGTATGCTATTAACAGTAGACACTCCAGTAAAATGTTCCAAATAAAATGGGAAAAAGTAATCCACACAGCTAAGTCCTATTTTTCCCACACACAAACAGAACATAGAGCAGCCATCTTGAATTCTTGGCCTTGTGCTAATTGTCTTTTCTCATTTAGAGCTCTTTTTCTGTCGAGGCAGCATCTATGCAATAAAGCGCAGCACACTGATGCAGGGGGGGGGGGGTTCGTAGCTGTAAAATTAATGGAGAGGCGGAGGGGGAGAGTCCATAGTGAAGTGAAAATGTGCCTAATTGCTAAAATGTAATTTTTTCCATTTGCCCATTACTGGCATTAGCCCTCATTGGGTGTATAGATGAATTTAGCTACTTTTATTTTATTTTATTAGCATTTCGAATATTGTAATAGGGTGTAAAGTGCACTTAAAAAACTACTTTCTGTAGCCCCGATAGCTCAGTCAGTAGAGCGCTCGCCTCACAAGTGAGGGACCAGGGTTCAATCCCCAGGCTGGCCATCATGTCATTCCACGACATTGTCGTTCGCATCAGACGTAAATTGAAGGCGCTGTGGGCCCAACTGTAAACAAGTCGCTGACTCAGCTTGGCTACCCACCTTAAATAAAAGTCCCTTTACCTTACCTTTACCTTTACCTTTAGTGTAATTAAAGCCCGATGACATCACAAAGGATTATACTTCTCTACTGCTATACCATTCTTGCAACAGCTATAACCAAACTGTTTCACATAGCAGGGAGGTTTCTCATTGGAGGAGGTCGTCCAAAGGACCACTATACAAGACTATTATTACACGTGCAGAGTGATACTATTCCATGTCTTCTGGTTGGAGTGTTACAGTGTAAAAGCCCAGCTTAGCTCTATATAGCCTTCAACTACATGTCAGTCCCATAATACTTACTCATGATATACTCATATAACACCATCTTTGAAAAAGCCTCCCCCTCCTCAAACCTCAAAAGTGTCACCCCTCTACAACCCCCCCCCATCTGCCCCCCCCCCACCTCCCTCCTCCATGCTCCTAAGATGCCATAATTACGTGTCATTTTCAAACTTAAAAACCTCTCCCTGGGGAATTTCGCCTCCATAATTGCTCCACGCCAAAAACCATTGAAAAATCATTGCTTCAAAATCACCATGGTGAGCTAGTCTAGAAAATCTCAAGTCACACTCTGAAGTGCACTCACAAGCCCCACTCACAAGTCACTCTCATAAGTCACATTCTCAAGTCACACACCAAATCAAGCTCCCTCAAGTCGCCACAGACGGAAACGCAGAACTGTTTCTGAATTCTGATTTGATTGGGCTGAGACTTGGAGAATGCTGTGTGTAGACAGAGTGTTGGACTCAGACAAGTCCTTGCAACATTCTATATAATGGTTTGACTGTGGGCCTAATCATTGTCTTAGTATAAAACTAATGTAGAATATAGATGAAGTTTGCAGAGAAGAAGAAAATGATATATCATAAGTGCCAAAATGTACAATTGCTATGTTAATGTAAATGTTAGTTTTTTATAGTCCACTACATGAGAGTCTATACAATGTGCAGTTGGGTCATTCTCAAATTTCTGGACAATTTGCGTCACTCTAGCTCCCTGACATTTATTTGAATGCGATTAATATCTGAAGCATCACTCTGCATCTGTTATTCATATTTCTATTTAGGACCACTGCATTTGGAACAAAAAGTCATTCATTAGACTTTTTTTTGTGCATTATGTACAGGAATTTGTGCAAAATCAATGGTTTTTCCCTGTCACTGGACCTGACATGACAAAATCAAGTGTTTATTTTCCTCCTAATGTACCATTATATTCAAGTTTCTTTGCACAATTCATGAGAATATAACTTTGAATTTATATTTAGTTCACATTCAAATTTTTTTTGGTCTTATTTCATTGATTAAATTGATACTATAAACGTGTCACTAATTTATGTCAATTTTTTTGTCCACTCCGTTACTTGCCATAGCTCCGTTCGGTATTCTTTTTTATGAGCTATTTTCAATGAATATCATCAGACACATGTGCGCAATAGTACCACTGCCTTGCAGACTTCATAAAACATGTATTCAATAAATTTAGACAAAATATTCATAGAAAATGTTTTTGGTCTCACCAAAATGTCCCCTCCGTTTCCTTCATTTCCAAGCTTACCAAATAATACTTTTAAAGAGTGATTTCATGTATGTATTGCTGAGTGTGACAGCTTTTAATAGTCTGCAATTATTTGATCTTATCTCCAAAATAAAAAGCAGTAATGAGCGAAAAGCAAAAAATTGTTCCCCTCCGTTACTGTCCACTCCGTTACCAGATCAAAATAAGAAATCAACATTTGGACCAAAAAATCTACTGATATGAGATGAAGTACTTCTGAAAATAATAGTAACACCAATATTTTATTGTTTTTCCTTTTGTTGTTGTTCCTGTAGTCAATTTTTGTAGTCAAAATTCCCCTCCGTTCAGAGCATTTTTTAAGGATTTTTGACTGGGAGACCAAAGGAACAACCTTAAACCATTTTCGCAGTACTGTGATGCTCAACGTGTATAGTTTAGTTGAACTTTAAGATGCTTCAAATATATATTTTAAAAATAGGTCCGGACTGACAACTTTTGAGAAAAGGAGTTTGAACTGTTGAGCCGATGGCTAGTTTCCTGAAGCTTCGTAGTTTTCGTTAAATTTCCTCTATCTCCTTCACCATGCTAAAGTCTGAAGCAAAATGAGGTGTTATTTTGCTGTCAAGACTGTACATTTTTAGATACAAGAAGTCACTAATTTGTGAGAAATAGAATCCGTATGTTCCAATAAGTAGAATACAACAATTACTATTGTTGAGGATAGGCTGAGGGAAGACCAAATAGGAAAGTATAATGACTATGCCTTATCCTCTATATAACTTTGTAACAATTGCAGCTTTTGCAGATGTGCAGGAACCGTCAGGAGGTAAAAACTTTTTATCAATATAACTCCAACAGGCGTGGACTGTGGAGCAATTGCCAAACGTTAATGTGAAATGAGTCATATAAGATATTTTCCACTCTGGGAGATGCTGTCTTAAAGTTAAAGCAAATTCCTTTTTTTCCCTAGAAAGCTATTTTGTCATTCTTTTTTAAATTGCCCTGTTAGACAAATTTTTAATTTAAGGAAATTAAAAATCCAAATCATGACATAAGCAAAACTCCATAGTAAAGAGATGCGCTGATGATTATTTTTGACATAGAAAGAAAGAAGCTTCAGTTTGAAATGCACACAAGAACTTCAAAATTAAGGCGTCTAAATTATGTCATTAATCAGAGTCTCTTGAAAAAAGGTCTCCCAGTGACACCAATTAAGCAATGACTGGAGACCAAATCTGTCCACTGGGAGACCATTTGGTCTCCCAGTTACTATGTTAAAAAATGCACTGCCTCCGTTACCACATTGTCCCTCCGTTACAGGACATTTTTGCTATAACCCTTTGTCCCGAAATTTGAGAATGGCCCAGTTAACATCCTCAGCAGGTTTGTTCAGCCATGAGCCTTTCTCAACTCCACAGGGAGTATTCAGCCAGGCATCTGTTTCAGTGCCACAATGCTAAACCATTCTTCAATCGCCATCACTGCCTATCGCCAGGTACCCATTTCCACCTGGGTAGAGTGGAGCAAAGAGCTATGGAGAATCTGCCCAATTCCCTTATGCCCCGGGGGGGGGGGCTAACAAGGGGCTGAGGGGAACCCAGGTCCTTCTCAAGCTGTCAGTGGTTGCCTAAATACTTATTGCGTGCCTAACATGCACCCGTGCTGGAACTCGAACCTGCAACGTCTCGCCTTAACCCATGTGGACCATGGCACCTCTATCTAGACGAATGGGACAATCAAATATTGTGCCAGAAATCCATATAAATAAGCACTCTTTGACTTTTACTCCTCACAAGTTCCACAAAAGACTGTATGTGATTGATTTGGGCATGGTCTTTTTGTTTATACCCAAATCAATTATAGTATTTTTGGATATTTGTTTTGTTTATCCTTTTGGGCATGCACATCTCTGCCTGAACAAGCTGAGATTCAAAATGTTTGTCTTCTTTTTCTCTATATAATTTACTGATGTGTATATATCTTTAATGTTGCCTAATGTGTTTATGTGAAAGAATTTTCCTTCATAACTGGCGCTAGCCTGCGGATATAAGGGAACAGGAAGCAACACGAGCCTGAGCTGTCTGTTACGTCATGTTGCGCAACAAGCGATATTGTGCAGTTGCCAGTTGACGTCTGTCTGCTCGCCAAATAACCTCACGCGCCAAAAAAGATGCAAGAACGCGCAATGACGATGTTATAAAGAATGCTTGTTGACATTCAGACACTACGAGACACAGAGATCAGCCCCTCAAACACTCGAGCCTATGTTATTATGACAGCTCTTGACCTTAGGTCATCCCAACACACCCAGGGGGGCTAACAAGGGGCTGAGGGGAACCCAGGCCACTCTCAAGCTGTCAGTGGTTGCCCAACTACTTATTGCGGGCCTAACCCCGTGCCCCCCTGCCCTCGTTTCCATCAATCCAGCCTTCTCTATGTCCTGCTCGTCTGCTACACTTTCCCGCCATTATGGCGTAACACAACTGTCGTCTGCTCGCCTCATTATGGGAAAACCCTATCGATATATTAGGGTCAAAAGTCCCAGAACTACTTAATCTGCTATCACAACTGAGCCCCCCTCGTTTTAACCCTTGTCCCCCCTGATGCCCCTAGAAACAGAGCGTGGTTATCAGGGGAGGGGAAGGCGGGGTAGGGTGGCTAGGCCAATAGACCAGAGACAGCCGCAGAGGCTCACTGATCAATGTGATCATAAGGGACAGCAATAGAGAGGAGGGGAAAGAAAAGGAGACAAGAATGTCAGAGGAATAAGTATAAGAGAAGGGGGAAGATGGTGGGACTCAAGACAGGAGGGGATTGAAAAAAATGAACACCGAGAAAGAAGAACATGAAGGAGAAGGGAAGAAGTAAATGAGAAACAGGAAGTGAAAAACTGAAAATTAGACAAGGATAACTGGAGGACTGAAAATAGAACAGGGGTATCAGGAGATTAGAACTGAAAATTAGAAGATAGCATGATAGAAAAAGATTGAAGGACGCTAATGAGCAGTTTACTGGAATTAGCGCTATATAAATGCTTATTATTATAAGGACGGAAGTGGAAGAAGGAGAGGAGGAAAGACAGAAAATTGACGAGTAAGAAAGAAGAAAGATGAAGAAAGGATGAAGCAAAATGAGGGAGAATATACAACATTTAGACTGAAAAAGAACTTGGGGGAAGACATGGGTGAGAGCCTTGCAGAAAGATAGGGGATGGGGGCTTTGGGGAAAAGGGGTATTGAGTGTCCCTGATATGACGTCACAAATCACACTGCCCCTAATCACGTCTGCTCCTGTCTCAAAAAATCTAGGCCATTGCAAAATGGAGGCATTCAGGTTCAGCCTCAGAAGCCCCCCCCCCTTTCCCACAATGTTTTCCATGTGCAAAAAACAGTGCACTGTAGTTACAAACAAGCTTAATTCCCGGATGTGCCTGCGCACTAATTCATTAATGTTGGTGCTCTGGCTTAAAAGCTGTTTTCTGGGACTCGTCTCTCATCTTCCTGTATGGCTACTTCACACCCTAAAATTCTGGGGTAAAGGTCATTTTAGTCCCATCTCTTTGAAAATCCAGGGATGTAATGGATGGCTTGGAATCCTGGGAACAGATGAATCGTTCAACAATTTAACATTAGCCCTAAAATGAACAGTCAGAAGACTGTAGGCCTATGTCAGTATGTGTGCTATATTTATGTAGCAAAGAAGAAGAGGCGAAGAAGAAGAAAACTAGAAAGGTAAAAGTAAAATGTTGTCACTTGAAGCTGCCTTACAGACTACAGTACATATAGGCCTAAACATATATGAGACGTATAGTATGGAAGTCACGGTAAAAAGGCTCAGCACTTCATGAAGAAGATAACTTGGACAATACTCAAATTTAGGCCTCTTACTCTTTTGAGACTTCATGTACTACAGGGGCAGCTTCCTGATGTTTATTACTTTCTTCGCTCTGGCATAACATCATAATAAGGCACAAAATATGGCGCATGACTGTGGCATGAGGCCTACCTGCACAATAGGCCTGGCTGATGGCAGCTGCTTTTCTGTCAAGACAGGACTGGGATGCATGGGCCCTTTAAGACGCCTAAAGCCTATATATCCCCGGTGACTAGCCTACACGAATTGTATCACATGCAGTGAGTATATATTCTCCTGAATGGATGTGGCCAAGAAGCAAAGAAGTAGACTGCACCTCTTGTTTCAAGTTAAGGTAGAAATTTATAGAAATGGCTGAAAGTCTCACTCTCAATTTGTATCGAAAGTCGAAAAGCACGCTCTCTTCCCTGTTTGTATATTATATATGAAGATCATCTCTGGATTCACACTAGATAAACACATATGGTTTGTCATTCTAGAAACAACTTAATAGCTTAACCAAATCTGAACTACAGATGTTCTTTTTCTGGAATGTACCTTATAATTATTTTTCTGACTAGCATAACACCCGTGAAGGCATGAAAGGAGAGGCCTGAGAGGGAAAAATATTTAAAGGAAAAAGAACACTTCCGTTTCTTTGACTGTAATTACACACACCAAACCTGGCTTAGGACCTTGTAGGCAATGTATATAGGCAAGTTGGATGCACATTTTCAAAACTGAGCAATTAGTAGTTTGGAGGGGTAGATTGAGGCTCCATGAAGTAATAGTATAGGCCTATAAAATAATAATAGCAAAGTAAGTTACCCGTAGATTGGATGGGAAGATCATATAGATAGACACATAAATTATTTTGTTTAGGATAAAAATGTATTGCATAGATGAATTAGTTGCAGATTACACGTAGATGCAGATTGGAATAGAAGAGAACAGAGCAGGAGAAAAGGGACAACTGGTAGAGAGCTTGCAGCTGCTGCCCTCTTGTGTATTGTACTTGAATCAGCTTAATCGTAATTATCATTAATTAGGACATTTAGAGGAATGCAATGGCATTGAAAAGGGGAGAGTTTTGCCGTAGAAGGTCAAGGAAGGTTGAGTGTAAATGAGAAGATCAGGCATTGAGTATAACTTGAGATAAAACCCGTACGTTATCATTTTAATGTAAGAGATATTCATGTTTCATTTTGGCGAATGTGCAGCTTTAAAAGAAGAAGAAATTCAACTAAGTCATAAAGAGCACCCATCTCAAATTGACAGTTGTAAGCTATCTTCTCCCCACCCTTAACCACAAACTGCCTCATGATTCCATCTTCTCTGTATCTACCTTTGCTGGCCCAAACCATACGTGCCGACAGACACACAGGGCTTTTTCAAGACACGCCATTACGTAACTGGCGCACTAATGACTTTGCCTGGGCCAGCGCAATCTGGTTAGCCGGGGAGCCTGTCATTTTCATTATGGCAGTGTAAAATGGCGGCAAATATGACTGAATAAGGCCCTGTAATTAATCTCATCAGAGATGCATATAATTTCTGGGTTGAAATATAAGTGGCGGGCTGTGTTGCAATTTCCTGTCCAATCAGCCAAAATACCCCAGTGGTTTTCCTTTACATGCCCTGCTAGTGTTAGTGCTGGGCTCTAAGCACATGGCTAAACACCGGCTCTCAGCTCTCTCCTGCTTTTCACTGTACCTTGCTGGGAATATTAGCCCAAAAAAGCTGCTGTTTAAAAGACTAAGCAGAGTATCTGCTGTTGCGGTTTGTGGTTTACCCAACCCTAAACGTCTAAACACAGACACAGTTTGCTTAAATAGACCCACTTGACTGTATACCTTCAATCATTATATCTTAACCAAAGCAGAACACTTTAGACCTAAAAATTTGATGAAGTCTAAACACAACATTTGGCTGAAATATGCCAGGGTTGCTTCCTTTTTCATGCACCTGGCTGAATGCTGTACCCTAAACATGGCCCATAAACACATTTCCAGAACAGCAGCTTTTCCTCTTGCACTTGGCTAAACACTAAACACCAACCTTTATGTTAGACTAAACAATGTTGTAACTTCTGATAACTAAGTTGAAACACCAGTCGTTACTGACCCACCTTCCTCCTGCAGCTGATCTAAACTAAACACTAGCTGCATGGTCACACAACCTATTCCTGTGGTAATCACATTTCAAGTGTGAACTCTGTTGACCTGAGGTTCAAGACAGGTGATTATAACAAGCAGTCAATGATCGACAATGCTAGATAAGATAATCCAGCCTGCTATTTTGTAACAGGACCCATTAAAAAACTGTCAGAACCTACATGTAAGGCTTGTAAGCATATGTGGCAGAGCCAGGGAATAATTGCCTATAAGAAGATATTTATTTCGGAACAACTGAGTTTCCATTTATCCACATGGAACTGTTCATTTATCATAGTTACATTGCATGGGTTATCTCTTGAACGGAATATGTAATTGGAAAACATGGAAGAATATAATTTACAAGACAAGGTGAGACAAATTCTCCTGTGACCATGTCAACACAGAATTTTTTTGCCTACTCACGTGGAAACTGTGGATGCAGTTAATTTGAAAAATCAAAATTGTTTCAAGTTTATACTTTTGCATAGCTTTGGCCCACAGTGACTATATATAGTTCTTAATGGTTTTCTTTAGCTGACAGAAATTTGATTTTTAATAAATTGAATTTTCCTGAGACTTGTGCTCCATGTTTTATGAAACAGGAAATTCTCAAGTTGCTTCACCATGGGGACCCGTGTAGCTTAAACATTAGTCTTGAGAAAAGCCTATCCTTAACAATAGATCTGTCCGGCCTTTTAGAGTACCTGGCTAAGGCTGGATGGCTGCTGCCCACTTAGTTCTCCTGTAATTATGTGAGCAATTTGTGAATCTCTGAGAGGCAGGATGGGGCCCTAGCTCTGTTGCATCACATCATGGTGATTCTCTCATCTGTTTTTGTCTAATAACACAGTCTCTTCTTATTTTGCTTGTAGTGCAGACAGTAGGCCCAGGCCTGCAAAAGCGTTTTGGGAACTGTCAGGGAATCTATACACTAAGGCCCGTTTTCACCAACATGGTATTAAGAGTTGTGCCAGGTCTTAGCTAAGACCTGGTCTGGCTAAGCCAATCACTCAAGCGGAGCAGGATCAAGGAATTTCAGTTTAGTGAAAGCTTACACATATTGTGATAACAGATCAGCTGTTACAAACACATTGTCTCAATTTCCCAAAAAAAATGCAAAGATATGGCTACACAAAAGAGGGAGGGGCTTGGAAATTTTTATAATAGATAATTGCCCAACCAGTCTTGGTTAAAAAAAACCAAAGTTCAAAACTTCCCCCTTTCCCATTAACCAACCTATCATTGCTATCAAGCAACCAAACAACACAACCTATGCTATGACTGTATTCTCAAAGTATCATAGCCTCTCGCACAAACATCACCTTTCATATATATATTTACTTTATTGTCTATATTTAAGACGACATTCAAGGTGTTCATCACAGTCAACATTATCAACCTGCTCTACCCGAACCAAAATGAGTTCAAAGTTGGTAATCTAGACTTCCCACAAATGAGCAAATTGTGACAAGAAGTCACATATTGATGACATCTTAGTGTTGAGGTCTCTGACCTGCTTTAGCGACATATTTTGAATTGCGTCATCTAGACGGCGTAAATTTCAGTAATATTTATTTGATTGCTGGCCCAAATTTTTAGCTTCATTTTATGTTGTTGTTTTTTTGCCAGTTCATTTTGATATCTATAAGAATCTTTGCTCTATGATTTACCAAAGTGTGTGAAATGGTGAAACTGGCCTCATTTGCATAACATACACTGGGTGGAAACAAACTTCTTCTTTTTTTATGTGGTGAACAAACTTTTATTTTCCAGTGTCATGTGCTGAAGCTTTTTTTTCATCAAAGTCCAGCCCCCCCCTTCCCCTCATGTATTATCTGGTCAGCCCCAAAGGGACACCACTTTAACAGTTTGACATCACTAATCTGTAAGTTGTCTAACAATAAATTGTCAACCACTGAACCTTGACTAGTCTATAAACTGAAACTCAGTTGGTGAAAGGGACTTCACTAGGCCAGGTTTAAGGCTGTTAAGACCTGGACTAACTGCTAAAACTATCTTGGTGAAATTGGCCCTTACAGTCTTACATTTGATAAAGAAAAAAGTGGACGGTTGCACTGTGAAAATGGCACTTCATGTGTCATAGTGCTGATGATTTGTCATGATCATACCCAATACTCACAATGTCAATTTGATTTGCAGTAGACGAAATAGTAACACTTACATTCACGGCTCTTTCAGGCTGTCAATGATGTCATTCCCTATACCTGCCATGTTAATTCCAATGCTTTCTATTACTCGTAAATGTGTCAGTGACTCAGAGTAGGGTGGTCCAAAAACACTTTCTTCTAAATTTCCCTGATTTGAATCTTGCATTGTGATCTTATATCGATAGAAGATATTGAGAAAAAATTTCAGCAAAATCAATTAATATTTAGAGGTGGCACAAAGCCGTTGAAGTTTAACATGTGATTGCCCTGCAGTAGACCTCAAAATCATCGGTATTTGCAAATCTTGCAATAATGGCCAATTATTTTGATCAAATAACCTTATTTTTAGTATGTCAAAGATGCCCAATCTAGTCCTGATATTCTTTCTGACTTAAAAAGTTTTAATAAAAGTCAGCATAGATATTATATAGGTCAATTTTCAAGCATTTTTTCATAAAAACAGGCAAATATTTCACTTACTGTGAATAATCAATCCAAAATAACCCCCAGATATTACTTTGCCATGCCAACTTTATCATATACCAAAAAACCGCAAAAAAATATTTACTTCGGAGAGAGATCTGGGAAATTGACAATTTTTTCAGTTCCGCGAATGGGGAATTACATGATAAACTTCAGGGGCTTTGTGCCACCTCTAAATATTAACCGATTTGGCTGAAATTTTGCATGTGTTTGTTTTACTTATGTGGTCATCAATTTCTACTTTCAAATTGGGGGTTTTTGGAGATTTGATTTTTCCCATAGGAATGTGGACCACCCTAACTCAGAGCCTATACATACATGGTCATGTACTTGCATGTGAGTAATAGTCTCACCAATGACCTCACTGATTTCTCTCAGAGTGTTGAGCCTGCAAGTGCTTTGGGGGACAAAAAATTGCACAGTTTTACGGAACTGTAATAATGAGTAAAACATGCAGGATTATAGTGATTGTTGCTGATCTTACACAAAAGAGACATTAGCAAAACAGATTGCATAGCTACCAAAACTGCTAACTGAAAAAAGGATATATATATACATATAATATTCATATATAAATGTTTTAGACTCAAAGCTGTTACAGGATAATTGTTTTAAATTGGTTGGAAGTGGATATACGAGATCTCCAACAAACATTGCAAAGTGTGCACAATATATGACACATCAACTGTTCTGCTTCTGATTCACATGCTGCCTCTCCTATGTTCAGGATTGCAGTGACACACATCACTGGTTACATATATATGTCATTAAGATCCCTATGAGTCAATCGAAAAACCACCACTTTCAATGGTGAAGATAGGAGCAACACCTTCAATGACTTCATTGACACTCTGAAAACAGCCAGATGTAAGCAATTGAAGTTCGTCTACTGTAAGGAGACTTATCCCACTTGTTGGTGACAGCCAAACGAAAGGATTATGCATCTGATTTTCACTCTAAAATCGCATGGCTTTCTCTTGATCATGACTAATCAAACAGCCTCTGTGTTTCCCATGTTGAAAGTAGAGAAGATGACACTTCATCAGCTATCATGAGTCACAAAGTGCATTTTTCACAGTGAACTGGTCCTCATTTTTTCTATATCAAAGTGACAGACTGTAACGTTTAGTTAGGGATAAGACACCGGAAAAGATTGTATACACTCGCACTTATATAATACATAGAGCTAGGACAGAAGCCCTATAGTACTAAATGGAGAAGTTTGAAATGACTATGGATGTTGGACACTCGTCAGAAGCATTATTAACACCCCAATTATGTGGAAAGTCAATATTAGGACTAAGAAAAAAGATAGGGATTTCTTGTAAGACAAGTAAATGCCCTGCTTCCGTAATAGACCGACAGTGTACGCAATAAGTGCATTTCTACACATTCAATAAGATTCCTAGGGATAACTCCATATTCCTTGAGCTCCCCAGTTTATGGGCTTCCCTGGGTTGCACGCTTATTATACAGGCAGCCTTGTTCCTAAGAACACTTTGGTTTTGTGGTATTTTAACAGAGAGTGGCCACTGCCCATGGTCGGTGGTCCAGTGGTTATGATGCTAGACTCGCGTGTGCAAACCCAGCTGGGGGCATGGAGGAAGTGAACAGATCCTCTTTGAATCACTGCTTCACTCCACCCAGGTACAAATGGGGAGGTTGGCTTTAGGTACCGTAGAGAATGGTACAAGATTGATCAGAGCTGGCGCCGTGTGAGGCTGCCAGCTATATGTCCCCCAGGGATCGACTGAGACAGATCAAGAATGATCAGTGTGCTTGTCAACTGGAAATATTGTATAAAGTTGGCTGAGTATGCAATTATCTGTGTGAAAGTAGATTATACCTTCACATTTGCCTTTTATTAGCTCAAATTTGAAAACCGAATGTCTGGTCTGTAAATATTGAGTTCACTTGTTCGTTTTGAATTTTGTTTCTTTGAAAAACGTTTATCCACCATTGCTGAAGTAATAACATTGTTTTTGCCAGAAGCAGCATAAAATGATTGTATGCAACAGAAGTTGAATAACCTTTCTTTTAACTGTAAAGTCTGTAACTTATTACTTTGGAGGAACATCCTCCACCCTGAAGGCACAAGAACTTTTGCAATTAAGCAGAAATCACTCCAAGAATCCAGGCAACAAACCTGTGTAATGTGTATACATCTCCAAGTGGATCCACTAGAATGATAATTACTAGCATCTAAATCTCAACTACTTGATTTCTAGTTAGGATAAACAGATCAATTATTAGGTACATGCTGATTATTACTGGTCAGTTGGTGAAAGAACGGAGCAAGTAATTCTTTTAATTTTATCTAATCATAATCAGTGTGCCAAATATTTATATCATGGCTACTCCCGGAGTTAAAATATCTTTCATGGTGAGGCCTATTACTATTGTTGCCAATGGTCGTGCCAGCCAGCCAGAGCTGTATATATTTAGCTGGTGGATGTCGCATAATGAAAATTGCCTTGTCGTAGGGTGGGCGCAATTAGGGGGATTAATCAAAGCTGGCTGAGCAGCCGGAGCTCATTGTCCCTGGGAAACATACTTCTATTTGAAAGACTGCATTCATCATATATATGTCCACATATGAAATGATATTGCTAGCCAATGTCTGTTCTATGCCCAGCCATATATCATAAGCTTTTGCTCCACACTAATTAATTACTCCTGCAGTCACAATCACAATTCTTCTGTCTCCCTCAGTCTCTCTCTCTGTCTCTCTGTCATTTGTTAGTTCCAGCAGCTTTCGGAATTCTGAACACTGTCAAATTTTGATGTACATTTTTTCAACAAAATAGGGCACATATGAGAATATATTCACTGAATTAGCAATAAAACTTGTTATTATTATGTACATTTATATACTGCTACATATAATCTTCCAGATCAATCTAGTGCGGTTTACAATGAAATTTACAATGTATGATGACTGGAGATCTTCAGCACTCCTGGTGACAGCTTGTTCCTTGTAGTATGCACTTCACATTGCTTGTCCAGTCATCCAGTCCAGGGGAGTCTGGCTGGAGGTGTTGCTGCTCACACCTGACAGGAGGGTGAACTCCTGCCCACACAAGTGGCCACCCTCCCCGGCCACAGCCACAACCAACTCACTCCAATTGAGTTCCAAGATCAAAACTGTTACGTTTGAATGTCATGGAGTAGTACGCGGCTTAATCGATAAGAGTAAAATCCAACTTTATCGTCAAAAACGTATAGTGATGCAAAGGCAGCTTCCACATAGCTCTATAGATTTTCCAATGTATCCATAGCCTACTTGTGCATGATACTGATGGTAGCAAATTTTATTTCTCTGTGTATGTTTCTATGTGGATGGATTGGATTGCACTTGTGCAACAAGTCATTGTGTTATCCACCAGTAAGTTCTGTGAATTTGGCAGGTGATATTCAGCAGTGGCCCTGCAGGCTGCTTGAAGCCTGCTTCCCATATGTTTCTGCTTCTGTGGCTGACAATGGGCGAATGCATCTGTCCTGAGTGTCTCTGATTCTCCTCATAAGCCCGTGTGCATAAGTGCTGCTAATTAGGTTTCCATTCATGAATGGCTTATTATTCATACACCTCGTGATGTAAGATTCTTCTGCATCAAAAGAACCAAAAAGGTACACGGAGAGGAATCTGACTAAGGTTGGCTTCCTGGCTTCACTCTAAAAAAAATTAAGCTCACACAAAGTCCCAGATTTCTTTATGGGCTTGTCTTAGATATATTACTCCAACTATATGGTATTCGGAAATATCTACACCTGTATTGTTGAATGAAACAGTTCTTTAAGAAAGCCAATTTGCCATGCCACATTGCAACAACCCTTTGGTATTCAAACAAACAAATTTTGTCCTAAAATTTTTACAGTGGAATTCTCAACAAGTTGGTCTTCTTAACTAAAGAAATATATACTTCCCTTGAAGTGGTCTACCTCGAAGGGCCGGACACTGTTCCTTTCATTGTATACTGATGTTCCTTGTCCTGTAGCAGAACCACTAAATGTAGCCCCAGAATGTGCCGAAAAACAAATTATAAGACTCTCCTTCCAATTCTTTCCATATATTTAATGTAACTGGCTCAAATTCGAAGAGTTATGCCCAGTGTTGGTCAACTACCATATTGATTTCTCGAATTCAAGTTCATTCTAGGTAAAGGCGACCCTCTAACCTTTTAGGAAGACATCAGCTGTTCTGGAGAACATATTTTACCCAAACTTTGGATAACCAAGACACAGGATCATAAGTAGGGCCTATAGGCCTATCAACAGCTAGTAGTCGACACACCACTTGAACTCAACAAAGCTTGGCGTGGCAATACAAATTTTTGTAGGCCTAGTAGTTGGCAAATTAAGCCCTTGTTTTCAAAACAGGTTGATCCACGCTTCTGCATGCACTGTAGGCTTGTTTAAGATGCACAGCCATGAATAATTCATGGGGCCTAAAAAATGGAATGCTAATCACCGTCTGTCTTGTCGAATTACTACAGACTGGATGCCTAAAGTGAGATGTCTGCAGATGGGCTGTGGAAGATGCTGAACATTGGGTGATTCAGTGAGCAATGACAAAGTTAAAGTCATTTTTATTGCAACAAATTCAAGGTCTGCATAAACAATATTTAGTTTTGCAATGACTACATAACCTGTTGGCAAATGCTGTAGATTTTGTGACATTATTTGTGAATTGACAGTTCTAGATGGAGAACTTTCTGATTTTTGGTCATAGTTGCGGTCAAGAACTTAAGTAACGTCCTCACACGATGCTGAAAAGTGTTCTAGATGCAGAATGTCAAGTCACACATTGACAGTTTGAACTGGTCTGTCAATGTTGGTTCGGCAGAGCCTAGAATTGTCATCTCTGAAGACACACCTATGCACTTTATGCAATAGGCTATTCTAGCTGCAGTGTGCCCAAGGAGTGTACAGCTTCTAGTTTTTATGCCGAGTGAAGTCCTTGCATACCAGAGGAGACTTTCCATTCTTCCCTCCATTTATCCTGTACTGGCTGTGAAAACTTCCTCGGTTGAGGTAAGAAGTCCTTTAGTATAAAGACAACTGCTTTGTGGATTTGTGGAAGCTTCTAAGTTTTTAAGTTTCTATATCTGAAGCCCAGTAAATCCCTTTGGCTACAGAAGTTTATTAAAAACCTATAGCTGGAATTATGTGTCTTGGAAGATGTTAGCTGACTGGCTCTGCTTTTCAGCATCAGTCCTTCCCCGGTCTTTTCGCATATACTTAGGATTTTCCAGTTGGAAGCTTGGTTAAACCTTCCGAGAGTAGAATCACATACACACAATGTATACTTTACTTTACTTGAACGTCAGACTCTTACTTAATTTTAGATATTCTTATTTTGTAGCTTAGTGATTGTTTTTTCTCAGGGTAGTATACGCGAATGCCAAAATTGTCTTATAGCAGTACTTGTACACCAACCGTACACCGCATGTGCTAACGGGCTGCTGGAGAGGCCAATGTACTGCAGCCAGCAGCAAGTGGCAGAGCTTAAACACTTGCGGGGAGGCAGGATGGGGAGGGAGGATGAGTATGAATTTTACATGAGATCGCAGGATGTGGCATAAGTAACTCGACTCTGCTTGTCAGCAAGTGCCTTCGGAGCAGTCTGGCAGGCAAGAAAATCATAATGTGATTTAGTGAAGATTCACCAGTCTCCGAAAGCCCCCGTTCCACGAAGCCCCCTGGTTGGGTCCTGGGCGAAGGAGGCCCCCAGGGAGAACTGGCAGAACAGAGGACACACATCGATCCCCCCCCCCCGTTCCAAGCTGCTTCTGGCCCCCACGGAGCTTTCTTTCTTTCTGCCTATATGTGGTCCCCTGCATTCTCCTTAGGCAATGACATATGGCCGAACAAAAAGTGCAGGCAGCTGAAACACAGCGAGTGTGGGCTTAAAGAACTGCGCTAATCCCCCGGCCTTCTCCCTCACTCCGCGCCTTCTCTCTGCCCAAACTCCCTCAGACATCCGTAGGCCTGACAAATGAGCGATAATACAGTTGACAACAAGAGAAGCAAGCAGTTGCAAAACCCCTTCAACACTGCACCCCCACGCGGAGTGTGCCCTTGGCTCAGTGTGTGCATCCAGCTCAGTGTGTGTCGTGGCTCAGCGAGAGCTCAGTGTGTGTTCCACAAGGTTCCCAGGCACCAAAAACCCCAGAAGAGCCCAACAAGCTGCAAGTAACAACAGAAGGGGACAGGAGCAATTAATGATCAGCATATAGCCCACAGCACATGCACGTTATTACGTAACATCGCTGGCACATCAGCCCTGGCACATCAGCACAAGACAATAGGCACATTAGGACAAGCACGTCGGCGGCATGCTCTTATGGGTACATCACTGAATACCATGACAAATGCGCATCACGACAGGTATATGCGCCCGAAATACTCACATCGTAAAATGAGAAAAGGCGGCATGTGCATATATGTTAAAAGTAAAAGTGCCCAAAAAAGGAAAAGCGGTTTAGCCCAGCTGGTAGCACTTTGGACTCAGTGTCCAGGTTTGATTCCGGCTCTAACTGAATCACATGGCCCAGTGTCAGATAGCATGCAGTTTCAATCAACCTTCGCCTCATTGCTGTATCCTGGTACTGTTACAGTCAGCCAACCAATCATCCATCCATCCTTATACATGGTAAATATCAGTATACTAACACAAACAGACTCAAACATATTAAAATGAGAAGATCTGGCAGGCACCTGTGGTGACTGTAAGAATGAACTTTTAAAAATGGCAGCACAATCACAATGAAGAAAGGAGACTTAAATAGCAATTTGGCATTTGTGTAGTATATGCTTACTAAGACCTCACATAACTTTACATATGATTTTAAAAATTGAACTTTACACATTGAACATTAAACTGCTATGGGGACCAAAATTTCTTTCAAAATCCATACTGAAAAGAGACAGAGGCAGGGATTTGACAGCTAGGGGACTTATGCCTTGTTGTGTTCCTTGTATATCAATGATGACACAGCACCAGTTCGCGTGCTGTCTCCCCCAATCAAGTCAAATTCTCTTGGCAGGGGACAATGTGAATTTATTGTGAATACATGTATGTGTGTTCCTTGGCTGTCAAGGGCTCATGTTCTAGGCATTCATCATGGATTGGGTGCGACGTCTGATTTGGCAAGCTGGGTTTTCAAGTGAGCTTGCCCCTCCCCTCGCCCCTTTTTACCTTCAGCGAACGAAGTTCGAAGAAGGTATTGTTATCACTTTGGTCAAAAGTTGTCCGTCCGCCGGGCGGGCGTCCGGGCGGAGGGCGGATAGATAGTTTCCGGGCCAGTACTCAGCCCCTATTGAATGTATATGGATGAAATTTGGTACACATTGGCCTATATGGTCTAGTTGTGCCTTTTGATGATTTGATTGATGGAACTTTTGTAATTTTTGAAATATTGAGCAAAATATAAAAAAATTATTATTTTTGTTTCCGGGCTAGGACTCAGCCCCTATTGCATGCACATGGATGAAATTTGGTACACATGTAGCCTGTATGGTCTAATTGTGCCTTTTGATGGTCTCATGGATGGATATTTTATACTTTTTCCAATATTGAGAAAAAAAAAATATATTTTTTTCATTTCCGGGCTAGAACTCACCCCTTAATACATGTACATGGATGAATTTTTTTTACACATGTATATACAGTCTAGTTGTGCCTTTTCATGGTCTGATTGATTGATATTCCATACTTTTTGGAATATTGAGAAAAATGTACTACATTTTTTTTTTGCATTTCAGGCCAAAACTTGGTCACAATTACATGTACATGGATGAAATATGTTACACATGTCACCTATATGATTTTAAAATATGTGCCTTTTGTGGGTGTGATTCATGGATATTCTATACATCTTGAAATATTGAAAAAATTTTCAAATCATTCTTTTTTTTTTTGTTTCCAGGCCAAAACTTGGCCATCATTGCATGTAGATTACATTTTATATACATCACCTATATAATATTTTAGTGCCTTTTGTTGCTCTGCTTGATTATTATTCTTGATGCTTTTTCAAATATTCTGACCCATACCTCACAAGTTCACAACTTATTCCTTGTTTATGCATGAAACTGGTCATTATATGTACATTGGTCTAGTAAGGCCTTTCCATCATTCAACATACCGTGGCATGCAGGCCGGCATATGGCGGGGCGTATAGATAATTTCAGACCAAGATCGGGCCACTATTGCAAATACTACATGCAATTTGGTTCACATCACTTTTATGGTGTAATGGTGTCCTTTTTAAATGTTGTTTTTTTCGCTGAAGGTTTGCTGCTACGCAGCCTATGTTTTAAATCTACCATACGTACATGTAAGCATTGTATGGAGGAAATGCCAGACCTACTAGCGAATGATGCAAATATCTGATGGGACAGTTCGTTAAATATGTTCTGTCGGATATTGCATTGAATGCATGCTAAATAAAGCTGAACTACAAGTGATTTGGTTAGACTTCTGAGATTTGACAAACTTGATTTTCCCAATCTCCCACCCTCTCCTAATCTTGTGTTAAACCCCTTTCCTTACAACACCCTAAATTCGAAACTGTACAGCTGCTAATTACATTGGACACCCCCCCCCTCCCACCATGCTCAATATCTCGAATGTGCCCAATCTTGAAATCTGCCTCATTCACATGGAAGTCTGAAGTGAATTCAAGAAGTTCTCCAGAGCGAGGCCCAGCTTGCCTGCTTATCATCTTGCAACATAAGTGCCTAAATCACTCTTAATACATGCAATTAGATCACATTCAAGTTTTCCCCAAACTTTTAAGTCTGTGATTTATGTGAAAATGCTTTCAGAAAGTGTTTTTAAAGAAACTTAAGCCATTCATCTCCAGCGAGATGTGCTGATGAAACAAGTTGCTTGTGTGGTCTGAGATTATGCTTATGAAAGAGCAATTTACAAAGATTAGTATACAATTACATTCAATCTGAGCCATTGTTTTTATTAATTGCTTTAAAAGTTTAGAAGTTTACTTCTGGCATATTAAATTTTTGTAACATATTTTCTGAAATATACCAAGTGCTATGTTACGATTTCTATGTACTTTGCAAATTAAATTGCATGCAGTGACATCATTCTGAAGCCCCAGACTCCATCATCTATTCTCATTGGAAGAGAAGTTTCTTTGAATGTCTTTTTGCCTCCCGGGCTTTCATTTTTTTCTCAATTCGAATTTTTACTTTTAGGCCTGAAGCAGCAATTTGTTAAATCCGCGTTTTGCCTCGAGTACTTTTTTGGCCAAGAAAAATGTCTGAAGTGAGTTTGCAGAAGGGTTAATGAGTGACTGCAGTCCCTGTGGCAATAGGTCTTTTTATGCATGCCTATAATTTGTAGAAACACCGTCACCCAGGCTGGATTTTGTCATGGTTAGTAACATAGCAGTTTCAATATATAGGCCTACGTGTCTGTCAAACAATTTGGAGTAAAGTTGCATATTGCTCCATACAGGAAACCTGAAAATGAGACAATTTTACGAAAAGAAAAAAAAAACATCATCTCTTCTGAATATCCTGTCAATGACTAGGCTACTCAAGTAAGAACTCATGTGCCAATGATCAAGTTCTTCGAAACAACTGTAATTTGCCATTTGGCATGATTTGAAAACCTCTGAAATTCTACAACTGCATTATATTATAAATGTTCTACAATCAGGTCAAATATCTGTATGGGTGACAATCCCCCCCCCCTTCCTCCCCCTCCCCATCTTGCCATTGACAACGCTTCAGATGACGTCACACAGACGTCACAATCACTTTGCCGCAGGAGTCGGAACTTGGGGGGGAAAAAGGAAAGTCCTTGAGACGAAATGATGTATGTCAGAAAACGGCAAAGTGCCCAGAGCAGTTAGCTAACTTTTTGGTTGCGGCTGCGCCTGGCCATTTGATGAGTGCTGACGACGTCAACTCAAGTAAATTGGGAAGGAGGGAAACCGCAGAAACTGCATTAGGCAACTCTCTTAACAGACATACACTCCACAGAAAAAGGATGAGCAACATTCCAACATATCACCATGGCGACATATCAAAGATTGAAGACAAAACGCTACACTTATCAGAGACTGTGCTTCCTGAATCTCTTCATGCAGTTGGTGGAACAGCACAATTTCTGCCCAAATATATCCTAAACTTAACAATAAACTTGAAGGAAAGAGTAGGCCTACTGTGCAGTGTGCACGTCTTATATATTATACTTTAACTATGCTGTGAATGAATCTGACTTGCTACTTGCACAGAAACCTCAGCTAGAATGGCCAAACTATTCCTTAGACATTCTGTATTCAAATTTTACATGGTCTGTCGTCAACTTTAAAAATCTTAAATCAATGATAAAAACCTTAGGTGATTATCAAAACAAACAGTTGGCTTACAGCAAATTATCAGTTTCCTGAAGGCCTAAACAGTTGGAGGTGTAGGCCTATCTGGCAAACTTTTATGAGGAGAATTCTAAGAAGCCTCTTTCAGGCTCTTTGCTTCTTTCGACAGAGAGTGTAGCACCAGCAACAGCAGTCACAAACATAACTTAGCTTTTTGCCCAACTTTCTCAGCGCCTCAATAACAACAATGACTATTGTTAATGCGGAGGCAAAACTCCGGCAAGATGTCTTATTATATTAGGCGGAGGGCCGTATGTTTCTTTGTCGGCAGAAGAATGGCAAGCTCGCCACTTCACTGATGGGCGAGACACTCAACCGTTCCTCATATATCCTTCGACGCACAGCTACAGTAATAGCTGGAAGTTAGGCAGCCTTCAGCTGTCAGATTAAGGATGGGAATATGTATTGAAGGCCACCCACACATCTGTAGACATAATGAATCTTCGTATAGAGAAGTATAGAGATGAATGGTAAAGAATGAGAAAAAAGTCTGAATGTAGAATTCTGAGAGAGGCCGAAGTGAAAAATTGCAATTTTACTCTTTCCGGAAGTGACACTACTTGATTGATTTTGAAATGCTTTACACATGACATCCGTGCAAGATTGTTTGGATTTGGGTCAGGTGTATGAAATATGAAATTTTATTTGGCGATTATTAGCAATTGTCACATTTGGCTGGGAGTTCCGAAGTTATCATTCCGTACTGTAGACGTGAACCCGGCATCAGCTCAATGCATGATAGTCGAGGTTCCTCAGCAAGCTGCCTTATCGGCCGACTTAATTGGGCTGACAGCTCGGGCCTGGAGTGGATGCGTCCATCAGATAGCACGGGCCGGGGTTAGACAAGGAGCCGTTCCAAGGTGCAACTCATATAAAGTATTGTTCATTAGCGGCTTTCCATGCTGCTAGTTCCGCTGGATACCCACCGAGCTGCGGCCGCAGTGTTCTAGGGCCTTCGCCTTACTTGCGCAGCCACGTGATGTTTGACGAGGGTGGGGTGATTCATTATCAAATGCCGCTGCCAGGCCCTGAGCAAGGTCTTTCGGGTCCCTTCTAGCATACACTCCAGGCAATAAAAAGTGCCAAAGAAACTTCCATTTTTTCATTGCTGATTATTTGATAGCAGGGCACACTTGCTGGGTGTGAGAAGGAGGCAGCTGTGACTTTTCAACCTGTATTTTGCACCAGGGAACTTTTAAACTCAATTTTGATGTGCATGTAAGCATGTGAGCAAATGATCTTTGCAGCAAGTATTTTAATACCATGCAGCAGAATAGAAGTGTTTAAAACAAGGTGCACATGAATATATACCTCATCATCTTAGATAATGGAATGTCACTGCCAAATATACGGTCCAATCCGAATGACATCCAGCTGGGGATCAAATCCTGGAATTATTTAAAATTTTAGATAATTTGCAAAGGTAAGGTAGGTACCACTACACCAGTGAATTTGGTGGCCCACTTATCCTTGAATGTTGATTTGTCATTTGTCAGCTCGTCCAGTATGTTTGGAAACAACAATCTTCGGCTGTGTCTTGTTTCCCAAAGACTTTGTACCTAAAGTTCTGTAGTGATTGGACTTTTCTATTGTATGAGGATTCATGAATTTCTCATATTCATCATAAGACATACGTGTTACGTTTTGTTTTAAGTCTGTGATATGTAAAATGATGTTGCCTATTTTTTGCTGGAGTGTATGTCATTCTTAGATGATGATGACAGCGCCACCTAACATGGAGACACTGAACTAGCGTCGCTCCATCATGGAACGTCTTGCGTAACAACACAAAAAGCAGACGACAAAAAGAAAGGCGCTTTCTGCTTAAGGCGAACCGCCAAGAGCGTCTAGCCCTCATTTTCTCCTAGATAATGCCTCTTGAAAACTTCACACATAGACTTTTGTTTCGGCTTGACAGCGTTGGCACAATGCTGGGCCAATTTTCGCTGCCAGTCGTTGCCAGCCTGTCTATTATGAAACAGCGTCCAAGCATGGCCGTTTTAGCGCCTCTAGAGGCTCCATATCACAGGGTGGCTGTGCATAATTTAATTGGATGATTTAAATGCCGAGCCGTGGGCCTTATGCGAGGCCAGCAACCCAAACCACCATTGATTTGAATTGCAATATTGACGGGCGGCTTGTTCAAAAGCTGCTAGAAGCTTTTGCTGTAATTCGGTGAAGGATGCAATATTAAAATGTCAAGACAGGCTGTTGACAGCCAGACGAGCATGGCTCTATTGAAATGCAGTCCTGTGAGCCTGCTGGAATTTGGAGCAGAGCAATTCAAGATTTCAAATTGGCTTTGAATATCATCAGAGCCAGATGCCCGTAATATCTTGCAGTGCTTCTTTCAAGTCCACTGCCAGCCACCAATCCTTTTTGCTTCAGTCCTTAACACAATAAACATCTAGGGGATAACACATCATGGGGATAACATGGAGGGGATAACATGGAGGGGATACTATGGAGGACAACATCATCTAGAAGCCATCAGCCAGTTATCATCTGATGTGCCTGATCATCATCTTCCTTTGAAGGATTAGCGTCAGACCATTTGTGGCTCAATGGTTAAGATACAAGATCAGCTCAAGGTCCAGTGTTCAATCCACTGTTTTTGGCACTGCTAACATAAGATCTCGTCTAAGGATTAATTTAGCAGGATTGAGACAGTTATACTGGGTCATTGCTAGAGTATGAAGAATGGGTAGTATAACCCCACCAAGCAGATACATGTGGTTGGTGTGATTCTTTCAATGTATTTGCACGTTGTTGTTTTGTCAATAAATGAATTGAATGAGATGGATTTTCACGCAACCCAACTAATAGAAAAGTCATCACAAAAAAGAATGGGCTGTTACATTATTTGACCAAGAATCAGAATTTAAAAAATCTGAGTTTATTTACTAGGTCAAATCACAAGCGACAGACAAACTTGCATTCTTGGTTCTCCAAGCAGCAGTGGTTGATGTCATGAAAAAGTGTTGTGCTGTTGTTGGTCTAAGTGCGGTTAAGAAATCCTGTAACGCCCTGCCCTGCAAAGTAGAGTCGTGTCCTAGTTGTAGCTATGTATGCCACACAATGCAAGCTTGGAATATCTGTTTATCTGTCTATGTATATCTTACTTTTGCATTAGTGTGTAAGGTATACAGTAATTTCATTTCATACTGTTATACTATTATCTCTGTTTGTATAATGTATTAGAAAGTGTATACACATATATAGCTATTTTTGTATATTCATATAATTAGAACAATTACCTGATATATTGTATTTATTTACATATCATTGTTTATCTTGGGTACATCTAAAAGGGGGAGGGGGTGCACCTACCCTTTGGGTGACAGCAGTTTTCTGCTCAGGTGCCCTCCTGTACAACATTTTACTTTAGTTATATATATTTATGTATCTTCATTTTTCATTATATTGTAAGTGCCTACGTTGTGCAAATAAAGTATCCTATCCTATCCTATCCTACCAAGCTGTCGATCTCTGTCTCCGTAATAGTCTGCATCAGTGCATCTATCTATCTATCTATCTATCTATCTATCTATCTATCTATCTATCTATCTATCTATCTATCTATCTATCTATCTGTCTATCTATCTATCTTTTGTAATATATTGCATTACAAATATAGGCTATGCGTGTCTATCAAGGTATATGTCAAGATATGTATCCCAGTACTATGGTTGTATTTAAATATGGGCATTGTGTTGCTGCAACAATGTAAAAATGAAAAAAATGGCAAAACCTGAAATTTGATGTCAAACGTTTCAATGAATAATTCGAAGTTGTTTTGTTTTTATTCTTTTCTTTGTCTGTTTTCTTTATTAAAAATGCTCTTCGTGAATTGTCCATATTGCATTTTATATTTTTCCATTATATCCTTTTCCTGCAACGGTTGAAAAACCAGGTGGAGGTTGTGACCCACTTTATTCAATTAGAGAGAAAAACATCCTACTTGGAAAAAAAGCAAAGAAA
Source organism: Platynereis dumerilii (assembly GCA_026936325.1). NCBI lineage: Eukaryota > Metazoa > Annelida > Polychaeta > Phyllodocida > Nereididae > Platynereis > Platynereis dumerilii. The sequence continues at coordinate 22,918,332 of JAPTHN010000002.1, read as the reverse complement.
TTTAAGGGGGGAAAAGTTAAAAAGCTCAAATCGATATTGAAAGCCTGCAATGCATGGTTATGTGATCTTACGTAATTTTATGCAATTCAAACGGTAGCAGATATAATGGCAATTTCATTTTGGCACTGAGTAGGATTTTCTATGCAGTTTCCCTTGCTAGAGTCTGCTTGGTTTAACGTAACTAATATTTCGGAAAACGATATGGCATAAATTTAAGCAAAAAAAGTGAAATCAATTTAGACAGGCTTATGGCGGCCGGGCAGAAGGGAAGTTGGCTTATTACAAATCTTTAAGGAAACCCTTTATCAGCCAAGAAACTGAAAGATTAGGGGATCCCTTCAGAGTTACTGGAAATGCAGATGAGTTTCATTTTGGGATTAAACTGGGAGCTGTGGTTTTCCTTCTTTTTATTTTTTTACGATCTCCCAATCCACATTTTCATATTCCTATCTTCCTTTAAGTTCCTTTCGTTTCGTTTCTTTTTTTTTCCCCCCTTTTTTTTGCAAATGGTGCCTGGAAAATTTGAAGAACAGTTTTGGAAAAAGAACTTCATAAGCCCTAATCTACTTGAAATTCCAAATGCAAGAATATCTTTTTGAAAAGATGTTTCAAAAACCAACAAAAAGGGGCTTTAATGTTGTCACTCTATACAAAACAAAACATGAAATTTGGAGATGAATGAAAAGCTGAAGTTCCACTCTGAGCTGTCTAAACAAGAATGTTTGAACAAATCCTGTCTTTGTAGTAAGGATGGTTTTTAGTTCACTAGTTTCAAACTGCTGATGTGTGGATGGCAAATGAAAATGGGGTTAACATGGGAGATACAGATAGAGGGACAGACGGAAGGATACACTGCTAGCCAAAATTTCTGAAACACAAGCTGCAGCTCTTCTTTATATCTCTCTTAATCAGTTCACACTGGTATTAGGCCTGTTTTTAATCTGGTCAAAAATAATCCATACACCCACAAGCAGTTTTGAGGAACACTCTAAAAAAATTCAGACAAAATTGGTTTTTTAGATTCAAAATGGTTTTTTGAAAAACCAAATTTAAATTTAAAAAACCAACATGGATCTTTTCAGAAATCCGTGTTTGTTTTGCATTGAAATTTGGTTTTTCAAAAAACCATTTTGAATCTAAAAAACCAATTTTGTCCCGACATTTTTTAGAGTGAAGATGGTCAACTGTATAATGACAGGAAAGAAGATCTATAGTTGGCAAGTAAAGGATATGACCTCACAAGGAACATTTTGGAGCATTTCTGCAAGCCCTCATAATTCCTTGTACGCAGTTCTGCTGGTAGTTAACAATAGTCTAGACTGTGTTTCTAGATATAGTAACTGATGGTCTATTGTCTGGAAAAACATTCAACCCACGACTCAAAAATTATCTGATGACTTTGGTAATATACGTACACGATTGTTTTAGTTGCTCTATTATATATTATATTGTAAAATTATGTCACTCAACTCACCTTGAATGTGTGTTTGATTGGAATATATGTCTTTTTCAATCTTCCTTGAATTGCTGCAGATTTCTTATTATTTGAGATGCAAGATTCTGAAAGATAAAACAAACACAGTGTTATTATTCTAAAATTTAATTCGAAATTGATGCTTAATAGTATTTGGGACAATAACATCAATTATGAGGGAAAATGTATGTACGTATAAAGCATAATATATAAATTGGATTTCTTATATTTGTAGCCTTTCTAATAAGCACATTCTATCTGTTTGAATAATTCCTTTCAGATTAATTATTTTGCTAGAATTACCAAATGTCTTGAATTGCATAATGTGTTATTGATAAACCATTCTAATTCAGATAATTATAAAACACAATCCTTCAAGACACAACAGCTCTACTTAAATAAGACAGAATTCTATATGAATAGAATATTTCCCTGAATGAACATGATGGAATAATTTGATGGAAATTAAAGGTGTTCTATAAATTCTAAATGCTTCAGATATGTGGGAAAGCATATCTAATAGCAGAATTAAGAAAACTATATCTGTTGTTGATGCCTAGAACACAATGCTTCATCTGAATATGTTTATTCATGGTTGCACGAATGCCTGTCTGTGTGAACTAATTCATTTTGAGTGATGTATGATTCCTCATTACATTAAATATGATTTATGGGGAAACACGCTGGAAAATACCACAATAAAATACCATAAGGGTGATGTATTTAGGTGTTAATTGCTGGAAAGTTTTCAGCTTTTTTGTCTGCTGTGATGGAGAGAAATTAATTATCGTAACACAATTGTATACGAAGAATGTTTGTGTGGTTGTAGTTATGGCACTATGCTGTGGTAATAAAAGACCCACCAGAAAGGCAAAAGCAGAATATTTCACATTGTCACAGTTTATCACATTCATATATCGCGTCATCAAGAAGAATATACTGTTAACCACGAAAGGAAGGAAGGAAGGAAGGAAAGAAAGAAGGGAAGAGGGAAGGAAAGAAGGAAGGATAGATGAAAGGAAAAGGAAATGAAGGAAGGGAACAAAGATGAAATAATGAAAATAAGGAAATAAGGAGAACGAAATAGTTCTTCTGTCATCGAACCCTCATCTCACAGAGACTGTTAATATTATGACGTACCCATTTGCCCTTAGTGTGAACCGCATGTTGATGCATCGGTTCCTGATTCTTTTGAAAATAGAATTTGACCTCAACCTGTTAAAGATGGCCCAATCAATGTTTGATGTGAAAATGTTTGGGTTTACCATGTTAACCCTACCTCCCTTTCAAGGAAGAAAGAGAAAAACTTAAAAAACGAGTCTGCATTGACTTTTTCTTGAACATGTTCCTTTTTTTTAGAGAGCTTTAGATTGGGGATGTTCCAGTGTGTTACCACAGCGTTGCATGGCCGTTTTGGAAAGCCATAAGACGTCATTTCGTGGCTAATTAGTATGCACATGGCAAACCCCAGGGGAAGCTATGTCCTAAATAGATTATGGCTTGCCAGTCTTGCCTTACTATGAAAATGTCTAAGAATGGCTTACAATAGTGCCATTGCCTCGATCTAGCTGTAATATGCATATCTAGGGCAGTAAAGGTAAAGTATCTATACATGTATTAGAACATTATTTAACGGTCTTCTTATAATTATATGCATATAGGGCGTATACCGCCAGAGTGACAAAAATCACGGAAGTTGTTCAGAACTTGTTCTTTTAATCAAATCTGCTCGATTGTGAGCGGAGGAGGTCGAAAGGTTAGGTCAATGAGTGGTAGGTTTCTAAGCTATAATTTTATTTTTAAATATAGGCCTGTATGTCCACACTGGCCCCCGAAATACTCCACATGAATAGATCCAGATACATGACCAAATTAAATACGTAATCGCCTGTGTCGGGATTTTTCAATATATAATTATATAGCCGTATAATACTATATATAGGGCATATAGGCTTTAAATGTTATAGGCACAATGATATTATAGGCGGTTTTTCAGTGTGTGTTTTTCTAAATATTGATGTTTCTGTGGGTAGATGAAAAAACAACTTTAATCTGCTTAGCGTATGCTATAGAAAGTTCAAAACAGGTAAATGTTTGAAGTTTTTTTGTTTGTAGTTTGGAAAGAGAGATGCCATACATGTAATACTCGTTTGTGTGCAGGGATTTCTGTAGAGAAGTTTTCGTTACAAAATATAGACATGTACACTGTACAGTGTATAAACTGTACTTCAAAACCCTTCCATGTAAAACTTTCGCCTGTATATGTTTTCTTCCAAATTCCTAAAAGCTTTTTAAAACAAGTTTTAAGAATGGAAATAGTTGGTATATAATTTACTGCACCTCTTATCTGTCTATTCATGGACTCGAGTGAACATCACTGGCATAAACCAGGGTACCACAAGGCTGTGTGATGTGACCGCATAGTAACTGCACATTAAGCGAGCAACCAGGCATATCCCATTGTTTTTGGATAATGATCAGGTCGTTGAGGTAGCTGGGTTTTTTCTATGATCAATCGTTTGGTTCATAAAGTGCTGCCCCTGAGGTCTCGGTGCTATTCATGCTACGATACAGCCCACACAGGCCCTGTACTGTGGGTATTACGTTACACAATTAAAAAGGAAGCTGTGGATCATCAAAGTTGGCTAGACGAAAGAGTAAAGGGGGAAATATAAGAGCTACAGACGACCATGCTTATCTGCCCTGCCGTCATTGTCACATGGCTATTGTTCTAACATCCCACTCTCCCCAAGCAACATTAGAAATTGCATCTTCAGCTCAGAGATAATATACGGATGAGCTGTATTGCAATTTGCTACTGTAAGGCATGCCTTTGATGGCACTGCTGCGGCCAGAATTCCAATCGTCAGACCAGAACGTGTAGCAGATGTTGAAAGTCAGGTCATACTATGAGAGTTTGGGATTGATTGAGATGGTTCATTTCCCACTAGAGACAGTCTGAAAATGCCTGAATCAATCTGTCTATCTGTCTGTCTACATTTCTGTCTATCTGTCTGTCAATGAATGAGGCATACAGGAGAAAGACTAGATTTTCACACTTTCTTTCAACAGCCTAATTGCTTATCTATGTTTTTTTCTCTCGAAATCTCGACTTCTCTTTTTTGTAAATGAAGCATCAATGACAAGTAGATCTCTTATGTTTTTTTTTCCTTTTCTTGATTCACAGAATTCCTCATTCCACAAAGGCAAACATCGAAGTTCATTAGGGAGGCCTTGTTTATATATTGACAGACGCCATTTTTTGTTTTCTTCCTTAACAAGCTGCAACCCATGGATGTTCGCCTGGTCCTTATCTTCTTTCTTCCTCTTTTTAATTTCCAAGGTTAATGAACCCGACGAATCTGTGGCCACGTGCTGCACCAGTCTATTCAATTTCTTGCCTCATTGACACGAGAGCAAGGGAGCGGCAAGTTTTCAATTTCTTTTTCACATTTTTCCACAAATTAATTGTATTGAGCCATATTTCTTTGAAAAATTCCTAAAGATAGCCAAAAACTGAAAAAAGAATGCAAGAGGATAGCACTTTCAAGACGCTTTGAACATTGAAGTCCTTGCTAATCGTGGCGAGCGTAAGATTCCTGCACTGAAATTTGGTGCGTTTCAAGCTGACATGTCCTGCAGCCAAAATCATGCTTCACTTCAACACACTTTGAGATAGAAAGTCTGTTAGAGCTCCAAGAACCCCATGTTTAGCTCTCTTCTCAAAGGCTGTCTAATTGCAAAAGAAAGTTCCCAAGTCAACTTGGCTCTATCTCTCAAGTCCACTGGCGCACTCGGGTGACACTGCCTAATTAGGGGATTTCCCTCCTGGGCTTTGTTCTACTAATGAGACTCCAGCTCCTACTATACCACGACTCAAACTTATATGTTGCAAACTAGGGCTATATCCACCCACCCACAGTCCCACACGCACCATTATGTTTCTAGAGATAACAAGAAAAGTACCCTTAAAAAAGGGTACTGTATCGATCTTACCATGAACCTGAGGGTATGTGGCATGCAATAAAAGGTTTTAATATCTTAAAGTAGGCATTTCTATGAAATAAATACCCTTAGAAAAATTCCAAAGCCCCTCCCCTTGTTTCATGAAAATATAACATAGCTATGCAAGGATGTGTAAAAAAAACTTCATTATGTAAAACTACCTGTTTGCCCCCCCCCCCCACAAAAAAAAAAAAATCATGAATCTGCTGCCACTGGTTTGCTGGTTACTGGAACTTTGCATCATTGCAGCGTAATGCACCGAAAAGCTTTTTGCGAAGTTAATATTGCAAATAGAGCAAAATGAATAAGTGCATTGAATTCGGAGGAGTTTACTTGATATATACAGGTTTTTAAATTTTGAAAAATTGGACGTTAATTAAGGATTTTAAGCCAAGTTTTGCATTGAGCCCTCTCTGTACACAGTTTTTGATGACGTTTCACACGGAAAAAATATCGCCTGTAGATTCCCCTTACCTTGATGAATCGATGTACTGTTAAGAATACTTACATGTAAGTTTTTTTTATAGGTTTAGACATCGATACAAAAAGTATACTGCAAGTTACCCAATTTTTAAATCTTTACACATGACATTACCCAGATTTGATTTTCACAATTTGTGTCCATGAGATTGTCTAGTTACAGATGATTTCATATTTGTAGACATCAGTGGTAGAAAATACATAATTTTTCCTGCAATTTTCATTGGTTGAGAGAAGGTATGACACCACTCTCTCCTGAAAAGTGACATAGCGTTTTACATGGGTGACCATGGCATTCTAATCCATTGATCTCCTCAATGGAACTGACTGTAGCTGTTTCAAGTGACAGTTTCTGTTTGTGTTTCACACATTTTTAGAACCCAGCATAGAATACTGGATAAAACTGGCCTCCATTTAATGTCCTTTGAGCTCGGACTAATAAATTGAGTTCCGGGGTTGAGATTTGAACCAACGCCCTCAAAGCCAGTGGTAGCACATGCAAGGAGAGTAATTTGCAGTCTGCAAGGAGATGTTTGACGAGGAAAAGGCAGGGTCGTTCTGTCACATTTAACATTTTATTTATTTTATAGTGCTTCAAATGAACGCTCAACTCAGGAGCACTTTACAATCATAGGCACCTTACAATCATAAGAAATTCATCTTAAAAATTACAATTAAAAATCATGATATGTCACTCATATGCATTTTAAAATGGCGAGTCTTTAGATTCTTCAAATCAAATAAGTCGGACGACAACCGACAAATCTCAGGTAGGCTATTCCATATTGTCGGGGCGGCACTTTGGGGTAATGCTTGTGGACTGGCTGTGCCATCTTTATGTTCTATTTGTGAAGTTTCTTTCAGTCTTCCCTTGGAAGTCCGATCTCTCATGAGTTAGGCTGTTTGTCACTGACCTTTAAGCTGTAGTAAGCCGCTCGGTTCATCTATTATGTTTTAAAATTCCAGCTTAAGAATGCTCCTAAAGTTGAGCCGTTGTGGACAAACTGTTAAAACCAACTTTTGTTCCAATAAAAAATATATTCTCCGAGTAGAAAGGATTCAGACAAAACCAACAAACGTTTATAATAAAAGGAAAAAACATTAATGGGGAAAAATGCTACAGCGAATGAACATGGCAAGTTGCAGAAAGTAATCTTGTGCGCTTATTTGTGTAGAATTAGGTTCTATAGGCTGAATGTCCTCATTTTTTAATGCATTTTAGTGCATTATTATTTTCAAAGAATATATATTTCTGTTGGGAGTGACATCCGCCAAAAAGGCTATTCTAAATGAAATGTCTAGTGACCTATACTTAACTTGCACCAAAATGGGATGTTGCAAAATGAAAATGGCAATTATTTAGAAACTTTTAAAGTCTGTCTACAATCAAAAATATCTCATACTCGAATGATGTTTGTCACAGATGTTTAGTTTCACGAGGATCTAAAAACAAACTGAAATTTCACAGGTGCAACTTAAAAGAACTTGTACTCGTGCACCAGATTTAAGGTCAAGTCATTAAGTTACACCTGTTGTTAAATGGTAATCAAGTTTTAATGAGCTCATTATTTTCTCACTTTACACATAATTTGTTTGATAATAATTAGATTTTGTTGAAATATAAATTGCTTCTCCCACTTTCTTTTTGAGGTGAATTATCCAACTGCAGACCTGCTTAACAACAGCTGTTAGATCATCTATCTATCTATCTATCTATCTATCTATCTATCTATCTATCTATCTATCTATCTATCTATCTATCTATCTATCTATCTATCTATCTATCTATCTATCGATCTAAAGATCGGTAATATTCCTGTACCCTACTCTCGACAAGGTCTGTCAGTAACTGGCCAGATGACCATAATATATTCAGTAGTCGGTGTTAGCTCCGCCCTTTTTTCGGCCAGGCTCGGGGGCAGCTAGAAGGGCAACAGCATGGGCAGCAGCCGGACAATGTCCGTGGCCGAAAAAAATGCTGCCCAACGTGGCACTGTTGATGGCCCCTCTTTGTACAGGCCTATACGTGTACAGAAATCTGTTGATGGTGCTTTAGATACGATTACATTTATAAATAAGTCAGTTAGTAATTTTTTTTATTTAAAACATAGAACGAGGTGAAAAAATGTTTCTGCCGACAGCATAATAAATTAATATGTGATGATTATGAACAGAGATGTTGAACCTTCGTGTTTCAAGCTCATTTTAGTGTTTTGAATTATTTTCACACAATCTGCAAGAGCGATGCTTACCACGGTACATTAGTTATTGCTGGACAATTTGTAATTCCTATCAAGTAGGCCTAGTTTATATTATCTGTGAGAATTGCCATTATTGATTGACTTTATTTGTCCATAGCACCTATATGATCAAACATTTCCTAACAATTACAAAGTATCTTTAATTTTTGCTTCAAATGGAGTAAATATGCACGTGGTTATTTGTCTACATCCATATTTAGCTCTGAGATGATATCGGGAAGGACATGCATGCCACCCTCAGGATGTCTGATTGCAAACGATCATAGGTGCGGTTGATTATTCAGTTACCAATGCCTATGATGCTACAGTTGTTGATAGCTAAGCCATGCAATGTGAGCTTGAGATAGATGGGTTATCTCTCTATCTATCTATATATCTATCTATCTATCTATCTATCTATCTATCTATCTATCTATCTATCTATCTATCTATCTATCTATCTATCTATCTATCTTGCTATTTTAACCCTCCTCCCCCTTCTTTTTGCAAAATCAGTTCAGCAAGTTCTATGCTTCGGCAATAATTACGCAACTCACGCTGAGTCCATTATTAGCAGCAGAACAAAAACGCATAATTAATTGCACACAATTTGACACCTTTAATTACTGGCGGATAAAAGATAGCGAAGGGTCCGTTTTACACCCCCCCCCCCTCCTTCCTACCCAACCATCCATAATATTAAAAAGATGTTGCTTGGTGGAATTGACCGAAAAGACCCGAATAAGTGATTTACAGTTTTCTTATAATCTGTTGAGCCCTAGTATGCTGGCTGTGAAATGTGGATGAAAAGATGGAGAGAAGTGGCAGGGGGGGGGGGGGGTTCAGTGGCTAGAGGGGGTAGCTGGTGCCTCCACGAACTCAGGTATCAATCATTCTTGCGAGATAATTTCATTGAGGTACACAGGCGAGTCAAGCATTTATGTAATGTTAGGACTATCCAATGTATCCATGTATGGGCTCTTTTCTCGCCGAACGATAGGCTTTTACAGAAGTGTATTAGAAACAGATAAATAATTTTACAAAATAATATAATTTACTGATTTGTAATAAAGGATACAGTTCATATTTTAAGACTGCATGGTATTTGACAATGTTTCATGTAGAGGACACCAATTTAGGAGGAATTTGATTAATAACACTGAAGGACTCTCCGTTTCAGCATATTTTCACGCTTTTACCTGCATGACAGAAGCAATGGTGAAATGATAGAACTCTGTCAACTTTCGAAGCTTGGTCAAGTTTAAATCATACTTTATATTTTGAATGAAGTATATACTAAGCCTTGTCATATAGACCAACATATTTTACAAGCATAATTGGTGAATTATACTCTACAAGTTCTAAGAAAAACAGAAATATAGGCTAGCCGACTGATATTCTATCAGAATTCTACATAACGTGAAAATCCTATAATTCCAAGAGAGCCCAGAGCTCCAGACGCCGCTAAACTGCACATGTAGCAGCTCCTTGCTCCGTTTGAAATTTCCATGATAAAATTAATATTGATCTGGGATTAATATGGAGCATGAAAACATGGCGGCTGTTGCTGCTCTCCTTAAATTCACAGCAAGGGGTGGAAAAGAGATGTGGGTCTAAAACATTCAGCCCCGGGGGAGGGGGGGTGAGAAGGGGGTAGTTAGTTATTTTGAATTTTAATGAGTCATTGTGACAAATTGTGTCTTGTGAAAAGACTAACTGCAATGCGTAATTGGGTAGATAGAGGTTTCATTAGACAGTTAGATAGATAGATAGATAGATAGATAGACAGATAGATAGATAGATAGATAGATAGATAGATAGATAGATAGATAGATAGATAGCGATGGGGAGCTTTCAAGCTCTCCCTTGTGATCAGTTCCAACGCAAATGGTGCGCGAAGTCAGTGTTTCAAATGGAATTTGTCGCCGCATGCAACCATTTCACTGATAGAGTGGGTGTACAGAGCATAACTTACTAACTGGTGCTGTGATTGTGTATGACTGTGTATGTGCCGTGGACAGATAGACAGGCAGAAAGCGTGGTAATATAAATGAAGGTCATTTCCTACTAAGGACATAAATTGTCCAGGCACAATACAAGAAGAACAGCCATCCACCTACACGAATTCAGTCCTGATGAACCAATTGGTATTAATTAACAGTTTCCAACACGAGTGCCTTGGCGAGCTAGGTTAATGCCCCAACCCCAGGGATAGGAAGTACCCTGGCATGGAGTCACAGTCTTATCATCTCATCATTGTTTGTGCCTGTGCAGTTATATAGTGGATGCAGTCCTAATAAGGGTCAGCTGATGGATTGACTGGAGATCATGGCTTACACGGAGGGACGTTGGCGAGTACAGGGCTAACAATTTTAACATCCTTACAAAACATTTAAACAACCTTTGCCAGTCTGCACGTACAGAAGATCAGTCTTTGATATTATTAATATAGGCCTATACATACATTGTGGCCATTTGTGTAGCTACTAGCTAGATATATGCCTATAAATTTGTTTGTCATTTGATAAATTTTCCATTTTTCAGTGTAGATCTATGCACAGAATACAGTTTATATAACATTACAATTTATACATCCTCGCCAACTCCTACCTAATATTTAACAACATCTCCCCCCTCCCTACTGAATTTAAGAATCCCCCCCCTCCTGGCCACACTTTTTTAACCACCAGAATTAGAAAGGCTTTTGACAGAGCATAGAAAGCCGTGTCTCTGTGTGCTGCTAGCCTGGATTGAGGCAGTGGATTGAGGCAGGCAGGCAGCCCTTCCCAGAGGACACATCAAAACTTAATCCCATTCAATTTGTGGCTGCTATCTCTTGTCATTTGCCTTTCCCAGGCAATGCTAAATGTTTCATCCCATGTGATTTTAATGTGCTAATCAATTAGGAGCTGCGCTATTGTGGGAGGATTTCAGCTTTTGTTGCATGCAGGCTTCATATATCTCCCCCATTACATTGTGTGGGGTAATGTATGTTAGAAATACATTAGATGCTTATGTTCAATATGGCGTCCACTTTAAATCTTTGATTTTACGTGGTACAGTGTTAACTCACATGCCTATTATGTATTGGCACACTTGGTAAGGCAAGTGCAGTCCTCTTGGGCAAGTTCCTGACCCTATTCAGGGTAATTGATGAAGGAATCTGAGTAACATCATGCTTTACATCCATTTCTTCCATTTAGTCCTGCATGGGCAGAACATTGGCCTAAATCTTGTAATGAGGTACATAAAAGAGACTGTCAATGAAATATAAGTTAACATCAAGCCAAATAACGGTTCATCCGAAGATACTCCAATTAAGTTTACCTTCCAAACAGAAACGTGAGAAATCAAGTGGCACTGAATAGTTGCACAATTTTGGGTAGATTTCTATCTTTTAGCTTCTAATTGCTAATTTGTAGCCGTGGCGATATTGCGGTATTGCTGCGGTTAATTTTATCGGCTGAAGATACCCCCTCCATTTATAGCATCCTCTAAATTTGACATTTAGGGGACATGCTCAATTTTGCCACCCTGGAAATGCTCAGTTGGGAAGCTCTTGCTTCTGTGCCTACACTCTTAACACTAAAGGTTCTTTATGATATATATAAAGAACCCAAGCACAGCCGAAAAGAGGTTCTAATTTTTTTAGGGTTCTATTGAACTTAAAGGTCAAATACTGGTGGGAAGGCCCTATGATAGGACCCAATGCTCCCAACTTGAGAGAAAGGGGTTCCGTTGTGAGAGTTCAGTGCAGCTGGATTATAAAAATGTTGTTTTTGTTTGGCGTTGGAACCGTTTTAAAGTTGACTAATGAACCTTTTAGGGTTCCTTATCTATACCAGCTTATAGAAGCCTTAAAGGTTCCATATAAAACCTTTTTGTTAAGAGTGTACATGCATGCTGTCATGGCAACTCTTCTTATCAGGGCAAATATATATAGGCTATATTGCTTGAGGAACACTGGTTTATTATTACTAATTATCTCATTTAAAAGAGAGTAGATTTATCTATCTCTCCCATATATTGATATATCAATTATATCATGTTGTTTGGTCCAGTGTTTTGTCTGTGTTCTCCACTCTGTCTTGCTGTCTCATTAGCCTCCAATTTCTCATTCTATCCCATGTATCTCTGTCTGTCTGTGAAAAGGGTTTCTGTGAACACGAATTTGTCTGTCTTGATGAATGTGAGGCTGTCTCGTTCTTGGCAACCATGTTCATCAAGCTCATTCATTGTCCTCAACAATGTGCTTAATCTAATGACATGCATGATCAAATGATGTAACTTTCATTTTTAATAAGTAAATGGCACAGCCATGAAATTCGCGCAGCTCTTAAAAAGTTTTTTAGGACTTATGGTTTTACCATAACTTTCATTAAATTCATTTCATGTTCAATTGGATGAAAGGCAGTTATGTTACTGTTTCAAAGAAATTGAAAGACGGATATATAGAAAAATAGAGAAAAATTTAGACTAGAAACTATTAGAAAGATAAAATAGATCAAAAATAGAATATATAGATAGATAGATAGATAGATAGATAGATAGATAGATAGATAGATAGATAGATAGATAGATAGATAGATAGATAGATAGATAGATAGGATAGCAAATAAATAGGATTAAGAATAAATAGAATTGATAGATAATCAGCTAAATAGTAAAAAGGAAGACAACACTGAAAGCTGCCAAATTTAAGTCTATGCTAGATTGTTGATATTACATAATAGTGATAACAAAAACAATAACATGATCTGCATGTAGATTAATTGCTCTCTGTTACATAATCATCAGTTGACAAGGATTACGTAACCTTAATTTTGGTATGTTTTCTTGTTGTCTGGTTTGAAATGAAATGAATCACATGTTAATATTTTGATTTAGCTTGTCAAGGCTTATAATTAACTATTCCATAAAAATAATACATAGAGGGAATATTAATGGAGAAAATTGAATTTTTAAGACACTTTTGAATATGAATATGTCATGTTTTGTTAAATTCGAAACTAAATCATTGATAAGAAGCTGGTCACACTTGACCTAAATTCTTGCTGTCGACCATTGATGTTGAGACCATCACAGCACGGATTTTTGAAACTTTTCTTGTGCTAAATTCGCTTCGCGAAACGACCGTTTCGCTGCGAGAATATAACGACTGGACCACCTCATTATGTAGACCTATGTGAAATAACAGCATGGCCAAATATAAAACAATTAAGAATCTTTTAAGTTCGAAAATCATTCAATTCAAAATATATTTATTCACCATACACTGTAAATTTTGAAATTCTGAGTCAGCTCAAATGATTGAGTGTGAGATGGTTGCACAATTTTTATGAGCTGACACAGCTTGATGTTGTGAGTTATGAAAATCTTTCTGTTGTTATAACTTGAAACAGCAAGCTATGATAGCTCAGAGGAATTGTGCAACCATCTCACTCAATCATTTAAGCTAACTCAAAATTCAAAGTTTTCAGTGTATGCAATGCCCACTATTATCTACTATGTAACACGACTCCTCTTTTAGAGAACTTTTGGTCTGATGCTGAATGAACACTTTACTTCCACACGAGTGCTGTCTGATTTGCTTTCTGACTCAGTACAGGAACTATTACATCTATATATTTGTGCAATCATTAGTTTCAACCTGCCCCTACCTGTAAGACCTGTATACCGGAAAATATGAACGCTTAACATGGGTTATCCTAAAGTGGTTAACTCCTGTAACTTGTCTTCTAACCAGGTTACTGGCAAAAAATGTTGTCATCTTGTTTTACATGATTTCAGTAATTAAAACTATCTAACTCATGTTCAGCATTGACACAATATCCGTTAAATGGCTTAACCACTTTTGGATAACTTGGGTTGTATATCCTGAACGTCTGGGCCTTTTGCTTTGTTTTGAATTATGAAGTACAGAGAACAAAGAGGACCATGTACAACAAGCTACATTCGTGATAATTTGGATGTTGGCCTGAGATTTGCAGGAAAGTACGGAAATGGGGCGGAAATGAGGCATTTGATAGAAGGCAGTGGCTAATGCAGGATTAGGAAGGAGCTGTAAACAAGAGAATAAGTATTTATGGCAATTACATACAATGGCCCCTTTTAGAGGCAGTTACAGCCACGTGCAAATGGCAATGGATAGGCCACAACGTGAACACTCCAGGCGAATGTTTCTCCTGCACTTCTTCAGTTTTGTCCTTTTTCATGTCTACGTGCACTCTTAACGCTAAACGTTCTTTATGGATATAAAGAAGCCACAGCCAAAAAAAGTTTCTACATTTTTGTAGGGTTCAATTGAATTTAAAAGGTTCAATACTTGGTGGGAAGGCCTATGACAAGACCCTATGCACCCAAGTTGAGAGAAAGGGGTTCCATTGTGGGAGTTCAGTGCAGTTGGATTATCTAAATGTTGTTTTTGTTTGCTGTTGGAACCTTTTTAAAGTTGAGCAATGAACCTTAGGGTTCCTTATCTATAGTATTCTATACCTGCTTATAGAACCCTTAAATGTTCCATAAAAAACCTTTTTGTTAAGAGTGTAGGCCCTGTATCTACCCTGTATCACAAGAGTTATCAATTTTGGTACTAGCCTGCTTCCCTAATTATAATCAACTGTTATTATTTTATGAAAATAATTTTTCTTTAGAGTAAAATTTAAGGAATTTGGGTTTATGGATAAGTACTTTTCTGATTGAAATAATTTGTCTTGATGCGGTTAAAGAATTTGATGAAAGACTGGCTTAATATCCCTTTTTGTACGAGTTGTAGTACAACGGGTCTTACATCACTCTAAAAAATGTCGGGACAAAATTGGTTTTTTAGATTCAAAATGGTTTTTTGAAAAACCAAATTTCAATGCAAAACCAAAATGGATTTTTAAAAAAATCCATTTTGGTTTTTTGCATTGAAATTTGGTTTTTCAAAAAACCATTTTGAATCTAAAAAACCAATTTTGTCTGGAATTTTTTAGAGTGATGGAGAGTTTGAAATGGTCTGGTAGATGAACAGCAATCAAGGTATTGATAGCTAAACTCTTCTCACGACTTTCTTGCACTTACTGAATACAAAATACATCTTTCCTGGCTTGGTGCAAATGATTTCGGTTCTGCCTGGGTTTGCAGAACGTTGTCCCGGACATCTTAGGCAGAAAAATGCATTTTCTGACATGAATCAAAGCTGAGCTAATAAAATGCGGTCGAGTGTTCAAAGAACTCTCAAAGATAAAAAGATAAAAAAAGATCCATTTTCTTTTCCAATTCTGTTGAGTCTTCTTTTCGAATTTCTTTCTCTTTAAGGCATTGTCTCTTAAATTCAAATCAAAGTGTCAGGCGTTCTCTCATATTGGGAAACGTTGAGAGAGGGTGAAATGGGCATCTTTGATGTAGAAGGAGTGCTCCCGTGGGAAACTCATTTTACAGACATATGTCATGGGCACAGGCAACGGAGGAAGAAAAAAAGAAAATAGAAATTTCATTTTTGACATTCACACGAAAATGAGGCGTACGCACTTCCGCTGAGAATTTGGAAGGGGCTGTGGCGTATTTTATAATTTAGAGTACAGGTCTATAAGTGTATAATGCGATGAACAAAGAAAGCAGTGGATATTTTCCTTTGTCTGTTAGATATCTTGGACTACTTAGCACAAGGGTCCTGGGTCCAATGTCCTGTCAGAGAACAACTTATGGGCACAACTCCTAACATGGGTTCGAAGCCCTGGTTGGGGAACCCAATTATTTTCAGTGGACCTTCCTCAGCAAAAATCCCAGCTCGATGTTCGGATGAGACATTAGGTATAAATAAGTTGCTCCTTGTATCATTGTCTGTGCTGGGCAAGTAGGAGATCCCTCAAATGGTAAATGTATCGCATGTTTCCAGAGGACTTCCAATCTAGCTCTCCTATCTGATCAATCAACCCCCATTAGCACCAAGAACTGGGCTTAAAGGGATGCACTTACCATATCTATAGCCAATCTATCTAGATTTGTATGAACATACATGTATATAGGCGATTATAGGGCCTATTTCATAAAGATGACAGGCCTATATGTATGAAGATGGGAATTATTTTGTAACTAATTCTCTTTTAAAACATATCTTAAAGATTTTACAAAAAGTATCATACAATGAACAAACTTAATTTTCATATCACGTAAGAATCATGTATGCTTATAATTTGGTCATGAATAATAATTATACCTGATTGGCCAAGCATGCTGCTGAAGCTCTGCAATTTCCCGCATGGAATTAAGTAACTCTAGACTGATAATTACTTCTCATTAAGTCAGAATATCACTCTTAAACAAAGGCTCCATTTTAAAAATCATTTTAACATAATTTGTCACATAATCCAGACTTAATTGAGTTGCCCATGCAATTTCGTTAGCTATGATGGAAATTTAATGAAATTTAGAAATCTAAAATGATGTGAAACAGCCACCAATCTGGGCCATTCTTGTTATCATATAAGGCAACCCCATTCTACATCTAATCCCTCTGCAGTATATTTAACTCTATAAACCTATCTTTTTCATTGATATCTTCTCAGATGTGTGATATATTTCGTTTATTCTTGATACTAAGGCATAATCACATAAAGAAAATAAAATACAGGCCTCCATGATCAAATAGACAGATAATTTGGAGCATGAAAATTATAAAGCTTTTCTACAGATTGACTTGCAATCCCCCCCCCCCACTCCCGATTTTAACCAAATCCGCCCCTGCAGTAGAGCCGGATTCAACATGACTTGACAATGGCAGGGATGTTTAACAAAAGCTGCGGGGAGTTGGGGAGCTACCTTCGGCTTTTGAATGCAACAATGATTCTGTGTTTGTGAAATGCTTTGTTTGGATTTGAGGCTTTTTTTGGGCCTTAGACTGAATGTTACATAAAAGAAGGCAACTGCATACAAAGGTACAGACAGGCTATTAGATCTATTTCAGTGCATTCGAACGAACTCAGACAATAGCAACATCAATGGAAATTCCAAATTACCAACAGATTACCAAAAAAAAAGAAGAAGAAGAAGAAGAAGCAGGTAATGGGTGTGTCCTAATTGCTCTGGATATCCACATTTTACAACAAACGTGCTGCAAGATTGATGATTAGTGTCCAACATTTGGGCATTTGGGGTACCTCCATTATTACTGCACCATGCTAATTGATGAAGAAAGCTTGTGAGTCGAGACTGATAGAATCAAAGAAAAATGCCATAAGAGCTAAAATACACTTTAAGGACAGTGATATCACGACTAATAAGCCATTTGCAAATTGATAATGTTCAGTCAGTCCTGCATGGGTTTGCTCAAAAAGGACAGTGTCAAAGCTGAAGAGGTTGGGGTTGTGATGGTGTGATAAATACAGTCAAGTTTCCAGGTACACTCTAAAAAATGTCGGGACAAAATTGGTTTTTTAGATTCAAAATGGTTTTTTGAAAAACCAAATTTCAATGCAAAAAACCAAAATGGATTTTTTTAAAAATCCATTTTGGTTTTGCATTGAAATTTGGTTTTTCAAAAAACCATTTTGAATCTAAAAAACCAATTTTGTCCCGACATTTTTTAGAGTGTATCATGCCTTGTCATTATATCAATAAGCAAGAAAACTCCTGAAGTCATTATTTCTGCCCATTTGTATTCTTTCAATCATTTCTGTTTACACCCACTTCTTCAAAGAATCAAAGAGACTTCTCAACCCCAAAACACATTTCCATGGCAACAGATCAAAGTGTTTTATCATGATTTGCACCTAAACAGCAATATTCCCCAATATCCATAAAACGTGTTACTCAAAGCTTCATCTTTTTATTGTTGTTTTTTTTCTGTCGTCTGACACGCAACTTGAGTACACACTTTTTGGGGGCATCAAAAGTTGTCTGTCACCTGTGCAATTGTCGGTGCAGCTTTTCAAGATTTTGTTTTTAGATTATTACTCATGAGTGATTTTCTCGTAAAACGACTTTTTACACATTTTTTTCTGTTTGTTTAATATTTCTGGTGGTACAAATGGAGTTGTAATTTCGTCATTGACAGTTTTTATTGAACAAAATATGATTTTGATGAACAAAAAAAGTCGAAGAAGTCAAATAAATCAGGAGGAAGAAGAAGAAGTTCCAGGAAGGCACTGATGAATAAATAGATACGAGCCGAAGATATGAGTATTTGGTGTGCCGATAAAGAGAAAGCGGAAGTAGAAAAGGAAAGAAGAAGGAAAAACGAAGATGAAACAGAAGAAAGAAGTAGAATAAAGAAAGAAGAATGAACAAAAAAGAAGAATGAACAAAAAGGAAGGAAGCAGACGAAGAAAGAAGAAAAAGAAAGAAGAATGAGAGAGAGGGAGTATAGATGAAGAAATGTAATAATAAAATCTATCGAAAGGCTCAAAGAAACTGGAAATGCTCATTGATCTATCTATCTATCTATCTATCTATCTATCTATCTATCTATCTATCTATCTATCTATCTATCTATCTATCTATCGGTCTATCGGTCTATCTATCTATCTATCTATCTATCTATCTATCTATCTATCTATCTATCTATCTGTCTGTCTGTCTGGCTGTCTGTCTTTCCATATGCTCAAACATTTTATATGTATGCTGCATATTTAACACAAATGAAAAGATAGGGCATTATAAGGAACTTGGGCTAAATAAATGTCATAGACATTGGTAGAGTAGCGCGGGGCATGCAGCCCCCCTTAACTTCGAGGAGCGATTTGACCTACTTTTTGTGGTCGATTATTTGAATGCTTATGCTGTCAGGAAGGGATCACTTAACTCTACTTATAACTAGTGAAACGAATGTCTATCAATTTTAATAAAGGAGTTACGGCCCTTTTTGTAAAAAATTTAAAATGGCCTTCTTACCCCACCCATCGGGCAAGAAGCCCCCCTATTATAATCCTATGGAAATTTTTTTTGCGAGCGCATTCAGCTTGAAAGTTATTTCTTGGGGTTCTTCTATCATTTTTAAGGCATTCTGTTCACTTTTTCTGAATTTCAGAATTTTTCTGTTCATACATTTATTTTTTAATATTTTTTGCCCTTTTTCAATTTCGGCCAAATTTTTTTCTATTTCAATTAGCTATTCTATCAAGATATAAGGTAAAGTACACATTATTAAATGGTTCCTGAAGCAGCTTCGAGGCCTCAGTGAAGGGGGCCCCATGCCCCATACCATGAGGGGCCTCTCGCCCCAAACCGACATATTTTAATTTTACCTCTATATTTTGAGCTAAAATGCAATAAACAGGATCCAAATCATATCTATGGGATGGTCATAAAGTGAAGCAATGCAGATATCCATTATACTTTTAAAAATTTCCAAAGTTATTTCTGACAACCACTTTCAAAGAATTAATCAAAGTTACAAAAACCATGCACCTTTTTTTGTTTCTTTAATTACGACTATGGTTTGGTGCTGAATGCCTTGAAAATTTGTGACGTCACCTAAGAAGCCTCTAGCTTCAATCCTATCAATGAGAAAAGGCACCAAAAATGTAAGTTTAGAAATAACCCTGGGGGGGCTTCTCACCTAACCTGGGCTTCTTGCCCCGACCCACTCTATTTAGAAGCAGCGTTCATGTAACTTCTTTTAAAGGTTTCTTTTTATTCCTTAAACTTAAACTAAAAACATGCTACAAGACGCTAAAGGTGAAAGTTGAATTTGATAGCCACTTTAATGTGATATCACATCAGCAGTCGATTTCAAGACCTCAGGTTAAAAAACTTCAGGATAATGTCGAGGAATTAAGGTAACTGAAAGACTCTTCAAAAAGGAATTGCTTTTAGCTTTAATGTATATTGTTTCAAGTTGGCTTTTACTGAAGATTGTGACAAAAAGAGACAGTGGAATTACAAAACATTCACAATGTCTTTCTGTCTTTCTATCTGTCTTGTCTGGCTATCTGACTATCTGGCTATCTATTTAGCTATCTTCCCATCTTGTTTCTGTCTATAGTTGTCTATATGTCTGCTTTAAAACTATCTTCCTAGGTATCTAATTATAAATTTATAGTTAGGCCTACCTATTTATATCTTTTCAATCTGACTATATCCATCTAGACATCCATTAATTCCAAGAAGCACACAACATAAACACAACACTGCTAACTGACACTGTGGACCACCAAGTATTAGTGTCAGTGCTGCAGAACAACTTTGGAATTGACGAAAATGCTCTTGACTGGTTGCAGTCCTATCTTAAAGACAGACAAATGCAGATCAAAATTGATAATGTATCTTCAGCTGTCCAAACATTCAACTACTCGGTTCCACAAGGCAGTTGCTTGAGACCAGTTTTATTCAATATCTATGCAAGCACCATCATTGACTGCATTAGTTCAGTTCAAGACTCAGGAGGATATGCAGACGACCAATATCTAAGAGATCAAGTTAGACCTTCCACTCCTGAAGCTCAGTTTCAGTGTGTCAGTCGAATTGAGAAGTCTGTGGATAACATCATCAGCTGGATGTCAGCTAACATCCTTAAAGTCAGTGCAAATAAGACAGAGATTGTTGTGTTTGGAAGTGTCAAATGCTTGCAAAAACACATGTTAACCAACTACTCATTAGCAGTGAATATGTTTCTGCTGCTAACGCCCGCAAATATCTTGGATCGAGTTGTTCTTGGTGAACCCCTATCCTTTTCACGATCACATTAAGGCCAAAGACTGCTGTCTAGAATATCAGGAAGATTGGAAAGATCTGAAAATTTCTTGATCTCTCAACTGCTAAACTGCTGGCATCTGCCCTTGTTCTGAGCCACACTGTACAAAAATGTACATACGCATTGCTTTTGCATCTATTAAATTATCAGTTTACAGATATCAGCAGTGGACAAATTTCTGAAAAGTGGTGAGTGAAAAAGCATGATAACAACCTCGTCTCTGTCAAACAGCGAGCTGCTCCAAGGCTGTTTCCTGCAAGGCTGAGTTGTCAGAAAAGTGAGAAAAAGCCACAAAAACAACTCGTGTCTCGGTTTTCTGATGCCTGCGTGCTAAAATGCATAATGGGGAATTTCATTTCAATCCAATCTCTATTTCCAAAGAAGTTGACTAATTTAAGCAAATTGTTCCATCAATAGACACAGATTGACTGACAAAAGGCCTTTTCATTGACACGCAATTTAGCAAATTAAAAAACTTTGATGATTTCCAATATAATCACACCTATGTGGCATTCCATCAGGCAGATTCAGGCTGCATGGCATTCTGTCGTAAGCAAAACCCTAATTAACCACCCAAAATCATGATATAAATTATGTGGTATTGAAAGTTCAAGCTAATTTTGCTTGCAGATCTGCAATGTTTCTGCAGTGGAACCTTCAGTAAATATTAAGACCTTATGTTTGATAAGTGCTAAAAGCCAAAAACTAAAATCATACTGTAAGTCAGTCAATATCTTAGCCAGTGTAATTGTTGGCTTTATCGGGAAGTTTGCTCAGAAATTTTTGTTTATATAGATCTCTGTTATCACTTGTATACCGATTTAAATCAAACCATTTCCATTTAAAAGTAGTCTATCTACAGGCCTCAATGACCCCGTCTTTTCAATTGTTCAGATCTGCAATGACTCAGATGCAAGGAACCTTTAGTAAAAACTAAAACATCTACAACCATATATGTGCTGCAGCTAAATCCGTAGGAATTAAAGCTGGCCAATACCTATGTATTGCAAGTCAGTGACTGTCAATGAATATCTTATTGGCCATGCACATTTCAGAAATAGCTTTATCATTATTTGTTATCCCTTCAATGCAGATTTTTAATCAAATCAAATAAAATTATAAAATAATCTCTCCATTGGCCTCAACGATTCCATCTTTCAAGAGCATAATTTGAGTGATTAAGTTTTCCTTTCTTATTTATCATTTCATTGTGTGCAGGTGTTTTCATTGCTTAGCAATTAATCAGTGAACAGAATTTCCATTATGTACAAATTGTATAGAAGGGTAAGGAATTAGATTTCACCTGTTAAATGTCTAGTTATTAATTTGTTCAATTTCATAAATGTCTCTCTTTTTTTTCAGATTTGTTATTAATTTTTTTGTAGATCTAATTTGTTTCATTGTCAGGTGGGCTCTATGTTTTCCTTTATACAGTATTACATTATAAGATTTAGCTATATGACATTTCTGCATGTCTGGCATGGCCTACCCTGGGATGCCTGCATTGATACGAGTGCAAGATTGAATTTAAAAGACAGTACCATCTTTGCAGGCAGTCATGGCCACTCACAAGGGCTGAATACATCACTCTAAAAAATGTCGGGACAAAATTGGTTTTTTAGATTCAAAATGTTTTTTTGAAAAACCAAATTTCAATGCAAAACCAACATGGATTTTTTTAAAAATCCATGTTGGTTTTTTGCATTGAAATTTGGTTTTTCAAAAAACCATTTTGAATCTAAAAAACCAATTTTGTCTGAAATTTTTTAGAGTGATGAGGAAGAGGAGTCCACGACTTGTTTGGCCGACATGTTGTCGCGCATTGGAGAATCGAACCTGGGACCTTCGAAAAGCTGGCCAAGAGAATAATTTTATTGGTGACAGGTTTTCATCATTTACTTTACTAATTTTACTCAGCCTCAAAGTGTGCAGTAATCAATCAATCAATCAATCAATGCTATTAATCATATTAATCCAATCTGTCTATCTATCTATCTATCTATCTATCTATCTATCTATCTATCTATCTATCTGTCTATCTGTCTATCTGTCTATCTGTCTATCTATCTATCTGTCTATCAATCTAGCAATCTATCTATGTATCTATGTATCTATTTATCCATCTATCTATCTGTCTATCTATCTATCTATCTATCTATCTATCTATCTATCTATCTATTTATATCTATCTATCTATCTATCTGCAATGCATAATGAGGAATTTCATTTCAATCCAATCTCTATCAATATATCTATCTATCTATGTATCTGTCTATCTATCTACCTATCCATCTATCTATCTATCTATCTATCTATCTATCTATCTATCTATCTATCTATCTATCTATCTATCTATCTATCTATCTATCTATCTATTTATATCTATCTATCTATCTATCTATCTGCATCCTCAAAGCATAATGAGGAATTTAATTTCAATCCAATCTCTATTTCCAAAGAAGTTGACTTATTTAAGCAAATTGCTCCATTGATAGACACAGATTGACTGACAAAGGGCCTTTTCATTGACACGCAATTTAGCAAATTAACAGTTTTTTGATGATTTTAAATATAATCACACTTATGTTGCATTCCATCAAGCAGATTTAGGCTGCATTATTTCATATGCAAAACCCTCTTCTGATATGAACTGATTGTCAAAATACACATTTGCGTTGGGCAATAATCCAATTTCTGGTTACCCACGGTCCCCATGCACCAGCTCAGCGCTCTCTGCTATAGGCCAACTGCATGGAGGAGTCAAAAAATCAATTTTCAAAATTCCTGAAATCATGGAATTCAATTTGCAAATAACATCGTAAAACAAATGGAAATGGGTAGGAGGGCAAATTGAAAATCAATGGGGATTTCAAAGTGATAAGAAAAACAAATGGTTTTCAAATGGCAGAGTTCTATCACGCACAGCACCCTGTACTGGAGATATGCGCCATTTTAATCAACTTGGCCCAGCAGCATGTCGCTGGATTTTAATGGGATTTTTCAGCAGAAAAGGAAAAGACAGCCTTAGAGAGGGGTGGGAACTATAACTTGCATCACACTAGTGATTTACATTTTAAGATTTGAAACGACATAATAATATGTAAATGGCGCAACCATGAAATTCGCATGTAGAACTTTCAGTTTTCCGGAATATTACAAAAAATTGTACTGAAAATAATATCTTTAGTTAATTAAAAAAAATTCTGAAAGATTGGCAAATAGAGAGACAGTGAGATTGTTCTATTTAAATAGAAGTGATAGACAGATAGATAGATAGACATATAACAGATAGACAGGTCTATATAGATAGATAGATAGATAGATAGATAGATAGACAGATAGACAGATAGATAGATAGATAGATAGATCAGTTTTAGAAAAGAGAAACACAGGTTTATTTTAATACAAAACTAAATCATTGATAAGAAGCTGGGTCCACTTGACCTAGTTTCTGCTTCGAGCCGTTGATGTTGATACCATCACTACACACGTTTTTTTATTCCTTTCTTGTGCTCAGTTTACTTGTGAAATGTCTTTCGGCTGTTCGAATATAAAATATTCAGTAATTAGTACCGACAACATATCCTTGGATAATTCTTCCTGAGCTGCATGCAAAAGCTACATTTTTCATTACTAGCAACCACCACTGATTTACCTCCCGATTTCTGTCATACATTTGTGCCTAGGGCAAGGTTCAAGCATTGAGTCACAAATTTGTGACATTTGACTGAAAAAAATCCTGAAGGCTCATTTTTAATTTTTTGAACAAGGTTTTAAACTTATCTTCTGGCAAAAATTGTCTACTTTCCAATAAAGGCATCAGAAATGATGAGATCCCATCCCTTTGTCATGTTTTTAGGCAAAATATGTCCGAAAACAGGCCAAAATGCACATTTAAGGGTGACAAAATATTTCACAGAGTCACATGTCAGGGGCTTTAACTTGGAAAGTAACCCTTCGATATCATTATTTTACTTTGACATAATTCCCTATATTGTTTGCTTCTAATTACTTGTAAATTTGAGATATTTCTGCTGAAATTATACTCACATTAACAGGATATTTGACTAAACGTCAGGTGACAATTTTTTTGAGAATTTTGCAGATTGAGGTAAAGCTGCTGACTTCGACAGCACACTGTGTTGTCATTTTTTGCAATAGAAATTTGTATGATACATCAATATCTTCCAAATTTAATATAGAACATGATAGTACCAAAAATTGGGTCACTGCTAATATCTATGGAGTCTCGTATATGCGTTTTCTAACTTATGTCTACTGGATTTTGAAAAGCTGAAAAAAATACATGGCGTCGCAAAAAAAACTCAATCTCTTGCAATTTTTGTTGGAAAGTCACCGAAATCGAAATTGAAATTGCCCAGATATATTGGCTACAACAAGTTATGTTTAGAAAGTTCAACAGGAGACCAGAGGATAGCTTGAGTTTTTTCTGCGACCAAATTTTAAAGGATTTTAGCCATCTATGGCTCAGTCTGTAATGCAAGGGCAATATAACATATGCATGATTGACCTAAAATATGTTTGTAAGTCATGACAATTACTTTTGACACTGGCTGGTCATTATTGCAGTCTTCTCTTACCTCCATTCTATATTTCAGAGTCGCTGTCTTGGACAGCCGTGCCAAAAATCACTTCTTCAATACAAACTGTGTGTAAGTGCACAGGGCGCCCATCTGAGGCATGTGCCGGGTTATTACAGGATAAAAATAAGGAGTTGTTATTTTTCAGACTGAAACTCAAAAATAAAACTTTGGACCAAAATGTCACAATTGTCTGACTCAAATCTTGAACCTTGTCCTAGATGGTTTTAAACACTTTATATGCTATTGTAGGAATTTAGTAGATATATTAACTCACAGGAAAATACAATGCCTGTGTATATATTCCCTGTATGACTATAACTGCCAGACAACATAGTTTGGCAGAATTAACACTTGTTGGAACTCACCATGATACCTCCACCTGTGGTAAGCTTGGCACAAACTGACAGCTTTGCATGTTATGCCGTGCCACCAACAGTGCATTGAAAAGCAATCTATATACATATATAAAATTCACCTTCCCAATATCCCTTTGTAACGGGTCTTCTCAGCTATGGGTTGACTGACAGTCATAATATTTTACAAGTGTGTTCTGTTATGTCCAGACTGTGTTCTAAATGCATCAGATGTATATTAACTTCCGAATTGTTAATTATTCAGGGCTAAAACAGATATATCGCCCCCCCCCCCCGCCCCTTCCATACAACAGTAGCTACTCATGGCGAGTGGTTTCACTTTGAGCACGAACTTTCACTGCTCTAGAAGAAAGGTAGGCAGTCACAATATCTTGCAATAGCCTGTCCCAATTTGCTTGGACTATGTTTGTAATTACTCAAATATGTCAAAACTTCCAAATATTTACTTATAGACCTAAAAACGAAATCTATATTCAATAGTTTTTCTCGCAAATTTTCAATCACAGCAGCCACTCAGAATGTCTGTATTGGAGAATCCCCCAAATCAGGAATTGGAAATGCTATAGACAGAAGGAAGGGAGCGAAGGAACCAAAGTGGGAGGGACTGAATGAGGCAAGGAATGAATGAAGCAAAGCATTTAGGTTTGGACGGATGCTCTCACCTTTCATTAGGCATTTATGCACTAGGCCTATATAGAGTGATAAGAACACGGGAACTTCACCCCAATCAGGCAAAGGCAAATTTAAACCGCTGTCCAACATAGGCCTATAGGTCCAGAAGCATGGAGGAACCAGGCCCTTGGAGATTCAGAAGCAATTTTTCATTACGAATTTGTCATGAATAATTATTAGAGGAATCATGTTGACATATTCACATGTCTCCTAATTGGCTCAAATAAACAATACAGTACCAATGCACCCGCGCTACCCGTCTTTAGACGGGTACTATGCTAGTCATAATCTAAAGATAAGGCAAATTACCATACGTTTTAGTCATTAAGATCCTTCCGACTGGGATCTATAACTGACAAAATGCATGTAAGAACCCGAAAAGGAGACCTGCCTCTAACTGCCAGACATATATTTGTTTTGTTAACATGATCATGATAGACTATAGATAATTGATCTGTTCCTATTAACTGTAGATTTATAATTTAATATCTGTCAATTAGCATCCATATTCTAAGTTCTAACACTAATAACAAATATTTCCAAATTCACAGTGTCGTAAATTAACAGTAGTCTTAGCAATTGGTTTCATGTTCAAATTAGGGGTTATGCAATATAAGAACTTTTTATGTAAATCTCTATATACCAATATATATCATATGAACACCATAATATTACTAAATTCTCAAAAAACTACGAAGTCTGGCATAGTAGAATTAACACTATAGATCTGCTTGAAGAAAATGTCGTATGCAAATTAGCAGCGCCAGAGCAAGAGGAAAAATAGCAGCCATTAGCGGAGGGTTTCATTAAAGCTGGTGGCTGCTTTAATTGGGGGAAGCTGAAACATGTTGCCACAGAAGCCTGCAGCCAATTCTCATGCTATGCCATGCAATTGAGGGACATTTGTGAGCCCAATGTAAATCCAATCCCATCCTGATATACCATAGGTTTAGTTACATTTGAGAGATTTTAGGGAAGAGATGACTGTGGATAAAATATAACAAATTAGAGTAGTTCAGATGTCCATATCGTAATTATTGTCCAATATGGTTCACAATGGCCCATAGTAAATATATATAGAAAACTATATGCCGAAACAAACTATGGAGAGGGATTATGGCGGACATTTTAATATTGCAGGTCAGTTTCGTAATTTAATCTCTCTTGTATCATGTTGTGATAAATTTGCTTGGGGAAATATCGTAGGAGAAGAACGAAATCAGGTTGACTATCGATTGAATTCTCCCTCTTGAATTGACAACATTAACCAAAACTTTACTATTTATTCACAATTTCCTGTTTTAAAAGAACTAAAAAGACTGTTTTCCCATATCATATTTAAGTTAGCTAAAACATTTAGATTTAGATTTATGAAATTAACATCTAGCAATATATCTAGTTATATGATTTGGCGAATGCCTAAAAATATCAGTTATAAAGGATTCTTAATCTAAATTCATCCATTCAAAAATGCTAGCTTGATATACCTGACTTCAAAAACTCACTATCAACTATAGGCACAAAAAAAATCTTACATTTTTAAAAGTTGAAGTTAGATATTATGTCAGAGCAATTAAGAATGCTGAGGAATACATTTTCAAGTTCACATTTTACAGAATAATTATATTATTTCGAATTGTTATAATTGCTAAACCTAAATGACACAAACTGAATTCGAAAGAGTTGATCAATAGACATCCCAGTTATGTCATGCTGATCTTTACCATTTGATCTGTACATAATACGACTACAATGCTTTATTTGAATCGCATCTGATATTAGCTGCTCATTCATATAGATAAGTCATATAGACTAACTATCATGTAGACTTACGGGGGGTAAATATTCAAAATAGATTAAGTCATAAAATTATAATTATTGTATTATAGAGAGCCATACACCGTCTATCTCACTACTGTTACGTAGATCTTGAGAACCATCAGAATTGGTTTGTGTACTGCCATTATCATAATAATAACATTTACAAGCCAAAACAACATAGATTATTAACTAATCACAAAATAATCATGACTAAAAGGCAAGACATACCTGCCAGCTATCTCAGGAGTCTGCTGTGTTGCTTCTGTGCGACGGAGTGCCTCAATGAAGTGTTGTGGGACCGCCACTATGCGAGAAGTGAGGCTGGTGGGCTAGCTGGTGTCTGTCTCGGGCTGGTTGCTAGTTGGTTGCTAGTTGGTTGTCTTGTGGCTGGTTGGTTGACTGGAGACGAGTAGGAGTTAGTTGGTGTTGCTTATTAGTTATGAATATGTTTTTTATACACAAGAACTAGGTCACTGATTATTGTCCACAGTGAACTTATACAGCCTTGCAGGTTTTTCATCAGTTACTGAACCACATCTATTTTGTTCTCTTCCGAACAATCTTTGATTAGGTAATGTTTACTGAAACAGTTACTTCTTATTTTAATTTATTTGCTTTTTCTTCTCTTGTTCTTTCTTGTTCTCCTGAACTAGTTTTATTTTTGCCTGGCCTGCCAAAAGAAAACCATTCATCCAGTGACTGGCTGAATTTCTTCTTTTCTCTCCCTTCTCTTCTTCTTTTCTGGCTACTATTCTTCTTTTCCTAAATTAACATTTCATCTGATTCTGTGATAATGTGAGTCCTACTCTTGAGTCAAGGGTTCCTCTCACATCCACCGTCAAAACGTAAATTCAGCTGGTTGCGAACAACTTATGGCTGTTCCCGGTTCCCTCAGGTTCCTTCTAGTTCCAAAGATGTCCTTAGTTCCTTCACGATTTCTTCACGGTTCCTTTTGTTCTTTCACGGTTCCTTCGCGGTTCCTTCAGACAGGCCTCTGCGCTTTTTGAGGGCCGAATATTAATAGAAGCACTCTGCGGACACTCTGGAACACTCCAGTAGCAGGAAAACACTCGTGTGGTGGTGTGACACTCTAACTGTTGCTGCTCCAACCACACGCATGAAACATCCTTAACACCACCACCAAGAAGCACCCCCTATCTTCCTTGCCATCCCCCCTCTTCCCTTCAAGAGTAATTTACATAAATTTTGCATGGCTGCCACTTCTCTTTTTGTTGCTGTTCGGCGCTTGCCTGCTTCTTCAGGTGCTCGCAAAGGGTTAGTCTGCGAGGGTGATTAGATTTTAGTAAGAACAAGTCCTGATATCACAGGATAGGATAAGAAGGGTAGATTTTATAATGGGGCGAATGTTTTATCCAATTTGTCCCGTTTCTCTGAATGCCTCATTTCCTATTCCCTTGTTGCGGCTGCAAGCGCTACAATGCTAATTAGTCAAAGCGACGGGGCGCATTAACATTTTAAAATTTCAAGTCGTTGCTCGGGTGATGCCTGGATGGGAGCATTGGCAGCAGCATCATCCACAGGCATCGGCGGCACAGCCACACTGTTAAAGATGCTCACAGAGAAAATACAATGCTTCCATTCCATGCGTTGCAATGGATATTGAGGTTTTCTTGAGAGTAAAATAGCTCCAATCCTGCTCTGGTTGGTTCATGGAGGGGAAGTGTGACTTTTGTGTATGTTCACCTAAAAGGTCATGATTTGGCTTGGTATAGAGTTTTTCTAATTATATATTTTTGTGGCATTTTTTTTAGTGTAAATGAAAATCACGACCTTCCAAACTATCTACAATGTATTATCACCCATTATTTTCTATGTGATGCAGTCATGAAAGAGAAACATCAATTGCACTTGTTTGACATCCTACAGTAGCAGAAGATGTTGTCATTTGTGAGAAACGGAATAAAAAGAACATTTCTTGAAAAGTCAAAATATATGCAAATATCACTGTTCAGGATGAGTTTGTGCTCAACGAGTACATAATTTTTCTTTTGCAAGAGGCAAAGGATGTTTCAGCTTTCACAAATTGATGCAGAACATTCTTCAGGCACTGTTGGCTGGCCTATAGATGACACCCCTGACCTGTTACATGTATGTAATACATCAGAACGCTAGTGTTACAAAAGAATTTAAAAACTTTATAGATGAATCTTTGGTTGAACTCGTCATCTGATCTCTGTTTCCCAGCAGGTTGACCATCAGATGAGATTCAAAATGGCAGCACTTCCATGTGAACAGGGAGTACCATGGTGACCTGGATTTGGTTTATCAACTTATCCGTCTGTAGCATAGGTGTATCGACTAACCTTACAAGTAAGGTCAGTTAACATTTGACAGCATCTGCCATTAAAAACAATCCAACAGATAAAGTGAAGTTTCTCCAGATATTTGAACAAGATATTTCGCCGTGGACTACACTTGGCTATTCATCTTTCCAATATATATAATCTTCTACTTTGGCCTGCAGACCAACTTTTCAAAGATGTATCAACTAAACTGTCCTTGCCCTTAAAAGTGCATCCCTCCCAAGTGCTTGCAACTTATGAAGGTGTAATGGAGTTGCAAAATAAAGACAAGATGGATGCACTCTAAGAAAATAAAGCTCATAAAAATACCTGATTGGCTTTTGGGCTTGTGCTCCACATCATTCCAATGGGTTTGTGAAAATGCTGTATATATAAATATATTGTTATGAATGCTGTACGTTTTTTTTTTGGGGGGGGGGGGGGAACCCCAAACTCCCCGAGCTGCGAAAACCACAATTGTGGTATACTTGTTGGGTGGCTTTTTGCAGACTTGTCACTTCCGATCAACCAACCCTGGTGAGCAACAAGACCTTGCCAGTAAGAGCATATTATTGCCTTTCTAGATATGTTCATGTTTTTGGACTAATTACTGAGCAGCTTTGACAGTGCATCATCACCATCCTCGTCATCCTCATCATCATCAAGCCAGCAGCAGTAGCAGCAAACAGCTTCTCTCTTGGGTTGCTCATTGTTTTTTGTGCTGCAAACCAAGGAAGGGCAAAGAGAAGGCAGGGTAGCTAGCTTAGCTCTGGCTAAAGGGGGAGGGGGTGTTCCCAGCCCCGGCTGCTAAATTGCTCTCCCCCAGGGAGCCCGCACGGCCCAGCATTGTATTGTGCTAATTACCGTTGCATCATAACCGTCCATATTAGCGCTCTGAGCGGCTCCCAGCTTGGTTTGCTGGAGGAAAACTGCAGTGTAGGGTAGCTGCCGGGGGACAGGAGGGTAGCTTGGGGACATAGTGGAGATATTGGGGGGAAGCCGGAGATATGGCATGGGGGGGGGGCTGATGGCATGTTCGTTAGCACATTGAGAAATCTGCTCATCACCATCCTGGCATCCAAATGGCATCTCGTATGATGGCGGCGTCATCTCAAGAGTGGCATGGTGCCTTCGTGCGTCTCTTCTGCGGCTTCTCGGTGGCAGCATGAAGCGTCTCAGTACTACATGTAAGACGAAGTCAGGAACTGGCATAAGCTCAATCTCTTCTGCCTGCGGTGGCATCCCAGAAGTACCTCATTGCCGAGTCAATGCCAAGACAGTGCGAAGTCAATGTTAGGCAAGTGGTATTCGCCTTTCTGTGAATCTTTCTCACTTGATTCTAAAAGGCACTGACTTGGAATTTCAGTGGTTGCACTGCTGCGAGGCAGTGAGAAGCTTTACAGCTCTGTCATAATAACGGCACTTGGTGGTATCATATCAGTCTACCAATGGCATCCCAGTAGCACCCCTGTAGCAGCTAAATGGCATATCAGTGGCATAAGAGTGATTTGCCGGTGCACATGCAGTGTGTGGCATCTCAGAAAATCGTGCAATGTACAGTGCAAGACCTGTCCATTGCTCAACTGTCCCATCTACAGCATCTAGGCCTGTGTGCACCAAAGCCTACTTCCTCCATTCCCAAAATGGGCAACAAATGGTCATCTATCTATGCTTGTGAATTGGGAATTCCATACTATTGGAGAATATAAGCTGTGCCCAATCATGGACTAATGAGACACATAGCACATAAGAGGACCAGTCTGCACCAAGTCCAAATATGGATTCCCCTCTTTCTAGTGTTCTCTTCAAATCCCATTTCAGGCGTCTTCTTTATTTTGGCCATTATCTTTCACATTTGGTGAGGAGGATGCAGAGTGTTGGGATCCTGCTGGAACATCTTACTCTGTAAAAGGCTGTTGGAATTTGTGCAGGCCTACAGACACTGTAGAGCATGAGAAAAAGATTGGGTTTGAGGTGAAGATGAAGAAGACAGAACAAAGAGAAGAATAAGAGGAGGAAAGAAGAACTGCAGAAGAAGAGAAAAAGAGAAAAAGATAAAGGAAAGATAGAAGAAAGCCGAAGAAGAAAGGAAAAAGAAGAAGAGAGAAGACGAAAGAAAAAGAAAGAAGAAGAGTGTGAAGAAGAAGGAAGAAGTAAAGAAGAAGAAAGGAGAGGAACGAAGAAGTATAATTTTACAGGAAATGTGTTACAATGAGCCATTGTATCCTGGGAGTTGTCTTAAGCCTCCCACGCCAGATCTGATGGACTCAGATGGAGAGAATAGGCCTGGTGGATCATCAGCCCAACCACATTCTTCTAATTACTGGGGAATCAAGCAGCCACGATGCACTAGCACCTGAAGGGAGACTATGAACCAGGCTCTAAAAGGCAGTATAAATAGTGCTTCGGGTGGGGGTGAACCAACGCTAAAAAGAACAGTCCAGGCATTGTATGCCGGACAGTAATGAATGATGCGGTTTGCACCCAGAATCAATTTTTTCAACATGTTCTGCATCTCTCCTATTATATATCAATGCACTGATTTTCACTAATGCATGAGTTATGGTGAACAAACTCCCCACCATACATGCCGGCCTATACACACCAAACTTGAATCAAACCCAGAACTGTGTGGCTGGAATCCGGATGATATTCCAGTGAACGATAGCAACCCTCTCCTGTGGCTGTCAGTGTGAACTGAGAACATGTGAAATTTATATTAAACCCTGGCACTTATTCCCCGGTGCTCATTTGCCTAATGGCTATGTCTGGAGCAATATGGCGGATCTTCATTGCCACTGACCCCCCTGCCCTTCCACGGGATGCTTATATGAGCCACAAAACAAAAGCCATAGTGCTACTGCTTAAGGAGGGACACCGAACTGTAGAACAATGCTGGAATTGCTGAAGGTGTTTTGGGATTGAATGGTAGATGTTGGTTGCCTGCATGGAAGGGTTTTACCAGCTGAGGATGGTGCTATTGCTGGAACAATCTGGGCTACGTAAGCATACATGTGTAACACAGCCCTTTATAAAGGTAAGTCATTGCTTCTTGACAGAAAGCCGCGGATAGTAGGCTACATTTAAGAAGATAGAATGAGGGATACGCAGGAGTTTGCCAATCGCTGGCTACTGGGTTCCATACCCCTTGGACGGACGGATCAGCTGAACTTATGTTAGACAGCGGTTTCAATTGATCATCTTTCGCCTCGTTGCTGTGTCATCCATCCATCCATCTATCCATCCAACTTGAGGGCATCTTTCGGAGCCTCTCTGGTGCAGCATACAATGTATTTACTTGTAGACTGATTTGAAAGGATGCTGATTACATTGTTTCCTTGCCACAAATGTGATGTTGGACTTCCAATTGAGCCTCCCCACATTCCATCACTGCATACATGCAACTTCTCAGGGTCCATATTTCTGATCAAGTCTTTTATTTGTAAATTTCACACCAAATGTTGCACAGTGAAGTGAGGTTGGTGTGATGAAGCCGTGCAGTGTTCATCCTCCTATCTCCATCCCGCTGATATCAGGACATCTCACAACATCCCACATTAGGGATATCGCAGACATTTCTAAAACCACAATCCATGAGAATGAAGGAATCCACTATACGGCGTAATTTCCATAGGTTCCATGTACTTTGGAATTCAATTGCTGAAAAAATTAAAGCTCCAAAAAGTGCTTGAAATGCTTTTAAATGGGCTTAAAAAGTGCTTTAAAATGGTGTTTAGTGCTTCCATATCCACAAAACAGCCATCGAGGGACAGCATTGTGTGCACAGGCTTCCCATACATCAAAGAGTTAAGTTTCAAGCCTCGTGGGTTGATTATACATTCGATGATTCCCTGAGAGCAGGCTGTAAGGAGATATGGAGGCCTGGGCAAATTTGCCATTTCTAAAGTCAACAACATGTCTGCCGAGTCTGGCCTGGTAATCTCTGCTGAGTTCAAAGAAGGAGTCTTATGTGGGCCATTGACTCTGAGACTGGATGGCTTGGGCCATTGACTTGGGCCATTGACTTGGGCCATTGACTTGGGCCATTGACTCCCCATAGGAATCTGAGGCAGCTGCCTCT
Source organism: Platynereis dumerilii (assembly GCA_026936325.1). Taxonomy (NCBI): domain Eukaryota; kingdom Metazoa; phylum Annelida; class Polychaeta; order Phyllodocida; family Nereididae; genus Platynereis; species Platynereis dumerilii. The sequence continues at coordinate 22,883,602 of JAPTHN010000002.1, read as the reverse complement.
GGGGCCATTGACTTCTGGGCCAGATGACTTCGGCCTCTGACCCAAGATGCGATCCTAATAGCCTGATGCTGTTACAAAGAGGTTCGCACATCTTGCAAGGCCTCCAATGGGCATCCAGGACTGCGTTGGTAATGTTGGACGATATTTGGTAGGGATTGGTAGCGGTGGAGGGGGTCATTTGTAGCAGTGCTTCATTGTATCATAATTATGTTATTCCCATGTTATATTCGCGCAGCGAAACGGCCGAAGGCCGTTGAGCGAAGCGAATTGAGTGCAAGAGAAGACTCAAAAATCTGTGCAGTGATGGTCTGAACATCAACAGTCCACAGTTTGGAATTCGGTCAAGGGGGTCCAACTTCTTATCAATGATTTAGTTTCGTATTTAACAAAACATAACATATTCATCTTCAAAAGTGTCTTAAAAATTCAATTTTCTCTAGTAATATATCCTGTACCAACAATTTTTATGGAATAGTTAATTATTAGCATTGACAAGCTAAATCAAATTATTAACATATGATTCATTTAATTTCAATCAGACAACAAGAAAACATAACAAATTTAAAGTTACATAATCTTATAAACTGATGATTATGTAACAGTGAACAGATAATCTACATGCAATGTTATTGTTTTTGTATTACTATATATTTATACTATTATGTAATATCAACAATCTAACAGACTTGACTTTGGCAGCTTTCAGTGCTGTCTGCCTTTTTACCATTTAGCTGATTATCTATCAGTCTTATTTATCTATTTAATATATATATCTATCTATCAATGTATCTATCTATCTGTCTGTCATTATATCTATCTATCTATCTGTCTATCTATTTATTTCTCTATTTATCGATATATTTATCTATTTATCTATTATATTTTTTGTCTAGTTTATCTTGCTATTCTACATTTTTCTCTGTCCTTCCATGTATCTGTCTTTCTAATTTTCTGAAACAGTTACATAACTCCTTTCATACATTGCATATGAAATAAACGTGAAAGTTATGGTAACACTATAAATCCTACAAAAACTTTTTAAAGTGCTGCGCGAATTTCATGGCAGTGCCATTTACATATTACTATATTCGCACGCACGTGAGTCAGTTTTAACTACTTTTAAATATGGTGCTTGCAATATTTTGTGAAAATTGTGAATTGCCTGAGCTATTTGTATATATTATACTCTATACATGCTATGTAAAGTAGATATATATATATTTTTAAATGGTTAATATTTTAAATTGTATCCTATTATACACCTGCAAGAGATCCTACCCTATAGGAAAAATTACAGTTGCAACAATGTTTTATTGCAATGTGTTGAACAATGGAAATATGCACTAGACAATGGTTACACAGTTGGGTGTGTCATGATGGACTTATCTAAAGCCTTTGACAGCATTCCCCATGGTCTTATCATTGCAAAGCTTGCTGCTTATGGTCTGGACAATTTGTCCTGTGAATACTTACGTAGTTATTTGAAGAATAGAAATCAGAGAGTCAAAATTGGATCCTTTAGAAGGAAATGGCTAGAAATGGAAAGGGGCGTTCCCCAGGGGTCATTGACCGGCCCAGTTTTATTCAACATTTTCCTGAATGATTTGATTCTTATGCTAAAGGACAAATGCCATCTTTATAATTACGCAGATGATAACACCGTGGCCTATTATCACAAAGATCCTAATGCAGTTACAAAATTATGAATGGCTTGATGCCACCCATGGATCAAGGATTTTTTGAAGTAAGTCCATCATTGTATAATATGAGGTATGTGAAATTGAAACAGCCATCATACAATACTATAACCCATGGGCGAAACTCATTTAGATACCAAGGTGCTAAACTATTTAACAATTTATGTCTTACATCTCAGTTCGAAAGTTTAAATGATTTCAAATGTTATATTAGGAACTGGAAACCAGTATGCAAGTGTGGCTCTTGTTTGTTATGTCTTCGATAGTATGATGAAGGTTTATTTATTTTGATGGTTTCATGTTTTTATTTATTATTTTTTTTAAAGAATTTACCTTGTTTTTATGTCTACAGAGGTATTGAAGTTAAGTCTTATTTTATTAAAATGTATCATGAGGTATTTTAATTTTTAATCTCTATTTGCTCTATGTTCATGCTTTTTCATTGTAAATATCATTTCATCTTGTACTTCATATTGTCGGTTAAAAGCGTTGCGCTTGTGTTCTTGTAAATTTTTATTCCGACGTTAAATAAACTTTTACTTACTTACTTACTTACTTACCCATGCAGCTTGAGCCTGTGTAGGATTGTGCTGCAGCCTATCAATTATGCTTCATTCTCACGGCAGCTCCCGGAGATCTTTTTGAAACGGGGCGAAGTATTTTCAGGAGAGACGGAAAAATATTTCCTCTTTTTACGTATCGCGCAGGGGCATTTTAGCTTCCCGCCGGACATCTTTTGGTTGCACGCCGTCGAGAATCCTGCTTCTTACCGTCACTTCAAATCGCGAGGTCGCAGAAAAAAAGTTTCAACCAGTACAAATTTTATTAAAATCGACGGGGGAGCAGACCAGATAAATTGTTCGACGCCGCGATCAGAAAAGTAAGACTGGGTCGAAGTTTTCGCGCCACTGAGGGGCAAAAAGTTTCCCGCCGTTTAGGAAAACAAGCGGGATTCTCTGCGTGGCGCCAAAAAGGTCGACCCCGGGGTTCTTCTGCACTCCGCCGTCAAGGAAAATGCTCCGGGACGTGTGCAAAACCTTCGCGCCGTCGTCTGGACCCCCTCCCGGAGCAGACAGAGTGGCGCCAGAGGGGCTATTTTTAGCAAAATCCTTTGTCCGCGGGGTACTGAAACCATCACGGGGTCGACCTTTTGTGCCACGGCGGGAAAGGGGGGTCTGCCATGGAGACGCACTGGCGCGCGCCTCGCATATAAATAGAAGAGCAGCCACTAGAGCACCATAACCACTCTGAACTTCAAGACGAACGCATCTATACTCCATGACACTCTGCTTCACAGCCTACTGAATTGCTGCTTCATTGCTGAATCCCTGCTTCATTGCTGATTGATCCTGCTTCATTGCTGATTCATCCTGCTTCATTTCTGATTGATCCTGCTTCAAGATGGGACCCAGAGGAAGAGGGAAGAAGACCTTGAGGGCACCAAGCAAGGGCAACAATCCAGCCAACACTCCACTGACCACTCCATCTTCAACTCCAGTTGGTTCACCAGCTCCTTTCATAGACTACGCAGCTGTTACATTGTCTCCAAGCATGTTCAGCTTGCAAGACAGCATCGTGGCAGTGACCACTGCTACATCAACAGTGACCAGTGAGACCATCTTCGAGGGCCCGCCACCACCCAAAGTGCTGCAACAACCTGATGAGGAGGATGAAGATGATGATGAAGAAGCTGAAGATCAAGTCCTGGCCAAGCTTGCTGCTGCTGTCAAGTCTCCAACCAAGCGTGGCAGGCCTGCCACTGCTGCTGCAGCCAAGAAGAAGCGTCCCAAGTCTGCTGATGCTGATGCTGCTGCTTCTGTCAAGTCTCCCACCAAGCGCACCCAGTCGGCTGATGCTGCTGTCTTCAAGACTCCCACCAAGACTGCTCCAAGGGGAAGGCCTCGCACTCCTGGCAAGTCTCCTTCAGCCAAGCGTCAAGCCACCTCCAAGTCTCCAGCCAAGTCTCCAGTCAAGCCTCCAGCCAAGTCTCCAGTCAAGCCTCCAGTCAAGCCTCCAGTCAAGCCTGTCACTCCAGCCCAGACCCGAGCCAAGACTGCAGTCCAGCCTCCACCTCCACCTCCAGATGATACTCCTGCTGATGATGAAGATGATGACTGTGTTCTGACAGCTGCAATGATCCACCAGCAGACCCTGGACTCCGACTACGATGCCACCACAGAGGAAGATACTCCCAAGAAGAAGGGTGCCAAGTCCAAGGGCAGCAAGGGGAAGAACCAGCCAAAGGAAGATTCTGACAACACTGGATCTGAGGTTGAGCTGATCCAGGAGGCCGATGGACAGTTTGTCCACAAGGAGAAGAAGAAGGGCTACAGAAAGGCAAACTCCAGGGACCTACTGGGCATCACAGAAGAGCAGGAGGATGAGCTGATCGACTGGTACCGGGAAAACAAGCAGCTGTACTCCAAGGGCTCCACCACCTTCAAGAGTGCACAGAAGGACAGACTTGATGCAGAGAAAGCAGCAGAACTTACATTGCTAGTGGGGAAGGAAATCACAGCAGCTAAAGTCACCAAATGGAGGGGCAACCTCAGGACTACCTTCTCAAAGTGCATCAGACCTCAACCTTCTGGAGCTGGCAGAAAGAAGATGTCCGACCGAGACAAGTACATCCTGGCGAAGTGTGAATTCTTGAGGTCCTCCATCACTCCGAAGGGTGCCATGGAAGTCTCCAGCTTCACTGGACCAGGAGGAAGTAACCGCCTGTCGTCCGATTCTGATGCCCCCATGGACTACAATCCTATGCCCGACCTTGATGACAGCCTCCCAGCCAGCCAGCAGCAGTCCTCCCAGGAGATGTCCCAGCAGTCCCTCCAGCCATCCCAGCAGCAGTCGCAGGTCTTCCCAGGACGAAAGCCATCCAAGAAGAGGAAGGACACAGACCAGGAGATGGCCACTGCCCTGACTTCAATTGCTGGTCACTACACTTCAGACAGGCCCAGGAAAGCAGCACCACCTCAGCCGGCAGGACCATTCTGTGACATGTGCCCACAAACTTCTCACAGGCTGGATCCAGAAGTACACCAGTTGCAGAACATGTGCAGGAGTATCTTCACATCTGGGAAGAACATGAACCGTGCCCTGAGACTTCGCCTCCTGCACTCCTTGAGCCAGACGGACAACTACTTCGTACAGGCGGCCGTCCAAGATAAAATCCTGATGATGCAGCAAGAGAATGTGGAGATGATCCTAGGGCAGCAGCAGCACCAATACATCCCTCCACCTGGTCCAGCTCCATCCTTTGTCAACGAGGACTTGCAGCAGCCTCCAACAACTCAGCATCAGCCCCAGCAGCCCCAGCAGCCAAGTCTTCAGATGCAGTCCCAGCCTCCACGCCAGCAGTTGCAGTCCCAGCCAAGCAGCAGCAGCCAGTTCCAGTCCCTGCAGCCAATTCGAAGCCAGACTCCAGCCCTGCAGCAGTCATCTTTAAGCTTCAGCCAGCTGATGCTTGACAGCCCCCAGAAGCTTGGCTTCCCCGGACCCTCTTTTGGGCAGCAGCAGCAGCCAGTACAGCAGCAGCCACTACAGCAGCAGCAGCACCAGCCTCTACAGCAGCATCAGCCACAACAGCAGCAGCAGTCTCTACAGCAGCAGCAGCCACCACTACAGCAGCAGCAGCCACCACTACAGCAGCAGCAGCCACCACTACAGCAGCAGCAGCCACCACTACAGCAGCAGCAGCAGTCTCTACAGCAGCAGCAGCAGTCTCTACAGCAGCAGCAGCAGTCTCTACAGCAGCAGCAGCAGCCGACAGTTGTCCACCAGCGGCAAACTCCATTGTCGTTCCAGTGGAGCCAAGTCAACATGCCCTCTCCAAGGAAGTGATGCCTGTTCAAGTCGTCTGAAAAAAGAAAAAAAACAACTCCAGGCCCTTTTAAGGGCCACCAAATCCTCCCAAAAGAGCTGGCCACGTACACATCTTATGTTGACTAAAAAAACTCTTGCGATGACAAACAAGAGCAAAAATGAAAAGAGCCCCAAAAAAAAAAGTTGACAAATTCCCCCAAAAAAAAATCCGGTCCTGGCCCTTGTAAATTTTAAACACCTTCATAAAAGCAAGGTGCTATTTCCCTTCTTTTTTTTTTTGGCCCATTTTCACTTTCTGCTTAACCAGTACAGGTGGCAATTCTGCTTTCTTAATTAAAGTTTTTTCACCACTTTAATTAATATAGATAGATAGATAGATAGATAGATAGATAGATAGATAGATAGATAGATAGATAGATAGATAGATAGATAGATAGATAGATAGATAGATAGATAGTCAGACAGATAGTCAGATAGATAGATAGATGGATAGATAGGCAGATAGATAGATAGATAGATAGATAGATAGATAGATAGATAGGCAGATAGATAGGCAGATGGATAGGCAGATAGATAGGCAGATAGATAGCTATATAGAAGAAAATATTTGGACGTCGCATATACACTGCAGCAAAGAAAAACGAGTGATCGTCATTTTGCAGTGATGACACTTGGATAGATAGATAGATAGATAGATAGATAGATAGATAGATAGATAGTCAGACAGATAGTCAGATAGATAGATAGATGGATAGACAGACAGATAGACAGATAGACAGATAGACAGATAGATAGATAGATAGATAGATAGATAGATAGATAGATAGATAGATAGATAGATGGAACACAATGCTCGTTACATATATACACTGCAGAAAACAAAAGCAGTTATCGTCACTTTGCAGGGATTGCACTTGGATAGATAGATAGACAGATAGATAGATAGATAGATAGATAGATAGATAGATAGATAGATAGATAGATAGATAGATAGATAGATAGGCAGATAGAAAGACAGATAGATAGATAGATAGATGGAACACAATGCTCGTTACATATATACACTGCAGAAAACAAAAGCAGTTATCGTCACTTTGCAGGGATTGCACTTGGATAGATAGACAGATAGATAGATAGATAGATAGATAGATAGATAGATAGATAGGCAGATAGATAGACAGATAGATAGCCAGATATATAGCTAGATAGATAGGCAGATAGAGAGGAAGTGAAAGTGATTTAAATGGGTTGTACAGATAGATACAAAGCTAAAAATTTACCATTTTATGTACACTCTAAAAAAGGAAAAGGATTCCCAACTGTGCCAGGTAGAGGTTCAGCAGGGGGTAGCCCAAGTCGTTCTTCTTCCAGCAGGTCCCTCAGCCTTGTGTCCAGGAAGACTCCTCCATCCGATGAGCTTCCTTGGCATCCAGCCTGCACGTACAGGAACTTGTAGTCAGAATCCACCAAAGCCATAAGCACAATGGAATGGAAGCCCTTGTAGTTGAAGTAGATTGACCCAGCTTTCCGAGGACATCTGATGCCAACATGCTTCCCATCCAGTGCTCCGATGCAATGGGGCATGTTCCACCTCTTCTCGAAGCCCTTGGCAACTTCCTTCCAGGATGCTGGGTCCATTGGCAGGGCCAGCAGATGTTCGTAAGCTCGCATGATGGCAATGCAGACACTGGGGATAAAATTGCAGATGGTGTTGGGAGCCACTCTGAAACCGTAGGCCAAGGACTTGTGGGTGAAAGCACAGTAAAGGCCTCAATTGCGTTTTGATCAGATAAAAGTAAATTTAGGGTCCTATAAACCAATTTCTGACATAAAGAAGAAACAGCGCAGTATTTAAGCTTGATCAACAAGTAAATATGAGAAATTTAGGCATTTTTCATGAGCATACAATTAAAACCATGCTCTGGGCAGACCTTTAAAGTGGGTATAATTTGTTAATTTTAGCATGTAACCAGCGGCCCTTTTTCTGAAGCACCATGTATTGCAGCAATGCTGTAGCCTAATATTTAGTTCACATTCTGCCGGTGACATTATCTGTTTACTGTACCTCCCTGGCCTTCTGTTTGGACCATTGGCTGACTTTTCGATATGATGATTATGGCAGCCATGACGTCCAAAGAAAAGGTCTGCTTGTAACCATATTTTTGCAAATTTACAGTCAGGGGCTCAAAAGGCTGGCTGGAGGGTATTTTTATGTAATAATTAGCCGAATTTGGTCCTTTTGCCTAGATATGATATTGGTGTAATGAATTTAAGCAAATAATTTCCACTGGCCACTGATGATTGTGAGATGCAGGGAGCTTTAATGGCTAAAATGGATGTCCGTCCATTACGTCCACAACTGATTTTTTGGTAATTTAAATGAATTAAAGACCAGCTAACATGTCAACTGAGTTGGAAATGCATGTCTGTCTCTCTCTACCTATGTATGCAACTGAAAAATTTAAAAACACAATGAATTTAACTTATACACTGGACACCAGGCTAAAAAGTGTAAATGTCCGTCCATTACGTCCACAAAAATGTTCAAATTAGTCTGGGGACTGATGTTTGGAGGTCTGGTATGTCACGAATAAAGCAGGGATACCATGTTTAGTGACATATTTGGATTATTTTAGTGAATGCTGACAAGGCTCAAAAATTTAATTTGTCACAGTTCATGCAAACTGTCCATATCACATCTGCGAAAACTGACGAAAAGCCAATGGTCCGTTTCAGTAGAAAAACCTAGATTTTCAAGGAACTTTCATAATGTAGTGCATAGCAGCCCAACAAATACCTGTCTTGATTTATTAGACAAACATAATTCTGTATTATACACATTATTAGGTTTAAAGTGATGTACTACACTTTCATTTCTGATGAAAATAATTATTAGGTCATAGGGGCCAAATATTGAGGCGCTTACTGTGCTTTCACCCTTGTAGCTCTCTCCTGTCGCCATGTACCGTAGGGTGACTGCCAACTTCAATCCAGGTTCCAGAGCCCTCCTCATGTTGGTGTCTTGTTTTGTAATTGCAGGAGCCACAGCAGCCAGGATTTCAGCAAAAATGTCAGGAGGCATTCTGCAGAAGTTGTAGTAGCCAGAGACATCATTGTTGGCCAATTCAGGCAGCAGCTGGTAGAAATGGCCATGTTGTTCCCTCTGCAGCAGCCAATTCCGAATCCACCATCTCTTCATCTTCCTCCTTCTCCGTATTCTTCTTAGATAAAAAGCACCAGCAACAGCAGCAACAACAGCAACGTCAAGGTCTTCCCCAGCATCTTCATCAGCCATCATGTCTGTCCAGCATCCAGGAGTGTCCCCTTCAAAGGTCAAGCAGCAAGTGAAGCAAGGCGGCCCTCTGCGGCCCTTTTTATTGGCTTTCGCAGCCCCCTCCTCCGCCGCGGTGCCCTTGACAACGGCGTCATGCTTTTCATTCCCGGCGTTGTGCCCTCGGGCCTACAGACATCCCCGTGGAGAACAAAACCATTCCCGCAGTCGTAAAAGCAATCCCCGGCGTTGTGAAAATATAGTCCGCCTCGGTGAAATAGGTTCACTGAGGGGCAGTTATAGGTTCCCTGCGGGGTACTTTTTACATCACGGGGCGATATAAAAGTATCCCGCAGGAGGAGGAAATTTCTTTCCCCCCGGCGAACTTTTGATGACGGCGTACAACTTTTCTGCCCCGCAGGGAACAAAAAGATCCCCGCCGTGGCTTTCGCTGCATGGTTATCGATTAGCCTTAATTGATTACATAATTGCCCTTCGCGCCGTCCTAACTGAAAATCTTGCAAGAATTCGTCTGGCTCTGCGCCCCCGTCGATAAAAAGCTTACCGTCATCCCCTGTGAGAATGGGGCATTACTTGAGTAACACAATGCTTCATACTGGATTGGCAGGGCCCGTATGGCAGGGCATGTATGGTTGTCATATTAGGGGAGGTTCGGGTATTTGTCTTGTTGTCTTGTTAGCACCTAACTTTGCCCCTTAACCCCAACAACCCCCCCCCCCCTCCTCCCCTCCCCTTGAAGGTTTTCTGTCTACCTGAACACTGCCTACTCACTCAGCGAGTTAGTCAGCTACAGCTAACATGACAGACACTTAGCAGATGGACTGGCAACCACCAGGACACCCACAAGATGCAATTGAAGACAGGAACTGTTACAGTTTGGAGATGTTAGTAATTTTCATTCTTCGTTTGACATCTTCCTTAGAGAGGGACCTAGGTTCAATCCCTATAGGCAATTTTAAAATTACATGATTGAAGTAGTGTGCCCACAGTTTAATAACTTTAAAAAGTCATAACAAATCTAAAAGTAAACTGCCCTAAAAGAAGACACAAAGGCCTGCGATTAAAAGGCTATAGTATGGCACATATCATGTATGACCTCAGTGTGTCTGGTGATGCTGGCCAGCAGGGCTTTGGAGTCAGAGTCGGAGTCGTGGAGTCGGAGGTTTTTGTGTGGAGTCGGAGTCGGAGCCGGAGTCGAACTTTGATTTTCAGGAGGAGTCGGAGTCGGAGTTGAAAATTAATTTGGTGACTCATGATAGATAGATAGATAGATAGATATGGTAAGTGCAGCCCTCTAAGCCCAGTTCTGGGCGCTCACGAGGGTTGATTGATGAGATGGGAGAGAGAGCGGGAGTCCTCAACATGTTACACATTTACCCCATGTGAGGGATCTTTTACTTGCCCAGGATAGACACTGATACAAGGGGCCGCCAATTTAACGTCTCATCCTAACGACATCCAGCTGGGATTTTGCTCATGAATGACCCCTGAAAATTTTGGGTTCCCTACCTTGACTCCTTGAAAATAATTTATATAATTTACAAACACCCTGTTACAACAGCGTGAAATGTATCTTGAATTTTAAGCAAAACTTCCTAAACAAGTATTCAAGAACAAAAGCCAATGGAAGTACTTTTTGCCCCCTGTTAATCATGTAATATTTTTTGAAATTATGCCGATAAGCTGAGTTGGGAGTCGGAGTCGGAATTTGGGAGACCTAAGGAGTCGGAGTCGTTTTTCAGAAAGCCAAAGGAGTCGGGAGTCGGAGTCGGTTCACTTACTACCCGACTCCAAAGCCCTGCTGGCCAGATAGGTCTCGGTTTGAATACAATGAAAGTATACTCTTTTTATGCTACAGTCACATTATTTGGTCAGTGCCTTCTTGCATATCTGGCTGCCATCTCTGTCTGCCAAGCATGCATCTACATTTTACAACTTCAGAACTTCTCACTGTTCTACCTCGAATCATCTTCTTCTTCTTACTGACATCTGCTTTCTGCCTCCAACCATCTCCTTGCGAATCTTCTGCCTGACATCTTATTGGCAATTTCCAATTCTTCCCTTCTGCTCCATGCACCGATGCATCATGACTGCCTCCCCATGACTGCATCCCCGGCTCAGTCACAAGTGGATTTCCTGCACTACGCCTGAATTAGCAGGTTTAGCAGTGATTACGCAATATGTAGAAAGTTTGTCGTTACCCTGGGAGTGTTAACAGGTCAACATTGATGGATCTGGCTGTGGGTGGTCCGGGGGTGGCCCCTGCTTAACGATCTATTGTGCATTTTCTGCTAGGTTGCTTGTTGACAGGCCTTGGCAGGTTGGGAAGGAATGGGGGGGGGGTGAGGTTGGTAGAGTGAGGGAGTTGAGGTTTGCAAAGGGCCAGGGATTTGGGGAGGTGTTGGGTGGTACAGACTGACTTAATGATGAGGGTATTGTCATTGTTACGTGTTCTCATTTGTTTATGGATTGTTAATAGTTTTGTACAATTGCAAATACACGTATTGAATATTTTTACCTGCTTTTAAGTAATGTGTCAGGGCGACCTATAAAAACAGCATCATGTATATTGTATAAGGGTATAAGTTGCTAACAGACTTGAATGTAACGAAAAATAAAAGTGTTGTAATTGATACACATACTAGATTTGGTTTGAATAATGCATCATTTGCAAAATGTTCACAGATGTACATTTACCTTACCCAGACTTTTTCCTTTGAAGCGAATGTTTTTCCTTTCCGTTTGTCATCCAGTCATTATTGTGAACTTGATTAACTGTATCACATATCTGGGGGCCTCTTTGGAGAGAGGGTGTCTCTTTACCCCCCCCTCCTACTCCCCTTTGCAGTAGGACTGGGGAGACTGCAGGCTGAGACTGCGGGCTGAGGGGGTCAGGGGCCACCCCAAAACAGGGCATTTAACAGCTGGCTTGCCTGCATGAATGCTTAAATCCCACCCAAGATCATTAGTAGGAAGAAAGTTCCTCCAGCACCCTATAAACAGCCAGCTCCAAGGCCCTCTGATCTGCATCTCTGCCAAGAAAACAAAAAAGAAGACAATCACCAAACACTATTATTATGGGCCCCTTAAGACATGTTGCAGTCTTGCGGATTGTTGCGGATTGTTGCTTGTATCTCCCACTCCAGGCCGCTCCAAACAACTTGTCAGAAACACAAAGAAACTATTGCTTGTGGGTCATAGCTATAAAATCATCTGGCAGCAATTAAGAACCGCAATATTGCAATATATGATAGAATACGACCACTATCATGCAGACAACATCTCAGTAGATCGCTATTTTTGTCAACTAGGCCTATTTCTTGTTTTGATTGCAGTTTTTGATCTTTTGCTAGTATGCCCATATTTGTTTCTCCATGCATGCACACACATTCATAAACTTGAGAAACATGTCCCAGGAGACAATAAAAAAACAATTGTTAATATTTCAGATTTGGTATTGTTCTGTTGTACAGTATTTCATGTAAAACTTGCATAGATCTTCCAAGGTGAAATGACAGTTTCTGAGGAAGAGAGCCACATGTAGAATTTGAAGGCAGAACAATTTCAAGGCAGCCTTCTCAACTTGCATTAAATTATGAAATCCACGAGCAGCATGATGGATGGGGATGGATGGCTGGATTTCCATGTAGTCTCCACGAGCAACAGTTTCTTAATAGCAGCTGGGGTCAGGGGCTGTCTCTGCATGGCAAAAATGAAGAGGGACAAGGGTTAAAACTGAAGGGGGTTCACTGAATTAAAAAGAAACAATGTTATATTTCGACAGGGATGGCTACAGTTCGACAGTTCCTGTCTAATCGTCAGTAGAGGTACTAACCATAAGTTTCGAAGCTCCTTTAAACTCCTTAGTAGGCCTATTACATCACAGTCTCACGCCAGTTGTAAAACAAAGATAGAGCTGCATTGAACCATGTCACAATGTAGGAACCATTGCAGGCACTGCTTCACTATCATTGTCCCATTTGAATATTTTGAAAAGCATGCCTGTGCCGCCATACTCCTGAAGTTGAAGATTTGAGGTTGAATGACCGTTATCACCATCCATACTGGGCCGTGTCATCACAAATAGCAATACTTTTATCGAAACATTCATCAAACAAATATTTGAACGCTTAGTGAAAAACTAAAATGCAAAAGCAATCTCTAATGTATCACGTCTCATTTTCTTATAATTTCCTAAATACTCTGATTTCAAACATGAGTTGGTTAGAAAATCAATATGAAATGCATTACAAGTAACATCTTTGGATAACAATATCTATAGCAATTACAGAATGTGATGCAATTTAGTTGGGTCTTATTAGATGATAGGATTACTGAGCTATCGCGGGCTATTGCGGACCCTTTGCTGGTTATTGCAATTTGCAATTATATGCCGTAAGAATGCCTGCACGTAATTGTAGGGCGTTGTTTCTGCGGCTTGTCATTTCTGCTACAGGAGCTCCGCTGCGCTGGCCATGATTTCGCGAGTAATTACTGTAGGTAGCTGAGGCACTAGTTCCGCTTTTGTCCCAAGATTATAGTGATGCAATCACACCCTCTCTCCGCATAGTTCTGCAATGATTTCACAATGATGAAACGTGGTGTTTGACTCTATTGCATTCCCGTCCCTCCCCCGTCCCAAATTAATTGGACCAAATTGATAAGTGGTATTGATTCGCACACAGATTGTCGGGTGCATATTGTCGTAGATAGATGGATACAAGGACAGACAGATAGCAATATAGACGGATAGACAGATAAATATTCATACCGAGACACATAAATACATCAGATAAGATAAGATATAGCAAGTTAAGACATAAGACAGATGAGATAAGTATAATATGAAATTCGTATTGTAAAGTTCACATTATGAACGGCGAAGAATTAATAGATATAGAATAGAATAGTTTATTGACGATTATAATATTTACATTCATATACAATTATACATGATAACAGATTAGAAACATATTATCACTTCAATGCTTGTAAAGATAGAGAATGCTGTGTTAATAAGGAATTCACAATTAACACAAACATGTGTGGCCCGTACATAGCAGAAATCGATTATTACACAATTAAAACAGATTTTCTAATTTGCAGCACTGCAGCTGCAGAACGCCAATTCATTACGAAACGGAATCCTCAACTTCTTTTCCGCCTGGCTTTATTTGAAAAGACAAAATGGTGCTAATGAGGGATGAATAAAAGCCAGGCGGTGCCCTAAATAGACGAGGTTTAACAAAAGCATGTTCTAAACAGAGTTCTAAACGGAGCTCAAAACGGAGTGCGTCTATTTGGATGGGAAGCCGGATTTTGTGGTTAAAAAGGGACAGACAGGATGTTATCTCACTCCCAGATTATAATCCCAAATAAATTTATTTAAAGTAATTTACCAGAGCTTTAGCTATCCCAGTCTCTCCTGATTTTGGCGACCTACAATTCATGAACAAAGAAATATTGAGTACTATACCTATTTGGATATTAGGTTTACAGCTAAAAATATTTGTTTTATAAGTGACAAGCCAGTTTCATCAAGATGGCACTGTAGCCTGCATTCAAGATTTACTTTAGATTTGTAGAAAATATGGAAATGTGGGAAGGGGGCCTTTTGAAAGACTACTTGTCTGGTGAAGTGAGCTGGTCTTCCATGGGCTATTTCCGCCTTGAAGGAAAGGCAGCTTCATTTCTCTAAAGTAAACACTCCCCAGCCGCAGCAAGTCGCTGCAAGAAAATTTGTGTGTCCAAAATCCTAAAATAGACGCTGGGCCCAATTAGACTGGAGGCAACAAGCAGGAGGCATTGAAAAAAGAAAAGAAAGAAAATCCAGGGTTTTTATGCTCAGCCACCCTGTGCTTTGGGTTTTTTTTCTGCGGGGTTTAAGAGCTGTGATTTATGAGGATCTGAATTTCTATTAGGCCTACATTTTAATAACAATTCATAAAATTTCTTTAAAACCATGCCACGCAAAAGAAATATAAAATTCGAGTTCTTGTATGGAATGCTAACCCCATCTGATTCATTTCTTTTTAGCAATGTCTCACGAAAACTTCCCTTTCTACAAATAGTATTCCATAATGTTTAGAAAGGGAAATTACGTATTTACAAGATCTATATATATACACAGCATATATCCTTACTCAAATTGTGCTAATCCGAGTGCAAATTCAACTTATTTCTCAAAACTAATACATTTACATGTATACTGTCAAAAGAAGATCCATTTCAGTCGTAAATATTACAAATTATGAATATTCACACTAACAGAAGTACTTTGAAAATACAAAAAAAAAAAACATTGGTCGATACACTATTGAAAAATACCTAACTCCCTATATCCAGTTTTCTCTTCCCTTCAAGCAATTGACAAATTGGCAATAACTGGCTAGAGAGGGCTGCAACACCCATATACTCTTCGTACTTTTCAAATCCTGCAATGGGATATCATTTGTTCCCTTCTACTGCACCCCCTTCTCTCCTCCTGACAGGCCCAGATCTCTCCTGCTCCACCATTCCAGGTCAGTGTATTAAGGAGGGTAATTTATGCCAGTCTCATTAAAGGCAGGCCTGCCAAGGTCTTGCAGGCTCATCATTAGAGCATTTAGATTGTCTTGATGAACGGTGGGGCTGCAGAAAATTCAGTCCGGGGATAAAGAAAGAAGCGAGCTAAAGAAGGGGAATTAGCAAGGCTCTAAGACTGTGTAAGACCATTGACAAAGTGTTGAAATTTACCTTTTTGATCAAGAACAAAATGAGTGTCTTGCTGACAGGTTCATACGTCTTATACTGTCTGTATAATGTGCAAATGCAAGTGTACGAATTTGGAAAGTATGTCACTACTGCATAGGGTTGAATTGGCATTTGCTAGTTTACTGCAGATTCATTTAGTATGAGTTTTCATGAATGGTTTTCTCACTATCCATGTAGCATATTAAGCTTCACTGATTGGCCAGTGAGCAATAAAACGTCCCCAAATATGTATGTTGAACGTAGGAAGCTGTGAAATATGTAGTAGGCCTAATTATGCTTCAGTGAGCAGCTAAGTTTGATTTGTAAAATAAGATTAGCAGGTGCACATGCACAGTCGCACACTCAAGGCCGCCACCAAATACGTCTACTAGGCTTGACACATGTTTTATGGTATTCAAATGAGTTTATGCTCTGTAATTCAGTGCCTCAGCCAATCACATGAACTATATTTGCTACGTTTCACTGCCCTTTTACAGAAACTCATACTTCTTGAAATTGCAGTAACTGTGAAAACTAATTCTGCATGGTGGTATTAGTAGTTGGTACAGTATCTTTAGCGTCTGAAAAGCATCTACTCGAACTAAGACCACGAGCTTTTCCTGATAGCAGGGTTGAATATAATTTTGAAAAACACCTGTCACAGAAGCACTCACCTCACTTGCACTCAATTTGAATGTATTGCACTAGATTTACCCATGATTTGGGGCAGGACTATAATGGGGAATAATTAACCCCCTCCTCTACCTGCATTGGCATGTGGCCCCGTGTTGCATGCTGAGCATTTGAAAGTGCAGTTGAGTAATAATTGTAATATAAGTAAATCTTTTTGGGGGAAGGCAGACGGTGGCGCCAGTCCTAAATGTGAGCAATAGCGGAACTACGATGGAGATTCATGCGCCCCTGGTGGGGAACAACAGCAGAGGCAGAAAACGTAAATAAGGGAGCTGTTTCACTGTTATTTGCTGTTATCAGAAGGACAGGATAGATCAATATGGATAGGTGGACAGTTTAGGTGAGTGGCATTGCTCAGGGAGGAGTTTTTAGCTGTTGCAGGTGTGAGCATGTCAGCCATGATTTTTGCATTTTATACCCGGCAGGGATATTCTGGATAATTATATAAGTTTATCGAGGTGAGCTTCATGATGATAAGCTTTTTGTAGGAACTTGTAGTTGACATTCTTTCAGGAGTATGTAAGAATGCATTGCTCAATCAGGATATGATATTATTTGAAATCCTAATTTCAAGGTTTAACTTCTAATTACAGTCTTTGACTTTGCTCACTGCACAAAACTGGTTAGCCTGCCAAGAGGGGATCTCGAGCCCTCTATCAATCGATGGGGGTTTGGAAGAGGGGGGGGGTGATCTTATAGAATTCAGTGATGAGCACTAGGCTTTGTTTTCTTGAAAATGATTCATGTTCATTTTGACAGCAGATGGCTGATAGAGCAGTTTGTTAAGACAATGCATGTGCCGCCAAGATAACCTGGAGCTCTGAACCCAGTGTGCTAGCCTGATAGGCCACCAGGGATGCCCCCACATCATATCAATCTATAGCAAGTTGCCTATGTGTCCTTTATATTAACACTATCATGGCAGCAACGAATTGATATCCTGCCAGTTATAACAGCTATATGAGTCAGGAACCTAAAAATAGCATTCCTTATGACACTGATCAATTTCATTAAGTTTGATTGCTCAGTAATTAGGCCTAACCAAGTTATTGAATGAACCAGGAATTTAATTTTCTAATTTATGATTATGAAACCCTAATACCTTTTTACTCAGTATATTGAGAAAATCATTGTTAAGCCATCTCTGTTGAGAGAAAGAAGCAGCACCCTGAAGTATGTTTGGCTGTTTGTTGAGTACACTCCAAAAAATGTCGGGACAAAATTGGTTTTTTTGGATTCAAAATGGTTTTTTGAAAAACCAAATTTCAATGCAAAACCAACATGGATTTTTTAAAAATCCATGTTGGTTTTGCATTGAAATAAAAAAAAATCCATGTTGGTTTTGCATTGAAATTTGGTTTTTCAAAAAACCATTTTGAATCTAAAAAACCAATTTTGTCTGAAATTTTTTAGAGTGTAACTGAGATGATTGGAAATGAAGAACTAAAAAAGTGCAGTAAAAAGAAACAACAAACAAAACAAAAAGAAGGTAAGAGATAAAACAAGGAAGGGGATTGATCAGACTTGATGTTTGGAAGACAATCTGAAAAGTCTGGTGCACACAAAGTCTGTTTGGAAGATTTCCTTCATGTCCAGAGCACAAAGTTAATGCTTTTTGATTTCGACATGAAACATTCCGCCTTCCTCTTCCCTGACTCAGAAGCAAAATCTTAAAAGCAGCTTCACAGCTTTCAAATCAGTGCACTGCTTTAAGATGAAAAAGCCTTTTATAGCTTCCCTTATGGATTTTGCGGCGTTGCTATAAACATAAGGATTTTATGATGATGGCTGTTTGTGGGGAATTAAGACAGGAAGGAAGGAAGGTACAGAAATTGAACATAAAAAGGAAATACAAAGAGTTTGGAAGAAAGGAAAATGCAATAAAATACAAAGCAAGATCTCAACTCAATTTAACTCGTATAGAAGAGTTGGATGCTTCCAGTTGTGTCCCACGTTTGGATCAAGTTGTGGCTGCTTCATT
Organism: Platynereis dumerilii; assembly: GCA_026936325.1. Lineage (NCBI taxonomy): Eukaryota > Metazoa > Annelida > Polychaeta > Phyllodocida > Nereididae > Platynereis > Platynereis dumerilii. The sequence goes on along the minus strand of JAPTHN010000002.1, from coordinate 22,865,382 downwards.
TCTTCAATTGTAATCCCAAACTGGGAAATAGAGAGTTCTTAATGAGGCTGACTTCTTGACTGATAGGATGAGTTGTTTGTTTGTACATAATGTACGGCAATTGACTACTCAAGTGTAATTGTTGTTTGATTCAGAGATTGAAAATGTTATGAACATGAATGGGAAAACTTGACGACTTGGCAGTTGCCACTATTTGTTGTCGTTGTAACCTGTTGCTACCAAAATTGAAGGCATACCTTCAAATCTGATTTTTAATGTTGTATGGAAATGGCCGTATTACCCTGTCTAATGGTGAAGAGCATAATGGAAATATCAGCAAAAATCCATTGCACAGAAAGCTGAAAGTCTGCTGCAACACCACCTTCCATTTTTAGTTCATCATCCATATCCGAATTGAGTCTTTTACATCTACATTGTACTTTCTTCTCAATTTGCCTTATGATAACTTCCTTTTAGCCTTATTTTCACAAACATGCGTTTTAATGTGGTTGATATTTTGCAATTTTCGGTTCACTAGACTTCACAATGATGTTATTGTAACAAAACAATACACCGCTTTCTTCCGGGCCCATCCTGCTGCTCTTTTCTTTAAAGTAGCCAAAATCACCACCCAATTTCCCCCTCCCTGAACATGAGCCTTTTTGTTTGTCACATCTAGTAGTCAAAGAAGGTAAACCACTAATGACTGAGACCTCCCTCTCAGGTCTTTGTTAGAGCCATTCTTCAAAAGGACCTCCCCCTCCAAGTCTTTGTTAGGAAGTCAGTCTTGTGAAGGACCTCAGAATCTAAGTCTTTGTTGGGAAGTCAGTGTTGTGCGGCACCTTATACTGGAAGTCTTTGTACTGAGTTCAGGAAGCATGAAAGCCCAGGGCATCCAGCACATGTTAATAACATGTCATCTAATGAAGTAAAGATGCTGCACTGGCCTGGATCTTGCATCACACCCTTTTGAGAAGCAGACTGTGAGCGGAAGCAGTAGTAGTAGGGGTGCTGCTAGCCCGACACTCTCACTGCTTCTTTCGGGGTGTAAAATAAGAAAATTTGATCACTTCGCGTATTGTCTGAACTATCGCAATTAATATGGATGACCAATCAGTGTTCTTTAAAAGGGCGGGCATTATGATATCAAGCATCACAAATTTCCTAAAGATGACCAATTGACCATCAAGAGTTCGCTTTTTGATTCAGGCACTTTTTTTCCACCGTCATTGCAGCAACACACAGACACAAAATAATCTCACAAATTGAATGTTATCCAGTACTACTGGTTAGCCTGCAGTGCCTCTTGTAGCCATCTCTATCTAAATTTTGAATACATGAAAAGGCAGCCATCTTGTCGGACTAGTTCCACCCAGAATCGCGAGCCACCCCGCAATGCAACCCTCCCCGCAGCCTGTCCATGCATCTTGTCATTTTGCATTCATCATCATTAAACAAGAGCCACGCGACTAAACAAGTCCTATTGTCTGGATTTTTCACACTTCACCATGTACAAGAACATGCAAGCAAACAAAAAGCACAACAAAGCACATGTCATGTTGATTCAGTGCCATGACAACTCCAATATCTAGGCGCATTTACTGATATTTGTGTGTTATGGTACTTTTTGGAAAAAGAAAATGAAATAAAAATTGACATGATCAGAATCACCTGAAGACCGGAGAGGAATTTGATCCCATGTCCATTACTTTATGGCAGCTGCTTAGCTGAGCAGTTGAAGGCCAGCCCTGCTGCGCTGAAGGCATTTGCTTGCATGGGTTCGAATCCCTGGTGGAGAAACCGGAATTTTCAGTGGACCATCATGAGCAAATCCCAGCTGGATGTTGTTTGGATGAGACATTAAATTGGTGGCCCCTTGTATCAGTGTCTGTATTGGGCAAGTAAAAGATCCCTCCCATGGGGGAAAAGTATAACATGTGGATGTTAATGACTCTTTCTTTCTCTCTCTCCCATCTCATCAATCAACCCTTGCGAAGGCCAAGAACTGGGCTAAGAGGGCTGCACTTGCCACATTTATCCATCTATCCATCTTCAGTTAAATTTTCATTGTTTACAGTATTTTTGCTATTTAAATGAAATCATAGATGATCATATTTAATATTTTGGTTGATTTGAAATTTAATGAGGCTGCATGTGGAGGTTTGCATTGTGGGGCTCACAGTTCCGGGCAGAACTAGTCCATCAAGAGAAGACTGGCTTTTCATGTATTCAACATTTGAATTGAGGTGGCTGCAAGAGGCACTGCAGGCAAGCCAGTAGTAGGGGAAGCTTGGGAGAGTTGGGCCACTTTTTACATTCTTGCGCCTCCTGCTAACAGTAATGATTATATAAACATGCTTAATGCATGTGTTGTATCTTGAAATATTTCAGAAAAATATCTTTAGGTTTGCATTGATACTTTCCTAAGAACATATTAGCTACAGCCCTATGAAAATTGGAAAAAATTTGGCCCAACTCTCCCCATCAAGTGGGAGACTTGGGCCAACCAGGGGGGAGACTTGGGCCATTGCAATATATCAGGTTCAGTAAAGCTGTACTTGAGGCCATAATATTTTTAACCTGTCGTGTGGTGGTCATAGAAGTCATTAATCCTGAATTGAGGCCTCTCGCAACTCTAGTTTGCTGTCAGACTTAAGCCTCGGTCTGATGGCCCAACTCTCCCCATCTAGATTTCCTGATATCTTATTTTATTTGACCATGAATAATTATTAAGGCCTAAAAATATTCAACCTCTGTTGAAAATTGCTCTAGACAAGTTCTTCTGTCTTAATAAAAATAAATCTGGGTAAATGCAACACATGTGGGGAGAGTATTGACACTGTCCCAACTCTCCCCCATTCGACCATTTTTCTCTAAATCCCAATTATGACAAATTAGCCAGAAATGTTACATCCATTGAAAGATTTTTATAAAATTTTGGTGGCTGCAGCTTTCTCAAAAAATGTTTAGTTTCCTCAAAAATCAGGGTGGCCAAACCCTCCCTGCGGCTCAACTCACCCAAGCTTCCCCCTACTAAATAACATTCAATTTGTGAGATTATTTTGTTTCTGCAGGCTAGCATGTATGAGAGAACACTGGCTTTACTTTTACATATCTTGTCTCTGTGTGTTGCTGAATGAATGGTGGGCGAATTGTGTATATATATCTAAACCAAAAGGAAAACCATTTTTTGTGCCTTATTGGTATATTCATTATATAATACCTCTGATACAGTCTTCGAACGATTGCCAGTCTGAACGATGCCTGGCATATTTCTAATCAGTCCTGAAATCCTGGCCAAAGAAATGTAATTTAAAAAAAAGTTAGGCCTATAATCCTTTGAAATAACCAGAATATCCTTTTTTGCATTGTTCAGTGTGACATTTTGGATCTTCACAAAGACTGCTCCTATGAATCCACTCAATGAAACACAGCTAATTATGAGAGGGGCATTCTATGTACACAGACGACACTTGCAAGAACAACCAAGCTGAACCACTTTCAGGAATTTGAGTTCATGGTCAATCATGGAGGAAGAAGTGCCTTTCCAAGGGCTTCTTAAGGGGCTAGGCATATATAGGATCTGAAGAGTCTTAGTGGTTGCCTTGAATAGCAGACTACCAAGGTTATTCCCATGTACAGTCAGTACTGCACTAGCTGGTTTTGCATAAATAATTTGTCATTGGGCATCACATGAGAAGAAATATCAAAAGATGATTCTTTAATTCATTGAACGCAGTGTCTGATCAAAAGACCCCTGTTAGAAATCAAATTAGGACTGACTAATGAACTGGAATTCAACATGTTGATATTTTCTACAGAATGCATGGGCATATATATACACAATTGTTATAATTGACGCAAAATTGAAGTAATTCTTTCATTCCCTCTCATTTGTGAAGCTTTAAATTTCCTGAGTAGTCAGTGGATAACATATACACAACTATCCCATGACATCAAACTACATATATTGTTTATGAATCCTACACATATAGCTATATGGGATAAATCAACTGTTGGTAGGCCTGTAGTGGTGCATAAGATTCATCCACAGTCAATACCATACTGCAAATATGACATCATCCAATTTTATTTTTGTATTTCATTCATATGATTGTCAGGATCCATTTTTATAAACAATTATACATAGTCCAGCCAACATCTTTACCAATCTTCAACTTTTCAAACCCCCTCACCAGAAAGATGCCTGTGCCTGTGGGGGTAGTACACATTGGCATACACAGCTCCTTGGCGCAGACCAGCAAACCTGTAATATATTAATGTATGCTGATTTATCGAGGCAGTCCTGGGCTGGCCATACAATTTGACCAGCCTGCAGAACTTGTAGACTGTGCTGCTCTCAGGTGCCGGGCCAGGAAAATACATGTATAGCAGAGCTCTGGGTGTTGCAGTGCTGTTGGTCTGTCTATGTGGATATTTCATTTGTGAAAAATGTAATTTATCAAATCAGTTTTGTTTGTTAGGAGAGGTAGTATCTATCTATCTATCTATCTATCTATCTATCTATCTATCTATCTATCTATCTATCTATCTATCTATCTATCTATCTTTATTTTACTTGCCCTATACACAGACAAGGGACTAACAGTGGGGGGGGAGGGGGGTATTCATTTTTTGAAAACAATTATCAACTACATATAGTCTTACACTGACTCCCAGTTTTCTCCATATATTAGCTGTATTTTACAGTATTGCTGTGCTGTATAAATTTCACACATCTGATGTTTTGCATCTTTGCACAGCAGCTTCAAGCCGGTGCCAGTCAAAACGCATCCTGGGGCGACGTCCTCAGCCATCTAATAGGAGAACGTGTTTGTCACATCAATTGGGAAGAAGATGTGAGCTGTGGGAGAGGAAGAAGGAGACAAAAAAGAATAAGAGAGGAAAAAAGAAGAATGATAGAAGAAGAACTTCTGAAGAAGATCCATGATTAGAACAAAAAAAGAGGAGATAGAAGGTGATGTGGAATGGAATAGAAGTTTTGAATTGTGTATATTTCATTACCACCATTGTAACAATATTTTACAAATATAATTTATATATATATTAAACATTTACATATATAGTTGGAAATAAAGTCATAGGGTACAATATATATATAGGATCTCTGCAGCTCTGTTGAGCATGAACTATTTAAACAAAAGTCTTAATGATAACTGAGTTGAAGGAAGAAGAAACGGGGAGAAGTACAATTAAGGAGGAAGAATTAGAATTAGAATAAGAGAATAAGGGAAGATGGGAGGAAGGAAAGGGAAGAGGATGTTGTGAGAGGCGAATTCAGGATAGGTATAGAACAGAAATTCTGGGCTTACAAATAATATTTAAATCATAGTTTGATTCACATAGGCTATACATGTAAATATGTATTTGTCTACTCTTCAATGATATTATAACCTACTTGGAGTCACTGAAGCTTGTCGATCACTGCATTGGATTAACAGGACTCCACTCAAATAACACATTTCTTCCAAGTAGGTCACAATTTGCCACATGCTTACTAAACCATTAAATGTGTAATCTGGTTTTAATAAAGCCATGTGGGCCACCTGTGGACAATGTAACTAAGGTCGTGTTGTCCATAGCAACTGTGCCAGTAATTCTATAGGATATTATTCTGAGTGCTTTTAATTGAAAGATCTCAATTTAATTTCACTTGTCAAATGGAAGCTTATTTCATTTTGGGATATTCCAGTTAAAAATCTTATATAGGGTAAGTGGATTTTTTTTCAGAAGAATTATATTTTTAATTTAGTTATTAGAACCTTAAGTGAAAGGAAGTAGGAGGTCTACTTGTTTTGCAAAATATCAGTTTATAGAATGTCTACAAATTAAGGAATATACATATATAAGCTTAGCATAGCCAAATCTGTGCTGTTTTTGAAGAATAATGGATTTATATTTCATAGATATTAGATATATTTTTTAAATAATAAGACTCAGTGCAGTGTCCAAAATCATACGACTTGATTAAGATATATTGCCCAGTTGGTTTCTTTGGAAAAAGTGATGGACATCAATTATGTGTTTTTCTGAAGATAGGCATTTGTGTTTATAACACTGTTGACGTGCAGATTATTCCATCAAACATTATAATTATTCAAAGTGAAATTTGTGACAATAAATCATTTCAGACCGAAAAACCACATAGCTCGAACGCCGCCCGATACACAAGCATGTCACAAGTGATGATGTCCCGTCCTGGGACCCAACAGAGTTTAATGAAAACTCCCTTACTACCGGAAATCCAGCACCCCTTATCCAGAATGGCCAATCCAGATGGGATGTTGGTGGGCAAGCAGGGATTAGGGAGGCCCCTAACGGCAGAACAGACTTATCCTTCTAGAAGGGCCTCTAGATCAGCAAACAGGGCATCAAGGGCTTCCCAGAATGCTGAGCGAATGGCGGTTCATCCGGACGCCATCCCTGAAGGAGTCGAGGTCCAAGCTGGCGATCCTTCCAAGACGCGTCTGCCAATATTTGGTAGGTTTAAATTTGAGTTTTCAAGAAATAAACGATTGAAGATATTTCTGTAAAGATGAATCCTGAGGTATATCTCCATGTCAGGTCACCTACAATATCCAGTCGAATTACAATTACAACTACATCTAGGACCAATGTTTGGGTAATTATAGTCCAACAGATCAGAACGCACAACCTTCAGCATGTAAGTTTAGGCGTATCTCATTAGGGGTCAGGGGAGGCTGCAGCCCCCCCCCCGTCCCCCCGGCTTCTAGGCACTGGGCATTTCAGGGCAAATCAGGGCCAATTCTGACAATATTTACCCAGGCTGCCCTGGTCACTCCCATAACATGTTCAAATTTCGGGGTAAAGTAGCGACCGCCCTCTCAAGCAACGGTTTATACGTCATTTCTGCGGTGAGCAACTTCTAGTTGATTTATTTTACACCTGTTGACACTTTCCCCTTAACCCAGCAAGGCAGAGAAGGTCAATGGCTATAATCCAATGATCGCTTTGACCTTGACCCCTGACAGTGACCCCTGCCTCAGTGTCACTTAGCTGCAGAGTGGGTATTCCCCTTAACTGCAGCAGTGTCACAGGGCCAACTACTCTGCCTTGAGCCTCAAGGGCTGAGCACTACATTGACACCAAGTCAAGTGGTTGACATGTCACTGCTGTCTCCCTATAGAACCACAGGACCTCGGGGTATGCCCAAGTAATGCTGTTGTCAGGCTATAGACTTCCAAATTGAAGACTGGATTGCTTCTCATTTTGCTATATTTGTGGAAGATCAGAAAGTGTCGATGATTTTGGGTTTGTGTCCAACTTTCATAAGATTATTGATAATCGGCATGCTTGCAAACCAAAATTGTGGCTGTGCATCCTGTATTCTGCATGTTCAAGGCTCTTTCCTTTTAAAGGTATTTCCATACTTTTTCAGGCAACAGGAGGGAGCTGACCAGCAGAGGGGAGTTGGCGAGCAGAGCGGGAAGACCAAATTCAAGATTATCCACAGCGTCTGCGCAACAAAGACTGGAAATTGATCAGGTGAATGAATGTGATAACAACAAAATATAATCACAAGTCACAAATAATTTACTTTTTATGTAAATAGTATACCATAATTGACTTCTTCCTTTTTGTTTCAGTTGGAGTCCATCTTAAAAGAGAAGATGAAGAGCAACTTGCACGAAATCAAAAAAACTTTCAAGAATAACGACCCCGAAAACAAAGGCAACCTCTCAAGGTACAAAATACTGAAAGTGGAACTGATCCTGTCGGTCATGTGTCATCATGTCATGACGAGTGTCGCGAGTCCATAAATACTCAATTTACTCATGATGAAGATGATGCCTTGTGATCTTGACTCGTTGTGATGTCTCTATAGTCCCAGCCTTTTTTGAAGACTTTCTTATTCTGTATTGCAGAGAAGCCCTGCACAGAGTTCTTGTGACGGTGTTGGGCGTCCCAGTGACCCATGGTCAATTCCAACGTCTCATGGACAGACTTGGCTTCAGAGAAAGGACTGTGGTCAATTTTCCAGAATTCTTCGCAATTTTCAAGCCGAACGAACCAGTCACGGAACACCAAAAATGGATGGATCCAGTTCATCGGCAAGTCCACGAGAAGACGATGACATCAGGAATCGTCAATGTGTACTTGAAGGAAAAGGCCCTCAAGTGAGTTTTATCCTATTCCTACTTGAAAATAATTGAAGTATACTGTACTACAGTAACTGTAGCCAGTAGCCATCAGAAGCATCCCCAACAGTAAATGTTGTGGATGACACAATGACATAACAGGCAGCCCTGATGTACAAATGAAAAATAGGAATATATATATACCAACATATCGATGGTTACTTAAACCTGAAAAGATAAACAAATAGAGGGATAGGAAAACAAACATATAGATAGACAGATAGATAGATAGATAGATAGATAGATAGATAGATAGATAGATGTGTCAAAAACTCAAGCAGCATTTTCCTCATATTAGTAAAGGTTATTCACCACAGGAGAGGGAATATGTGATTTATCACCCGAGGCCTTTAGGCCGTGGTGTGATAAACACATATTCCTGATCCCATGGTGAATAACCGGCTTATACCATGAGACAAACACTCAAACAGTCAAACATGAGAGGATAACTGGACAACAAAGAATATGGGAATTATTCCCCTGCAATACTGGCATGTGATTGGCTGACAGAGGTGTCGAATGGTATAACTTCGCTTACACGCGAATAAACAGGCCTGCGCATTTTGACAATGTTCTTTTGGCATACCGGGCAAAACTTCTAAATTGAAATCCTAGCATTTTGTAAAAGTTCTAAATTGGAGCTCTTCTCGGCAATCTATCGCGATACAAAATATGAAAATAAAAGTATAACTGAAACTGCATTTCTGACAGGGACTTCATTTGAGGATTTGAAAACTAAACTCCAATGATGTCATTATTGACATGTCATTTTTTCCTTATCGTTGCCCAGGAGTGATAAGTTGGCAGACCTCCTGCCAGGCCTGAGTGGATCAAACCGGATTGTCCGCCCGGAATTTCGAGATGTCCTGGATAAATTGGGATTCCCCATGGATGAAGCGGAATTTGACAAGCTGTGGGCCAAGTGAGATCTTTCAAATTGCCAATTTGTAGCTAAATTGAAAATGCTCTAATGTTCTGCAAGTTCAGAATTGAACACTTCAGGCTTGCAAAAATCACAGACAATATAACCAGATGAGGTTTTTGTGCTGTAGCCTACCAATCGCTGAGTCTTGGGTTCGAATCCAGCTCTTGCCAGGTCACCTAGGCCTATGTTGGACGGCTGTTTCAATCATCCTTCACCTCATTGCCGTGTCCTCCTCCTGTCCTAATTAGCCTAATAAGTGCATAAATACAGGACGTAAAGTCCCACTCATCCATCCATCCATGTGCTGTAGCCTATTGTTCTTACTGTACACAGACCTAAAACTTTTCTGACAGAACAGATTATGATAAAGAGCACTGTATTAATCCTGAAGTGAAAGGACAGAATGTACCATTAAATGACCTGAGCTATCTAGAATTCAGTGTGAACGATTTTAATTGACTTAGAGTACAACTAGGGCCTAAATGTGACATGTAAATTTTACTTTGCAGGTATGATGCTGATGGCACGGGATCAATAGATGCCACTGTTTTCTGGAATAAAATCAGCGGACAAGAGAAATCTGATGATGACGGTAAACTTTCGTTCCATTTTACTATTGACGAAATTGTTTGTTTAAGTCTTTCAAATACTTTGCTTTTGGCCTGTTATTATTTTGACCATATTAAATATTCAGAATATCTGCAATATCCTTCTTTTCCTTTCAAAGAAATTGAACATAAGAGATATTGGTTTCCACCTTAGGCATGCCAGGCAGCAGAAGATCCCTTAAAAAGAAAGAAGTGGAACGCATGAAGTCATTAGACATTGAGAAATGGCTCAAGAGGAAGTTCAGAGAAGGATTCTCCAACATGAAGTCTTCTTTTGAAGAGAAGGACCCACAAAGAACTGGAACAGTAAAACTATTTTTGAATTTGTTTTCTATAAATTTGACTTTGCTCTGACTGCATCTATCATGTTTAGCTTTACTTATTTAGTGTTCTCCTGCTCAAACATACCCAAGGTATGTTGTCCTCTCCTTGATTGTACTCATATGTAGTAAAAACATAACAAGTAACTTACAGTTCAACAATCAACATCTTTTATAACCTTTCCTGAAAACTTTCCTGATGACTTATAAATATCTCTTCCATTTCTTCCATTTCAGGTAATACACAAAGACTTTATGGAGATCCTGTCCAAATTTGGCCTGAACTTGGACATGGACAATCTCGCCCTATTCCTAGCCAGGTGCAATGTCCAGCCAACCAACTCCCACGTTCCCTACAGGGATTTCCTGCACAGGTTCCAGGACAGATCAGAAGATGGCATGGCCCACAAGGTCCTCACCGACCAGAAACACAGGTTGGCTTAGAAAGAACATTATTCTAATATTCTTCCTTCTTATATCTGTCGGATTTACACTTTTAAGAGGAGACCAATTTGCACATTAATTATGCGTTTTACTGATCACAAATTAGACAAATTCCTTCCTTGCTTTTTTCCTTGCTTCCCTGCCTTCTCCCTTCCTTCCTTCCTTCCTTCCTTCCTTCCTTCCTTCCTTCCTTCCTCCCTCCCTTACTTCCTTCCAAGTTCTTACCTCCCTTGCATCCATTTTTCCTTCCAACCCTTCCTTCCATTCCTTTCATCCATCCCTTTCTTCAATTTCTTTCTCCTTTTCTTCAAACTTCGCTTCCTTCTTCCCTTGCTTCCTCCACTTCTTCCTTGCTTCTTTCCAGATTTTAAATACTACATCGTATGTACAAATAGATGGTTAGTGTAGCTGTACAGTTGCGGTCTTAAACATAAGCATCACAGGTGCTTTGATTTGGGCAACTTGTGTCAGCTGTCACAAACTATGACACACTGTACGATTGTGAAAGCTTATTATTAAAATGACAAAATTAAAGAGAAGCAAAAAAAAACCAACATCAACAAAGCAAGTGATTAATAACTCTTTAGAGCACAATAAACTGTTCTCTTTTTTTCTGTCAAGTCGGTGACACCTGTCTTATCTCCTTCAGATACAACAAGCCTGCGACCCCCGGGGGCAAGTCCACCATGAGCTCAATGGAAGTCCAGCTGATCAACATGTTCCAGAGGGACTTCCTGGCCTTACTGGGCACTTTCCAGTGAGTCTCAGTTATCTGCCTACATTGATAATCTAGTACATGGCATTGAAATAATTTTAGAGTAAAAAAAAATCTGTATTTAGACCTGACTCAATAAGTAAACTTCGAATGCCTTGTTTTAAAACTTTGTGATGATCACTTTTTTCCCCACTGTGATGATCACTTTTTTCCCCACTGTTTTAGTAACAAGTGACATGACAAACTGGGTATTACAAGTTCATAAAACTATCGGTGTGTATCGCATGCAACTATTATGGTAAGATTGTGTTAATTTCAGTAAAATCGACCATCTTGGCCTGGACTACATCAGCCAGGAGGAGTTCAGGGCAGCCATAGAGAGCAAGTTCGACCTGGAACTGACTGATGCACAATTTAGAAGTTTCATAGACCAAGTGCCTCTTGACTCTGAGGGAAATGTGATCTATGCCGACTTCATGGCTCAGTTTGACACTAAGTGAGTGGATTATTTTGGATTTTATATTTATGTCATAGAGGATGATATTTTTTTCCATCAATGAATGTAGTAATTTTAGTTTGCTGAAAGATGTCCAGAATGTAGGCTATCACAAGACCTTTACCATTTACGCTATCTCTGTCTTAGAAGAGCAAAGCTGAACCATGACCAAATAAACACAACTTACTTCTTTTCACAGAGGCAGAGCAAAGAGCTTGTTCAACCAAGAAGCAAGCAAGAAGGCAATGAAACCAATTGGGGCTTTACCAAGAGATCCTTCTCCACCAGGGGGCTTAGCTGTCATTTCAGAAAATCCACCTGGTGGCCAAGTGGATCGTCTGGTGATAGAAGAAGACATCTATGCTGAGCCAAGGGAACAGAGGACTGTGCAAGAAATGTTCAGAACTATCAAGGAATTGATGAAGAAGAATTACCAAGCAGTTGAAGAGGCCTTTCGTGAAATCGATGAACTCAACTCAGGAAGAATCACCCAGGAAATGATGTACAAGTTGCTCAAAAGGTCAGAATTCTATATTTATACATTTTAAATTGCCTGTAGGCCAACTGTTCACCTACTCTCTTTAGAAAAGGTTAGTGTAAAATGTAAAAACGAAGCAAATGCAAACCGATGTCCGTACAATCTGCTCTGTCTAGTATTGAACCAAGAACTGCTCTGTTTTACAAAGGTTTTTCTCAGCAATATCCCATGTGCTGCTTTTTGACTTGAATTTGTAACTGTCTTTGAACTGGAGCTTTCAATACAAAGCCAATTCAATAATATAGGCCCTATAGCGGGCGTTAGTGGAACTCTCCTTTTTCCAGCTCTCCTGTGTTGACGAGCAGAATAAAACTATTTCCGGAAACATCAGCCTGGGAATTTACAATGGAGCCCGGGTTTCTAAGGTCCGTAACAAAGTCTAATCAGCCTGACAGTACTGGAATATGGTGGCAATCCATGCTAAACATTCCATTTAAGACTCGGCAATGCAAATCCGTTATGTTTTCAATGGATTAAAAGAGCCCTGGGGCCTGGAATGCCAGCTTCACTGACTCAGCAATGGTACAAAATGGCAGCTTGTTCCCGGAAATAGTTTTATTCTGCTCGTCAACACAGGAGAGGTGGAAAAAGGAGAGTTCCACTATCGCGGCCTATTATATAGGCCTAAGCAACCAACTTAGTACTTTGTTTTGTTTTCAGATTGGATGTCAAGCCACAAGTAACGAGGGGAGAAATCAGGAATTTGTGGAAGACTTTCATCACCAACCAAGACAAGACCCTGGAGTATCTGGAATTCACAAGACATTTTGGTTACAATAAGAAATCTGCCTCATTCCCAAATGCCAAAGTGAGCCCTCCGAAAAGAGGGGATCATGACTTCCGCCAAAGGTCAAGGAAGTTGAACTGTGCCGCAGATATGTTGCAGGATAACCTGAGATCAAAGGTGAGACTATGAGAGGATTGTTGGATGATATGCCAAAAATAATTCATTGGTTGACTTTAAGTAAAATGCAAATTATAGGCCTAGATCAACGTTCAGCAAACCAAGACTAATTTCACAAAGGGCATGCAACCAATTTGAACCAAACAGACTAGATTTAAGCACAGAAATAGTCTGAGAAAAAGATATTGATGATCGATTATATGTGTACAAGCCAGAACAGTAATTAGAGATGTGTGTTGTAAAAATGACTTGTAGCTTCTGAGTTAAAATAAGCACTTTCTCAGATATTAGTCATGTTCCTTTACTTCTAAATCAGGCAAAGATCTATAATTTACAGCCACGCATGATATGATAAATTAAGTATTATTCTATTCATGGTTGATCATCTTATTATATTACTCATTAAAGATTGACTACATGTGGGATGACCTTCACCGAGAATTCACTGCCATCGACCCTTACGACACGGGCTGCGTGAATGCGGATGAATTCAAAGACATCTTAAAGGAACTTTGCGTCTACTTGACACACTATGAGATGGACATGTTGACAGAGAAATTCTCAACTGTGGATGAAGGGAGGTAAGGTCTAGAAAATGTGGATAGTTGTGTGCATTGCACCATATCTGGTATATTCTCCATTTTAAGTGCACTATCTTCTATCAAGAACAAGCGCACCCCCTCTTTCTACAGATCAACTGAGCTGACCGATAAAGGCATAAACCCATCTAAATACAACCTTACCAACCTTTTTCATACAATATCATCAATTTTATGAGTGAAAATGCAATAACAAACCCAGCCCAATCCAATAGATGGGGTGTGTGCTCTTGGCCGGATGTGTGCCCTGGTGTTTTGTTATGTTACTATGGGAAAAGATACTGGGCATGTCATTTATGGAATATGCTTAGCAATTTCCTGTTGGATGTTGGTCACTGATTTGCCAAATGGTTAATACGGTCCATATTTAAAACTGTTTTTATTTTCCTTTATTTGGATTTCGTATGATGGAGATCAACTTCCAGTGTCTCATTTTAGATTTGTCAATAATTATATCTTTCCTGTTATGATATAAGGAGAAAGATGCTGATTATTTCAACTCGCTTGTCACCTTTTTCCAACCAGAGTGTCGTACGTAGAATTCTTGAAGCCTTTTGCCCTGAGACGAAAGACTTGGAAGACGGGGAACAACATGACACAACTTTTACAACACAAACAGAAGAATGGGAAAGTCAAGCCTGAAGTGGCCAATGGAGAATCTGTCCATGGGGAATCTGTCCATGACAAATTGAGGCAACAGGTTGGTGGAGTTTAGTCTGGTGCGGTTGAGCGTGACATATAATTTTATGTGGTGGGCTGTTGGTCAGATCTAGAAGTTCCACAGATTCATTTTCAAGTCCACAAAATTAGTTTCGTTCAAGATTACATTTAATTCTCTGTTTCAGTTGACACCGGAATGGCGTAACCTCAAGAGAGCGTTTAGAAAGCTGGACACGAGTAACTCAGGAAGTGTAGCTCTGGCCGATTTCCGTAACATCCTCAAACTGATGCAGGTTTGTTTGTCGGATGAAGAGGTCTTTGACCTCATGAGCCACTATGACCTTGACCTCACTGGCAAGATTGATTACAACCGATTTCTGACCGAGACCTTGAAGGCTCCTTCTACATCTGCCGGCAGACAGACACCTTTACGGAAGTCCGCTCAACTTTGACACCGGAGTTGACTATAGACTTAGGATGACATTGATGAAGAAGATACTAAGTGATGATCCCAGCTACGGGCAACTTCCCTATATGCATCTCCGTCATCTTTTTTGCAAAACCCAAAATTAATAATGAACTACGAACAGATTAATTCTATATAATGGTATGATAGGAATAAATTTTTTAGATGGAAACGGGGGTTGTCCTCCAAAGACATTTCAGTTGCCATCAGATGATGAGAAGCCATTCTTAGAAATAAATTTAAGAAACATGATTGATTGAGTCTAATTGAGGTCAGATGGAAAAAGGGCTTATAACTTCCTTTTTTTCTTACTTGCAAGAAATACTGCAGGCCATACTAGTTTGTCCCCAAATATGTATTATTAAGTACTTACATATATTCTTCCCTAAAATGCAATTTGAACTACAATTTTGTATCCGAGCACAGCTGTGATATTGCCTGTTGGCTAATTGTCTGTTCTGGAAGCACTTGTTAATGAAACAAAGCTGTTGATTTTTAATGAATTATTACAATAAAGCATTTACAAACAGTCTATTAGAGAAGGACTTTTGTTACCAATAAAAGAAAATCCCCCAGATCTCTCCAGCAAAACTGATACAAGGGGTCATGTAATAAACATGCAATAAATATTTAGGAAAAAAGTGTAACATACAAATGTTACGTGAATCACTTTGATGCATTTTAGAATACGCCTGTAGACCTTAATTTCACCATTGATTGCAATATAATTGGAAATTCATTAAATACAGGGACACCTGAAATCATGCCTTCAAACAGAAACATTTATTACATAAATTCAAAACAAGAAAAACCTGCAGTTGCTTTATCTTTATTACTCAATTTCAATGACCGTCATCATAACAATTTCTGTTATTCATGTCATCATCAATTGATACAATTTTTTTGGTATTTTTGTTTTGCTGGGGTAGGGTAATAAATATGGGGTGTAAGTAGATTCATGAGTCGTTGTTTGAAGAGTTTCATCGGTCATTTCATCGTTTGTTCGTCATTTCATAGCGAGGTTTCGGCATCTTGGGTTGGCGGTTAGAGGGCAGTAGCAGGCATGGGAACAGGCAGCGGAACAACAGAAGCTGGAACAAACAAAACTATCAAATTACTGAAATAACATTGTGTTGATACGTATATTTTTACCGCTTCTTGCCTTCAATATAGGCCTAATAAAGTGAAATACACAGTGTTGCGTACACTTAAGGATCACGTAAACGTGCAAGATGTATGTTAGAGTCGTACCATTCTTATGCCTTACATTTCTCAATTACGATTTCAATTACGATTTCAGCTGAATGCACATACATGTACATTGTTATTTATTACCAGGGCCTGTCCTACTCATTAGCCAATCAGCCAATGGCTAATCCATGCTTCAAATGGCTAAAAAAATTAAGTTTGGCTAAAACTTTGGCTGACAAGTGACCATGAAGCAAATATATTTTTTATATAATTTCTACCGAAAAATGTGTAAACACATTCATTACCCCTCTGCACACTGACTCTTTTGGTAACCTTTTGACGTAAAGCCCCCAATAATCCATCCATCTTTGTTTTGAGTCAAGACCCCTGGATACATATACTGGAATTTGGCTAAAGGCTTTTGGATTTGGCTAATGTTTGGCTAAAACCTTCATAAGGCTAGGACTGGCCCTTTATTACAAATTTACAATGAATTACTTTGCAACTGTTTGTTCTTGGAAGAATATGTTGGGATGATTTGAAAGAGAGATGCCATGTTCATTGTTCACCAAACACCAGAATGGATCATGGACAACACAACTTGGGGGGAAAAACAGAATGAGGCATTCTAGTATTCTATCATATAGATAGATATGCCCTTTAAGAATGAGAAACAGTAGGCAAGGTTTACTTACGACATTTGTCATAGAGACCATGCAGGTTTCTGATGCGGTAACATCCACTGTTGGTGCAACCCGCAGAGAAGCTGAATTTGATCTGGTCCACTTGTAGAACGGTACTTGCATCAAAGGTGAAGGTTTTGTAGCCGTCTCCTGTCAATGTCACACTCTGCAAAGAAAATATATTACACGTTTATGACAGCTTCTGCGAGCAAAAATATCATTTGTATGTATAAAATCTGACTAAACCAATACAGTATGAATCAATTACATAAAGAATTAAAGATGGTTGGCTCCCTCAAAAGGGCCTATGATGGGAAATGACTAAACAAAATATTCTGGTAATTTTTCTTAAGACAACTGAATTATGTAACAACAATACTGGTTTGATAGAGCTCCTAACCTGCTGGTTAACTTGGGTTATGCCTTTTAGGAAAGTCACTGTGGCAGATTGATTTCCTAATTCAGAGAAGAATTCAACCCCCAGGTTCTTCAAGTAATAATCGTTGCCTCCAGCGAAACTGAGCGAGAACCCAGGGGACGAGTCGCTCTTGTTGAACTTGGCAAACCGCCTTGACCGGTCACCCTGGAGTTTTGTGTTCAAGAAAGCCTTATGCAGTTTACGACCTGATTTCTCAGTTGTCATGGCAGCCTTCCAGTCCTCGTTCCATTGCTTGTTGAATTCAACGCTGCTGATCCGCCCTTCGGTGCACCCAGAAGCTGCAAAGGAAAGTAGATTACTCAAAGAAGGAAAATTATTAGATGCATGGGTGTCGGTTTAATTTTAAAGTGGTGGGGCAAATCTGGTTGAAGCTTTGCTCGGAAGATGTCCAAAGGAAACTAGCAATTTTTTCAAATCCCCCACCAGCCCCACCTACCGACACTGACACCACCAAAATTAGATGTAAAATGCCACTAGAACAAAACTTTTAGAGAAAACCAGGCCAGTCAAAGTTCATATCTCACCAGTCCTGCAGTTTTCACCATGGTAACCATTAGTACAATTGCAGTAATATTGTGCACTGTCTACCTTGACGCATGTACCACCGTGTAAACAGGGGTTGGGCGTGCAGGGATTAATTTCTGAAAGTAAAAACAAAATTTAGAAATAAAATTTCTGTAAAGATATCTCACAGTACAGGGAGTACCCAAAGCCACCATGACACAATAAAGGAAAGTCTTTTGCAACCTCTACACTATGCTCTGCTCAGTGATGGAAATGGAAAATTTTCGTCGGGGGAGCTCTCGGCTCGTGCAGCAGCGACTCGCAATTCCGAATTTTTAAAATGGAAATAATTCTTCCACCAGAGCATAATTTTGGCTAAAAATACCATGAGGACTGAAAAAGTAACATGATAATAATAATTTCACCAATGATCATTGGGGGAGCTGTAGCAGGGTACAGCTCCCCCTGTTTTTTGGTCAAGGGAGCTCAGCTCCCCGAGCTCCCCCCCATTTCCATCACTGGCTCTGCTAGCTATGAATAATTCAGAATAAATTCATTACCAGTGTTACAGTTTGTTCCTTCATATCCATCCGCACATTTGCATTCTCCATTCTCACAACGGCCGCCATTGTTGCAGACGACATTGGCACAGGCATCTGCGCCTTCTGCATTAGAAAATTTGTAATTGTTATTGAAAGACATTGAATTTTTATGAGCTGAATGCCTAAATGCGAAAAAAAAACACCATGATATCAAATCTGTTTGTATCTACGCTGAGGTTTTGCTACAAAGAGTGTGAAGATACATGTTATTTTCATTTAGTACACTCTAAACAAATTCAGACAAAATTGGTTTTTTAGATTCAAAATGGTTTTTTGAAAAACCTAATTTCAATGCAAAAAACCAACATGGATTTTTTTTTAAATCCATGTTGGTTTTGCATTGAAATTTGGTTTTTCAAAAAACCATTTTGAATCTAAAAAACCAATTTTGTCCCGACATTTTTAGAGTGTACCTATAGAAACAAATATGAGGACCTGTTAACACAACGGAACATTACACTTAGATTAAGAAATAAAAAGAAATTCTTTAGAAAAAAAGAATTGTAGGGACCTGTATATATAGTATTAAATATGAGGTTCTTCAAACACATATCTGTAATATTCCATTGATTTCTTATGTATGTGCTGTTACATCTATCTCCAATGTACTGTTCCTATAACTGTGATTTAACAAACCTACCTACAATGTTACCTCATGATTAGGCATGCCTAAATACAAGTGTTGGAATCACAGATAGCAAACCAGGCAATGAGCCTTTTACATTATCTATCATGAAATTTCTATTTCTATAACAATTAATTCTGACTTGCATATTTGGATTGTTACCCTTTCCATGTGCTTATGAACATTAGAGCAGTTGTGAGAAGTTGAATATTTGAGTATTTTGACACTTACTCATAAACACTCCATTAGAACGTGTCCAACACTCAATAAGAACGCTGTCCACAACTCAATAAGAACGCTGTCCACAACTCAATAAGAACTGTACCCTCAAGTAGAACACCACTGCAGTACACATAAATTGATGACACATAGCACTTGGCTGGTTATTTTTGTCCCAATAGTAAGGGACCTTCCATGTCAATTACTTCCTAGTTTGGAGTATGCAACACAGATCTGAGATGGTCCCTACAAAAATCCTTGTTCAATTGGTTGGGTTTTAGGCCAACATCTGACATAGGCAAAAAGCAAAACACCAGAATAGGCCTATTCACATCAAAGATAACAGAAAGGTAATTAACATAACATCAAAATTGCTTAGTTACCGCAAGGGTCGCAGTGGCATGAGGTATAGGACACCATCTGAGCCGTGCTTTCTATTCCTGCGCAAGTGACAGAAATATTCTTCTTTGCTGATTCTCGTCCACGGCAACAAGTACAAGACTTGCTTGCACCGTAAGACATGGATCCAACTATAACAGGACCAGTCTGGAAGGAAAGTGAATCTTGTTATAGCAATTTTCTTAAAATAGTATCTGCAGATCTGATGTTGAATGAATGCCACACAAACCTGTTGACCAGGGCATCCTCCTTCGCAACGACTGTACTCCACAGGACTTGAGCTGACACAAGTTTTGCCAGCAGAGTTGGTGAACCTCACATAATCCTTGACTGTTTCCAAGCCACATGGGTGGAATTCTTCTGCAATTAGAAAATAAAAACTTACTACACCTTAATTGTTAAAAAAAACACCAAAAAATAAATAACGTATCCGAAAAGTTCATGAGTCTGTTTTTATACAAAATGCTAAGAAAATAAATTTGAGCACCTGGCAGACAGCTCGTCTGTTATTACCCAAGCCTTATATTGGTTCCATTATTAATTGAAGTCTGTAAGCTTTAAAAATTTGCATGTGCTCTGCAGAATAACAAATTTACATGATTTTCATTTACTGCATGGTTATATCTATG
This sequence comes from Platynereis dumerilii, assembly GCA_026936325.1. Lineage (NCBI taxonomy): Eukaryota > Metazoa > Annelida > Polychaeta > Phyllodocida > Nereididae > Platynereis > Platynereis dumerilii. The sequence continues at coordinate 22,845,257 of JAPTHN010000002.1, read as the reverse complement.
TTGCATGGTATGTCCTTACTAACTCCTTGGTCTGGTATTAAATATCAAAGCCCCCTTTCACCAGAGGTTCCATAAAACTGAAAGATGATCATTGCCCATCAGACTCACCAATGCATGGCTCAGAATTGCACTCCTCTGTCTCGGAAACGTCCCCAGGACAGGGGCTTCCCCCACATTGAGGTTCCGGGTAATCGCAAGCTCTTGTTCTCGTCCTGTGACCTCCGCCACAAGTCTTGTCGCAAAGGGTCCACTCTGACCATTGGGACCAGCCACCGTCCACTGGAAACGAGACCAGTCAAATCATCATTCGAAAGAACAAGTGCTTTGTTACGATTATATCATATATATACTTTGCGAACGTTGCAATGCAATGTAGGCTCGTAAATTTTCCAAAATATGTGTCAATACCAGTTAATTGTTATTGTTACAGCAGGAGATTTTGTTGCTCAGTGAATTGCTTAATCTATGACATCTATTAATTTAGTTTTTAAAATTCGACTTGACAAATAATCATCCACAAAGATTTTGCAGAACAGTTGACATACCATTATTCTTGTCCAAGCATTGCACAATATCCCCATCTCCACAGAAGCTGCAATAACAAGATTCATTAAATTTATATTAGAATCAATTATTGTCATACAGATCTATTCGAAACTTTGACAACACATCATTAAACTTCACCTATTACCATAGGTGAAGTTTCTTGTTTTCGTAATTATTTATTATTAAACTTCACCTATTACCATAGGTGAAGTTTCTTGTTTTCGTAATTATTTATTATTATTATTTATTATTATTCTTTCACCCTAACCTACCCTCAAAAAATTCATGAATGGAGCCTCATATGCCCTCATTACATTCCCCGAGTTTTTTTGACCCCGGACCATTTTTCAAGGTCAGAGGTCACTTCAAAGTTGGACTTCAAAAAATTTCAAATGGCAATAACTTTTTCGTTTATTGCTGGATTTCATTGTTCTTTTAGGAAGTTTGTTTAAAAGTCCATTTACATAATTTGACCCAATTTCGTGAATGTAGGTCAAGGTCAATGTCCCGTATGACCACTTTTGATGTTTTATGGTTTTTTCTTATGCAATTGCACGTTTTTCATGCAAAGTGGCCCAAATTGTGGCAAAATGTTGCTTGACTAACGGGACATCTGCATGTGTATTGTGTTTGCATTTCTATGGCCGGATTATGAGTTACGTAATTTTAAACATTGGTAAGTCATCAAAATTGGTGACCTTCGTCATTTCACCATGAAATATCGATTTTGGCTGATAACATGCTATAGTAAACTGCTATTCTTTTTCGCCATTCACCCCAAATTGACCTTCACATTTGACCTTGACCCAATTTTTCAAGGTCAATTGGCGAATTTCAGTGCAAAAATGTGCTATTTTCAGTGACCTTGAACACCATGCAATTTTCATATAGTTATTTTGTTTGTGACTGATTCAAGTACTCATTCAGATGTTTTTTATACGAATAATTCATATTTCAAGTTAAATCAAAATGGCTGTCATTTTTTGATTGCCTACTGTGACCTTAGTATTTCAAATACAGTTATGAAATTTGGTATAGGTATTGGCTTGTGGGTATTGTTCACGCACGTGTGGTGAAATTCAAAATGTTTGTCACAAAATGGCGGCCATTTTGGAATTGCTCACAGTTACCTCAGTATTTCACCTAGAGTTTTGAACTTATGTACAGGCTTGGTACAGGTTATGGTCTGCGGGTATTGGTCAGGTACATGTACAATATTCAAGTACTTGTCAATGTACTTGTCAATGAACTTGTCAATGTACTTGTCAATGTACTTGTCAATGTACTTGTCAATGTACTTGTCAAAGTACTTGTCAATGCACTTGTCAATTTACTTGTCAATTTACTTGTCAATTTACTTGACATGTTACTTGACATGTTACTTTTGAAATGAAATTACTATTGAAATTACTTTTCCAAGTACTTTTCAAATTACTTTGAAATTACTTTTCAAATTACGTTTCAAATTACTTTTCAAATTACTTTGAAACTTTTCAAATTACTTCTGTCATTTCGTTTTTCATTTCGACCAATATTTCTAGGTGAAGTTTTGTTACTGCTTGCAGTTACTCATTTCTAGTTATTATTTATTATTATTCTTTCACCCTAACCTATCCTCAAAAAATTCATGAACGGAGCCTCATATGCCCTCATTACATTCCCTGAGTTTTTTTGACCCCGGACCATTTTTCAAGGTCAGAGGTCACTTCAAAGTTGGACTTCAAAAATTTTCAAATGGCAATAACTTTTTCGTTTATTGCTGGATTTCATTGTTCTTTTAGGAAGTTTGTTTAAAAGTCCTTTTACATAATTTGACCCAATTTCGTGAATGTAGGTCAAGGTCAATGTCCCGTATGACCACTTTTGGTGTTTTATGGTTTTTTCTTATGCAATTGCACATTTTTTATGCAAAGTGGCCCAAATTGTGGCAAAATGTTGCTTGACTAACGGGACATCTGCATGTGTATTGTGGTTGCATTTCTTTGGACAGATTTTGAGTTACGTAATTTTAAACATTGGTAAGTCATCAAAATTGGTGACCTTCGTCATTTCACCATGAAATATCGATTTTGGCTGATAACATGCTATAGTAAACTGCTGTTCTTTTTTGCCATTCACCCCAAATTGACCTTCACATTTGACCTTGACCTAATTTTTCAAGGTCAATTGGCGAATTTCAGTGCAAAAATGTGTTTTTTTCAATGACCTTGAACACCATGCAATTTTTATATAGTTATTTTGTTTGTGACTGATTCAAGTACTCATTCAGATGTTTTTTATACGAAGAATTCATATTTCAAGTTAAATCAAAATGGCTGTCATTTTTTGATTGCCTACTGTGACCTTAGTATTTCAAATACAGTTATGAAATTTGGTACAGGTATTGGCTTGTGGGTATTGTTCACGCACGTGTGGAGAAATTCAAAATGTTCGACACAGAATGGCGGCCATTTTGGAATTGCTCACTGTTACCTCAGTATTTCACCTAGGGTTATGAAATTATGTACAGGCTTGGTACAGGTTATGGTCTGCGGGTATTGGTCAGGTACATGTACAATATTCAAGTACTTGTCAATGTACTTGTCAATGTACTTGTCAATGTACTTGTCAATGTACTTGTCAATGTACTTGTCAATGTACTTGTCAAAGTACTTCTCAATGTACTTGTCAATGTACTTGTCAATTTACTTGTCAATTTACTTGTCATGTTACTTGACATGTTACTTTTGCATTGAAATTACTATTGAAATTACCTTTCCAAGTACTTTTCAAATTACTTTGAAATTACTTTTCAAATTACATTTCGAATTACTTTTCAAATTACTTTGGAACTTTTCAAATTATTTCTGTCATTTCGTTTTTCGTGTCGACCAATATTTCTAGGTGAAGTTTTGTTACTGCTTGCAGTTACTCATTTCTAGTTCAATATTACTTTCATAATAGGGTGATAGTGAAGTATGAGAACATCTTACCAGTATTCGCATTTGGATTCATTGACTGTTGCATACAGCGTATAGTTCAAGGTGACGCCATTGACGTCTACTTCGCAGCCAGGACAACATTCTTGGTTGCAATCCCTGCTGTCGACCAACTGTTCAGTGCACTGAGCGCCTGTCCCTGTCTTTGGTGGGAAATTGCCAATTCTGGAGTGGTATAGTTGTGAAATGACAAAAAATTATAATTAATATTATACTACACAATCATAATATATTTTGATAGTCACTGTGAGAGACAGAAAATTCAAAGTATAAGTGGTTTGAAATTTGCAGCAGTTAGAATTTATGGCTTTGGGAATTGGCACATAGGGAGAAAAGAATGAATTCAGCAAGGGTCATTTGAACATATTCTATACATTTAATAACATAAATACTTAATTCATCTCAGTTTGATATACATACGACATTTACATGATTATAACATGCAAAGCTTAATGAATTAATATAATTAGAAACAATTAAACACATTATAAATGAAAAGATACCAACCTTGTTCTGACCTGTGTACCACCCCCACATGAAACGGTGCAAGCGTGCCATTCAGACCACTGCGTATAACCACAATCCTCGTTACAGCTGTTTTTGTCATAGCAGTTCACATTGCCCAACTCACACTTGCTGAAAGGTAAATTGAAGAAAGAAAAATCCTTCAAATTTATAAACATATATCCCAGATTGCCTAGTTCATTTTTTTCTGGGTGATGTTTGTAGTAAATGAGCAATTCAGCATCTCTTATTGCAGTTGGCGTATAATGAGCAATTGTACATCTTGGTCGTCATCCTCAAAACATTTCACAATTACCTCTCTTTTTTCAAATTTTAGAAAATCTTATTCTTCTACACATACATGTAACTTCATTAAGTGTATTGATTTTTTTTCTGGTATTCAACTAACCTTTCTACAAACAATTTAAATATTTTCTCCTCTTCAACATGCAAATGATATATAAAGTTCTGTGACTAACCAATAATGGCAACCCTTATCAGACACCATGTATCCATTGGGATATTCCTTTCCTTTGTAGTAACATGGACATCTTGCGGGCGGAATGCAGTTGCCTTTGTCATCCATCACGGTGCCAATAGGACATCTGGAAAACAATTATAAGATGCATTCATAATTTCAAACAACAGCCATACAGCATCTCAGACAAACTTAATGAAATAGTATATAGTGATGTTATACATAATTTGGAAAATTTTGTCAAGTACTTCCACAGACAACATTTTCCTTTCAAATTATTGAAATAAGGGGAAGGTTTTATATATTTACTCACAATGAAAAGGATAAGTTGAAAGGCTTTCAGGGCTGAGTTATCCAAACTACTTCATCAGTTCTGATGTTTCGAAAGTGAAAAACATTTTTCTGAACGGTTATTCTCAAAATCATCAAAATCAGTAAGTTATCAAAAATAAATAACCAAAACCACCACTATCAACTGAGAATTAACCACCTCTATAAATAAATCTTTACTAACCTGCAGATATGGTCGACATCATCCACTTCAATACAGACAGTCCTGACATTAAGGTCTCTGCAAGTTCTGGGGCATTTCAGATTACTGAGTACATAGGGAGTTTCACATTTAATGCAATCTTTAGTATTGCAATTTTCTGACTCTGTGTCTGCCCCTTCGCAGTATTTGCCACCATTTTCTGGAGCTGGGTTGTCACAATCTCTGAACCTGTAAGTGTATCCTCCTCCGCAGGTCCTTGAGCATGCCGACCACGAACCCCATTGACCCCAATTACCATCGGCTACAAAAAAGTGTTTTTACATTTAGAAAAAGCCCAAACTTTTCCCAATCCACAGCAAACAAAAAACAAAAGATGTTACTACTACTACTTGGTTAACTCCTGAGTCTTATCTAGATCTAAGTAGGTCAAGCAGATTCAGAACTTCACCACAGAGAACAATGCAAAAGAGGAATTGATGTGTGAGACCCATTGATGGCAATTAGTCCTACACTAATTAACACAAAGATTGGTATACTATTGGATCAAAAGAGGAGCGAAAATGTCCAATTGGACTTAAAAATTAAGGGGGAGAGATCACACAGGGCTAATAGGAAGTTCATCATATTATCAAAAATTCATACTAAAGAAACCACTTACTTTGACAAGGTTGTGTTTCACATGCTTCGATCTCCTTTGAATGGCCAGGACAGTAAACACCAGGCGATCCCGGAGTAACAAGAGTTCGAGCTCTAGAACGTAATCCTCCACTACACGTCTTGGAGCAGTCGCCCCAAGATGACCACGGAGCCCAAATGCAAACTGGGAGAAAACAAGAAACATCACTTGACATAGACAAATCTAGTAATGCCCTCAAGTGTAAATGTGCTGGTACACAGCATTGTGGGCTGATGGCCAAAATGTTATTCACACACTTTGTAATACACAATTACACGACAAATACACGTACTGACCTTTGCATTTATCCTTTTGCTGACAGTCAAATGTTTTATCATATTTACATATGCTGAAAACACAAAATTGTAAAATAAAATACATAGCAAAAATTATCTTGAACGGTATTCCATATATGCATGAATTGAAATTTCCTACCATTTACTGCAGCTGCTATGAACTTCGAAACCAACAGGAACAGTCTGGTCTATCAAAACATATTGGTCTCTTCCAGTGAAACCGGGAATATTGTCCTTTTCTATCCAAGGAATAGCAGAGCCTGGCAGATAGGGCTTGCCAAACTGGTCTTTGTAGGAAGATCTTGTGTATACACAAACTGCAAGAAATTGTCAAAGTAAAAACTCTAATGCATTCAAGTAACTGTTGCCATAACCATGTTGCTCACTAGTGTAATGTTAACTAACCCTCAGGAGTAGGCAGTAGCGGAGGTGGCGGTGGTGGAGCAGCTGGAGTTGGGGGAACAGCAGGAGTTGGGGGAACAGCTGGTGCTGGGGGAACAGCTGGAGTAGGGGGAACAGCTGGAGTAGGAGGAGCAGCTGGTGTTGGGGGAACAGCTGGAGTTGGCGGAACAGCTGGAGTAGGTGGAGCAGCTGGAGTTGGGGGAACAGCAGGAGTTGGGGGAACAGCTGGTGCTGGGGGAACAGCTGGAGTAGGAGGAGCAGCTGGTGTTGGGGGAACAGCTGGAGTTGGCGGAGCTGGTGTTGTAGGTGGAGCTGGTGTTGTAGGTGGAGCTTGGGGTGTTGTTGGTGTTGTGGAAGCTTGAGTTGTCCACGGGGCCACAGGAGCGGGAGTAGTAGGAGCTTCCATGCATTCTATGACATACAGATTCTTCACTCGTAATTTAGCAGCAGTGTTCAAACCATTGATAGCTATGGCAATATTCGCAACTGCAATGTTGGATGTATACCCAGGCACTTGAAAGGTGTATGTCTTGAATTTTGCAGGATCATCAGGAAATTGCTGGAACAGATCATTCAAGTGTCATTCAAAATATCCAGTTTCATGTACGAAATTAAATTAGGAATAAAATATTATGCAGATATTATCTTTGGGGAGGTTTACGGGAAAGTCAAATTACAATCTAACTTCTGGGCAATTCCGTAAACTCAGATTTACAGATTTTGCACTCTAGCAGCTTGTGTAGCCCTACCATTATATCTCAGCTATTTCATTGTTATAAAGGGATGAGGCCAGGTAATAGGGGTATCAGACAAGCCACCAACCAAAGCTCCAAGTGCAACAGGAGCTGAGCTCCATCAAAATATATAGCGTTTCGGACGTACATCACATGATGTACGTCCGAAATGCTGATATTTTGATGTAGCTCAGCTCCTGTTGCACTTGGAGCTTTGGTTGTTGGCTTGTCTGATACCCCTATTACCTGGCCTCATGCCAGGATAACAATGAAATAGCTAAGGTATGGTGGTAGAGCTACACAAGCTGCTAAAGTGTCAAATCTGTAAATCGGAGTTTACGGAATTGCCCTTCTTCAAACTTGCTGATTGCATGCAGTTATTACAGCAAATGGGGAAAAAGTTCAGTAAAAAAACAGAAGAGTAATCATAAATTATTCTTATTGCCAAGTTATGTCACTCAGATTTTCTAGTCATTAAACACAACATTCACAAAGTTTGATAAGCGGTCAACTCACAGACAAGACCACAAATAAAAAAATACACTACCATGTCTGGCATAGCGAGAGAGGGCGAGTACATGAACATCACGGAGTTGGCGCCCTTGATCTGCAGACTGACAAACAAGTTGGACCTTCTCGCTGAGGGCTTCGGCAAAACAACGATGGTCAAGGCTCCATTTCTCCGTAAAGGCCTGACAGAGGGTTGCAGAACTATATTAGAAATATCTTGCATCTTGTGATTGACCATTTCATTGACGCTGAAGCTTTTCCCACTTACAGTGGGTCTGTCCTTATTGAATACCACGGCGCTTCCATAGGGACATCTATATCCCCTAGGAGACTCCGTGGGAGGAGCAGGTGGTGTTGGAACAGTTGGAAGTGTTGGTGGAACCTGTGGTGTTGTGGTCGTTGTTGTAGCTAGTACTGAGTCTGAAAAATTAGACATGCTTAACTAAGAGTATGGCGGACAGACTACATATCAACCAAGACATATATTTTTCATAGTTTATGTTTAAATGTAGTATAATGATTTTAAAATAAACGGCATCTATATTCACAAATACATGATTTACATATCACTGGCTTTGACTTGCTTGAACAAATCGTTGTTGTTGTTTAAACTTTATAAACAATACAAATCACTAAACCCCACTAAAGACCTCATAATGCAATCTTCATTCAACTAACAGTTTGATGAACCACACACACAGAAAAGTTTTTGTGGCAAATGAAGGGTAAAAAAAAAACAGAATCTTGTTAGTTACCTTCTATGCATTCAATGATAAAGAGGTCTTTCACTCGTAGTTTCGCCTGAGTGTTCAACCCATTGATGGCGATGGCAATATTTGCCACGGTAATACCAGATGTATGCCCAGGGACTTGGAATGAGAATGAGTTGAATTTGCTTGGATCATCTGGAAGTACCTGAAAAAAGAAAAGACTCTTGTTTACTTTGTAGAGACATATTTGCCTGTAGAAAAAAGTATTCCCAAAATAAAAAACATCATGAAAATTTACTTGTAAATCAATAATATATTATGTAAAATAATATTTATATTACATTATTACTATTTTAATATTACAATATTTATAAACATATTCCTAAACCCAAGACACACTGTCCCTTGTAAATATTGAAAGTTTAAAAAAAGGGTTTTCATGTTTAGTTTTGAAATTTGAAACCAAAATTAAACATGAAAACCTTCTTTTCACATGGGAATTTTTTATTGGGTGAATTAAATATTTTGCATCGGTTATATTAATAATTATCGTCAGGTTTTTGGCCATCGGTTCCACATACTTAAAATACAAAAAAAAAAGGTTCATTTTTGAAGTTCCACAACATCTTTTTGACTTATGAGTAACTTCTTAAAATAACACAACACCAATTTGCTATGTAGGATTGGGTCTCACTAGTCACTATAGTACAAATTTATTATATTATCACTCCTTTTAAAGAGATAGAGTAAGTGCAGAAAGATATTGATATTAAATTTAAATTGGAAAATATCAGAACAGAAATGATAACCTACACAGAACACAAAGGAAAAATGAAACAAACTATTTACCATTGATGGCATAGCAGTGGACGGATAATACATAAACATGACTGAGTTGGCCCCCTTTATCTTCAAGCTGACAAACAAGTTTGACTTCCTAGAGGGACGAAGAACAATGACAATAGTCAAGGCACCCCTTCTTCGCAAAGGCGTTGGAGATGGCTGGAGAACCACATCAGATATATCTTTCATCTTATTATTGACCCTTTCACTGACATCGAAATCATAGCCACTTAAACTGCTTCCATCTCTGTCAAACTCCATACCGGTCCCATAGGGACACTGATAAACTGTAGGTGTTGCAGGTGCAGGGGGTGTTGGAGGAGCAGTTGGCGTAGGAGGAATAGTTGGTGTTGGTGGAGTAGTTGGTGTAGCAGGAATAGTTGGTATTGGAGGAAGTGTTGGTATTGGAGGAAGTGTTGGTGTTGGAGGAAGTGTTGGTATTGGAGGAAGTGTTGGTATTGGAGGAAGTGTTGGTGTTGGGGGTGGTGTTGGAGTCTGTGGTGTTGTAGGAACTGGTGGAGGTTGAGGAGTTGTAGGAGTTGGAGGCACCGGTGTAGTTGTTGATTCTAAATTTAAAAATAAATATAATAGAAGAATTTCTTAAATCAGTTACAGTTTCACATTCTTTAGAAGATGCTATCTTGTTCTTCTTTGTCAAATGACAGATGACTAACTAATCTTAATGTGACGTAAATGTATACTCAACCCTACAAACAAAATGCAACATAAAATAACTTGGAGAAAAAGATAATTCTTCCAAAAACTGAGTAAACAGGAAGTAAATTCTAGTACTAGTTAGTTACAAAGGACAACTTTTATTAAAAAATAATTAATCATAAAAGGACTTTGGTACATTTCATCCTACCATCTTATGTTCTTACAAGTCCGTTTTTTAAACATTGAGCTAGGAAACACACATGACTATACAAATTTTCATTTCCCTTTATATGTAGCCAGTCCAATTTATTTACTACAATGTGATAACAATATTTTTTTTAATGCCTTAAGATTTTATTTGCTTACTTTGTGATGCATTATCTTGACAAGTCAATTAATTGTATTTGCAAGTTATTTTAAATACGAGAAAAGGAGATAAAACTGAAAATGTATCAGTTATTTCAGAAAATACCTACCAAAACAGCCTTCTATCCTTAGAAATATTTTATCTGGTGGTGACACTTGATCACAGAGCATGGCGACCCTGACCTCATCTATTTTGTCTGAAGTAGAAAACAAAATATTGTGAATAACAAAATATTTATTTAAGAAATCCTTTCAAAGATCGTTCACTGTAGTTAGGAATTTACTTAATATCTAACCTGTTATAACCACTCCAGTAAGGGTGCCAGTTTCTTTGAAAGTATACAACTTATTCTTTATCTGAAATTAGAGAGAATCAATACATGTGCCAGGTCCTGCCTGCTGCAACCAACTTATTGCAACATAAATTCCTCTTTCAGGTCAATGAGGTCACAACCTATGGAAAATTGATAGTCAAGTACATAGTACAACCTCACAATAATGGTGTTAGGTAATTAAGTAGTTAGAGATTATAAACGTATATCACAAAGTTACTAAGTCAGAAAATACTTCTAACAATGTCAATTTTGATCAGCAAAGTGGGTAACTGGAGAATATACAATATTTTCTTTGCTTGCATTTGTGTTATAAAAAAACTAACAACAGTCAAAAATATCCATTGGTATTACAATCATATCACATGATAATGTGCCATACATGAAACAGAATGTCTATATGTGTCAACTCATATTGCTTGACTTTTTAGCAACAACTTCTTTTACTAATGATCAAATATGCTCCTTAGTTAAACCTACCACAGTTCCATCATTCTTGTACTTAATTCGAACAGATAATGTCATCCCATCAGAACAAATTTCATCCGCTCGCAAAAGGAGTTTGGTGACTCTGATGGGTCGGCTCTGTTCTGTTAACAGGTTGAATTTGCTCTTGTTAGAACCAAGTTGATACTTTGTGAAACCATCAGCCAGAGCAGTTGCAGAAACAAAATTCTGTTTAGGTTTAAGAGCACCTACAGAACCTTGAACCATGAGTTCGTTGCAAACTGGAAATGAAGGTATGACCAGTTATAAATTTATACCTGGACAATACATTATTACGAAAGAATGCAGAGAATGAAATCAAAATTACTTTCAGATGGAACCACACCAGCAGGTGGTGGTGGAGTTGGTGGAACTGTCGGCACTGTTGGTGTTGGAGGAATAGTTGGTGTTGGAGGAATAGTTGGTGTAGGAGGAATAGTTGGTGTTGGAGGAATAGTTGGTGTAGCAGGAATAGTTGGTATTGGAGGAATAGTTGGTATTGGAGGAATAGTTGGTATTGGAGGAAGTGTTGGTATTGGAGGAAGTGTTGGTGTTGGGGGTGGTGTTGGAGTCTGTGGTGTTGTAGGAACTGGTGGAGGTTGAGGAGTTGTTGGAGGCACTGGTGTAGTTGTTGATTCTAAATTTAAAAAGATAGATTAATAGAAGAATTTCTTAAATCAGTTACAGTTCCACATTCTTTTGAACATGCTAGCTTTGTCTTCCTTGTCAAATGAAAGATGACTAACTAATCTTAATGTGATGTAAATGTATACTCAACCCTACAAAAAACACACAACATCAAATTACTTGGAGAAAAGATAATTCTTCCAAAAACTGAGTAAACAGGAAGTAAATTCTAGTACTAGTTAGCTACAAAGGACAACTTTTATTAAAAAATAATTAATCATAAAAGGACTTTGGTACATTTCTTCCTACCATCTTACGTTCTTACAAGTCATTTTTTTAAACATTGAGCTAGGAAACACACATGACTATACAAATTTTCATTTCCCTTTATATGTAGCCAGTCCAATTTATTTACTACAATGTGACAACAATATTTTTTTTAATGCCTTTAGATTTTATTTGCTTACTTTGTGATGCATTATCTTGACAAGTCAATTAATTGTATTTGCAAGTTATTTTAAATACAAGAAAAGGAGATAAAGCTGAAAATTTTTCAGTTACTTCAGAGAAACAAAAAAACCTACCAAAACAGCCTTCTATCCTTAGAGATATATTATCTGGTGGTGACCCTTGACCACAGAGCATGATAACCCTGACCTCATCTATTTTGTCTGAAGTAGAAAACAAAATATTGTGAATAACAAAATATTTATTTAAGAAATCCTTTCAAAGATCATTCACTGTAGTTAGGAATCCACTTTTAAAATATCTTACCTGTAATAACCACTCCAGTAAGGGTGCCAGTTTCTTTGAAAGTATACAACTTATTCTTTATCTGAAAGTAGAGAGAATCAATACATGTGCCAGGTCTTGCCTGCTGCAACCAATTTATTGCACCATAAATTTATCTTTCAGGTCAATGAGGTCATGACCTATGGATAATTGATAGTCAAGTAGAACTTCACATTAATGGTGTTAGGTAGTGAAGTAGTTAGAGATTATAAATGAATATCAAAGTGACTAGGTCAGAAAATACTTCGAAGACACAATGTCAATTTTGATCAGCAAAGCGGGTAACTCTGTCTCCATGAGACTGCTTTTACTTATTGGGCAGTGCAAGCATTGCACTGCAGTCTCCGGGAATTGGCAGTGCAAAAGAGCCAGAAACAGCATGCATATGAGGCCAGAAAAGGCAGAGTGGACTTCAAACAGAATTGTTTTCTTTAAAGCGTGGGAATCCTTAAATGTTATTGATTCATAACAGCAACATTGCATAATAAACTGAATGTTTATACTCTTAAGTCATAAGTGGCAATTAGAAGTTATGAAGTGACAATAGGTGAAAGAAAACAAAATGACAAAAAACAGTTGCAGATGATTGATAACAGAAGTTGCTGTTACACAATCAAATCCAAAACAACTACCTACTATTTAAGAGAAATTATGTAACTAATGTCAACATTCTTGGTACATTTGTATTTCCAGAGTCCCTCTGCCACAGAGAGTGGCATCGAAAAATACAGAGGGCTTGTAGAGTCTGCGGGTAACTGGAGAATATACAATGTTTTCGTTGCTTAAATTTGTGTAATAAAAAAACTAGCAACTGTCAAAAATATCCACTTATAATATAATCATATCACATGATAAAGTGCCATACATGAAACAGAATGTCTATATGTGTCAACTCATATTGCTTGACTTTTTAGCAACAACTTCTTTTACTAATGATCAAATATGCTCCTTAGTTAAACCTACCACAGTTCCATCATTCTTGTACTTAATTCGAACAGATAATGTCATCCCATCAGAACAAATTTCATCCGCTCGCAAAAGGAGTTTGGTGACTCTGATGGGTCGGCTCTGTTCTGTTAACAGGTTGAATTTGCTCTTGTTAGAACCAAGTTGATACTTTGTGAAACCATCAGCCAGAGCAGTTGCAGAAACAAAATTCTGTTTAGGTTTAAGAGCACCTACAGAACCTTGAACCATGAGTTCGTTGCAAACTGGAAATGAAGGTATGACCAGTTATAAATTTATACCTGGACAATTCATTATTGCTAAAGAACACATAGAATAAAATCAAAATTACCTTCGGATGGAACCACACGAGCAGGGGGTGGTGGAGTTGGTGGAACTGTCGGCACTGTTGGTGTTGGAGGAATAGTTGGTGTTGGAGGAATAGTTGGTGTAGGAGGAATAGTTGGTGTTGGAGGAATAGTTGGTGTAGCAGGAATAGTTGGTGTTGGAGGAATAGTTGGTGTTGGAGGAATAGTTGGTGTTGGAGGAACTGTTGGTGTTGGAGGAACTGTTGGTGTTGGGGGTGGTGTTGGAGTTTGTGGCGTTGCAGGAACTGGTGGAGGCTGAGGAGTTGTTGGAGGCACCGGTGTAGTTGTTGATTCTAAATTTAAAAAGATAGATTAATAGAAGAATTTCTTAAATCAGTTACAGTTCCACATTCTTTTGAACATGCTAGCTTTGTCTTCCTTGTCAAATGAAAGATGACTAACTAATCTTAATGTGATGTAAATGTATACTCAACCCTACAAAAAACACACAACATCAAATCACTTGGAGAAAAGATAATTCTTCCAAAAACTGAGTACACAGGAAGTAAATTCTACTACTATTAAGCTACAAAGAACAACTTTTAGTAAAAAATAATTAATCATAAAAGGACTTTGGTACATTTCTTCCTACCATCTTACGTTCTTACAAGTCATTTTTTTAAACATTGAGCTAGGAAACACACATGACTATACAAATTTTCATTTCCCTTTATATGTAGCCAGTCCAATTTATTTACACCAATGTGATAACAATATTTTTTTTAATGCCTTAAGATTTTATTTGCTTAGTTTGTGATGCATTATCTTGGCAAGTCAATTAATTGTATTTGTAAGTTATTTTAAATACGAGAAAAGGAGATAAAACTGAAAATTTATCAGTTATTTCAGAAAATACCTACCAAAACAGCCTTCTATCCTTAGAGATATTTTATCTGGTGGTGACACTTGATCACAGAGCATGGCGACCCTGACCTCATCAATTTTGTCTGAAGTACAAAACAAACAATTGTTAATAACAAAATATTCATTTAAAAATCCTTTCAAGGATCATTCACTGTACTTAGCAATTTACTTAATATCTTACCTGTAATAACCACACCAGTAAGGGTGCCAGTTTCTTTGAAAGTATACAACTTATTCTTTATCTGAAAGTAGAGAGAATCAATACACGTGCCAGGTCCTGCCTGCTGCAACCAACTTATTGCAACATAAATTCCTCTTTCAGGTCAGTGAGGTCACAACCTATGGATAATTGATAGTCATGTACATTGTACAACCTCACAATAATGGTGTTAGGTAATTAAGTAGTTAGAGATAATAAAAGTATATCACAAAGTTACTAAGTCAGAAAATACTTCTAACAATGTCAATTTTGATCAGCAAAGTGGGTAACTGGAGAATATACAATATTTTCTTTGCTTAAATTTGTGTAATATTAAACTAACAACAGTCAAAAATATCCATTGGTAATATAATCATATCACATGATAAAGTGCCATACATGAAACAGAATGTCTATATGTGTCAACTCATATTGCTTGACTTTTTAGCAACAACTTCTTTTACTAATGATCAAATATGCTCCTTAGTTAAACCTACCACAGTTCCATCATTCTTGTACTTAATTCGAACAGATAATGTCATCCCATCAGAACAAATTTCATCCGCTCGCAAAAGGAGTTTGGTGACTCTGATGGGTCGGCTCTGTTCTGATAACAGGTTGAATTTGCTCTTGTTGGAACCAAGTTGATACTTTGTGAAACCATCAGCCAGAGCAGTTGCAGAAACAAAATTCTGTTTAGGTTTAAGAGCACCTACAGAACCTTGAACCATGAGTTCGTTGCAAACTGGAAATGAAGGTATGACCAGTTATAAGTTTATACCTGGACAATTCATTATTACGAAAGAATGGATAGAGTGAAATCAAAATTACTTTCAGATGGAACCACACCAGCAGGTGGTGGTGGAGTTGGTGGAACTGTCGGCACTGTTGGTGTTGGAGGAATAGTTGGTGTAGGAGGAATAGTTGGTGTAGCAGGAATAGTTGGTGTTGGAGGAATAGTTGGTGTTGGAGGAATAGTTGGTGTTGGAGGAATAGTTGGTGTTGGAGGAATAGTTGGTGTTGGAGGAACTGTGGGTGTTGGAGGAACTGCTGGTGTTGGGGGTGGTGTTGGAGTCTGCGGCGTTGTAGGAACTGGTGGAGGCTGAGGAGTTGTTGGAGGCACCGGTGTAGTTGTTGATTCTAAATTTAAAAAGAACAGATCAATAGAAGAATTGTTTTGAGCTGTTACATTTTCACATTTTTTAGAATATTCTTGCATTGTCTTCCTTGTCAAATGACAGATGACTAGTTAATCTTAATGTTATGTAAATGTCTAGTCCATCCTACAAACAACATGCAACATCAAATAACTTGCAGAAAAGACAATTCTTCCAAAAACTGAGTAAACAGGAAGTAAATTCTACTACTAGTTAGCTACAAAGAAGAACTTTTATTAAAAAATAATTAATCATAAAAGGACTTTGGTACATTTCTTCTTACCATCTTATGTTCTTACAAGTCAGTTTTTTTAACATTGAACTAGGAAACACACATGACCATACAAATTTTCATTTCCCTTTACATGTAGACAGTCAAATTTATTTACACCAATGTGACAACAATATTTTTTTTTATGCCTTAAGATTTTATTTGCTTAGTTTGTGATGCATTATCTTGGCAAGTCAATTAATTGTATTTGTAAGTTATTTTAAATACGAGAAAAGGAGATAAAACTGAAAATTTATCAGTTATTTCAGAAAATACCTACCAAAACAGCCTTCTATCCTTAGAGATATCTTGTCAGGTGGTGACACTTGATCACAGAGCATGGCGACCCTGACCTCATCAATTTTGTCTGAAGTACAAAACAAACAATTGTTAATAACAAAATATTCATTTAAAAATCCTTTCAAGGATCATTCACTGTACTTAGCAATTTACTTAATATCTTACCTGTAATAACCACACCAGTAAGGGTGCCAGTTTCTTTGAAAGTATACAACTTATTCTTTATCTGAAAGTAGAGAGAATCAATACACGTGCCAGGTCCTGCCTGCTGCAACCAACTTATTGCAACATAAATTCCTCTTTCAGGTCAATGAGGTCACAACCTATGGATAATTGATAGTCATGTACATTGTACAACCTCACAATAATGGTGTTAGGTAATTAAGTAGTTAGAGATTATAAAAGTATATCACAAAGTTACTAAGTCAGAAAATACTTCTAACAATGTCAATTTTGATCAGCAAAGCGGGTAACTGGAGAATATACAATATTTTCCTTGCTTAAATTTGTGTAATAAAAAAACTAGCAACTGTCAAAAATATCCATTTATAATATACTCAGATCACATGATAAAGTGCCATACATGAAACAGAATGTCTATATGTGCCAACTCATATTGCTTGACTTTTTAGCAACAACTTCTTTTACTAATGATCAAATATGCTCCTTAGTTAAACCTACCACAGTTCCATCATTCTTGTACTTAATTCGAACAGATAATGTCATCCCATCAGAACAAATTTCATCCGCTCGCAAAAGGAGTTTGGTGACTCTGATGGGTCGGCTCTGTTCTGTTAACAGGTTGAATTTGCTCTTGTTGGAACCAAGTTGATACTTTGTGAAACCATCAGCCAGAGCAGTTGCAGAAACAAAATTCTGTTTAGGTTTAAGAGCACCTACAGAACCTTGAACCATGAGTTCGTTGCAAACTGGAAATGAAGGTATGACCAGTTATAAATGAATACCTGGACAATTCATAATTGCTAAAGAACACATAGAATAAAATCAAAATTACCTTCAGATGGAACCACAGCAGCAGGTGGTGGTGGAGTTGGTGGAACTGTCGGCACTGTTGGTGTTGGAGGAATAGTTGGTGTAGGAGGAATAGTTGGTGTAGCAGGAATAGTTGGTGTTGGAGGAATAGTTGGTATTGGAGGAATAGTTGGTGTTGGAGGAATTGTTGGTATTGGGGGAATAGTTGGTATTGGAGGAAGTGTTGGTATTGGAGGGAGTGTTGGTGTTGGAGGAATAGTTGGTATTGGGGGAATAGTTGGTGTTGGAGGAATAGTTGGTGTAGCAGGAATAGTTGGTGTTGGAGGAATAGTTGGTGTTGGAGGAATAGTTGGTGTTGGAGGAACTGTTGGTGTTGGAGGAACTGTTGGTGTTGGGGGTGGTGTTGGAGTCTGTGGCGTTGCAGGAACTGGTGGAGGCTGAGTAGTTGTTGGAGGCACCGGTGTAGTTGTTGATTCTAAATTTAAAAATAAAGATAATAGAAGAATTTCCTAAATCAGTTACAGTTCCACATTCTTTTGAACATGCTAGCTTTGTCTTCCTTGTCAAATGACAGATGACTAACTAATCTTAATGTGATGTAAATGTATACTCAACCCTACAAAAAACATGCAACATCAAATAACTTGGATAAAAAGATAATTCTTCCAAAAACTGAGTAAACAGGAAGTAAATTCTAGTAATAGTTAGCTACAAAGAACAACTTTTATTAAAAAATAATTAATCATAAAAGGACTTTGGTACATTTCATCCCACCATCTTATGTTCTTACAAGTCCGTTTTTTTAACACTGAACTGGGAAACACAGATGATTATCAAATTTTCATTGCCCTTTATATGTAGCCAGTCCAATTTATTTACACCAATGTGATAACACTATTCTTTTTTATGCCTTAAGATTTTATTTGCTTAGTTTGTGATGCATTATCTTGGCAAGTCAATTAATTGTATTTGTAAGTTATTTTAAATACGAGAAAAGGAGATAAAACTGAAAATTTATCAGTTATTTCAGAAAATACCTACCAAAACAGCCTTCTATCCTTAGAGATATATTATCTGGTGGTGACACTTGATCACAGAGCATGGCGACCCTGACCTCATCAATTTTGTCTGAAGAAGAAAACAAAATATTGTGAATAACAAAATATTTATTTAAGAAATCCTTTCAAAGATCGTTCACTGTAGTTAGGAATCCACTTTTAAAATATCTTACCTGTAATAACCACACCAGTAAGGGTGCCAGTTTCTTTGAAAGTATACAACTTATTCTTTATCTGAAAGTAGAGAGAATCAATACACGTGCCAGGTCCTGCCTGCTGCAACCAACTTATTGCAACATAAATTTCTCTTTAAGGTCAATGAGGTCACAACCTATGGATAATTGATAGTCAAGTACATAGTACAACCTCACAATAATGGTGTTAGGTAATTAAGTAGTTAGAGATTATAAACGTATATCACAAAGTTACTAAGTCAGAAAATACTTCTAACAATGTCAATTTTGATCAGCAAAGTGGGTAACTGGAGAATATACAATATTTTCTTTGCTTGCATTTGTGTAATAAAAAAACTAACAACAGTCAAAAATATCCATTGGTAATATAATCATATCACATGATAAAGTGCCATACATGAAACAGAATGTCTATATGTGGCAACTCATATTGCTTGACTGTTTAGCAACAACTTCTTTTACTAATGATCAAATATGCTATTTAGTTAAACCTACCACAGTTCCGTCATTCTTGTACTTAATTCGAACAGATAATGGCATCCCATCAGAACAAATTTCATCCGCTTGCAACAGGAGTTTGGTGACTCTGATGGGTCGGCTCTGTTCTGTTAACAGGTTGAATTTGCTCTTGTTAGAACCAAGTTGATACTTTGTGAAACCATCAGCCAGAGCAGTTGCAGAAACAAAATTCTGTTTAGGTTTAAGAGCACCTACAGAACCTTGAACCATGAGTTCGTTGCAAACTGGAAATGAAAGTATAATCAGTTATAAATTTATACCTGGACAATTCATTATTACGAAAGAATGGATAGAGTGAAATCAAAATTACTTTCAGATGGAACCACACCAGCAGGTGGTGGTGGAGTTGGTGGAACTGTCGGCACTGTTGGTGTTGGAGGAATAGTTGGTGTAGGAGGAATAGTTGGTGTAGGAGGAATAGTTGGTGTTGGAGGAATAGTTGGTGTTGGAGGAATAGTTGGTGTTGGAGGAATAGTTGGTGTTGGAGGAACTGTGGGTGTTGGAGGAACTGTTGGTGTTGGGGGTGGTGTTGGAGGAACTGTTGGTGTTGGGGATGGTGTTGGAGTCTGCGGCGTTGTAGTAACTGGTGGAGGCTGAGGAGTTGTTGGAGGCACCGGTGTAGTTGTTGATTCTAAATTTAAAAATAAAGATATTAGAAGAATTTCTTTAATCAGTTACAGTTTCACATTCTTTAGAATATGCTAGCTTGTTCTTCCTTGTCAAATGACAGAAGACTAACTAATCTTAATGTGATGTAAATGTATATTCAACCCTACAAAAAACACACAACATCAAATAACTTGGATAAAAAGATAATTCCTTCAAAAAGAGAGTAAACAGGAAGTAAATTCCACTAATAGTTAGCTACAAAGAACAACTTTTATTAAAAAATAATTAATCATAAAAGGACTTTGGTACATTTCATCCTACCATCTTATGTTCTTACAAGTCCGTTTTTTTAAACACTGAACTGGGAAACACAAATGATTATCAAATTTTCATTGCCCTTTATATGTAGACAGTCCAATTTATTTACACCAATGTGATAAAAATATTTTTTTTAATGCCTTTAGATTTTATTTGCTTAGTTTGTGATGCATTATCTTGGCAAGTCAATTAATTGTATTTGTAAGTTATTTTAAATACGAGAAAAGGAGATAAAACTGAAAATTTATCAGTTATTTCAGAAAATACCTACCAAAACAGCCTTCTATCCTTAGAGATATTTTATCTGGTGGTGACACTTGATCACAGAGCATGGCGACCCTGACCTCATCAATTTTGTCTGAAGTACAAAACAAACAATTGTGAATAACAAAATATTCATTTAAAAATCCTTTCAAAGACCATTCACTGTACTTAGCAATCCACTTTTAAAATATATTACCTGTAATAACCACACCAGTAAGGGTGCCAGTTTCTTTGAAAGTATACAACTTATTCTTTATCTGAAAGTAGAGAGAATCAATACACGTGCCAGGTCCTGCCTGCTGCAACCAACTTATTGCAACATAAATTCCTCTTTCAGGTCAGGGCCTATGGAAAATTGATAGTCAAGTACAACCTCTAATTAATGGTGTTAGGTAGTGAAGTAGTTAGAGATTATAAACGTATATCACAATGTGACTAGGTCAGAAAATACTTCGAAGACACAATGTCAATTTTGATCAGCAAAGCAGGTAACTGGAGAATATACAATATTTTCTTTGCTTAAATTTGTGTAATATTAAACTAACAACAGTCAAAAATATCCATTGGTAATATAATCATATCACATGATAAAGTGCCATACATGAAACAGAATGTCTATATGTGTCAACTCATATTGCTTGACTTTTTAGCAACAACTTCTTTTACTAATGATCAAATATGCTCCTTAGTTAAACCTACCACAGTTCCATCATTCTTGTACTTAATTCGAACAGATAATGGCATCCCAGCAGAACAAATTTCATCCGCTCGCAACAGGAGTTTGGTGACTCTGATGGGTCGGCTCTGTTCTGTTAACAGGTTGAATTTGCTCTTGTTAGAACCAAGTTGATACTTTGTGAAACCATCAGCCAGAGCAGTTGCAGAAACAAAATTCTGTTTAGGTTTAAGAGCACCTACAGAACCTTGAACCATGAGTTCGTTGCAAACTGGAAATGAAGGTATGACCAGTTATAAATGAATACCTGGACAATTCATTATTACGAAAGAATGCATAGAGTGAAATCAAAATTACTTTCAGATGGAACCACAGCAGCAGGTGGTGGTGGAGTTGGTGGAACTGTCGGCACTGTTGGTGTTGGAGGAATAGTTGGTGTAGGAGGAATAGTTGGTGTAGCAGGAATAGTTGGTATTGGAGGAATAGTTGGTATTGGGGGAATAGTTGGTATTGGGGGAAGTGTTGGTATTGGAGGGACAGTTGGTGTTGGAGGAAGTGTTGGTATTGGAGGAAGTGTTGGTATTGGAGGAACTGTTGGTGTTGGGGGCTGTGTTGGAGTCTGTGGCGTTGTAGGAACTGGTGGAGGCTGAGGAGTTGTTGGAGGCACTGGTGTAGTTGTTGATTCTAAATTTAAAAAGATAGATTAATAGAAGAATTTCTTAAATCAGTTACAGTTCCACATTCTTTAGAACATGCTAGCTTTGTCTTCCTTGTCAAATGAAAGATGACTAACTAATCTTAATGTGATGTAAATGTATACTCAACCCTACAAAAAACACACAACATCAAATAACTTGGATAAAAAGATAATTCTTCCAAAAACTGAGTAAACAGGACGTGAATTCTAGTACTAGTTAGTTACAAAGGACAACTTATGGTTAAAATAATCAATCATAAAAGTACTTTGGTACATTTCATCCCACCATCTTATGTTCTTACAAGTCCGTTTTTTAACACTGAACTGGGAAACACAGATGATTATCAAATTTTCATTGCCCTTTATGTGTTGGTGTTGGAGGAATAGTTGTTGTAGGATGAATGAATACCTGGACAATTCATAATTGCTAAAGAACACATAGAATAAAATCAAAATTACCTTCGGATGGAACCACACGAGCAGGGGCTGGAGGAATAGTTGGTATTGGAGGAATAGTTGGTATTGGAGGAATAGTTGGTATTGGAGGAGCTGGTGTTGTTGGCATTGCGTTTGTTGTTGGTTGTTCTGCTTGAAAAATAAGAAATATTGTAAAGTTTTTAATTTGGACTTGTCTATGATTTTTCAAGCCTGACATACTAAGGATTCTGCTTCAGAACAATAGTATATGAAAAAGTCGTTATCAAATGATGTGTTTACTCATTGATACTGCAATATGTTGTCAAAGTGGATATCTCCTGATTAACTGTCTTCTAGGCCATATTCAACTGACAGTATGCAACCAGAATTCAGATATCGTTGTTCTGATGATCCTATGGAATCATTTCTTCATAAATACTGTTTTGAAAATGAATCAGACAGCATGATAGGATGAACTAGGGCTTCATATCGCTAGCAGAATGACATATCGAAGTTTCATAATATCTGAGTCTGCCAGATCATCCATTTGACAACTTCCGACAGTGTTAGAATTGGTGAAGCTGACATAAACTATTAAAAAAAATTCAAAAATCTCATCCCACTTTTATAAATATAACTTAGGTTTATGGGGGTAACCATTTGATTAGAGTTTTCGATTGGAAATTGTTTATTTCATTGCAACGGCAACAGTAATTATTTATTTCAAGCACAGGATGTTCCCAAATATTTGTTTCCAAAAAAAAAAAATCCAATTAAGAAATAACCCCACCAGAAATGAAATATTTCAAGACTGCTTTAGGATAATCTATTTCATCAAAACTGAGCAAGGAATTTTTTTTTTTAACTCCTCCCCCCCTTGAGACCTAATGGTTGCCCCTAACCAGGTTGCAATGTCATTAAAAATAAGTGTACATATACACTTCATTAAGCTTATTAGTCAATTATTATTTGGAAAACGGTAAAACAAGCCCAACTACTACTCTGTGGGCCAATCGATTTTTTAGCAAATGGCATTGTTATGGTAACAGCGGCTCTCGAGGCTTTTTTTTTTCATCACAAGTATACTGTGTTTGAATCCATTCCAGTGGGAGATCTGCAGTTTCATGACCAGCAGTTAAAAGAGGAAGTTCTGCCACAAAGCCATGTATTCCCTTGTAGCAACATCATTCAATGTAATCGATGTGTCATTGCAAATGGCAACGTCCTAAACAGTCTGATCACTCTTCAATGCTTGACCAAAGTTTGGCCCATTTCAGGGCAATTTTAAACAATATCGAGTTCCATAGAAACTTGGATAAATAAGCCACTGAGAGTTTGTCAGGCCCCTGAGGACTGTTTCTTTGTTTTTTTTGGGCTGAATCGATTGACACTGGTCTTATTAACCAGACAATGAAAATTCATGTGATTCCTTTTTTAATTAGGAAGGGAGGGTCAAATATATTGAACATAATTATCTAACATGCATACATTTTGACTTAAAGTTACTACACTTTATTTGTTTCATTAAACTCACACCATTTCTCTTTACTGTCTAGCTTTTTAGTCCCGCCATAGGACGGAACTCCTGTCTGCTTTCTATCCCATATGTCTGTGCATCCATATGACTTGTCTAGCTGTCTAGCTGTCTGTCGGTCTGTCGGTTTGTCGCTCAACAAGATTGAGGAAAAATTGTTCGACGCTTTCTAGTGAAACTCTGCAGGATCTTTCTAACCACCACAACAAAGTGATTAGATTTTGGTGCAGATCCATCCATCGGATACTTCACAATCATAAGATAGGGGAAACGGGGGCACATTGGGACGCGGGGCACTGTGGGACGGTGGGGTCTTCTTGGACCCTGGCAAGGTATATGATATGGTAGTTCCATCATATCTTGTAATTTCACATCCTGATGTTTCCATGGTTTTATTGACAAATTACAGCCACATGCAGAAGTATGGCAAGCAAAAGTTAGTTTTCCTACTACTAAAGTAAATATGGACGGGTTCCATTCGAACCATTCTGTGGACTAACCATGAACAATGAGGCTTTCTCAGTCCTTGTATGAATTTTATATATCGTAACGAACAGTTATGAATTGCTATTGTGATAAACACACTCACTGGTGTCCGAGAAATTAGTATTTTGGAATTTGACAAAACAGTGTTAAAATCAATTGATCCACTAGCGCATGTAACATGTCATTTCATCTATATGCAGATGATACGCAACTTTATTTGGTTTTCAACCCGAAATGTCCTCTGTCTATCGATAACACCAGGGATAACATCAAGCGATGCACCACAGAAATCGGTGCTTGGATGAACTCACACTATTTAAAGTTAAATGGTGATAAAACAGAACTGTTGGTACTGTCCAAACCATCGCTTGCAGGAAATAGCCTCTCCCCAGTGTGCGTCTGTGGGTCATTAGTGCACAGTCGTGACTGTGTCAGGGACTTGGGAGTTGAGTTTGATTCGGCGCTAAAGATGGAGACGCATGTTTGATCACTATGCAAAAAAGTGTACTACCAGCAGCATCTTATCTACAAAGTGCGAAGATTAATGACAGAGAGTGCAACACGCACCTTAGTGCGAAGCAACGTAACCTCGCTGCTGGATTATTGCAATGGCCTTTTGATGGGATTGCCTGCATCCCTTTTACAACTTCTTCAGCAAGTTCAGAACTCTGCAGCACACATTGCAAAACAAGTCCCAAAAAGTTGCCACATTACCCCAATTTTGAAGGAACTTCATTGGTTACCGGTCAAGTTTAGGGTTGAATACAAAATTATCCTGTTATTTTTTAAGGGTCTCAATGGCATGGCACCAGACTACATCAAGGATTTGCTAGTACCATACTGACCCAATCGAACTTTACGATCGTCAAGCAGCAATCTACTGACCATCCCAAAGTGCAGTTGTAAAGCTTATGGTGGGCGAATGTTTGAAGTATGTGGCCCCCAACTTTGGAACAGTCTACCTCATGAACTGAGAATGATTACTTCTTTAGAGCAGTTCAAGGAGTTGCTGAAGACTTATTTATTTAATTGTGTATTTGACTGAACTTTTATACCATATTTCATCACTAGCTTTTAACTTCTACATTTCATTCTGATTTTATTTTATTTCAATTTCCTGTAAAGTGCATTAGAATCACATGAGATAATGTACTATAACATGTCATAATAATTTTGGTGTGAAAGTCATATCGGGGCTCATTGGGACAGTGAATTCGGGGCATATTGGAACGCACTTAATATGGCGGAATGTACGTGTCCAAGGCAACTGAATGACCTTGGACAATACAAAACAGGTGTTCAGGCCACAGTGAATAGAGGTATAGTGGATTACCATGCTCTGTGAACAAATTTGTTGCAAAGCACCGTCTGTTACTTACATAGATGTCCGCAACCATGACAGTTTATGTTAAATGTTTAAAACTGTTTAAAGTTATAAACTATTGGCACTACAAGGTGTTAATGCACTGTATATTGTCTTATGCACTACTTATATGTGATATCTATTGCACATGGAGTGTTAAAATGATTTTTTAATTGATGTCCCAATGTGCCCCGGCGCGGCACATTGGGACAGTCATTTTTACAACTCTCTGGCTGCAAAAGGGTAGGTGCAGTCTAGTTTATTATGCCTTGCATTTAAGCTCAATAGTATTGGTGATATTCATGCAAACTTCTGAGTTCTTCAGTGCTTTCAGCATTGAGCAACATTAGTAGACATTAAAAGCGCCCCCGTTCCCCCTACAGTTTTATAAACAAGAATCAATAGCACCTAGCTAGCCTGCCTATGCATCATGCATGAGCGAGCACACAGTGTCTTTCGTCAGCTACCACCAATAATACACTCAGCAGAGAAGGAGCCACTGCCTTCTTTTATTTTTCTTCTTGTCAGCCGAGAATGCTCCACCAGGTAAGTTAATATTACAAACCATGCAGCTCTTCAACTTTAGACATAAGCATGTTTCGCGGGGAGGGGAGTCATGCATGAGTGAGCACACAGCGTCTCTCGTCAGCTACCACCAATAATACACTCAGCAGAGAAGGAGCCACTGCCTTCTTTTATTTTTCTTCTTGTCAGCCGAGAATGTTCCACCAGGGACATTAATATTTCAAACCATGTAGCTCTTCAACTTTAGGCATGTTTCGCAGGGAGGGGCGTCGGGGGGGGGGGTGGGGGGTTGGGGGTTGCAGCTCATCCTGGCATCATGGAAAAAGATCAAAAAGAGCAAATCCTGAGCAGTCTCATGGTAGATCTACTGCCCTGGTCACATCCATAATATGTTAAAATTTTAGCACAAAATACTGACAGCCCCTCTCCCTGTGAGAGGACCATCCCATATGTCTGTGCCTTCAGAGATGTTTCATTGCCATTGGCCCTATTCAACAAATGGCGGTACTTTGCATTCTCAATAGTGCACCTTCTTGAAAACAATGTATTCATCTATCTTAACACTTCCCCATGTATCCATCAGTCTACTCTCTAACTATCCATATATTAATCAAATCTATCTTATCTATCTATCTTTCTGCTTATATATTTTTCCTGCGAATATCAAAGTTAGAGAGGGTTCTTCTTTTTTGATGTCAAAGCAATCGAATTTCAGTTGTGACCAATGAGTATATATTATATAATGTTATAAACATGATTTTAACTTCAATGAAAAAACAACCTATCCACCAGTACAGGCAACCTTTTGCAATTTCTAGCTCATACACATATTTTGCTGAATAAATGTACTAACCAGGACAACCCTTTATTAGTAGAGATAATTTCTCTGGAGTTGAAACATCATCACACAACATGATTATCCTGATCTCATCAATTTGATCTGAAAGTTTAAAAAAGGACGACGTATATTTGAAAAGAATCATGTCAATGGAAGATACGAAACAGGTAATGCAATCATACAACATATTATAGGTGTCAGATTGCACAAAAAAGATCGTACCTTCAAGTGTGACTACACTTCTTGTGTCTGGTTCAGTGAAGCGGTAAAGCTTGCTCTTCACCTACAATAAAGTGTAATTATTCTAAAACTCAAGAGAAACTTTAAAAGAAGAGAAATTTCATTTTAAATTGCAGCCTGCTTTTTACCTACCACTTCTCCATCATTCTTGTATCTGATCCTAACTGATAAAGGCTTTCCATCAGAGCAAATCTCATCCACTTTTATAAGGAATTTGGTGACTCTGATTGGGGAACTGTGAGATGTTTTCAGATTGAATTTATTCTTGTTAGAAGGAAGTGTATACTCTGTGAAGCCATTAGTCAAAGATGTGGCAGAGACAAAATTCTGCTTTGGTTGCAGTTTGCCAGTCGAACCTTGAACCAGGAGCTCATTGCATGCTGGAAAATAATGTGCACTCTAAATAATTTCAGACAAAATTGGTTTTTTAGATTCAAAATGGTTTTTTGAAAAACCAAATTTCAATGCAAAAAACCAACATGGAAACGAATTTGGACACTTTTTTTAAAAAATCCATGTTGGTTTTGCATTGAAATCTGGTTTTTCAAAAAACCTTTTTGAATCTAAAAAACCGATTTTGTCCCGACATTTTTTAGAGTGTGGTAAGAGTGATTATTATAGTGGTACGGTGCCGGTTGTGGATTTTTACTCTACACACTCAAAACCACATTGCCCAATTATGTCAATATCACACCACAGTGATTATTACACATTAAGGAAAAGCTGCATTCTCCCTGCAACATTATAATAGATATAACTTCCTAATTGACCAAACAAGAAAACAATTGAATGTCAAAGATCTCTTCTGGCTCTTTTCGCACATCTGTCTTGACAAAAAAGAAACAATTTTGCAGTAGGAAAAGTTGAGAAACATTTGAATATAATACTCACAGCCCAATTTTGATACATTGATCAACAAATATGTCACAAGCAACTTCAGATTTTAAAAGATCACCAAGAGCTCTTATGAAATGTAAAAAAAATATTACTAACTTTCACTTGCAGGTGTTGTTGCAGGAGTTGGTGGTGTTGGTGGGACCATTGGTGTTGGAGGAGCTGGTGGTGTAGGGGGCACCATTGGTGTTGGAGGAGCTGGTGGTGTAGGCGGAGCTGGTGGTGTTGGAGGAGCTGGTGGTGTAGGGGGCACCATTGGTGTTGGAGGAGCTGGTGGTGTAGGTGGAGCTGGTGGTGTAGGGGGCACCATTGGTGTTGGAGGAGCTGGTGGTGTAGGGGGCACCATTGGTGTTGGAGGAGCTGGTGGTGTAGGGGGCACCATTGGTGTTGGAGGAGCTGCTGGCGGTGTAGGGGGCACCATTGGTGTTGGAGGAGCTGGTGGTGTAGGGGGCACCATTGGTGTTGGAGGAGCTGGTGGTGTAGGGGGCACCATTGGTGTTGGAGGAGCTGCTGGTGTAGGGGGAACCATTGGTGTTGGAGGAGCTGGCGGAGTTGGAAGACTTGGCATGATTTGTGGAGTTAGAGGTTTCACACTCTGAGACGCCTGCGGTGTTTCTGTAAAATGTTTTACACAAATCATATCAAAGCAAAAATAGTGCCTTAACAGCGGCATCATTTCTCATGAAAATGGCATTATTCCATGACTAGCTATGTATTGTCCCTAATAACACTCAAATCGCTCACGAAAATAACTCCTGTGGATTTCTTTGTAATTTATCTTAGTCGTTATGGATGTCTCATATTTTCCCTCGTAATTTCCCTCGGATTATCCCTTGTATTTTCCCTGTAATCCTGTGATGTTTCCACGTCATGACATCTTCAGAATGCTGCACTGGTGATAATGTCACAAGCAGCCATGATGGCTGTGTTAGTTTGGGTTGAAACAGCCTGGCAGAAGATAAACATTCATGAGAGGTCATGTATTCTCCCTGCCATCCTACATGGCTTGGCAGGGAGATTACTCGGGTCATTACAAAACAATCCATGTAATAATATATATTATAATTATTCCCCCTTTGATTTCATGAAATACTTTGTTAAACAGCAATATAGTTGTATTGTCAGGTTCATATGGTTATGTCAAAATATTGTATACAGTACAACCCAAAATAAAGTAAGAAAATTTTCTGTCAGAAGTCCTTTGTTACCCTAAAGTAAAGTAGTGGCTGATTCTTCCTTCCTGCTGGGGTAATCGTACTTTATTTTGTGTTGTACTGTACATCAGAAATCTGATGGTGAACTCTTTCAATTACTTCATATCACAATATCAGATTTTGTTTGAGCGTGTTGCTACAGCAACCATTTTAAAATGGCACATCACAAAGTCTCATATTTTGATTGGCTGTTTCTCACCAACCAAGGACATTTAAGGGATATATATTATATCAACTACACTTTCGTCATTATAAAAAAATGTTGTTGAGTACCTTTGGTTACCATGGAAAGTGCCCACACAACATCGCATAAAATATTATATGAATATAGGACATTTTTGGGGTAAAGTATAGGAAAATATACGAGTTTTTCATCTACTGTTACAACAGACAGGAAAATATAGCAATTTTGTGTTGTAGGAGTTGGAGGCACTGGTAAAGTTGCTAATTCTCAATTCAATAATTAGCTAGTTTCACATTTTTTAGAGAAGGGCCTATTCTTGCTTTGTCTTCCTTGTCAAATGACAAATGATTAACTACAAATGTCTAGTCCATCCTACAAACAACACACAACATCAAATAACTTGGGGAAAAAGATAATTCTTCTAAAAAGAGAGTAAATAGGAAGTAGATTCTAGTTCTAGTCAGTGAGAAAGAACAACTTTGTGGTTAAAATAATTAACTACAAAAGTACTTCAGCACATGATTTCATCCTACAATCGTATGATCGTACAAGGCAGTTTTTTTATATTGAAGAAATACGAATGACTATACAACCTTGCATTGCCCTGATTGTGTAGCCAGTCCAATTTAATCCCACCAATTTTGTAACACTATTCTTTTTTATGCCTTAAAATTTTATTTGCTTAGTTTGTGATGCATTATCTTGGCAAGTCAATTAATTGTATTTGTAAGTTATTTTAAATACAAGAAAAGGAGATAAAACTGAAAATTTATCAGTTATTTCAGAAAATACCTACCAAAACAGCCTTCTATCCTTAGAGATATCTTGTCAGGTGGTGACACTTGACCACAGAGCATGATAACCCTGACCTCATCAATTTTGTCTGAAGTACAAAACATACAATTGTGAATAACAAAATATTCATTTAAAAATCCTTTCAAGGATCATTCACTGTACTTAGCAATTTACTTAATATCTTACCTGTAATAACCACACCAGTAAGGGTGCCAGTTTCTTTGAAAGTATACAACTTATTCTTTATCTGAAAGTAGAGAGAATCAATACATGTGCCAGGTCTTGCCTGCTGCAACCAATTTATTGCACCATAAATTTGTCTTTCAGGTCAATGAGGTTATGACCTATGGATAATTGATAGTCAAGTTCAACCTCACATTAATGGTGTTAGGTAGTGAAGTAGTTAGAGAATATACATGTACTAGCATTTACCCGTGATAAAGGATAACACAAATGGCAGTCAGGCAGGTTTGTGGGCAATCTTTAAGCAGAATATTAGGGTGACAGCGGGCAGTGCAAGAATGACTGCCAAAATGGCCAACATGAAATGGCATCCATCTTGGATTTCGTGACATATTCCCAAGCAACAGTTACCCAAGGGTGAATATCTGCATGAAATTTCATAAGTGTAAGGGAAATATTAAGATCACAGCTGGCAGTTCATGAATGAAGAAAGATGACTGCCAAAATGACCGTACACAATGGCTGCCATCTTGGATTTCACAACATGTTCTCAATCCATATCCACAGGGCAATACCTGTACCAAATTTCATATCTGTAAGCGAAATATTAAGGTCACAGCGGGCAGCTAAAGAATGAAGAAAGATGGCCACCACAAAATTGCAGCCATCTTGGATTTCTGGACATGTTCCCAAGCAATGGCCACAGGCCAATAGCTGTACCAAATTTCATAACTGAGTGGAATATTAAGGTCACAGTTCAAGAATGGCTGGCAAAATGGCCACCACAAAATGGCAGCCATCTTGGATTTCTTGACATACTCCCAACCAATACACACAGGCCAATATCTGTACCAAATTTCATAACTGTAAGTGGAATATAAAGGTCACTGTGGCCAGTTGAAGAATGGCTGGCAATATGGCCGCCACAAAATGGCAGCCATCTTGGATTTCTCGACATACTCCCAACCAATACCCACAGGGCAATATCTGTACCAAATTTCATAAATGTAAGTGGAATATTAAGGTCACAGTGGCCAGTTCAAGAATTGCTACCAAAATGGCCGCCACAAAATGGCAGCCATCTTGGATTTCTCGACATACTCCCAACCAATACCCACAGGCCAATATCTGTAGCAAATTTCATAACTGTAAGTGAAATACTAAGGTCACAAATGGACACTTAACGAAACCTTAACCGGGATAGCAGTGTCACCACATGGCGATTTTAACTAATTAATTGTAATTAGCAGAACTAATGAGATTTGAGGAAAATCGTTGCATGGTTGAAATCCTCATGTGAATTGAGGAGTTTGGAGGTGAGATTCATAGTGTTATTAGTTGACAGGAAAAAGCCTTATGGTTGAGATGATATAGTTTCTTCCACAAATATATATATAGGATATCACAAAGTGACTAGGTCAGAAAATACTTCGAAGACACACTGTCAATTTTGATCAGCAAAGCGGGTAACTGAGGAATATACAATATTGTCGTTGCTTAAATTTGGGTAATAAAAAAACTAGCAACTGTCAAAAATATCCACTTATAATATACTCATATCACATGATAAAGTGCAATAATTTAAACAGAATGTCTATATGTGGCAACTCATATTGCTTGACTGTTTAGCAACAACTTCTTTTACTAATGATCAAATATGCTCCTTAGTTAAACCTACCACAGTTCCATCATTCTTGTACTTAATTCGAACAGATAATGGCATCCCATCAGAACAAATTTCATCCGCTCGCAAAAGGAGTTTGGTGACTCTGATGGGTCGGCTCTGTTCTGATAACAGGTTGAATTTGCTCTTGTTGGAACCAAGTTGATACTTTGTGAAGCCATCAGCCAGAGCAGTTGCAGAAACAAAATTCTGTTTAGGTTTAAGAGCACCTACAGAACCTTGAGCCATGAGTTCGTTGCAAACTGGAAATGAAGGTATGACCAGTTATGAATGAATACCTGGACAATTCATAATTGCTAAGGAACACATAGAATAAAATCAAAATTACCTTCGGATGGAACCACACGAGCAGGGGGTGGTGGAGTTGGTGGAACTGTCGGCACTGTTGGTGTTGGAGGAATAGTTGGTGTAGGAGGAATAGTTGGTGTTGGAGGAATAGTTGGTGTTGGAGGAATAGTTGGTGTAGGAGGAATAGTTGGTGTAGGAGGAATAGTTGGTGTTGGAGGAATAGTTGGTATTGGAGGAACTGTTGGTGTTGGGGCTGGCGTTGGAGTCTGTGGTGTTGTAGGAACTGGTGGAGGCTGAGGAGTTGTTGGAGGCACTGGTGTAGGTGTTGATTCTAAATTTAAAAAGATAGATTAATAGAAGAATTTCTTAAATCAGTTACAGTTCCACTTTTTTTTTAGAACATGCTAGCTTTGTCTTCCTTGTCAAATGAAAGATTGGAGAAAAGATAATTCGTCCAAAAACAGAGTAAACAGGAAGTAAATACTACTACTAGTTAGCTAGAAGGGACAACTTTTATTTAAAAATAACTAATCATAAAAGTACTTTGGCACATTTCATCCTACCATCTTATGTTCTTACAAGTCAGTTTTTAGAGATGCTTGCTTGCTTGCAAGCGGCATCTCTATTGTGGGAGGATGGCTCTTAAACTTATGACAACTGCCTTGGTCATGCTGTTTCATCTCTGTCATTAAAACTTTGCATACAGTCTCAATAGAATTTTATCTTGCCTTGATAAACTTTTGGCGTCTCTCTCAGACGAAGAAATTAATAAAGAAAATAAACAGGCTGAATTTCTGCAGGTCAAAGGTCAATCACCAAAAGTAGGTCACAGGCCAATTACCCTCCAGCAGGTCTCACATGCCAGATACCCTCTGCAGGTCTCACATGCCAGATACCCTTGTGCAGGTGACAGGCAAAGGGGTAGATACTATCATGGGCAGTCTATCTACAAGCATCTCTTAAAGTGCCTGCACGTTATTTTTTTAACTCTGAACTAGGAAACACAGAAGATTATTCAAATTTTCATTACCCTTTATGTGTAGCCAGCCCAATTTATTTACACCAATGTGATAACAATATTTTTTTTAATGCCTTAATATTTCATTTGCTTAGTTTGTGATGCATTTTCTTGGCAAGTCAATTAATTGTGTTTGTAAGTTATATCAAATACAAAAAAAGGAGATAAAACTGACAATTTTTCAGTTACTTCAGAGAAGAAAAAAACTTACCAAAACAGCCTTCTATCCTTAGAGATATTTTAACTGGTGGTGACACTTGATCACAGAGCATGATAACCCTGACCTCATCAATTTTGTCTGAAGTACAAAACAAACAATTGTGAATAACAAAATATTCATTTAAAAATCCTTTCAAGGATCATTCACTGTACTTAGCAATTTACTTAATATCTTACCTGTAATAACCACACCAGTAAGGGTGCCAGTTTCTTTGAAAGTATACAACTTATTCTTTATCTGAAAGTAGAGAGAATCAATACATGTGCCAGGTCTTGCCTGCTGAAACCAATTTATTGCACCATAAATTTGTCTTTCAGGTCAATGAGGTTATGACCTATGGATAATTGATAGTCAAGTTCAACGTCACATTAATGGTGTCAGGTAGTGAAGTAGTTAGAGATTATAAATGTATATCACAAAGTGACTAGGTCAGAGAATACTTCGAAGACACATTGTCAATTTTGATCAGCAAAGCGGGTAACTGGAGAATATACAATAATATTTTCGTTGCTTAAATTTGTGTAATAAAAAACCTAGAAACTGTCAAAAATATCCATTTATAATATACTCAGATCACATGATAAAGTGCAATACCTGAAAGAGAATGCCTATATGTGGCAACTCATATTGTTTGACTGTTTAGCAACAACTTCTTTTACTAATGATCAAATCTGCTCCTTAGTTAAACCTACCACAGTTCCATCATTCTTGTACTTAATTCGAACAGATAATGGCATCCCATCAGAACAAATTTCATCCGCTCGCAAAAGGAGTTTGGTGACTCTGATGGGTCGGCTCTGTTCTGTTAACAGGTTGAATTTGCTCTTGTTGGAACCAAGTTGATACTTTGTGAAACCATCAGCCAGAGCAGTTGCAGAAACAAAATTCTGTTTAGGTTTAAGAGCACCTACAGAACCTTGAACCATGAGTTCGTTGCAAACTGGAAATGAAGGTATGACCAGTTATAAATGCAGACCTGGAAAATTCATTATTGCTAAGGAACACATAGAATAAAATCAAAATTACCTTGAGATGGAACCACACCAGCAGGTGGTGGTGGAGTTGATGGAACTGTCGGCACTGTTGGTATTGGAGGAATAGTTGGTATTGGAGGAATAGTTGGTATTGGAGGAATAGTTGGTATTGGAGGAATAGTTGGTATTGGAGGAATAGTTGGTATTGGAGGAATAGTTGGTATTGGAGGAATAGTTGGTATTGGAGGAACTGTTGGTGTTGGGGGTGGTGTTGGAGTCTGTGGTGTTGTAGGAACTGGTGGAGGCTGAGTAGTTGTAGGAGTTGGAGGCACCGGTGTAGTTGTTGATTCTAAATTTAAAAATAAAGACAATAGAAGAATTTCTTAAATGAGTTACAGTTTCACATTGTTTTTAAGAATCTAGCTTTGTCTTCCTTGTCAAATGACAGATTGGATAAAAGATAATTCTTCCAAAAAGAGAGTAAACAGGAAGTAAATTCTAGTACTAGTTAGTTAGAATGGACAACTTTTATTAAAAAATAATTAATTATAAAAGTACTTTGGTACATTTCTTCCTACCATCTTATGTTCTTACAAGTCAGTTTTTTTAACATTGAACTAGGAAACACACATGACTATACAAATTTTCATTTCCCTTTACGTGTAGCCAGTCCAATTTATTTACACCAATGTGACAACAATATTTTTTTTAATGCCTTAAGATTTTATTTGCTTAGTTTATGATGCATTATCTTGGCAAGTCAATTAATTGTGTTTGTAAGTTATTTCAAATACAAAAAAAGGAGATAAAACTGACAATTTTTCAGTTACTTCAGAGAAAAAAAAACTTACCAAAACAGCCTTCTATCCTTAGAGATATTTTAACTGGTGGTGACACTTGATCACAGAGCATGATAACCCTGACCTCATCAATTTTGTCTGAAGTACAAAACAAACAATTGTGAATAACAAAATATTCATTTAAAAATCCTTTCAAGGATCATTCACTGTACTTAGCAATTTACTTAATATCTTACCTGTAATAACCACACCAGTAAGGGTGCCAGTTTCTTTGAAAGTATACAACTTATTCTTTATCTGAAATTAGAGAGAATCAATACATGTGCCAGGTCTTGCCTGCTGCAACCAATTTATTGCACCATAAATTTGTCTTTCAGGTCAATGAGGTTATGACCTATGGAAAATTGATAGTCAAGTACAACCTCACAATAATGGTGTTAGGTAATTAAGTAGTTAGAGATTATAAATGTATATCACAAAGTGACTAGGTCAGAGAATACTTCGAAGACACATTGTCAATTTTGATCAGCAAAGCGGGTAACTGGAGAATATACAATATTTTCGTTGCTTAAATTTGTGTAATAAAAAAACTAGCAACTGTCAAAAATATCCATTTATAATATACTCATATCACATCATAAAGTGCAATACTTTAAAGAGAATGCCTATATGTGGCAACTCATATTGCTTGACTGTTTAGCAACAACTTCTTTTACTAATGATCAAATCTGCTCCTTAGTTAAACCTACCACAGTTCCATCATTCTTGTACTTAATTCGAACAGATAATGGCATCCCATCAGAACAAATTTCATCCGCTCGCAAAAGGAGTTTGGTGACTCTGATGGGTCGGCTCTGTTCTGTTAACAGGTTGAATTTGCTCTTGTTGGAACCAAGTTGATACTTTGTGAAACCATCAGCCAGAGCAGTTGCAGAAACAAAATTCTGTTTAGGTTTAAGAGCACCTATAGAACCTTGAACCATGAGTTCGTTGCAAACTGGAAATGAAGGTATGACCAGTTATAAATGCATACCTGGACAATTCATTATTGCTAAAGAACACATAGAATAAAATCAAAATTACCTTCGGATGGAACCACACGAGCAGGGGGTGGAGGAATTGATGGAACTGTCGGCACTGTTGGTATTGGAGGAATAGTTGGTATTGGAGGAATAGTTGGTATTGGAGGAATAGTTGGTATTGGAGGAATAGTTGGTATTGGAGGAATAGTTGGTATTGGAGGAATAGTTGGTATTGGAGGAATAGTTGGTATTGGAGGAAGTGTTGGTGTTGGGGGTGGTGTTGGTGTTGGGGGTGGTGTTGGAGTCTGTGGTGTTGTAGGAACTGGTGGAGGCTGAGGAGTTGTAGGAGTTGGAGGCACTGGTGTAGTTGTTGATTCTAAATTTAAAAAGATAGATTAATAGAAGAATTTCTTAAATCAGTTACAGTTCCACATTTTTTAAAACATGCTAGCTTTGTCTTCCTTGTCAAATGAAAGATTGGAGAAAAGATAATTCGTCCAAAAACAGAGTAAACAGGAAGTATATTCTACTACTAGTTAGCTAGAAAGGACAACTTTTATTAAAAAATATTTAATCATAAAAGTATTTTGGTACATTTCTTCCTACCATCTTATGTTCTTACAAGTCAGTTTTTTTAACATTGAACTAGGAAACACACATGACTATACAAATTTTCATTTCCCTTTACATGTAGCCAGTCAAATTTATTTACACCAATGTGACAACAATATTTTTTTAATGCCTTAAGATTTCATTTGCTTAGTTTGATGCATTATCTTGGCAAGTCAATTAATTGTGTTTGTAAGTTATTTCAAATACAAAAAAAGGAGATAAAACTGACAATTTTTCAGTTACTTCAGAGAAAAAAAAACTTACCAAAACAGCCTTCTATCCTTAGAGATATTTTAACTGGTGGTGACACTTGATCACAGAGCATGATAACCCTGACCTCATCAATTTTGTCTGAAGTACAAAACAAACAATTGTGAATAACAAAATATTCATTTAAAAATCCTTTCAAGGATCATTCACTGTACTTAGCAATTTACTTAATATCTTACCTGTAATAACCACACCAGTAAGGGTGCCAGTTTCTTTGAAAGTATACAACTTATTCTTTATCTGAAAGTAGAGAGAATCAATACATGTGCCAGGTCTTGCCTGCTGCAACCAATTTATTGCACCATAAATTTGTCTTTCAGGTCAATGAGGTTATGACCTATGGATAATTGATAGTCAAGTACAACCTCACAATAATGGTGTTAGGTAATTAAGTAGTTAGAGATTATAAATGTATATCACAAAGTTACTAAGTCAGAAAATACTTCGAAGACACATTGTCAATTTTGATCAGCAAAGCGGGTAACTGGAGAATATACAATATTTTCGTTGCTTAAATTTGTGTAATAAAAAAACTAGCAACTGTCAAAAATATCCATTTATAATATACTCATATCACATCATAAAGTGCAATACTTTAAAGAGAATGCCTATATGTGGCACTCATATTGCTTGACTGTTTAGCAACAACTTTTTTACTAATGATCAAATACTAGCAATAAGTGCCCGTGTAAATTGATTTAAGAGGGAGAGTTGTAACTTTTGGCCCATGTATGGGAATATCATGTTAGAATGAAGTATATTACTATAACCTGGTGCTCAAAGGAAGGTTGTAGACATCTTGCAGGTGCTGCCCTCTTGTGTATTGTATATGAACCAGTTTAAAAGTAATTACCATTAATTAGGACCTTTAGAGGTAATCAATTTGGGTGAAAATGTGGCAGTGGCACCCTATGAGCACGAGGAAGACATGGTGAAATTTAGAAGGCCAAGCATTAAATAGCAACTGAGATAAATCCCGGACACTGTTATTTTAATATTAGTAAGATGCTACTTAGTTAAACCTACCACAGTTCCATCATTCTTGTACTTAATTCGAACAGATAATGTCATCCCATCAGAACAAATTTCATCCGCTCGCAAAAGGAGTTTGGTGACTCTGATGGGTCGGCTCTGTTCTGATAACAGGTTGAATTTGCTCTTGTTGGAACCAAGTTGATACTTTGTGAAGCCATCAGCCAGAGCAGTTGCAGAAACAAAATTCTGTTTAGGTTTAAGAGCACCTATAGAACCTTGAACCATGAGTTCGTTGCAAACTGGAAATGAAGGTATGACCAGTTATAAATGCATACCTGGAAAATTCATTATTGCTAAAGAACACATAGAATAAAATCAAAATTACCTTCGGATGGAACCACACGAGCAGGGGGTGGTGGAGTTGATGGAACTGTCGGCACTGTTGGTGTTGGAGGAATAGTTGGTGTTGGAGGAATAGTTGGTGTTGGAGGAATAGTTGGTGTAGGAGGAATAGTTGGTATTGGAGGAATAGTTGGTATTGGAGGAATAGTTGGTATTGGAGGAATAGTTGGTATTGGAGGAAGTGTTGGTATTGGAGGAAGTGTTGGTATTGGAGGAAGTGTTGGTGTTGGGGGAAGTGTTGGTGTTGGGGGTGGTGTTGGAGTCTGTGGCGTTGTAGTAACTGGTGGAGGCTGAGTAGTTGTAGGAGTTGGAGGCACCGGTGTAGTTGCTGATTCTAAATTTAAAAAGAAAGACAATAGAAGAATTTCTTAAATCAGTTACAGTTTCACATTCTTTAAAAGATGCTAGCTTTGTCTTCCTTGTCAAAAGACAGATTGGAGAAAAGATAATTCGTCCAAAAACAGAGTAAACAGGAAGTATATTCTACTACTAGTTAGCTAGAAAGGACAACTTTTATTAAAAAATATTTAATCATAAAAGTATTTTGGTACATTTCTTCCTACCATCTTATGTTCTTACAAGTCAGTTTTTTTAACATTGAACTAGGAAA
The DNA here is from genome assembly GCA_026936325.1 of Platynereis dumerilii. Taxonomy (NCBI): domain Eukaryota; kingdom Metazoa; phylum Annelida; class Polychaeta; order Phyllodocida; family Nereididae; genus Platynereis; species Platynereis dumerilii. The sequence goes on along the minus strand of JAPTHN010000002.1, from coordinate 22,805,847 downwards.
CACACATGACTATACAAATTTTCATTTCCCTTTACATGTAGCCAGTCAAATTTATTTACACCAATGTGACAACAATATTTTTTTAATGCCTTAAGATTTCATTTGCTTAGTTTGATGCATTATCTTGGCAAGTCAATTAATTGTGTTTGTAAGTTATTTCAAATACAAAAAAAGGAGATAAAACTGACAATTTTTCAGTTACTTCAGAGAAAAAAAAACTTACCAAAACAGCCTTCTATCCTTAGAGATATTTTAACTGGTGGTGACACTTGATCACAGAGCATGATAACCCTGACCTCATCAATTTTGTCTGAAGTACAAAACAAACAATTGTGAATAACAAAATATTCATTTAAAAATCCTTTCAAGGATCATTCACTGTACTTAGCAATTTACTTAATATCTTACCTGTAATAACCACACCAGTAAGGGTGCCAGTTTCTTTGAAAGTATACAACTTATTCTTTATCTGAAAGTAGAGAGAATCAATACATGTGCCAGGTCTTGCCTGCTGCAACCAATTTATTGCACCATAAATTTGTCTTTCAGGTCAATGAGGTTATGACCTATGGATAATTGATAGTCAAGTACAACCTCACAATAATGGTGTTAGGTAATTAAGTAGTTAGAGATTATAAATGTATATCACAAAGTTAGTAAGTCAGAAAATACTTCTAAGACACATTGTCAATTTTGATCAGCAAAGCGGGTAACTGGAGAATATACAATATTTTCGTTGCTTAAATTTGTGTAATAAAAAAACTAGCAACTGTCAAAAATATCCATTTTTAATATACTCATATCACATCATAAAGTGCAATACTTTAAAGAGAATGCCTATATGTGGCAACTCATATTGCTTGATAGTTTAGCAACAACTTCTTTCACTAATAATCCAATATGCTCCTTAGTTAAACCTACCACAGTTCCATCATTCTTGTACTTAATTCGAACAGATAGTGGCATCCCATCAGAACAAATTTCATCCGCTCGCAAAAGGAGTTTGGTGACTCTGATGGGTCGGCTCTGTTCTGTTAACAGGTTGAATTTGCTCTTGTTGGAACCAAGTTGATACTTTGTGAAACCATCAGCCAGAGCAGTTGCAGAAACAAAATTCTGTTTAGGTTTAAGAGCACCTACAGAACCTTGAACCATGAGTTCGTTGCAAACTGGAATAGAAGATATAACCAGTTATAAATGCATACCTGGACAATTCATTATTACGAAAGAATGCATAGAATGAAATCAAAATTACTTTCAGATGGAACCACACCAGCAGGTGGTGGTGGAGTTGATGGAACTGTCGGCACTGTTGGTATTGGAGGAATAGTTGGTATTGGAGGAATAGTTGGTATTGGAGGAATAGTTGGTATTGGAGGAATAGTTGGTATTGGAGGAAGTGTTGGTATTGGAGGAATAGTTGGTATTGGAGGAATAGTTGGTATTGGAGGAAGTGTTGGTGTTGGGGGTGGTGTTGGTGTTGGGGGTGGTGTTGGAGTCTGTGGTGTTGTAGGAACTGGTGGAGGCTGAGGAGTTGTAGGAGTTGGAGGCACTGGTGTAGTTGTTGATTCTAAATTTAAAAAGATAGATTAATAGAAGAATTTCTTAAATCAGTTACAGTTCCACATTCTTTAAAACATGCTAGCTTTGTCTTCCTTGTCAAATGAAAGATTGGAGAAAAGATAATTCGTCCAAAAACAGAGTAAACAGGAAGTATATTCTACTACTAGTTAGCTAGAAAGGACAACTTTTATTAAAAAATATTTAATCATAAAAGTATTTTGGTACATTTCTTCCTACCATCTTATGTTCTTACAAGTCAGTTTTTTTAACATTGAACTAGGAAACACACATGACTATACAAATTTTCATTTCCCTTTACATGTAGCCAGTCAAATTTATTTACACCAATGTGACAACAATATTTTTTTAATGCCTTAAGATTTCATTTGCTTAGTTTGATGCATTATCTTGGCAAGTCAATTAATTGTGTTTGTAAGTTATTTCAAATACAAAAAAAGGAGATAAAACTGACAATTTTTCAGTTACTTCAGAGAAAAAAAAACTTACCAAAACAGCCTTCTATCCTTAGAGATATTTTAACTGGTGGTGACACTTGATCACAGAGCATGATAACCCTGACCTCATCAATTTTGTCTGAAGTACAAAACAAACAATTGTGAATAACAAAATATTCATTTAAAAATCCTTTCAAGGATCATTCACTGTACTTAGCAATTTACTTAATATCTTACCTGTAATAACCACACCAGTAAGGGTGCCAGTTTCTTTGAAAGTATACAACTTATTCTTTATCTGAAATTAGAGAGAATCAATACATGTGCCAGGTCTTGCCTGCTGCAACCAATTTATTGCACCATAAATTTGTCTTTCAGGTCAATGAGGTTATGACCTATGGAAATTGATAGTCAAGTACAACCTCACAATAATGGTGTTAGGTAATTAAGTAGTTAGAGATTATAAATGTATATCACAAAGTTACTAAGTCAGAAAATACTTCGAAGACACATTGTCAATTTTGATCAGCAAAGCGGGTAACTGGAGAATATACAATATTTTCGTTGCTTAAATTTGTGTAATAAAAAAACTAGCAACTGTCAAAAATATCCATTTTTAATATACTCATATCACATCATAAAGTGCAATACTTTAAAGAGAATGTCTATATGTGGCAACTCATATTGCTTGATAGTTTAGCAACAACTTCTTTCACTAATAATCCAATATGCTCCTTAGTTAAACCTACCACAGTTCCATCATTCTTGTACTTAATTCGAACAGATAGTGGCATCCCATCAGAACAAATTTCATCCGCTCGCAAAAGGAGTTTGGTGACTCTGATGGGTCGGCTCTGTTCTGTTAACAGGTTGAATTTGCTCTTGTTGGAACCAAGTTGATACTTTGTGAAACCATCAGCCAGAGCAGTTGCAGAAACAAAATTCTGTTTAGGTTTAAGAGCACCTATAGAACCTTGAACCATGAGTTCGTTGCAAACTGGAAATGAAGGTATGACCAGTTATAAATGCATACCTGGACAATTCATTATTGCTAAGGAACACATAGAATAAAATCAAAATTACCTTCGGATGGAACCACACGAGCAGGGGGTGGAGGAATTGATGGAACTGTCGGCAATGTTGGTGTTGGAGGAATAGTTGGTATTGGAGGAATAGTTGGTATTGGAGGAATAGTTGGTATTGGAGGAATAGTTGGTATTGGAGGAATAGTTGGTATTGGAGGAATAGTTGGTATTGGAGGAATAGTTGGTATTGGAGGAAGTGTTGGTGTTGGGGGTGGTGTTGGTGTTGGGGGTGGTGTTGGAGTCTGTGGTGTTGTAGGAACTGGTGGAGGCTGAGGAGTTGTAGGAGTTGGAGGCACTGGTGTAGTTGTTGATTCTAAATTTAAAAAGATAGATTAATAGAAGAATTTCTTAAATCAGTTACAGTTCCACATTTTTTAAAACATGCTAGCTTTGTCTTCCTTGTCAAATGAAAGATTGGAGAAAAGATAATTCGTCCAAAAACAGAGTAAACAGGAAGTATATTCTACTACTAGTTAGCTAGAAAGGACAACTTTTATTAAAAAATATTTAATCATAAAAGTATTTTGGTACATTTCTTCCTACCATCTTATGTTCTTACAAGTCAGTTTTTTTAACATTGAACTAGGAAACACACATGACTATACAAATTTTCATTTCCCTTTACATGTAGCCAGTCAAATTTATTTACACCAATGTGACAACAATATTTTTTTAATGCCTTAAGATTTTATTTGCTTAGTTTGATGCATTATCTTGGCAAGTCAATTAATTGTGTTTGTAAGTTATTTCAAATACAAAAAAAGGAGATAAAACTGACAATTTTTCAGTTACTTCAGAGAAAAAAAAACTTACCAAAACAGCCTTCTATCCTTAGAGATATTTTAACTGGTGGTGACACTTGATCACAGAGCATGGCAACCCTGACCTCATCAATTTTGTCTGAAGTACAAAACAAACAATTGTGAATTACAAAATATTCATTTAAAAATCCTTTCAAGGATCATTCACTGTACTTAGCAATTTACTTAATATCTTACCTGTAATAACCACACCAGTAAGGGTGCCAGTTTCTTTGAAAGTATACAACTTATTCTTTATCTGAAAGTAGAGAGAATCAATACACGTGCCAGGTCCTGCCTGCTGCAACCAACTTATTGCAACATAAATTCCTCTTTCAGGTCAGGGCCTATGGATAATTGATAGTCAAGTACAACCTCACAATAATGGTGTTAGGTAATTAAGTAGTTAGAGATTATAAATGTATATCACAAAGTTACTAAGTCTGAGAATACTTCGAAGACACATTGTCAATTTTGATCAGCAAAGCGGGTAACTGGAGAATATACAATATTTTCGTTGCTTAAATTTGTGTAATAAAAAAACTAGCAACTGTCAAAAATATCCATTTTTCAAATACTCATATCACATCATAAAGTGCAATACTTTAAACAGAATGTCTATATGTGGCAACTCATATTGCTTGACTGTTTAGCAACAACTTCTTTTACTAATGATCAAATATGCTCCTTAGTTAAACCTACCACAGTTCCATCATTCTTGTACTTAATTCGAACAGATAATGTCATCCCATCAGAACAAATTTCATCCGCTCGCAAAAGGAGTTTGGTGACTCTGATGGGTCGGCTCTGTTCTGTTAACAGGTTGAATTTGCTCTTGTTGGAACCAAGTTGATACTTTGTGAAACCATCAGCCAGAGCAGTTGCAGAAACAAAATTCTGTTTAGGTTTAAGAGCACCTACAGAACCTTGAACCATGAGTTCGTTGCAAACTGGAATAGAAGATATAACCAGTTATAAATGCATACCTGGACAATTCATTATTACGAAAGAATGCATAGAATGAAATCAAAATTACTTTCAGATGGAACCACACCAGCAGGTGGTGGTGGAGTTGATGGAACTGTCGGCACTGTTGGTGTTGGAGGAATAGTTGGTATTGGAGGAATAGTTGGTATTGGAGGAATAGTTGGTATTGGAGGAATAGTTGGTATTGGAGGAAGTGTTGGTATTGGAGGAAGTGTTGGTATTGGAGGAAGTGTTGGTGTTGGGGGAAGTGTTGGTGTTGGGGGTGGTGTTGGAGTCTGTGGCGTTGTAGTAACTGGTGGAGGCTGAGTAGTTGTAGGAGTTGGAGGCACCGTTGTAGTTGTTGATTCTAAATTTAAAAAGAAAGACAATAGAAGAATTTCTTAAATCAGTTACAGTTTCACATTCTTTAAAAGATGCTAGCTTTGTCTTCCTTGTCAAAAGACAGATTGGAGAAAAGATAATTCGTCCAAAAACAGAGTAAACAGGAATAGTCCAGGAGCAATCACCCTCCCGTGGATGATTTTTGAGGGCAGGTAGAGACCCATGTCAATGTGTTGCTGGCACCCCAGGCTCTCAAAAAATGGATGTCGGCACTTTGACAATTAGCTGTGGTTGCCATAGCAACCGTTTCTATTAAGAAAAAACAATCAGAAAATAAACAGACATTGTTGTATTTATTGGTTATTTTTACGAAAGGAAAAGACAGTACAAAAAAATGATCAGTGCAGTCGTATTTAGGACTAAATCATACTATATTACCTATCGAAAATATCGATTTCAAGTGAAAGAGGTTATAGGTAAATTTGGGGTAAATGTCTAAAAATGGATAATTTTGTGATAACAACTGTAATCATTTCACTCCACAGGAAGTGCAGATATTAGAAAGACTCTTTTTTTCACATGAATGTATGCTCATGGCTCCCCTCTACAACTTCTCAAAATTTGAAGCAGCTGCGATGAATTTAAAAGCACTAAAATGGTTGCCATAGTAACCAATGTCATAATTTTTTGCCAAAATCGCTACATCTTGACATCACTTTGGCTAAATAAGACTAATAACTATAAGCTTGAATCCTGGGGAAATATGGTATCTACCACTGTTTACAATATTTTATGAAAACATTTTATAATTAAAGCTCACTGGTTGCCATGGCAACCATTTAAATTGAAATCTTATAAATAATTTTTGGAAAAGCAAAACATTCACTGGATGCTTTCCAATTTTTAACACTTAGATGAATTTTTTTGGAGATAAACAATGTTTTAGCATTTCATTACATTGTAATAGTAATTCGAATATGACAAAGAACAAAAACTGTTGCCATAGCAACAACTGTATATATACTGTATGGTCAAACTTAGTCAGAAATTTGATCTTTCACGACACTAGTAATTTCTTCATAACCACCAACGTAATATAAAGCTTCAAAACTAATCATGATCTAGCATTTTTAAAAAGACTTTCGAAATTTTCAAGTAATTTGCTGCTGCCAGGTAACATATTGAAACTTTGTTGTGTGTTAATTTAAGTAAAATCATTACAGGTAGGGCTTGCATGGATCACAAAACTCCAGTCTATTTGGATCGAGTGGAAAGTTTCCTAATGTGCTAAATTAAAGCAAATTTACCACAGAATCTAAATGAAATAACGTGTATAATTGTCAATTAAATTTTTTTAATTTAAGATTTGTACTGCAATTTTGATAAGTATGCGATTCTACTCATTCACAGTTGACACAGTGCAATATACTTCTTCTAAAAGGGCCAACCAGATTATTCTTTGGGGGGGGGGGTGACTATGGATTGTTGGTGGGAAAAACGTTTGTTTTGTCACAAGACACTGAAAAGAGTTTATTCTGGAAGTGAAAATAATAAAAATAGTTTGTTTTCACCTTTAGCTAGGATACGGTAGAGTTAAAATTAGGTAACAAAGTTGTCCCTCCTTCCCCTGCGAAGAAACAGCTTGTCGCTCCTTCGTATGCTAAAGAACAAGTTTGTCGTCGCTTATTATAAGGGGGAAAGACAGTTGACTGATACTTATGTTCATGAACCAATCGATGTAAAAATGCTTCTTATTAAGTTGAAGAAAAGACCTAGTGCTAATAAGTTAAAGTTGAGCAATAGTGTTTTGTTGTGAGTCTTGACAGCTGACGATGTGTTATGATATACTTTTAACCATTATTATATGATTTGTGATCAAGAGCAGCTAGACCATATATGATCCTTAATATCCTATTAACAAAATACGAGGGGTGTTCAGGAAGTTTTGACCAATTTTTGTAGCAGGTCTTTCTCTTTCACGTACTGGAATGAAATTTTCACAGTACAAAATGTAGGTGTATGGCTATTGATTCTGAAAATATTACATCCGTGGCCAATGTTTAACTGACTTTTCTGTTGCCATGGAAACCACACCTTGGGGTAGGCAGCGCAGCTTAATTTTTCACACAAAACTCAACAATTAAGCTGTGTAAATCGCCATAAAATTTATTGCATATACACAAGTAATTGTGAACAATGAACATAGATGTTCACCAGCAGCTTCACAATTTTTCAAAATACTCTCTGTGGCATAAAACTAATTTTTGCATCCTTTAAATCCACTCGGTGAAGCAATTTTCTAAGTCTTAACTTAGAAAAGCCCTGGAAATGGCATGTCAAAAGTTGTGATTTGTAGCATATCTTTCACCTCTCAGCTCATCTTTTGGATTTGGGAATAAACAACAGTCTCATGGTGCTAAATCATCATCGAGGTATCTAGAAATGCTGTCCTAATGAGATCCTGGGTTTGTGTACCATTCTTTCCTGTGAGAAAACACAATTTGATTGAAGCTCTCTGATGGCGTTTCGGGTCCATGTAAAATGCTCATCGAAAATCACTCTTTACAGTGCATAAATCAGGTGTCAATGGCTAAACAATGGATTGGTACAACATTGTGACACCATAAAGTTGCAATCACAATTGCCAGGAGGCCCTGCACAGGTTTGCAGTCCTTTTTAACATAATTTTACCATAGATTTCAGAGAAAACACAACGCTAAGTTTACCAGAAAAATGAGCTGCGCTGGGTTCCCCATCTTGCCGTTTCCATGGCAACAAAATAACAACTTCATTATATTGTGTCCCAAAGGTGCTCAGCCATTTTTTCCCTTGATACCTCAAGATGTATTCCTGAAAATTTGAAGACTCTAGCTTAAATATAAGCATCTCTCAGAAAAATTGGTCAGAACTTTCTGAATGCCCCTCGTAAAGGAAGTTTCTCATGAGTAAAATGAGCAACTAGGTCAACTGAGTTCAGCTAGATCCCCCCCTTAATTATTTAATGTTTTTTACATGCCACTGCTATTTAAAATGCTTCATTGCCTATTGTGGTTGGAACTTCACACTCATCTCTCCCCTTCTTCTCTTTCCATATCTTCTCCCTTTCTCATAGATCTCTACTTCGTCTATCTCCTTCTTATCTACACTTAGAACTCCGTTTTCCTACCTGTTTTCTCTTCTTCTCTCCCAGCCCTTTATTCCACCCCCTTTTTCTGTCCTGTTCTTCTCCCCCTCCCCTTCTCACTTTTCTCTCCTTTTCTCCCCCTTTCGTTCAACCCCTTCTAGATCATCAAGATGAATAGTAGTATTTTGAGGAAAAGTTGAAATACCTACGCCCGCGAATGCCGAATACTACCCGGGCCACGGCTAGGAGAAAGGAAGAGGAGAAAGGAAGAGGAGAAAGGAGCTGGAGAAGGTGAAGTAGAAAGGGATGAAGGAGAAGGGGCGAGAAAGATGTGACAGGGGATTTGATAGCTATATTCTCAAAGTTCTCATCTTCCTTTCACCGGCCCCCTTCTCTTCCTCTCTTCTCTCCGTCTACCCTTGTATCCTTCTCTACTCTCCTTAATTCTCCCCTCCCATTCCAGTGGCGGATCCAAACCAGTGATAGAAATGGAAAATTTTCGTCGCGGGAGCTCTCAGCTCGTGCGGCATCGGCTCGCCATTCCAAATTTTTAAAAGGGAAAGAATTCTTCCACCAGAGAATAATTATGGCTAAAAATACCATGAGGACTGAAACAATAATATGATAATTGTAATTTCACCAATGCTCATTGGGGGAGCTGTAGCAGGGTACAGCTCCCCCTGTTTTTTGGTCAAGGGAGCTCAGCTCCCCCTCGCTCCCCCCCTCGCATTCCACCTCGCATTCCACCAATTATTAACCATGCTATGTCTATCTTCTGTCCACCCTGGGATATAAGATTTAGGCTAGTCAGTTCTATAATAGGTATTGCACCTTCATTCTGTTGAGAAAGATTGCAGTTTGCAGTCGAAAATTCCAGGTTAATATTTTATTTTTGTGTTGAGAACAAAAGTTTAAACTTTCACTTTAGGTATTGCATGTCCAGTGTCCACATGTCTGTTAGATATAACACTTAGGCAAGTCAGTGGTAGATATTAGATCTTGCATGTAAGTAGGCCTATATATATATAAACAAGAACCCAGGGGTTCAAAATGGAGATGGTGTGGTGTCTAAGTTCACATCGCCTGAATCGGGCGGATCATTTGTTCTGCACTGCCCTAACTATTCAGACAGATATTTTTAGATAGATAGATAGATAGATAGATAGATAGATAGATAGATAGATAGATAGACAGATAGATGTGCGTGATAAAGATAAATGGATAGATAGATAGATAAATATGGGTGATCACAGGTTGATCAATGAGATGGTAGATACAGCAGGAGATAAACCATCCTCCCACAATAGCGATGCACTTGCAAGCAAGCAAGCAAGCATCTCTAAAAAACCATGCCTCTCAAATATCTCTGCACTCTTTCTCCTGCCTTGTCCTCTTATCTCTGTGAAATTTCCAATATCTGCTGTCAGCTGTTGTACAGCAGATGGGTGACCTCTCAACAATGATCAATTTTTATTTTAAAAATCGATGCTTCCCAAGATATGTCATTAGAATAATATAACAGCTGGATTATGAAATTCAGGCAAATGTTGTTCGCTCTCCTGAAAAGTTTGTTTTCGGTATGCCTATGTACACCCTTGTCTGACCGCTGTTTTAGATAATACATTTTTTGCCTCATTGCTGTGTCGTCCTTCTGTTCTAATTACCCTACTGAGGGTAAAATAAAGGACATTAGGCCCAAGTCATCCACCCATTCATCCATGGACATGGACCCATGCTCTTTTTATAAAATCTGATCCGTCCATCTATGCAATGTGGGAAATACTTTAATTGTTCTGTTTACTCATGCATTGAGCACCAAATTATGAGAGTTGCGGAAATAAATGATGAATTTGAGATGAACTAAATTGATGTTTTCTGTGAATTTTGATGATTTTTTGTGCATGAACTGAAGATTTGATAAATCTCCTTATTCATGTTCACCATTAAAAATGCTAATCCAAACTGAGGTCTTATTACTTAATAAGTTTCTAATTTATCTTTTTTCAAATCTGAGTCATCTGACACGCTCACAAATGTGTAGTGCTGAATTAGAGGTTGCATTTTTACTGACAAGGCTGCTCTATAATTCCTAGGTACTCAATTAAAAAATGGCACATGTTATCACTTCCGATTTTTATGAAACGTTTTGTATATACTGGGGTACATATTGAATTCGAGTGTACAAAGTATCGGCCCTGTATCTTATAAATTAAGAAAGTTATGATCAATATATCTTGAAAATATGAAGCCCTGGGCGTGTTGGGCCACTATGTGCTGTTGTTGGTTATGTGGTTGCCATGGACACCACACCAGTTATGACAAATTACTTCTTCTAAAAGGCTTGAAAAATCTATGAACTGTACTGGACATTGATGGATAGCGACAGATTATAAATCATCTTAATCGAATGAAATAATGACAAAAATCACATTTTATGGTTTCCATGGCAACCATTTTCTTTGTTAACACAACCATAAGAAAATCCAAGGTATACATTAGACCCATCTTCAATGTCATTATATTTTATTCTTACTGACGGGACAAGTTTGAAGAGGAGACTGCTTAATAAGAACCGGGGGTCAACTTGCAGTCAAAGCTGCAGCCAACAGTAAATTATCACTTATTCGGGTTTCTATGGTAATTTTAACTATCAAAACTTGGTGAAATGCACAAAGCTGGGTGTCATTTTAAAGCCAAGGATTAGGGCAACAATATTAGCACAATTTCATAAGGATTGACATTAATGTGTAGGAGCCTGACCTATTGAATTTTACTGTTGTGCGTAAAAATCATTAAAATCCAGTAAAAAACGTTCCATATGCAAATTAGGCTGACCTCTAATTGAAAAATAGTTATTCTAGTTAAAAAGCCAACTTTTGGTTTTATAAAGTATAACCATTTTTTTTATCAACTCTAAGCTGATTTGTGGGTTATACCTACATATTTGATTAAATAATGTCACCAGTTTTTGAAACTGTTTACTACTTTTTATTGGTTGCCATGGCAACCATGGGCAATTGCCAAACTGCCGACAATCGTTTTTAGACACCCCAGGGCCTATAGATTCCATTGGTATATGTCGGCAACCCCCCTCAAAAAACGACCTACCAAGCCTAGAAATGGTGTGATTGCTCCTGGACTAGAAGTATATTCTACTACTAGTTAGCTAGAAATGACAACTTTTATTAAAAAATATTCAATCATAAAAGTATTTTGGTACATTTCTTCCTACCATCTTATGTTCTTACAAGTCAGTTTTTTTAACATTGAACTAGGAAACACACATGACTATACAAATTTTCATTTCCCTTTACATGTAGCCAGTCAAATTTATTTACACCAATGTGACAACAATATTTTTTTAATGCCTTAAGATTTCATTTGCTTAGTTTGATGCATTATCTTGGCAAGTCAATTAATTGTGTTTGTAAGTTATTTCAAATACAAAAAAAGGAGATAAAACTGACAATTTTTCAGTTACTTCAGAGAAAAAAAAACTTACCAAAACAGCCTTCTATCCTTAGAGATATTTTAACTGGTGGTGACACTTGATCACAGAGCATGATAACCCTGACCTCATCAATTTTGTCTGAAGTACAAAACAAACAATTGTGAATAACAAAATATTCATTTAAAAATCCTTTCAAGGATCATTCACTGTACTTAGCAATTTACTTAATATCTTACCTGTAATAACCACACCAGTAAGGGTGCCAGTTTCTTTGAAAGTATACAACTTATTCTTTATCTGAAATTAGAGAGAATCAATACATGTGCCAGGTCTTGCCTGCTGCAACCAATTTATTGCACCATAAATTTGTCTTTCAGGTCAATGAGGTTATGACCTATGGATAATTGATAGTCAAGTTCAACCACACATTAATGGTGTTAGGTAGTGAAGTAGTTATATTAGAGATTATAAATGTATATCACAAAGTGACTAGGTCAGAGAATACTTCGAAGACACATTGTCAATTTTGATCAGCAAAGCGGGTAACTGGAGAATATACAATATTTTCGTTGCTTAAATTTGTGTAATAAAAAAACTAGCAACTGTCAAAAATATCCATTTATAATATACTCATATCACATCATAAAGTGCAATACTTTAAAGAGAATGCCTATATGTGGCACTCATATTGCTTGACTGTTTAGCAACAACTTCTTTTACTAATGATCAAATATGCTCCTTAGTTAAACCTACCACAGTTCCATCATTCTTGTACTTAATTCGAACAGATAATGTCATCCCATCAGAACAAATTTCATCCGCTCGCAAAAGGAGTTTGGTGACTCTGATGGGTCGGCTCTGTTCTGATAACAGGTTGAATTTGCTCTTGTTGGAACCAAGTTGATACTTTGTGAAACCATCAGCCAGAGCAGTTGCAGAAACAAAATTCTGTTTAGGTTTAAGAGCACCTACAGAACCTTGAACCATGAGTTCGTTGCAAACTGGAAATGAAGGTATGACCAGTTATAAATGCAGACCTGGAAAATTCATTATTGCTAAGGAACACATAGAATAAAATCAAAATTACCTTCGGATGGAACCACACGAGCAGGGGGTGGAGGAATTGATGGAACTGTCGGCACTGTTGGTGTTGGAGGAATAGTTGGTGTTGGAGGAATAGTTGGTGTAGGAGGATTAGTTGGTGTTGGAGGAATAGTTGGTGTTGGAGGAATAGTTGGTGTTGGAGGAATAGTTGGAGTTGGAGGAATAGTTGGTGTTGGAGGAACTGTTGGTGTTGGGGGTGGTGTTGGAGTCTGTGGCGTTGTAGTAACTGGTGGAGGCTGAGTAGTTGTAGGAGTTGGAGGCAACGGTGTAGTTGTTGATTCTAAATTTAAAAAGAAAGACAATAGAAGAATTTCTTAAATCAGTTGCAGTTTCACATTCTTTAAAAGAATCTAGCTTTGTCTTCCTTGTCAAATGACAGATTGGAGAAAAGATAATTCGTCCAAAAACAGAGTAAACAGGAAGTAAATTTGAGGTCCTCCCCTATCGGGATAGGACCAGTCTCTATGAGCTCATGGCCCACAGACTTATCGTCATTCTAAATAGAAAGAATGACGACGTTAACAGTGCATATTCTTCTCTTGAACTTGAGTTCAAGCCTATTTTAGCTGAGAAGATCAAATTTGGCGCCACACCAGACCACATGACCTATGATGTCATATCCTACCCACAATGCCTCACATCTGCCTCTTTTCTACGAAGCGAGACGCATAGACACGTTCCATCGCGGGGATGGTTGGGTGGGAGCACTACGGTATAAGTCTGTGGGCCATGAGCTCATAGAGACTGGTCCTATCCCGATAGGGGAGGACCTCAACTCTATGTCACTCATGGCCCACAGACTTATCGTCATTCTAAATAGAAAGAATGACGACGTTAACAGTGCAGATGTAGCAAAGGGAGGCCTCATGGTGGTCCGGTTTGTGCTGAACAAATGACTGATACCCAAGCAGAAAAACCAACTCAGAGCCCACAAGAGGTGAGATGAAGTGGGCAACAGAAAGGACCCCGAGCAGTGCCACTGGTGGGACTGGAAAGGGGAAGAAGTGGTTCGGCCGAGCCAAGGCTGTGGAACGGCCATGAAAGCTGCAGGAGGAGGTACAACCGAGGAAGACGGGTACCCAAGGACCTCAAAACCCGGCCAAGCAGGGTGGAAAGGAGGTAGCTGTAGAAGAGAGCCCCACGCTGTGCTATGACAGACCACAGGGCCAGAGACCAGCTGCCCAAGCCCGGAAGCTGTGGGAGCAAGAGCTGGAGGCAACGAGAAAATCCTGGTCAGGCTGCAGAGGGGCAGACAGCAGGAGAACACATAGGGAATCCAGAGATGCCCAAGGAGCAGCGGAGCGATCCCAATCGGCGGGGAGCCCCGCTCCGAATCCAAGGGACAGGCGAACTGAAGACAGCCATTGCAAGCGGAAGAGTCCCGATGCAGTCCCAAGACACAAGGAGCAGGGCAGTCCAGGGAGAAGAGAACCCGCAGATGAACCCCTACTGGTGAAAGGGAAGGCCGACAGAGTCGCCCAACTGATTCGGAGAAGGAAGAAACAGGTGGTGTCACCACGGATGGGAGACCAATACTGGTTGAAGAACCAAGGAGTGCTTGCGCCAGGCAAGACACCCACCCAAGAAGTTGGCTGGGGCCACAATGGCAGACCGTGGTGGCCTGTGGCCAAACCAGATGCAAATTGGCTGAGAAGCAGCCAGCCAAGCAGAAATGGACCTGTGAGGAGGCAATGTTGCCAGGACCCCCAGGATATGGCTGGCCGAGATCCCACTGGTGCGGCCAAGTCGAGGCCGCGAGGCAAGCGCGCTTCCCCCCCCTTTTTCAGAGCCGGGACCGGCCAGAAAGAACAGGAGGCAAAGGAGTCTCCCACAGGCCACAACCAGGGCCAGGGGAGATGGGAAGGATCCAGGATCCTCCAAGCCCAGCCAACCGGAGAGGCCGACGGTCCAGCAGGAGATGAACCAAGGCACGCAGGAGGAAGGAAGGAGCCTTCCGAGGACCTACAGGATCAAAGGGATGGTAGTCCGCGGCGACCAAGGCTGGAGTGAAGGACAACACCCAGGGAGCAAGCCGAAGGAGGACGGGTATGCCGAGCTCCGGAGGCAAGAGGGCGTGACCCAGCAGCGGCAGGCGAAGACGGGGCATCACGGCTCAGGCAGAAAGGCACATTCCAGGAAAGAAAGGTAACTGGAAACATGCCAGACGGTCAAAGGTGGGGCAAAAGCACAAGGCCTGAGCCCGCACCGCAGACCCAAATGGACGAGCAGCCCGCAGGGAGAGCTGGAGGCCAGGAGTAAAGGCCACCTGGGAGAACGACCGTACTGGTACGGGCAACCCCAGCAGAACCAAGCCCAGGGCATAATGCCAAGGATGGCAGAGGCCCCAAGACAGCAAATCCAAAGTGGATAGGTGAAAGGTCCAGGCGGACGGACCACACACACCGCAAGCAGAAGGCAGCCGGAGCCTGCCCAAGGGAGACAGGACGAGGAGAGGGTGATGTCCCTGACAACGTCCAGGAAGGAAGAGTCGGAGGAAGCAGCTGAACAGCCGCAGCGGAGACGACGCCCGAAAGGCCAGAAACACAGCAATGAAAACCCCAGACCGAGCCGATAGCAAGGCCAAAGGGGCATGCTGAGGCCACGACCAACCATGCCGGAGCATGGGGAGGAAGACCAGCCAGGGCAACCTGGCTGGTAAGCCAAGGAGAAGCTGACCCGGACAAGCAGACAACTGAGGCTGGTGGGAAGACAGCCGAAGGACCCAACCGACCAACAACTCCCGGAGGAGAAAATAGAGCCACCCAGGCAAGCCGCATAGGGAGACTGGGCAGGCAGAGGCCCAGAGTCCTCAGCACCAGACCAGCCAGTGAGCTGACAGAACCGCAGAGAGGACCCGGGAAAAACGGCAGAGCCCTGGAGGGGAGCCCACCAGGGACAACCAGGCCAACCAACAAGGTGGTGCCGGAGCAGCCACCCGAGAGAGAACATACGACGGGTCGGAAGTGGCCCGAGGAAACAGCAAGACACAAAGGACGCGGGAACCGCCAGGTGCAGACACACCGGAAGGAGCCGGTCCACCAGCAAGTGTGGCGTCGACAGCAGTCAGGACGGGGAGCCTCCCTAACTGCATAGCCCCGGGCCGGAGCCCGAGGGGGTGCAAGACCACCGGAGTAAATCGCGGAGGCAAAACAAAGCCTGGCCCAAGCCGGAGAAAGGAGGGAGACGGCAGCCAGGGCAGAAAGATGCTAAAGGCTGGAGAACCCAGGACAGGAGCAGCCGGAACTACCAAGAGTCCCAGGTGACGACTGCGTACAGGCAAGGCCGGATTCCCGAAGCCCAGGGGGAGGAAACGGGAGACCCAGCCAGCCGGACCTACAGCCCGAGATACTCCGGCTGGGAGGAGAAAGTCGAGACGACCAAGGAGCAGCCACGCCCCCAGACAGAAGGGGGGCTGGACAAAGGCCAGAGACCCATGAGGTCCGGAGACCCCGACAGAAAGTGGAGGTCCGGAGACCCAGACAGAAAGTTAAGGTCAAGTGACCCAGAAGCAGCACACCAAGGCTGCGTGGCCCAAGAAGTCACCATGGCCCGGGGAGGCCGGAGAGCCACTGAGGGCCGGCAGACGGCCAGAAGCAGAAGCAAAGGCACCTAATCCGGAGACTAGGGAAAGGGGTCGGATCCTAAAGAAGCCACACATATGTCAGGAGAAGCCTTGTGCAGACGCACACGGCTCACCGCAGGAGACCAGAGGAGGAAACTGCCAGTGAAGACACGAGGTCCGGAGACCCAGTCGTTCCACAAAGGGTCCAGCAAAACCAGGAAGCCCAAGGAAGCCTAGACCCAAGAAACCCACAGAAGGGCCGGAAAAGGCTGGCGTAGTGCCCCAAGGCCAAAGCCCAGAGGCACGGAGACAGGAGCATCACCCTGGAGATGGCAAAGGGAAGCCACAGGGTCCGGGGACCCCATAACAAGCTGGAGCCCGGGATGGATGGACAAGACTAAAGCCAGATGGGCAAGTCAAGTGGAGGGAATCTGAAGAAGAGAAAGCGGATCCCAAGTCAGCAACGCCGACTGCAGAGGAGTAGCGAGAAAGTGCCAGATAAGGTAGACCCTGGAGGCCTACGGAAGGGCAGCCGAACCAGCCCGGAGGCCGGTCTAGCAGGGAGGCTGTGCCGGATGAAAAAACCCATGCCGGAGCATGCAGGCGAAGGATACCCCCAGGAGGAAAGCCGCCAACCCGCGGGGGGTTGGGAGCCCAAGGGCAATCGACAAAATCCCAATTACAGGAAGTGAGAACCACAAAAACTTGCCCGGCCAGAAAGGGACAGGCAATACAGAGGAAAGTGCCCAGTACGGGAACTGGGAACCGCCAATCTGCCGGGCTCAAAACAGCCAGGCAACAAGGAGTAAAGAACTAATCCCTCAAGAGACCAGCAGGGGGAGAAGGAGGGCGATGAGAGGAGACTCCGGAGAGTCCCTGATCCCGGAAGGCAGAAAACCAGGCCCAATGCCCGGAGTGCAAAAGCACTGAGGCAGAGGGAGACCAACTTGGAATCCACGGATTCTTGTTGACCAGCCAGTAGAAGATCACCATCAAGGGACCAGAACACGGAAGGATCTGGCCAAAACCAGGATCAAACAATCCACAGGGCCGTGAGAACCGGATAGGAGAAGGGATGGTGAAGTGGGGATCCGGAGAGCCCATCCAAGAGCCTGAAACGCCGAAAAACGCCTGCTCCGGGCAGGTTCGACGCTCACGTACGGCAGGGGCGGCCATGACAGGGGCCGAGTTGACTAGACGAACAGTAAATAACCACGTCTGTGCCGGCCAAAATAGAGTTTTGGCGGTGCCAAAAACGACAAAATAGCCATCCCCGGGACCGTCCAGAAAGGAATAAAGCCTTTGGGAGGTCCAGGAGACCCCTCCAAGGGCAGGACAGCCAGCAATATGCCCCGCCGGAGCGGGAAAAGCACGTGGCAGGCCGCGAGTCAAAGCGGGCGGCCTGACCAGGCCCCAGACGAACGAAAAACCGCCGTCTTCCCAGGCCGAAAACGTCGATTTGGCGGGCCAAAAACGACGATGCAGAAGCCAAAAAGCAAATCCAACAAGGATGGAACATGGGAATTGAAACTGGGGGTCCGGAGATCCCCGGAACGCGTCCAAAAGCGACGCAAACAGCCCGGCCGGAGCGGGCAGCACGAGTCAAGCCGGGCGGCCATGACAGTCCATACAAGACGCACGAAAAACGGCGACTTGGCAGTCTAATAATCAAGAAATGCACGACTCTCAAAGTAGTCTAGTGACAGGAACATAGAGGACAGGTGTCCGGGGTTCTGAGGAACCCCATACAATGGCAGAAATGAGAGAATTTCGCCCGTAAACGACGAGAAATTGCAGCGGTGTCAGACCGGCGGCCATGACAGTCAGAGACATACAGTACCTAGAGTGGACACAAGACGCACGAAGAAACGGCGGCTTGTCAGGCCAAAAATAAAGAAATAACAAACTCCCAAAGGTAGCCAGAGACAGGAACACCAAGGATGGGAGTCCGGGGTTCCGGGGAACCCCACATGACCGGGGAAATGAGAGAATTTTCGCCCGTAAACGACCAGAAAAGGCAGCGGGGTCATACCGGCGGCCATGACAGTTGTCAAGAGATGAAGACGAGCGAGAAGACGTCGTCTTTGCAGGCCTTAAACTAAAAATTAAGGCATTCCCAAAGCAGTCCGGAGACTGCAGTCAATGGAACGGTATTCTGGGGTCCGGAAACCCAAACAGGACGGTGGAAATTGGAGAATTTCGTCCGTAAACGAAGTTCGAAAGTCGGCGTGGACAGACCAGCGCCATGACAGATTTGACAGTCCACGGTCGGCTGAAGTCCGGGGACTTCAACGGGCGATTCTGACAAGGAAATAGCCAGAAAATCAGCAGAAATGATGGAAATCAATCAGCAGTGGCACCAAGAAGCAAGGAAAAGTAGTGTTAGAGCTTGGAAAAGCGTCTAAAGCACTCGAAATCACTTGCAAAGTCGGCGAGGTGGACGCTGAGGTGAGCGGTCCTACCGACGATCTTTGAGGCAAGAAAACTAATAAAATTACTTACCTTACCCATGCTTAGCTCTGTAAACATGGAAAGAAACCTGAAAGGAAACCTTTGACAACAACCTAACCCATTGTCAATGCCTCAATCAGCCAAAACAGGCAGCTCCAAAAAACATGTCTGATGCCTTTGGAGCTGAGAAGAAAAGAGGCAGATGTGAGGCATTGTGGGTAGGATATGACATCAGAGGTCATGTGGTCTGGTGTGGCGCCAAATTTGATCTTCTCAGCTAAAATACTAAATAGGCTTGAACTCAAGTTCAAGAGAAGAATATGCACTGTTAACGTCGTCATTCTTTCTATTTAGAATGACGATAAGTCTGTGGGCCATGAGTGACATAGAGTCTACTACTAGTTAGCTAGAAAGGACAACTTTTATTAAAAAATAATCAATCATAAAAGTACTTTGGTACATTTCTTCCTACCATCTTATGTTCTTACAAGTCAGTTTTTTTAACATTGAACTAGGAAACACACATGACTATACAAATTTTCATTTCCCTTTACATGTAGCCAGTCAAATTTATTTACACCAATGTGACAACAATATTTTTTTAATGCCTTAAGATTTCATTTGCTTAGTTTGTGATGCACTATCTTGGCAAGTCAATTAATTGTATTTGTATGTTATTTTAGATGCAAGAAAGGAGATAAAACTGAAAATTTATCAGTTATTTCAGAGAAAAAAATACCTACCAAAACAGCCTTCTATCCTTAGAGATATTTTAACTGGTGGTGACACTTGATCACAGAGCATGATAACCCTGACCTCATCAATTTTGTCTGAAGTACAAAACAAACAATTGTGAATAACAAAATATTCATTTAAAAATCCTTTCAAGGATCATTCACTGTACTTAGCAATTTACTTAATATCTTACCTGTAATAACCACACCAGTAAGGGTGCCAGTTTCTTTGAAAGTATACAACTTATTCTTTATCTGAAATTAGAGAGAATCAATACATGTGCCAGGTCTTGCCTGCTGCAACCAATTTATTGCACCATAAATTTGTCTTTCAGGTCAATGAGGTTATGACCAATGGATAATTGATAGTCAAGTTCAACGTCACATTAATGGTGTTAGGTAGTGAAGTAGTTAGAGATTATAAATGTATATCACAAAGTGACTAGGTCAGAGAATACTTCGAAGACACATTGTCAATTTTGATCAGCAAAGCGGGTAACTGGAGAATATACAATATTTTCGTTGCTTAAATTTGTGTAATAAAAAAACTAGCAACTGTCAAAAATATCCATTTATAATATACTCATATCACATCATAAAGTGCAATACTTTAAACAGAATGTCTATATGTGGCAACTCATATTGCTTGACTTTTTAGCAACAACTTCTTTTACTAATGATCAAATATGCTCCTTAGTTAAACCTACCACAGTTCCATCATTCTTGTACTTAATTCGAACAGATAATGTCATCCCATCAGAACAAATTTCATCCGCTCGCAAAAGGAGTTTGGTGACTCTGATGGGTCGGCTCTGTTCTGATAACAGGTTGAATTTGCTCTTGTTGGTACCAAGTTGATACTTCGTGAAGCCATCAGCCTGAGCAGTTGCAGAAACAAAATTCTGTTTAGGTTTAAGAGCACCTAAAGAACCTTGAACCATGAGTTCGTTGCAAACTGGAAATGAAGGTATGACCAGTTATAAATGCATACCTGGAAAATTCATAATTGCTAAAGAACACATAGAATAAAATCAAAATTACCTTCGGATGGAACCACACGAGCAGGGGGTGGTGGAGTTGATGGAACTGTCGGCACTGTTGGTGTTGGAGGAATAGTTGGTGTTGGAGGAATAGTTGGTGTTGGAGGAATAGTTGGTGTAGGAGGAATAGTTGGTATTGGAGGAATAGTTGGTATTGGAGGAAGTGTTGGTATTGGAGGAATAGTTGGTATTGGAGGAATAGTTGGTATTGGAGGAACTGTTGGTGTTGGGGGTGGTGTTGGAGTCTGTGGTGTTGTAGGAACTGGTGGAGGCTGAGGTGTTGTAGGAGTTGGAGGCACAGGTGTAGTTGTTGATTCTAAATTTAAAAAGAAAGACAATAGAAGAATTTCTTAAATCAGTTACAGTTTCACTTTTTTTAAAAGAATCTAGCTTTGTCTTCCTTGTCAAATGACAGCTTGGAGAAAAGATAATTCTTCCAAAAAGAGAGTAAACAGGGCGTAAATTCTAGTACTAGTTAGTTACAAAGGACAACTTATGGTTAAAATAATCAATCATAAAAGTACTTTGGTACATTTCTTCCTACCATCTTATGTTCTTACAAGTCAGTTTTTTTAACATTGAACTAGGAAACACACATGACTATACAAATTTTCATTTCCCTTTACATGTAGCCAGTCAAATTTATTTACACCAATGTGACAACAATATTTTTTTTAATGCCTTAAGATTTTATTTGCTTAGTTTGTGATGCATCATCTTGGCAAGTCAATTAATTGTGTTTGTAAGTTATTTCAAATACAAAAAAAGGAGATAAAACTGACAATTTTTCAGTTACTTCAGAGAAAAAAAAACTTACCAAAACAGCCATCTATCCTTAGAGATATTTTAACTGGTGGTGACACTTGATCACAGAGCATGATAACCCTGACCTCATCAATTTTGTCTGAAGTACAAAACAAACAATTGTGAATAACAAAATATTCATTTAAAAATCCTTTCAAGGATCATTCACTGTACTTAGCAATTTACTTAATATCTTACCTGTAATAACCACACCAGTAAGGGTGCCAGTTTCTTTGAAAGTATACAACTTATTCTTTATCTGAAATTAGAGAGAATCAATACATGTGCCAGGTCTTGCCTGCTGCAACCAATTTATTGCACCATAAATTTGTCTTTCAGGTCAATGAGGTTATGACCTATGGATAATTGATAGTCAAGTACAACCTCACAATAATGGTGTTAGGTAATTAAGGAGTTAGAGATTATAAATGTATATCACAAAGTTAGTAAGTCAGAAAATACTTCTAAGACACATTGTCAATTTTGATCAGCAAAGCGGGTAACTGGAGAATATACAATATTTTCGTTGCTTAAATTTGTGTAATAAAAAAAACTAGCAACTGTCAAAAATATCCATTTATAATATACTCATATCACATCATAAAGTGCAATACTTTAAAGAGAATGCCTATATGTGGCACTCATATTGCTTGACTGTTTAGCAACAACTTCTTTTACTAATGATCAAATATGCTCCTTAGTTAAACCTACCACAGTTCCATCATTCTTGTACTTAATTCGAACAGATAATGTCATCCCATCAGAACAAATTTCATCCGCTCGCAAAAGGAGTTTGGTGACTCTGATGGGTCGGCTCTGTTCTGTTAACAGGTTGAATTTGCTCTTGTTGGAACCAAGTTGATACTTTGTGAAACCATCAGCCAGAGCAGTTGCAGAAACAAAATTCTGTTTAGGTTTAAGAGCACCTACAGAACCTTGAACCATGAGTTCGTTGCAAACTGGAAATGAAGGTATGACCAGTTATAAATGCAGACCTGGAAAATTCATTATTGCTAAGGAACACATAGAATAAAATCAAAATTACCTTCGGATGGAACCACACGAGCAGGGGGTGGAGGAGTTGATGGAACTGTCGGCACTGTTGGTGTTGGAGGAATAGTTGGTGTTGGAGGAATAGTTGGTGTTGGAGGAATAGTTGGTGTAGGAGGAATAGTTGGTGTTGGAGGAATAGTTGGTGTTGGAGGAATAGTTGGAGTTGGAGGAATAGTTGGTGTTGGAGGAATAGTTGGTGTTGGAGGAACTGTTGGTGTTGGGGGTGGTGTTGTTGTTGGGGGTGGTGTTGGAGTCTGTGGTGTTGTAGGAACTGGTGGAGGCTGAGGTGTTGTAGGAGTTGGAGGCACCGGTGTAGTTGTTGATTCTAAATTTAAAAAGAAAGACAATAGAAGAATTTCTTAGATCAGTTACAGTTTCACCTTCTTTAAAAGATGCTAGCTTTGTCTTCCTTGTCAAAAGACAGATTGGAAAAAAGATAATTCGTCCAAAAAGAGAGTAAACAGGAAGTAAATTCTTCTACTAGTTAGTTAGAAAGGACAACTTATGGTTAAAATAATCAATCATAAAAGTATTTTGGTACATTTCTTCCTACCATCTTATGTGCTTACAAGTCAGTTTTTTTAACATTGAACTAGGAAACACAGAAGATTATTCAAATTTTCATTGCCCTTTACGTGTAGCCAGCCCAATTTATTTACACCAATGTGATAACAATATTTTTTTTAATGCCTTAAGATTTTATTTGCTTAGTTTGTGATGCATCATCTTAGCAAGTCAATTAATTGTGTTTGTAAGTTATTTCAAATACAAAAAAAGGAGATAAAACTGACAATTTTTCAGTTACTTCAGAGAAAAAAAAACTTACCAAAACAGCCATCTATCCTTAGAGATATTTTAACTGGTGGTGACACTTGATCACAGAGCATGATAACCCTGACCTCATCAATTTTGTCTGAAGTACAAAACATACAATTGTGAATAACAAAATATTCATTTAAAAATCCTTTCAAGGATCATTCACTGTACTTAGCAATTTACTTAATATCTTACCTGTAATAACCACACCAGTTAGGGTGCCAGTTTCTTTGAAAGCATACAACTTATTCTTTATCTGAAATTAGAGAAAATCAATACATGTGCCAGGTCTTGCCTGCTGCAACCAATTTATTGCACCATAAATTTGTCTTTCAGGTCAATGAGGTTATGACCTATGGATAATTGATAGTCAAGTACAACCTCACAATAATGGTGTTAGGTAATTAAGTAGTTAGAGATTATAAATGTATATCACAAAGTTACTAAGTCAGAAAATACTTCGAAGACACATTGTCAATTTTGATCAGCAAAGCGGGTAACTGGAGAATATACAATATTTTCGTTGCTTAAATTTGTGTAATAAAAAAACTAGCAACTGTCAAAAATATCCATTTATAATATACTCATATCACATCATAAAGTGCAATACTTTAAAGAGAATGCCTATATGTGGCACTCATATTGCTTGACTGTTTAGCAACAACTTCTTTTACTAATGATCAAATCTGCTCCTTAGTTAAACCTACCACAGTTCCATCATTCTTGTACTTAATTCGAACAGATAATGGCATCCCATCAGAACAAATTTCATCCGCTCGCAAAAGGAGTTTGGTGACTCTGATGGGTCGGCTCTGTTCTGTTAACAGGTTGAATTTGCTCTTGTTAGAACCAAGTTGATACTTTGTGAAACCATCAGCCAGAGCAGTTGCAGAAACAAAATTCTGTTTAGGTTTAAGAGCACCTACAGAACCTTGAACCATGAGTTCGTTGCAAACTGGAAATGAAGGTATGACCAGTTATAAATGCAGACCTGGAAAATTCATTATTGCTAAGGAACACATAGAATAAAATCAAAATTACCTTCGGATGGAACCACACGAGCAGGGGGTGGAGGAGTTGATGGAACTGTCGGCACTGTTGGTATTGGAGGAATAGTTGGTATTGGAGGAATAGTTGGTATTGGAGGAATAGTTGGTATTGGAGGAATAGTTGGTATTGGAGGAATAGTTGGTATTGGAGGAATAGTTGGTATTGGAGGAACTGTTGGTGTTGGGGGTGGTGTTGGTGTTGGGGGTGGTGTTGGAGTTTGTGGTGTTGTAGGAACTGGTGGAGGCTGAGGTGTTGTAGGAGTTGGAGGCACCGGTGTAGTTGTTGATTCTAAATTTAAAAAGAAAGACAATAGAAGAATTTCTTAGATCAGTTACAGTTTCACCTTCTTTAAAAGATGCTAGCTTTGTCTTCCTTGTCAAAAGACAGATTGGAGAAAAGATAATTCGTTCAAAAAGAGAGTAAACAGGAAGTAAATTCCTGTACTAGTAAGTTAGAATGGACAACTTTTATTAAAAAATAATTAATCATAAAAGCATTTTGGTACATTTCATCCTACCATCTTATGTGCTTACAAGTCAGTTTTTTTAACATTGAACTAGGAAACACACATGACTATACAAATTTTGATTTCCCTTTACATGTAGCCAGTCCAATTTATTTACACCAATGTGACAACAAAATATTTTTTAATGCCTTAAGATTTTATTTGCTTAGTTTGTGATGCATTATCTTGGCAAGTCAATTAATTGTATTTGTAGGTTATTTTAGATGCAAGAAAGGAGATAAAACTGAAAATTTATCAGTTATTTCAGAAAATACGTACCAAAACAGCCTTCTATCCTTAGAGATATCTTGTCAGGTGGTGACACTTGATCACAGAGCATGGCAACCCTGATCTCATCAATTTTGTCTGAAGTACAAATCATACAATTGTGAATAACAAAATATTCATTTAAAAATCCTTTCAAGGATCATTCACTGTACTTAGCAATTTACTTAATATCTTACCTGTAATAACCACACCAGTAAGGGTGCCAGTTTCTTTGAAAGTATACAACTTATTCTTTATCTGAAAGTAGAGAGAATCAATACATGTGCCAGGTCTTGCCTGCTGCAACCAATTTATTGCACCATAAATTTGTCTTTCAGGTCAATGAGGTTATGTCCTATGGATAATTGATAGTCAAGTACAACCTCACAATAATGGTGTTAGGTAATTAAGTAGTTAGAGATTATAAATGTATATCACAAAGTTAGTAAGTCAGAAAATACTTCTAAGACACATTGTCAATTTTGATCAGCAAAGCCGGTAACTGGAGAATATACAATATTTTCGTTGCTTAAATTTGTGTAATAAAAAAACTAGCAACTGTCAAAAATATCCATTTATAATATACTCATATCACATCATAAAGTGCAATACTTTAAAGAGAATGCCTATATGTGGCACTCATATTGCTTGACTGTTTAGCAACAACTTCTTTTACTAATGATCAAATATGCTCCTTAGTTAAACCTACCACAGTTCCATCATTCTTGTACTTAATTCGAACAGATAATGTCATCCCATCAGAACAAATTTCATCCGCTCGCAAAAGGAGTTTGGTGACTCTGATGGGTCGGCTCTGTTCTGTTAACAGGTTGAATTTGCTCTTGTTGGAACCAAGTTGATACTTTGTGAAACCATCAGCCAGAGCAGTTGCAGAAACAAAATTCTGTTTAGGTTTAAGAGCACCTACAGAACCTTGAACCATGAGTTCGTTGCAAACTGGAAATGAAGGTATGACCAGTTATAAATGCAGACCTGGAAAATTCATTATTACGAAAGAATGCACAGAATGAAATCAAAATTACTTTCAAATGGAACCACACCAGCAGGTGGTGGTGGAGTTGATGGAACTGTCGGCACTGTTGGTGTTGGAGGAATAGTTGGTGTTGGAGGAATAGTTGGTGTTGGAGGAATAGTTGGTGTTAGAGGAATAGTTGGTGTAGGAGGAATAGTTGGTGTTGGAGGAATAGTTGGTATTGGAGGAATAGTTGGTATTGGAGGAAGTGTTGGTGTTGGGGGTGGTTTTGGAGTCTGTGGTGTTGTAGGAACTGGTGGAGGCTGAGGAGTTGTAGGAGTTGGAGGCACCGGTGTAGTTGTTGATTCTAAATTTAAAAAGATAGATTAATAGAAGAATTTCTTAAATCAGTTACAGTTCCAAATTCTTTAAAAGAATCTAGCTTTGTCTTCCTTGTCAAATGACAGATTGGAGAAAAGATAATTCGTCCAAAAAGAGAGTAAACAGGAAGTAAATTCTAGTACTAGTTAGCTACAAAGGACAACTTTTCTTAAAAAACAATCAATCATAAAAGTACTTTGGTACATTTCTTCCTACCATCTTATGTTCTTACAAGTCAGTTTTTTTAACATTGAACTAGGAAACACACATGACTATACAAATTTTCATTTCCCTTTACATGTAGCCAGTCAAATTTATTTACACCAATGTGACAACAATATCTTTTTTAATGCCTTCAGATTTTATTTGCTTAGTTTGTGATGCATTATCTTGGCTAGTCAATTAATTGTGTTTGTAAGTTATTTCAAATACAAAAAAAGGAGATAAAACTGACAATTTTTCAGTTACTTCAGAGAAAAAAAAACTTACCAAAACAGCCTTCTATCCTTAGAGATATTTTAACTGGTGGTGACACTTGATCACAGAGCATGGCAACCCTGACCTCATCAATTTTGTCTGAAGTAGAAAACAAACAATTGTGAATAACAAAATATTCATTTAAAAATCCTTTCAAGGATCATTCACTGTACTTAGCAATTTACTTAATATCTTACCTGTAATAACCACACCAGTAAGGGTGCCAGTTTCTTTGAAAGTATACAACTTATTCTTTATCTGAAATTAGAGAAAATCAATACACGTGCCAGGTCCTGCCTGCTGCAACCAATTTATTGCAACATAAATTCCTCTTTCAGGTCAGGGCCTATGGAAAATTGATAGTCAAGTACAACCTCACAATAATGGTGTTAGGTAATTAAGTAGTTAGAGATTATAAATGTATATCACAAAGTGACTAGGTCAGAGAATACTTCGAAGACACATTGTCAATTTTGATCAGCAAAGCGGGTAACTGGAGAATATACAATATTTTCGTTGCTTAAATTTGTGTAATAAAAAAACTAGCAACTGTCAAAAATATCCATTTATAATATACTCATATCACATCATAAAGTGCAATACTTCAAAGAGAATGCCTACAGTGGGGGCGAAAGTTTGGGCACCCTTTGAATGGGGTCACATTTTATCAAATTCCAGACAAACCATTTGCGGAATCTTTCCATCGTGAATTGTGTAAGTGAAGGATATCCATGCACTCAATTTTACACAGAAAGAACAATTGAAGTATAAGAATGTAAAAAACTATGGGAATTTTTGTCGGATTTTGCATGTGCAAAAGTTTGGGCACCCATACAGATGCTGGTCTTGATTTGTCTATAGCTCTACATCAAAGCAATATAAAAGCTCTAAAATGCTTTGGATTATAATGCGAGCATCCCAACACTTCATTTTGCATTAATTTTTCACTTTAATCCCTAACAGAATGACTCCAAACTTAGCGGATTTTATGTAACCAAGGTACGTCGGATTATTTAATAAAATTTCAATTATTTTGAGTCCAGGAGCTGACAAGGTTGATTTATTGTGTTTATTTGTCATTGCCTAAACATGACAGATTAATCTTTGATGAAATTTTGGAGCAGCTCAGACCTATATCCAACGAAAATGCCAAAAAGGCCACAAAAGTTAAACTTTCTGGGCATCTATGTCGAGTACCTTGGCTTTTCTTGTAAAAATATTTCTGAAACCTGCTGTTTTTTAGTTGTGTTGTGTAGAAGTGACAATATTGCAATTATTACAGCTGACATCCATGATTCTTGGCCTGCCAATTCTTGTCCTTGGAGAGTCAAAATTGTTTGTCACATTCTGGTGTATCGGAGCAATTCCATTTCAATGCATTTTTTGGCTCCCTTGTCTCAAACACCACAGTGACTGATCCAGAATGCTTCCAAATAGCTAGATGGGTCCTTTGGCATGACTCTGACAGTCAGATTAAGCTGTGTAATTGTGATACCTTGTATAGCTTGGCTTTTCATATCTGCATGCTGACTGTGGAATGATGCACCAGTTGATCACATTCAGTGTCACAACTCTAGGTGTCTATGAGGTTGACATATAAGATTTAATTGTTGCAAAATAGCAAAATTGACTAAATAGAAACAAAATTAACACCAAATTGATTTTTTTTTTCAGCAAAAATAGTCCCTGGCTAGCAGCACAAAGTTGAACTGCACATTAATATTTTAATTTTGCTCAATATTAACCTAAATAAATAATGGAAATCTTAAATATTTTTGGTTATTTTAGATAAAATGTTAATTTTAGGTAAAGGAGAGGCTAACTGGTCTCTTGGTCCAGAAATGTCCAAAACTTTCAATATAACTGGACATGTGAAATTGATGCCATAGGTACCACAAAGATGCAACCGTTGGAGTCACTCTGTGTGGGAGAACAATAAAAAAATGCACTAAAAATGAAGTCCTGGGATGCCTACATTATTATCCAATGCATTTTAGAGCTTTTATATTGCTTTAATGTAGAGTTATATAAAAGTCAAGACCAGAATCTGTAGGGGTGCCCAAACTTTTGCACGTGTAAAATCCGACAAAAAGATCCATATTTTTAAAAGTTTTTATATTTCCATTGTTCTTTCTGGGAAAGATTGAGTGCACGGGTATCCTTCACTCACACAATTCACATTGGAAACATTCTGCAAACGGTTTGTCTGAAATTTGAAAAAATGTGACCCCTCTCCAAGGGTGCCCAAACTTTCGCACCCCACTGTATATGTGGCAACTCATATTGCTTGACTGTTTAGCAACAACTTCTTTTACTAATGATCAAATATGCTCCTTAGTTAAACCTACCACAGTTCCATCATTCTTGTACTTAATTCGAACAGATAATGTCATCCCATCAGAACAAATTTCATCCGCTCGCAAAAGGAGTTTGGTGACTCTGATGGGTCGGCTCTGTTCTGATAACAGGTTGAATTTGCTCTTGTCAGAACCAAGTTGATACTTTGTGAAGCCATCAGCCAAAGCAGTTGCAGAAACAAAATTCTGTTTAGGTTTAAGAGCACCTACAGAACCTTGAACCATGAGTTCGTTGCAAACTGGAAATGAAGGTATGACCAGTTATAAATGCAGACCTGGAAAATTCATAATTGCTAAGGAACACATAGAATAAAATCAAAATTACCTTCGGATGGAACCACACGAGCAGGGGGTGTTGGAGTTGGTGGAACTGTCGGCACTGTTGGTGTAGGAGGAATAGTTGGTGTAGGAGGAATAGTTGGTATTGGAGGAATAGTTGGTATTGGAGGAATAGTTGGTATTGGAGGAATAGTTGGTATTGGAGGAATAGTTGGTATTGGAGGAAGTGTTGGTGTTGGAGGAAGTGTTGGTGTTGGGGGTGGTGTTGGAGTCTGTGGTGTTGTAGGAACTGGTGGAGGCTGAGGAGTTGTTGGAGGCACCGGTGTAGTTGTTGATTCTAAATTTAAAAAGATAGATTAATAGAAGAATTTCTTAAATCAGTTACAGTTCCACATTTTTTTAGAACATGCTAGCTTTGTCTTCCTTGTCAAATGACAGATGACTAACTAATCTTAATGTGATGTAAATGTATTCTCAACCCTACAAACAACATGCAACATAAAATAACTTGGAGAAAAAGATAATTCTTCCAAAAAGAGTAAACAGGAAGTAAATTCTAGTACTAGTTAGTTACAAAGGACAACTTATGGTTAAAATAATCAATCATAAAAGTACTTTGGTACATTTCTTCCTACCATCTTATGTTCTTACAAGTCAGTTTTTTTAACATTGAACTAGGAAACACACATGACTATACAAATTTTCATTTCCCTTTATGTGTAGCCAGCCCGATTTATTTACAAAATGTGATAACAATAGCTTTTTTAATGCCTTAAGATTTTATTTGCTTAGTTTGTGATGCATTATCTTGGCAAGTCAATTAATTGTATTTGTAAGTTATTTTAAATACAAGAAAGGAGATAAAACTGAAAATTTATCAGTTATTTCAGAAAATACCTACCAAAACAGCCTTCTATCCTTAGAGATATCTTGTCAGGTGGTGACACTTGACCACAGAGCATGGCGACCCTGATCTCATCTATTTTGTCTGAAATAGAAAACAAACAATTGTGAATAACAAAATATTCATTTAAAAATCCTTTCAAAGATCATTCACTGTAGTTAGCAATCCACTTTTATAATATCTTACCTGTAATAACCACACCAGTAAGGGTGCCAGTTTCTTTGAAAGTATACAACTTATTCTTTATCTGAAAGTAGAGAGAATCAATACACGTGCCAGGTCCTGCCTGCTGCAACCAACTTATTGCAACATAAATTCCTCTTTCAGGTCAGGGCCTATGGATAATTGATAGTCAAGTACAACCTCACAATAATGGTGTTAGGTAATTAAGTAGTTAGAGATTATAAATGTATATCACAAAGTTACTAAGTCAGAAAATACTTCTAACAATGTCAATTTTGATCAGCAAAGTGGGTAACTGGAGAATATACAATATTTTCTTTGCTTGCATTTGTGTAATATTAAACTAACAACAGTCAAAAATATCCATTGGTAATATAATCATATCACATGATAAAGTGCCATACATGAAACAGAATGTCTATATGTGGCAACTCATATTGCTTGACTGTTTAGCAACAACTTCTTTTACTAATGATCAAATATGCTCCTTAGTTAAACCTACCACAGTTCCATCATTCTTGTACTTAATTCGAACAGATAATGGCATCCCATCAGAACAAATTTCATCCGCTCGCAAAAGGAGTTTGGTGACTCTGATGGGTCGGCTCTGTTCTGATAACAGGTTGAATTTGCTCTTGTCAGAACCAAGTTGATACTTTGTGAAGCCATCAGCCAAAGCAGTTGCAGAAACAAAATTCTGTTTAGGTTTAAGAGTGCCCAAAGAACCTTGAACCATGAGTTCGTTGCAAACTGGAAATAAAGGTTTCATCAGTTATGATTGAATACCTGGACAATCAATGGACATGAAATAAGTAACTCTGAAAATAACAGCTTAAATGCAGATTTGTGTGAACTTTGACATTATCATTGCCTTATCTATGAAAACAAGAAAAATGATACAATAATTGTAAATAGGCCTATATATTTCTAGATGCTGTGATAAACCTTCTTTTTTTGTAATCAGCGCATATATTATCAATGCAGGGCGACCAGAGATGTTTAAAATAAATGGCAATTACAGTTGATATTTCAGTCGAATATGTTAGATTTATTGAGTTAAACCAAAAGTTGTAATTATTGTGTAATCAGCTTTAAGGGCAGACATAATTGCTTTTGAGCTTCTCAGATCAACCGACTCAACAGATTTTGTTGAGCTCTACAAAGAGTTTTTTTATCTTACCCACAATTTTCATCAAATTGACATTATAAAAAATTCTGATTACGGTTTGTTTTTATTCTACACCTGACCTTAGCAAAAGTGTCTGGAAAAAATCTGAGAAGCTAAAGATAGATTATGTCTGGCCTTTGAAATTCAAGAAAAAGTGCACGAAAATACCTTCAGATGGCACAACACGGGCAGGTGGTGGTGGTGTTTGTGGATTTGTTGTAGTTGGTGGTTCCAGTGTTACAGGTAGCCCTTGGAGAAACCAAGCATTGATTTTAAGTTGTTATTTTAAAAATACAGGTAGCAAGAAATTTTATATGGAAAATTCTGAAGCTAAAGTAGGCAATAATATATAGGTACCTTCAACACAGCCCCGTACTAAAATCTCTATCTCTGATGGAGGGAAGCCATCACGACACTCTGCATGTATCACTATGCGGACGACCTCAGCAACATTCGTTGGGTTTGGAACGTAGGATGATCTAGGCCCAGAGAAGAATGCATACACCTGCAATCAAAAAGTTACAAAGAAAGGGTTGAATAAATCCTGTACAACAGCTATAATGTCATATCATAATATATGCATTATGTCAAAGATTATGTTAAAATCATAATCCTGCTCAGTATCAGAGATGGATTTAGTATCTCAGGAGCTTTTTGCATCAAGAGATTCTTGATCTCATTGTTTCTTTTCTTTAATGTTTTACCCTTGTTTTCTCAGCTGTTTTTCTGTAGATATATATGTAGTGTATATACAGCAAAGAGAGATAATAAAATTACATATTGTATTAGCAAACAATTTTTCTTCTGTTGTGGAACGTCACTGTCTTTACCACTCCACAAATTTCTTTAGACTTAGATTTTCGTAACCATTTCAAAGTCACAATCCAGCAATCACCAAAAACATTCATAACGTTCACAAACCTCTTCCTGCTGATTGCTGGGGGAGAAGTAGGTGACCGTCAGACCAAGAACGCCCCCCTCGGAGCACACTTTATTGGCACGGATCTTAAATTCTGTGACGCGGGCTACGGAAGCAGTCTCTAAGTACACAATGGAGTTTGCTGGGAAGGCTATGGGGTTATATTCATCTGGCAGAGGAGCGCCTATCACATCTCCATCAGCAATGAACACTCCTTTTGAGCCGTGAACCATCAGCTCATCACAATCTGTAAAATAATCGAGGAATTTGAATTAATACTTCTGGCCTATTTGAAAGGACACTTATATTATGATGTTCACCACTCTTCCTTTGATCCACCTAAATATCCAGATTCAATTATTATTAATTATGAATCCTAAATCTTCCTTTCCAGGAGCAACTAACTACCAGGCACGAATAGGGCTACATTGAGTCAAATCCTTATGAACTGCTGATTGGAAGTTAAGTTTTGCTTTATTATTTGATGACAGACAGAAACTCTATGGCCCTGTTTTAAGATCATTCAACTACACAAAACCAAGAAAATGACTTTGTCAATTTCTAGCAACAGGTTTGTACAGTGACATTGGTCTGCTGATCAGATAAAAAATTAAGTTATAACTTTCATTTCACCATGCAAAAGTGGTTAAAATGCAAATCTTACCACTTGGAGCTGTCGGAACAGATGTAGTTGGTTTTATGACTGAAAAAAAAAATATATATATATTTATTTGAAAAGAAAATATTCGGTAACCAGTATAACCAACCATGATATTAAAATTAAGTAAGTAAAGGTTTATCATTTATCTGTAACATATGAGTTTTGATAATTTTGAACTGACTTACGTTGAATACATCCTTTGACAATGACCTTGATTTTATCAGGAGGACTGCAATCTTTGGAATTCAATATTATGTCAATCCTGGATACTTGCCCGAAGGCACCTACAAACATTTTGTAAAAAAAAAGTTAATTATTTCAACTCTGATATTATATATACAGTTAAAATCTTAGACTATCCATAACTTGAAAGATTTTGATATTGCTCATACCAGGCAGAGGAACAGCTTCCACTTCGCTTGCATCAGCAATTGACAAAAAGACCTGAAAAGGATCAGTAACAAATTAAAATAACATATATTTTGAAAAAAAGAAAGTTATTAAAAAGAAGTAGATTACCAGAGTACAGCCCCACCACCCGTTCCCAAAACAGAAATAAGAAACTAAAAGGAAAGCCACATATTGGAAAAGTGGATGGAAAGATGGACAATTTCAGCAATTCTTCCTGTTAGTCAGACAAATAGGAGAATCTCTAGAAATAATGGGAGAAAATGTGAACCTGAATGAAGAGGAAGCTAGAGTATAGCCAAGATAAATTTGAAAATAAAAAATGAGTATGATGTTGCAGACATAGACCATTTGAAGCTCCCTCTTATCTTCTTACCTCGTAAACATTCCCATAGAAGTTGAAGTACTTGACAGTTACAAACAGAGGATCTCCGTTGGAGCAGATTCGATCAACTTTGAGTAAGAAGTCCGTGATCTGGACAGACTCCATTGTGTCCAAGATGGCCGTGTAGTTGTTGGGAATTGAAACTTGGGTGAATCCCTCATCGTCCGGTTCGCTCAACGTGTCCAGGTCGGAGGGTACAAACACACTCGACGATCCATTCACCATTGGTTCATCACAGCCTGAAAATGGTGAGAGTACACTAAATGTGACAACAGAAGAAAAGGAAAATGGCTATTACTAAAATGACACCGAGAAAAAAAATTGATGGTGAAGGATTTTTATGTGCAACGAAGACCTGTTCCTAATCATCTCCTAAGAAAAAGGAGCCTAATTTCTTGAGTTAAGTGGTCTATTAGAGGTTGACCATGACCTCATGAGAGTCGCAGAGCTCTATACAACAGTGTGTGTTATGTAATCTCCTCGTATAAGATTGACTTGTTGCTGTGACCAGCCTCCTTTCTCACTTCGGGAAATTTTTAGCAGGAACTCAAGGGACCTACGAGTAGTGCAGTGTTCGACTGTTCGTGTGTTAATTATATGATTGCAGGCTGTTCTGGTTATTAGAATGTCCCCTCCATAACACATAATAGGCCTATAGGATAAGTGGGTGCAGCAGGGGGAGTGTGAGCAGCAGAAGAGACAGGATTATAGTATCAGGGGTTATATTTCCACGCGGAAGGCGGTGAATGAAAGCAGATTACAAAGCAATTAGAGGGATTTGAAGGACAATAGAGCTTAATTCAAGGGAAAGTCTTCCTTGGAATAGGTACGGGAAGTTTGGTGATGATATAGAGAGGAGGGGCAAAGAAAGAAGATAAACAACTAAGTGAGAAAGATGTGAATTTAATGGTTGGATAACAAAGATACACACCTGCCACACACTCCATGAGGCAAATCCTGTCTATGGTCAAAGAGCAGTTGGGAGCGGGTGAGATGTAGATGCTGACTGCTTTAATAAGTTTCTGATGGGCAGCTCCAGGAATAATGAAGCCAAATTCCACACAGTCATCTGTATCCTGGGACTTACTGGTCTCCTGCATAGTATCACAAAGACATGGCATGGTGCAACAATTTATATCAATGATATATTCTGATATTAGAAAGCACATGGATCATTATGTAATGCACCTATAAAATCATGCAGTTTCATATAACAAACCATATGGATTACTATATGTGCCTGCCTACTACACAAACATTAATAGAGAGGTTATGCTACTTATACCATTCGACACCTCTGTCAGTCAATCACATGCCAGT
Organism: Platynereis dumerilii; assembly: GCA_026936325.1. Classification (NCBI taxonomy): domain Eukaryota; kingdom Metazoa; phylum Annelida; class Polychaeta; order Phyllodocida; family Nereididae; genus Platynereis; species Platynereis dumerilii. Next base: position 22,770,260 of record JAPTHN010000002.1, on the reverse strand, counting down.
ATTTCAGGGAAATAATTCTCATATTCCTTGTTGTCCAGTTATCCTCTCATGTTTGGCTGTCTGAGTGTTTGTCTCATGGTATAAGCCAGTTATTCACCATGGGTTCAGGAATGTGTGTTTATCACACCTCGGCTAAAGCCCTCGGGTGATAAATCACATATTCCCTCTCCCGTGGAGAACAACCTATACGGGTCCAACCAGTCTGTGAAAGTAAAGGTTACCCATACGATAATGTTATTAAATAGATGGCATATGGACCTACATGTACTGGGGACATGGAAATCTGCAACAAAACCTCTCTATATATTGTATCCAATGATACTATCCATGCATGGTGGTTGGGAAAAGGTCAAAGTGATCCCAGAGTAATTTTTACTGGCATATAATAGGATGAGTAAAAATAAAAAGATAAACCCTCACCTGAGCAGGGCTGGAAGAAGCATCATCAGATGTGAAGTACCTGAAAACCAGATCTCCCATTCCACAAACTTCGAACGTCATGTGCATATCAGATTGCCTGGGGCCAGGAGTCAGAGTAAAATACAGGGTTGACATACTGGAGATCTCCAGATTTCCACTTGCATCTTCGCAGTACACATCCTCTGAGATGGTGGTTGTTTGCCCGCCAGATTGAATTTCGCCTTTAATTCCATTTTTGCCAGCGCTTGGATTTGGAGGAACGATCGTTTCATCAGCACCATAAGGACACTCAAAAACGGAGGCTAAAAGTAAAGTTAGGACAATTCCATTATCCTGGTATGTGTAAAGGTCTACAAGTTTGAACTTGTCATTATAGCTTTCTACAGGGGCAAAGTGACTTTTAAACTCAAATTTATTCATCTGCGGGGCAACTGAATGTTATAACAGATATCTTACACTCAGGGGTGGTTGTGGTCATCGGAGGAGCAATGGATGAAACGCTTGGTCGGGTTGGCAGTGTGACTGTGGCACATGTTGTAGCTGGAAAAAACTACAAAAGAAAAATGAAAGAGCAGCTAATTTATAGTATAATACATGATCATGTATTATTTCAACCCTGCAAAAATATCTTGTTCCTTCTACCAAAATATCTTTTTTTATCAGTCGACACAAATAATGTCAAGCTGAGATGACGGTCTTTTTCCAAAAAGTGATAGAGCATGATTTGAACCCAAGACATCAAGTGGATTAGACATCATTTCATTACTTTTTAGATATTGTAAAAACAATTAAGAAAACACATACTGCATCCGATTTCATCGAATCCAGAAGGGCAATCGACCACATCATCACACAGCATATCTTGAGTGATGCAAAGGTATCCCGTTGTTGTATTGCATTTGATCTCATCTAATCCACATCGACATTCTCCCTCGTCGCACATGAATTGCCCATTTGTGCAAACACTGAAATACATATCATGAAATCACCATGGGCCTACAATATTCACAAATATCACAAAACATGGAGACATGACGGAGTTTTTATTCTTATCCATGTGAATATAAATTATATACAGTCAGTAAAACACCTCACAATGTCATGTTAAGAAGTGGTGTATAAACATTTGAAATAGTTGTTTGACTGTTGCTCTAACTTTACAGAGACCATGACTACCAAGAAACTTGAGTTTCACACTTGGCAGACTATTTTTTGTGCATGTGTAGAGCAATATTTTAGACCCGTATTTTCATGCAAGATGCATAATCGCTGTGTTTGGAAGTCGTCAAATGCTTTCAAAAACACATGTTAAGCAACTACGCATTGGCAGTGAATATGTTTTGGCTGCTGACACCCTCAAATATCTTGGGAGTTATTCTTGATGAGTCCCTGTCCTTTCAAGATAAAATTAAAGCCAAATGTAAGACTGCTGTGTGGAATATCAGGAAAATTGGAAAGATCCGTAAATTTCTTGATCTCTCTACTGCTAAACTGCTTGCATCTGCCCTAGTTCTGAGACACTTAGACTATGCCAACAGCATTTTATGCGGATTACCTGACATCACTATCAAACAGCTTCAACGGGTTCAAAACTGGGCAACAAAGGTAGTTCTGCAGAGCTCAAAGTATGACAGTGCAACAGATGCCTTACGGACTTTGCATTGGATGCAAATTAAACAGAGGATTGATTTTAAGATACTCTGCATTGTATTCAAATGTTTAAATAATACAGCTCCTGAGTATTTATCACGCCTAATCCAAATTAAGGAGCCATAAAACATCTCCAAAAAAAGGTTTAGCAGACATGCAGACGTCTGTATTTTGCACTTTTTGCCTGTAGCAGACGTCTGGCTCTATCAATAATTAGCTTGTTTCAGATGGTCTGGATTTCAAATGCAGACGGTCTGTATAATTACTTACAGACGTCTGGAATGGATGCATTTTAGAGTGCTACCAGACGTCCGGTAATGTAAAATAAAGGATGCTTACAGATAGTCTGTATCACAAACAAATTCAGAACTTGCAGACAATAACAAGATGTATGGGCATTGACATAATTAGCATTGCCGTCTGTATCTTGCATTTTTCCACATTAACCAGACGTCTGTAGCTTTCATTTTTCCAGTTTAACCAGACGTCTGTATCTGGTTATTTACAGTAACCAGACATCTGTATAACATCTATTAAGTAGGAACCAGACGTCTGTAAGAGGAGTAAATCTTAACTGTACAGACGTCAGCAAAATGCCCAACAGACAAATGGAGTGAGTGTGAGACATCCTCTGTAGTCTGTGGAATGCCGAAAAGAGTAAGAACTAGACGTCTGTAAGAACACTTAATCTTAACTGTGCAGACGTCTGTAGGATGAACAGCAGAAGAACAGAGTGAGAGTTGAGGAATCCTCAGTTGTCTGTAAAATGCTAAACCCGGAAAATGCAGACATCTGCAAGGGAAGTAATTCTGGTCTTGGAAGACGTCTGCAAAGAGCAATAAATGAGGACTTCCAGACGTCTGCAGTGACTATAATGCGGAAAATGCAGATGTCTGCATGTCTGTTATCCTTAAAAAATGCCATGTTTTATATATGAAATTAAGACATTCAGTAGGCACACTCGATTAGCCAATAATTATCCTGCTGTCATCCTGGTAGAACCATTCACGAAACGTGCTACATGTGCTCGAAGAATTTCAGTGTAATTGGCCCAAGGCAGTGGAACAACTTGCCAAAAGACATTTAAAGCATTAACAATTATATTTCTTTCAAAAGAAAATTGAAAACATTTCTATTTTCTACATGTAGTACATTTAACACCTAATTTGTAAAGCGCACTTGAATGCATATCTGCAATTTGTAGCGCTATATAAGTAAAATTAATAACAATAATCATAATCACCAATCTTTGCAGTCGTAATTCAGGGTTTCCCCAGCCGGGTAGTAGTTGCCACCGTATCCACAGGGACAGTCCTCCTTCTTCAGGCACTTTTCCTCTGATGAACGAATTAAAAGATTTTACAGCGAAACACTTTGATATAGAATTAGAGTGGACTGTGGCACTGTGAAAATGGCACTTCGTGTGTCATCATGCTGATGATTTGTCATGATCAAACCCAATACTTTCAATGTTAATTTGATTTTAGGAGACTAATCCCGCTTGTTGGTGACAGGCAAACAAAAGGATTATGCATCTGATTTTCACTCTGAAATCAGTCAAGACAAAACAAATGGCCTTCTCTTGATCATGACTAATCAAACAGCCTCTATGTTTCCCATGTTGAAAGTTGAGAAGATGACACTTTATCGGCTATCATGAGTCAAGAAGTGCCATTTTCACAGTGCCACAGTCCACTCTAATTCTATATCAAAGTGTTTCACTGTAAAGGAATCCAGATTGAACTGGTAATAATCACACACTCATAATTTTTGTGGCAAATGACGAATCGATAGCTGTGCCAGCATTAGTACTCCGCAAAATTATAGAATCAGAAGAAAGCTATCAATTGAATATTTTATACTCAAGACATACAAGCAGGGTATGGCAGTAACAACACAGCTGATATCTACAAATTGTAAAGCGCTTAAGATCACAACGTTCCTGTGAATTTAGTGCTATAGAAATGTTGTAAAAAAACAAAAAATGTATATACGTAAATATCCAACTGACCATGGAGGTACATGCCAGGAGGACAGAAGCATCCCTCAACACAGTACTCCGTTTCGCAATACGCGGCCTGGTCTCCGCCTACGTCGTCACAAGTGAGAGGACAGACTGGGCCACAGGGCTGGTACTCCATGCCGAAGGGACACATGATTGCTGCAATTGTAGGAAAAATAATTCCACCAACAGAATATCAGAGATACTTCCCTAAAAAATACATTACCAAACTGATTAATTACCATAACATCATAAAGCGAGTAATCGGCACAGCCATTACAATCATTAATTCTTAAAACTTTACAGTCTGTCTCATTTCTAGAGCGCACGGTTGTCATCAAAAATCTGACCAAAAAAAAGCACCAAAACATCACAAACACCAGTTCGCATGGTCATTTGACAACGAAAATGATATTTTCCTAAAGTGGCCTCCAGTCCCTGTTGCTCTTATGTTAATTAAATTGTAATAACATAACAATATAATAATAATATAAAAATACTGTACTGGGACAAATAAAGGTATTCTGATTCTGATTCATGTTGTGAGACAAACTGTATTCAAATTTGAAGAACACATCCAATATTCTCAATTTATATGAATACAAGGTTGGTAAGTTATATAATAGTTTGAGAAACCCTGCCACAGCTTGAGACTACATTAAAGCAGGGATTCTCAAACCAGGAAGCCTGAGGGAGTAGCCTACCATTACTTTGTATGTATTATATTATGTAGTAGATACGTTTACTCGTTTAGTGGGGGAGGGTAACGTGAGCTGATGAGGTTTCTGTAAATGACTGCAGTGCCACATCGTGATTACAGATTATATGCCTATGTACATAACAATAGATTATTAATTTTTCTCGGTGTCGCGATGAAACCTGCCATAACAATGTACATATTCTAATAGGAGATAGCAGGCTTCATCAAGGCACCGATTTGTAGAGCAGGAACAGTGAAGAACACTTACGACAAAGCTTGTTGCTTCTCCAGGCAACAGGGACACCAAGGTGGGCACACATCATGGCCATGTTTTCGATGGCGGTGCATACACATTCGCAGTCACCTCCGAGGTCACACCTACACAACATTGCATTTACTGATTATTCATGGGTTAATATATCATATTAATGAATTACAGCATAATGAAGGAAAAGTTTCAGCTGTTATCTAGGTAGGCATCCATTACTGGTAAAGAGGGCCATGACATACAAAGTATTTTTAAAAGTCAGTTTTACACAGCAGAATCCGTATAAGCTACACGTATATGTATGGCTTTGTGCAATAAAAAGTTTTTGGGGGCTCATGTTTTTAATTGCACTACTAATATAACATTATGTGATGCCATGAAGGAAGTAATATTACCTAACAGCATCGTGGTAACTGATTTACTTCTTGCGTACAAACTGAAAGTGATTAGTAGTAAAATACGTGTTCAACTTGAAACCAGACCCATCTCCTCACCCGCAACCATCATATTTGCAATCTTCGAAATACAGGTTCTCATCTCCACCCAGGCGTTGACGGCATTTTTCAAAGAGAGGACCTTCGATCAGAACTTTGCAGGTCGCCTCGGCCCATGGTCTCCTCGCTCCACCCTGCATTACAGAAACCAAAAATTGTAATGAACTTTCTTACTTTATATTTCACTGTGTACTCGCCAACAGACCTAATTAAAGAGTTTTTTGTTTACTGATACATAGAGGAAACAACAAACTTTGCCATGCAACCAAATGCTGTCTATTGTTATTTGCGTTTAATATTTTAAAAAGTTAAATCAATCGAGGTTTTCTTGCAGATAAGGCTGTTTAGTAAATTTTAGTGCATTCTTGAGAGAATCCCCAAATATTTTGATTCCTAATTTTATACTAAATGATTGTAATTTCATACCAAAATTTCTAATACAAAAATATTGGCTATGTTAAATTGCATGCCTAATTATCCCCACGCAGCTATGCTGTAGGGGATCTAGTTTTGATATCCATAAATGGCATCCATCAAATATCACAAACACCACACCATGTATGCACATGAAAATTGGTAAGCTTAAACCAAATGGTCTGAAGTTGTCAAATTTGACTTAAATTGAATTAATAATGCCTAAATCAAGACTCCAGAGAAGAGTGTTTCACAAGGCTGATTGAACTTGGTGTGTGGCAGCCATTGCTCTCATCTGCTCGCCAGAGGTCCTCCCTGTATGCATGCAGCAGTCCAGATTGGCATGCCACCTGGAATCCACATTTCTTGTGCATGGGGATTTTGTATACTATGTGTGCTTGTTAAATTGGTTTCTTGTCCAAATTTATAATAGAGCAAATGGCACACAGTGATTAGCCACCTAAAACGTTGACTTGAATGTACTCTATCTCACACGTGATGGAAATGGAAAATTTTTGTCGGGGGAGCACTTGGCTGGTGTGGCATCAGCACGCCATTCCAAATTTTTAACAGGGAAAGAATTCTGCCACCAAAGTACAATTGGCTCAAAATACCTGGAGGACTGAAAAAGTGATAATAAATTGTAATTTCACCACTGATCATTGGGGGAGCTATAGAAGGGAAGAGCTCCCAGTTTTTTGGCAAGGGAGCTCAGCTCCTCCAGGCTCCTCCCTTGGCCATTTCTATCATTACAAGTCTAACTATACCTGAGCATCACAGGGATCATAGCTGGTGAGTTTAGAATTCAACACTGCACAACTCGGATCGGTCCTCCAAGAATCGCCAAACGTCGTTGGATCATTGACACCATCTCGGCCAACTGTGTCGTCATTTGTTGCACCGTTCCAGTTGCCACACAAGCCTTGGACTTTATTCTGGTACTTGCTGTTCAAGTAGAGGTAGAGCAAAGTACCTAGGGTCAAGAGGACAACACCATTAAAGACAAATATATTTTCTTTTCTCATAAAAATAGTAGCAGCGACATGTTAATATCAGTACAGTTTTATAAATAACGGCTCCTGAAGGAACATGTGTGAACAAAAAGTCACACTATGCCTAAATCCAGTCACTATCCAATGAATAGCACCAAAATTATAATGCAAGTGATAAAAATAATTCATTATCTGCAAAATTAATCTTTCGGACACATTTGAGCCCATCAATCATTTGTATGATTTAAGAAGGCAATAACTACATGTCGTTTCTCTTTTACAATTTGTGACAACACCATGCATACCAATATCCTATGAGGTACATAGCAGGCAGTGCAATGCATAGAATTATGTCCATCAAATCAAATTAAATTAAAAAAATTTTCCACATTCACCTTCATTCCAAAGCAGGGTGACGCCAGACTCCAGATGGACGCGAATGAACAAGCCGATCACTTCCACTCTCAGGCCAGTGCTTTCGTAAACGCCTTTCTCCTCAAGGTCGCAGTTGACATCATTAACTGTGGCTCCTGCAATCAGATAAAGACGACTAGCATATGCGACGTTTGGAATGTTTGCAATACATTTCAATATTTTAGTCCTTAAGTGTAGTGGTCACAAAGTGCACTTACGTTCAGTGCCATCTCCTCTTTGGCTCAAACTTCAAATGAAAATACTTTTATTGGAACTAGAAGGTAACCACTTTAGTTATTACAGGGGTTCTCATTCAGCAGGGGATGTGTAATTTTGTCTGGTACAATCTTGAAAATAAATTGGAGATTAATTTGCAGACATTGTCAATGGTCTCTCTAGATCGAAATTCTTTATCTAATCCAAGTTTTTTAGTCATGAAGGTAGATCCTATAGAGGTAGTCTCTCACTATCAAACCAATTCAACTTACCCAGGCCTTGGATCAAGTGAATCTCATACCCGGGGACCTCAATGTGGATTGCCTTGGTGCAGGTCATTCCTCCTGACCCACACGGGACATTCGCGACCACAACTCTGAAGGAAAGGTCTATCGCTTGTGACAGGACATACGTACAAGCACCCATGAAAGAGAAGTGGGTTCCGTCAAAACCTCTGTAATGTGGATCTCCCGATGACACGCAAACACCTTAAAATGACATTGCAATACTTTGATATGAAGACTGCAAGTGGGACATTAACTATCTATATGTCAGTAAATTTAGTCATATATTAGGGACCAAGTTCAGAATTTATGACTAAGTTTCGCCCGAGGAGGTACTAACTTTTCACACATATCTCAAGGGGGGTATTAATTTTTGACAACATGTCAAAGGGGGGGGGTAAGAAATTTTAACAAAACAAAGATGTCATAAAACACATACTCAGTTTATACGCGCTTTTTTTCCACAGAAAAGTCCGCAAATTTGTACGCGTGTTTGTCCAAGGCCACATGTATAACAGTATATATATGTGTGTATTGCTTAATGTCGAGGGGGGTACTAAAAATATGCATGAAGCCTAGGGGTGGGGTACTAAAAATCCGCATGCAACTCAAGGGGGGGGGGTATCAATTTTTGACAGGAAGTTCTGGCAAAACTCCCACTCCGCCCCCAGTCATAAATTCTGAACAGTCCTTTATACCACATAAACTGACTTCAATTGAGCTAAAATCACACAAGCAATACCAACATCAGGCAACCTCAAAATTAACAATTGGCAAAACTTAATATTTCACTTTCCAACAATAATCAACAGATAATCCTGAATACCTGGGCAGTCCAACTCCTTGTGAAGTTGCCATGTGCTATTAACACAAACCCTGAAAAGAAATTAATTGAATTCAGAAAATGACTTTGATGTTCCAAGGTTTGTTAGATGCACTTCTGACTTCAAACATGGTAATTTGAAAATATCTGTATAGTGTACAGGCCTAAGAAAAATAATTGCTACTGATTTCCATTCAACAATTTAATAGATTGCAAAGGTCCAGATGTATCAAACTTACAGCTCCCTGCAATTCATGGTGAGAACACTATTTTCAGCATAGTAGCAATCTTCGTGACGACAGGCGCAGTGCTGTGGTTCAACACATTCTCCCTGGAAAAAAACATATCGTTATCCAAGATACGTGTATATATAGTTTTGTCTATGTAGGTTGCAGCACAAATTGGTGATATCAATTAAAAGACATATATGTTTGCATCACATTAAATTTTGTTTTAAGAGTCTTATACTTGTATGTATAAAAAGTTCAGAGTTAGTTGGTGTTCACTCTCTTTGACTACAGGCATCTTTCCAGATGGAAAAATGCCTATTGCCTATGAATGCCTTACAGCCGAACACTTTGATATAGAATTAAAGTGGACTGTTTCACTGTGAAAATGGCACTTCGTGTGTCATCATACGGATGATTTGTCATGATAAAACCCAATACTTTTAATGTTAATTTCATTGAAGGATACTTATCCCATTTGTTGGTGACAGCCAAACGAAAGGATTATGCATAGATCTGATTTGCACTCTAAAATCCGTTATGAGACGTCAAATGGCTTTCTCTTGATCATGACTAATCAAACAGCCTCTTTCTTTCCCATGTTGAAAGTAGAGACAATGACACTTCATCGGCTATCATGAGTCACAAAGTGCCATTTTCACAGTGCCACCGCCCACTCTAATTCTATATCAAAGTGTTTGGCTGTAAGAAAATCTTTATCATTCCCAAATGAAAGTCACTTTGACATAAAAGACTTGGTACCTTCTGATTCTCCACTGTGCCTAGAGGACAGAAGCAGCCGGTGGTGGTCTCATCCGCATCACAAAGGAAAGGAGAGTGGTATGAGTCGCAAGTGTTCCCACAGCGAGAGTAGTTCTCCCGGTAGACCTTGTCGTTCGGACAGGAGTACGAACAGTTCTCGGGCTGGTTGGGATCCTGCACCCAAACGCCATTAGTGCAAGTGCTGAAGTTGAAGGAAGATTATGGAGACCACAGGTCTGGGCCCGCAGGGCCCAAACTGTAGGTCTTCAAATGGTAGAAGACAGAGCAACTCACACAGGGATATACTAAGGAAAACTTTTGCATGCGCCAAACAAAAAAGTGTGGGCGTTTATGTGACGTCATTACTAAAATGATACACAATGGTGATGACGTCACAACAGATTGCTAGAGGTGACCTCACTATTTGCAAGTTGCTATAAATAACTCCAGCAATTATAATGTGACGTTATGTAACTCGCTCACTCTGTGCAGAGTCTGCAGACATAAATTTTGCTGAATGTGTGATTTTGGGAAAGGAAAATACCAACTACCTAGAGGTACACTGTCTATCTCTCAGGCTCTACAAAAAAATTACATAGTCCGACTACTCTTGTATTTGGGAAGTTAAAAAGCTTGGCTTTTTTGTTGTTGTTGTTCATTACAATCTCTTTGATATAAATTTAAAAAGTAATGAATTATTTTTGGGCAGTCTGCACTCTGGGAACAAAAGGCCTTATACAATTAATACAACCAGATGATCTTGGAGGGGGGGGGGGCGGGCTAAGGGTTTTTGGTGAAAAAAAAAGTTTGTTTCCCACTTGACACTGAAAAAAAAGTTTGTTCAGCATGGAAATAAAAAAGATTTGTTTGCCCCTGTTGCTAGTGTACCGTAATGTTAAAATTGTGATAAAAAAGTTTTTCGCTCAGTCGCATGCAAAAAAACAAGTTTGTCAATGCTTCGCGAACGAAATAAATTAGTCCCTGGGGTAAAATCCATAGCCCCCCTCCCCCACTTTAGTCTGGTCGGTCCCTAACTGGTGGGGTGATTTCTTAGCACAAAATGTTAATATTTGACACTCAATACGTTTTTTGATTGAACTATCTATCAGCCAATCTATCTATGTATCTATCAATGCATCTACCACATATTTTGACATATGAATATCTAAAATGCCACAAAGAAATATTTACATATTCTGTGGTCTCGCTATGCTCTTTGGCATCATCATATTAGGTCTATTATCTATAGGGGGAATGTGGGCAGAGCATATCGCGGTACACAGTGAATCAATTGACTTCCTGGGATGCCGAATAGAAAATTTCAATATATTTTGATTTGTTTGATGTATTTAAGGAGCACTCAACTTAATCAGGCATGATATTTGATAAAATATACCGTTTCGACATTGTGAAGCAAAATATGATTTTAACATGAAAACCTGGACTTTTACAGTGTAGAATGTTTTATTTGTTAAAATGTAAGAAAAATTCTTTGAATTATTCCCTGCAATTGAAATATGTGTGACAGGAACATCTAGTGGAAACAACTACCTGGTGATTCGAGAACATGTGTAACAAACTGGCGAAATATGGTGAATTATGTAAAAGTAGTCATGTGGGGCACAGTGGATTGGGGCACAGTGAATCACTACATTCTCCATCATAACACTAGAAACTTATTGCAAAAGCACCAAGGACAGCGTTAACTGGATTGAAGAATTAGGAGCAATTAAGAAAGTAATGGGTCACTACCACAAATTACGACAAGTCAAGTTCCATTGCACTTTTCGTTTTTGCTAAATTTTCAGATCATTCTGTGAGGTCAAGTGAAGTTTTTTTTTCATACAATTAAACCTGAACTAGGCCTACACTAAATACATTTAAAAGAATTGGCAGTGCACTATATTTCATTTGCAAAATAGTTGGATTTTACCTCTCATTTGCATTTTTAAATGAATAATTTTGAGCAAAATATTTTTGACATTGTCTGTAATTGATGTGTTCAATTGTGATTTATTATGTTTATCAGCCAGACTCATTTATTCATCATAATATTATTGTTGATGTGGTCGATTAATTGTAGTGCATTGAACATCAATCTTTTATTATCATTTTTCTCAGCTTTCATGCAATGTCAGGCCCATTTCTGATTTCACAGTTTCGCATGGTTGTCAATTTTGACAGCCCAACTGGTGTTTTATACAAAAGGTGACAGACAGAGTGTCACAACACCTGCTGGTCGCACTCTTTCACCTTTTGTATCAAACTCAATAAATAAATACACACATTAATTACACTTTGTATGGACATCCGTATTCAGAGAAAACGCATTTAAAAGTGTAAGTTGTCATATTTTCTGATTTCAATATTTTTCATATTCTTTAATAATTATACATATGTTGTGACACTTTGTAAATTCTACATACAAGTAATACACATTTATTTTCTAAGATTTAAAACACCTAACGGCTAAGTGACCAGCCTCCAAACAACATTTTGCATTGTCCTACTGACCGAACCGAGAAAAAGGGCCTCGAGAAGATCTGAGAAGCTGAAGATCAATATGTCTTGTCAACAATCAAAACCTGTGCACCCATTCACACACTCCTCACCTGTTTCGACACCTGACAGCGACCTTGGAGCCAGGAGGTTTGTAAGGCGTGTCACAGTCATTTTGGTCAAAACACGGACATTCGCTCTTGTCAACACACTTCCCAAGGTTATCAGCATACTTGTTGTCAGGGCAAGAACATCCCTGCAGAAGGACAAATAATCAGCATAAAGATTTATTGATTTATTCAAGTGAAAATTACAAATTTAAATGACAATGTATGTCACACAAGGAGTTCAATGGAACTACTGCGATGAAACTTACGACTGAAATTGCCCGTCAATGTCAAAATTTGTAATTTCAAATTCAAAAAAATATCAACTGAGATTTTGTAATAGCTATAATGATGACTTGCCTGAACACATTGACTGCATCCCTTGGAGCTACAGGATGCATCAGTGGTGAGGTCCAAGCAGGAAGAACAAGATGAGCCACAATCTCGGTAGGTTCTACCGTCTTCACACTTGTAATTGGCAAGTCCTGTGAAAAGTGACGAAGGAAAATAATTACTGATGGATCTGGTGGCATGCAAAGCGTACAGAATGCATGAAGGAAATGGCTGAAAAAGGCCAAGCTTATACCTGAACACTGAGGGAAGCTTTCCATCCACTTTATTTCCAAGCCATATTCAGCACACTGCTTGGCCATGGCAGCAATGATTGAGCACAAGGCTTTAGGGTCATACAGGGCACAGTAGTCATACTTGCAGATTCTCTCATACCTGGAAAGATACAAAGATTCTGTTTGTCATTTTAATTGCTTTTTTAAAACTGCTGAGACTGATCTTTACACCATATTAAGGATACAGAATTTTCATATTAATATTAGAACACTTACCAGCACCATTTGATGACATTCTTGCACTTGCCCAAAACCTCATCGGAAACCATGCGATGACACTGCTCAGTCGCAGCATCTCGAATCTTTACAAATATTAGAAAAATGAAAAAAAAAATCATATAATGTAACATCACAAAGTCATGCCTACATCAGAATCTATGTAGCCTATCAATTTATGATTCATTTGATTACATTGGTTATATGTATAAAAATCTCCTTTTGGCAAGTTAGGCCGATTGCGCCTAAGAAATAAAATATCAAAATTACATCAGTTGCGATGTTGCCCAAAGTTTTACCTAGAGAAAGGTGAAGCACTTCTTTTTAAGACTTCACGACATATGTGTCACAAAGAAAACAAGTGTGAATGTAGTATGTTTATGAACTATGAAGTCTAATAATGAAATTTCACCTGGCTCTGAATATTACAAGTATCAGACACAGGGGTGAGAGTGTTGGCAGTATCACAAATTCCTCCTTTAACAATCCAAGCCGCTCCAAATTCTTCATAGGACCCAGCGATCATCACTTCATTCGGTTGAGTCAGTTCTGAAGCTGAACTTCCGTCATTATTTCCACAAAGACCTTGGACCTGCAACGAGACATATTTCAGGATAATCAGTTGGTGGATCCATAAGAGATTTAGGAATGATTTTGTCGGATAACTGATCAGAAACAATCATCCAAAAATACTACAGGCTTAAGAATTAGACGTCAATTTCACTTTCTTGAAATTCTTAGGAATAGTTTATTGGTACTAAACAAGCTCTAATTTCCTTTGTATTCATTAATCAAAATATGAGGAAAAAGCAGTTTTTGGAGGGGAAATATACTTGGCAATCGAATTTAGATATACTCATTTAATTTAATTGAAAACACACCTTGTTATTGAATGCCGGAGATAGTCTGATGTACAATCTTCCATATGGATCAAAGAGAACTTCAAAGTCAGGACTGTAAACGAGCCAAAACAATGTAGTAGTCCGCTTTATCAACACATATCCGTCACCGTCAGTGTAAGGGAATTCCTCTATTCCCTCACCGTTCACAGCCACATTGTTATTTCTTTGCAAGCGAATTCTATTCCTCACTCCATCTTTCCTATAGATGATTTCTACATTTCCTGTGCAAGTCACCAACTTGGTGTTTGAGCAGCTAATTTTTCTTTGTCGGATGGTTAGTTGAACTGGAGTGGATGCGCTGTTTTTGGTCTAGAAAGATAAATTTATACAACACATACAATATTGCCAAACAAAATTCATGAAAAACACACCCTAATTGATAATGGTAAAACGTAATGCATTTTATTATAACTGCCTTTGGAGTAGGAATAATAATTAGGTAACGTTAGGGTAGCTTCCACTGAATAATTCAATGTAACAGTTACAAACAATGAATAATGTATTGTATACAATATTGTCATTTCTTCCTTGCAAGGAGGACTAATTGTCAGAACCGCATTATAAACTTTAAAATAAATATATGCCTTACCCTAACAAGGACATAGGAGCAGCCGGGAGATCCCTGGTAGCTGTAGGTGAGTCCGTCGAAGGTCGTGTAATGCTGGTTTCCCACAACCGAACAAGTTCTGGGACACTCTTTCTTTTCACAAACCCAACGACCAAACTCACAGTTGCTGAAAGTAAACAGGATTCAAAGAGTATGTCATTTGAACCAAATATGGCTGTGGTGACATGAAATCAGGTCACATAATTGGATATAACTTCAGCTCCATAATCATACAGCCATAAAAATGTTGAAAACAGGTTGACCCAGTTTCTTGATAGTTGGATATACAGAAGCTTTTTGAATCGTTCTTCATTTCAATACTAAGTCTTTCTCCTGTCCATAAAAACAGGATGTAAAGGGCCAATCTTCCATCCATCCACCAGTACCTTTATAAAACTAAAGAGATACATCAAAATCTACAAAGATATTCTCCTGGATCTGGATATTTCGGTGAAATCAATAGTTTCATAATTCATACCATTTATTGCATTCGATGGTGATGTTATCGCCTGGTTGGTAAGTTGTCCTCATGAAGACACAAGGACACTCTTCTGCCTTGATGCATTTGTTGTCGTGCAGGAAATACCCGCTTGGACAAACACAGCCAGGAACCAAAATCTCACTGCAAGGGTCGTTGGAAGCAAAACCAAGACTTTGACAAGTCGGCAAGCAACTTGGTGCCCTCTCAGAAAACACAAAGCCAGACGGACAGCTTGGAGTTGCTGAAATTGAGAAAGGACATTGATAAAATGACCTCATGTTATTTGTTGTAATTTCTATGCCAAATAGAAACATGTTATTTCAGAGCTAAGTCGGTTGACAGCCATATAAGAAGTTGTATATTGGGCACTTTTTAGAACCACAATTGTTTGTCTTTTCTTCGAATATTCTTGGCCAATGAGTTATACACGTATTGTCCGGAGGGAAAAAACCTTGTAAAACACCAACAAAAGGTTGAAACAGTTCTTGCGCTGGAAATTCAAGGGACCATAAAATCATTCCTAACTTAGATTTAAGCTACTTACGGCACAACCCAGGAACCCTCCAGTCGAAGCGAGTTGCAGTCATCTCATAGCACGCGCTGGCATAGGACTCAAAGATGGCGCATCTTGTTTCTGTTATTTCTGCGGTACTGCCTCCTTGCGATAGGAGCCTACAAACTTCATTCACACAGTAGGCATATGGACTTGGCTGAATAACAAAAATAATTCCAATTCTCCATCATCAGGGTTAAGAAAAAAACATCCCTAAACCTTCTAAATAGATGAAAGTCTTCAACAGGTACAACAATTTCAACAGTATCATGTCAAGTCGTAGACACGGCAACTCATAGACACATCAACTAGTAGACAACCAACTAGTAGACAACCAACTGGTGTGTGTGTGTGTGTGTTTGTGTTTTACGCCTCTGCAGCACCTTATTGGGCTATATCGAGGCTTGCTAGGTTGTTATTTGTCTTTGTTTATTTTCCTCATATTTTGTAGTATGTCTGTGTTTGGTACAAAAATGTGATTATGTTTTCTGGTTTATCTACGAGGAGTCGAAGTGGGTTTGTTGGGAGAAGTGCATTTCTTTGTGTTTGAAAATCTCTACAATCTTTTAGAATATGTTTAATCGTGAGGGGACATTGGCATTTCTCACAAATCGGGGCTGGGTCACCCAGTAGAAAATGCGAATGTGTGAGTCTTGAGTGTCCAATAAGACACCTGTGAATCACAACCTGGTCTCTCCGTGTTCTGGAGGTAATTTGTTGTACATCCCTGACCCTGGGAAAGATTACTCTCAGTTTATTATTCTCACATGCATTCCACATAACTTGCCATCCGGACTTTATATAATCGTTGATAGTTGGACGGAGGTCCGTGTACAGTATACTATCTAAAGTAAGATCTTTGGAAAGAGCATTTTTCGCCATAAGATCTGCTTTTTCGTTTCCAGCAATTCCCACATGACCAGGAATCCAGCAGAAAACAATTTCTTTGCTGTCTAATCCAGACAGGAGCATGATTATGTCTTGTAATATGGGATGATCCAACCTCTTGCTGGCAAGTGCTTGGATTGCCGATTTGGAGTCGGAACAAATTACAAATTTGTCTTTTTCAGACATCCCAGCAAGCCATACGGCTTTGTAGATTGCTAAAAGCTCAGCAGTGTATACTGAGCTTTCATTTGGTATGCGCTCACTGTGCAGGTTTGATTTACAGGAAGTTACAGCATAAGCCGTTCGGTTTCCATCTTTTGATCCATCTGTATATAAGAACTTATGATCATGGTATCTTAGTTTGATATCGTAGAACCTTCGTTGGTACTCTATCGGATCTGTTTGTGCCTTTTTCAGGTCTTCTAATTCAGTGTTAACAACTGGTGTTTCTATACTCCAGTGTGGAATTTGTGGAACTTTATTCTCAGCAATAAAAAATGTGTCTATTCCGGCGGCTTCAAGATGCGGTTTCATCCTCAAACCGAGTGGCCGAATAGCATTTGGTCGTCTGTCATATTTCTCTGCATGGCTTGGATGGAAGACAATTGAGTGTGCTGGGTTAAGAGGATTTGCAGCCAGTTTGACAGTATACTGTAGAGATAGCTTCAGTCGTCGGAGTGATAAAGGAGGCTCCTTTGCCAGAACATACAGACTATCGACTGGCGATGTCCTGAACGCTCCAAGGCTCAAGCGGATTCCTTGATTGTGTACAGTATTCAGACATCGAAGATAGGATGGTCTTGCTGAGCCATATACAATGCAGCCATAGTCGAGCCGTGCCCGAGTCATTGCACGATAAAGTCTGAGAAGAACAGTGGTGTCACCACCCCAGTTTATTTTTCCCACTACTTTCAAGATGTTCAAAGACTGTAGGCATTTTGCCTTAAGTGCAGTTATGTGGGGGATGAAGGAGAGTTTTGAGTCAAATGTAACTCCAAGAAATTTATTAGAATTTACTACTTTGATTGCACAATTATCAATTGTAAGTGTTGGTTCAGGATGGGGAGTCCTAAGGTGGCAAAAGTGCATGCATACTGTTTTTGACTTAGAGAATTTAAAGCCATTTTCCTGAGACCATTTGTGTAATTTATTTAGATTTTGTTGCAACTGTCTTTCAATAGTTGACATTTGTTTGGATTTTAGTGCAATGAGAAAGTCATCAACATAGAGTGAGCACATGACATTTTCACGAATAGCTTTAACAATGCTGTTGATTTTTATGTTAAAGCAAGTGGGAGATAAAATGCTTCCCTGGGGAACACCCATCTCTTGGGGATATTCATTTGAAAGTGTTGCCCCACTCTTACTTTAAACCACCGATCTTCAAGGAAGGAGCCAATAAAATGAGGAAGTCTACCTCTCAAACCAAAGTCAAACAAATCTTTCAAGATGCCAAATTTCCAGGTCGTGTCATACGCTTTCTCTAAATCAAAAAATACCCCTACAACATGTTCCCTTGTTATTAGCGCATCCCTTATGTACGTTTCTAGTCTAACCAGATGATCTACTGTGCTTCTGTGTTTTCTAAAACCACATTGGAATTCTGAGATGGAATCGTTGGACTCAAGATACCAGACTAGTCTATCGTTAACAATCCTTTCCATTGTCTTGCAGATACAGCTTGTTAAGGCAATGGGCCTGTAATTAGTAGGATCAGTATGATCCTTGTTTGGCTTTGGAATTGGAATAATTGTAGCTACCCTCCAAGAGGCAGGGAAGGTTCCATAGTCCCAAATTTTATTAAAAATGTAAAGAAGAATCTCTAGGCACGGGAGAGGAAGGTGTTTTAGTAGTTGGTAATGGATTTCATCTGGTCCAACAGCTGAATCTTTAGCTTTCTGCAGTGCCTTAGTAAGTTCTTCCATAGTAAGAGGACTATTGTATTCTTCCAGATCATTTGAATGTATGTTCAGTACCAGACGTTCTGCCTGTGTTTTAAAGTGTTGGAATTCTGGAGTGTAATTTTCTGAAGAAGAATTATAGGAGAACTTTTCAGCTAGCTTATTTGCTATTTGATCTGGTGCTGTGTATTCTTCTTCATTTACAATGAGATGGCTTATCTGAGATGTCGATGTCTTCCCTTGAATTTTTTTAATCATCTCCCATACTTTAGATGAAGGCGTTCTTTCGTTTAGTTTTGAAATGTAATTTCTCCAAGTAGTCCTCTTTTTCTGTCTTATCAGACGTCTGGTTTTTGCTCTTAAGATGCGAAAAATTTCCAAGTTGGCAGTAGTTGGCATGGTGTTGTAGGCTCTAAGTGCTTTCTTTCTTTCCTTAAGGGCATCTTTAACCTCCGTATCATACCAAGGTCTTGATTTACGAGGATTTCCTCCTTTTGTTTTGGGGATACATTTGTTGGCTATTGTTGTTACATCTTCAGCAAACTTTTCTACAGGAGATTCACTGTTTAAGTATGTATGAAGATGAAGATTTGCTGATAACTTGCTATATGAGTCCCAATCAGCCTTATCTAATTTCCATCTAGGAAGATTTGGCGTTTGGGTGTTTGATGTAGTTTCTAGTATGACAGGGAAATGATCACTCCCGTGGGTGTCTTTCAATACATACCAATTAAAATCTAAAAACAGGGTGGGATCACTAACACTCAGGTCTATGGGACTATATGTACCATGACCTGGGTGTAGATATGTATATGATCCATCGTTAAAAAGACATAGGTCATTTGATGCAAGAAATTCTTCGATTATTTGACCTTTGGCATTGCTTTGTTGGCTTCCCCACATTGGATGATGACCGTTAAAGTCTCCGAGGATGAGGCATGGAGCCGGAAGTTGTTCAAAGAGATGGTTCAAGTCCTCGATTGTAAGATGTTGGCTTGGAGAGATGTAGAGGGAGCAAATTGTAAAGGTTTTATGTGCTGTTACTCTAACTGCAACAGCTTGTAAATTAGTGTCAATAGTGACATTAGAGTGGATAATTCCCTGCTTTACTAAAATAGAGGAGCCACCATAGGCCCTATCATGAATAATATTTCCATAATTGTTGTAAATGTGGTAATTTCTAATTTTTAAACTGTCGCTGGGTTTCAGATAGGTCTCTTGAAGACAGAAGATAGATGGTTGGAGCTCAAGAGCTAAGATATTAATTTCATCAAAGTTGGCTCTGAAACCGCGACAGTTCCATTGGATTATATTATCCATATTTATGAGGGTGTTTTTGTTTTAGGAGGTGTTTCACTTTTCCTACTTTGTTTAGTGTTGTTAAAGTTGTTTCTGTTGATACCTCTTCCTCTGTTGTTAAATTGTCCCCTGGAGGACTGAGGTGTAGAGGTAGTGGAAGAAGATTGTCCTCTGGAGGACTGAGGTGTAGAGGTAGTAGATGATAGTCTCTTAAGAGGTTTGTTCGGTGGATTTTTGTCTGAAGATGGTTTTGGTGGGGGACTTGTGTCCCGCCGGCCAGCCCTAGGTGGGCTGACTGTTTGAGGCGTACCAGTTTCCATGGAATCCACATGGTGTTTAGATCCCTGGTCACTGGTATTGTCTTTGTCTGGGTTTTGGGGCTTATTTGTTGTTTGTGCAGATTGTCTGGCTGCAATATGGCCCTGAAGTAAGCCAAAGTTGTCTGTTTGAGAGAAGGTTTGTCCCATGTAGACAAGAACCTTTCTCACGATTGTACTTATACAATTGTGAGACAAGCCTGAGCAAAGCCACACATTGGGCGAAATGGCACAGCAATGTCAAAACATGTCATTTCCTACACTGTCTGTAAAGTCCATGTGTTTTAAAAACTCTCAAACTCTACTTGCCTGCAAGGTTGAAGGTGTTTGCATTCATTCAGCAAAATTGTGTTGCTTGGATATCACCTGGTCAATCACTGAACCTCAGATTAAAAAATTCCAACCTCCTTCAATGCTTGCTTAGTTTTGTCAACATGTCTGCAGCCTCGCTATCAATTGAGGTCAAAGCCTATAAATAAGCTTAAATATAGTTTATAATGACCTTTTTGAAGCATGCACCAGTTGATTGGTCTAACTGTGAAAGAGACTCATCCACAAATGGACAAAGTTAAGTGAAACCTGTGGACAGCTGTGATGGCCTCAGATCTTGATTTCAGTTATTTGGTAGGCCTAATATGCAGCAGAAATCTCATTGGTTAATCCTCTCAAAATTCTTTAAGAAACAGTGATTGAACTGGCCCACAATTGACAAGCGCAGACCGCAAAATTACTCAGAAAACAGCTGAGATGACATAAGACATGTGTACAAACAAAGGCAGATTATCAGCCTATTAATGAATTACTATCTATCTGTCTATCTATCTATCTATCTATCTATCTATCTATCTATCCAGGCCTATCTATCTATCAGATCTGCCATGCTATCTGATTCTTTCTATCTATAGTCAACTGTCTCTTTGTTTCTTCCTTTCTTTCAAGCAATCCATTCCCAAGACCTTGTTTTTCAGATTCAGCCACCATCAACGCGCACCACACACAAGTTACACCAGCAACTGGATATTCACAAAATGCGATCTGAGATGGTCAAATGTGGGGTCTGATCAATCTGTGCATGAATCTATAAATATCATGAAAGCCATGGGTGAATGACCACCAATCAAACCAAATTTGACAAAACTAAAAACTGATCTCTTAATCGACCTTACAAGTTTGCTGTTTTCTGTTTCCGTGTTGCTTTCTTTGTCAGTTTGGCCGTTACAATTAATCTTTCCAAACAATGATTCTATTATGTCCCAGAATTCCTTAATTGTGTCAGGTCAAGTCCATTTTTATCAACAAAATCGCCATTTCAAGCGGAGTATCTTGGACCCTAGGACCTGAAATTGATGGATATTACAGCCTAGAAGTGGGAAGAGCATACGGATTTCGTTGAAAACAACGGTAAACAGCACGTTTGAAAGGTATGGGTGTTTTCTGGAGCCTGACAGGTACATTTTAATAGGTTAAACATGCTTCAAGTTGCCGCACAAATATCAGTGCGGCAATTTCGACCTGTCTTGTATTCGCAAACTGCTGGACTAGTCCCATGAAAGCTTCTGTTCTTGATATGGAATGAGAGTCCAGTTGTACTTTAAGGTGTGGAGTGCTTCTTTGTCTTGGTGACATAGATGTTACATTTGCATAAGTGACTTCGCCGTTGGTCTGTTGTGCCAGTCTACGTGCTTCTGGGAAGCTGATGTCCTTCGTTGCTTTTAATCGTTGAACTTCTTTTTCCTCCTGCCATTTTCGGCAATTGCGGTCATAAGCCGGATGGGTTTCTTGACAATTGACACACTTTGGTGGTTCATGGCACGGGTCTTCCTTTGAGTGCGTGTGTTCGGTGGAGGTGCAGTTGGCACATCTTTCTGGCCCCTTACATCTGGAGATTACATGGCCATACTTCTGGCACCTGTAACATCTCTGAGGATTTGGGATGAAGGGTTTGACCTTACACTGCTCAAAACCGATAGGGCATTTGTGTGGTAATTGTTTTCCGGGGAAGCTTAGTATCAGGAGTTGTAACGGTTCCTTCTTTAGGTTAATTCTTCTAATGAAGCCAATTTTCCGCTTTCCCAACCATCTTGTAATTTCGTCATCATCACTCCTGTGACTTTCTCTTGAAACAATTGTTCCTCTGATCGAGTTCAATGTTCTGTGTGGCTCTGCATTTACAGGAGCTCCATCAATATCGGTTATGGACAACAGTTTTTCAGACTGTGTCCTTGATCTTGTTTGGATAAGGACAGCACCTGTTCGAAGTGTCCTGCCACTCTCAACTGTTCCAACTAGATTTTCTATCTCATCGTGAATTCTCAGGAAAGACATTGATTGTAATGCTCTGTTGGTTCCGGTAATTACAATATAACTGGGCCAATGATGCATAAATGGGTTGTTCATCGCATCTGAGAGGTCAGGTGCATATCGGAAGCGTTTTGCTTCTGGAGATATTCCAGTATCCACAGTTGCGGACCCAGCCTGGTTTCCCACTGGAGAACGCGTTAAGTTTTGACAAGTAGCCATAAGAAGTTCTGTATTTCATCCTTCATGCTCCCCACCCGCCACGGAGTCCAACAAGGGGAGACCAACAAGGATAGGGCTGAGCCCAGTACCCTAGTCCCAGGGATACATGAAGGATATACTCTCAAAAGATCAGGCCTGCAATATAGCCTCAAATCATGGAAACAGTAACCATGGCAGGCAAATATCCGGATTCCAACCTTCCTTGATTAGCCCATCAGCCATGGTCAAATAGGGCTGAAGTCCTAATGACAACATGACAAGCCGATTGACTGGACCGGGCCAATCCAGCCTCCCGTCTAGGAGAAATCCAGGCCAAAGTAGTGTATTGTATGGGAGGGACCAACTTAGTCCCATCCAACTCAACTACCAGGACCCC
This sequence comes from Platynereis dumerilii, assembly GCA_026936325.1. Classification (NCBI taxonomy): domain Eukaryota; kingdom Metazoa; phylum Annelida; class Polychaeta; order Phyllodocida; family Nereididae; genus Platynereis; species Platynereis dumerilii. The sequence continues at coordinate 22,747,302 of JAPTHN010000002.1, read as the reverse complement.
TTCATCCTCCGACACGGGTCGCAACTCACGGCAAACAGGTTGCCCCTTTTCCGTCGAGGAGACGTGTGCAAGCGCACTGTCCCATGTTGGCCACTAAGGATACAGGATTTCACCAATAGTGTTACCACCCACCGCCACGAGGAGGCCCGAGACCTGCGGGGGCGACAACCAACTGGTAGACAACCAACTGGTAGACAACCAACTGGTAGACACCAGGGACTACCAACTGTTAGGCAGAAAATATATGGGGACAGCCAATTTGTAGATACAGACTTTTTGGTCAGTACAATACAACCAAGTTGTAGACATAGTATTTTTGTTGTTGACAAACTCGTAGACACTCATTTCATTAGTTGATAATATCTTAGATGAAAATATCATTACCATTACCTACTCAAAGAACAATAGAATATCTAATTGATAGTAATTAGGCCCACCGAAGGATCGGTCTAATGTTTTTGTTTGCATGTGTCTTCTCCATCTGTCCTTCTACAATGTGTTGTTAATATATATAATTATATGAAATTCACTTACAAGTCTTGCTCTACAGGGCAAAAAGATGTCTGACATACTGTAGCTGCAGTAACTGTGAGCTTGAGCTGTCCTTGCTGTGTCAGCTCCACAATAATTGCCAACATCAGTAGCAGGAGGGCACTGAAAATAAAATGACATGGCTAATGAATACACACCCAAAGCAATACCATATCAAAGTAATACAATAAATTCACTTTTCTATAGATATTTTCTTGTAACTATGTATTATTTTGCCAAAGGCACTCACTGACAAGTCTTTGACATAACTAAATTTATGTGATTGGCAGTATAGATGTTAGACTCAGCAAGTTTCTTTACACTTTTTAAAAAGAATCATGCAAAAAAAAAGTTGAAAGAAGAATGGGCTACAACAACTTTGGAAAAGATGGAAATATGTGTAGCATTGCTCCTCATCAAGAACAGAATACCCAAACAAAAGCAGAACAGAATGAACTTGGATGTTGAAATCAAATCCACATACGGTTGATGTTCCAGAAGCTGTAGTCAAAACAAAGGAGTTCCCATAGGCTGACACACTGGGAGCTGGCTTTTTATTTTCCAAAACCAGGTCATCTGAAAGATACATGGATTCTAATTCATCGCAGATTGAATTGTACTGTTCAAGAGGAAATTCGTAAAGAGCTAAAGGTCTTATTACTCATAACCTTGCACAAAAAAAATGCAGTTAAACATGGAATCCCAAATTTTTTCACTGTCCAGAGATGTAATTGATATTACGTGATACTGTCAATCTTTACCATTTGCATCAAACATTTTGGACAGATAATGATGTTTCCCTTAAAAAAAGAAAGACGGCACAAATTCCTTACTGATAGCATTGCCATCAAAGTTTCCACAAAGACCACGGATGGAAGACCTGTCTGGGATGATGTTCTTGTCGAGTTTCAAGGACCACTGGTGTCTGTCGTTGAAGCGGAAGTGAAGGCCGCCATATTGCAGGTGGACGAACTGCCCAACCATTTTGATCATGACAGCTGAAATTTAATGATGATGGCTAGAATATTAACATAGTCATTTCTGGCGAAGAAGAAATCTGAAGTGCAATAACTTTCACAAAAAGCAGTTAAGGATAAATACGTGTGTGACAGCGTCCCAAGAACGGGCAAGAAGGAAATGCTTTATTTGAAAGGTCTCAGTCAACGAGTTATTTAACCATATTCTGTGATTTTGTGGTTCTTTTCTTGCATCATAGACACTGCACTTTCAGTGTGAATCATTTAAATTCAGAAAAGTCTACCTGGAAAGACAGAGGCGTAGCCATGGCTTAAGGATATGGAGAGTTTAGTGCCGTTCAAGAAGATGTCGTTGTAACCTGACGCCACAAAGGTTGTGGTCTCTGTCAACCGGAGTCTGAAAGTCTGAAACCAAGCAAAACAAAAGCATCTTTTCAGAATCATAATGTGGTAATACATTGTAGACTAATAACCCAAACGTTATGTTCAATGGTAAACCTTCAGAGAACATGTCACAGCAATGATGCAATGAAATATTGAATACACCCATTTTTGATACAATATATATTATAAGTCATGACCAGAAAAAGGTATTGTCAAACCTTCTGACATGTTGACAATTTCTTGCATCCAGAAACAGACATGGAGAGGGTGATGGTCCCATCCCCATAGAGCAGGTAGGTGCACTCGCCATCAAATGGAAATAACGCACCATCGAATGTCTGGTACATGTTGCGACCATATCCTGCGCAGATTTTGCTTCCCGACAAAACTGAAATTTAGGGATTGGAATAAATAAGAGGGAATAAGGTAAGGTAATTGAAGACCACACACAACTTTCCACACTTATTCATAATATACTAAGTCAACAAATATCAATTAAATTTAAAATCACTAGGAATCCATTCAATCCATTCTTAGTCATTTTGAACACACAAAACAAAAAGATCCAACATAATTTTAGTAGGCCTACTCACTGGTAACCCCAGGCAGAACAGGATTTTCCCTTTTACAGAGGTGACAAGTGTTGCTCCCCTTTTTTCCCCAGGCAACACCCTTGAGGGACGAGCAGCATTCACACTGCATCACGACCTGGGAGTCGTCCACATGAGGACCGTGGCAGTCTGATGTCTTGTAGCAGTAACCTTTCGCTGCACCGGCTGTGGATATTTTGAATAACAAAGAATTAAAATATACTTACAAAACACTGAGGTTAACATGTGTTAGAAGCATTTTAATTACTAAGGATGCGATTCAGGTCTTTCGCACAGCTTGTGCCATCGCATTTTTTCCTAATCTTATTGGTTCAGAGACAAAAGAACGTCACATAGATCATAAATCAAATGTAGAAAGCACCTGTATTAGGAATGACCGGAATCACATAGTAATTAAAATGGCTTCAATCAATTTAGTACCCTACTGTAATTGCATATCAACCGCAGAGATCAACACAGTTTAGGTATAATATTAGAAAATACTAAAATTTACTTTTGGAGTAAGTGACAAAATCAGAAGTAATAGTGATATGATGTTAATCAAGTATTCTTTATTGGATATTAATTTTATTAGTTTGATCATAAACTGTACTTACGGTCTTTAAGCTCATCGCAAGCAAAGCGCTCATATCCCGTTTTACATTGACAAACATTTCCGTATGGCCCTTTGACACACACTCCGTCATTCTTACAGGCAGGCTTGCAGGCTCCTGAAAGAACAGGACAAAAGAAAATTGAATAAACATAAATAATTAGGGCTACTACTCTCGAGCATTACAGAAAGACTCCTCAGTCGTAAAAAATACTTGTAATGATTTTTACAAGTCTTGTCAAATTTCCATCGAAATGGATGTTTTTGGGATGCGACTTTATATAAAAGCAAAATAAATTCCTACGCTATCACGAGCATAGAAATACATAGAACGGACATGAGGCTCTGGCAGATGAAGCAACCAAATCCACCATCTTGGAACTGCCCTGTATCCTGAAACAATGGTATCATGACGTCACCAATAACAGTGATGTCACTTATAACAATGGCATGACGTCACATCACAATTAGTCTATTGTGACGTCATGTCTCAGGGCAGTTCCAATATGGCGGATTTGGTGACCTCATCTTGAGGTGGCTTCACACAGCCTCATGTCCGTTCTATGTATTTCTATGATCACGAGTCGCAAAATTTTGGTTTCCTTGATATGTGAATAAGTGAACAATCTGCCGGTAATTTACAAATCTGGTGGCCAGCAAGTTCAACCTTTAATCACTAGTTTGCATTTAAACTCCTGCCAAATGAAGAATAGGTTTTAAAAAGATCTTTCTTACTCTCATTGCATTGGTCGCCAGACCAACCCGGGCAACAAACAGTCACGTTCTTCACTGCACCCCTGCAAAATAGTCAAATTATTCCAGATGCAATGACCAATAGGCATTATGTATGAAATCAAGTAGTTTGCCACAGTAAATCATTTTAACCAATGAGATGAAAATGGGGTCTTTCATCTGTGACAGTCAATTGATGAGATCACTCAACTAAAAATTACTTTTTCTACGTCTTATTCAAAATCAAAATCATAAATTATACAAACTAGCTGCATCAACAATCAAAGATAGAGTTACCAGACCTTGACATCTCAAGCTCCAAATTTAAGCAATTGTTGATTTATCACAATTCCACACAGCAATTCCAATGAGCAAATAGCAAATGGTGAATAATTTCAAGACAAGCAATTACCGATAAAAGGAGCAGTTGCGAGAAGGAACGAGGCAGGCAGTCATCTGCTCAACGTTCATTCCGGACATTCCGGATGCTTCTTTGTCCAGCTGCCATCCTTGGACCACTAAGACTATCGTCTTGGAACATGGTGCGGTTTTATTGATACGGTTGTACTTCTCATCAGTGCAAAAGCTGAAATCAAGTAGAAGTAGGAAAATTAAACCGATTTTACCATTTTTTCCCCTCACATGCAGGCAGACATATTCAGAGGATCACCTAATATATTTTTTAATTAAAAATCAAATTAATTCTAAAATGACGCAAAGGCTTCAAACCATTCGCATTGCAAGGTTAGCTAGCATTAGAGTTTGAAATTGCATATTTGTAGACACTTAGACTTTGTGTAAAAAATGTTCTGGGAGATACATGTATTCTATAGGGAAAAATGATGTCATAACTTTTTTGATATCACTTTTGCTTTTAGAATACATGTCCTAGGAAAAAATTCACATTCGGTCCCATTGTCTAAAAAATATGAAATTATCTGTAATAGACAGTCCACTCTCCAACGCACTGCATAGTAAACAATCATTACAATTAAAGCCCAACTGTAATTGTAATGATTGTTTACTATGTAAAATTTAGTTGTAATCTCTAATATGTTTTTACTATTTTATGAATGAGTTTTCTTTTACCAATTATGAATGTCATTGTACATAATCATTTTTATTCCATCTGAACACATCCCTTCATATTGTCGGAGACAAGCACAAATGCTTATTTTGTATTGTTCATTGAAACCAACTTTAAATAAAATTTATCTTATCTATCTTATCTTATCTTACTGCCGTTTGTATCACTTGCTAATTAGTATTCCTCTACCTGTATAGCGGCTAACTATGAACTGTCAGTAAACATGCACACACATATTGTGTTTATAAATCATCTGCAAAAACACATTCATTCCGTGTGGGAGGAGACGGAAGGTTGGACGTCCTTAAAGGCCTTATTACAGATCTCATATTAGTGTGCCATGTTCTTTTCAACTGCCACAGTGCTCATGAGTGTGATGTCAGTATGAGCATATTGATGTCACGGTGGTATATTCACAGTTTCGACTGTGTTACTTGGGACCTTCCTTGATCAGATCATTATAAATCTACAAGAAGCTGCTAAAATGTTGGTGAGCCCTGATCATTCTGTTGATGTTTTGAAAACATCCAAAAGTTTCTAATCCCTGCTAACATTTTCCAACTGAAATTTTATGTTTCAGAATACCGTTAGTTCACCACACTCTAGTGAGTGCCTGTTTTGTGGTTTTAATTCTCACCAGCAACATTCTTGTTAGTCTTGGTGCCGATAAAAAATATGTTTTACTCGATCTGGCATAGTAAGTTCTTCATGATATTTTTCATCTAAGATTTATATAACTTAACATGGAAAATCTACAAGTTTGAGCAATCTTGGTTGGAAACCTCATACCAAAATTTCCAAATTTATCTGACAGATACATTTTGAGATAATATAAAGGATTGAAAGTTGTATCAAATATATGATTAAATTTGTTTTCTAATCAAAAAGCTTGTCACAACTACTGCGTCACTGTGCTGAGTGTGCTCACATGTCAAACCCAACACTGCATCCAAAATTGACCTATCCATTTACCTTTTCAGATGTTGATAAGGGGCAGAAAATACAAAGTTGTAAATCTGTCAGGTGAATTCACTGATGGACCAAACATAAGTTATTTAATAAGGTTTTATGACTTCAATAAATCATTTACTCCAATAAATAATCAATTTAAAAGGAAGCATCTGACTTTCCAAGGTTAATAAAGAAAGAGAATGCCCATTCAGTTTGAATCACCGCGCACGGAAATAATGGAACTTCGGATTTTAGAAATACTAAAGTTACTGTAGGTCCAATTATTTTGCAAGTATGCTCTTTTACGATATGTCTCAATAATATGAGCACAGCTCATGGCTGCCGAAGGCAGCCATAAGCGAAGCTCACTTAGCACAAGAACAGCTCATTCTAACTGTTTGGTGCTCCTTTCTTCAGTGACTGCCTGGACAGGAAGTGCCAGTAGTTGCCATAAAAAGTGGAGCTAATAGTTTAGTCACAGTTTAGTTTAGTAATTAATTCAAATACATTAAATGTATTCCAAAACAGCTTTAAAATTTCAATCTTGTCTATGACAAACTCTAATGACACATTTCAGGGATTTAAATCAACATGTGTATCCAACATTGGAAATAATCATTTTCATAACCCTGATTGTAAGTAGTGAATAAACATTACAAGTCACTATAAAAGTTAATGACTTAAATGGATCACAAAGTAAGAGATCATAACAACACTTAAAGGTTACATAATTTTCATTAACTATCAACAAATTATGTAACAATCGAATATTTTAAAACAACTGCCTCTGCATAGCTATGGTTTTATTGATCTCAGTTATATCAACAATTTAACATAATAGATCCCAATCTAACACAGACCAAATTTGACAGCTTCAGTGCTATCTGTATATTTATCTGTATATTTATCTGTATATTTATCTGTATATTTATCTGATTATCTATCTATCGATCTATCTATCTATCTATCTATCTATCTGTCTATATATCTATCTAGCTTAGGAGCATTATTTATATTGTATGCTATGCTTACAAAAAGGGAAATTTTGAAGCAAAATTTCGTGATAAAAGTTGTCAACGGGGAAGTTGCGATACTTTTTAGCGTATCTACCTCAAATATTCACAGTTTTCAAAATGTTTAGATTTGATTTTTTGTACGTTCACTTGCACCATGGAACTACCATTTGAATAATAACACTGCAATGATTGACAAATTTGTTTTGTATACTGGATTGTGTAGAAGCCGACAGTGTAGGTACACAGGAAAGGAAAATTTCAGTTGTTCCTCGGATATAAATATGTGGAGTGGTTGTGACACCCAAAATATTCATATTGATTTGACATGGTTAAAAACACATTGCAATTGACAAAACCTATTTCTGAGACATTTCTTTCTGTGTGTGTGTGTGTTTGTGTTTTACGTCTCATCAGCACCTGATTGGGCTATTTAGAGACATACTTGGTTTGTGGTCATGTTGAGTTAGTCATCTCATCTTGGTTGGTGGCATCGAGATCTTTGAGGTGTCACTTTGACAGGTACATCCGCAATAATTTTCAATTCAAGAAGCTTCCTTGCCTGAGTGGCATTAATGGCTTGAACCAATAAATTACCGTCAGGCTGTCGATCGACTGAGTGTGGTTTTCCAAATTTCTTCAGCATTGTTGTGTAGCTAACAAATGGTGATACATCCTTCAGTCTTCCATCTTTGGACTTAATGTGAAATTTGAGACCAGTGGGGAGTTCTTTTTTGCTGTTGGTGAGTGTCGTTTTACTCTTGTCTTTGTGAGGTAGCAATCCAATTGTTGAGCTTTTTTGTTTTGTTGTCTTGGGCGGTGTCTTGTTATCTGGAGTAACATATTTTTCCTTTGGTAGGTTGAGGGACTTCTCAGTCCCTTGGGTAACAGAAGAGAAAATTTTACGTTGTTGGATCATCTTCTTCGGTGATTCAGGAGACTTCACAGGTTCTTCCTTGCTTGGCCGGTCTAGTGGTCGAGGCGGTGAAGGTGTTTTCATTAAGACATCTGTGAAGAGGTTCCTGTCCAGATGAATCTTTCTCTGTGGTGATGAATGAAGAGCTGGTCTTGGGTAATCTGCTTCTAGGCAAGGTTTGTCCGGGTCCTGTTCTACAAGGCGTTTGGCTTCGGGAACGGATAGTTGTCTTTCAGTTCGTAGTTGTAGAATTTCTTTTTCCTTCTTGAAGACTTTGCAATTGTGGCTAAAGGCAGGATGGTTCCCTGAACAGTTGACACAATGTGAAAGTTTAAAGCAAGGTTTATCGTGTGTGTGTGCATGACCATGGTCACCACAATTGGCACAAATTGTTGGCCTGATGCATGTACGACTAAAATGGCCATACATTTGGCAGTTGAAACAGCGTTTTGGATGAGGAAAGTATGGAGAGACTCTGCACCATTCAAAGGCTACAGGTACTTTCTTTGGTAATCTTTTGTCTTTGAATGTTAGCAACAGTAACTCATAACCATTCTTGTGAGCAAGACGTTTGAATTTTGTGATGCCGTGTTTGTGAAACCAATTTGTAAGTTCATTGTCTGAGCAGGTCTTACTTTCTTTGGAGAAAATAACGCCTTTGCCTGATCTTTGAAAAGGTTCAATGACGACTTTGGTATTGGCTATCTCATGGTTGCCGGTCACACTGTCTCATGTTGGCCACTAAAGATAGAGGTCTTCACCTTAGTGTTACCACCCACCGCCACGAGGAGGCCCGAGACCTGCGGGGGCACATTTCTTTCTGTATGTATTTCAGATATTGTTAAGGATGTACACAAGATAAGCAATAGGGGATAATTTCAATTTTGTTAGTTGAAACACTTCGTCTTGGTCTCATGGTACTTTCTAGCTCCTGGTGACAACTTGTCAATATTTTAGACAAATTTGTTCCATGGAATGTTGAGGTGAATACTGTAGGTAGCATAAATTTACCAAAATTTTGTACCTGTATCCACTACCATAAGCTCAGTAGAATGTGAGTGACAAAAAAAAGGCATTTCAACTAACCCCTGTTTCCACTACTGTGTTACAGTTGACTAGCAGTGTAGCTAACATTTGGGAAATATACATGCTTACCTGGAACCAAAGTGATGCCAAAAATGTAAAAATGAGAAGTGGTAACTTAGCAGGAAAGACTAATGACTGGCATTATGAAAACATTTGACAAATTATAGACATAAGCAAATTGATATTGGGTCATGTACCCAGGCCATAATCATATGATATTTTGAGATTTTTGCCGTTTTCCGACAACATGAATACTTGATAACTAACTTAGTGCACCTAAAATCCCCAATATACACCAGAACTCCTGGTTGTGTGAACGAAATGGGACAAAATTCGGATGGAATAATCATCTACTCCAACGCACTCCAACGGGTAAAGCAAAGAAAATATTCCCAATACCTTTGGAGACATACAAAAAACTACACTGTCTGATAACTATAACCAGTGGCATTGCATGCAATTACAAGATGTACACTTTAGATGCTCTTCACAGATAAATCCCCAATCCAAAGTATATATTAATGATATAAAATTCAATCTACTCACTGAGTTTTCACGGGAGTTTGCACAAGAGTTTTCACAGGAGGACTAAGAGCCCGGGTCGTCTTCGTTGAAGCCAAGTAGATGACAACCAGCAATAAGAATTGCCGGAGCGCCATAATAGCGCAGACTAAACTTCTTCGACAGTCAAATGAACAGGTTTTATCGAAGTTTTCTCAGCAGTAGTTTAGTATTGGGACTTAGCAGTGGTTCGATGACCAGAGCTTGTCTGTCAGATTTCTGAACTGTGGAGTTTATAAGTAAAGATTTAATAAAGACTATTATGATTAAGTATGATTCTGACAATTACTAACATGAATTGCTTTTAAGTGATAATAGAAATGTCAAAACTAACAATGCTTCACAACTTGAACAAATGCATTGGACACAGGGGACATCCTTGCCATACATCACACAGCTGTTGTGCAACCAAAAAGCCATCAATTTGTCAAGCGTCTTTTCAAACCTGTCAAGACTTGTCAGGTGCAACATTTCTCGGGAAATTTCGAGAGCAAGTAAAGGAAGTTCATTTCAATAACAAAATCTTGATTTGAATGACATCTTTACAGTTTACACCAGAAGCAAGTTTATGAATGAATGCTCATAAATTTTGATGGTCAATCTTATCAGTACAATAGTCGTCATTGCAAAATAATTTCCAAGCTCTCTGCAAAGAGGCAACAAATACATGCAACATATTTCATTTTCAAATTTGTTTACTTCACAATGCTTTAAAATAATTAGCAAAATACTCTTCAAGAGATGACTTGCCAGTGGTGTTACTACATACCAACTTGGGTCAGTCCTCTCTGCCCTGGGTGATTATGAATTTTGCTACAAGCTGGAGAATGGACAATTTCCTGTTTATTTTAATTCTGTCCTTTAAAAAATGCTCAGGCTCACATGTATGATGTTAGACATTCTAATTCCTCGAGTAAAGAACGAGTTTATCAAACAGTCTATACGATTTAGAATACCCAAATTGTCATCAGCCTAAAGCAAAATTGGCCTAAGTCATTTTTGGCAATTTTTGGCAAACAGCCTGACTTAGGCAAATTTTGTTTTGACAACCAAAATGACTTCGGGCAGATTTCACGAAAAGTGCTCTCAGAGGGTACCTTAAACTTTCCAACCCTTTTGTTATCTCTCTGCTGCTTCCTGGAGCAAGTTAACCTATTACTAAATACATCTGGGAGCTAATGAATACATATCAATAGAGTAATACTCACATATGTAGCTTTTTCCTCTTAAAAAGATATTTTCTTATCCCTCATGAGGACAATTTTGGATGACCAAACTTACTGATGACCATACGTGCTTACTTTGGCAATCTGTGGCATCTGCTAAAACCAATTCAGGAAAATGTAATATGTTATGTGATTGATAAAAACATCTTGGAAATTATTTTGGAACCATTTTTAATTGTATTGGTCATCATAAAACTTGAAAGAAATGAAAAGTAAAAAAAGACTGCTAATGTAACTCGATTCCGTCACAGGACATTAAGATTACATTAGCAACTTTTACGAGGAGATTTTTCTGTGTTCTGGCTACCTATGCCAATTTCAAGCATGAAATTCAAAAACCTTATTGAAAAACGTGTCTTATTTGCCTGTATACATCACCAAAAACATAAACCACTGGGTGTGGTAGCTGTTTTTTTATTGCTAATGTAACTGCAATTTTGAATCTGTCCATTTTATAGTGTTCATTTGCAAATTTGTCTATGTAAATTACGCTAACGAACACATAATAAGTTTAATATTCACAATTCACCAGAGAATAATGGTGATATCCACTGAAATCAGTGATAACGAAATTGGCCTAGGTCCAAAAGGATTTAGGCCACTTGCGTGAAAATTAGGTTAGGATTTTGAGGTGCTTACAGATGATTTCATATTTGTAGACTTTCATCAAATAACAAAATATTTTGCAAAATTTCGGGTCTGACATCAGAAAATCATGCCAGGTGATTGGTCAAGTTGCCCATTGCGTGTCACTTTTTTTCAGCTTGCTTCAAGCAAGTGATGTTTGCTGGAAAAATGATGTCAAAATTTTGACCAATAGTATACTGCAAGGCCAACTTGGTATTGTGGCAGTTGTTCACACACGTCAAACCGCAATCCACATGAACTCTTTCATTTCTTCATGAACTGTTGTGTTTCACACTCCTGTGTACAACTGTTGTTTCAATTGATAAATCTATTTACACTAAATTATAATGCCTTGACCAAAAGCACTGTCTATCACATCAGTAAGGGAATATTCAGAATTTGTGATGACTGGGTTGTGGGGGAGATGTGAGTTTCACCTGACTGGGTGCTACATGTTTCAAGGGGGGGGGCTGTACTAATTTTTAACTTCTGTCCAGAATCTAGGTGTCTTGCAGGCTAAATATAATTTATGTCCTTTATAAAGCTTTTTGTGACTTGTAAGCCCTTTGTGGGCTGGGTGCTTCGGCACATGTCAATAAAGATTTTCTAACTCTAACTCTAACTCTATGACTTGCGGGGGTAAAATGGGAGTTTTGCCCAACAGAACACCAATTTGTCACACCTGTTTCAAGGGGGGTACTTATAACTCACAACATCCCCAAGGGGGTATAAAATTTTAATAAAAGAAAAGGGGACGTATCCGCATGGAATGTATGAGAGTTGCAAATAAGCATGAAACCAAAGGGGGGTATAATTTTTTGACAGAAAGTTCCAACATTCATAAGAAAAACACGGTGGGAACCAGATCAGGGACCCCGTGATTGGCAGCCCATTGTCCTGGCGCCTGAGCTGAGCCCCTCCTCTGAGAAAATGTTACATTCACAATTATACATGTTTATTTTCTGTATAAACAGTCATTACATGGGTCACCTGATCCCAATCGTCTGAATGCACAGTGTTGGACTTGCAGAATGTGTGTACTAAAAATGTGTGAAACACAAACTGAAACTCTCACTTGAAACTGCTGAAGTCAGTCCTTGTTAGGAGATCAATGGCGTAGAATGCCATGGCCACCCATGTAAAACGCTATGTCACTTTTCAGGAGAGAGTGATGTCATACCTTCCCTCGACCAATGAAAATTGCAAGAAAAATGATGTATTTTCTACCTAAAATGTCTACAAATATGAAATCATCTGTAATATCAATTTAGGAGTCCAAATTTTTTTGACACATGTATTATCATGAGGCCTTCCTATGGCACCACAATGGTAAAATGGCCTATGTCTGACTTAGGCCAATTTTGATTTAGGCTAACGTTGTTCAACTCCATGGACTTAGATATTAGATCAAAGACATATATTATAGTATGATTGGCTATAACTGCAAAATTAAAAGAAAATTCTTCTCTTGTATTCCAAATTATTTCATATTCCAAAGTGCTACATTTGTAATAACATGACAGTTTCATTCATTATCTGTCGATCTTCCAAATGTGTTCTCTACAATTATGATTTAAACTAATTTAATGTATTGAATTAAATACTGAGGTTACACTCCCAATCTATTTACTTTGCAATGCCGTCCAAATTGAGGTTCTCATGTTGGTGCTCCAAAGTTGTGTGCAATGGTTTTTTTTTGTCGGGGTCCACTCGATAATGACAAAGACTAGTGTTTCTCTTTATTCTTATAACCTTAACTTCTTTTCATGACCTTATAAAGAACATTCGGATTCTGATTTTGTACTGGGTGATTGCTGGTTTTGCAGTCCTCGTCACATTTACGTGAAACCTCAAATTCTTTTCTATGCTGTTGAAGTGTGATGTCAGAGATGACTCTATTCAAGCATTGCAATATATGTAAAGTAACTACAAGATGTGATGCCATTTTAAACTTCTAGCCAATGTACACTGCACGTCTCTCCGCCATCAACCAATACATTACTTTGTATTTCTGTTTTTTATTATATGATTTTTAATAGATGAAATATTAAAATCCAAATGTTACCGGGTTGCTTTTCGGCCAAAATGGCCTGATCTATCAAAAAAAATAATTTAAAAAAATAATGATAAATTGATTCAGCTTTTTGTATCTTAAAGAATCTGCAGAAAATTCTCAAACAAATTTGTGGTCCTGTTTCTTACCATAGGGACTTCTAAGCTTATAGATACTCAATATTACACATATAATATATATGTTATATATACTTATATGTTTATTGACCATGCCTTAGAAGCCCCTATGTTTCTTACATGTTCCAAAAATACATTTATTTGCCCATAACTACAGGAACAACAAATTTGAAGAATTAATTGTTAGTAAAACAACACAAAAAATATTTATTAAAGTTGCCCATGTACAACCAAATGACGTCATAAATACCAGACATAAAAATTTAATCGAATGAAACACAATTATACATATAAGCTCATAAATCTTGAATGTGTTGCAACAGAAATTGAACATATGGTGCATATGCATAAATCTTTCTAAAACATAAAACTGCCTGATTCATGAATAATCATCTGTCAATCTGGACATGCGTGAGATTGACATTTTCCATATTGTACTGACTGGCCAATGGCTTGATCTAATGTGCCTTGTCAGTGACTTCCGACATTTCCAACAATACTAAGTCCAAGGGCCCTATAATGCTAAAGGCTATAGCTCGTCCTCAAGCACTAGCAATGCCAAAAGGGGGGACCAGAAATACTGTTTTTCACATTTTCCATAAGACAGACACTTTACTACCCACTATAGAATCAATCACGTTGACAGAAAAGCATATTCTTCTTTGAATAATGAAGGATGTGTTCATAAAGTTGAGGTTCACAAGGAGGAGTGTGTATCCAGTGAAGGGGCCTGTCCAAATTGGATCGAAGGTGACTATCAAAGTTTAAGCTTGATGTGCTATCAACGGCGTCAGTGCAGGTGGGGCTGGTCCCCACCACTTTTTGGCCAAAACACAGATCATATAGATGGATTTTTAAAATGTATAGATTCTAATTTGTAAAATTTATTAAAGAATTTTTGTTTTACTTCATTAGCTACTTGAATGAGTTGATTGTGACATTATATAAAGGTCTCTATGTTGTTGTAATTTAACAAGTCATTGTCTTTGTTTTATTATTTGCTATATCAAATAACTTGAGGGGCACTGGTGTTTTGGATAAAGGATAGATCTGCCCTCTGGTTATTAAGGAGTTATGACATCATGTCCATGTGGCCTAAAATTATTTACGTCTGCTGTGCACAAAAGGGCCGTATCCCTTCAAATGAAATTGCCTCTAAATTGCCAAAACCATGAGTAATGACAGAAAAGGTCGCATGTCACAAGGTCGTACAATTTGCGTTACATGGCCATTTTGGACCAAAATTTTTTTTTTTCAAAAATGACTAAAATAGACTAAGGACCACCAATTAAAACAAAAATTAACCACGATTATGCAATAATTAGGTCTGTACATGGCATAAACAAATTGTTTCACCACACAAATCGATGTGAAATGCAGATTTAAAATGCATTTTTCTTGAAAACTACTTCATTCAACTAAAGCTGCTGTAAAATACAAAGTACTCCGTGAATCGCCATGAAATTGTCACTGAAGTTGGCCAAGATGATGATCTTACTGATTTGAACAGTAAAAAGATGTATCTCTTCTACAAAGCCTAATACATAGATCCACAAAGTCATGACACAGCAACCCACAAAAAACGTTTTCAAGCATCATGTGTATAACTAAGCCAGAAGAATGAGTTCATCTTAAAATCTCAAGTAAAAGGTTTCAAAACGTTACAAATATACCTAAGATTAGTAAGAACTAGTTCAAATATCTTACTTCAATAATTATCAAAAATGCATGTCACATCTCACATAGATCTCCAATCTCAATTTTTGTGTGGTGATAAAAAATCAATATCTCAAGCGAGTATGTAATTTAATAGTAATCCTAATATTGTAACAGAAATTCCTGCCGTTTTTCATGACATGAGGGCATAATAGTAAATTATGACTTGTTATTTATTGGTTTGATCACTTTTTGGTCATTTTTGAAGTCCAGTGCATTGCTATAAAGCCAGCATAAAAATCTGTACCAATCATGCGTGCATGTGTTACATTTTTTTCAGGGTTTTTCAGAGCATCACAGAAGTCACAAAATCATTGCAAACCTAACCATATTTTATACCACAGTTAACCCTGACTTATGAGCATTTGGAAAATAGCACTTTCCACATTGTACGATTTTACTGGTTGAAGCTCTGATGGTTTGAAACCCATAACCCCTCTCCAATTTGACAGTTTTTTTACAGGTGTTACAAAAGTTTCAGGGTAAACTAGACAAGCTACACAGCAAGTGGTTTACCTGCACACAAAATCTGAGATATGAATTTGCAAGTAGAACTCATGAGCATTTATTTGATACATGTTTGAAGTTCCTAGCTTCAATATTAAGAGTTTCAGACTGAATTTTGAAAAACATGTTAATTTTTTTTGGCAAGAGGGACAGGTTGACGTTGCTTTGCATTAAAGGCTCTACAAAAGACATGATGATAGTTAGATAGACGATGTAAGCTGTTGAGGCTTGACAAGGAATTGGGTATTGCTGCAGAGAAAACCAGAACAAGATATCTTTTGTCATTGGCATGCAATGTCACTTTCAAGATGATTTTTTCAAATCTGATGTAACGCGGGACACAAAAAAATCACCTGTTTTCTCAAAGTTTTTGGTGGCCAACAGCCTTATTCTGTAAGGAAGATTATTTTTTGGGGGTCAATATGAAACTACAGATGCTAGGCATTCCAGTGATATATAATAAGTGATGGTACATACAAGATATGTGCTTGTAATCATCACATAAATGTAAAATTTCTCAAATTGTACGACATCACGACACGTGACCAAAAAGAAAGAGTAACACTGGTCTAATAACTTCTTTTTTTGCGAAGACAGGGTAAATTGTTTAATTTTCTTGAGTTTACAAAACTGCAAATCGTGTTTAAAAAAAAAGAAAAAACATCACAACTATGTACCTGTACCTAAGCAATATATAGTATGTAATGTATGGGTAGTAATAATTATTAGGCCTATTTCATAAATTTAAAATGTTGTTATCACAGTAGATTGAGTTTTATAATACATCTTAGAACTTGGACAGTTGTGGGATTGTCCGTATGCTAGTTTATATCCATTTACAAATGTCAAATGGATCACATCTTCGTTTTAACATTCCAAGCGGTACATACATAGCAAATTCTGATTCTGTAGAAACGTAGAAGAAGGTGCTGCAAACGAGGTGGAGGACGACGGCAATGATGATGAAAGTGTTTGTGTTTTACGCCTCTGCAGCACCTTATTGGGCTATATTGAGGCTTGCTTAGGTCCTATTTGTCTTTGTTTATTGTCCACAGAGTATGTCTGTGTTGGAGGGACTAACTTTGTAGGTTGGTGAAGAAGTTATCTACGGATCTTCTGGGCTACTTTTAGCGCAGTTGTGTGATCCAGTTCTCCGCAATTGGCACAAACTGTCGACCTTCTACACGTACTGCTGAAATGTCCATAGATTTGCAATTGAAACAACGTTTTGGACGAGGAAAGATAGGGCGAACTCTGCACTTTTTCAAAGCTACAGGTACTATCTTTGG
Source organism: Platynereis dumerilii (assembly GCA_026936325.1). Taxonomy (NCBI): domain Eukaryota; kingdom Metazoa; phylum Annelida; class Polychaeta; order Phyllodocida; family Nereididae; genus Platynereis; species Platynereis dumerilii. The sequence goes on along the minus strand of JAPTHN010000002.1, from coordinate 22,730,306 downwards.
AACTTTGTCATCTTTGAATGTCAGGTGAAGCAATTCATATCCATTTTGTTGGGAAAGACGTTTGAATTGTTCAATTCCATGTTTCTTGAACCACTTGTTTAGCTGAGCATCAGTGCAAGTCCTGCTCTCTTTTGAGAAGATAAGGCCTTTGCCGGGTCTTTTGAAACGTTCAAAGGATATTTTTGTTCACGCAATTTTGTTGACTGATGTCAGTTTCTCTTTTTGTTCATCATTCTGAGGATGAATCAGGAAGGTTCCATTGGATTGACGCCTTATTTCTCCAGCTACGGTGTTGTCACAAGTGTCTGCAATGACTTCATATACATCGATAGCTGACAGGTCGTCAAGGGATTTTGTCACACCTTTCATCACAAGGCAATTTTCGTCTTTCAAGATGTGTGGGAGGCGGTCAGGGTCAATCAAGTCATCCGAGGATGTCCTTGTCCGTTGAAATCTTGGTAGTCCAGTCGCAAATTTTTCGATCTCAGCCTGGTTTCCCGCTGAGGGACGCGCACCTTGGTTACCCGGTTGACGTATGATCCGGTCTTGAAACATGATTTTTACATCTATTGATTACTACTTCAGACAAATCTACTTCAATGCAATAGACTCCATCGCTAACTGCATAAACAAATGATTTAATCAAAAAGAATACAGTACATACCGTGCTTATGAGCAGCTCTTGCTGCAAGCTGCATGAGGAGATGATTACAAACATGAGATTGCTGCTCAACGTTGACTTTTATGGATCTGACTTCAATAAGGATGAGCTTGACTCTCAACTACATATTCTTGCCACTGTGTTCAAAGACAGCAAACAAGGCACGGCTGATCCAAATCTTGTTGATATTTCATTTGTTACGTCAGACCTAAATATTGGTTAGCGTGAATTGATCAACAGTGTTGTCTAGCTGACTAAGCTTGTTCTTGTTATGCCAGCTAGTAATGGAACCAGTGAGAACATTCAAAAAAATTGCAAAACACAAATACTTCTTTCCAAAACTCACTCTATTAGTTGTATGGTGACATAGATTGCTACAGGATCAAGAATGCTCCTAAAGTGCTCAAAATGCATCTCAGGCAACCTGAAAACCGTTGGCTTCCAGGGACCTTGAGCCGCCCCCACAGGCTCACACCCCCTGCCGTTAAAGCTTCGGTCCTTTGGGCCTTGCATTTGCCCCACCACTTTAAAATGAAACTGACCGCCTGCCCTGTATATTAAAGGCTATAGCTCATCGTCAAGCTCTAGCAATGCCAAAAGGGAGACCCGGAATACCGTTTTTCGCGTTTTCTATACAACAGACACTTTACTACCCACTATAAAAAATCATGTCAGTCGCCGTGAATCACTTCGACAGAAAAGCATATTCTTCTCTGAATAATGAAGCGTGTTTTCATAAAGTTGTGGTTCACAAGGAGGAGTTTGTATCCAGTGAATTAAGGGCCTGCACAAATTGGATTGAAGGTGACTATCAAAGTTTAAGCTTGATGTGCTATATATATAGGACAATAATAATCATTTTTTGTCAATTTATTCAGAATTTGTCACAACGGTATCATATCATGTTCCATGGAGTGAGAGAATTGCGTTTTGTGTCTCATCAGCACCTAATATGGCTATTTAGAGACATCAAGGCCCGTTTTCACCAACATGGTATTAAGAGTTATGCCAGGTCTTAGCTAAGACCTGGTCTGGCTAAGCCAATCACTCAAGCGGAGCAGGATCAAGGAACATTTACTGAGTGAAAGTCTGCACAGAGTATTTCAACAACTCAACTGCTACAAACACAATTAATCTCTGAAGTTCCCAAACATGGCCACATGACAAGGTGAGAGAAAAAGAGGGGTGGGCTTGGAAATTTATAAAAAAGAGATTAATTAGTTGTCTGTCCAGTGTTGGTGACAGAAATGCATTTTTCTTTAGCCCCCTCCCCTCAAACAATAAATTAATACAAATCAGCTGGTCATGTATTTTTGCACAATGAAACTACAATAATGGTTGAATCCCTTTGAATATCTAATGATAAGGGTCCTCAAAATCTGATGTACCCAGAATGGCTGACATGCCTGTGATTTTTTGCTAGATTTTTTGCCCAGTGGACCAGTCACACGGGAGGCTAAATTGGAATTTTCCGAAATCGCCCGATTTCCGGGGGGGTTATAGGATGCATAGATTGCACCCACGTCCAAATTTCCTGCCCTTCGAAAGTACCCCTGTGCTAAGACCAACAACAAGTGCAGAGATTTTGTACAACTCAGCACAGAAGAATTGCCTCTATTTGGTGTCATGACTATCATAGGCAAATGCTATAAAAACATAGTTTCATACATGAAATACTTTTAAAATGTGTGCTTAATGCTGTATGGCTAGTATATGCAACAGTTACTTCAACAAATATATTTTCTCGGTAAGTGTGTGTTTTTGGTTTGCAAACTTTATATCTCATGATGTGACATATCTTTCTTGAAAAAATCTTTGGTGACTGTTAAGTTAGAGAAACATGCGAATATGATAGACAAAGGCCTATAATACTGATTTTTCATGCCATCTCATAAGAAACATATGTTCTGTTTTCATTGGCCTAATCACTTTTTGACACCAAATCAGTTTGAGATGGCTGATCCTTGAGTTTGGTGACAATGTGTACGATTCACTGAACCTTGATAGGTTTACATGCTTGGCACACTCTTGGTGAAATGGACTTAGTTATACCAGGTTTAAAGGAGTTAACACCAGGCTTAACTCTTAATACCATGTTGGTGAAAACGGGCCCAAGGGTTCTGATATTGCAGTTTCATGGTAAGCCACCTAGCTTACATGTAAATGGAAATACAATTTGGCAAAGTGTGTAGGATTCACTGAGTCTGACATTTGAGGGTGTCTCTGTGAGTTAAAAAAATTAATTACCATTAGATTAGCCACTTGATTGCTCCGCTACATGCTGTGTGTGGTACACGCAGGTCTATGGTGTAGATCAGACTTCAGTTTGTATGAAACTTAGTTGGGCCTGAGTTCAAACTTCTTACAAGTGCTAGAAAATGGGTTTTTTCGATGGACAGGAAATAACTGCATATTAGGGTGTTTCAGGTGCCCCCAATATTTTCCGATCGTGCTTGACCTTGGTCTGGTATTGCGGTTTATATAGTAGAAGTCACAGGTATAATTTTGGCCCATTCTATAAATACTTACCTTTACCAGAATTCACTTGAAGTTTATAATGTAATTCCCCATTGGCAAACTTGCAAATCCTGAAGATATTGCAGAAATCAATGAAGGAATAGATATTTTTTCCTCAATCCATAGTTTCTGAGTAAGTTTTGGGAGGGCAATTCCAATCTGGCATCAACTATTTTATAGCAGGTCTTCCTAATGAGCTAGGAAGTTTTGAATTTCCTAAAAATTCTGCCGTTTTATGCATATTTTCACAAATTTGACAGCTTCTGGTAGCTTGGTAAATGGGGTTATACAAAAAATAACACCAGATTTGAATTTCCCTCCCAAAACTTACTCAGGAACTGTGGATTGAGAAAAAAATATTGATTTCTTCATTGGTTTTTGAAAAATCTTGAGAATTTGCAGGTTCGCCAATGGGGAATTACATTATAAACTTCAAGTGAATTCTGGTAAAGGTAGGTATTTATAGAATGGGCCAAAATTTTACATGTGGCTTTTTTATATAAACTTCAATACCAGACCAAGGTCAAGCCAGATCGGAAAATATTGGGGGCACCTGAAACACCCTACTGCATATATAGTCTGTTTCATAGAAAATTTACTAATCAAATCTGTATTGGTGTACTTTTGTATATATACATGTTTATTTAAATATTTCAATTTACTTTTAACATTCCCATTCCCCTTGCCCTTCCTGGGCTTGTCTCTTTGATCAGCATGGGCTAAAAACACAAGGCTGGTGCGCCGAGAAGGTTTTTGAAGCCCTCTTTAACTATTTTACCATGGGTATTTCTGCCCCCTGGAGGCGGAAAATCCTACATTTATGAGATTATTAATGACATCTGCGAAGAAATAGGTAAGGAGTATGGCAAAACAATTATCCCAGAGCTCTTATTCGTCTGCTGGCATCCAGCGTCACCAGAATGAAAATGGAGGATATAATGTTCTTTGCTCTGATGATGGTTATAATTATATATATATAGTATTCTTGCAATCTTCAAAAAAACAAAAAAAACAAATCAGCCATGGCAAATCAACATCATCTCAAATGAGCCACCTAATAATTAATGGTGAAGAATATACAACACCAGGGCAGATAGCAAATCAGCTTGCCAAAAAGTTCTCTTTCAATTCCTCCTCAGAAAATTATTCTCCTGACTTTCAATGGTTCAAAGCTCAGGCAGAACCTTGTTATCACAGGAAGTAATCCATTGCCAGTTGAACTGTGAAAAGGCCTCAGAATCGAAAGACAAGACCTCCTCACCAGACAAGAAGAGGCTGACACGATAATTCTTCAACTTTCCACCGTTAAACCCGATCAGCTCTGGTACTAGCAGATGACACAGATGTCTTCTGAAAAAAATCAGTTCTCAAGTCTGGATGATGTGTAAAATTACAGCGAAACACTTTGACATATTCTTCTCTGAATAATGAAGTGTGTGTTCATAAAGTTGTGGTTCACAAGGAGGAGTTTGTATCCAGCGAAGGGGCCAGCACAAATTGGATTGAAGGTGACTATTAAAGTTTAAGCTTGGGGTGCTATATATATAGGACAATAATAATCATTTTTTGTCATGTTATTTAGAATTTGTCACAATGGTAATATAATGACTATTTGTGTGTTTTGCATGCTTGTGGGTCTCCTAAACAGAAAATATCCACTAGAAAGGTTGAACATTCATGGCTCTTACAATCCTGTCACACAACACAAGGGCACAGTCCATCATCATATCATGTTCCATGGAGTGAGCGAATTGCGTTTTGTGTCTCATCAGCACCTAATATGGCTATTTAGAGACATCAAGGGTTCTGATATTGCAGTTTCATGGTAAGCCACCTAGCTTACATATAAATGGAAATAAAATTTGGCAAAGTGTGTAGGATTCACTGAGTCTGACATTTGAGGGTGTCTCTGTGAGTTGAAAAAAATAAATACCATTAGATTAGCCATTTGATTGCTCCGCTACATGCTGTATGTGGTACATGCAGGTCTATGGTGTAGATCTGACTTCAGTTTGTACGAAACTTTGTTGGTCCTGAGTTCAAACTTCTTACAAGTGCTAGAAAATGGGTTTTTTCGATGGACTGGAAATAACTGCATATATAGACTGTTTCATAGAAAATTTACAAATCAAATCTGTATTGGTTTACTTTTGTATATATACATGTTTATTTAAATATCTCAATTTACTTTCAAAGGCATTTAACATTCCCATTCCCCTTGCCCTTCCTGGGCTTGTCTCTTTGATCAGCATGGGCTAAAAACACAAGGCTGGTGCGCCGAGAAGGTTTTTGAAGCCCTCTTTAACTATTTTACCATGGGTATTTCTGCCCCCTGGAGGCGGAAAATCCTACATTTATGAGATTATTAATGACATCTGCGAAGAAATAGGTAAGGAGTATGGCAAAACAATTATCCCAGAGCTCTTATTCGTCTGCTGGCATCCAGCGTCACCAGAATGTAAATGGAGGATATAATGTTCTTTGCTCTGATGATGGTTATAATTATATGGTATTCTTGCAATCTTCAAAAAAAAAAAACAATACCGCCATGGCAAATCTACATCATCTCAAATGAGCCACCTAATAATCAAAGGCGAAGAATATACAACACCAGGGCATACAGCAAATAAGCTTGCTGAAAGGTTCTCTTTCAATTTCTCCTCAGAAAATTATTCTCCTGACTTTCAATGGTTCAAAGCTCAGGCAGAACCTTGTTAAGTCCAGCCAGCCAGCTGGCTTGGACTTTTACAGGTCGTACGATAATTCATCGATTTTTACGCCAGGATCACAGCATTCTGGAGACTCCATGCACATATTAAGCTGCATATGTCGTCTAACATTGACTTACTTTAAGGAACCAGGTCACTAAATCATCAAATAGTCAAGGCTTTAATAGATTTCTGTGATTCAGGATTTATCAGTCGCACACCCTACCTTATTGTTTTTTTATTGGGAACTGGATTGTTTTGAGACAGCCCCCAGAATGGGTCCACAGGTCACGTGACCTAATGTTTAACAGCATGGCCAGAGCTATGCAGAGACTGGCAGAGGGAATTCACGCTGCAGTTTTTGGCCTTGTTTACTGCTGTATAAGTGATAACAACTTCAGGAAAACTCACAGGAAGGAAGAAGAGCTGTCAAGGCAGATGTAGGGTACTGAATAACTCATAGGGATTTGCATAACTTGCCATACATGTCATATGTGCACTGGCCTGCAGGTGCGCATGCACTGATTCAATGACATTATCCAGGTGGGCAGCTCTGCATTAGACAGTAGGCCTCCAGAACTTAATGTATGAACATGTATAATGTGTAAAATAAATACTAAATATATCTACCAAGAAATGCCTATGGGACAACATTTAAAAATATTGCTAACTTTTGAAACTATTATTTATATGAATTTATTATGTAAATTGAAATCACTGCCTGCTGTTTATACTGCAGGGCAGTGCAGGGGGATGTCTCAAAAGCAGCCAAACTCTGTATTCCAAATAGTGCAGGGGGATGTCTCAAAAGCAGCCAAACTCTGTATTTCCAAATAAAACTAGTGGGGTACCCTATACCAGTGGAATACACATAATTATAAGAATGAGAAGATTGGTAAAATCCAGCGGAATACCTTTATACCAGTGGGCACTGGGCAATGGGTACAAAGGGTGAGGGCACCCAGTGGGATAGCCAAAGGGTGAGGGCACTAGAGCCCTGCGCGGTCAGACCGCAATGCGGTCGCCCGCAAGGACCGCAGCCCGCGGGGCGGTGCGGTCACAGTTTCCTTGACCGCATGCGGTGCGGGGCTGTCGCGGTCAGGTTGAGACCTTTGCGGGGCGGGGCGGTCATGGTCATACGTTTGGCCAAGCGGTCGCGGGGCGGGGCGGGCAATCCATGCGGACAGAATATGACCGCAAATGACCGCAAACTTCAGAATCGGTCAGTACTTTCTGTTACATAGGTATGTATATTTTTTAATTTAGGGAAAATATAGTGATATAGATGACATTCAGTAATTGGCATATTTTACATAATTCCTAAACTTTAACATATTAGTTTATGTATAACATCAATAATATGTGTAGGCTTATTAGTAAATGAAATTTGTTGTTCTTTTTGAAAATGAACATCCAAAGTTATTGAACCTTCATCTGTTCTCAGTTATAAGTATACCAAAGTTAGAAAAATCAACCTTTTGCATTTTTGCAGAATTGTGGAAATATTCTAGAAGAGAATTGCATTAATAACATTAGAATGTTATATTAATAGGCCAACTTTCTTAATAGACAAGAAGTGTATAATATAGCTGCATAAGGGTATCTATTGTTTGACCACCATTGTTGTCAAGACAAAGACAATGCAATTGGGTCAATGCCCCTATAACAAGTGGCAATTCACCTAAAGTTTGAGAAATCAAGATTTAGTGTTTTAGTAACCTGGTAGAAACATTAATAATATCATACGAATAGCACACTAAACCATGATTTTATAGGCATGTAAAATATGAAATATTTTATTTTTACAGTTATTGTATCAATACCGCCACATAAAATGGGAATTCCCCTAATTTAATGATTAGAATGCAACCTGGTAATAATAAGTGCAGCCTAACAGGCAATTGTGATTATGCATTAATTGTATACCATGGCCTTCTTCTTTTCAATTTATTATTATTTTTTCCACAATCAAGTTAATTAATAAAACTTGATTTCTTTTTTTTTATAAGAGCCTGTTGTTAAAGTTTTGGTTCTTACACACACCTGTAGCTAGTAGAACCAATCATGCATATCTGCTATCACTCAGTGCTTGTTCAAACAGTGTCATTACACTTTTACCCCCCAAGGACCAAAATGTAATAATTATTTGCAAAATAGTGCAATTAGGATATTTTCAATATTATAAAAAACAAAAATAAATATATATTTGTTAGTATTACATGAAAGACTTCAACCATTACATATCATATATATATATATACAAATCTTAGATTTTAGTACAATGAACTGAATAAGATGCATTTCAGACTAACAAAGTAAAAGTGAATGGTATATTTTCTATTTTTAAGTCATTTAATTTCAAACCTTTAAAACTTGTAAATAAATCTTATTCTCTAGATAATATCTACAGAAAAAGATGACAGAGTGAGACAAATCTGTAGACTGTAATCATTAGTCATCCATTTTAATGTTTCATCATTATATGATTAGTTTCATATAATATATTCCTAGAACAAAGGATCCGAGTCACAAAATTTTTGAACTGTGGACATCTGCGGTCATATTGCGGTCAAGCGGGGCGGTCGCGGTCAAGCATACCATGTCTGCATGCGGTGCGGCGCGGTCGCGGTCAGGCCTCAAGCATGTGGGGCGGTCGCGGTCAGCTTTTCAGCAGTGCGGGGCGGTCGCGGTCAAGCTTAGTCCATTGCGGGGCGGGGCGGTCGTGCTTTTGGGTGACCGCGCAGGGCTCTAGAGGGCACCCCTGTGGGATACCCAAAGGATGGGGGCACCCCTGTGGGATACCCAAATGGTTGGGCCATCCTCGTGGGCTACTCAAAGGGTAGGGGCATCCCAGAGGGATACCCATAGGGTGGGGGCACACCTGTGGGATACCCAAAGGGTTGGGGCATCCCCATGGGCTACGCATAGGGTGGTTGCATCGAGTGGGATACCCAAAGGGTTTGGGCACCCCCGTGGGATACCCAAAGGGTGGGGGGATCCCTTTGGGGTACCAAAAGGGTGGGGGCATCCCCGTGGGGTACCCAAAGGGTGGGGGCACCCCCATGGGATACCCAAAGGGTGGGGGCACCCCCTTGGGATACCAAAAGGGTTGGGGCACCCCGTGGGATACCCAAAGGATGTGGCATCCCCATGGGATCCCCAAAGGGTGGGGCATCCCTGTGGGATACCCAAAGGAAAGGGGCACCCCCATGGGCTACCCAAACAGTGGGGGCACCCCCGTGGGATACCCAAAGGGTGGGGGCACCCAGTGGGATATCCAAAAGGAAGGGGCATCCCATGGGCTACCCAAAGGGTTTCAGGCACCCGCATGGGATACCCCAATGGTGGGGGGCACCCAGTGAGATACCCATAGGGTTTGGGGCACCCGCATGGGATACCCAATGGTGGGGGCACCACATCTTTCTCTGTTTCCTCAACTTAAATTGCTTATGATGCATTTTTTTTCATTGTCACTGCTTAGCATAGACAAATACATCATCTGGCATCTTTGGTATATTTGCGCATGCTTGCACTTCATCATTATTATGAACGGTCAACATTTTGGAGCCACAAGACCAGCTTTTCAGAAACATGAACAGATGAAGGGCCCTCTAGTAGCCAAAAATTTAACTATGACAAGTGAATTTGGAGATGGGCCCCCACTGAATTATATTGCGCAACACAGCATCAGTGTCATCTAGTGGCCAGTTCTTGAACCACAGGCAAAAAAGATCTTGCACTTGGTGACCCCTGACCAATTAAAGTTCAATGTCAAAGAAAGTCTTGCTTGCATTTCGACATAATTAAGGGATTTTCACTCAAAAACTCAATAGGGGATAGAATGAGTTATATTTTTCCTAGGATCAATGTTGGAAATCCCATCTGATTCTCAACTCTAGTGCAGAGCTAAATACTTTGCTAATTGAGTAAAGAAACTAACACTTTTTGAGAGATGGAGCACAGTAAGGGGACAGAGAAAGATATTGGTGCAAAAGCAAGTTTGGTTGCTTGCTTTTGAGAAGGTCCCTTAAAGTCCATGCAGGTCAATGAGGGTTGAGGTGGGGGGGGGGGATGGATCAACAGATGGGGATCAGCTGAGCCAAAAAGTTGGGGGTCTTCTCAAAACATACTCTTGCCTGTTACTATCCAAATTAATTTTGTATAGGCTTATTAAATCCCACTTTTATTTGCTTAGCTTTGCATGTGTTGTGTTAAATTGGAATTTGGCTGAATCTTCCAAATATGACACTTATTGCTGTACGGTCCCTTGGGTTGAAATTTGTGAATTTAACCAAAATACTGGACCGGCATGATATTCATGGGCGCAGGCTCATAGCCAAAACTACGGAAAAACATAAGAAATATAGGAATTTTACGACTGAAAATACAAGCCTTCCACCCAGGATATATACATAGTATGATACTTGCCCCTGTAGTGTAGCATTGGGGTATCATTTCATTCAATTCACCAGCAATTCATTTATTAATCAGAATCAGGTGTTTAATCTTAGCATGTCAAAGTGTCCGAGTCAAGGAGTCCTCTGTCCGACTCAAGGTGACACCCACCAATGGCCTACTAATGGGATTACAGCCAGATATACGGCCAGATGGCCAATAAAGTGTTTACCAATACCATCTGACAACTTGTAAGCAAAGGCATATTACTTGACACCTCGTTTGACTATTGATCGGCATCCTCTCCATGCTAGAGCCCTGCGCGGTCAGACCGCAATGCGGTCGCCCGCAAGGACCGCAGCATGCGGGGCGGTGCGGTCACAGTTTCCTTGACCGCATGCGGTGCGGGGCGGTCGCGGTCAGGTTGAGACCTTTGCGGGGCGGGGCGGTCATGGTCATACGTTTGGCCAAGCGGTCGCGGGGCGGGGCGGGCAATCCATGCGGACAGAATATGACCGCAAATGACCACAAACTTCAGAATCGGTCAGTACTTTCTGTTACATAGGTATGTATATTTTTTAATTTAGGGAAAATATAGTGATATAGATGACATTCAGTAATTGGCATATTTTACATAATTCCTAAACTTTAACATATTAGTTTATGTATAACATCAATAATATGTGTAGGCTTATTAGTAAATGAAATTTGTTGTTCTTTTTGAAAATGAACATCCAAAGTTATTGAACCTTCATCTGTTCTCAGTTATAAGTATACCAAAGTTAGAAAAATCAACCTTTTGCATTTTTGCAGAATTGTGGAAATATTCTAGAAGAGAATAGCATTAATAACATTAGAATGTTATATTAATAGGCCAACTTTCTTAATAGACAAGAAGTGTATAATATAGCTGCATAAGGGTATCTATTGTTTGACCACCATTGTTGTCAAGACAAAGACAATGCAATTGGGTCAATGCCCCTATAACAAGTGGCAATTCACCTAAAGTTTGAGAAATCAAGATTTAGTGTTTTAGTAACCTGGTAGAAACATTAATAATATCATACGAATAGCACACTAAACCATGATTTTATAGGCATGTAAAAGATGAAATATTTTATTTTTACAGTTATTGTATCAATACCGCCACATAAAATGGGAATTCCCCTAATTTAATGGTTAGAATGCAAACTGGTAATAATAAGTGCAGCCTAACAGGCAATTGTGATTATGCATTAATTGTATACCATGGCCTTCTTCTTTTCAATTTATTATTATTTTTTCCACAATCAAGTTAATTAATAAAACTTGATTTCTTTTTTTTTATAAGAGCCTGTTGTTAAAGTTTTGGTTCTTACACACACCTGTAGCTAGTAGAACCAATCATGCATATCTGCTATCACTCAGTGCTTGTTCAAACAGTGTCATCACACTTTTACCCCCCAAGGACCAAAATGTAATAATTATTTGCAAAATAGTGCAATTAGGATATTTTCAATATTATAAAAAACAAAAATAAATATATATTTGTTAGTATTACATGAAAGACTTCAACCATTACATATCATATATATATATATACAAATCTTAGATTTTAGTACAATGAACTGAATAAGATGCATTTCAGACTAACAAAGTAAAAGTGAATGGTATATTTTCTATTTTTAAGTCATTTAATTTCAAACCTTTAAAACTTGTAAATAAATCTTATTCTCTAGATAATATCTACAGAAAAAGATGACAGAGTGAGACAAATCTGTAGACTGTAATCATTAGTCATCCATTTTAATGTTTCATCATTATATGATTAGTTTCATATAATATATTCCTAGAACAAAGGATCCGAGTCACAATATTTTTGAACTGTGGACATCTGCGGTCATATTGCGGTCAAGCGGGGCAGTCGCGGTCAAGCATACCATGTCTGCATGCGGTGCGGGGCGGTCGCGGTCAGGCCTCAAGCATGTGGGGCGGTCGCGGTCGTGGTCAGCTTTTCAGCAGTGCGGGGCGGTGCGGTCAAGCTTAGTCCATTGCGGGGCGGGGCGGTCGTGCTTTTGGGTGACCGCGCAGGGCTCTACTCCATGCAAGCCCTGCTCTAATGGACAGGGCCTTCTGCTATTTCCAACCTCTTCTGTGATTGGCTGCTTATTTAGGTCATAAGCATTTTGCACAACATTTTTACCTAGTTTGCACAGGCGCCCTCTCCTGGATTAGGCAGATTTAGTCCAATATAGCTGACAAAACAGTGTTTGCATAGAAAGAAGACGTCAAGAAGTTTTCTGGATTGAACTCATTGAATGATCATCAGACATGCTATCCAGGACCTGCTTGATGGAAAGGATGTATCTGTTAGTGTGTGCCCTAAAAACACCAGATGGCTACGAATTTGATGTAGCAGTCCAAGATTGGCTGAGCCAAAACTGGGTCAGTTAATTAAGTATTCATGAATTAGCAACGGTTATGGGCCATTTTGTCATGGTATGACTTGGGGTGATGATTGATTAGATAGGCTGTTAATCAAACTGCAGGCCACTTTTAATAAATGTGCGATGTCGAAAGTGTCCGAGTCACGGAGCATTGCCCTATTGTGCACATGAGACGTTATGAAGCCTCCTAGAAGCTATATTTTGCTGAGTTGGTCCAGTTGGCCCACACTTGAATGTTTGTAAACAATGTCATGTCCATGTGAGTTGTGACACAGTCTTTGTTGAACTTTGAACAGGCTATAAATAGACACAATGCAGAATATTGTCCATGTGAATTTCCGAGAAAATGTCTAATTTATCAGAATTGTTTGACACATGTTATAAATAACTAATTAGGCCTACAGCATTTAAGTATGCATGGCCAAGTTCAAGTTTACAAAAAAAATCTAAGGGGCAACCATTAAATCTCAAGGCTTGGTGGGGAGGTTTACCAATATGAGTTTATTTTAGAAATAAATAATTTCTAGCCCACTTACTGTCTTGCCAAAAAAACTTGCTGGTGGGATTATTCATGATGTAGCCTCAGGGTCTGATCTAGAAAATGTCATTTTCAAATAAACACAATTACATTAATTTGTTTTAAAAAGACATCTGTGTTCCTCATGTCCAGCTCTGGGTTTATCACACACTGGCTGGACTTATTATTATCGCTTGCGATTCTAGTTATCACAGGAAGTGATCCAGTGCCAGTTGAACTGTGAAAAGGCCTCAGAATCGAAAGACAAGACCTCCTTACCAGACAAGAAGAGGCTGACACGATCATTCTTCACCAACTTTCCACCGTTAAACCCAATCAGCTATGGTACCAGCAGATGACCCAGATATCTTTTTCTTGCTATGTCAGTATCAACATCTGAAAAAATCAGTTCTCAAGTCTGGATGATGTCTACAATTACAGCGAAACACTTTGATATAGAATTAAAGTGGACTGTGGCACTGTGAAAATGGCACTTTGTGACTCATGATAGCCGATGAAGTGCCATCTTCTCTAATTTCAACATGGGAAACATAGAGGCTGTTTGATTAGTCATGATCAAGAGGAATAGCACCACCTGTACCGACTTAACAAGATGCCGATGCAGGTCCTGCAACTGATGCGGATGCTCCTCTTCCAGAGCAAGAAACCAACATAGATATGTCAGCAGATGTTCTTCGCACCAGTGTAAGAGGTCACTTTTTTTTTCAGTAACGAACTCTACTCCTTTATGAGGGTGACTGTTGGGCACTAAAAAAATACAACTCAATGACAATTGAAGTGGTTGCATCAGGTCGTGCAAAATTAATTTTATGGATGGGGATATTCAACTTCATACATGCTGAAAAGACACGGTGAAGTTGTGTTAATTTTATGAAGCAGGTAAAGATCAGTGGTATATTCGGGGTGGCTTGGGCCATGACACCCACTGCCCAATATTATACATGAGGAAATGGTAAACAGTATTCATTGCATATTACAGCCATTTCCTGATACGGCCCCGGTAAAAATGAAATAAATTCCAACAGTGCAGGTTAGAATGTCAGATTTCGATTGAATTATAAACTAGCTGTAAATGGACCAGTTCCTCGGTTTCAAATACAGGGGAATGAAGTGCATCGAATAGCGCCATAGGGGGCTATTACAAGCCCGAATGGTTTTCTACACCGTTCGTGGGGTCAATGGCCCCAGCCTTCAATTTCTCAATCAACTGGCGTGAGATGTGCGCAGCACTGACTGCTCTCGCCACTTGGGCTCCACGCCTTGCTCAGAGCTTGGTGCTTGTTAATTGTATGCCATAATATCAATTTGAGGCCAATTTACATTAACACCCTTGATAATAAGGATGCCGATGACCTTAGCAGGCCCGCAGCTGACTGTTTTCTAAGTTGTAGGCCCGAAGCATCTCGTACTCCTACTTGGCCTACCTTAGTTTTAAATCTCTTACAGATTTGGATCGATCGGTCAATTCACTCATCTTCAATGGTATTACTGCCAATTCACGAGGAGCCTATGCTGCGGCGACAAAAAAGTACAACTCATTCTGTCGCACCTACTCACTTAATCCTCTGCCGATCACTTCTTCTGATGCTATTCGATTTTTGGCGTACCTGGCTAACCAGGGACTGGTAATTTCAACCATCAAAGTGTATTTGTCTGGCCTTCGATCCTGGTCAACTGACCTAGGCCTCCCCCTCTCCGACATCTGCACTCCCAGCCTCTTCCAGCCTCTCAGATCTCTTGATCGCATCCATGTCCACAATCAGCCCACCCCTATACTATTCAACCATCTCCTTGCGATCATGGCCAAGGTCCTGTTTAATAAATTTAATTTAATGGCACTGGGGGCCATATCCTTGGCATTTTTTGCATGCCTCAGACTGAGCGAGTATACCTGACCACCAAAGGGGTAGGTGTCTTCCCTACAAGATCGGACGTTGACTTCAATGAAGATTTCTCGGCTCTTAAATACAGGGTGCAGCGGTCCAAGACCAACCCGAAAGGATTTCATTGTAGTGCTGGTTGGATGCTCCAACACGCCTGTATGTGCTGTTTGCATTATTAAGCATATCTTGATCAACTTTCCGGCACCTGCCGTCGCCCCTTTGTTTCTTTCTTATCTTTACACACCAATTTCCAACAAAATTCTATCAGCCAAGCTCTCTGGCTTCCTGAAGCTTATCGGTCTTAATCCCGATAATTACACTTTACACTCTTTGAGGACGGGCTCTGCTACTACATCTGCAGCCGCCGGCTGCACGGAGTCAGAAATCCAGAAATTAGGCCGCTGGGCTTCACTATGCTACCGTCGATACATCCGTCCCACTCGTGAAGCCCAGGCTGCTGTAGCACCCCGACTCGCGCTATCACTTCCCTCCAACCATTTCATCTCATAATCATCACTCTTCTATCTAAACAATCTGTTTTACACTAATACTGATCTTGGGCCATATATATGTTTGGGCTCCTCAAGATCACTGTGCACTAACGTGGGGGGTACCCTCGCCATCAGGGTAGCCATTACAATTCCTGATTCGTGATTTCAAAGTGGAATTGCAAAAAATGTAGGGGGAGTGAGGTCTTCAAACTGGAAAGATAGTTTAAATGGCTTGTGGAACGCATAATTGCCAAGTGACAGACTCAAACAAGGAAGATGAAGTGAGAAATTAATGATATTAGAAATCAGGCGAGGTGAGGGTACCACAAAAAATGTAAAATGGTCAGGCGAGGGTACCAGCAATTTTGGCGAGGGTACCAGCTTTTTGGCGAGGGTACCAGCACGTTTTTGGCGAGGGTACTAGCATTTTGGCGAGGGTACCAACACCGAAAATGGCGAGGGTACTATAAGATTAGGGCGAGGGTCACTTCCGGTTGGCGAGGGTACCCACCAAAAACAGGGTTGGCGAGGGTAATGCAAGATATTGACTGAGCAATCAGAGCAATCTGAGCCAACAGTCGCAGGGAAAAAGCAATGAATCAGCTTATCAATAGATAGCATCATGTACTGACACATGATTGCACTTCTGAAGTAATTATACCAATCAGGAACTCCAATTAAGAACACAATTGCAATACCTATCAATAAAGAAGAATCTTAAAATTAATTAACCCCAATGAGAAAACTGTTGCACAATAGGCTTACCCATTCTACCCAACTGTGGAAGTTAGAAAAATGTGGATTTAGCACATTTTGGGTGTATATCTATTATCTGTTATCTACAAATAAAAACAAATGGGTACAGAGTAAGAAACAGTCAATGAATCAACTAATTCATTTGCTCTTTGTTGTGGAAGATCACAGCATGTGCTGACACATGAACCCAATTCTGAAGTTAGCAATCAAGGGATTCCAATCAAACATGATTGCATGCCCTATCAATATAGGAAAATATTCAAATTAATTGACTACCTCTCACTCTCAGGTAAGATCAAAATGGATCAAAATGGCCAAAGTTGCTGAACAACTATCACAGAATCTCTTTTCCCCTGTGGGTCAAACCGCGCCGTTTCATCAAATTTCTGAAAATTTTCCCACCTGACCCCCTCAGATTTTTCTGAAAAAATTCTCAAAACAAGGCAATATAGTTAGTAGGCTGTGTGCAAAATTTCAAGTCTCTATCTCCTATAGTTTTTGCTACACAAAATAAAAACGAGGGTAATGTTTTGTCAATTTTCGCCCTCGTTTTTGTGACATCAAATGGAAATGAGATTTCAGAAAGCTATATCTTCAAAATTAATAATGCTATTGGCCTGAAATATTTTGTGTGAAATATTTGGGCCCAGATACTTCCATTTCTTTGATTATTGTTGGTATAGGACTCTATTCCTGGGAACTGTGACTGCTCAAACATGCTCTTTCATTTAGCAAAATGTTCTGGGTCACCATGTTTGAAAGGCTTTAGCTAGGAAAGTATTAAAGAGAGAAGGTTGATTTTTTCTGAAGAGCTAGCTGTCATTGAGTTTTAACAGTCTGGTAAAAAATCAAGCATGTTAGGTATTTCGTATTTAGAATATAGCAGTACAAAGTCTGGGAAAAACCTAAAGTTCAGCAACTTCAGCGCCCATTTGCAAATGTCTGACAACCTGAAAAAATTTCAAACCAAAACTGTCTGGAAGAAAATATTGTTCACTAACAGATGCATTAAGATGAATGTGGTGCAAGAGCTCATTATTTAGTTATGAATTTTTTAGTAACCTTCTCAAAACGCTCGTTTTTGTAATATCAAATGGAATTGAGATTTTAGAAGGCTATATCTTCAGAACCAATATAGCTGTCAGCCTGAAATTGTGTGTGTGCAATATCTGGGCCCAGATACAACATCCTCTTGATTTTTGCTGGTATAGGACTGTTTCCCTGTGAACTGTCACTGTTCAAATATGCTCATTCATTTGGCGACACCTTGTTACACCATGTTTGGAAGGCTATTATCAAGGAGAATAACAACCTGTACCAAGTTCCAACCAAAACTTTCTGAAAGGACATATTGTTGACTAATTCATGTTCTCAAATGAATTTGGTGCAATAGCTCATTATTTAGTTATTAATTTCTTTGTAACCATATTAAAATGCATTATTTTGTCAATTTTCAAACAAGTTAATTTTTGTGATGGAATTCAGATTTAAGAAGGCTATATCTCCAACACTAATTACGCTATTTGACGGCATTTTTTTATGAGCACAGTTATGGCTAATACACTTCATCTCCTAGAATATTGCTGGTATTTGACTGTTTGTCTGGGAACCATTAATGTTCAAAATGCTCATAGCACGACAATCCGAAAACGGATGTTAAATGATTAGCATATTTGAACCGCAACTGTTCCCAGATAAACAGCCCTATACCAGAAATAATCAAGCACAGTACATATCTAGACCAATATCTCATTCACAATAAAATTTGGGACAAGTAGCATCACAAGTGCTGGAAATATAATTATAGTTTTCAAAGCTGATTAAGTACAAAATAAAGTGGAAGTGCGAAAATGATCAATTTAAAAAGGTTAAAAATTCATAACTAAATAATTAGCTCTTGCACCACATTCATCTTAGAAAATAAGTTAGTCAACAATATGTCCTTTAAGAAAGTTTTTAATAAAACTTGGTTCAGCTTACTATTCTCCTTAGTAAAATAGGCTTCCAAATATAGTGCACCAGAAAGTAGTGCTAAATGGATGAGCATATTTGAACAGTCACAGATCTTATTAAAACACACCTGAAGGTGCAATAATTAAGGAAAAGTGGTATCTAAGCCCAAAGTTTGTTCACAAGCAATTGCAGGCAAATAGCATCATTAGTGTTGCAGATATAACCTTCTGAAATCTGAATTTCATCACAAAAATTAACTTGTTTGAAAATTGACAAAATAATGCATTTTAATATGGTTACAAAGAAATTAATAACTAAATAATGAGCTATTGCACCAAATTCATTTGAGAACATGAATTAGTCAACAATATGTCCTTTCAGAAAGTTTTGGTTGGAACTTGGTACAGGTTGTTATTCTCCTTGATAATTATAGCCTTCCAAACATGGTGTACCAAGGTGTCGCCAAATGAATGAGCATATTTGAACAATGACAGTTCACAGGGAAACAGTCCTATACCAGCAAAAATCAAGAGGATGTTGTATCTGGGCCCAGATATTGCACACACACAATTTCAGGCTGACAGCTATATTGGTTCTGAAGATATAGCCTTCTAAAATCTCAATTCCATTTGATATTACAAAAACGAGCGTTTTGAGAAGGTTACTAAAAAATTCATAACTAAATAATGAGCTCTTGCACCACATTCATCTTAATGCATCTGTTAGTGAACAATATTTTCTTCCAGACAGTTTTGGTTTGAAATTTTTTCAGGTTGTCAGACATTTGCAAATGGGCGCTGAAGTTGCTGAACTTTAGGTTTTTCCCAGACTTTGTACTGCTATATTCTAAATACGAAATACCTAACATGCTTGATTTTTTACCAGACTGTTAAAACTCAATGACAGCTAGCTCTTCAGAAAAAATCAACCTTCTCTCTTTAATACTTTCCTAGCTAAAGCCTTTCAAACATGGTGACCCAGAACATTTTGCTAAATGAAAGAGCATGTTTGAGCAGTCACAGTTCCCAGGAATAGAGTCCTATACCAACAATAATCAAAGAAATGGAAGTATCTGGGCCCAAATATTTCACACAAAATATTTCAGGCCAATAGCATTATTAATTTTGAAGATATAGCTTTCTGAATTCTCATTTCCATTTGATGTCACAAAAACGAGGGCGAAAATTGACAAAACATTACCCTCGTTTTTATTTTGTGTAGCAAAAACTATAGGAGATAGAGACTTGAAATTTTGCACACAGCCTACTAACTATATTGCCTTGTTTTGAGAATTTTTTCAGAAAAATCTGAGGGGGTCAGGTGGGAGCCATTTGATGAAACCAGCTGGTTTGACCCCTGTGTCTTCTGAGCACACAATCAAATCCAATCAAGCTGGTCTTCTTCTTCTTCTTCTTCTCTCGTTGTGCTGGTATACCCCGGGTCGCCGGGTAGCTCAACCTCTGATGTGAGGGGGCTGCACTTTTGCTGTTGTTGGTTCTGTAATAGAAAAATTTCATTAATAGTAGAAGTCACTGCTCTTTCTGTTTATGTTTGTTTTTATGTTTTTTGTTTTTCCTAATATTAGTTTGCACTATTATTTGTTAGTGGTTCATTTCTCCAGGGTTTGCATGAGTATTTTTATTTTTTCTGCTTGTTTTTTAATTACTGTGGTGCTTCTTGCAAATAGCAGGTCTTTGTCTATGCGTATGTTCATCCTTTCTGTTTCTTCACATTCTGAGAATACATGTTCTTGCGTTTCCTCTTCTTGTTTACATAGTCTGCATGTTAGGTCATTTTTATATTTGTTTCTATAGTTGGTTTTGATGTCCAGCATTCTTGTTCTTGCTTTGAATATTAAACTGGTTGTTTCCCTATTCAAGTCGTTTGTGTAGTTCGCTTTTTCATTTCCTACATATCCTCCTGTTAGATATTTAATTTTGTTTTTTTGTTCCGTGTTAGTGAATAAGTTTGTTCTGAATTCTCTATGTACTGCTTTCCTTATATATTTCTTTGCTCTGGTTTCTTTCATTGCAATAAGTTCCTGTTTGTTGATGTTGTACTTCTGCATTAGTTTCTCTGTGTTCTGCAGCCATGCCGTCTTGTCCCCTTCGTTTGTCAGGAAGTTGTTGATTTTGTTTTTGTTGTTCTTAATCCTGTAGTACATGTTTAGTTTCTTCTTCTCTATTATACTGTCGATATCCATCATGTTTGTTTCTATATATATTGCTTCTCTTGGGGTGCTTCTAGGGACCATTAGTATTCTTTTGATTGTGTTATCGAGTATGCCATTTAGGGTTTTCCTGTCCTTTTTACTTGGATTCCATGTTTCGCTAGCATATGTTATTACTGGGATCACACATGTTTCTAATAGTTTCCATACTGCCGTCATTCTGATATTGCCAAATTCCCTGTTGCCCAAAAGGCTGATTATTGTTTGGTATGCTATTTCGCTTTTGCTTTTGACTGTTGAGATATGTTCTGATAGGTTTGCTTTTTCATTAAATACATATCCGAGGTATCTGTATTTTTTTGTATAATCTATTGGTAGGGTCCCTACTTTGAATTTGTGTGCTTTTTTGGGATTTTGTGGGTCATTTCCGATTTGTATTATGTTGGACTTTTCTGGGCTAAATTCTATCCTATATCTGCTTGCTATTTCGTTAGTTTGTTGAAGTAGTTTTTCCATATCTTCTATGTTATTTGATATCAGTGCAATATCGTCCATCCATAGGAGTGTATTAATTTCTTGGTTCTGGTCTTGTAGGTTCTGTCTTGTTTCTTTGCTGATCTCATCTATTAATAGAGCATACTGTACCACTGATAGAACTCCTCCTTGTCTAATGCTGTCTTTTATTTTAATTTCTCTAGTTGGTCCATATTTTGTTTGTATATTTGCTGTCAGGTTTTGGTTCAGTTGGTTTACTATAAGCCAAATCTTTTCTTGTAGGCCCTGTTTGTACATTACATGCATTATTGCCTTGTTCCATGCCTTGTCATATGCTTTAGTGACGTCTAGGAATGTTATATATGTTGGTTTTCTTTTCTTTTTATTTCTGTCTATGATCGTTGTGATGGCTGCAATGTGCTCTGTTGTCGACCTTCCTTTTCTTCCACCTGCTTGTTCATCTGTTATTGTAATGTTTTTAATAATTCTTTCGTTGATTATTCTTTCATATAGTTTTCCTACATTGCTGCTTAGTGTAATTCCTCTCTCTGAAGAGCATTTCCCTCGTTTTCCTTTTCCTTTATAGAACCTTATTATATTACTAGTCAGCCAGCTTTCAGGTATGGTTATGTCTTCAGTAATCTTGTTCATTATAGTTTTCATGTTATTCAGGTTTGTGTCTGTTAGATTCTTTATTGCTTCGTTTGGGATTTCATCGGGGCCTGTCGCTTTGCCGTCTTTTAGTTTTTTTATTGCTGTTTTTAGTTCTTCCACGGTTATCTGCTCAATTTGTTCCTTTGTTTTCATTTCATCTTCTATCTCCGTATGTTTGTTTTCTATTTGTTCTGTCCATTTTGTGTATCCTTCTTTAGGCGGTCTTGCTTGGTATAGTTGTTCGAAATAGGTGGCAATTTCTTCTTTTGCTCTTATAGGGTCTTCGATTATTCTATCATCTTCTGTGACTAGGTCATACTCTTCGTGGTTTTTTTTCATTAGTGATTTGCGTATGTTCCAGAAGTATTTTGATTTAACTCCTCCTTCCTTGGCAAGTTTCTTTGCAATTTTTGTTATCCTTTCTTCTTCGTCTCTTTGTATTATTTGCCTCAGTTTGATGGTTTGTTTCACTAGGCTTTGATATATGTTGTGTTTGTTATTGCCGTTGCTTTTACATTCTTCTTCAAACTTTCTTTTGGTTCTTTTCATTTCTGCCTTTTGCATCTTTGCATCTGTTGATAATTTGGGTTTATTATTCATTATTATTTTTTTCTTTCCAATGGCTTCTTCCAAAGTTTTCTTGATGTTATCTTGTAGTTGTTCGTAGTTTTCTGGTGTCGTTTTGTTCTGCAGTATTTCGTTATATTTTTCCCAGTTTGTGGTTTCTTTTATGTTCCATCTTGTTATCTCTCTTTTTTCTTTTTTGCTTGGGATCTTTATTTTCATGGTGATGGTGTTGTGGTCGGTTTCATGTAGGCCTGATGGTCTTCTTATTCCCTTATCATCTATTTCCATGTATTCAATGTTCCTTGCAATGGTTCTTTCTGTTATTATGTAGTCTATTATTGATTTTTCTTCCGTTTTGTTTCTGTTTACTCTGGTCCAGAGTCCTATATTTGGTTTAGTCGATACTGGTTTTAGCCCTGTATTATCCATCATCTGTTGTAGTAGTTTTCCGTTGTTGCTTTCTTCCTGTATTGTGGTTCCTTGGTTGTCTACTTTTAATTTGGCATTGAAGTCTCCTATTATTATTACTGGTCCTTTGTTTTGGTGTCTTATGATATTGGTAGTAAGTGTCGAGTATTCGTTTTCTACTATTTCTCTTTTTTCTGCTTCTTGTTTTCCATAGTATGCTGCTATGTAGACTTTCATATTATTAGTTTTCATAGTGACCCATATTAGTTCCATGCCTTCTTCCTTCTCTGCTTCCGTTTCCGAGACATTGTGTGCTATATCTTCTCTAGCTGCTATAGCTACTCCTCCTGCTTTGTTTGGCTTGCTCTGTGCTATCCATCTGTATCCTGTTATTGGGGGTAGCTGGTTTGTCTTTGTCTCTGTCAGTATTACAATGTGTGGTTGATCTGTTGTTAGTAGTACTTGGAGGCTAATTTTTTTGGATATAATACCGTTTATGTTGTTATACCATATATTGAGGTATTTTCTATTTTTCTTATTTTTGTTACCCCTTCTTATTCTAGTCTTACCTTGGTATTCATGATTATTATCGTCCTCTCGGATGTTTCTGTGCCTTGTTTCTGTTTGGGCCATCTCTGTGCTTATACTGTCGTGTAGTTGTGGGTCCCTCAGGTCATCAAGTGCTTTTCTTTGCGGTCTTCTGTTTTCTATGATTTTTACTATTTCTGTGGTTTTTTCTGTTTCTGTCGTTTTTCCTGTTCGTTGTGCTGTTCCTTCTGTTTACTCTCTGTCTAGTCGCTGGGGCTGTGTTCTCTTCTCCTAGAGTATCCTCGGTTTTTGTATCTCCTGTATTCTTCTATCTGTGCTCGGATTTCTTCTTTCACTGCTCTGATGTCTGCAGGTTTGCCTTTTACTATTATTGTACTGTTATGCGCTATTAGGTGGATATTGTAGTTTTCTTCTAGGCTTCTTCTGTTCTTTCCTTCTTTCCCTATTATTCTGCCTACTGTTTCTGATGTAGCTTCCAGGAGTTCTTTCACTAGGTGTGCTACTGCAGCTGGGGGTATCGCCTGTTGTTCGATGTCTTTTGCTATGGCTTCTGCTGCTGCTTCTGTTAGGCTCTTGCCGTCTTCTTCTACTGTTTCTCTCACTGTTAGTTTTCTTATTCTGTCCAGTTTCACTGTATATTTCTCTGGCTGTTTCGTCCTTAGCATTGCATTAAATTTCTCTATTTCGCCCCTTTCTCTGATTTCTGCTGTTGGGAGTTCGCTGATGAGGACTTGCGTCATTGTTTCTCTAGTGATCTTCTTCGCTAATGTTGTCAGTCTGTAGTACAGGTCCCCTGCACTCATTCCTCTGGTGATATCTCTAGTTCCCTGTATGATGATAATTTGATCTACTTTCATTATTTCAATAAGTCCTTCTTCTGCCATAAGTGTTTCTTCTAGTTCGTTGACTGTTCCTGTTCTAGGGCATTCTCTGTAAATCTTGTCTCTGGTTTTCTGTTTTAGATGTCTCATGATCCTACTTCCGCTCGGTTCTGCTGCTACCATTATGTGTGTTTTCCTCTGTTCTGTGGTTTTTTTCTGTTCGTAGTTCTTCTGTTCGAATGTGACCCTTACACTGTCATCATCATCTTCTTCACTATCTTGTATTGCTGTCGCTGATGCTTTGCTGGTCGATGCCTTCGGTGGTAGTTCATCTCTTTTTGGCCTAGGTTCTCTTTCTTCTCTCATTGTCTGGTCTTCTGATGCATCCTGTTTTGTTTTCTTCTTCGGTCTTTCTTCTCTTGTGTTTTCTGCTGTCTGTCTCTTTTGTGCTCTCTTGCTTTCTTCCTTTAGGCGTTTCACTTTTCTTTCCAGGTCTTCATTTCTCTGGTTGGTCTCTTCGATGTATTCACGGTATTCTTCATTGTACTGAATGAGCAGCTGGTTTTCATACTTGAGTTCTTCTATTTCTTTCTCTAGGGCTGCAACTTCTTTTTCATGTTTCTTCTGTATTTTTTCTATTTCGTCTGTGTTTGTTTTCTCTGTTGTGATTTTCTTGATATGTTCTTGGAGTTCTTTGATCTGTTTTAGATTTTCTTCTTCTGTTGCTCTTGCTGCTATGTTCTGTCTGTGTAGGTGTTGCTCTCTCTCTCTTATAATTTTGAATTCTTCTTCCATTTTCTCTCTGTCTTGGGTCTGCTCTTCATTTTTTTCATCTATCTCTCTTTCCAGGTATTGGATTCTCTCTATCATCTCTTCATTTTCTTCTTTCAGTTCCTGGTTGGATTTCTTGAGTTGGCTTATTCTGGTGTCCATGTCTGGTCTGTATTGTTCATGTTTCTTCTTGTTTCCTTTTGCTTGTTTTCCTGATAATTTTCCGTAGTCAACTTTGTGCTTGGTTCTGCTCGATCTTCTCTTTTCGGGTTCTCTGTTATCCTCCTGAAATTGATTAATATTATTGGAATTACTATCATTGTTTTCTTTGTCAGTTGCGCAATTCTTTTCTTGACTTTTATCCTGTTGTCTACTGTCAGGTTTTTCCTGAGTTATATCTGTATCTTCATTTTTTTTGCATGCAGCTTCATTGTTTATTGTCTCGGGTGCTGGTGCTTCTGTGTTTTCTAGTAATTTTCTCTCAATTGCATAAGGGGTTTTACTGATTTTGTCATCTTTGTTGTCTGTTATCAATGGCAAACTGTCTGATATCATAGGGGTACTTACCTCTTTTTCATCTGTTTCCTCTGCTGTTGATAACCCTTTCATTGTCTCTGCTAATGTATCTGTGCTGGTGTCTAGGACTCTGTCATCTATCTCACTGCCTAGGTCCATTTCACTCTCGCTTTCTTCTCCTGTGGGTGGTTCTTGTCTGTGATGGGCTTTTTCTGTGTTGTTGTTTCTATCTTGTTCTCCTGTTCTAGTTGCCATATTGTTGTCTTCGTGCTCACTGAGTTTCTCTGTATTTTCTTTCTCTATATTTTCTTTCTCTATATTTTCTTTCTCTGTTCTATTTTCTCTGTCTCTTTTTGGTTCCATTTCCTTGCCGTCTCCGTCCGCCATGTTTTCCCTATGGGCGATAATGTGGGCGATAATGCGGGCCGCCGCCCGTTTTTCTTTCTTCTATGTGGCTTTTCTGTTGTTTTTCGCTATCAAATTGTCTTCTCTTCTTTCTCTGTTGTCTTTTATGCTTTTCTGTTTCTTATATTCTATGTTATGTTCGCTGGCTATCGGCTTTTAACTTACTTTTCTTTAGATTTTCACTGAGGATTTCCTAACGACGTCTTTCTCTGTCGACCGGAAGTTAACTGCTGCTTGCATGGTTGCTTCTGTGCCACTGTTTGATTACTGCAGATTAGTATGAGTTTCTCTGGCTAGTTTTCTCATTGTCTACGTAGCATTTTCAGCTTATCTGATTGGACCCTGAGCAATAAAACGTCCTCCAAATTTGTAAGTTGAATGTAGAAAGTTATGAAAAATGTATTATTCTGCTTCAGTGAGCAGTGGAGTTTGACAACTTCAATCAGATTAGCAGGTGAATACATACATTCATTGCTGTTTCTGGACACGTCAGTTGTAATTTAAATACGGTTTTATGCCATTCAAATGAGTTTTATGTCATGTATTCATTACTATTCAATGCCTCAACCAATCTCATGAACTGTATTTGCTACGTTTCACTATCCTTTAACAGAAACTTATACTTCTTGAAATTGCAGTAACAGGTTCTGCTGGTCTAGGTTTGAACAATGCTGTGATATGAAGCCATGTTGGCTGGCTGTGCTTCCTTCGATTCTGCACCAATAGATCAATTGTTTGTTCACTCATGGGACACAGCCTTGGCTCCACTGTGGAAGTCTCAAGTTGTGGCTTTAACTACATGAACTTGTATATAAAAACAAGTTAGTTAGATGGATATATATATATACACAGTCAGGCCTACATAAAAGCTTTGAAAAATAAAGTTTATTCAATCAATCAGTTATTTAGCTCATTCTCCTTCTGAGATAGTGAAGAATTGAGATATAACGGGTCTTGTGTTGCCTCTAAAATTGTGATGACCAAGCACAGATGAGCTGATGCGTGGTAGGCCTACATTGTAAGTGCAAAATGGGATATGCCTCAATATCATTAATAAAAGTAAATTGAGATAAACATGACTGATAAAATGAATGCAAATTAAACATTCAGATTAAGTATCTATCTATCTATCTATCTATCTATCTATCTATCTATCTATCTATCTATCTATCTATCGATCAATCGATCTAACCATCTATCTATCTATCTATCTATCTATTGATCTGTCACTCTGTCAGTCTATATCGCTCTATCTGTCTGTCCATAGGCACATTTCACGGGTACCAGGGGGCTGCAGCCCTCCTGGCATCAGGGCAAATAGCAAGTCAGAGCAAATTCTAACCAATATCATGGCAGATAAACTGCCCCGGTCACATTCTTAACATGTTAAAAAATCAGAGCAAAATAACAACAGGACCCCCCCTCTGTCCCCCCTCGAAATGGCCATCCCGTATGTATGTATGTGCACATTGTACAATGTCGGATCCAGACAGGGGGCTCCGGGCGTATTTCCTGTATTCGCAGCTGATCTATCTATCTATCTATCTATGTAACTGTGATAGTATCTATCTATTTATCTATCTATCTATCTATATATAATATATCTATCTATCTACTTTTTTTTCTTATCTGTCTTTCTTTTCTGTCTTATCTATCTAGTCACTATTACTTATGTCACACTTAAACAATGGCTTAACAGCAAAAAATAAATATTTATAGACCAGTCATTTCAGGTGGTACCCTCACCATGACAATTACTGGAAATGGTGGTACCCTCGAGAAGCTTCAGTGGTTACCCTCGCCCTTACGCTGTATTTCAAAAGCAAAATCTGATAATTCTGTGACCTATCACATGTGGATTGCTTGCCCAATGGTTAGCTTAACATTAAAACTACATGTTTGATAAATATAGGATTTGGATTTGACGAAATAATCTCAGGATAACAGAAAATTACTTTGAATCGAGTGTTGTAATGGCTGCTCTGATGGCGAGGGTACCCCCCTCGTTAGTGCACAGTGAAGATCATTTATCTATGTTTTATGTCAACTTCAATGTGTATGGTGTCCTGTCTCGTCCTTCGTCATCGGATCCTCGGATTCATCAGTCTCGTCTGATGAATGTGTATGTGTATGATTGTGAGTGAGTGAGTGAGTGAATTTGTGTTTTACGCCCCATCAGCACCAGTGTGGGCTATTTAGAGGCAACATTGGTTAGATAGATTATCCTGGAAATAATTTCTCATAATTTGTAGAAGTAGTCGTTTTCTCTGAGGAACTGTGTTATACTGGATGCTGAATTTTCTAAGAATAAGTGTTTGAGATTACCTGATTGAAAGGGTCGGTGATATAGATTGTTATTACATTCTAAAAGAATATGTTTGATCGAAAGTGGTACTTGACACCCTTCGCATATTGGTGCTGCGTCATTGTTTAATAAGTGTGTGTGGGTTAATCTGCTGTGCCCTATAAGACATCTATGAATTACGATTTGCTCTCTGCGTGAGTGTACATCAATTTTTATATCTTTCATGACGTGTGGTAGTATTGTGCGTAGCTTGTTTCGTCGGCAAGCATTCCATCGTACTTGCCAACTATACTTGGTAAAGTCATTGATATGCTTTCTAAAATCCGTATAAGGGACAACATAGTCCGTTAAGTTTTTACTTAAGGCTCTCTTCGCATGAAGATCAGCCATCTCATTTCCTTTGATATCAACATGACTTGGAATCCAACAAAATATAATCTCCTTGTTTTCTTTCATCACTGCTAAGGTAAAAAGAATGTCTAATACAAGAGGGGTTTCCACCTGCTTGTTGGCTATTGCCTGCAATGCAGACTTTGAGTCAGAGCAAATTACAAAATTGTTTGTTTCTGAGTTGACAGCCATTTCTACCGCCTTGTAGATAGCTGTCAGTTCCGCTGTGAATATCGAGCACACATCAGGTATACGTTCATTACAATAACTTGTCTTTGCGGAGGTGACTGCGTAACCAGTCAGAAGTCCATCTTTGGACCCATCCGTGTAAAGAAACTTGAATGATGGATACCGGGATTTTATTATGAGGAATTTACTCTGGTATTCCAGGGGACTTGTAGAAGATTTTTTAAGACTTGTCAGGTCTAGCATACAAATTGGTAAAGGAAGGGTCCACGGAGCAATGGATGGAACCTGCACTTCAGCAACTATGCAGTTGTCTTTGTTTATTATGTCATAGTAGGGTTTCATTCTAAGCCCTAGGGGTTTTATAACACTTTGTTTAGTCATATAAATTTGTTGGTACTTTGGCTGAAATACCGGGTAAAAAGCCGGATTTGCTGAACATGCTGCCAGTTTTACAAAATATTGTAGCGAAAGTTTTATTCGCCGTAGTGACAGTGGTGGCTCTTTCGCAAGGACATATAGACTCTCGATTGGCGATGTTCTAAATGCCCCAAGACACAGGCGAATGCCGAGATGGTGTACTGTATTTAGACATCGGAGGTAAGACGGTCTTGCTGATCCATATACAATACTCCCGTAATCGAGACGTGATCGGGTTATAGCCCTATATAGTCGCAGCAATACAGTGGTGTCTCCACCCCAACTGAGCTTGCTGACTACTTTGAGAAGATTAAGAGATTTTAAACCTTTAGCTTTAAGTTCTTTGATATGTGGAATAAAGGAGAATTTAGAATCCAGTAAAACTCCTAGGAATTTGTACTGGTTTACTACTTTGATTTTCGAATTTTCTAACATTAGGATTGGATCCGGCTGAAAGCTTCTGGGAGGATAGAAGTGCATACATACCGTTTTATTTTTGGAGAATTTAAAACCATTCTCATATGACCATTTTTGCAACCTGTTTAGGTTAAGTTGCAATTGTCGTTCGACACTTGTCATTTTGGTTGACTTAAAAGCAATGAGGAAATCATCTACGTATAAAGAACACTTGATATTCTCCTTGATATGTCGGACTATGTTGTTAATCTTAATATTAAAACATGTCGGAGAGAGAATACTTCCTTGAGGAACTCCCATTTCTTGGTTAAAATTGTTGGATAGTGTGCTTCCTATTCTGACTTGGAAGTTACGATCTTGAAGGAATGAATTCATAAAATGAGGAAGCCTTCCCCGTAAACCCATTTCATGAATGTCCTTCATAATTCCAAATTTCCAAGTGGTGTCATAAGCTTTTTCTAAGTCGAAAAATACTGCAACTACATGTTCTTTCTTAATAAAGGCATCTCTTATGTAGGTTTCGAATGATACTAAATGGTCCAAGGTACTTCTTTTGGACCTGAAACCACACTGATATTCTGTTATGGCTTCAGTTGATTCCAAATACCATACTAGTCTATTGTTGACCATCCTTTCCATGGTCTTACAAAGACAACTGGTAAGTGCAATCGGACGATAGTTAAGCGGATCACTGTGATCTTTGTTAGGTTTTGGGATTGGTATTACTATCGCTTTCTTCCACAGCGTTGGGAATGTACCAAAGTCCCATATTCTATTATAAATCTGAAGCATAATTTTAAGGCTTGTTTCCGGTAGATGCTTTAGTAGTTGGTAATGAACTTCATCTGCTCCAGTAGCAGAGTCTTTAGCCTTATTCAATGCCGCTATGAGCTCTTCCATGGAGAAGGGAATGTTATATGCTTCAGAGTTATCAGACTGGAAATTTAAATTTTGTCGCTCGGCCCTCTCTTTAAATTGTTGGAATTCTTGGTTGTAATTGTTCGATGAGGAATTAAATGCGAATTGGTCACCTATTCTATTTGCAATTTCCTCAGTTGTGGTTATCTCCTCTTCGTCGATGACAAGATGTTGAATATGTGTGGATGTATCTCTACCCTGTATCTTCTTTATCATTTTCCATACTTTGGAACTGGGTGTACGGGTATTAAGTTTGGAGACATAGTTTTGCCAAGTAGCCCTTTTCTTTTGTCTTATTATCCTTCTCGCTCTTGCTCTAAAGATTTTAAATTGATTTAGATTTTCTGGTGTTGGGCGAGATTTAAAGGCACGTAATGCTTTTTTGCGGGCTTTGATAGCCTCTTTGACCTCTGTGTCAAACCAAGGTTTAGGGCTATGGTGAGGATTGGCTTGAGATTTCGGTATCGCTTTATTTGCTATGTCTATAATATCTTTTGTGAAATTGTCTACAGGGGAATCGGAATCTGCATATTTCTGTAGGGTAATATTTTTGTTGCAGAGTTCTGAGAAGAGATTCCAGTCTGCTTTATTGAATTTCCACCTTGATAAACCGGAGTTAGGTCCAAGATCTAACGATTTCAATAGAATTGGGAAATGATCACTTCCATGTGTATCCTCTAGCACTTTCCATTCAAAATCTAAAAACAAATTTGGATCACTTATGCTGATGTCAATAGCAGAGTACGTGCCATGTCCTGAATGGAGGAAAGTATTTGATCCATCATTGAAGATACAGAGGTTATTATCACTTATAAAATCTTCAATAAGTTCGCCTCTGTTGTTCAGGTCAGTACTGCCCCATAAAGGACTATGACCATTAAAATCCCCAAGAATAATTGAGGGAGCAGGTAGTTGTTGGTATAAATTATTAAGATCTTCTCGTGTCACTCTCGTACTTGGGGACAAGTAAAGAGAACATAAAGTAATCGTTTTACGTAATGTAATGCGAATGGCAGTTGCCTGTAAGGCGGTAGTTTATTTATTTTATTTAAAAAGATATTTACAAGCTGGATAAGCACAATCTGCACAAATAAAACAGTTTTTCATGTGGTCCAGCCAACAATTAATGTATAAAATCAAAAACAATGAATGTATAAAATCATAAAGTAGGTATCATAAAATCAATTAAAAACATTTCTAACGTTGGTCTTAAAAACTTCAGCTGACAATGACTCTTGTATTTGACTAGATAAACCATTCCATACATTAGAACCTCTATATATAAAGGATTTCTTGAAACCGTTTGTTCTACAAAATGGAATCTGAACATTCATTGTATCATTACTTCTAGTATTTATGTTATTAGTTTCACGAGCCATGACAATAGCATTACATAGGTTATCGGGTGCGTTACCATATATACAGTTGTACATCTGTGTCGCTAAAAAATAATTTACTCTCTGAGAAACACATTGCCACTTTAGTTGCTTAACAAGATCTTCACCTCTAACATTTATTATATCAAAATTTGAACATATGATCCTGGCTGCTCTATTCTGTAACCTTTGGATTGTGTTGATATTTACATTACTACAGCCCCACACTGTACAAGCATAATCAAATATGGGCTGAACGTAGGACTTATAAGTTAAGATTAGAACAGGTTTAGGTACAATACGTCTAAGTCTACATAACCATGACAACTTGGCAGAGATTCTTTTAACTAATTCGTTTACATGTACATCAAACTTTAACTGATCATCTAACATAACTCCGAGATATTTTGTACATTTGACATTTTCTAACATTGCACCATTGAGATTTATCATTAAGTTATCACTGTGATGAGAATTTGTAATTAGCATAGCATTAGATTTATTTACATTGAGAACTAACTTATTTGCTTTATACCACTGGCTAACATGTAGTAGGATATCATTTAATTCATCATTTACATCAGCAACATTCTCATGACTAGTATGAATGATGGTGTCATCAGCGTACATTGTACATCGACCATTATTTATATGCATCGGTAAATCGTTCACAAACAGAACAAATAACAGGGGTCCAAGTGTAGACCCTTGTGGTACCCCAATAGTAACATCTAGAAATTGTGAAAGTTTGTTATTATAATTTACACATTGACTCCTGCCATTAAGATAGGAATTAAACCATAGTAATTCTAAATCTGATAAACCATATTTATTAAGTTTTTTAAGTAACAATTCATGATTAATGGTATCAAAGCATTTAGCGATATCTAGAAAGGCAACGCCTGTGCATAATTTGTCATCAATATTTTGTAACCAATCATCAATAGTGGAATGTAAACAATTAGATGTTGAATGGAATTTTCTATATGCAAATTGATCTAGCGATATAAATTGATGATTTATTAGAAATGACATAAGTTGACACTGAACCTCTTTTTCGACAATTTTGGCAATATGACCTAAAACAGATATTGGCCTATAATTAACTGGGTCGTCATGACTACCAGACCCTTTGTAAACAGGTGTAATACGTCCAATTTTCCAATCATGTGGCACAATACCAGAACTAAGTGAGGCATTAATAATATGCATAAATGACTTTGCTAATACATTACTGGCTATTTTTAAAAGTTTACAATCAATAGTGAGCACATCGAGTGAACTCTGATTTCCCATACTTTTAAACAATTTACAGACAGTGTCTTCAGAAACATTATCAAATTTAAACTTATAAATACTATCTGGTCCTTTCCATAGTAACTCTGTGGTCTCTGAGAGATCTTTAGTAACATTATGACCAAGAGTACTGTAAAATTCATTAAAAACATCTGTTGTTAAATTAGTATTTGTGTCCATTTTAGGCACACCACCAGAGAGCTTCTTGAGCTCTTTCCATAAAGTGTTGCTATTCGTTTTACCTTCGTTATACAATTTTTCATAATAACACTTTTTTGATTTATCTATCATAACATTGACTTCACTTCTCAAAGATTTATACTCATTAACAGCATCACTGGATGGATTACTAATGCTGAGCTTATGCATATAGTCTCTTTTGTACATCAACTTTAAAATGTCATTATTGATCCATGGATTGTAGCGATTTTTCATTCTTGATGTTCGAATTGGTGCATGTAGGTCACTTATTCGCAAGAATTCTTTCTTCCAAGTATTCCATGAAGAACAAACGTCATCATAATTACAAATGTCATTGAAAATTTCAGAATTCATGATATCATTCACAAATAATATTTCATTAAAGTTTTTGTAACATCTATATTTAAGTTCCTTATGAACCTGCTTACTCTTAATTGGTTTACAATTTTCTAAGATCGTATAAATTAAATAATGGTCACTCAAGGTGATTTTACTAACACCAGTACATTTATGTAAATTTGGATGGCTAGTAAGGAAAACATCGATAATCGATTTGGATGTGGGAGTTACTCTGGTATAATCACAAACTAATTGATTTAAATTATTTGAACATTCAATATGATAAAGAGGGTTGTTAACTAAGTTTTCATCAATGGAGTAGTTTATATTAAGATCACCAGTTATTAACACCAATTTTTCTTCAAGACATGCAATTTCAATAGAATCAAGCATTTTGTTAAAGTATTCGGTACCCATAGAAGGTGGTCTGTACATTGAACATAATAAAATATCTTGTTTTTGAAAATTCAACTGTAACCATACACATTCAAGATCATTAGATTCAAGATCAGGTCTTCTTTTATATGACAAATTACTTTTTACATACACAAGAACTCCGCCTCCGTGGCGATTTCGGGGCTTGTTGATCATCATATAACCCTCAATACTAAATTCATGTTGGCATATAGAGGCATCAAGCCATGTTTCATTTACACATAAAATGTCAATATTAGCATTATTTACTATGTACCTGATTTGCTCTATCTTAGGCAGCAAGCTGCGAACATTTAAATGACAAATAAATAGTCCATCAGAGTTTCTAGAAATTTTTCTCAGTTTTGGTAATTCAGCATCAAAGCTGATTTCTGTAGCACCACTTGTACAGTTTATATTTTCATTGGCATCTTCATTATTAGAAATATTTTCACTCATATCACAGTTGGAAACATTAATAACACAATTTTGTTCAGAAAAGTCATCATCAGGTTGATTAAAATCAGTCAATATAGAATAAGAATTTGATAAAACAATGTCTTGGTCTTTAAAACGGTCAATGTCACAAGCGGCAGCCTCTGCATCATGGCTAGCAATCTAGAAATGGGAACGATGGTGTTTCGCTTTATGACCACGGAGTTTACACACATTACACATAACTGGTCTGGAGTGATGGCAGGTATTGACATTGTGGCCGCGTTCGTTGCAGTGCCTACACCCGTCACGGTGGATGTGTACATCCGATGATGCATTATTTTCGTCATTTCGATAATTTCGTCCTGTTCTTTCTTGATACGAGTTGAAACGGTCCTTTGTTACTTCCGTGATGTTTGGCTTCAGCTGAAGTTGTAAATTACGAACAACGCAATTTACTCCTTGTCTTGTCAGATGAGGCCCATTCTTCCACAAGTAACCATCGTTGACTCGTCCATCAGCCAGAGTAAAACTTGGGGTGTGGTCTATGAACTTGACTCCCTTCTCTTCACATAGAACCTTTAGGGCAGTATTGAAAGGCTCCACTAATCCTTGCACATTAGATTAGATTTAGGTGTGTATGGATTATACCATGTTTAACCAGAATGGTAGAACCACCTATTGCCCTGTCATGTACAATTTCTCCGTAAGTATTATACATGTGGAAGTTTCTTAGGGTAATTTTGTCTGAGGGTTTTAAAAAGGTCTCTTGGAGACATAAGATGTTCACTTTATGCTCAGATGTTATTATTTTTAGCTCGTCATAATTTGCTCTTATACCTCGACAATTCCACTGAATGATGTTGTCCATGGAATAGTGTTGCTCTGTCATATATTTGTTAGTTAGTTTTTGGGGGTTTTAAAGTTAAACACCAGAGGATCACGATTCAGAGTGATATTGGTGTTTGACCTTCCCCCTGTAGATGTGTTAGGTGGACCAGGTTTTTTTGTGCCTGGTGGATGTTCTTTGCCTGTGTTCTTTATGTCGGGAGTTGAATTTTGGTGTTGTATTCGATTTGTCTGGGTTTTTTGGGGTTGTTGGTCGTGGTTGGGATTTTTGGTTTTGTCTGATTTGCCCCCCTGACCCAGCTGTCCACCTATTTCAGTAGTGGATTTGGTCTGTGTCTGCGGGCTGATGTTGTTATTTGGTTTGTCTTGTACTACTTCTGTTGGCATAGAGAGAGGGATTTGAAGATCCATGTCTTCTTCTCCCTCTGTCACTTCAGAGTCGACAGTTTCGTAGGAGTCGTTGAGGTCCGACTCGACAACCTCTGTGGCTGCGATCTTTGCTGGTGTTTCGGAATTTCCGTTATCCGATTTTCTTTTGTTTGTTTTTGTCTGCATGTCGTTTGAGTATGTTTTGTTGGTCGTGTCTTGTTTTTGTTGTATTAGTTTCGTATGTGCATCCAGGAGTTCATCCATCTTTCCTTGGGCGAACATTGCACAGAACTTGTCAGTGTGATTTTGGGTGTTGTACTTTGAATATTTGTGGTTTGGGTCAAGGTCAACCTTTTTCCTTGGTGTCGATCGTTGTGATGACCCGGGAAAGGATGATTGTTGGGTGTCGGATCCCTGGGAAAACTGAGATCCTGCAGACGGACCTGCATTCCCCCCACCAGCCACCTTAGCGTAGCTACTGGCGCCGTATTTGGATTGAGCAATCCTTCGTGCTTCGGGGAATGTTATATTGGAGCTGGCCTTAATCTCAAGGACCATTTTCTCAAAACTCCATCTCGGGCATGTCTTGTCAAAGGAAGGGTGGTCCCCCTTACAATTTACGCACTTAGGTGGGCGGCCACATGGCTCATCCTTTGTGTGGGAATGGTCTGAGCCTCCGCACCTAGCGCATACTTCTTCACGGCTTTTACATACTCTAGTAATGTGTCCGTATCTTTGGCAACGATAACATCTTCGAGGATTAGGGATATAGGGACGTACCCTACAGACCTCGAACCCAATTTCTACGGCCTCGGGCAGCCGGTTACCCTTAAAAGTGAGACTGAGGGTCTCCACCGTGGAACCTTCTTTGGTTTGTCTTTTTCCCATTCGGTA
The DNA here is from genome assembly GCA_026936325.1 of Platynereis dumerilii. NCBI lineage: Eukaryota > Metazoa > Annelida > Polychaeta > Phyllodocida > Nereididae > Platynereis > Platynereis dumerilii. The sequence continues at coordinate 22,693,813 of JAPTHN010000002.1, read as the reverse complement.
AATAGAAGTAACTGGGATCTTTCGAAAATTAAACCATTCAAGTAGCTCATCATCGGAGCTCTCATGGCTATCAAAGGAGTAGATGACGCCTCGGATCGAGTTGAGTCTCTCATGTGGAGTCACCTCCACTGCGGCTGAGGCAAGTTTGTTCATGGCAAGGAGTTTCTTGGCTTGGTCACTGTCGCGACATTTAATCAAAAGTGAACCAGGGAACCGCCTGACGTCCCCAGGGTCCCCGATTGCCTTACAGATGGCTTGCGCCCGTGTAACTGCGGAAATCCTTCCATATTCGTCATCTTTTCCTTTAATTACGATGTATCGTGGCCAATGGTCAGTTTCACACTGAAAAAATCCAGTTTGAGAAATGTGAGTGAGTGAGTGAGTTGGTTTTTTACGTCTCATCAGCACCTGAGTGGGCTATTTAGAGACATACTTGGTTTGTGTCAAGGTTCTTGATTTGTTAAGTCTGTGAGATGTGACATGTGTTTTTTTGTTGCTTGTCATGTTTCTCTTGTCTGTGTAAGGAAATGGTTGGTCTGTTGAGCTGTCTCGATTTGTTATTTTGGATGGTTTCTTGTACTCAGAAGCCGTTTCTTTCTTCTTTGGTTGTTGGAGTGACAGTTTTGTCCGTGGAGCACAAGGAGAGGATTGTTGACTATGTTGAATCTTTTTACTGGGTGGTATGGATAAGTCAGAGTCAGGATATTTCACAGTTTCTCCCGTCTTTGGTCGGTCTGGTGAAGGCGTTGTCCCAAACATATCCTTGAAAAGGTTCTCAAAAAGTTGAATCCTTCTCCGTGGTGACGAATGTAAAACTGGTCTTGGGTAATCTGCGTCTTGGTCAGTTTTGTCCATGTCCTGTTGAACTATGCGCTTGGCTTCAGTTTTGTCCATGTCCTGTTGAACTATGCGCTTGGCTTCAGGAAACGAACATCCTGTGTCAATCTGAAATTGTACAATTTCTTTTTCTCTCTTGAAGACTTCACAGTTGTGGCTAAACGCAGGGTGGTCCCCTCGGCAATTGACACAATAAGGGGGCCTGAAGCATGGTTTGTCTCTCGTGTGAGTGTGATCTCGATCACCACAATTGGCACAAATTGTGAATCGTCTACATGTTGTGCTGATATGTCCATACAATTGGCAATTGAAACAGCGTTTTGCTCGGGGAAAGAGAGGGCAAACTCTGCACTTTTCAAAAGCTACAGGTACTTTCTTGGGTACATTGTTGTTTTTGAATGTCAGTTTTATGGATTCATAGCCATTTCGTTGGGACAAACGTTTGAATTGGGTAATGCCTTGTTTTTGGAACCACTTCTTCAGTTGAGAGTCTGTGCATGTCTTGCTCTCTTTCGAGAAGATAATGCCTTTACCTGGTTTTTGGAAAGGTTCAATGGAGACTTGTGTATTCGCTATTTCTTTGACAAGTACCAGTTTCTCTTTTTGAGTGTCATTCCGTGGGTGAATGAGAAATGTTCCATTGAATTGACGTTGTATTTTATCTGCTACTGTGTTGTCACAAATGTCTGCAACAATTTCGTACACAGCGATTGCTGATAGGTCCACCAGCGATTTCTCAAGTCCATTTATCACAAGGCAATTTTCATCTTTTGACATGTGTGAGGGGCGGTCAGGGTCAATCAAGTCATCTGATGATGTACTTGTCCGTGGGAATCTTGGTAGTCCAGTCGCAAATTTTTCGATCTCAGCCTGGTTTCCCGCTGAGGGACGCGCACCTTGGTAACCCGGTTGACGTACGATCCGGTTTGGAATCATGGTAAATGACATATTCATTGATTTACCCTGTAAGGTAGGGGACACACCGTGCATGCGCACTGTCTCATGTTGGCCACTAAGGATAGAGGTCTTCACCTTAGTGTTACCACCCACCGCCACGAGGAGGCCCGAGACCTGCAGGGGCAGTTTGAGAAATGTTGCGGTTGAGAATATCCATATAGATTTACTTATTTCATCCTTCATGTTCCCCACCCACCACGGAGCCCAACAAGGGGAGACCAACATGGATAGGGCAGTGCCCTGTACCCTAGTCCCAGGGATACATAAAGGATATACTCTAAAAAGGTCAGTCCTGCAATACAGCCTCAAATCATGATAACAATAACCACGGCAGGCAAATACCCGGGTTCTAACCCTCCTTGATTGACCCATCAGCCATGGCCAAATAGGACCGAAGTCCAAATAGCAACATGACAAGCCGATTGACTGGACCGGGCCAATCCAGCCTCCCGTCTGGGAGAAATCCAGGCCAAAGTAGTGTATTGTATGGGTGAGACCAACTTAGTCCCAACCAACTCAACCACCAGGACCCCTTCATCCTCCAACACGGGTCGCAACCCACGGCAAACAGGTTGCCCCATTTCCGTCGGGGAGACGTGTGCTTGCGCACTGTCTCGTGTTGGCCACAAGGGATAGAGGTCTTCACCCTTGTGTTACCACCCACCGCCACGAGGAGGCCCGAGACCTGCGGGGGCTATGTGTATGATTGTAAATGTCTTGTCTACGCCTAATAAATAGGCAACGATTCCAACACCCCTAACGTGTTTGAGTAATTTGTGAGTTGTCTATTTAATTGATTGTAACTTACCTTGTAAGGTTGTTTAATTCAATATGGCAGCCTCATCAATCTTCTCCACTCGATTCCCGCCGATTTGAAGTTGCGTCACACACCCCAGTCCAATCACGGATCAGGGCCATCCAGAAGCGATAATGTCTTAGCCAACATAAATAGGCCGGTGTCAATTGCGCGGGCCACTCGCCCACTTCATTTCGTTCAAACCTGCCGTCCCACCCTTGAATCAGATATCTCTAATTCCAAAAGGCTTCAGTAAAACTCAAAATTTCATTTCTCAAAATTTTATCTTTTTCAATCTCAATTTATTAAAAATATATTCAAAATTCATTTTTAACAATTAAGGCTTTGGGCTCAAGATCATTTATCTATGTTTTATGTTAACTTGTGCGTAGTGTCCTGTCTTGTCCATCATCGGATCCTCGGATTCATCTGTCTCGTCGGAATGAATGTGTATGTGTATGATTGTAAATTTCTTGTCTTAGCCCAATAAATAGGCAACGATTCCAACACTCCTAACGTGTTCGAGTTATTTGTGAGTTGTCTATCTAATTAACTAATCAAGGAAAACAGAAGAATAGACATCAACCTACAGAAGACTGACTTCGAGCCAGTACCAAGTGATGATGAAGTTGGCCACCTACCTAAACCTGAAAGCATAAAGAGACGTAGACAGTCACCTTCGAAATCATCCGATTTACATAGTGCAGCTGAACGCAAAAATTCGCCAATACTTGACCGCAAAACGTTTTTTGATAAAAGAATGACCTTATTAAAGATGCATTCTGTTATGAAGAATTTTGTCGAACCTGCCAAAGATGCTGCAAATCTGTGCAGCCAGTTTGTGTTGCCTGTTGGCAATGAAAAGAATCTTGATGAAGAGCAGATTGACTTATCTTCTATGGAACATTCACAAGACGGTATTTTGTGGGCCCCAAGAAAAAGCACAGGGGATGGCGATTGCCTTTTCAACAGTCACTGTTTCTATTCAGAAATTAAAGTGCTGCTACGGAACTCAAAGAGTTTGAACGAGCATGGAGCTGATCTTGAATGAGGAATACTATCTAAACAATGACAATGTGAAATTTGGTTCCACTAGCAAAGAAAGGGATTTGGTTACATTCTATCTGATGACTAGAGACTACTATTTTGGGGAGGAACGTACAATGGAAAAAAGAAAATATTCAGGTGCACGTTATTGAATGGTTGTTTTATTTCATTGTTCAATCATTGTTTTAAAATCACTGTTATGGTAGGATGTAAAATTATAGTTGAATTTAATTCCCAAAATGTGTTCTATTCCAGGAAGATGGTTATGTGCACAGCTGGAGTGAGTGAGTTTGCGTTTTAAGCCCCATCAGCACCGGTGTGGGCTATTTAGAGGCAACATTGGTTAAAAGATTCTCATTAATCTCATTTCTCATAACTTGAAGTAGTCGGTGTCCCTGAGGAATTGTATTAGACTTGATGCTGAATTTTCTAAGAACAAATGTTCAAGGTTATCTAATTGGAATGGTCGATGGTGTAGAACGTTATTACATTCTAACAGAATATGTTTAAATGACAGTGGTACTTGGCACCCTTCGCATATTGGTGCTGAGTCATTGTTTTGTGGCGGGAAGGCGGCGGAGACGCACGAGTGATCCCGGACGCAGCCGAAGTAGGATCGAGGCGGCGCATGCGCACCGGGCGCTCTCTCTCTTACTACGACGAATTCAAGAAGACAAGACGTGTTTCCAGGTATCTAAATATTTGTTTCTCGACACCCCACTCAGTGTAACAGTGGTGGCAGCGGATAAACAGGATGCCTTCACGTTTAGGATTCGTTTCCAGTGTATTTTAAACGCTTTTCGGCGTTAATTTTTACCTTTTTGGTGGAATTTCCGAATTTGACAGCTCGCACGCTTACCTCGACGTAACGATTTAGGCTTAGTCTAGGACGTCCTATAGTCAAAATATCACTTGTCAGTTGATTTTCTTGCTATATTTCGTTACCTAGCTATATTATACACCATATTCAGTCAGTTTTTGTACTTTTCACTTCGAAATTTGACAGTTTTCGTCGTATTTCGTCCGCACGTTTTTCGACGTGACGGCAGCCATTTTGCGCATATTTAATTAGCCATGTGGTTTTGTTTACTGTGCTAGTTTAGAATAGGCCTGTTCTTTTTTTGACGACGTTTGTGTGTAGTTATTTGAATTTTTGCACTGTTTTGAAGATAAAAAAAAAAAAAATTAATTGGAAAGAGTGCACTTGTGTATTGTGTAAATACACTATTTCAGTTAAAGTTCACAACAAACTACTGTCAAATTTGAATTTGGTGTAAATATTTTTACTGTACAAGTTAATAGAGCTTGTTCAGATATTTTGAGTTGACAAGTCGGGAACAGCCCGGTGTGCAATTGTGCATTCGAAGTTCAATAATTCAATAATCTAGCTTTCCAAATTGCTCCTCATTTATTTATTTTTGAAAGTCAGATAATTCCAGCATCTTAAATGTAAATTATAAGTGTTTTGTGACAGCACTTAGTTTTACAGCACTTAAATCAAAGTTTTGGTCAAATTAATCAAAATTATCAGTCAGGACTTGGTCCCAGGTTCAAATCTGTTGAGAGTGTAAATATTCACTTCTGTTGAGAGTGTCTTCATGATTTTGTAGAGAGTGTACAATATTGTTGAGAGTGTTTATACCAATTGAAAGATATTGGTTTTCTGACTGCCGTAAAAGCGCAGACGGAAAGGACTTTGTGACTTAGCAAGCTCTCCTAGTGGATTCTTGCAGATACAATTGTCCGCTTGACTAATTAATCACATTGGTCATTTATTGAATTTATTCAAATTACTTGTGCATTTGAAACTTTAATTTTGATAATTTGGCTGATTTTGCCAATATTTTAAAGTACATTTGATTTAACAATATTCACACAATTGCACTTGTTTCATTGGTGATTTGTGTCACCCAGTAGTGTACTAATTACAAATTGTGACAGTTTATGTCATTTGACACTGATGTGATTGATTGATCTCAGTTCGGGAAAGTGCAGAATTCGGGAGCGCTCCCGAATTCGGGTACAGTGCTCCCGAATTCGGGAACTGTTCCCGAATTCAGGAGCATATATCTGTCTGAAGAGTAAAAACTGTTCGTTATGTTTCAGCAGAGAGAGTGAGGCCTTCTACACGAGAGTATTATCTACCCATAGATCTATACAAGTATATAGACCTATTATCCATGCATCTATCTATTGACCTGGCCACTGACCTGGCTATTGACCTGTCTATTGACCTGTCTATTGACCTGTCTATTGACCTGTCTGTCTCTCTGTAAGTAGTTATTGAATCTCTTAAAAAAGACTTGATCTGAAATGCTCTCATTTGTATTTGTGACATCAGAAACAATACAATTGCTTCTTCGACAACTTCAGCATGACCAGTTACCCCCAGATTGTCCACACCGGTGCTGATGGGGCGTAAGACACAAACTCACTCAAGCAAACTCAATGAGACTGAGGAGTAATTGCTACAAATAATCTAAACTCAACAACATTAAAAACACACATTTTCAGTATCATACTTCAGAAGCACTAGTTTTATCTTGATGTAACTTCGCAAATTTGCTTATTAGCTTCTCAACTAAAGATGGTGGACATTTGAAGAGTCACGATTGATATTTCTAAGAGCCAGACATCACGTCAAATTTAGAATTTTCAAAATTGAAAAAGGGATAGGCGAGGAGAGTACCGATGTTATCACTTTATCATTGATCTCAAATGGTCAAAACAGATGTCCAGCTAGATGTCAGCTCAAAATTAGACCAAAAACAGGATAATTTCCGATGCTTATGATGCAAAAGTGTTGAAAATTTTGTGACAAACGAATGTGAAAAACACCACTTTGGCAGAAAAATCTACCAAAAACTCATAAAATCCCTTAAAAAGCATGAGTACCAGCTTTCTTATGTCCACACTCCAAATATTGAGCTATGACAGACTTTACATGAAATCGATTTTGGACCAATTTGCGTGTGATTTTCGTTTGTGGACATGTTGTACTAAAAGTGACCTATTCCAGCCGTTTCTTATTCTTTCTTTATGGAATTTTCTGGACTCTCAAAAGAGATGTCAGCTGACATCAGTGTGAAGTTTCATGGAAATGTCCACATAAAAAGTTAGTTTTTAAGCTGTTCCAAAATGTGTGCGTTTTCAATGCTGCGGAGTTTAATTATATGATAATGCATTCAGAATTTACAAGTGCCGGTCTCTCACCTCATTGTAATGCTTCATTTCTTGAAGATAATTACTTAAATTGAATTGAATCTAAATTTAAATTCACATTCAGCACACAGATCAATGCAGTTAATTCAATTTGTTTTGCTTTTCTATTGCTACCCGGGATGCATCTCTTCTCTTCAGGTCACCTCCTACTGTAGTAAAGCAGATGATTTCTGTCCATTTTAAGGTATTTGTGTTATTTTCTCTGCAACTGGGAGGAGTTCAGCTATGAGTTATTGAAGGTAATGGATCTTAGTCAAGTTTACACTAAAAGTTCCAACTATGAAAAGATAGGACAGTAGAGGACAAGACAAGCTGGACAGTTGAATCATCTCTCATAGCAATATCTAGAGAGATTTATAGCCATTTATGGATATAGAGATAGATATATACAGAGATAGATAGATTTAGAGATAGATAGATTTAGAGATAGATAGATTTAGAGATAGATAGATAGATAGATAGATAGATAGATAGATAGATAGATAGATAGATAGATAGATAGATAGATAGATAGATAGATAGATAGATAGATAGATAGATAGCATAGATAGATAGATAGATAGATAGATAGATAGATAGATAGATAGATAGATAGCACAGATAGATAGCATGGATAGATAGATAGCATAGATAGCATAGCATAGCATAGAAAGCATAGCATAGAAAGCATAGCATAGAAAGCATAGATAGTATAGAGACAGAGAGATGCAGAGACATAGATAGAGAGACGTATGGCTATAGAGACAGACAGATGCAGAGATAGATAGATAGACAGGAGATAGAGATAGATAGATAAATAGATAAAAAGATAGATGGATAGATAGATAGACAGATAGACAGATAGACAGATAGACAGATAGATAGATAGATAGATAGATGGATAGATGGATAGATGGATAGATAGATAGATAGATAGATAAGGCAAGGTAAGGCAAGGTAAGACAAGGTAAGGCAAGGTAAGGCAAGGTAAGACAAGACAGATAGGTAGCATACTTTCAAGAGAAGCAGCTGCAGTAAATCTTATTCTACCTGCATTATGTGAATCACTGAGTCGAATTGTAGTTTATTTCACAAATAAGATATTTTATGAGGTATTATAAATTGCATTTAAACACTCATCTTTAAGATAACCACATAATATTATTATGTTGACAATTTATAATTGGTCTACAGATGAAAATATGATCTCAGCTGCTCAAGTCAACAATTGCAGCACCTTCACTGACATACTATCGGTTAATTATGGCATATAAATAAATCTTTTAGTCAAATAAATTCATAGTCTGACCAAATTTGGATAATAAGTCAATGGAATCTTTATTTTATGATATAATTAGTAAACTTTCAAAGTTTTATTTGCTCTGTAAAGAAAACCACAGCTAGGATTTTTTTTTCACAGGACAGAATCCTTAATTACCTTGCCAACAACCAGTCTGGCCAATAAAAAACCATCCGATCTTAATACCCAACGTCCGAGGGTCCTTTGAAAATGAAAATCCCGAATTTGGGAACACTTTTGTTCCCGAATTTGGGAGCAGTTCCCGAATTTGGGAACACCTTTGTCCCGAATTCGGGAGTGTTCCCGAATTCTGCACTTTCCCGAACTGATCTGAATTTCAACGTTTATGTGACTGATACTTGTTGATACTGAACTGTGTTGAGATATCATCACAGAATTTGATTATTTGAGATACACTTAGTAACTCAAGGTTTCTTAATTGAGTGTTGTGCTGAATTGTGAGTTTAGACTCTGTGATCTGATACTGTAAGCACGGAGTTCTGCGATTTGTGATCGTAGGGCCTGAGCCCAAGGTGACGACACAGTGATCTGATTCCATATTAACTTGTGATTTGCTGTGAATTCCTGATACTTTTGACACCCTATGATATGATACCGTAAAATTTAGCACTGATAGTTGTTTAGACTTGAGATGCTGTTCGGCATATCAATAAAATAGGGATTAGGAGTAGGATTAGTCATGATAATCAATATCCATACCGCAACCGAGTCTCAACTTCGGAAACTTGATCAAGTTGGTGTGTCTCGAGCGCGTGAGGTTATTAAACTCCGGCAAAATGCACGTTTGACACCGGAACTTTTAGGACAACATTTGAGGACGGGGGCAGAATTTTGGCGCAAGTTTGTCAGAACTGGTCAATTGACTTTTGAAGAAGGTGGTGCAACAGGAGGAGAATTGCCTAACCCCATTGGACATGGACGACCACTGACTGGCCGCGGAACTTCCCAGAACACCCCAGCTACTGGATACATTCCTCCAGGACTAGGACAAGACCCCACTCAGGAAGGTGACCATTCTGTTTCTTTTAATGTACCCAACATGGCAGATGTAAATTTCATCAGAGCTGAGGCTGTCCATAATCAATGGCGAGACTTTGTTACTCAGCTGGAACCTGAAATTAATAAACTAGAAATTGCCATTAAGAATGCGCCCTCGGAGAGTGCACGGGTACCATTAATGCTTCAACAAGAGGAGCAGCGAAAACGGCTTGCTCACTTAGTAAGAATGGAGGGTAATTCTAGAGCTTATTTGGCCTATTTATCTGGTGAGTCACATCCGGATTATGCTGTAAATCAGTTTCAAGATGGAGGCCATGAATTTATAGCTAGTGGGGAACAGCCGGGACAACCGGATGGTGTTATTAATCAACAGGGAAGACATGAATTCTGGTCCATGCAGCAATCTTCTCCGACAACTACCCAGTATATTGACATAATGCATCAGCAAGTCCACCAGGAGCAGAATGACTTAAATTTGCATCGGGAAATTATGGGACAAGGGGGCAACTTCAACCATGATTCACAGACTCAAGTGAAACAAGTTAAGACATTTGACAATGTGCATATTCCTGTTTCTTCTACTCCTGTTTTGCAGCGCCTCAATGCGGCTACAGTCCAGCCTGAAGATATTGCTGCAGTTGTGTCTTCAATGCCCCAAGGAGGAGTTTTTGTGAATTCAAGAAGTGGTGACCACGGAAGTCAAGCCCAGACAACTAGCGATGGACAAACTACTGTGAAGCAACCTATGTCTGTCCCTCAGGGACAGTCCTTCACCGGAAATTTGTATCCCAGTCAAGCTAGTCTTCATTTCACAGATGCTAGCACGTATCTGCCAAGTGTAAGAGAGCATGACGTTCAAGCAAATTATCAACAACGTCCAGTTGATGCAGGAGGTCCAACTCTAACTGGAAGAAGTGGACATCGCCGAAATGTTGACACAGAGGGAATACCTTTAATCAACCCTGCACCATATTTAAGTCAGCAACCAAGTTCCGATCCCCCTCCCAGAGTGGATGTATTCCAAGCCAGGCAACTTCGATTTCGACAGCCTGCGGATACTGCTTCGCAACGAGCTCCCTCGCAGGATGCGAGGCAAGAGCGACCAGAGCCTCGACCCACCGAGACTACAAGAAGAAATGATGATCCCGCAGGAGCGAGGCCCCGGACCGAGTCCCGCTACCAAGGACCGCCGCTACCACAGGATCCACAATATGACAATGAAAATTATGGAAATCCAGGAGCCACATATGTTCAGGATGAGTACAGACGAGAAGAATATGGCTACCCACGAGACGTTCCCGAGGAGAGGCAGAGATACTGCGAGAAGCAGCGCGGACTCAATCGCCCCAATGACCATTTTGATGACTACCCAGGGAGCCGGGATCAACGACCGTATCAAGATGACGGACCCAGACGGCAATCCGGGGTTTTCCCGAGATGAATCCAGACGTCAATCCAGGGATTTCCGAGAAGAATCCAGAAGTCAATCCAGGGATTTCCGGGATGAATCTAGACGCCAATCTAGGGATTTGCGTGACTCTACTCATCATAAACGTTGGGATGAAAGGTCCAGACAGAGCTACAGAGATTCTTTTTCAAATTCTCGTTTTGATGATAGAGATAATTGTAGCCGTTATGATAACGCCAATTGTAGTAGATATGATAGGCAAGATAAGAGTGAGTGAGTGAGTGAATTTGTGTTTTACGCCCCATCAGCACCAGTGTGGGCTATTTAGAGGCAACATTGATTAGATAGATTATCCTGGAACTAATTTCTCATAATTTGTAGAAGTAGTCGTTATCTCTGAGGAACTGTGTTATACTGGATGCTGAATTTTCTAAGAATAAGTGTTTGAGATTACCTGATTGAAAGGGTCGGTGATATAGATTGTTATTACATTCTAACAGAATATGTTTGATAGAAAGTGGTACTTGACACCCTACGCATATTGGTGCTGCGTCATTGTTTAATAAGTGTGAGTGGGTTAATCTGCTGTGCCCTATAAGACATCTATGAATTACGATTTGCTCTCTGCGTGAGTGTACATCAATTTTTATATCTTTCATGACGTGTGGTAGTATTGTGCGTAGCTTGTTTCGTTGGCAAGCATTCCATCGTACTTGCCAACTATACTTGGTAAAGTCATTGATATGCTTTCTAAAATCCGTATAAGGGACAACATAGTCCGTTAAGTTTTTACTTAAGGCTCTCTTCGCATGAAGATCAGCCATCTCATTTCCTTTGATATCAACATGACTTGGAATCCAACAAAATATAATTTCCTTGTTTTCTTTCATCATTGCTAACGTAAAAAGAATGTCTAATACAAGAGGGGTTTCCACCTGCTTGTTGGCTATTGCCTGCAATGCAGACTTTGAGTCAGAGCAAATTACAAAATTATTAGTTTCCGAGTTGACTGCCATTTCTACCGCCTTGTAGATAGCTGTCAGTTCTGCTGTGAATATCGAGCACACATCAGGTATACGTTCATTACAATAACTTGTCTTTGCGGAGGTGACTGCGTAACCAGTCAGAAGTCCATCTTTGGACCCATCCGTGTAAAGAAACTTGAATGATGGATACCGGGATTTTATTATGAGGAATTTACTCTGGTATTCCAGGGGACTTGTAGAAGATTTTTTAAGACTTGTCAGGTCTAGAATACAAATTGGTAAAGGAAGGGTCCACGGAGCAATGGATGGAACCTGCACTTCAGCAACTATGCAGTTGTCTTTGTTTATTATGTCATAGTAGGGTTTCATTCTAAGCCCTAGGGGTTTTATAACACTTTGTTTAGTCATATAAATTTGTTGGTACTTTGGCTGAAATACCGGGTAAAAAGCCGGATTTGTTGAACATGCTGCCAGTTTTACAAAATATTGCAGCGAAAGTTTTATTCGCCGTAGTGACAGTGGTGGCTCTTTCGCAAGGACATATAGACTCTCGATTGGCGATGTTCTAAATGCCCCAAGACACAGGCGAATGCCGAGATGGTGTACTGTATTTAGACATCGGAGGTAAGACGGTCTTGCTGATCCATATACAATACTCCCGTAATCGAGACGTGATCGGGTTATAGCCCTATATAGTCGTAGCAATACAGTGGTGTCTCCACCCCAACTGAGCTTGCTGACTACTTTGAGAAGATTAAGAGATTTTAAACCTTTAGCTTTAAGTTCTTTGATATGTGGAATAAAGGAGAATTTAGAATCCAGTAAAACTCCTAAGAATTTGTACTGGTTTACTACTTTGATTTTCGAATTTTCTAACATTAGGATTGGATCCGGCTGAAATCTTCTGGGAGGATAGAAGTGCATACATACCGTTTTATTTTTGGAGAATTTAAAACCATTCTCATATGACCATTTTTGCAACCTGTTTAGGTTAAGTTGCAATTGTCGTTCGACACTTGTCATTTTGGTTGACTTAAAAGCAATGAGGAAATCATCTACGTATAAAGAACACTTGATATTCTCCTTGATATGTCGGACTATGTTGTTAATCTTAATATTAAAACATGTCGGAGAGAGAATACTTCCTTGAGGAACTCCCATTTCTTGGTTAAAATTGTTGGATAGTGTGCTTCCTATTCTGACTTGGAAGTTACGATCTTGAAGGAATGAATTTATAAAATGAGGAAGCCTTCCCCGTAAACCCATTTCATGAATGTCCTTCATAATTCCAAATTTCCAAGTGGTGTCATAAGCTTTTTCTAAGTCGAAAAATACTGCAACTACATGTTCTTTCTTAATAAAGGCATCTCTTATGTAGGTTTCGAATGATACTAAATGGTCCAAGGTACTTCTTTTGGACCTGAAACCACACTGATATTCTGTTATGGCTTCAGTTGATTCCAAATACCATACTAGTCTATTGTTGACCATCCTTTCCATGGTCTTACAAAGACAACTGGTAAGTGCAATCGGACGATAGTTAAGCGGATCACTGTGATCTTTGTTAGGTTTTGGGATTGGTATTACTATCGCTTTCTTCCACAGCGTTGGGAATGTACCAAAGTCCCATATTCTATTATAAATCTGAAGCAAAGGCAAGATAAGAGTCGTGAGTGTGATAATAAATTTGAAAATTCCTTACATGTTGGTTATTCTTCTGGCGGTTTCCGTCAGGATGATAGAGTTTCTTCCAAGTATGACAAAGAGAGACACTCAGATGCAGTGCGCTCAGGGCGTGAGTCTGATTCCCTACCCGTCTTGAATGATCAACTGAGAGACAGAAGAAAATCCAGGAAGCATAGGTCACCATCATCTTCATCTGATTCAAGTTCAAGTGATTCTTATTCTTCTGATTCTGAGAGTTCCAGTGAAGATGACGAGCGCTCTTCAAGATCCCGAAGACGTGGGAAAAATTCCAGACGAAAGAAGAGCCCTTCAGCACCCCAGCTACAGATGTTCAAAGGAGAAGTGAATGAATGGGAGAATTTCTTCTTTTATTTCAAGAACACTGCCAAGCAGTACAAGTGGAAGAAGAAGATGAAACTTACTAGATTAAAAGAGTGTCTACGAGGTAAGGCGGTGGAGTATGTTCGTACTTTGCCGAGTTCCACCGTCTACAGCTACAGGAAGTTGGTAAAAGCTCTGCAGAAGAGGTTTGGAAGTGATGACCAACCCCATGTCTACCGCAAAATGCTTCTAGATTTGAGACAGGAGACTAGTGAGTCTCTTGATGACTTTGCGGACCGCACTCAACAAATTGTTCAGAAGGCTTACAGGAAGAGTGGCAAGAAGATCCTTGGCCCCATTGGAGCAGAATCATTTTTGAAAGGGGCGAGGGATAAGAACTCTACAAGACAAGCTGCTCATCGAAAACCCCGAGATGTTCGGGAAGCCTTGGAATTTGTGAAGGAAGCAGCAGCTATTGATAATTTCCTCGGTAGACCTTCCTCGTCTACTCGGTACGTAACTTTTGATGATGATACACCTGTTCGGCAGACTTGTTTGTCTGATTTCAATAATAGGCAGAATTTTCAGCAACGTCCAGTTTCACCCAACAGGAATTATGACTCCCGTCGTCCTTCGCCATACCCGTGGCAACGTGACAGACAGGGGGAGCACCAGTCCAGAGGAAATTTCAGTTATTCACCAAATAGGCAACGTCCATTTTCACCTGCCCGGCGGTTTGGGGATTCATCCCAATCTTCAAGATCCTATGACAGATCCCCAACACCCTCGCGGGATAGAAATTTCAGTAGGTATGGTGATCACTGCTTCAATTGTCAAGAAAGAGGACACTTTCAGCATGAGTGCCCACATCCACCATTCCTCAGGACATTGCCATCTGTAACTTCATCTCCAGGACCGAGACGGGATGATGGAGAAATTCCCAGGGATGACAGACGAGGAGATCCTCAGGATGGGCGACGAGAAGTTTCCAGAGACAACCAGCGAGATGATCGACGTGAAACTTTTCAGAACCAACAAGGAACCCGTCCATTTAGACCACGGACCACTAGATCGCCACTACCTGGAGGCGGACCTGCTAGCCCTGGAATAGGAACCCAGACGTACCCCCAGCCTCATGACAAGCGGGTATATCAGGGATCCATATTAAATACTCCAGGATGGACGATGACTGCACCAATTCTCATTAATGGTCACCCCATTGAAGCTGTGATTGACACGGCATCCCAAGTCACATTAATAGGACAGACAGTAGCAGAGAACATGAAGCTCATTCCAGAAGAAGGCTCATCCATTAAAATACATGGAATTGGAGATAACATGGAGATGCAAGCAAAAATTGTGCGGAATGTCCAATTGACAGTTGGCCGGGAAGTTTTCCCTTGGGACCTTATTGTTGGACCAGCACGAGAATTGTGTATTCTGGGAATAGACTTTCTTAACCATGTTCAAGCTATTATTAATTTCCAGAAGCCGTACATCAGGATCCGTGATTCTGTCATTCCGGCTGATGTGCGAGCCAACGGCCAACCGGCTGAATCTAGTTCTGTCGCTACCATGGAGGAGTGTGATCTACAACCCTTTTCTGGAAGGATTGTCCAATGTCGACTTTCACAAGTCATGAAACAGGATTTCCTTGTGGAACCCATTATGCCGTCCAATTTGAAGTCACAACTTATCATCCCTGAAGTTCTCATGAGTGAAGGAGAGACTGCCGATTTACATATTTTCAATGCTTCTGATACGACTGTTACATTACCTAAGGACACCAGGATTGCCTCCGCTTGTGCAGTAAGTGATGTCATCACCCTCGAAGATTGGATGGAGGATCCTGATGCCACGTTGTCACGGAGCTGTCCGGCTCCTCCCCCGGTCTCCATGGTGAAGTTGCACCTGGGGACCCACTTTCTGTTTTATCTTGTACAAATTCTGTTCCAGAAGGGAGCCCAGATGACAGAAATCCTGACAATGTTACCTGTGTCGTTCCAGAGCATTTGCAGAAATTATTTGAAGAATCAGGCATTCATCTTAAACAGGATGAGAGAGAAGAACTTAAGAAGTTGCTTGTGGAATATCAAGATGTCTTCGCCAAGAATGATTATGACCTCGGTGAATTCCAGAAATCATGCACACTATAGATACTGGGACTGCTATGCCCGTAAAATGTGGCCTTCGGAGAACGCCACTTGGATTCCAAGACAAGGAAGAAGAGCACTTGAAGAAGATGCTGGATGCAGGAGTCATCCAACCTTCCATCAGCGAATGGGCAGCCGCTCCAGTTATTGTGAAGAAAAAGTGTGGCAGCTACAGGTATTGTTTGGATTATCGTGGTCTTAACGGAGTTACCAGAAAGGACAATTTTCCGTTACCATTAATAGAAGAATGTCTTGATACTTTGGCAGACAATTTCTACTTTAGCACTCTTGATATGGCTTCTGGCTATTGGCAATTGCTTATCGACCCAGCCGATCGCCATAAGACTGCATTTCTGACTCGTTATGGCCTATTTGAGCATGTCAGGCTCGCCATGGGCCTGTGCAACAGTCCAGCAACGTATCAACGCGCTATGACCTTAGTTTTGAAGGATCTTCTATGGAAGGATGTTTTAGCGTACTTGGATGATCTGATAATCTTAGGACGGGACTTTCAGTCCCACCTTGAAAATCTTAGACAAGTTTTCATCCGTTTCAGGAAATACAATCTTAAGTTTAAGCCAAAGAAATGTGTGCTTTTTGGCACTGAAGTTGATTTCCTTGGAAGACGGGTTAGCAGGGATGGCGTCAGCATTCCAGAGAGCAAGGTGAAGACCGTTGTGGATTGGGCTCGCCCAGAGAAGAAGACTCAGCTTGAAGCTTTCTTAGGCTTCATTAATTATCACAGGGATTTTATTCCTCATCTAGCGGAAGAAGCTGCTGTTCTGTACGACCTGGTGAAGATGTCACAACCTGAACGACCCTTGGAATGGAGTGAGCCACATGAAGAAGCTTTCTTGAGACTGAAGCAAGCAATGGTTACAGCACCAGTCTTAGGCTACCCCAGATCCGATGATGTCTTTATTCTGGACACCGATGCTAGTGACCACTCTATCGGAGCTGAGCTCTCTCAAATTCAAGATGGGAAGGAGGTAGTCATTGCTTATGGAAGTATGTCCTTGAATGCTCAACAGCGAAAATACTGCACGACCCGCAAGGAACTGCTTGCTTTGGTTACATTTTTGAATCATTTTCGCTTTTACCTTCTAGGCCGTTCCTTTTTGGTCCGGACGGACCACAATAGCCTTACTTGGCTGATGAGATTTCGCAATATTGAAGGTCAGTTAGCACGATGGATTGAAGCTGTTTCTCAATTCGATTTCAAGATCACCCATCGAGCCGGTAAGAACCATGGTAATGCAGATGGGCTTAGCCGGATCCCTCCGGAATGTGATCGCTATGATGCCGGACGAGATCCTAATGATTTGCCATGCAATGGCTGTAAGCATTGCCTCACTAAGCATCAACAATGGCAGCGGTTCGAGGATCACATTGATGATGTTGTTCCGTTGGCAGTTCGGATTGCTACGGCAGAAGATGATCCACCTCCAGGAGATGGAATGAAGTTTGAAACAGAGATTGATTGGGCAGAGGAACAAGTCAAAGACAAGGAGATTGAAGTTCTTCGCCAATGGCTGAAAGATGGGATTGAGCCAACTCATGACGTCTTATATCTTCAGGGATCCACAACCAAGAGAATTTGGGCTTTACGGTCCCAGCTTGAACTAATCAATGATGTCTTGTATTACAAGTGGCTCAATCTTGCCAATCTTCCCCCAAGAAAATTGATTGTTGTTCCTTTCCAGCTCAGGAAAGTCATCCTGGAGACTGCTCATGATGTGAAAGCTGCAGGCCACCCAGGCCAATTGCGGACCAAATTGAATGTTTTACTCCGGTTCTTTTGGCCCGGCATCACCAGTGACGTTAGACAGTTGGTTGAGTCCTGCAAGATCTGCAACATGCAGAAGAAGGGAAACCGGACAAGGAAGGCTAGTCTGAAGATCCATCATGCAGGAGCACCAATGGAACGTGTCCATGTTGATATTCTTGGACCCTTTGTGGAGAGTGGATTGGGAAATCGATATGTACTGGTCATGATCGACCAATTCACGAAATGGATTGAGATAGCTCCTCTTGCTGATCAGACAGCACATGTTGTTGCCGAAGTTTTAGTCAAACAGTTTTTGTGTCGCATGGGTTGCGCTCAAGAGGTCTTCAAAGACCAAGGGCGTAATTTCGAAAGTGCTCTTTTCAAGGAAGTTTGCTCTCTTCTAGACATGGCCAAGTTGCGGACTACTCCGTACCACCCATCATCCAATGGCCAAGTGGAAAGAATGAATCGAGAAATTCTATTCAAGATCAGGGCCTACCTCAACAACCGACAGCGAGATTGGGATCTTCACTTGCCCTTCATCGGGATGGCTCTTCGGGCCACTGTAAATGAGTCAACAGGCTACACCCCAAATATGATGATGCTCGGACGGGAAGTAGATGTGCCAATTGACTTGCTGGCCGGCAAGCCCCCCGAAAATGTAGATGACGACCAAGTTACTCCTAGTGATTTCACCCAGAAACTGAGAGAGACTTTGCATGATGTGCATGGCTTTGCTCGCGAAAAGCTTGGAGTCAGTCTCCACCGTCGGAAGAAGTATTACGACAAGAAGCAGTACAAGACTAGCTATGAAGTTGGTGATCTTGTGTATGGCTTGAACGGCGCATCCAAAAAAGGCCACAGCCGTAAACTTCAACCTATTTACTGTGGACCATATTTGGTCACTCACAAGATCTCCGAAATTCTCTACCAAGTGCAAGGACGGAAGGGGAGAGACCGGCGAGTACTTCATCATGATCGGCTGAAGCCGTGCCATGACAGGAACATTCCACTTTGGCTCCGTCGGGAGCGGGCTAATCTCCTAGGATCGGATGTCGTCGAAGGACCAGCTGAAGAAACTCCTGAACTGCAGAATCTTTGGCCCGAAGATGATAGTGACACCACAGCCAATTTTAATGTCTCTGCTACAGATGATCCAGAGTTTTATGATCCTGTTTCAGATGTTTTAGATGATTTAGCTACCAGTGATGTTTCGTCACCTCCCGGTGATGTTTCGTCACCCCCCGGTAGGTCGCCGGATGATTCGACCTCGACGCCAGAAAGGGACCTTTTTCCACTGCCTGGCGCTCGCCGTAATACACAGGAACCGGCAGGACCGCGACGGATGACCAGGCCCAGCCGTCCACCTGCTTATTTATCTGATTACCAAATTTACGGAATTGTTATTTTATGAATATTTGTGGTAGCTATGTTGTAATACATTGTAAATAGTGTAGTGTAGATATTTTGGTGTCTTGGTGTAAAGTAGTTGTTTCTTCAATTTCATTTTTCTAAAGTTTTAGAATTGTTCCGTAGTTCTGTGTTGGTAGTTCTGGCATTTCCGGGTTGTGTTTCGTGCTTTACTTGTGTTGTATTCAATGTTGTGCTTGGCTTTTGTGGTGCTTTGTGTTGTGATGTTGCTTTCTGTGTTCTCATTGGCTCCATAGGAATTGTTAGAGTGATGGATAGCCGAATTGGGATCACCCGATATACCTACCGGGAGGAGGTCATCGAGGTGTACCGGGAATACTTGAACCACCGCGGGGAGAAAGTCGTCGAGGTGGAGAAGAGAACCAGGACAGATACAACGAACAACGGACCATTGCCAACGCCCCTCATCGAGATTGACCAACGGACCGGATTTGATGACCCTGCCTCTAGGGAGATCCAGGACCTGATGGGCGCGGATGTCCTGGAACCCGCCCCATCCGCCAATGGATCCATGGATCTGATGAGGGTTCCCTGAATACGGAGACATGGATCAGATGGATCTCATCATCCTTGATGAAGCACCTGCTGACGACGACAACCCGGAAGATGCCACACCGACACCCCTTCAGAACCCGGACTGGATGGATTACAATTTCTTCGTCGTGGACGAGTATGCGGCAGACGTTGACGACCAGGAGGAAGACGAGGAGGATGCTGCCAGCATCATCACTGTGGTGGAGGCTGGCAGCATGGATCAGTACCTGGAGGCTTCGATCGTTGATCCTGATCAGGAAGGACCCCCGGAGTTGGAGCTCGACTTCCAGGGCAGCGACCTGGAGTTGGACGACTCCGACACCCTGGTTGTCGGCTCCAACCAAGAAGCGACGCCGCCCCCGGAGGAAGTCAAGGGACCAGAGGAGGAGAAACCCGCGGATAAGTACTGTGTATTGTGCGACGCCAACATATCCCGACGACTAAGACGACACATCGAGGAAACGCATGTGCCATGGTGGTTGTCACCCAACCGGGCATGCTGGACCTGTGGAGGGACTTCCCAGTCCGCCACCTTTGCTCAATACTCGCATCGTGACTGTGGACAAATTGGTATGGAAGACAAGGACATCCCTGACTTCGTCAGACTCGCCAACGGCCTCCTCGAGGTCCTGATGGAGGCCCTGGGATGTTCGTCCCTTGAGTCTTCGCTGGACCTCGTGGTGGCCAACGGATGGTTTCCGACCAGTGTGATGAGGGCACATCTCTCCTTTCAGCAGAAATTGTTCATGTGGCTGTGGGAGAAGGAGCGCAGGCTTCCCCAGACTCCCTTCAAGGACCTAGCCATCTCACCCCCCCGAAGTGTGTCCTGTCTTCTGCACTTTAAGGTGTTAACATCCATCCTCCCTCATGTCGGAGAAGACGTCCGGGCAGAAGTGGCCAGGGGATAGCGCCGAGGGTATCCGAACGTCAGAAGGAGTCTCCGCCGCATCGCTTACACGGCTGATGCCCACTGTCATCTTGATCAGAGTGATCTGACATCCAACGAGGGGACGAATTGGGACGCACCTTTGCGGATTTCAACACTCATTGCCAATTTTGTGTTCCCTTGCCACTGGGACAAGTTTGAGCGGAAGGTCAACGAGGATCCTTGCATCTACGCGACTGCCTGAATTCACCCCACCCAACTCACGATCGCTGACGGAAGGAAGCCAGAGACGCACTCCATGCTGCGGTAAGAGGCCTGCGTCTGGATCAGATCGTGCTGGAGACAGATTTCCCATTTCTGTCCCGGTCCCCATGCCAAGATCTTCAACGGATTGCTGAGTGGGTGGGGACCGCCAAAGGAGTATGCCCAGCGATGGTTTTGGAAGCGAATCGTCGAAATGTCAATCGATTCTTCGGACTCCCGGAAACGGACCTGTGAAGAGGGGGGAGAGGCTGTAGTATAGGATAGGGGAGAATTATTTTTATGTCATAGTTTAGCCATTCTGGTGGTAGATGAAAGTAGGGTAAGTCAATGTCAATTTTCAGTCACCATGTCAATTTTTGTATATATTAAAGTTACACACACTTCTGGTGGTAGTTTTATAGTAGTTCTTACATACCTCCAGTATAGTTATCTACTTTGGTGGTAGTTTTATAGTAGTTCTTACATACCTCCAGTATAGTCACCTACTTTGGTGGCAGTTTCGTAGTAGTTCTTATATACTCTTATCAACTTTGGACCACTCTGGTGGCACTATTATAGTAGTTCTTATGTTCTGTACATATACGAGTGGTAGGGAACCGCTTTTGTGGGAATTATGTATATAGTCGGTAGTTGCTTCAGGTGCCTGAGTTGCGCTCATTGTATTTGTCTTATTTAGAACTATTGTGGATGAGCATGTCCGTGGCTCCCTGCAAAGTTCATTGTGTGTCATCGAGTCGACATTATTGTCATTCATTCGTCATGTTATCATTAATGTCATGTTATCATTGTCTGTTGGAATGTTCCAACCACCTCTGTAATATAATTAAGCAATGTACCATTATGTCTATTATCATGCATCCCTGTCATCATGTTGTTAGTCGGAAGGATTCGAGGATTCATTCGTCCGTACTATTGTCAAATTTATAGCGTTTTCCTTAGTTGCTATTTCAATAGCTCTCCAAAGTAGGCCTACTTTCATCTGTGTCAATATTATCCAGTGTCAAAGTCTAACTTGAATGTGATAGTGTACAGTAATGTGTCTATGTGATGTGTGGTTATCACCAACCCCGGTGCTTTACGGCACCAGGGACAACGGTGAATCTCGTGAGAATGCACATGTATGTATGTCTGTCTATCTCACTTCTTGTCAGACCATTACCGAAGTCGAGTGAGGAAGTCACCTGGCCGACCTGCGAAGTTCCACATCAAGTCACCTGGCCGACCTGCGAAGTTCCACATCAAGTCATCTGGCCAACCTGTGAAGTTCCTTTCAAGTCATCTGGCCAAATGTGGAGTTCCATTCAAGTCATCTGGCCAACCTGTGGCGTTCCAGACAAGTCATCTGGTGTGCCCGTGAAGTTCCAAGTCCATCATCCGGATCCCGGGGCAGCGACCCAAAAATAAGAAAGGGAAGAGTGTGGCGGGAAGGCGGCGGAGACGCACGATAGGGTGCATCAAATGCCCTTTTTCTCTCAAAATATAATCAAACATGAATGAAGTTATGCCTTTTGATTGGAAAGACACTTCTTAGAAGTTTAAGTGAAATCGGAAAATGGCTAGGGGTACCACACGGGCCATCTTTCCCAGTACTTAAATTAGGTACCGCCGATCCGCGGTTTCCCATAACTTTTTCAAATGTCTGTGTAGAAATACATCATTGTTATTTTTGAAATCTGCATAAAAAGAGCTTTCAAATGAATGGCAACATCAATGGGTTATCTGATAAATTCATCTTCCTGATCAACTGTGTTACATTTTAATATCAATATTTGGCAGAAACATTGCCATGAAGGTTTATTTTCAATGACAGACTTAATTTCTTGGCTCAGTCATGTCTATAGAAAATATCTAATATTAGAATGTATCAAAAATATTGAAATTAATAGGCCTACCGATAGTACTAGATATACACGTATGTCAAGATATGCTAAATTTAAAATTGCATACTGTCAAAATTCACCTATCTTTGAATCTGCGATTTTTACTCAATTGTGTTCAACATGATCTCCAAAGAAAGACTTTTTAGGTAAATGACTTTCTTAGTTACATTATTTATAGAAACATTAATTCCTCAATTCTGGCTTGTAAAATGTCACTGCATGTAAACAACATGACATCTTGGTTTCAGAGCTACAAATAAATATGAAATTATTTTTTGACAAAGTTGTGGACTTCAAAATATATGATACCTCATATATATATAATATTTTAGGCAATAAATACCCAGAGGAGTGACATCATAGCCAGTATTAAATCAGATTAATCAAAATTATCCAAATACCATTTGCCTATTTCTTGTAGAATGTAGATATAGGCATGATAATGAAAAATAAATCTAGACGAATGATGAATTTATGTAATTGAAACTATTTCTCAATATTGAACACTTTTGAAACTTAATGATTTTGATTTATATATGCACTCCAGTGCTATCCACTGATTATGAATCTTGCACTATAACTGAAAAGTCCAGGTTCAAATCTCTAATCATTCGTAGAGACATGAGAGATGACGTAATATTCAGCTTAACGACAGCATCTTTTTCTAAATTTTAGTGCTAATATAAAAAAGGTAAGGGAAGAGGTACTGTCCTCCTAAAATTTTACAGCATTTGACAAATTGACAGCCACATATTCTGGCAGAAGAAGAAGGCTAAGGTCTGAAAAAATTTGGGCAGAAAGCACATTCAGGCAAAAATAATTCAATGGCCCCTCAAAATATATCATGTCCCATACTCTTTTGGGTTCTTGTTCACTATAAAATAACACAATACATGCAATGCGGGTACTCATTTGAAAGCTCTCGCTGAGAGGAATTCAAATATGATAAAATTATTATGATACAGTCGTTATTGTAAAAGTTATGCAATACCGCGAATCGGCGACTTCTCATTTTTTTTGGTTTATTACAGCCTCTGTGTGGTACCACTAGGCCTATCTCAAACTTTCTGAAAATTTGTATGAAATTTCTAATACTCAAAAGGAACATTTTGTACCATATTTGGTTGTGATAGAAAAATATGAGGGGCATCTGATGCACCCTAACGCACGAGTGATCCCGGACGCAGCCGAAGTAGGATCGAGGCGGCGCATGCGCACCGGGCGCTCTCTCTCTTACTACGACGAATTCAAGAAGACAAGACGTGTTTCCAGGTATCTAAATATTTGTTTCTCGACACCCCACTCAGTGTAAGTTTAATAAACGTGAATGTGTTAATCTGCTGTGTCCTGTAAGACATCTATGGATTACGACTTGCTCTCTGCGTGAGTGCACATCAATTTTTATATCTTTCACGACTTGAGGTAGAATTGTGCGTAGTTTGTTTCGTTGGCAAGCATTCCATCGTACTATACTAGCAAAGTCATTGATATGCTTTCTAAAGTCTGTATAAGGGACGATTTAGTCCGTTAAATTTTTACTTAAGGCTCTTTTCGCATGAAGATCGGCCATCTCATTTCCTTTGATATCAACATGACTTGGGATCCAACAAAATATAATCTCCTTATTTTCTTCTATCGTTGCTAAAGTAAAAAGAATGTCTGATATAAGAGGTGTTTCCACCTGCTTGTTAGCTATTGTCTATAACGCAGACTTTGAGTCAGCGCAAATTACAAAATTGTTAGTTTCAGGGCTGACTGCCATTTTAGATTGCTCGATAGCTGACAGTTCCGTTGTGAATATCGAGCCGACATCAGGTATATACAATTATACAAACGGTCATTACAGTAGCTTGTCTTTGCAGAGATCCAAGAGATGGGAATAAAGGTAAAAATTCTATGTCTTGCAGCCTTTTTATGCATTAATGTATCTTGATGCAAATTGTCATATGTATTATTCAAATCAAGCTATTTCCATGGCTAGCCCCGGTATCGATTATCTTCTGAGAATCACAAAATCCCCCAATGTATTTTCAATTTTACCTATCCTAATTAGGCCTACTAGAAAAACTCAATTTTACCCAACCAAATGGATGTGGATGGATAGCCCTTCATATCAGCTTTCATGCGAGATCCTGGTTTCCTTGTTATTACAATTGTCAACCGTCCAAAGCTAAATAAATGTTGCTGTCAGTGTCGAAAATTTCTTCCAAAACACTAAATTGTCTCATTGTACTACTGGAAAGAAACCATTTTAAGGCCACATCGCAATAACTTGCCTGAATTGCTTATGCTCTGTATGCTAGGGGTTAAAGGAGTCATAATTCAACTTTGTACATTGTAGTTGTCAGATTTATGTTCATCGGACCTAAAAACATCAAAATACACCTTCCACTTGGTGCCCTCGTGCAATCAAAAGCCAAATTATTGTAAAAAAAAAGAAGTAATTGGCAGCCATCTCAACAAATGAGATCAGATTCAAAAGGAGATTTAGTTGGAACCATATTTGGGTTTCACTTACATTTACGAAGAAGGTCCATCTCTGAGTTAAAACCTGAGAATGATGATTTTATGGACTATTCCAATGTCCACAGGGACTATGATTGAATCATATGCACCAATAATAAAAGAGACTGTATGTTTCAACATGGCCACCCATTATTTTTATCTTCCAACACAAATTCCTTTTCAATAGCACTGTATCAGAAATTCAGAATTTACTTCACTAAAGAGCGTTTGTGGCAACCAATATGACACAGATTGTAAGAATTGAGGGTCTCTCATTTGGCATATGTTGCTCATCCTGACCACTGACATGCAAATTGACCAGTGGTCAGCAACATTGATTTCCAATCTTCAGGATTCTTATTCTGACAAACACTAGATGTTCTGGTGGATCATTTTTACATAAAATGCTAGTATTTACTAAATTTAGAATTGAATTCAGTAGAAGTTGTTTGCTGTCTTGCTGAAAAATTAAATGTAAAACCCAGTGTGAGAAAATTCGTATTTGACCCCCTACCATATTTTCTAGTTTGGGCACTTACGACCATTTAATATCAAGGGGATGGGGCTTGGTATTTTTTTTTTGTAGGGGTATTTCTTAGCAAGGTGTTGCTTGTTTTAGAAATCAATATTTGGTGACTTTGCACGGTGGAAATGAATAATTATTGCTGCCGTAACCTTGAAATTAAATAAATAATTTCCCACTCAGGAAAACTTCCAAGGCCCGCTGGAAACTAAATGGTCTTAGAAGTAACAAACTGGTCATAAATTTTTTTTGTGTAAAGTTATCATCTAATTTACAATAATTTTTGAAATAATTTTTAAAATCTCTTGTTTAAAAAAAAAATAGCTCAGTCTAGGTGAAATAAATAAATTTGTTTTATGTAGTCTTTAAAAAAACAACTTCTGGTGGGGTATTTCTTAACATAGTGTTGCTCGATTTAAGAAAGTATATTTGGGGATGACACATGCTAAAAATGAATAATTACTGTAGCTTTTATAACGTAAAATAAATAATTTTTTGCCTAGGAAAACTCCCGGCCCCCCCCCTCAAAATTAAATGGCTTTTCCTAAAGACTTACCAAGACTTCAACCAAGCATATGCGATTATGCGTAGGAGGCACGGGGGTACAGCCCCCTTCCAAAAATAGTTTTTTGGGGTAATTTGGGCAATAAGCCCCACCCCCAACTTTTTTTTTTTTGCTTTGATCTGCTAGGCCTATGCAACCAAGCCGGTTGCTGTAGTGGCACGTGGTAGAAAGCCAATTTATCACTATTCTTGTACATGATCAATTTTATTTCTTCTTCAAGAAGTAAAGGAATATTGGAAAATTAGACACGCAGATATGTATGTCCTCTGCCACCCTCCCAGTGCAGCGATCCTGTCTATCTTTAATAGGCCCATGGCAACATAAGCTGTCTGACATAGAATTATTGCCCATCTAAATTTATGCAGTTTGCTGGAGACGCTTTATAAATTACTGTTATTACCAAATGCCTTCAACCTGCCTATGCAATAGTATGCATGTTTATGATCTTGATCAAAATGTAGAGAAAATTCGGAAATAGAATAGGCCTATTTATTTTGGTCATAGCGTACTCTAATTATCTGATTATCTTGGTCATACAATTTTAACATGTTATCTAATGTAATGGTCACCCCCAAAGCCTAATTCCAGGATTGTATGCAACTTTTGAATTTATTAATGTGAATTAAAATTATTGATTTATTTTTTCCAGACTCTCAAATGGAAATAAAGATATATTTTTAAAGAATTTTGTATATATAGGATTTCACATGTTTTCAGTTAGGGGCATGGTCCCATAAATACCTGAAATGGGCAAAAAATAGCATGAAATTAACCAGAGTTCGCTTCAGTTTCCCCATCCTTCAAATAATTTTGATGCGAGTTTCCCCATCCTCGGGAATGAGTTTCCCCATCCCGCCAAAATTGAAACTCGCCAATTTACGAAATAAAAGACACTTTTCTAGTCAGTTCAGCACACTGGTCTCGTTAATTTAGCAGACAGAATATATTCATAAACTTTCCCAGTCCATATAATGCTTGCAAATACTTTAATCAACAGGATTCATCTATGCTTTATTTGCATTCTCCATATTGAAAGATGGGGCAACTGCAGTTGCCCCATCCGTTTAGCCCCAGTGATTATGTTGAAGGTAGGAAATTTCTATTTTTGGTCACTGTATACTCTAACCACACAAGTTGAATTAGGTTTATTCTTAAAATTATACCATTTGACACCTCTGTCAGCCAATCACATTAGAGTATTTCAGGGGAATAATTCCCATATTCTTTGTTGTCCAGTTATCCTCTCATGTTTGACTGTTTGAGTGTTTGTCTCATGGTATAAGCCGGTTATTCACCATAGGATCAGGAATATGTGTTTATCACACCTCGGCCTAAAGGCCTCGGGTGATAAATCACATATTCCCTCTCCCGTGGTGAATAACCTTTACATATGCGTTATAGACTAATTTCATGAAAGCTTCTCTCAATAAACACTAGGAGGTAAGTGGTGCTTTGTTTCAGAATACTGAAAACGCCATTGGCCAATAGATTTCCCTCCCTTGCTTCCGATTAGTCCAAGTGAAACTAACCTGGGGCATTTGAATTTGATCTCCAGCCGAGACCAACTAACGACAACACTTCCCTGAATAAGACATTCGTACTTTCCGATAGTCGCTAAAACTTATATTAAGGCTTCATAATGCTGCAGCGAATTTAGTTCCCTACTTTAAAGCTCAGGAAGATGGCTTTTGCAAATTCCCTACCCTCTCCCTACTTCCAAGACGTCGCACCCAGTTTCGAGCACCTTGGGGAGGTTTTCATGGCTCTAACACCCAGGAAACTTAAGTGGGCTCAAAGGGCCCACAGCAAAACCAACACCCATGACTACACAGACGCATTCAGCAAATTAGAAGTCGAGGATTACCCCCAAAAATGAAAAGTACTTTGATGAGATTCACAAGCCCAAGATAGAACCAGAGCTTTTTAACAGATTAGTCACAACCAGATTCAGGAAGTACAGATAAGGCTGGTTTCCAAAAAATGCCAGAAACAATGCCACAGCGAGTTGGACATCGAGCGGATATCTAGCCCATGAGTGAATAAGGCAGGAAAAACGCGAATAATTCACAAGAAGCTATGCAGACCATTAACCGTGACAGTGTAGCTCGAATAGTTATTTCATCAAATGGCAAAGAGGAAAACAAACATCTTAATTTTGGTTTTTCTTTTTTTATTTGTTTGCTTAAGGATATTATAACAGCCCCAATGTTTAGATGATTCCGATCTGAAAAAGAAAAAGACAAAACTTAATACTTTGTCAGAAAACCCAAGTCATTTTGGTTTAATACAATGAAAAATAATTCCTGCTAATTGTTATTTAACCAGTGTTCCAGCTAGGATTTCATTTGGGCATACAATTTTCTACAAATGAGGGCACTTTTCAAATTTTGAAAAAAAAAAGTTTGTTTTTCTTTTTTTGGGGATGGCGGACGAGGGTCGGGCATGGCGCGGCGCCGTGCTCAAATGGCCAAGCTGGAACACAGTCAACAGAATAATGACAATGGATAACAATTGTCCAATAAAAAAGAATAACTCAGTTGTGACAATACATCACAATCTCACAAGCATAGCTTGAAAATTAGGGGATATTTAACTTCCATGAGATGAATACAATCACAAAATTAATTTTATGATTCCTTTAAAGCCACAATGTCATCATAATCAGGAGTCAAAATTAGCTAAAATGTTTAGGGAGTCTGCAAACCCAAAATGTTATAATTCAAATTAATGTTATGAATGACGCGGTTTGTCAACAATTCAGGAATTCATGCAAAGATTTCGAAGTCCCAGACAAATTAATCATCGCGAATTTCGGGCCATGACAAAATTTGAAACTTTAGTATCAATCAGGCCACTTGGTTTTCATTTTCTAACTCACCTTGTTAGCAACATCCAAAGCATCCAAGTCAGGTGCCAATCGTACGTAGGCCTTCTTCTCGCCATCAGGTCTGGAAGTAAAATGAACAATGTCAGTGTTACCCAATTATAGTCATCATTTCAGCAAAAAGCACTATTCAGTGGTGGCAGCAGGGGGCAGACACAGGCGTCGTCTCGGCATTCGCGGACCCGCGTTGCTCATATTTTCTCCAAATCTTATTTCCATCTCAGTCGTCCAGGGGGAACCTGGACCCCTAGGCCCCCCTGGATCCGCCACTGCTATTGTGAGAGATTAAGTCTTGGTGATATTATCAATGCTACAGGAGTGTGAATGAAGATAATTAGGGGTCTACACCGGTCTGATAAATACTGACCGTACCAGTAGTCTGGCCGGTTCCTGAACCTGTTTTCAAAGCAGCGCTGTTGGTTCGGTGTAATAATGCCATATCCAGCTGAAAAAGTTGTTTTATTGCCGAGATTTAACAGAAAATATCCACAAAATCATGAACTGAACTCAACAACTTCGTCATGTTGATGTCCGCTCTAGTGCGAGATAACTTTCCAGGCCAAAAATTCTGTTTTTCGGGCAGCGGATTCTTTAAAATGCAAATCGGCCCGAATTTGCGGACCGACGGTACGAATCCTGTAACGATCAAGTGTATCGATGAATCGTATCGATTTTTTGCAACGATATGGACCCCTCAAGATAACAGTAGTACTCAGTAACTAAACTTCGTACAACGTATTTTTTAACTTGTCTTGCGGTCCGTCTTGCAGTTCAAGTACTTAATCAATTTTTGAATAGTTTTTGTTTGTTTGTTCGTGTTTTATGCCTCTGCAGCACCTTAGTGGGCTATATCGAGGCAGGCGACCGCCGTATGATGATGAGATGAGAAGACTTGAGAGTCTGGCACATACCCTATTAATTCAGGGATGCCCAGGGTCTTTCAGTTGCCCCAGCATAGAATACTGGATACAACCCGCCTCCATTTAAAGTCCCATGGGCTCGGACTAAAGTGAGTTCCCGGGGTGAGATTTGAACCAAAGCCCAATTTTTGAATAGTAAGAACAACCACCTAATTCATTATTTTTGTAATCACAACTTTTGTCATTCCATTAAGACAAAACAGCAAAGCTAGTTTTTGGAGAGGCAGCACAGTTCCAGGTGTCCAGCAGTTCCGAGGTATGAAATTCCCCGACCTTTCCCAAACTAAAATATGAAATTCCCTGACCATCTATCCTCAACAATTTGAGCGGTTCCGCTTAATCGAATACCACTTTTTAACATTTCACAGAAAGTGCCAAATTTATTTAGTGTCCTATAATATTATGGAGGAATTTTCATTGAACAAGACGACCAGTTCTTATCTTGGGATTATTTCTCTCAATTCTTTTTTTAGCCTTCAATTATGTATTTGGTGACTAGTCGCGCAATTTTGGCAAGTGCATAATATCAGAATTTCACAATTTTCCCCCAGACTTTCAGCATGATTTTTTCATTTTCCACAGACCAAAATGAATATTCCCTGACAAAAAATTTCACTTTTCCCTGACCGTTGGACGCCCTATTTAATAGATTTATAAATAGACCTTGACAAGAGAAAACTGACCTGATGAGAGTGTTGACCTTCGCTACGTCAATGTTGTACAACTTGTTGACAGCCAGTTTAATCTGAGGCTTGTTGGCACGTCGGTCCACAACAAATACCAAGGTGTTGTTATCCTCAATCTTCTTCATGGCAGACTCAGTTGTCAGGGGGAAACGGACAATTGTGTAGTGGTCCATCCTGCAAACAATCAACGTACATCAGTAATGTCACACAATTCACCCTCAAAATGCGGCCGTTGACGGCTTCCTCCATTCCTATACAGTCAAGAAAACATAACTATCTAAATTATCACTTTTCTGCGATATAAACTCAGTATAGAACTTACTTATCACACCACTCATTTTTATCCCACAGAAAAGCCAATAGACCAATAAGCCAACCACCTGGGAATTCAACAGCTGACAACAGTGTTCTAACCCATTTAGCGGCATTGTTTAGACATTCCCTCATTTTTTCAACTTACTTGGGCCTGCTGTGCTTGCTCTTGCGAGGATATTTAGGCTGTCTGGGGAGACTGAGTGTGCGGGGAAGAAAGAACTTGACTGATGTTCTGATTTTCCTCTGTCTTGTGGCAAACTTTCCCTTCATCACACTCTTCTTAGCCTTAAGTGCCTTGTCCTTGGCTCTTGAGGGAGCAGACTCGGGCTTCTTGGTCTTGACTGGTTTTGGTACATTTTTGGGCTTGGCAGGAGCGGACTCCTTCTTCTTGGTATCTGAAAACAGAAAATTGTGATTTAAAGGCACGGCACATTGAAAAGACCCTTGGAGCCAATTGAAAGACCGTTGGTGAACTCATCGGGTCAATCGCCATGGATAGATCAGGGCGCAGGAAAACTGACACAGCCCCAGTTGCAATCAAATCGACCAGCAAAGTAATAGGCATGTCAAAGAAGAACTCGGGGCGCTTCTGCTTTGACATGACGAGTACTTTAATTGTGTCTTGCTTGAGCAAATTTGCAACTTCCAAAATCAACCAGGAAATACAATTTCAAGCAGTGTTAATATCAAGGGTAACAAAATTTTGGATTTTTGTCAAACGCTGAAACCTGGCATCAACAATCGCTAAGGAGTTCACCATCATAACCATGGCATGGATGGATCATTGGGCATTAGTCCTGTATTTATGCACTTGGCAGACAATTTATGACAAGAGGACGACATGGTAATGACACAAATGATGATTGAAACAGCTATCCAATATATACCCAGCCCAAGGTGACACGGCAAGAGCTGGATCAGGATCCCGGACCCAGGGATTATTGACGCATAATCACGAAGTAGCCCCCACCCCCTGGATGGGTGATTGGAGCTTTATGTCCTGTATTTTTGCACTTGGTAGGCTAATTAGGACAGGAGAAGGACACACCAGTGAGGTGAAGGATGATTGAAACAGCGGTCCAACATAGGCCAGGTGACCCGGCAAGAGCTGGATTCCAACGTTGGACGCAACGATTGACAGCCCAGCATGCTACCACCAGACCTCCCCCAGCCGAAGCCCTCTAATAACAGAGTGAGCAAGACTATTGAAAAGCATAGGCTGCTACGCAGTCCGTCAGAGGTGCGCTTATTTCGCGATTATGCCGCAATTGGCAGCCTAGCACTCTACCACCACCAGACCAACCCTTTCCCTGAATATGTCACCATGGCACAGACACTGTCCTTTACCAGTCCAGTGCGCATGTCTATTCTGAGTATCTCACAGTATCTGAACCTGAATCCCTGTCTATAGCATAGCTAACGACATGTCGGACATTGAACAAAACCCTTTAACAACAGTCAAATTCGGTTACACCGGACACTGTGACTGTGCTGTCAGTTGAGTCTGATCTGACAGCTCTCGCAGATTGCCGGTCAACTAGGCGACAGACAACTAGGCTACAACACTGCCAACTAGGCGACACCTAACTAGGTGACATACCACTACCAACTAGGCTACACCTTTTGGACAACTAGGTGACAGCAGATACCATCCAGGTGACACATATTTTACAGGGGATACCAACAAGGTGACAGGACACCTTCAATGGTGGTCAATTAGGAATGTATTGTCACCTAGTTGGATGTGTTTGGTGAACTTGTGTCACCTAGTTGGAAGTGCTGTGTAACTTTGTGTCACCTAGTTAGAACTGCTTGTCACCTAGTTTGCACTGGTATGAAAAATTTCCAAATTTCTTGTCACCAAGTTTGTACTGATTGGTGTCGCCTGGTTGGTTTGTCGCCTAGGCCTAGTTGACCGTACACCCTCTCGCAACATGTGAGGACGTCAAATTCGCATATTATCGCCCAGCCATGTGTCCTGTCAAACTCGCCGCGATCAGGAACACGCCACAAGAAGCGGCAAAATACAACACCGATTCGACAAGATGGTCGAATTACTTGTATCTGCCAACTCCTAATGCCAGAAATATGCCGTTGTGTCAACTTCTGGGCCCGGCATCCAATCTGTCAACAGAACTCGTGCTCGCCATGTCAACATGTTTTTCTCACGCAATTTCAAGTCCTTTAATAAACGCCTTCAAGGAACAAAATCGGCACATTTACACTGCAGAATTGTACATAAGGACTATCTCGATGAAATCCGATGGCAAACAAGCGGCATAAATAGCGCAGCAACTACATATTTCGGGACAAGTGAAGCTCCCTTACCAGTTGCGGGCTTCTTCTTGGGTGCCATTTTGGAAAAGGAAGAATTGGGGGTTACACATTTCGGAACACGAGGGCTTTAGGTGTCTCAAATTTTGTGCCCAAAATAATTTAATTTTTCTCCTCGATCAATTGGAGAATCTTATTTTCGTTCCTAGAATCTTATAAGAGCTTAATTAGAATATTTAACTGAAAAATGTGCTTTACCATAATAATCGTAGCCACATAAATTCTGTGTGACAGTAGCAGACGACAAAAAATGCCGCAAGCTTTGTTTGTGCTTGTTTCCATGGTTTTATTGGGAGAGAGCCAGCTCTCTCCCTCTGGGATCGGTATGATTGTCAGAAATTTTTGGATCGCTTGTCAGAGACAAGGGAACACTTTCCAAAGTGTTTTTTTGATTCAAGGGACTAATATGATGCATAAAAGATGCGTGGTAATGACTTTTTGCTTCTGGTGATCTGGTTTATTTAATATTAAGGTTTTAGTTTTCAACCAAATTGGTGTTTATTCACGCGGGAGCAGCCAGTAATTCATATTGACATGGAAAATTAAAGTTTTAAAATGTGTTTCTTACATGTTATATTTATTTTGTTATGTCTTTAAGGTTGTACCTGACAAAGTTAAGTGGTAATTTGGTAAATATTTCGAGGAAAAGGACAAATTCCAGTGTTTTATCAACATTCATAAATTCAGTTACATT
The DNA here is from genome assembly GCA_026936325.1 of Platynereis dumerilii. Lineage (NCBI taxonomy): Eukaryota > Metazoa > Annelida > Polychaeta > Phyllodocida > Nereididae > Platynereis > Platynereis dumerilii. The sequence goes on along the minus strand of JAPTHN010000002.1, from coordinate 22,659,912 downwards.
CACTGACTGCTCCCTCAGTGTGACACACAGACTCAGCCATGGTGTAAATGTAAAAGGGATTCTGATTGGTCAAGGTCCTAGGTTCATGCTACCTGGTTCATGATTGGCTCATGTCTTTCTGATAGCTTTTTGGACACTTCTGTTAGGGCTAAAATTAAAATTTTAGGCTCTTTAGAATCCTCAATCCATAGACTATATTATTTCGTTTTTTCATGGAGATATATTTATTCATTGCTGAGAATTCGTTGAAAATGCATATATCAGCCATGGTGTAAATGTAAAAGGGATTCTGATTGGTCAAGATCCTAGGTTCATGCTAGATGGTCCATGATTGGCTCATGTCTTTCCAATAGTTTTTCGGACACTTCTGTTAGGGCTAAAATTAAAATTTTAGGCTCTTTAGAATTCCCATATCTTAGACTGTATTATTTCGTTTTTTCATGGAGATATATTTATTCATTGCTGAGAATTCGTTGAAAATGCATAGGCCTATACTTTTTTTGTGCATTGTTGATGCTAAATGATGTTAAATAGCACATTTTTACAATAAGAGGATTTGTTATTCTTCTTTATTAAGTACAATCACACTAATTCAGATTTGAATATAATTGCACTTTAAGTCATGTCTTTTGAATAACTGCCCTTTCATTTCATGATCAAAGTATATTTGCTGCAAGGTGTGACAGTTCTTTTAGACTTTTAGTCTGAATATTAATATTTAAAGATGATCCTCTCCTATTGGTTGAAACTCAATCTGTTCCTATTTGCTGTTGGAAGTACCTGAACTAATTGACTAATTTCAGGGACGGTTCTCTCAGTAAACACTAGGGGAAAAGTGGTGCTTGGTGTCAGTACACTTAAAATTTCATTTGCTGATAGATTTCCCGCCCTTGCCTATGATTGGTCCAACAAAGGTGTCTCCATGCTGGAGTATTTATAATGCCTTTTAATATATATATATATATATACCATTTATTCGTGCTTATCACACCATTTTACGTATTTTGAAAATAATACAATCAATAAATGTAATTAAATTAATAATTATATATTCAGGAACCAAATGTCAATTTAAGGATAAATAGAGGATGCAGTCCTTCATCTCCTGTGAGGTCCAATTGTTCAGTTTTGAAACCCTCTGCACCGCAAGTGAAAGTTCCCTTATGGCAGTTGCTGAGCCTTCCAAGCCTGAGTCCAATATTAATCATAGCATTGTTTGTCCCCATGCCAATTCAGATTACGTGCTTTAATGCTGCCTTTGGATGAGCTCAAAACCTTAATAATTGCTGCAACTCTCCTGTTGTTCCCTGAGATCATAGTATTATACAACCTCAAGAAACGTGAACGCAGGACACTTTCCATGGGTATTGTTTCATGTAAGTTTGAGCATTGTTGAGGCTTTATAACTTCCTAATTCTTTCAGATTACATTTTGGAAGTAGTGTTTTTAGGTTTAATGGGCATACATCTTCCATGTGCGGAAAGCAAATTAAGAATCATGGAATTACCTAGAAGTTATTTGGGGCAAATGTTCAGCACATTCAGTGAAATAGGTCTATTGGCCAATAAAAAAAAGAATATGTTGTCTCTGTCACACATAACTACATTCAACTTTCAGACTATATATACCAAACAATTTTTAAAAAGTGGATTATTATTACTTCTAAATAAGTAATATTAAAGCCCATTTCTGAACTTTAGTAAGCAAGTTGATAAACAGGCATTCCAAGTATACTAAGTATGTGGACCAAAAAAACGGTGCGGAAATAGGCAAGCCTATTCACGGCGCTTTAGTCAGTGCTAGTTGAATGCCATTGCTTAAAAAATATAGGCCTATTTTGTCTTCAATCTGTCTGGTCCGCATTAATCTGGGTCTGCAGCTACTTGGTCCGCATCCTTTACTCCTAAGTGTTGTACCAGAGTGACAGACTGTAGCTTCCCTGGAAGATGCCAGCAGATTTGCAGTATTTAAACCAATTCAAGCCATTTGAAACACAAAAACTTATCAGGAAAAATCTGTATTTTGTCTACAGGTTTGGCAATAGGCTCAAATTAAAGCTTATTTCAAGTAGAAGAAATCCAGAGTCCAATTTTAAAATCCAATGTCGGATTTTTACAACTGCTTGCAGCCTGTATTTCAGGAGGAATTTTCAGTCAGCCTCCGGCCATATAGGAAGTCGCACTATTTCACCTATCACTTTGAAACTTAGCATACAGTCTCAGTATAATTTTATCTTGCTGCCATCAACTTTTGGTAAACTTCTGTGACATTAAAATTTTTATTTACGAAACTAAAATGTTCATTTATTTGCGCGAATTTCAAATGACCATGCAGCTCCATGAAACCAGCACCACACGCAGCAGTCAGATTTAATAGAAAGAATGAAGGAAGGGATGACAGAAGGATCGTATGAAGGAAGGCAGGAAGGAATGAAGGAAGGGATGAAGGAACAAATGAAGGAACGAAAAAAGAAGGAAAGTAGGAAGGAAAAAAGGGAGGGGAGGGAGGGAGGATAAACATGTGGATAGATAGATAGATAGATAGATAGATAGATACTAAGTCTTATCTACAAGCAGCTGTTAAAGTGCTCGCACGTTATTTCGAAGTTATCTTATTTTCAGACCTATAAATGGCATAAAAACGATCTGTATTGTGATCCATGAAATGTGAAAGAAACACAGCACTAGGATGACATAAATTGTATTGCCTGCCTCGAGTCTGTAACTCAATCTATATTGCAAAACAAGGCACTGAGTTTCCCACCGACTTGTCCTGCGAATCTGAAGGACTTGTTTAAGGTCTCACAAATCTACGAGATTGCTGTACTTCAGCTGAAATCCTGCAGATCTAAAGGAATGTTGGATTTCACTGTTTTCCCAATCATGCATTGACAGCAGAATTTCTTGTTTTCCTCGAGATCTGCGTGAGTCTCGCTGCGACACTCTCTCGAGTCTTTTACATCGATATCTACCTGCGTGCGGCGAACTCCCGTACGTTCCGCTTGCGACACGAATTCTAGTTTCGGCTTAATTGATCAAGTTCCCAAGTAATAGACCAGGAGAGATGTGTACCTATAGGTTATAAGTGGTAAGAGTCAACTTTAACTTCATTCACCTGAGCAAATGAAGGCCAAAGTTGCCAAATATTTAGGCTAAAGCATGGCTCTTCCAAAAATTGGCAAAATCAATAGGTTGTAAAAATCCCCAAATCCTGACCTGATGCATGATCATAATGTCAGTGGTGAATCAGTTTGTACAATGACATTTTTATGACCATTTGTCATAAAGAATTGCTAATTGGTGCATGTGAATTATTTGGGGTGGGGGAATTGTCGTAGCCTTTATTTGGAAAACCCTTTCGTCAAAGTTTCGAGTCTCGAATCTCGATGTCACATAATATTGCACCAAGAAAATGAATAGTTTCATTTCATGCGTTGCAATGGATGTTGTAGTTTACTTGAGAGTAAAATAGCTCAAATCCAGCAATCTGATTGATCAAAAAAGTGTGCATTTTCTGTATGTTCGCGTGAAAGGTCACGGTTTTGCTTTGTAGCTACCAGAATTTTTTTCTAATTTTTTGGTGTAAGTGAAAATCTGATTTTCATGACCTTTCACGTGATCTATTATCGCTCAGTATTTTCTATTTGATGCATTGTTAGCATAGGTACCTATAGAATGGCTAGATGGAGTACTGTTTGAAACTTTCTAATGGGCGCCTCCCTTGCACCCAAAAAGCTGTCTAAATTCTGAAAATACATTCTCGCATCACTTACGGTACTTACCCGATGCACTTTCTTCACTGTCGCAACTCTTTTCGGCTTCATATGGGGGGGAGGGGGGTGGGCATCTGGCAACCACCCCCTCCTCCCAAATACTAGGTGAATTAATTTATCTTACTCTAAGGTGTGTGCTGTGTATAGTCTCAACCTTGTCCAACCTGACTGAAGGGTATAAATTTTTATTTATAATATAAGAAACTGGTGTTGCATACCTGGGTCAAGCAATGAACACCTACAAGGTAAGCATTAATAAGTAGATTAAAACTCAATTTTCAGGTCAATATGCCTTATGAATTGGACCCAAGTCGTAGCATGGTTACTCCACTTGTTGCTCGAGATCGGGTGATCAACAAATTTCCAGAGGTGAGTTTGACATTCATGCGATTAGCCTTCAATTACTTTTTATGGAGGATCAAATAAATTTCTTCTGCTGGTCACTTTGTGACTTGCTTTCTAGAGTCCCTATGGTAAACAATAACTCATTATTTGTTTCTTTCACTGCATTTGTTGAAATGCTCTTTTCATTGACAGATTGTGGCTACTTTCTTTCAGGCGTTTCACCCAGATGCAACACCATATCAGAAAATCAATTTCCATCCAAAAGTAAAAAGTGCTTGTTCCCAGAATAAAACAGGAACAGTTGGGTAAGTCATTTGAAGTTCTTTATCACATGTATTACAAAATTATAATAATTGCTAAAATAACCATTTTGTTTTTAACTTTTGAACTCACTTTTGTCTAAATATCAGCTTTTAGTCTTGTAAAGTTCTTATATAGGCCTAATAATCATAATTTTGATGGATATGCATGCCGTGTAATTTTTTTCATGGTTTAGAAAAAATTAACTAAGTGATCTTACAAAAGTTATCTCTGGACATATTTCAGTTTAAAAATTTGCAAAGCTGTTGTCGTTGGAGATGTTGCTGTGGGAAAGACTTCACTGGTAAACAGGTAAAGAACACTGCTTTTAGATAGAAGTTCACATTAAGGGCACATGCTGGTCGAAAAATGGGCTTAGGCTGTCCAGATGAACCTGTTGCTGCTGGAGCTATGAAAGTTTACACAGGTCTTCAAGAGCATCAAATTATGACCCTCCCGAAATTTTAAGTTGTCATGGTTATGGTTGCCATGGCAACTAAGAATTTTAATATTTTTAAGTAATCAGCCATACAAAAAAATATCTCAAGACTGAGCTACCTGAATAACCAGAACTCATTTATTTCATTATTTGGATTCGCAATAAGGCTATTTTCAAACTAAATAGTGTAATTTTTACAGGTGCTTGTGCACCCTGTATTGCGAGAGGAGTTCATTGAAACTTATGACAAAGTTCTCACAAAGTCGTGCTGTTTCACCTATGTCATTAAATCTTTGCATACAGTCTAAATAGAATATTATCTTGCGTTGAAAAACTTTTGGTGCCTTGCTGAGATGGAAAAAATAAATAAAGAAAACAAACAGGCTGACTATCTGGAGGTCAAAGGTCAAATTAACTGGGTCACACTGACCTACTTTTGTGCGTACTTGTGGGGCTGATCAGTGGGCCTACATGTGCACAATACAGTCAGGTAGGCCTATACACAGAATAGTGACTGACTGACATGATTCATAGAATGCATCAATTGTATCGTAGTTTCACTTAATGCCACTCAACTAAAATGTATGTTTTACCTATAGATACATTCTACATATAGGAGCTTATAGGCCTACCTTTTGCTGTGCACAGTTATAGCTGCTGTATCAGTCTATCTATCTATCTGCAAGCACCTGTTAAAGTGCTACACGTTATTTTAACTGTTAAGGTAAGATTGACAAAGTTGTTTACAGGGTTAGAATAGAAATATTTGCAAAATTTTAGTTACATTTAATTGTTGTCTGGACATCATTTTTATATTTATTGAAAATGTCGAAATCAGCATTTCCATTTTCTAAACATTTTTCACCATTTTTTGACAAGTCCAGTGTGTGCTAAATTTGTGATTCTTTGCCTGCTCTTGCTTTGAATTATCTGATTCCTGTTCACATTTAATTTCAGATTTTGTCACCAGGTGTTTGACCGAGACTACAAAGCTACAATAGGCGTTGATTTTGAGGTGGAGAAATTCAGCATCCTTGGTATCCCCTTCAATCTGCAGATGTGAGTGATGATATATTGTATATAATTTATATATATATTTTGATGTTTAAATGATCAAACTGATGGTGGACCAACCTTATAATATTTTTTTTCTGAAATGCCGATTTTTTTCCATTTTCTTTACGGGGCTGATTTTGAGTTTTTAGTCACTTCATTACTTTTAAATTTCTTACAATATAAATGAATGACAATTAATGTTGATTTGAATCTTCTTAAGGTGGCTCGCTAGAGTCGCTACTCATGTAAAAACGTCATTTACGCACATTTACGCGCAGCCAGGCAGGCCCTATCTATCGTAACGTCACCATTGTGCAGAGACTGCTTCATCATCTTTTTTTAATTTTGATAATTTCATGCGTCGGCCGCTTCGTTTTACATTTGCGCCACTTCTACTGGGGTTAGAGACTTCTCGTTTTAAGCATTAGATGCGCTATGAAAAATACTATAATCCAACGGACTTTCAGCTCTCTACTCCTAGTAGAATATTTCTGCAGGCGATTTTAGACAAGCATGTCGAAATTCTCAAAAATGACTCTGTAGCATAAATAAATTTCTAGATCAATTTCCAGGCCCGTTGGGACGTATGTCTGTATCATTATATTGTTCCTCACTTTATTTGGAAGCAAATGACAAAGAAATAAAAAATCCTATCTCGTCAATTTTTTTTAGCGCTATGGTTCATTAAAAAATCAAAATTTTCAAAATCGAAACTTTTGTTCCGAACCCCAAGAAAAGTTCTTTCAACTAAATATTTTTCTCTGGAATTCTAATCAGCTTTTCCATACACCTGTCTTCTTTAATTCCATGCTTCATTGAATAACATAGGATGAATGGCCACTGAATGGCAGGGAAAACTTCACAGTAAAAAAATTAAGAAAAAAATTGAGTTTTTCAGGTTTGCGTGGACTGACTTTCTTTTGCATAACCTCAAATATTTTGAAAGAAAGGCTGGTAGCGACCACTTTCGTTTATATACCCTTGCTATAAACTATATTGTGGATCATTTTAAACTAATTTTAAGAAATCCTATCTTGGAAAGTTCACGAGTATCGAGCCACCTTAATCTCCTTTTCTTAGAATTGAATTGTTTTTTTTCTCACTAGTTACAAACTCAACTGGTTTTCTCCTGAAAATTTTTTTTTTTTCGTACAGGGCCTTCACACGGTCCAGTTTCCAAGATATGTGTTTATATTTTTATTTTTATCTTTGTAGTTGGGATACGGCTGGTCAAGAAAGGTTCAAGTGCATTGCTGCTTCTTACTACAGATCAGCAAACAGTGAGTTTGTTTTACATACATGATGTTTTGAACATTGGCATATTGTGATATGCAGACAAGTAACTGTTAAATAGTAACATGATAAGAAATTGAAGTAACAAATTCAAATTTATGATTCTTTCATTAAAGTTTATGCATTTCATCTGAAGAGGAACCAGAGCAACAGAAAAAGGACAAAAGAAATACTGCGAAAATACATTCAGAGTTGCAAATGATTATTTTTGTGTCTCCCTAAAATTTTTCTCTTCTCCTTCTTTGTAGTTGTCATAGTTGTGTTTGACGTCACTGATCCAGAATCCTTGAGCAATGCGAGAAAGTGGAAGGAAGATGCTTGTCGCAGTTCTGACGATCCCTTGGTGTTTCTCGTTGGCACGAAGAAGGACATTTTGGTATGCATTCAATTAGATTTGTTTGATTGTGTTTCTGGGAGCCCCTTAAGATAGGAGCAGGTAGGTACTACTGGAAAAAGTTGGTAATTTGATCAAGTAATAGATTCATGTAATTGTGGGTAGTAACTGTTGTCCCTTGCCCCTGTAGATAGAAATTGGTTAGCCTATCAAACTGAGTTAATTGATTCTACAAAAGAAATATCAAATTACCATCTTGGTTTTTCAAAGTACTTGGAAAAACCAAGATGGTAATTTGATCTTTCGAAATAAAAGTGTACAAGTAATCGACAAATGAGGAGTCTCAAAGGGCATGTTTGAAAACATAATGACATATTTGCAATATTCTTTTGCTGACTATCATCAAACTATGTTCTAGTGTCTTATGTCAATTTTTCTTTTCAGGCAAATGGACCGTACAAAGCTATTGAAGCAGACGCTGTGGAGTTAGCCGGACAACTGAATGCAGAGTACTGGTCTGTGTCATCGTTGACAGGTAAAAAAACGTCCCAAATGGATATGACTCTTTTGTGTGTGACATCTAAAATTGTCATGAAAAGAATGAAAAGATGGATATGAAAGCAGACATATATGGTACCAACTTTTTACAGTAAATTGTGTTTACAGTAAATTGTGATTAGCACAAGTTTCCTGTGTGCATCAGGATGCAAACTGCTCCTTGCTCTGACCATATTTGTGTCATGATACTGTTATCGCTATATATAGTGAACAATGGCCGGATTGGCGAGCGAATGTTATCTGAAACTTGCATGGTTTAGTGCCGTATGATAATGTCATCCTTTGAGAAGTCAAACTTAATCTGGTTTTGGTGTGGTAAGAAGCTGTTTCTTTTCTTCTTAAATAGGAGAAAATGTCCAGGACTTCTTCTTCCGAGCTGTGTCACTGACATTTGACAAACAACTGTTGAAGGAAAATGAGTTGATTGAAAATGGACGCCAGATAGCTATAGGAACAAGTCTTATAAGTAAGTTTTTATAGTTTTGAACTCATATCTGTTAAACAGATTCTGTTTTATGTTTTCAATTAAAATATTTGCATGTTTGAAAAATTGGTTGAAAAAGGATTACTACTCTGCCACTTTAACTTTTTTGATGCTTTAAGGCCACACATAATTGATCTTTAGCTTCTCGGATCCTCTCAAGGCACTTTTTCTAGGGTCGGTTGGTAGGACCAAAAAAAAGGTGAAATTTTTTTTGAATTTTTTTTTTCCGTCGGCAGAAAATCTATTGTGTCGGCGGGTCAGCGAAGCCAAGAATCAACAATGTGTCACCTTATTTTTACATGTAGAACAGAAAACTTCCTTATTCATCATAAATTTATGACTTATGTCATGTGGTCTTAATTGCATTTTCAGAAATTGATGCAACAGGAATAGATTCTGACAATTTGTACGAGAAATCGGACAAGAAATTGAAGTGCTGTTGAGCGGATCAGCCAATAACCATAAAAGATCTGAGGTCAATTTGTGCTTTCAATTGTGCCTACAAGCTTTGTTTTCGGGTCTGGACCTTTAAGTTTGGCTGTGGGCTTAATTTCCGTCCAATTTCTGCTTGAAGTTTCTGTGTTCAGAGTATGTATTTCATGTTATATATATCAGGTGTATTTTATATATTATATATTTATACATTTATTCACTGGTGGCCTGATCAGGTGTCAATTGAATCTAGAGTTTTGGTAATTTATAAACAAACAAATATTGTTGTTGTTGAACAATAAATGCTATTGATTGCATAATTACTACAGTATGATAATAATTAATAAACCTATGTATGTTGTGAAACTGGGCTACAATGGTGTTGGTATCACTCATGTACAGTCAACACAGAAATTATTTGCACACTTTGATTTTTCGTCATACTTCACAGAAAAATGGCAGCATGATGAAATAAACTGTCCTGTGTTTCAGAATAGTGTTAGTAGGTTGGGATCACGTGCATTTCATTTTTTACCAAAATTCATTTTCTTGGAAAATGTGAAAAAACTGAATTTCGATGACAAAAAAATATTTGCACACTTTGGCCAACTACCAGAAACAGAATTTTAAAATATGAAACTCAAGTTTTCCTGAGGAAATATTGTTGTTTATGGTATATTTAACTTATTTACATCAATCAGGCATCATTTGGGGTTCACACAATGGCTAACAGGGGTTACCAAAGGAGTATACTCAATCCAATGGTCTTTTTCTGTGTATGGCTATAGAAAACTGACTAGAAATAAGCTACTCACATGACACTGAGGAATAAACTCCATCATCATGTCTATTTGTCTGAAAAAACCAATTTTGCAGGTTTTGGTTGGTATTTGTGTTCAATATGCAATCACAAAATGCCTGATAACAGTGATACTGGTTGAACCAAACTGGAAAAATAATAAATACCAAACACACTGTTGTCCTTTGCGACTATTTTGACAGTTAGATGGAAAAAATATGTTGTAATATTTTAGGAGCAAGTCAGTTTAGATTTTTAAAAGACAAGTAGTTATCAAATTTTGCACTATATCAATAAATTCAGCTAGCCTGCAACAAGTGTTGCTTCATATGGTAGCCCAATGGGGGACCTTAATGAGTGTAAACATCACAAAAATGGAAAAAAAATGGCTCACCTCTGTAAAAAGAAGCTGCAAACAATGAAAAATGTTCACTATCACATTAACTTAGGCCATTATTATTGTATAGACAAGCCTAAATGGGTCTTGACAATCAATGCATAATCATGCATGGAATATGTCATGCTTACAATGGTGTAATTTCAAATAATAATCCAAGTTGTGAGCCAATATAATTGAAAACAACTCAAAATATTCTTTATTAAATATTTTTTTATTGGCCAGTGTTTAAATAACTTATCATAGGCTAATTATCAGTTGCATGTTAGCACAAAGTCACTGCGAGCCCACTTTTTTAGCACTTCCTGACAAGATATTGAACATAGTTCTTCCCCAAAAAATGAGTGATTAACCTTCTTCTCACAATTTGACTATTTTAAAGGACTTTGCCTGCCAATTTAATGACTAGTTTTGCTTTTAAGGGCACATGCTGGTCGAAAAATTGTGAAAATATTTTAGAAAATGGAAATTCTGATTTTGAAAGTTTCAATAAATACAGATGTCCAGACAACAAATGCAACTGAAATTACGCAAAAATTCCTATCATAACCCTGCAAACAACCTTGCCGATCTCACCTTCACAGTTAAAATTATTAAGAGTTTATTTCCTTTTTTGCCATTTTCCGAAAACTGCGCATTTTAGTGACTTTGAGTGCTTACAAAAAATTCATCTCAAAAACCGCTGAAGGCATCATGATGAATTTTGGCAAACTGCTTCCTGACAAGTTCGCTTCCGCAATAAGGCTATTTTCAGAACTGTATTTGGATTAAAGGCCGTGGGACAGCCATTCAAACCTGAAAGATCGTGAATTAGCTCCATAGTCCCATGTTCGTGAACCCAGAAAAACCCTATAAAAACATATTTTTAGTCTGAAAATAGTCTTATTGCGGATCCGAATACCTCAAATTATGAAAATAAATGAGCTCTGATTATTCTGATAGCTCAGTCTTGAGATGATTTTTTTGTAAGGCAGAATACTTAAAAATATGTAAAATTCTTTGTTGCCATGGCAACCGTAACCATGGCAACTTAAAATTTCACAGAGGGTCATAATTTGGTGCCCTGAAGACCTGTGTAAAATTTCATAGCTCTAGCTGCAACAGTTTCTTCTGGACACCATACACACATTTTTCGACCAGCATGTGCCCTTAAGTAATTTTTTGTACACATACGTTGGGAAAAACATATAGGGAAGAGTGTACTCCATGGGTGACCCCTGTTATCCACCATGTGAACCCCAAATGGTGCCTAATTAATGTAAATAAGTTAAATATACCATAGACAACTGTATTTCCATCCAAAAACTTGAGTATGATGTTTAAAAATTCTGTTTCTGGTAGTTGGCCGAAGTGTGCAAATATTTTTTTGTCATTGAAATTCAGTTTTTTCACATTTTCCAAGAAAATGAATTTTGGTAAAATATGAAATGCATGTGATCCTAACCTACCAACACTACTCTAAAACATAGGACAGTTTATTTCATCATACTGCCATTTTTCTGTGAAATATGACAAAAAATCAAAGTGTGCAAATAATTTCTGTGTTGACTGTACCTGTGCTGTGTCACAGAAAATATCTGCTTCCATGTAATAGTTGTCAAATCTTCTTTATATTTGAGTTATCAGTACAAGTTCGCGAAATTTTTCCCAGAAAATTTTAGAAAAGTGAGAAGTTATTTACATTGTGAATTTCAAATTTGAAAAAGTGTCATTAGTATCAATCTGAATTTTAACAAAATTGGAGTTCATGAAACATGACATATATATATATATATATACATGTATGAATTTTAAAAAATTACCTAAAAATGCACAAAATGTGTCATCCAAAAGATTTTATGCAATGTTCATGATTATTTAGTATCAATACTAGTTATTACATTCAGAAATGAAATACATTTGACAGGCTTTGTTAGGTGTATTGGTATTGCAGGAAAGTGTTCATATATTACTAGCTAATTTTGTATACTTTTTGTGTGTAATGCAGTATTGATTGAATCTGGAAGACTTAATCTGAATACATGACATTTTCCATGGTATATTTCAGCAATTGTCCTCCATGAAATGGGATGTGGTAATGTGGTGTAGATATAATATTATGTATCAATATATTTTGATACATTTTGGAGAATAGCTGTTCTGCAGCTAAACCAGACGACTTTGTATTTGAAAAGAAGACATATTTTATGAAGCCAATAATTATAGGATACATACTGTAAAGACTACTGGATAAAATTATTTCAGAAAGATGCTTTTTCTCTTGAATAAGATGAATTCAATTGGCTCTAAATTCAACAAGATGAAAAGTCTTGTTAAAAGTTGTGGATCTGGTGGAATTTATGTATGTTTTATTGATAACTTTAATTATAAATATCAGGCCTATATGCCCTATAGTCCTGCATGTTTTGTGATTTCTAGACTTTTAATTGTATCTCATAGTCTGAGTGTATTATTGTGATGTCTAATCATTGATGGCTGGTATTGGTCATGATTTTACGTTTTATTGATTTTTATATTTATATTTATTTTATGATCTTTTACTGTTTTCTTCACATTCCTCTGTGAACTGCTCTGCACATGATATTTGTTTTACGAAACTATCCGTCCTCCAATTGTGCCCTGGAATAAGTTGAATATGATGAATTCAATTGGCTATAATTCAACAAGATGAAAATCCCACTCGGACAAGTACAAATACCTGTGGCTGATCCCCGCAAATGACAATTTTTACAACAAAAAAATTGAAATTAATTGGATTGAACAATAAACTTTAACCTGGTAGTAGTTGTGATTGTCCCAGTTATAAGTCAAAAATCTATAAAAGGATTTTTCCTCATCACTGTATATGCCCTATTGGAAGCACACTACCTAATAGAGGCATACCCCCTGTGTCTGGCCTTGAAATACTTCAATTATGTTTTGCGTGACGTACATGTATTGTATCTTAGCCAGCACCGTATATATTTTTATAGCGTAGGATCTTTTCTGATGCTACATCAGCTAGTCATTGTAAGATCTATCTATAGTCAATTGTAAACTGATTTTCAACTTTACTTTATTGACTCCGGGGTGTATTTGCAGTCTTGCATAAAGAATACTAGTTTGTTTTTACATTATATCTTAGTATGTATTATCATTTTGTTTGAGAATATTGTATGCAAAGAAAACATAATATGTGCCTTGATTGGGATTCATAAATTCATATTTTAGATATTATGTATTTTAGATATTATGTATTCATGATAAAATATGAAATAACTGAATGTTATAATGTTACATTCCCAGACAGTTATGATGGTACAGTATGTTTGACCCTTAGTAACTGTGTTAATGGCATACTGCTCCGTTTTAAAAGTTGCATTTGCCATAAGTGACAGTTAGGCCCAGGTAAAACCAGTTGCAAAGAAGGTTTTGTATCACAACATTTCGCTGGGTGGTATTTGATGAATCGAAATTGTGTCATGTGTCTCTTTACACAAGGGCACTAACTGCAAAGCAATGAGAGAAACTCATTGCTTTGCAGTTAGTGCCCTTGTTTCTTTTACTATCCAGTCTGGCTGTGATCATTCCAATGTACTTGTTAAAATGAACTTGTGAATATAAATCGAAGGATATTTATGTATTTATTTGATTAATGTTGTGCTTGCTTCATTTTTGATTGGGAATGTGTTCGTCAACTGATTTTTAATGACATTCTGACAAAGTGAAAATAAAGATCTGTATTAAAATTTAAAAGTTTGGATTGTTGTTTATTGGTATAAACGGGATTGCAAGGTTTTGTTTGTGAAATATGATGTGGTTTGTGATTCCTTAGGAATTTAGCTGTCAAATCCAACAACAATTTGTAACCAACGCTACAAGCTCATATAGTAGGAATCTTCAGTATAACGCTCAGCGCTCTTCCAAATGAGCTGTCTAGGCTGCTCCGGCATTTTTTTTCTGAAGAAAGAAAGTTCAAGAAAAAGTCAGAACAGCCAAAACTTTTGCAGTGGACTAGCAAAATACTGCAGTTGCCCAACAACTTTAAAGGCTATTTTAAAAAATGACACCCTGGCCGTGAGCTATATAATGTATGCAAAATCCCAAGAAAGACCCTTATTCCGTTCCATCAGTTGAGTTCACTCTGGACAGGTTAGCGGGTATGCAATACTTCACTAGGCCTAGTTTAGTCTTGAAACTGGTTGTTCACTGTTCGGTTTAAATCCTGCAGATCGCCAAAAAACCGCTTTTTAAGTCTGGAAGCTTAGGACTTTTGGAATATCTTAGGATGCCAATGGGTCTTTTGAATGCATGTGCTTGTTTTCAGTGTGTGATGGAAATTTCGGTTGGATCATTGAATCTGGAAGCCTGCATACTCTACCTAGATGAAATTATAATATGCTCACTCAGATCCCATCGAAAACCATATGATTAAGTTGTGCAGGGTTTTTTCACAGATTTCAGAGTATTGTTTGAAGTTAAAACCGAGTATGGAAAAAAGTATAGGCTACTATTGGTTTCATTGTTTTAGATACATGTATGTAGGGGAGTAGCAGCAGACCTGGATAAAATACAGTCAGTTGTTGATTGGCCAATTCCTCATAACTTTTTCCAGTAACGGCAATTTCTTGGTTTTTCTGGATATTTCAGAAGGTTCATTAGATCTTATGCACAGATACCTAAGTCATTGCATTCATTGCTTTAACTTGAAGTTTGAGGAATTTGGTTACAAAACGAACGATTAATCCCAAAATTAAGTGCCCATGGCTACTTGGCTAGTAACAGTTAAGGCCATCATGGAGGATCTGAAAGACTCAGAAAATCTTGTTATTTTTCACACATTTTAGTTACATTCTCTGGAACACTTGTTTGATCCATGGTCTGGTCCTAAGTTGGTTGAAGAGAGATCCCCTTATCTGTTCTGTGTTGACCACTTGGAGCGTGATGTCACTTTATTGTCTGATGATAGCGTCGTAAATTTGTCTTACATGAAAATAGGTTGTTTCACAAAAGGCATTATGGAAGTTTTGACTTTTGGCAGGTCAGTGAGCATTTTATGGTCTTCAAGATGGCCGATGACATAATGGCACATTTGAGGGTCTTATGATGTCAATTCAATAAAAATTGTCGGTAAGCTTAATAATTATTTTTCGTTCGTAAGCAGAAAATCTGTTTGGGTGGTCGATTGAAAAAACTAAAGATTTAAAAACTTTGCCAAATGGGGCTAGGATTGGCAGTATCATGAGGTGGAAACTGGAAAGGTCCAGCCATCTTTGACTTTATTCAAAGCGATGTAGGTCTGCCTAGTATTGGCGTATCGATTGAATACCATTATATCACCCCAAAGTTTGTGGGCTATGCTGAATAATACTATTACTTCAGCCAATCTTAAGTCGGTCATCCAATAAGACATTGATTAAATGGGTATCTATAGTTAATGGAACTGTATCCAGGGTGACTCACCCAAATGGTCTTTCATAAATATATGGTGAACACTTAAAATCCGAGTAAGTGGGCTAAAGATTTGGGCAGATGACCAAATACTTAGTATTAAAAATTAGTGGTCCCCGGATACGCTATTTGAAATTGAATGATATTTGGATCACGATATTTTGGAAATAATCACTCACCCTCCCAAGAATAAATCCCCTCGTGGTATAAGCCCATTTGCACGGTTATCGATTGAGTGATGCTGCAGATTGTAAATAAGTCTCTTTTTGTCCGCACCGTTAAGTAAACTCTTTACTTCATTAAGAATGGATCATGTTTAGCTATGGTTTCATTTGCATTCATCAGTCCGTTGCATCGATGGCTTACCCGTCATTGACATGTATGTCGGTCCTTCTGACAAATACATATATATCCGATAGGTGCTCAGAAGCATATCATCACAGATATTATTAATGTATATAGGTCTATCGGCTTGCACAATTAGGGCAAGGAGGATATCTGCAATCAATTCTTGACAACATATCCTGCAGCCGGGCAGCCACAAGCACCAATGCCAATGGAGCTGCTGACATGGTGGGGTCTCTTGGTGGCTAGTCATTTTTACCATTCACAGGCTGTAATGATAGGTGAGTCAATCGAATTAAATTTATTAAATGGGTTTTATTTCTAATTGATAATATTATTAATATGTATAGGTAGCTATACATTTATTTTGAACATAACACATATAACGGAGGGTGAAGTTTTTTTCTAGAACGAAATGAGCTCAAAAAATTAAGGATATGCAGTAGATGCGAGATATGCTGTAGATATGAGATTTGCTATGGGGGCAGTTTCCCTGTTAAAATGAAAGAAAAAGTGTCTTGTAGCATAGGAGGTTGCTGTTTCCAGAGACAAGCGTTATAGATTTTCATTGGAAGTTCTTAAACTGACCAGACTTATTATGACAGGAAGAAGACACAGCAATAATGGCAATGATGATTGAAACTGCCACACAACATAGGCCCAGGTGACCCAGCAAGAGCTTGATTCGAACCTTGGACCCAGCGGTTGGTAGTCCAGCACGCTATCACTGAACTAATTGTCCCGTCTTACGACAGACCATGGTTGTCTGTTCTGGTCTTACTTTATTATTGTTTGTGAATTCAGTGTTGCAGAGTGGGAAATTCAAAAAAATATTCGCTGAACAAGAATATTTCAGACACATTCGCTTAAAGATTTTGTTACAGTCTGCCAAATGTGTCTGATTGATTTATTGAATTTGTTTCAATGTTTCTGCTGTAAAATGAGCCTCTTCTTTTTGCAGGCATCGTCTAAGACAGTTTTTCTTATTCATTTTAAGGTGTAATTTTAGACAACGCTAACAGTACCATCCTCGACATTTTGAATTCTACAGAAATTGTCAGGAGTCTCTTCGAAAAAGTTGAAGTTGAGCTGAAAATTTACCAGATCGACCAAGGTTCTGGATTTATGAAGAGCAGGCAACTTGGTAAGTTGATGACATTGTACGAGGGGAGTTCCAAATATTTTTTTGCAGGCATTTCTATTAGAGGTAGCTGAATGAAATTTTCATGGAACTAATTTGAGGTAGTACGCTGTCTATTTTGAATGAAATCTGAGCCCATAAATACAGCTATATTTTCTCTATGCAGTTGAGCTTGGCTGGGTCCACCGACGTTTCGTATCCATGGTAATGTTCAGAAAGGTAACTAAAAATAAATGATAAAACACCTGAAATTAGTTCTCTGAAAATTTCATTCAGCTTAATTTGTTCAAATAGATAGGTCTACCAGGAAAATTTTATTGATAATGTCATTCTTTCCTCATTTATAAATTTAGTATAACTTGATTTCCAGCCTGTGATGTCTTTCCTGAAGTATCAGCCCTTGTTAGTGTCTTGGACTGTCCAACAAGTGCCCAACTGACCCCACAGCTTGGCTGGCAACCCCATATTATGCTGACCACTGGCCAATGCAATGCTTTTGGAGATGTCCCTGTCAGTCCAGGAACTTTCTATCTCTCTCCTCCTCCCGACTGGCAGCTGAAACTCATGGCATCAATTGTTACTTCAGAGAAGTGGAATAGTGTCACCATCTTTTATGACAACAGTGTCAGTGAGTAAAAATATCAGATATAGAATGTACTAGAATTGCCCATGAGAAAAGAAGCTAAAAGAGGGGAAAAGAACGAAATGGCACAGAGGAGGTCGTGGGTGTAAAGGTGGCAGGTATAGTGGCCTGTGAATGTGTATGTAAACATTCTATGTATATCTGGGTCTGTTGTACTATCTATGTAGTTACTGATGTGAATTATTGTTTGCCATTTGCATAGGTGAATTAACTGTTATTACTGTAAATTGTGTGGTTAGGCCTCAGGGCAATATGTGTTTCAGTGAACTTAGGAGTAAAGGTTATTAGTGCTAAGCAATGTATTGACACCCAGAGATAGTGCATCTTGATCATGTAAGCAATGCATTGAGGACTATTATGTGATGGTGGCAACCACAATGATGACATGTGTAAGTAGTAATATTTGCAAAATAGGCCTATAGACCTACTACAGAATTAATAACAGCAAAAGTCAAAACCACTTATTCAAGCAAAACTGGAGTAAGCCAAGATCTGGGGCCCGAGGATGTCATATTTTCATGGCATTTGATTGCTTATATGCACTTGCATTATTTTAAAAAAACTCAAAGAACACAACAAAATCTACGGTTAAACAAATTGTATTGACATGAACTTGATAACCAGGTGACAAAGGCGTGTTCCACAGATTAAACAGGCTACCAGTGAATGCACACCCAGTGTCATTTAGCTTCATTTGTTGTCACAAAATAAACTCTGAAATCGAAATAACCCATCAGAGCTATGTGTATCGGTATTGCCTGTGCATGAGACTGGAAAGGACATCGTGAGAGCAATGCAGATGGTATTTACATTTCAAACATGAAGTTTGAGGGATTTACAATTGACTGTTTACAATATGTGTGACATTCTTTATGTTGAACTGGATGCAGATCATCAATACACAAACACAGGGGTGTCAGCTTCATTTTTTAAAACACTGACGGAACAAAACAGAAAGTGATGGAGGAAATGTACATTTATACAAATAATATAAATAATTTAAAACATTTTTTCCATCCCGGATCTTGCTGTCTTGAGAATAAACCCTTCACCAAACCAACAGAATTTTTTTGTCAAATTCCTTAATCATTCCAGATGAGAAGGCATTACGAGATGTTATGGCATTATTGACCGTTCGCCTCATCAAGGTGCGTTCCATGCGAATACATCATATCGATGACCCCCAGAACTCCGTTGACATGGATTTAGTCAGAGCCTACAGAACTAACGAGACCAATTTTGCTGTTTTGTTGGAGATTCCAGGGATACAACAAGTTCTTCGCCGTGTAAGTTTTTTGTCAGCTTACTATAATGATGAACCCAATACAAACTTGGTAACAGAAAACAGGATAATTCAATCATACAAAGGTCTTTCATTAAACATGTTAAATAACATGAATGTCAGACATCTTTTGCTGTGGCAAATAATTTCCAGTCATATTCCATGGGCTAGGGGTTATTTGTGTGCAGGAGAAATCCAAGATGGTGGCCGAAATAATAAGTGAATTATTATCTTGTTTTACTCCAGGCAGTTGCTCTGAAAATGAATACTCTTCGATATTACTTCATTGTGATAAATGATAAACTCACGAAGACTATTATAAACACTTTGGACCTGTCGCCCTATGGAACCAGCAATGTAGTTTTTGCGTACAAGAGCCGGAGAAAAGTAGACAGTTTCTCATCTTGTTGGAAACCAAGAGACCATTTGGCGAGTGTATTGCCCCCTGGCACCGCGGTAAGTCATTTTTTGCACAGATCAGGCACAATATTCACATTTTTTAATAGGTTATGGATGAAACATTTGATTTGATTTATAACTCACTCTCTTGGATTACCGTACTGGATTTTTGAGAATCTACTTAATTGTTACGGCTTATTTTGAATATTTTTTTTTTCAAACCAATGCTGTATATTTTAAAATTTCAATGTTTTGTACAGACTCTACTTAACTCATTAATATAGATTGGTATCACTTTGTCCTGATGACCTAAAGTGTATCATGAACTGGTTCTATTCATTCCAGATGGTTTCCACTCATCTGCTTTTTGTCTTGTATTCATCAAGGGGAAGCCTGTTGTCAGCTTTAATTGTTGCAATTATGTAGATGTATTCCTTCATATAAGATGAAGGAAAATTTAAGCTCCTAAAAGGTCTGTCACTTCTTATATATTTTAGCCAAACAAGGTTGTGGTGGTTGATGCCATTCTGCTTTTAGGAGAAGCGTATCGAAGAGTCAATCAAACCATTCTGATGTCAGACGAGGTAAGAAATTTATTCGGTGCCAACAAAGTTCTTGTAGTTGAAGAAGTTTTTGTCAGCAAGAAGTCACATTATTCTAATTAATAACAAGGGATTGAAGTTGGAAAATCGAATTTTTATTGATTCATGTTTTTCAGAAGGCAATGTTTCAGATATATCAGAATGACTCATATGATATGATGGACAATGCAAAGGAAATAATTTCTTATTTGGAAAATAAGGTAAGCAAACCTAAATAAACTCCTTCCAATTGACCATTCCTGAATGAAAAGCATGATAACAGTTCCATGTGAATCTTGTCACAGCTGGATCTCATAAATCATGCTCGATGAGGGATAAACCCGCATAACAGTATATGCAAAAATAAATTAGTTGCCTCTTGACGACTGAAAAATACACCAGTGCTTTACAAAATAGTGATATGGCACACTAGGACATTTGATGTAATCATGCAGTTGAGCTGATGACAATTAAAAAAAAGCATACTTTATCAAAATATACACAAAAATCAGAGAATTCTGCTTCGCATACTTTTTTCAGACAGATGATATCACCATCAATGATGTGCAATTTGACGAGAATCACTACAATCAGAATGCGAGTTACGACATATATTGTTTGATTGGTAATAGGATGAAAAATCAGATAGTCCAGACAGCACGGTGGAGCCACAAAGACGGACTTCAGCTTAAAGATCGAGAAGTGTTTGTCAACCAAGCCGCGAGAATAAAGTCAGCTGTTCTAAATGTCACTACTAAAGTGGTATGTGCATAGACTATTTGCATATAATTAATATTTATGTGTTATCTAGCTTAGTTGACATATCAAGCTACCAACTCTTTTTTGAGAAGAAAATAGCCAACTAATTGCCTTGAAAAAGAAACGATAAACTGTAGTTTATCCCATTACTTTTTTCTCATTGTTCTTGATTAATGACACTTCAGTATTTAATTACTTATTTCTGAGCAAATTAAGGTTGATTGACTGCATTGAAAACAAAGCGCAATGTTCCTTGTTGGCGAATTAAGTGAGGTCTGTCTGAATAATATTTGCTTCTTTTAATCACTGTCATACACTTTGAATGCCATTGACGATGATACAGTTTTCCTTTATACAATTATTGCTCGACAGTGCTAACCTTGAACAAAGAAACATCTTCCTTATTTTAGAGGAGACCATTATTATTATTTTTAGTGGGTAAAACTCTTTGGCCATATATTTGACATACATCTTGCAAAAATGTTTGTCACCTTAAACGTGAATGTTGTTACTTTCAGGCCCCTCCTTTTGTTGTCTATGAGAAGAAGCGTGGTGAATATGTTTACAATGGAGTATTCTTTGAGGTTTTAGAGGAGCTGAGGAAACGTCTTGGTTTTGAGTGAGTTTGGTTCAGAGATTTTATTGATTTGGTTTGGCAGTGAAAGATCAGTGCTCAAATGGTAATTGAAAGAAAATTTGACTATAAGTTTGTCAAACATTTGATTGATGAAAACCAGTAGATCATCACACCTTTGTGGTAATTGTCATGGTATATGTTGATGATATAGTTATGTTTTCCGGTGGGCCAGCCCACTCACCTCAGACAAACATATCTGCTATCATCCGAGGAAAAAGTATTTGGTCCAAGGGCCAGTACAACATCCACCAGTAGACCAAGAACAATAAATGAGTCTCTCCATTTAATAAGTTCTTGGATGAGATATTTGAAAGTTCATTGCTCAATTTAAAATTTGCAGCTATAATGTTCTTCCTCCAGTGGATGGAGTGTTTGGTGCTCCCCAGTCAAATGGATCATGGAACGGGATGATCGGAATGCTTTTGCGAAATGTGAGAAACAGTTTTGTATATTTATATACGTATGTTTATATATCACCAAAGTTGCAGATGAGTTGGTGAATGCATAATATTATACAGTCTTATCTTGCACCACTGGACCACAGGGTGCTGTGTAAATATAGATATAATAATAAAATAGTGATATGAAAAACAAAAACCCCCTGTGTACTGGACTACCAAGGTTTTGCTTACGGGAAGACCTTGAAGAGCAACGTCTGAGCTGGTTGTTGGATCATGTAGATTAACAGCCATTACTGCAGCTGCTTATGCCAGTGTCCCACACATGGAATATGTATTGTTATTTAACTTGATCTCATGCCTGTTTCTTAAGGTGCATATATTTCTTTATTTCAGGAAGTGCAGATAGTGATTGCTCCAATGACCATAACAGCCGAAAGATCTGCAGTAGTTGACTTCACGGAGTCTATAATTGATGATTCTGTTGGCATGATCATGCTGAGCCCCAACGGGGATGCCCAAAAAATCTTCCAGATATTCAAGCCCTTTGAACCTGGTGTGTGGGTGACTATAATAATTGGCATCATATTAATCGGAGGCATTCTGCATTTCTTTAATTACCAAACTGCTAGAATACTTCCAAATCAGTCTACGATAGTGTCATGGCGAGAGTCATTGTGGGCGATATATGCTGACTACATAGAGCAAAGTCACAACTACATGCCGGAGTCAAACTCCGGGCGAGCACTGATGACCTTCTGGTGGCTGTTTGTCATCATTATGTCTGCCTTCTACACGGCTAACCTGGTTGCCTTTCTGACTGTCACAGTACCCAGCAAACCTATCAATTCACTGGCAGACCTGACTGAATCCAACGCTCCATTGTACCCTCTTATCAAGAATGGCAGCAACTTGGTGACACTGTTCAAAGATGGTAAACCAGGCTCAACCTACAGGAAGGTTTGGGACAAACTCACACCTCAGCTTGATGCAGGTTTGATTCTGCCAACTGATAACAGCATGGCCTATGATATGCTGCTTGCTGGGGAACCTTACGCCTTCATTATGGATTCAATGCAGCTGAAATACCACGTGAGTATTTCGATAGTTGCTTACTGCTTAGTTGTTTTTTTGCTGAGTCATGCTGACTGTGCCTTTTGCATATAGGCATATCAATTGTAACATTTCTGGCATTGCTGATGAAGCTTGTTAACTGTTACTTCTACAATTTAAACAATCTATACAAGTAATATAGTGTATAAATTTACATTTATAAATGTTTTTCTTTCTGGAAAAATGTGTACCTCCAGATGAACCAGGAATGCGGTAAGTTTGTGATGGCTGACAGAACTTTTAACCCAGCTGGTTTGGCATTCGCTATGAGGAAAGGATCATATCTCAAAGAAATCTTTTCATACAAGTAAGTCAATTGGTAGTATAATGACCATTAACATACATTAATTTCTGTTTTCTAAGGTCAAAATCTAAGTCTGTGGTGTATGAGTACACCCTGCGAAAAAGTCACTTATAAAACTGCCCCACCAGGATATAACTTTGGAACTATGAAGGGAGACCTATTGCTTCACTATGCGCTGTGGAAAACAATGGTAAATTGGAAATAAACCAAAACAAAGATTCCTTAAAATATAAGATAGCCATTGTAGCTATACATTTCTGAAAAAGCTATACATTATAAGATCAACCTATGTAAGTGTTATGTATATTCTTCAAAGCAAATGGTTTCTTGTTTCATTTCAGCATTATCCGCATGAAAGAAACTGGTCTTATCGAACGATGGCGAACAAGATGGTGGAGTCAGTCGCAATGTGATGAGCCAAAGGGACCAACGAGCACGGCCGAACCTCTGGACCTTCTCTCGCTCACAAGTCTCTTTGTCGTTCTTGCGGTGGCCTTGGTTCTTGGTCTTATCGTCCTCTGCATAGAACGTCTGATACACTTTAGTAAAGTAAAAAGCATGAAATCAAGCACTCATCCCATTAATTAATTAATTAATTAATTAACTGATGATCAGTGAGATTATTAGCAAACCAAATTTTTGGGGATGCCCTTTATGTTCAAGTCACTTTTTTATAAAGGCATGTCTCTTAGACATGAAGGATACACAGTAACTGGATACAGTGGATAGTCATTGGATGGGTAATAATGTCTGCCAGCTCAAAGATACAACACCAGGCCAAACTTGCCTGCTTCTTCACAAGCACCAATTTTTGCTTTTCTAGTTAAAATGGTTTAACACATTTTTGCTATTTTATGTATGCTTTGTATGCTTTGTATAGTTATATATTTTAGAAGTAAAAATATACTTTACACAGCAGCGACCTCACCGAGGAGCCTCCCCAAGAGCAATGAACCTCACTGTGATATGCTACCTCCTTACTGTAATATTATCAGAATGAATTAAATTCCACATCAGAAAACACCCACACTATGCCTTCCTTCCAATTAATTCACATTTATAAAGAAATGTTGGTTTACAGGCACTGCTATATTTATAGTCCTAATTATGTGTAAATTTGTAACATTGTTGTAATTTTATAATTCATTAATAAAGCATGAATATTGACCTCAATGTTTGACTTCCTTTTTATTTTACCTGGAAGAGCAGGAAATGGCAGGAGATATGATGTTATTCACTCCAATGGCCATGTGGTTTTGCAAAACAACCGAAGATGACTGCCCATTTGTCTCGTTCACAACAAACAGAAAAACAAACATGACATACCACAGTGGGATATATCAATACAATTTTTCAGTGAATAAGACAGTTTAATACATTGTGCATCAAGAAATAATAATAAAATTGACAAATGAGGTAAATTAAATTTCACATTTTTTCCGTGCTGTGGATAACACCTTGTCATGAAATCCACATGCGACGATATGAGGCTCAGAAGCAGTTTTTTGCTTAACTCACTCACAAAAGGAGAAATGTCGACCAAATTGAAACAAGCCTCTCTTGAAAGAATCTGGTTTGGCTTAATTTAAAAGAATTATCGATCAGTGTCAACTTGTCTTTCGTCGGAAAATTAATTGAAAGTGCTGTAATTAAGCAATTAATACACAGAGCATCTCACAAAATCAACCTTGATGATGACAAACAATTTGCATACAAAATTCCACAGCACTGAAACCCTCAGGACTTAGGAAGATCAGTGATGATAGTTATGTTGAATATGAGCAAAGGTGAGGTAACAATGCTTATACTGCTAGACCATTCAGCTGCTTTTGACACGATTGATCCCAATATCCTACTGAAACGTCTGAGAGGGAAGATGTGGTGGTGTTCATAACTCTGCACTAAAACTGGTTGAAGTCCTACATTTTTCTGAAAATCGCAGTCAGTGATAATTAATGACAAAACATCAACCAAGCTTCCTCTCAAATTTGGAGTTCCTCAAGGTTCGAAACTAGGACCAATCCTCTTCAATTCATATATTGCTCCTATAAGTGAAGTGGATGCAAAAAATCAAGTCAAAGAACAAAAATATGCTGATGACGAGAAACTTGTACTCTCTTTCAAATCAACCTTTTTGGATCAGAAAAATGCAACAGACAAAATGAAGAAGTGCGTTGCTGAAATTAAGAACTTTCTCCATGCATGACAATAAGCTTTGTAGCAATTGAGAAAAGACCGAACTATTGCTCATTGGTAGTCCACATCAACTCAATCAGTCTAGATAATGTCAAAATCAATGCAGAGCTGATCATTTCAGAAACCTTGGTGTAATCTTTGAACAAAAACATGACTATGGAAAGCAAATCAACAAAATGTGCCATGATGCTTATTTCAACTTAAGAAATATTGCAAAAACCAGGAAATCATTAGACAACGAAGTTTGCAAAACAGTTGTTGATGCTCTTGTCACTCCTCATGTCACTCGTTGTCTAGACTAAGGAAATGGTCTTCTGTATGATATATATCAAGTTGTTTGATAAATAAACTACATGTACTAGTAGCCAAAACTTGGCAGTTCATCTAATGGATCAATTGAAAAAGCATGATAGCGTAAGCCAGTTTAGGAAGCAGCTACATTGGCTGCCAATTTCAGTTAGAATTCAATTCAAACTGATGCTAACCACATGGAAAGCAGTACAAGTGTTGTTGAGATCTTAATAATGTCTGGCAGTTTATTCCAGAGTTTCGGGGCAGCATGTGGAAAGTTGGTTCATTTTAAAAGAGCACTTTGTTGTTGCTTCTTAAATTACAGTTCTGTTTGGATGTAGGCTGGATAGGACTTTGAATAAATAGAGGTGCTTGCCGCTTCAAGAGAAATCTCAAAACTCACCTGTTCAAGAGTTTCTACGGATAAATCTATTCTACACAGGCGCTAATGAGCAGTTTACTGGAATTAGCACAATATAAATGTCTATTATTGTTTATTATATTATTAGACTACATGTATATATAAATATTATACTGATATGGCCAAGCCATGAATAATTTCAAAAGACCCACCGACACAATGGGTGAAAAAGACGGGACAGAAAGAGCCCCTAGTAGCCATGCCATAATGCCCAGCGTTAAAAATGTATGGACACAATGCCAAGTTTTTTACAAAAATAATTTGAACATCCACTTGAACATTTTGCAATTTTAAGGAAACATTTAGCAATTGGGAATATGACTGACAGATATAGGCATACATTGCAGCTTGTCTATCAAAGTAAAACGATACATACGGCTGTATGTGATACGAACATGAATCAACTTAGGTAGCAATCAATGAAAAACAGTTACACCATAAAAAGAAAGATAATCAGAACAAAAATCAGAGCTCTTGACACTGGCCTTTTTTCCAATGGACCAAAAATCATTGCTTGATTGTGGATTAAGGTTTGACTCACGTTGATTCTTTCCTTCCCCATTTGTTTTGCGTAGAATGTCAACATCGCTTTTTTTCAGAAATTGACAGAAAATCAGTACGGTATAGATTGCCATTTTTTCTAATTTGTGCCTAGTTGTTGATGCTTGTGCTTGTGACAACAACACTTGCTGTTGTGTGCATCAATGAGTGTGCTTGAGGCACGATCCTTTGTGGACTCTCTTGGCCCAGAAACTCCAATAATATGGATCCTCTGAGGGAGAGACCTGGATCCTTTGGGGGGGGGGTTCACCCAGTTGCAGCACACTTTACAACAGGTGAGTCAAAGATGCACAGGTGAAGATATATCTTCAGTTGCAGTCATCTCTATTTGTGCTTGCGACACCCAAGACAATGCCTCGACTGTGACCTCCTCCGATGATGGAATTCCTTCTCCTCATTATCACTCACTTTGTGCTGTCCTCATGCCAGACACCTATCTGTAAGTTATTTTAACTTTTCCAGTCGAATAGTATTAGTAGTCCGGTGTATGCCTTGACAACCATTTTTGATGGAGATAGCCTCGGACTGGAGCAAAACGGATATCATTTCTGGAAAATTCAGAAAATTTGGCACAAGATAGACCAAATTCCAGCCGGTTAACTTGCGGGTCCTTTTTTTGCCTTCATGCACCGGACTATAGTCTAAACAAAAGTGATCTGAAAAACTTGAATTTCGTTGTACATATTAGTCGTATAGCCCAGAATAGATGGAAGTGAGTGAGCCTTTTTATTACTTTTATTCACTGTGCAACAACTGAAATACGAGGGACATTGAAAAATAATTAACATTTGTTGCAGGTGACTACTGTTTTTTCATAAATAGATGGTATTTTGTAATTCATTTCGAGTTATGATCTATACTTCGGTTATATAATATATAAAACATATTCAACCAAACCTGTGTCCGTACAGATTGCTTTGCATACACGAACACCTTATCACAAAATTAGAGCTGCGTAAACCATCCTTAACATAGTATTTAATGCACTAAAGCCATTCGGGATTAATGCTATTGCTCCAATATGAGTTAATAGAAATTGATTTTCATATTGCATGACAGGACGAAACACCGGCAAGTACGTAGGCTAACCACCAAAACTGGTGATCTGATAAGGTGGATACATAGTTACTGTGATCCTTGGTCAAGCAAATGGATTTGACCCTTTCTTGGCATGGCAAGATATGTGAATTGCCCTCATTTTCTTACCTTTCAGTGATCGTTTACAACGAGAAGACAAGCAGTTTACAAGATTATGTGGAAGAAAGAGTGTCTTCTCTCTTTCCCGATGTCACGGTGTCTCACAAGGTCATCAATGACACTGCTGTGTTTTCCCAACTCAATTCAGGTAGACTTGCATGTTTTATATAAACAAAAAAGTTAAAGTAAAATCTATAAATAAATACAAGATCTATATAAGTGCCATAATTACTCAAACTTCAAAATAAAAGACAGTCAAAGTTTTTTTAAAGTTCCAACTGATTATCACAGTGGTCCAGTTGCTAGGCTGTGAATGATGTCATATCTCCGTACTTACCATGTTACAACATATATAATTATTATATGCACACAAATTTAATATCCCTGTGTTTCATATCTTTCAAATCATAATATACTTGCTGTATTTTCTGTATTTTAAGCTTTTGCCGGTGAATAAATCCAACCATTCCAAAGAAAAAATGGCATGGTAATTTAATCTACAAAAAGACTTATTGATGTTCTCAGACAGCCAAAAATAATCTTTTTGACTGCAAACACTTATTACTTGATCAAAGATATTTGTTCAAAACTGTCTTATTCATTGTAACAACATGCATAGGCCTATGTATTGATAGATTTTGCTATGGCATGGAATGTTTGTTTTTAGCTGCGTCAAGCAGCTCTTACCACAAGCACTTTCCTCAAATCTTGTTAGCACTGTCACGATAGCCCTCTTTCACCAATCTCACTCAAATTTGAAATACAGTCTCAATGGAATTTTTCCTAAAGCCCAGTCGATTTTGGTGGCCCACCGTAACAAAAAAAAATTATAAAGAAAATAAATTGGCTGGTGCTTTTGGGGTCAAGGGTCAAGCTATCAGAGATGCGCGCGCACGCATCTTCTTCTTCTTCCAGCCGTCACATCCACTCTTTGTTGGGAGCGCCCTCAGTTGAACCATATAAATTGATATAATTGAAGTTTAAACAGGGGTGTTCAATAGCAATTCTGTTTCAGGGATCAGTTGAGGCAGCCAGAATTACATCTTATCAATTAATGAAGGGTAATTCACTAATTGCACTTCTGAATCGCACTTGATAGTTCAATACCAATCAAGAGCCAAGTGACTATAATAGTCAAATAATCCTTAATTTTCACACCAATCCATTGACTATTGATTATAAATAGATAGACCAACACAACAATTAATAGAGAGACACACAAATAAATACATAAATACACATCTATACATAAATAGATATATAACAAGGTAGATAGATAGTTAATTAAAATAATAAATAGCAAGATAGAAAGCCGAAAGAAAAAACTAAGAAATGGCTAAATAGAAGAAAGGAAAGAAAAGAAAGAAAGAAAGAAAGAAAGATAGAAAGAAAGAAAGAAAGAAAGAAAGATAGATAGATAGATAGATAGATTGATAGATTGATAGATTGATAGATTGATAGATTGATAGATTGATAGATAGATAGATAGATAGATAGATAGATAGATAGATAGATAGATAGTGAGAAGTTGTACAGGCGCTGCTTAAAGTGCTTGCACAAAATAAATAAATGGACTGACTTTCGGGTGTCAAGCCTAAACGAGATACATGCCATCTTTTCTAGTGGAACCTGGGCATACAGGCCTATAGGCTTAAATCAAACTGTGTAATTCTATTTGTGTGATATATAGATTCAATTTAGCTGCATTTATAGCACATCTATTTCGATTAGCAATAGAATAGACATGAATTGCACTTGAAAATGGCAATATCATTGATTAGGACTATGTAGAAACATTAACTATCAATTAACCAATTAACAGGTGGCAGCTCTGAGTTGTGAAGGAAAATTATGATTGAAAAAGTGAAGGGTAATGAGCAATGCACAAATTTTCATTGAAATGTGAGGTTATGATAGTGGATATTATACAATTATGGACTTCAGTTGAGGTCAATATCAGGGGCTTTTTTTGGACTTTTTTGAAAATCTTTTATTTTTAGGAATTTTTTTTGGGACTTTTACTTTTTCTTTTCCAGAAATTTTCTTCTTTCTTTTTTTTTTGGTGAGAAATTTTTTGTGGGTTGTTGGCCAATCAGGGGGCTTGTTACATAGTGGTTGTTGATAAGGGGTGATAGCAGGGATGTATCTAGAAGTGACCTGAGGCAGGGGGGCATATGATGGAGGGAGAGTATTTGACGCAGCTTAAAGTGCTTGCACGTTATTTTTTTAGTTTGTTCCGAGCAAGACCAATGGGCAGCCATCTTGGATCTGACTGGGGCAAGACATTGTGGATTAGGACATGTTGCCGCCTCTTCTGACATGGCATATCTGTCAATATCTGATGCTCCTTGTCGGCTGATGATTGATGATGACCACAAACAAGTTTACTTGTCTTTGGTAGCTCCTGACCAAATGTACCTGGACGCCCTGACGACCACGGCTACTGACCTCATCCACGTATCTTCATACAACATCGCCATCTTCTACGATGAAAGTTTCTGTAAGAATTGAGAAGGTTTAAAAAACAGCTTAGACAAAAGGTTGTATTTGTTACACACTGATGCAAAGTATAGAAACCATATAGGCCTAAATTGATTAAAATTATGTGCTACGACTTAAACTAACTGGATGACACAGGAGTCATAGCTGATTATAGTGGCCACATACATATTTACATGTTTTCGTTATTTTTGCCCCCTTGTAAGATAAAATAACTCAAGACGATATGAATAAAAAAAATATTGATATATACATTTATTTCTATCAGTTCTTCAACTTCTAGAAGACATGTACAAATATTGGCCAATATGAAACATATTTATAAATATTACACAAATTTTATATCGATCTTCAATTTCAAGAGCATTTTAAATTTGTTCTTCTTCCAGCGGATATCATTCCCACTGTATTTGTTGGAGATAAAAATGTCTTCTACTACTTGGTCAAAATGGCTGACAAAGATGAGGAAATTTCATCACAGCTACGAAACATCAGGAAAGATATGTCCGTTCGTGTTTTCATTGTCCTGGCGAGTTTCGACAGAGCTGAGAGGTTGTTAAGAATTGTAGGTACTCCTTTTTAGTATTTTGTCTTTTGCGAAACACAGAGCTGATTAAATGCAAACAAACATGCACGAACTGCATTTTTAAAATATTTTACATACAATTTAACAATACAGGCCATTGAAAAAGAAATGACTGCCTCCTTCTACTACTGGTTGATGGCGACCAAAGATGTGACCTATGACATCATTCCAACATTATGTGGAAATGGAAACTGCACAACTACAGTGGTGTTCATTAATATGATGCAGGAAGACCAATTGAAGACCGTTCTTGGAAGTTCTGCGAAGCTTGTTGACAAGGAGATGATTGTAAGTGAATTACTCCGTGATCTTTGTAAATCAGGTATACTATATCCTCTACCTCTAGGCACAGGCCCAAGCCAAGAAAAATTGAGTCTTCCTTGTCACCATTATATTCAAAGGTACCACATTCTGACTGAGCCTCCAACTTCATCAGGACAGAATCTAGGTCACCTTTGTTCTCCATCCAATCAGTGAAGTTCTTACAAATGTGACCTTCATAAGAACTTCTCTGACTGGCTCAGACCATATGTGACCTACTTTCTAGAAGAAGTTGGTAGGCTCTGTCAGGGTGTTGAACCTTTGAATATATTAGTGAAAAGTGAAGACAAGATTCTATTAATTTTGAGAGTTTTATTTCAGAACATTGCGGTCCGTATCCACGACTCTTTGGGAGTTGTACATGACTTTATACAGGCAGAGAAGCCAAAACCAGTTTCCATAAACTGCTCAGCCAAAAATGTTTCAACATCGGAGACATTTCTGAAGTTCACAGACAGTCTCAGAAGAGTGAGTAGGATTTTTCTGCGATTAACGCTTTCAGTGTTCAGCAAAATATTATTCATCTTCCTGTAGAGAAACAAATTGATTATCTATTCATCTGTAGCCTTTGCCAAACTTATCTGATTGTTTCAGACACACAAAGGCATCCTTGGACCTGTGGGGATTGATGAAGTTACCAACAAACCAATATTGACGCTGCAAGTCAATCGGCCAGGCCGAGATATAGAACATGTTGGTATACATTTTATTAATCGACAGATTCAACACACTGCTGTGACACAATTGCAATTGATTTTTTGTTTTACATCACTCTAAAAAATGTCGGGACAATATTGGTTTTTTAGATTCAAAATGGTTTTTTGAAAAACCAAATTTCAATGCAAAACCAACATGGATTTTTAAAAATTTTTTTAGAGTGAGTATATTTGAAGAGAAATCACCACTTAAGAAGCTGTAACTTATCTATGGAGCCTTTGCATTATTGAAAGTTGAATAGACGCATCTTTGATGAGATATTATACTAATTAATTTGGTGTATGAAAAGTTACATTGTGGCTCCCCAGTGCTCCACAATTTGTTGTTAGTTCAGTTCTGTTAGTCTGATCAGCAACACTTCTGCAAACCATTTGTTAAATTTGGGAATTTCCTATACAAAATTTGTCTCATGTTTGATTGTGATGTTGCCCTAATTCCAGGTTGCTGTCTGGAACAATTCAGGAATAAGAACTTACCAAAACCTCTTCCCGGAAGTTGGAAAATGGCCAAAATTGAGAATCCTCACTTTACCGGTTAGTTCTAAACCACACGCTTGGGCCAACTTTGTTCATCTTTCCACAATTCAATGTGATTTTATAGAGTGACATCATACTGGCATGTAACTTCTAAAGTTAATTGCTGTAAAACTCTGAGAGTGATGTTAAATCCCTTTACTCAACATATCAGAAAAAGCTTACCAGGAGTGCCGGAATGATTCATGATGGATCCCTTGTTATTTTGAAGATGGGACCTGAAGTAAATGGTTTCCCTGATATCTTAAGAAGCAGCTACGTGTAAAAACTGATAACTTCTTCTGGCCTGACTGCTTAACTGCCTTGTCAAACTCATGAAACTTGAATTGTTATTACAAATGTATGTAGATTAATTTGTTTTTTAAAAAGTCCCTCGTCTTTTTTTTAGGAACCGCCTTTTGTCTTCAGAGATGTTGTAGATGGAAAAGTAGAATACAGCGGCTATGCCATTTCTGTCTTGAAAAAAGTTGCTGATGCGGTCAAGTTCCGTTATGATATTGTGGAACCATCCGATGGAATCTTCGGTGGCATGACACAAAATGGGTCTTGGACAGGCATGATAGGCGAACTGGTAGCTGGGGTAAGTGGCGATATGTATCTTTTGGAATCACTGATCGCTCTGAATAAATTAATGTTAGAATTTTGATTATGATTGTAAATTTTTTAAAAAAGTAAATATACATAAAATCCATTTGGAACTTTGGCATTTTATTCAAGATATCTGGCCATTATTTAATTTAATTTTTCAATATAATTTGTAACCTGTGATGAAAATGTAAATAAATCAATCAATCAAATTGCAGATGTGAGAAAAGGTGGCTCAATCTATAAATCTCTATATATAACATAATACTACATTAGCAAAATCTACCAACTATAACTAATTATAGCTCTTGCAACATCATTTGACACAACTAATTTACCATAATTATCTTTTGGAACAGCGAGCAGACATGATCGTGGCCACGTTAGCAGTGACCCTTGAGAGAGACATGGTCATCGACTTTACAATTCCATATTATGACTATGCCGGCATCCAAATTCTTACAAAAGTGACTGCAGAAGACACCGATCTGTTTAGGTGATGTATTTTTTCAGTAGTTTATCTTTCTTTCTTTTTTTGGTTTGAATAATTGTACCTTATAGCATGAGACGTAATAAAGCTCTGTTTACTTTTCAGATTCATCAATGTCTTCAATGGACGAGTCTGGGCAACTGTTTTCAGCACCCTTCTCTGCATGACAATTCTTATTTACCTGTTTGATCGATTCAGTCCATTCAGGTAGGGTGCCTTGAATATCTTTGCTGTTTGGTAAAACAGGGCTTTCTCAATTCAAACAAACAATTAGACTGATCTAACAACAATTTGCGAGCTACGAAAAACTCAAGTGAAGACATACCTACACGGTATATAAATATATATTGTTGTTGACATGCAGATGAAAAAATGTGTGGAACAGTAAAACAATTGTCCCTTTTGTCAATTTGTGATACTCTGTTGGCCATTTGCAAAGAAAAAATATTGAAAAAATGTGAAATATAGTGAATATTGAAAATGAAAAAATGAAAAAAAAACTGCACATGATACTCCATTACTCATCAACATTGGGCTGTTGCAAGACTTCTATATTTTCCTTTTCAGTTATCAGAATTGTAAGGATGCCTACCCAGATGGAGGGAAAATCTTCACTCTGAAGGAAAGTGCTTGGTTTGTCATGGGATCATTCACAAAATCAGGTGAGTAATAATGTTAGGAATTTATCCATTTATAAAATATCATTTTATTTCAAGCTCTATGTAGAGAATCTTTGGTATGGTGTTTGTTAAATTTGATTGGAACAGACCAATGGAACTTAAAGTTGTTTAACTTACCCTATTATCACCCAGGCGAAGGAGAGACCCCGAAATCGTTCTCGAGCAGAGTTCTTGTCGCTGGCTTCTGGTTCTTCTGTACTGTCATCATGGCAACCTACACTGCCAACCTGGCTGCCTTTCTCACTGTGTTCAGGCTGCAGACGACCATCACCTCCTTGGAAAGTTTGGCTGACCAGAATAAAGTGGTTTACTCCTTCGTCAAGAATTCCGATACTGGTTTGTTCGCTTGCATTTGTATTTTTCATGAGATTCTAGATAGGTTAAATTCATTGTAATATGACTGATCTCGTCATTCAATGATCCTCTCATCAATGAGGTGATGGATTTATAAGTTAATTCATTGGTAAAATCCCCAGAGTTTCCAGGGTCTATTTATTTTATTCCGCATATGTAGCAACCAAAATGACACACAGTTGACTGTATACAACTAGGCCTATGACTTCCTAAAGTTATTTGCCTATAGACAACAACTCTGTCATAGTTCTTAGCGAAAAGGCATCCTACTGAATTTCAAGATAAACTTTCAACGTACGCTTGTGATGTAGGCCTAATATCTTCAGTAATGATCTAATCATAATTTTGTTGGTGTCAGACATTTTCAATTATTGTTTATTCAGTGCACGTCATACCCAACAGCACAGGTCCAATAAACACTGATGTTTAAGTTCGGCACCTAAGAGGGAGATTACTAGAATAAACAGGTTACTGTGGACGAAAAGTTCATTCCAGTATATCGCTGATTTGCGAAGAGCAGTAATTCAAACAGGGTGTTACTCAATCTAGTTGATTTTGGTGAATATAATTTTCTTTGCCAGAATTATGCAAAATTGAACATAGATAGAAAAAAATCAAATTATCTTCTAATTTTCCAACAGAGGCATACTTTCAGCACATGCGTATAATTGAAAGAGAATTCTACTTGCGCTGGAAGGAGATGAGCCTGGGATCCATCTACTCGAGCGCATCCAACCAATCGAGCCAGTTTGCGGTGTGGGATTATCCCCTAGGAGACAAATTCACTAACATGTGGTCCACCATTGACTCCCACGGCATCTTGAACAGTTCCACAGAAGGGGTAGCTAAAGTCCTCCAAGGAAACTTTGCCTTCATCCATTCCACCCCTGTCCTGAAATACTACGCTGCGAAATATTGCGATCTGACGGTCGTCGGGGAGCAGTTCAGCACAAAACCGTACGCCTTTGCCCTCCAAGAGAATTCTCCTCTGGTTGCGCGTATCAACAAAGAGTAAGCACATGCCTTATATTATTCTTAATTTCTTGTGAAGGTTATACAGTTCAAAAGAGGTAGTCATACACATGTTGATATATGATACACGAATATTATTTTTAATCATTATTTTGTATGAATGTTGCTATTCTAGTAGGTACATGTATGACTTTTTGTGGTAATCGTACACTTTATATGAGAAAGAAGTACTTACAGTGCCGCCTGTAAGTAAGTGAAACGCATGATATTGTGCCATTGCATCAATGTTAAACAGCCTCAACCAAAATGCTTCTGGAAGGATGAATTCTCATCCGATGAGAGGAAAACATTTTGGGTCATAAAGGCCGCTATGTGAGCCATGTGGGATAAAAAGAGCAGCCAATTTTCTGTGCTGTAGTTGGAGTTAGGTACGGGTCAAAGTCTTTGATAAGTAAGTGAAACGCAGGCCCAATGTTAAAACATAGGGAAGGGTGGTTCACTTACTTATCAAAGACTTTGACCCATACCTAACTCCGACTACAGCAAAGAAAATTGGCTGCTATTTTTATCCCACTTGCCTCACATATGGGCCTTTATGACCCACTTTGTTTCCCTTTCATTCGATTAGAATTCATGCCTCCACAAGCGGTTTGGCTGAGGATGTTTAGCATTGATGCAATGGCACAATGTCATGCGTTTCACTTACTTACAGGCGGCACTGTAGATCAGATATTGTAAGATATTAAATTTAAATTTCTCTGCATATGCCTTGACCTTGATTGTTATCTTTTTGACGCACCCAAAACATTGACTGCTTTGAGTGCGGCTGTCAGCGTTTCACAGATGTTTCTCACTTTCCTTACATGGCTATTCCAGACTTTTGAACTTGCAAGGCGACCGCATTCTGGAAAACCTGAAAGTCAAATGGTGGGACCGCGATAAAGCTACCTGTCCTAAATCGACCAGTACTTCTGGTTCAGGAATAACCCTGTCGACAGTTGGCGGTGTCTTCATCTTGTTGGCCATCGGTGTTGCAGTGTGTCTCTTGATCTTGGGGGCTGAGGTTTCCATGCACCGTCTTTGCAACAGAGTTACGCAGGTGAGAATGAGGTGGAAATATAAAGATTTTCGTTTTATGATGATGAGAATCATAAGAAAAATTGTTACAAGGCGCATGCTGTCTCCGTTTAAAATGAAACATTTTGCAGACCGTTTGATAAAATGGTGCCAAATATTTCCGAGCTCAGATAGGCCATTACTCTTCAGACTTTGAACATTTGAAGCCATATTAAGGGGTGACCATTTGATATCGGGAGCTTGGAGTTAAAAAAAAAAGTATATAATTTCTTGCTCAGTTTTGGTGAAATAAATAAATGCTTTTTAGAAGTCTTGAAATAAATAATTTCTGCTAAGGTTATCTCTTAACAAAGCGTTGCTTGATTTTGGAATGAATATTTGGGGACTTCGAGGGATTGAAACAAATATATAATTACTTCTGCAACTACCGTAAAAATAAATAACTTCCTGCCGAAGTAAATCTTCCCCCACCCTGGATATTAAATGGTCGCCCCCTTAGTTAGAACCCAAACTGGAGTATATATTGATTGTACATTGTATATTTACTGAATTATTCACTTGGTCCTTTAAAAAAACAATGCATTTCTATGTAAAAGAAGTCTGGTTATAAATATGTCCAGTATCATCGATATGGTTATTTGGCATCGATGAAAATGTAATTAGCCAATGTTTGCTTGGTGGCCACAGTATGGTTCCATCAATACATTCAGACAGTTGCTACACAACTACTCTATCTTACCATCGATCCCTGTATCAATTTCAGCAAGGAGTTCACCAACCCAGCAATGGACAACCCAATCAACAGCCAGACGTCATTCAACCTGGTAAATCGGGTTAAACACCTTATTTAATGGATCCTCATACAACTTGGAAAATGATACTAACAATGTTGTTGCAGTTACTACAACCGGTGAATGACAAGTGCTTAAAGAATTGCAATGGCATGTTCCTTGTGAGGTCATATCCCTATCCATGCCATGTTATTCTCTATGACTCATACTATGAAAGTATAGGATATGACCTCACAAACTGTCTATTGATATATGTATTCAATGAAAAAACACTTCAAAAATGGAATCACTGTGTTAAAACAAAACGGAAACAACAAAGGAAAAAAGAACTGCATATAATCATCGATAATATACATAACGTCCACATAGAATTTGACATGCCTTTTTTTGTCATTCTAGCATTTTAGTATATGAGATATAAATTATAATGGTAAAAACCCTGAGACTTAAGTTATTTTGTTCTACAATAATACATTCTCACATATAACATTGAATGTTCGCCTGTAAGTGTACAATATCATAAAATGTGTATGGGTAACAGCATAATTATTGCACTGGAACTTCCAGTCTAGAAGGTGTAGGGGGAACCGGGGTACATTTTTTAACGTCTATTAATTTTGCTAAATGCTGAAAGCACTGAGCAACTCAGAAGTTTGCATGAATATCACCAATGCTATTGAGCTTAAATCCAAGGCATAATAAATTAGACTGCACCTACCCTTTTGCAGCCACTGCCAGCCAGACAGCAAAATGTGAGTCGTGTTCGTGACTGTCCCAATGTGCCCGGGTTCCCCAGGGCTGGGTCATTCCACGTCAAATCAACCAATGGTCCCCACATCACCATCACTGATTCTAACGAAACTTTATTTACATTTAGTTTACTCAGAGAAACTAACATATCCAAAATTTCAAATGGCTATCTACAAAATTGACTGAGCTGTGAATTTTTGAAAAATCGGGGAATATTGGAAAATATTCAAATTCATCTTATTTTCAAAAGGGTGTACAACTTCAATGATGTGAGATATAAAAACGATACTAATCAAGTGGGCAAATGTTGTATCAATCTTTGAATGTGTGAGAGTTGCATATCTGTGCAAATTGTCAGCTTTGGGGAAAAAGGATAGAAGGAGTACACTTTTTAGTGCTAAATTCCATATTTCAGGGTTCATTGACTCAACTATTAATTGTCAAAATCCTTTCATACTTACTCTAGCACTTCATTCCA
The DNA here is from genome assembly GCA_026936325.1 of Platynereis dumerilii. Taxonomy (NCBI): domain Eukaryota; kingdom Metazoa; phylum Annelida; class Polychaeta; order Phyllodocida; family Nereididae; genus Platynereis; species Platynereis dumerilii. The sequence goes on along the minus strand of JAPTHN010000002.1, from coordinate 22,621,172 downwards.
GTGTCTAGTTCCCATATGTGTAGTATAAAAGATAATCGTTTTATTTTTTACAAGTTACTTACACTTGAAGTTACGAAAACTGCATTTTTTCAAGTATTTCAGAGCCCAAAATCATCATGTGGGATAAGTAGGACAGCCATAACTTGCATTTTGTCTTAAAGTATAGCTTTTTTCCTTTCATTTGATGGTAGAATGAACTTGCTCCTCGGATTCCTTCATTACCAAAAAAATATTTGGACATTGCTCGCTTGAGCACTGAATACATGCACTAGATTGAATATTCTAGGTACTTATAGTTTTTCAGATACCATCGAAGTTGGTACTCAAAATGAAGGTCTAAATGAGGGCTGTCCAATGGTAAAAGTAAAATTGTGATGTGGTTCAAATTGGCAAAATCAAACCAAACCGCGAGTTCGGTATTTCGTGCAAATCAGTGAAATGAAATTGCATTATTATATGCAAAGGTAATCATTTTTTTACTTAAAAAAACTTTTTCAGGTGACTCTTTTGGCATACAAATATTTGGGCACCAACCTCTCCCCTTAATTATGGTGTATGGAAGACTAGGTTCAACTTATTGCATTAAATATGGTATGAAGAAATCCGAGGGGCAAAACAGTTTTGATATGGAATGAAAGATTTAGTCAGGTACTTCCATGATTTGCTATCTTCATTTTGCTACATTCTATCCCACACAGTGTTTTTACACCCCCAATATACCACAATTTCATTATTTTCTAAAATTTTGGAGCCTCTCTATTCAACATTAATTAGGCCACAATAATCAAAATGCTAAAATCACTTTTTATTAATCCAAATAATGGATGTGTGTTATACTGAATGTCGTACATCATTTTGAGAAGGTGTTTTAGAAAGTCAAAAATCAACTTTCAGTCCAATATTTTTCTGATTTTCAAAATTTTTTGAGGGAGTAGCTGTATTGAATATATTTGTATAAGCTATTTATATTGGTACTTTTACTCAATATGAATATGCAGAGCCAGTTTTATCACTCTGTTTCAAACCAGCTAAGAGAAATTCTCTATTCAAAATCTGTCAATATCAGAAATTTTAAGCATTTTGCAATATTTTGGTGCCCTGTCATTTTCTGAGTTTTCGATCTAGATCCTTCAAATTTTGCATAATACCATATTTATTATTATTAGTATTTATTTATTATTATTTCCATGTAGTCTTGTGGTAACAGTAATACGAAAAAAATCTGAGACGGTCAGGTGGGACATTTTCCGAAAATTGGTTGATTTGACATGGAATGACCCCCCTACTTGGCAACTGGTGATATCAGAATAATGAAAAAAATGTTTTCCAGTTCAGTCAATGATCAACAGCCTCACTAAGAGATTTTTATATAATGTCAAGACATTTGAGATACTCAGGTCTTCTCATTTGAAAAGGAAAACCTCCTTGTTACCATGATTCTTCAAGTAATGTTTTGCATTGTTGTTCACTACGTCATGAAGTTCGCAAACTCCGGTGTCTTTATCGAAGACGATACTAACACAATTTGTGGTGTCGTAGCAGGAGGTCATGCAATCATGAACATCTTTTGTCTTATGAGTCCTTAATGGCTCTGTTGTGAGATGCTTCTTTTGGAAGTGTGTGATAGGATGGCCTCCTCTGTTGATACTATGACTGTGTTCTGAAAAAAAAAAGATTTCATAAAATATTAAAAAACAATATTACTAGTAATAATTAATACTATGTTCCTCCTAAAAAAATATAAAGGCTATGAGACCCTTCTGACAAAGAAAAGGGAATAAGGAAAACAATACTAGCTATTTTGAGATATTAATGATACAGAATTGCATATCTATCAACTACAAATTGTAAAAACATCTCGTAACTATAACATTTTATATGATGATAATATAATCTTTAGAAACTTGTTGAGATGCATTGGACTAGCATCTCTATACATCGCTTCCATGTGATAGTACAATGTACCAAGAGGGAAAAGAGGACTTTGACTTACCGTGGGAGTTACTAGCAAAGTAAGAGCTAGTCTTTGTTCCATGTTCGTTCTGTCCCTCGACGAATGCCTGGAAGGTTTTTGTCACTCGTCCAGAGGTCACATAGTGCATACCCGGCTCAATGTCCTTGACGATGACCTTGTGATCGAGTCCAGCACTCTCCCAGGAGTTCTTGTCATCATTCAGGGGCTCTCCATCCATGTAAAGGTCATTGTGATCCTCATCCGGAGCTAGAATGGTCAACTTTGTCGTGAAGTTCTCGTAATGGGGACTATCGAACGCTGAGAACACAAACTTGCGGACGTTCTTGTGCAGTTGGGGAACGTAGCTTATTGACTCATGTTCCTCTGTAGTGTTTGTTGAATTCAGGTCACTGTGGTGGACTTTAGCGACCAGGCATGTTGCCGTGCAGTTAACGTAAGCCCAGTCGGACATTGTTGAGTTTGCAGTAGAGTTTTCGGTGCTGTTGTTGCTGTCCAAATGAAAATCATAATGGTCTCCCTTATGCATCATGTATGAGGTGCCATTTTGCTCGTGGTAGTGGACAGTGACATAATTATCATCAGTTATGGAGACTATCCTCAAATGGAATCCATCATCAACTTCAGAATCATTGCTCTTATGTCCATGAACAAGATACTCACTGCCCAGCGAATGAGCATCGGGTAAGGAAGTATGGTGAACACTAGTACATGTCTCCTCAGGTTCTTGCTCACAATCATCTACCTGCTCACAAACTGTGCATTCCGTTGGGAAAGTGCAATTGGTTGAGTTATTTAGGTCATCACTTTCTACTGCTGTGCTATTGCAACTGGTCAGATCTAGCGTGCAATTTGTCCCTTCATCATTGCAATCGGCTTGGATGGTGCATGTGAAATTGCAGTTTGGGTTCGAATCGCAGAACACTTCCTCAACCACACATAAGGATGCTTCAACTATGCAATCAGTGCCATTTAGAGTGCAATTGGTGGCGTCCACTGTGCAATTAGTCAGTTTGGTTGTGCAATTGGTCGAGTCACATTCTTCTGGGGTTGGAGTCTCGCAATCAGTTTCATACCCATGTGAGGAATAAGATGCAATTGGCTTGTTGGAAGTTATTTTATAACTGGATGAAGAATTATCAGCTGTGTGAGTATGTATCTGAAGAGCGTCTAATGTAATAAGTTTCTCAAATTCGTAACCGTGATGTGATTTCTTCCATAACTGTGTTGTTGTTCCATCCTCGGTTGCCATGACGGTCATCATGTTGACATCATTTGCATCAACGTCATAACTGTCTCGTTTGTCGTTATTCGGTGACCAAACAACTGCGTAGAACTCTTTACTGTAGGAATGAACGGGAGGAACATGGTAGCTGCTACAGTGGTGTTTTCCATCACACGACGTAACTAAAATATCCAATTCACTCGGGGATGCCACAAGTATTCCCTTTTTAGCCTTGTCTTGTGCATTGTGACCTGTAGGCAGAGTTATTGTGTATCTCTCCTGAGTCAAGTTCATTTTGGAGGAAGTTCCTGTCATCCCATTGTTCAGTGTTATGATGACGTCATCAAGACAGTGGATCTTCAAGTCCAAGTGTCCATCATCATCCACTGGTGTCATTATTGCTACCGCATACTTGTACTTGTAGGGGTTTAATTTTGCTCCACCTGGCAAAAGGAATAATTGACTACAATTATAAATAAATCTTCACTTTTGAATTTTAAAGAAACTATATTTTTCTTTTAACCTTAGCTAATTTTACAAAAGTGATTTCAGTTATGAAAATGGCTGAACCCATAAATTTACTGCCAACATTAATTGTTTGAGATGCAAATTTCTGCGAAAAATCGTAAATAAAAATAGGCTACAACAAAAAAAAGGTCCTTCGTCGACAGTGGGGTTAAAACTCTAACAAGTCGCTCAGGGTCTTATGTACTATTATTATGTAGCGCTTAGTAATAAACATGAACTTTTTATTTCTCATTTCAATATAGGCTACCAGAAAATACCCGGTTAGAATGGTAAAGAAGGATGAAATGTGCACGCATTGTGCAGAAAGAAATGAGGCATGTTAGGAGGTGACCATTCAAAAATCAGGATGGGGGCTTGGAGTAAATAATAAAATCAAGGAAGACCTTTTTAGTTGTTACATGTAATAAATAGCCGCAGCAGAAATTAGCTATTTTAAGAGTGGCCAGTAAGAAATTAATGCGACCAAAAAAGTGAGGGAAAATTATTGATTTAAAAAAAGTGGAAGCCCCCTTGGATATTAAATGGTAATCCCCCAATTTTAAGTGTTTATATAGGCCTATACCTATAGATAGCTACAGTGCCGCCTGTAAGTAAGTGAAACGCATGATATTTTGCCATTGCATCAATGTTAAACATCCTTAACCAAAATGCTTCTGGAAGGACGAACTCTCATCCGATAAGAGGAAAACATTTTGGGTCATAAAGCCCGATATGTGAGGCATGTGGGATAAAAATAGCAGCCAATTTTCTTTGCTGTAGTCGGAGTTAGGTATGGGTCAAAGTCTTTGATAAGTAAGTGAAACGCAGGCCCAATGTTAAAACATAGGGAAGGGTGGTGGCAAGCAGTTTGGCTGAGGATGTTTAGCATTGATGCAATGGCACAATATCATGCGTTTCACTTACTTACAGGCGGCACTGTATATCACTATAATCCCAGAAAGCCAAACTGGGGGAAAAAAGAACCTGGGACTAATTAAAAATTGAAAATAATGGAATAATGAATTCAGTCGGTGAACTAAAAACATCCTGAATTACATGTATACTGAAAGTACAAAATTAATTTACTCACTAAAAGAGGAAAATGCCAAAATGCAGATGAAGATTGAAATTAATCCAGGAAATCTTGTACACTCCATGCTCTTTGTCTGACATGTCAACATAGTCTGTCAATATTTTATCAATCCTCATTTGTTGGCAAATTCATCAAAAAACAATATCACACGCACATTTGAGGTCATATCTTTAATTAACAAGGAATTCCAGGTAGGTATGATTTGATGTTGTTATGATAACACATTAGCATGACAAATGTCATAAAATTGGTGCTCCAGTCATCAGTGATGTCTGTTACAGGTTTCGTCTTATATCTTTATGTCATAAAATGTGCAAAGTAAAATGTTGCTGAAGGGATACCGAATGCATGGGTTTCCATTAATGTAGCTTGCATATAATAGAAAGGTATACCAATGACGTGTGTGAGAGAACAATACATTCAGGGTTAATTCACTATAATCACCGAGCTTAAATCATTTTGTCAATATTAGTAATTTGGGTATAATTGCACAAATATATATCCATGCGATATGGACTATGTTGAAAGCCAGACAAACGTTTCATGAAGAAGAAAAAATATATTATGTGATGATTAATTAAGAAAATCAATAGAGTCTCTGTAAAATAAAATAAATAATTAATGAATGTATGTTTAAAACCAACAATAGAACTATAAATTCAATTCAAGAGTATTCAACATTACCAAAGGACAGCAAATATCAGATCATTGGAAATTACAGCTGCTAGGACCTATAGCCAAGACCTGATGAAGTAATGATTCTTTTAAACATGTTAATAATGCATGAAAAGTGGCAGAATAATGGATCTACAGTGTGCACAGTGCACACCATACCCCACAACATGTTTCTGGATACGCAACAAAGATGCAGTCAATTTCTCCTTCCTGTCCTAGATATTGGTAATATATCTTTTGGGTTGGCCAAGGACCAATAGACGAAGTGCTGACTGCTTTCGGTTTGAATTTGGAACAATAAACTGCAAATATTGTAGATAGCTATCGCTTTAGACTAAAAAAAGATTGCTGTGTCATTCTGTGTTCTTCTCCATTTTTATGTGCATTTCCATTTAACAACAACAAATTAATAATTTCTTTGGTTGAGTATCAGAGTATGGAAAAGGAGGAGGGGGGGGGGGTGAAAGAAAGGTCGGTCAGATAACTGATGTGAAGTGGTGATCAATACAATACCACAGCCATGACATTATAACATGTTCTTCAGTTACATCTGCTGGTTTATTATACTGCAATCTCTTATAAGGGAAATCTGGGAACATGTCATCTACGGAAAATGTCCACCAGGGACCACCAGTTCCTTATCATCCTTGCAGGCGACAATGTGTGGCAGTTTGCATCATCCCAAGTCATACCATGACAAAATGGCCCATAACCTTTGCTAATTCATGAATACTTAATTAACTGACCCAGTTTTGGCTCAGCCTACATCACAGTTTGAAATTGTTGCTTCTGTTTCACACTGTTACAAATGGAGAAATTGTGTATTGTTGAAAGGTGCTATCACAGTTCTGAAAATTCCATTGAATTATGTATTTCACAGTTCTGAAATGAAACTGTTTGAAAGTTTGCTTGTTTTACACTGTTTTTCTTAGTTGCCAGTAATCCTCTAAGTGTCCATAATTTTACTAAATCTGCCTGCAAAATGCTTATGACCTAAATAAGCAGCCAATCACAGAAGAGGTTGGAAATAGCAGAAAGCCCTGTCCATTTTAGCAGGGCTTGCGTGGGGAGGATGGGCAGTTTGTGGCATTCAATGCTGCAAGTGTACATAAATAGTATGTACATTGTGTATCTTTTCAAAAATGTTGTTTTGAGCATATCGGTTTTAGGTCTAATTCAATCCCTTGGTGGCTTTGTTTTTTAAAACAAGTGCAGGTAAAGCCAATTGCACGGAGCGTCGACCGCTTTGGTTAACACCGAATTTCCTTTGACTCATGTCAGGGGAAGTGTGCGAACTGTGGAGAGACTGAATTGCTTTGAGTTCACTACCGATAGGTCTTACTGTCTTGTCTTTATCGCCTTCTGGAGTGTCTGTGCCATTGCTTGCAGCCTCAGTGTTGGACCCCTTTTCACTGAAAATACCTTTTTGTAAAGTGGCAGTTAAAGCTCTGAAGCGAATGTCATTGAGGAGTGATTTTTTATCGTTGATCTCACTGAATTGTCCATGGATGAAAATTTTATACTTCTTCAATTCTCGCGCATCTGTAACGATCGCTGTTGGATGACGAGTGATGAAATTCTTGTTTCTATGTTCGAAAATTTCAGTCCGTCCCCGAGCGATTGCCATATATGGCAATAATTCTCCTTCGTTCAAGTCAGTCTCTTTGCTGGGGTGGTCATAATGGGGACTGGTGTAGATGAGTTTACTAGGTATTAATTTCTGGTCAGCAACTGGTAAAGATGGAAGTTTTATAGCAGCCCAATTTGCTTTGTCTTCGTCTCTCCATCTTCTTTCTTTTTCCTTCTTCTGACCAATGAAGTTTCGTCGCGCCATGTCATGAGCACTGAATATGAAAGCAAGAGTAATTTTTTGACATCAAATGGTCAAAAGGTTTAACTTTTTTTTAAATGAAATTAAAACCTGCAGGTTAGCACATAAATAGTTGATTAAAAAACTAAATTAATTTTTCAGGACTGTGATTTTTTTCAACAAAGTTCTTAGTAACTTAATTCCTACTCATCAAATTTTCATTCAAATTACAGAGGTATTAAATAATTGATATTTACTATGCTTTAGGACACACATTAAGAAATGGCAATCATGTCATAGTAATAACAAGCGAAATACACTTCAGCTGGAGAAATATATGCCTCCTAAATAAACTAGACACACGTCTGATGGTGTTGCACATATTTTGGTAATTGGGTGCAATATTTTGGGCCCACCCCATGTGTACATATAAATATATCAATATTCTTGCCTTGCGAAGGTGTTCCTCTGGATCCGCACCCTTTTTAATTCCATTGCCAGATGGCGTTCACGGCTGGGGTTTTCGTGGAGGATGGCGTGAGTGATTTTTGTCTTCGGAAGAGCATGACGGACACTTTCTAAATCTTGACGACGCAAACTTTTTTTCTCTTCAATATCTTCTTCCATTATGACAAGTTGTGATCACAGGACAACAATTATAAACACTGAAAGATAATGTCAATTTAAAATTTTGCATGAAATAAAACATTTCAGCAGAACGAGATCATATAAGATAAATCTAATTCCAGTTGCATATATTGAGCTCACCTTTATGGAGTACACATTTTCAAGGGAAATGACCATAAGACGTGAACTGGACATATACATTCCATAAAGTAGAAATGAACAATATATACAAATGTTATATAACAGGCACTATATAATCCTAGATTTGCAAAATCAATTTTAATCTGTTTTATTGCAAACGATCCATACTGGATTAACTCAAATTCGGTATGCAGGTTTATTTAACAGCAGGAAACTGCCCACAAGCCAGTGCATATAATTACATTATATGTTATGTAATGTGAGAAGGTACTTTATTGATTTCTAAAAGTATAATATTGCAAAAATGCACAATAATTTGTCCCACTTGTCATAGAACTTTTTTTGCTAAATACAGAAAGATTACGAGTGTATTTGCAAGATGTTAGGTCAAAACAAGCAGCCAATCCTCTGGGAGCTATCATTTATTAAACTTTAAATTTTTTTTAAATAAACTATGTCTGTTAGTGTTGTGAAAAGTTAGAAAATGTCTGCAAAATGTCGGCCTATTCACTCTCCTTATGTGCACACTATATCATCTTTCTGGGCTGAAAATCGGATTGCACGCTGGATGCAATGCTGCAGAATGCAAAATTGTGTTGCTTTTCATGGACTTGTGTAACCAAAACCGCAACCACACCTGGGTTCTTGGAGTTGGATGTTTTCGAAACCGAAACAAAACTATGATAACTGCCCATCTCTGACGTCTGCTGCAGCTGCGTTGACTTTTTTTCTGGACATTATGTTTATCGTTCTCATCAAAACACACCGAGGAAAGAAGAAATTTGAAAGGTTTTTTTTTCTGGAATTTATTTTAGCAGTTGTAGAAAATAACGTGCAAGCACTTTAAGCAGTGCAGACAGTGCATGGTTCCAACACAGGCACACCGGTCACGGATGTACTAAGGAGAAGAAGAAGAAGGCATGGTTGACCTTTGACCCATGGAAGCCAGTCCATTTTAGTTTCTTTATAATTTTTTCCATCAGAGAAGGGTACCAAAAGTGACTGGTCGAAAGTTAAAGACTTACAGAGAATGTAGAGTAACTTTGAATGAGATTGGTGAAAGAGAGTGACCTCCAGAGTGCTGACGAAATTGCATGAAATTCTTGGGGTAAGAGAAGTACAAATGTACTGTATTTTCAATGCATATTATTTGTACACTTCTCATTTGTATACCACTTAATTGTAATTGAATAAACCCCTACTTATTTATACCAAATATATATGTTTGTTTTTGCTGACAACAGACAAATGTATAATAATAATATGTATGTACCAAAAAGGCTCATGCGATGACACAAAGCATGAAGATGGCACAGTCCCGGAAATGAGATGTAATTCATATTTTCCAGAAATATGTGGAGCCGCGTGTGCTGCTCAAAAAGATTAATTTATGGCAGTCTCAAAAAAGAATTTACCTGAGCTCCACCTGCTGGAAAATCATGGAGATAAAATTCAAATTTGAGTAGCAGGACAATGTTCTTTGGGATTTTTATGCTGGCTCGCAGCTACAAGCCAAACATTTACAGTCATGGTGCAAGTCTCTGATTGGCAACTTTGTTAAAAGACTGATATCAGGCAGGCCAAGACATGGGGGCCTCTGGAGAACATTCCACCCTCTTCCACTGTTCTCAGATGTACAGAGTCAAGTTACTGCGTATGCCCCAATGCCTGTCTCGCTACTAAATCTGAATTAAAGATTCCATATTGTCATGATCCTCATTGGCGTAACAATTTTTTTCCAAGTGCTACAATGTCATGTGTCCCAGTGGCAGAGTGGTGAGTGTGATTTCCTTGTAATTTTGAGATCCAGGGTTGCTTATCAAGGTATTTATTTATTTATCTTATTCAACCCCAAAAACGAGGAAAAACAATACTACAGAGCAAAATGATAAACTTAATTGCACATAATATAAAAATACAATAAAATCATTTTTTTAAATCAACCAAGATAAAAATTAAAAAGCTTTCTGAAGTTAACATATGTACCAAAAAATAAATAATAACGCATTGAAACATATATATTAAATCACAAATCCTGCACTTGGTCACTGAAAAATATAAATCCCAATTGTTGTTTAATGTCTAACTTTTCTGAAATTCAGAGGTTGCGCTTGCCATTGAAATAGATCACACAGCACGTTGTAGAAAAGGCGCCTTACGACTTTCAGAAATAGCGGACCACTCCATAACAAGTATCCCCATTTGTCTTTATGGGTTAAGACCACAAGGGCGACGCCTCCACTGTCCTGCCTCATGCAGCCACTTCACTGCAACTGAAAGAGAACATGATCATTTCCACTTACAGCCAAACACTTTGATAAAGAATTAGAGTGGACTGTGGCACTGTGAAAATGGCACTTCGTGTGTCATAATGCTGATGATTTTTCATGATCAAACCCAATACTTTCAATACAATGTTACAGTGTAATTTGATTACAGCGATGCACTTTGATAAAGAAAAAATGAGGATCCGTTCAATGTGAAAAATGCACTTTGTGATTCATGATAGCTGATGAAGTGTCATCTTCTATACTTTCAACATGGGAAACATAGAGGCAGTTTGATTAGTCATGATCAAGAGAAGGCCATTTGACTTGTCACAACTGATTTTGGATTGAAAATCAGATGCATGATCCTTTTGTTTGGCTGTCACCAACAAGAGGGATAAGTCTCCTTAAATCAAATTAACATTGAAAGTATTGGGTATGGTCATGACAAATCATCTGTATGATGACACACGAAGTGCCATTTTCACAGTGCAACAGTACACACTTTTTCGGTATCAAAGTGCATCGCTGTAAGGAGACTTATCCCACTTGTTGGTGACAGCCAAACTAAAGGATTATGCATCTGATTTTCACTCTAAAATCCGTTATGAGAAGTCAAATGGCTTTCTCTTGATCATGACTAATCAAACAGCCTCTATGTTTCCCATGTTGAATGTAGAGAAGATGACACTTCATCGGCTATCATGAGTCACGAAGTGCCATTTTCACAGTGCCACAGTCCACTCTAATTCTATGTCAAAGTGTTTGGCTGTAATACTGTTATTATAATTTGTCAAGTTTGGCGTAGTGTATAACAATTCCCTAGAAATGCAATTATTTTTATTTTTGAAATGTTTACATCTCACTGTTCATTCAGGCCTGAAAATGTGTAGAAAAAACAAATCAATGCCATCATTATAGACCTATTAAACATGAATGTGATGGAAGGCACATAAACATATTACAAGCTACAATTTCATATGAGAATAGGAGCACAACAATTAATTGCCATATGATGACTTACTGATTTTATTGCCATAGATGACAGGACAACCTGCATGTAAGGTCAAAAGGTCAAGGTCACCGGAGAGGTCAAGGTTGAACCAAAAAAGTGCAGATCCCTAGAAAGACATAATGTGATACTATAATAATTTTTTTAATTTTCTTTGGAGAAAGAATGATAGGGATTTATGTTTTGACATTGTGGTTTTCCACTGACAAGGTGAAGTGAAATTCAGTATTTCTGATTTATCAACGGTTTTTTTTTGCATGATAGGTGTAAGTAGTGAATTTAGGTTTTGTCAATCTCTTCAATTTGCCAATATATGAAGTAAAGAAGTATCGATCCAGTCATTTACTCAAATAAAATGAAAATATATATAGAGATTCATTATTTCTAAAGATTTATTAGTTATCAAAATGGTAAACTCTGTGTATGATAATGTATGTATACCATGATGCATCAAACTGTACATTACCTTTCTTGGTATGACTTTTAATCCTAAATGGGGAAAAACTGTTGCCCCTCCAAGAATGGGGTCTTCCAGCTTAAAAGAAAATGGGGAAATGTTTAAATGAAGAAACTGGTAGATAATTTATTTGTATTTATTATTTGCATATCATTTATTTGTAATTATTTTATGTTTTTCATACTATGTGTGTGTGAATAAAATGATCTAAAATTGGCTTAGAAAACTAATTATAGGTTGTTACAAATGGGCTACTCACATATAAAATCACAGATGCTATTCTGTCTCCCGATGATGCAATGTAATCTGGAACAGTGCTGTTACCCTAAAATGGAAATATCACAAAAAATAGCTGAGTGATATGTTCCATTGCCATTGGCAAAAACGCATGCAAAAATAGGCCTACGACACACTGGGCTTTAACACTGTAAACGTTCTGTTCAAATGCCATATCTGTCAAAATGTGCTTTCCGTTTTATTTTCAATTTCCTTCTCCTAGATCAGCTGAACAAACTTACCTCATAACGTTTGAGGCCATTGTTCACTTTAAATCTCCTCAAATATAAATATATTTACTCTTCAGTGAAAGATAACATGCCTCGGTGTGAATATATAGATCTATATTTATCTATCTTGACCGATTCAATAATGCAATTTATAGGTATCAAAAGTCACTATATGGTGTGAGAAACTTCCCTGATTGTAATAGGCCTACTAAGCATTGCTGGCATCATGTTGTTCCATGCTCTTTGTAGGGGGAAAGAAGGGTAACAAAATTAGAACTCACCAAATAATCATAATGTGGTTCGTAAACACCTCCAGGTCTGTATAAAGTCATCTGAAAAATGAAATATGAAATATACCTCCAGTTATATCAATACGTAACATATATTTGAAATACATGTTGTAACTCATATATGGCATGATTGAACTAGTTTGTTAAAAAACCGCTTTATTATGAAATGCCATAAGTCCAAAATCACACCAATGAGGTACAGTATCTATCATAGGCGTAGGAGGCCAATAAATTGCCCAAATAGTCCCAAAAACATTAAATTCACAATTTTTTTTTGCCCAAAAGTGCATGAAAAATTGATTTCTAAATATTTGGTCGCTGCCGCCCCCAGACCCCCGAACCCACCGGACCCCCCCCCCTCCCACCTCCTACACCTATGGTAGGGGGAACGGGGGCACATTGGGATGCAGGGCAATGTGGGACGGTGGGGTTCTCTTGGCTCCTGTCAAGGTATATGATATGGTAGTGCCATCATATCTTGTAATTTCACATCCTGATGTTTCCATGGTTTTATAGACAAATTACAGCCACATGCAGAAGTATGGCGAGCAAAAGTTTGTTTTCCTACTACTAAAGTAAATATGGACGGGTTCAATTCGAAACATTCTGTGGACAAACCATGAACAATGAGGCTTTCTCAGTGCTTCTATGAATTTTAGATATGGTAACGAACAGAACTATGAATTGCTATCGTGATAAACACACTCACTGGTGTCCAAGAAATTAGCATTTTGGTGTAAAAGTCATATCGGGGCTCATTGGGACAGTGAATTCGGGGCACATTGGGACGCACTTAATATGGCAGAATTTAAGTGTCCAAGGCAACTGAATGACCTGGGACAGCACACAACAGGTGTTCAGGCCACAGTGAATATAGGTATAGTGGATTACCATGCTCTGTGAACAAATTTGTTGCAAAGCACTGTGTGTTACTTACATAGATGTCTGCACCCAGGACAGTTTATGTTAAATGTTTAAAACTGTTTGAAGTTATGAACTATTGGCACTACAAGGTGTTAATGCACTGTATATTGTCTTACACACTACTTATATGTGATATCTATTGCACATGGAGTGTTAAAATGATTTTTTAATTGATGTCCCAATGTGCCCCGGCTTTGCCACGCCGGGGCACATTGGGACAGTCATTTTTAAGACTCTCTGGCGGCAAAACGGTAGGTGTAGTCTAGTTTATTATGCCTGGCATTTAAGCTCAATAGTATGGGTGATATTCATGCAAACTTCTGAGTTCTTCAGTGCTTTCAGCATTGAGCAAAATTAGTAGACGTTAAAAGCGTCCCAATGTACCCCCGTTCCCCCTATCTATCAGCCCTATGATGGTATAAAGAATCCTATATCCTTGAACAAAATGAAAATACAATCTATACCAGATCTGCTCACCTGCATTTGTTCACTGTCACTCGCATGGCTTTTAAATTGTGCTGACAATCCTGAGAAATCCTCAATTCTCAAGTTTATTTTCCTGATGAGTTTAGAATCTTCATTTAAAAATGCACTGAAAAAAAGGAGTCAACTTAAAAAAAACAAATTTTCCATACAAAGTAATGTGGATGATGAAAATCAGATCAGTATAATTCAAGTTGGTTATACATATAATTCAGCAATTATTCCGATGTGCTTTTAGGAATATCTTTTTTAAAATAAATAGTTTTGCAATGAAATACTGGAACGCAATTGGCTGACAGTGGCTTTAAAATTTTTAAATACAAACTTATCTCTTTTAACAATTAATTCCCCTAGCCTGATTTGCTTAGGTTTTTCTTGGATGTTTGAAGTTAAATTGCTTAATTTCATGCTTCAAAATATTAATAAACAAATAATTAAGCAGAGTTTACGTTTCACTTATTCTGCTGTAATCCTCTGTGGAATCAGATGTTCTTGATGTTTCTGAAGCCTGGAACTGCAACCAGAATAACATTTTAACCACGAAGTCTCAAAAATTTTTCATGAGTCACGCAATATACAATGATTCATGGAAGATGAAACTCCCTATCCATAGTCGGTTCGCACATAGATTTTTTGGGAGGGTGAGTGTCTTCTGACCGAATAGAATTTAATAATCCAGATTTCATACCATATCACATAGCATACCTTGGCAACTATAAATTTTCAATACATTTAATGTTAATTTGATCATCTGCCCAAATTTTCAGCCTTCTTGCTCACATTCAGTGTCTCTATCAATTTGTTAAAATAAAGGGAAGATGATTAAATTACTATCTCACATCTTATATAGAACTGTGGATGGATGAAAATTCAACGTCTGTGAGCAGTGTGCTTGATAAATATGACTGGTTATGCGTGCAAACTGGTTACCTACGGTACCCATAATACAGTTTTTGGCATACTGAATTACCGATCCAAATTTATTAAGGCTATAGTCCCTGAAGAGCTATTTACCACAGAAAATTTAAGTGCAACTCTTCTTTTGACTACTCATTGCTTATTAGGCCTTGCATGGATTGATATCTTGCCAGGCCTTTTCATGATCCTCCAGTATAATTTTTTTCATTTTTACTGAAAACTATGAAAGACATCCAAAACAAGATACCTGTATAGATGAATTCTGCAAGAGAACATTGATCTCTGTTCCAGACAGGAAGTCGTTGACAAGTAATATTTCCGGATTTGTGCTCAGCAATTCCAAGTTCCAAAATCCATATGTGTTTGTCTTCAATTTCTTGTAGCATTTCCCAACCTGTAAATTCATTTGTGTTATTTATGTTGGGAAATAAATTATTGATGTGGTGAATAATTGAATGGGTATGGATAAAATTATATTCGTTAAATGTAAAGTTTATTTACACTGCCATCATCTGTGCTTTTGCACAGGTCGGAGTATCGCTGGAAAATGTCTGGCCTGGAACTGCCTCTTTGGTAATTATTAGCTAGAATGGAAAAACAAAAACAGGAATTTAATTCTACTTCTCCTAAAAGATAAAAAGTATGGGCCTACTGTGCTATGTAAGTAAGTTAACACTTTTTATTTGGAGTGCATAGTCTGTCCAAACTATGCAATTGCCCCCTGTTTCACATACAGGAAGCACTTCTTCAAATAAAGGTTCACAGGTCTTGTAGCTCTAAAGCATGGGATTTACAAAAAATACATAAATATTATAAAGAATTTGCTAATAATGCCGTTTCTTCTATGCAAATGACAATAGTTCAATCACCCCTTCCTTATGGCAATTCCAAAAATAACGCGCAAGCACTTTAAGAGATGCTTCTAGATGGACTGCCCACGATAGTATCTACCCCTTTGCCTGTCACCTGCACAAGGGTATCTGGCATGTGAGACATGCACAAGGGTATTTGTCACTAAGACGTGTTGGAGGGTATCTGGCCTTTTGTTGATTGACCTTTGACCTGCAGAAACTCAGCCGGTTTGTTTTCTTTATTAATTTCTTCATCTCAGGAAGACACCAAAAGTTTATCAACGCAAGATAAAATTCTATTGAGACTGTATCCAAAGCTTTAATGACAGAGATGAAACAGCATGACCAAGGCAGTTGCTTGTGACAATGCCTCTACTGCCATTGTGTCTAATAGCAAAAAGTGCTTTTCAAAAGACTTTGGATATTCCAAATAGCACTATGAGTGTTACAGCCGAAAGGTCTACATGCCAAATTTGCAAATCGGGCTGCCTTTTGCATGCCAGACACTAAAATAGGTCTTTGTCACAATATCTACTCCCCTCATCATGATTTGCCAATATCCCTCACGAAATATCCAAAAAGTGCAACCATGCCACATTTTCTACTGAACTTTTCCAAAAGTTCTAATGTGCTATGTTAGAAACTTTGTCATAGTATATTGACAGCCATCTCTTCTACATCAAATAGTGACCAAATAGTGTCTCATGGTTAGGAACTATTTGGACACTATTTGTTAGAACTTTGGGCTGTCATGCACTGCCATCTCTTCTACAACAGCATGTATCCAGGGCCTCTGAAGCTGAAGCCCCCTCTGCTGGATAATTTGGAACCAAAAATAGGACCCGGAGAATAATTGGCAGCTGCCAAAGCTCCATACGGTCTGCCAAAGTTCCATACGGTCAGCCAAAGCTTAAGATGTAAATATCATCTGATGAAATAGGGTCTGATGAAATATCCAAATAGCATCTTGGGGGATATTTGACCTTTTCAAATATCCTCATAGTGCTATTTGGAATATCCAAAGTCTTTTGAAAAGCACTTTTTGATATTAGACACAATGGCAGTAGAGACATTGTCACAAGCAACTATGAGGATATTTGAAAAGATCAAATATCCCCCAAGATGCTATTTGGATATTTCATCAGACCCTTTTTCATCAGATGATATTCCATCAGATGCTTTGCCTTACCATCTGAAGCTTTGGCTGGCCGTATGGTACTTTGGCTTCTGCCAATTATTCTCTGGGTCCTATTGTGACGTTACCATGCTATGCAGTAGAGTTGCTGTTCTTTTTCAGGAAAAACATGTGATGTTTGCAGCCCTGACACTCGCTTATGACTAGCAGGAAAATTATGAAACTTTGGGGATATGTCAGTCAATACCTGAATTTTTTCACTTTTTTTTCAGAATTCATCTATGATTTTTTTAGGAGTCAATAAGGCCATTTTTTTTAACATAAAAGATCGCGATTTTCACCTGCGTCATGCTGCTAAATTTTTTGCGAAACATACAATGTTCAAAAACCTGACACTTAAATACCAAGAGCAGGAAAATTATGAAAGTTGGAAAATATTTCAGTAAATACCTGAATTTTATCACCTGACTTTCAGAATTTATCTACGATTTTTTTAGCAGTCAATAAGGCCATTTACTTAAACATAAAAGATCGCAATTTTCATTTGCGTCATGCTGCTAACTTTTTTGCAAAACATACAATGTTTAGAGACCTGAAACTCAAATACCATGAATCAGAAAATTAAAAAAGTTAGCAAATATTTTAGTTAATACCTGAATTTTATCACCTGATTTTCAGAATTTATCTACGATTTTTGTAGCAGTCATTAGGGCCATTTCTTTAAACATAAAAGATCGCGATTTTCATGTGCGTCATGCTGCTACCTTTTTTGCAAAACATACAATGTTCAGAGACCTGAAACTTAAATACTATGAAAAGGAAAATTATGAAAGTTGGGAAATAATTCAGTCAACACCTGAATTTCATCACCTGCTTTTTAGAATTTATCCACAATTTTTTTAACAGTCAATAAGGCCATTTTCTTAAACATAAAAGATCACGATTTTCATGTGCGTCATGCTGCTAACTTTTCTGCAAAACATACAATGTTCAGAGACCTGAGACTCAAATACTATGAATAGGAAAATTATGAAAGTTGGGAAATATTTCAGTCAATATCTGAAATTTATCATCTGGTTTTCAGAAATTTTCTACAATTCATTTTGTGGCCAAAAACGTCTAATGTCGTTTGTATAAACACAAAAGATCGCAAATTTCAGATCCGAAACAGCTTATTTCTTGGTTGCAAAACCTGCCATGTTTAGAGCCAAGGAACTCACAGACTATCAATAGGAAAATCATGGAAGCAAGGGAATACTTGAGTCAATACTTGAATTTTGTCACCTGGCTTTCAGAATTTGTTTAAGAATTTTATAGCAGCCGAAAACTTCATTTGTTTAAACACAAAACATCTCGAATTTCAGATCCGAAAAAGCTTATTTCTCTGTTGCAAAACATAGGCCTACCATGTTCAGAGCCGTGAAACTCACAGACTATCAATAGGAAAATCATGAAAGCCAGTGAATACTTACACACAGAAAAAAACTTGGTTTTTTGGGGTTTTCTACATAATCATTTGAATGTATAAACAATCAAATGGATAAAATGGGTTAATTAGGGTTTGTTAAAAAATCAAATTAATCATTTAAAAACCAGTTTGGTTAACACTGGTTTATTGGGGTTTTATAAAAAAACCACTTGGATATTTACAAAACCACTAATGATTAAAATGGTTTTATTGCAAACCAAATGAATACTTAAAACACCATGTGTCCAGGTTCACTGATCTTTAACATTGTTCACAGCTTCACATTTAAGGATATCAACACTTAATCTGGCAAGTTTGTGTTTGACATTGTTACAGCTTGTTTAAGGCTAATCACAAGGTAATTTTGTCAGAGCTACACAATTATATACCTTTTGTGAGAGTCAGTTGGATGGGGCAGTGACCAGGTCTGATTGATTTGTTCATTGAACATATTAAATGAAGAGGCAAGCACATCATGGTTTATCATCAGTTCCAAGGTAGGAATTTTATGATTAATTTTCTTTTAATTTATGAGCTGCATGAGAACATTCGCTAACATTTATTAGACAAAAAAGTCACTCCATTTTATGTATATATTATAGGTCTTTGTTCAGAGAGTGTGCACATTTTTAAAAACCTGTTAGTTGCTGGTGATCAATTATCTTATTTATATTATATTAATTATGAAGTGAGGATTATATGGTTTTTGAAATCACAATGGAAACAATTTTTCATAATTGACATTTAAAGCTACAAGTTGATCTCTTAGGTTACAGTTTGTGATGTGTACTGTACATGATGTTGTTTAATCATGTATTTCATTGGCCAATGCTTCATATTTATAGTCTATCATACAAGACTCAAGATTTTTAAGCAAAAAGGTATTCACTATTCACCTTTGAATATGGATAACTTAAATAGGACATTCTGTGTAATTTGATAAATAATATTACTCTTATATAACCACCTCAAAAAAGATCGGGTATATGACAGCAATGCTTCAGCAATATAAAAGATTATTAGTATAGGCTATTTTCCAAGGTTGCTTATGGCACATAGTAAGAATTTCATTCCTTTCCCTGCGGGGAGTCATCAGCTGATGTCACAGAAATTGTCTCGACATCTGTCTGACGTCAGGTTATTTTAATACATAGTAAGAATTGTATTCCCTTATTTCAATAGAGTGTGCCTATTGCCTAACTATTAAATTATTTCTGTTTCAGCTTTTACGTGAATTTAAGCTCATCCAACCAGTGGAACTGGATGAGCTTATCACCAGAACAGCTCTGGATAGGTCTCAGGAATCGTCCCTGAAAAAAACTCTTCTGAGACCCGGATTGGTGATGCCCTTGAGGCAGACGAGTGAAAAGGTGGGTCTCTGTTTCTGTTTCTGTGCACTGTTTAATGTTATCTTTCTCTTAACCCTTAAATGAAGGGCATCACATGTCACAAATTCTTTGTTAAGCTTTTTGAAGTAGTTGGCAAAGATGCACATATCATCATGAGCAAATGACAGCTGTTTTGTATTTGAGCTCTCTTTCCTAGCTTTTTAGAGATTATAATGAAACCAATGGATTGACTGCCATAAAATATGCCATAAAATTGAGTCAATTTCAAATTAAAACTACTGTATATGGCCAAAATTATGAAATGTTATGAAGAGTGTTTCAGAATCAGACAAGAAGTTAAAACTCATTGTTTCAATCTGTTCATGAAACCAACGCAATAGACACTGCGTAATATTATGCTTATGAAGTAACATTGTGATTGCGTGTATTTCAGGAAGCCAAGCGCTCAACACCAAACCTTGAAGAATTGTGGTCCATCTCAAAGCCCATTGGACACACGTCAGCGACCATCAGCATTCCAGATGATAACTGTGTGTGCCTTTTCCCTCGTTCTTTCTTGCGTTAATGCTTATTACCGGGTGTACGACATCCGGTGTTCACCAACATTTAGAAGAACATTTTCACGTTTATGGACTATTACATTGCATTCTTCATGGACTACTACATCAACAAATGTACCATATCAGCATGAGTATTTCTAAATATGAAAATATGTATTTCATTTGTTTTTTATGTGTTTTGTGGTTTCTTGGTGTTTATATTAGAAAGCTTGAATAATAGTTATACACTTGTTATTTCTTCCTACATTTATACATATATTTTTATGCATGCTAATTTCATTTTCTTCTTGTTTGAAGTTCTATAAATAAATATATATGAATAAATAAAGTCAAATGCCTTTCTATTCTCTTTCTGCTTGGATGTATTTTACCCCTGTGTGCTCAAAATATACAAAAAAGGAAAGATGAAATTTGTCAATCAAGAATTTTTTTTTTGTACGCAACACCAATGGTGAGGTAAAAAAATCGTACCTGGATATTTGAAAATCTTATCATGGTTTTCCAGCAAACCAGCTAACTTTTTATTTAAATTCTTTATGAAAGCCCTATGGGAATGATGAGACTATCCAATTGATTACTAGAAAAACCCATTTGGGTTTCATATATGCTCCATGATGGAATAATGTAAATCCAGTTATGGATATTTGTAAAACCTAAAAAGGGTGAATATTTACTTCACTTGGTTTCTATAAAAACCAAAGATGAATATGTACAAAACCAACTAATGAAATATTTGATTATTCTATAAACCACAAATGGTTTAATAAACAACCAGAATATTGGTGTTGAACAGTCCTTCATAGGTTTCTTCATAAACCACTAAAGGTTTTATATCATTCCAAGGTGGATTTTTAGATGGTGGTTTTTTAAACATCCACATCAAGAGGGTTTTTTAAAAAACCAGAAGTGGTTTTATACTGGTGACAAGCCAAAAAACCACATATGGATGTTTGTGTAACCTTTTTTTCTGAGTGTGTAGGAAATAATTTTTTGATGAATCTGGACATATAGTTATTATCAATATATATCTACTCCAAGGAGAGGGGCCTGTGACTTCTGTACTAGATTGTATCTACGAGTGGGTTAACTCTAGCCTGTGTTAGTGAATTTTTGTGTTAGTTAACCGGATTTACAAAATTGGCTTGTGCTGTGTCAACAAATAACTGGTTAAGTTCTTTTTATTGTTATGAGGGACAATTAACCCAATTTTTACGTTGATTCCCAGGGGTTTCCCAAAAATATTCGCATCATTTGACATGGAAAAAAAAGACAGAAAAAAACTATTTCCATGACAGTAAAAATGATCTCGCTCCCTCAATTTTGCAGTTAAAGCCTTGAAATTGATAGAGCACCTTCCTGGGTACTTCTTGCGTCTTCGCTGAACACGGCATTAATTTCGGGTCAACCGTTTGTTTAATACGGCACTCTGGCCACGGAAAAACAAATTTTTCACATGTCTAAATTTAGAAGGCTGGCGAATAAAATTTGTTCGATGTATCTTCACGCCCTTTGCAGCGTAGATGCAAAAATCACTTGGCTACATCTTGTAGCAGTTTCATGACAATTGCATTAAAATGCAATTTTTTAAGAAAGGATTTTCTGCACCAAGAAGATTTTGGTTTTACGACTTTTTGCCATACATGAACTGGCCAACCTGTGCTGTCATCAAGTGACATCATCAAGTGACGTCATGGCCTGACGTCACTTCGTTTGCAATGACTGTTTGTTTGCAAGCATTTTCAGTGCCTTTTGTTTGCTTGCTGTTCAATATTATTGGATTAACATCCCCTTAAAAAAATTAATTTTCACGTCATTTGGGAAATAATTTTTAATGAATCTGGACAGAAATTATCAATATCTGCTTCACTGAACTAGAACTCAACCCATCCCTGGCAGTTCAGATTGACAATGACTTGACTTCCTTTGAGAAAAGACCAGGAATTTCATGAGACAGGCTAATTTAAGTAAATTTGGCTAAATAGATGTCATTTCACCGCCTGTCACCAGGTGTCTCTCCTGTGCCTGCACACTTGAGGAGTGCTGCCCCCTTGTGTAGAAGAAAATATGGCAGTGCTTGACAGCCATCTCTTCTACAAATAGTGTCAAAATAGTTTCTAACCATGAGGCACTATTTGGTCACTATTTGATGTAGAAGAGATGGCTGTCAAATATATTAGGACAAAGTTTCTAACATAGCACATTAGAACTTATGGAAAAGTTCAGTAGAAAATGTGGCTTGGTTGCACTTTTTGGATATTTTGTAGGGATATTGGCAAAGCATGGTGAGGGGAGTAGATATTATGACAAAGACCTATTTTAGTGTCTGGCATGCAAAAGGCAGCCCGATTTGCAAATCGGGCATGTAGACCTATCGGCTGTAACAGCAGTTGTCATAAGTTTCAGAGCCTTTCTCCCACAATCAATACAGATGCCGCTTGCAAGCAGCAAGCATCTCTAAAAATGGTATAGAATTTGCAACACTGTCAATATAATTTTGTATACTGAGAGAAATAATTTTGATTGGACATACAATGTACAGGATGACAAATAGATAGCTTGGCAGATAAAGGAAAACTACATTACATAGCATAAAGTAAAACTGCAAAGGGAAATTGTCACAAAAAGAAGTGGATACCTTTAGTTCTGTTGAAAATGGCAGGCTCGTCAGCAAAATGAAGCCATTCAACAGCAGCCTGGAAGAACCCCAACTTGAAAGCGAAGGAGCCAATCGTGTAGAAGTCAGCAGTTTTCAAAAAATTCAGAAGGTAAGACCTTTCCAGGTGGTAAACTCTTTGAATTTGAATAAGTCTCAATAGAGCTTGGTGCAAGTTTGCCAAATTGGTGCTGTCTGAAGAGAAAAGATAGAAGACGAATTGTTGAATTTGACATTTAATGAAGTAACACATAATTACAGTTATGCATGCGTTTGATGATACTAAAAACTGTGGACTATATGAAATATCATCCCCACTGCATCCGCGTGAGAAACGGCTTAGCCACAGGAGAAGAGTGGTCCTTTTGGAGGGATAATTATAAGATAAGTTGTATTTTATTTAATGTCGTAAACTAAAACAGAAACATAATCAGAAGCTTTTTGTCGACAGGAATGAAATACGGAAGATGAGCAGACAACATAAACATTTAAAGCATTTAAGAAATATCAGTGAATGCAATAAACACATTCGAACCAACCGGAGATATTAGGCCTTATGAAATAATTTACCTTTATCTGTAATAGCCACGTCTGCGGCTCTTCTGTAGATTGCAAATGGGTTTTGATCGTTTTCTAACTTAACGGTTGAATTTTGATCCCTGCAAATACGAATACAAGTTAGAATTCTGTGTTTGTACGTTGTATTGGTATTTTGCTGTATTATACCATTTGACACCTCTGACAGCCAATCACATGTCACCATTTCAGGGAAATCATTCCCATATTCTTTGCTGTCCAGTTATCCTCTCATGTTTGACTGTTTGAGTGTTTGTCTCATGGTATAAGCCAGTTATCCGCCATGGGATCAGGAATATGTGATTTATCACACCTCGGGCTAAAGCCCTCGGATGATAAATCACATATTCCCTCTCCCGTGGTGAATAACCTATACTTATATGAAAGTTCTAATACTATCACACGTAGTAACAAAAACAAGCTTAAAAGAGGCGAAATCTATACAGTGTGTACAACTGTACATGGCATGGTATAACAGCATGATTGGCAATTTACCTTATTTTTGGGCAAGTCTCAGATTTTGGTCCGTGGTACTTTGAAACACAGAGGAAAATGGCGAAGGCAAATGAACAACACAGCACCATCAACATTTTCCGTTGTGGAATGTTTATTTCTTTGCCTAATGGAGTAAACATCATGCTGCAAAATAAAAGTCATTTGACTTGAGCCTATGTATATGGAAAGAGGCATCAGTGATCAAATATCGGCCCTTGCTCTGCTGATAAAGAAGGGTTCCATAACCATATATAAATATGTTTTTGATTGAAGTCGAGCTCTGTGGTGTTTTGTATATGTATATGGAAAGAGGCATCAGTAATCAAATATCGGCCCTTGCTCTGCTGATAACGAAGGGTTCCATAACCATATATGTAAATATGTTTTTGATTGAAATTGAGCTCTGTGGTGTTTTGTATATGTATATGGAAAGAGGCATCAGTAATCAAATATCGGCCCTTGCTCTGCTGATAACGAAGGGTTCCATAACCATATATGTAAATATGTTTTTGATTGAAATTGAGCTCTGTGGTGTTTTGTATATGTATATGGAAAGAGGCATCAGTAATCAAATATCGGCCCTTGCTCTGCTGATAACGAAGGGTTCCATAACCATATATGTAAATATGTTTTTGATTGAAATCGAGCTCTGTGGTGTTTTGTATATGTATATGGAAAGAGGCATCAGTGATCAAATATCGGCCCTTGCTCTGCTGATAAAGAAGGGTTCCATAACCATATATAAATATGTTTTTGATTGAAGTCGAGCTCTGTGGTAGGAAAATGTATATACCTAATTTACTAGCATCACAGAGAAAGCGAATTGAGCGCAAGAAAGGTTTCAAAAATCTGTGCAGTGATGGTCTCAACATCAATGATCGACATCAGGAAATTAGGTCAAGTGGGACCACCTTCTTATCAATGATTTAGTTTCGAATTTAACAAAACATGACATATTCATATTCAAAAATGTCTTAAAAATTCAATTTTCTCCATTAATATTCCCTGTATCCATTATTTTATGGAATAGTTAATTATAAGCCTTGACAAGCTAAATTAAATCATTAACATGTGATTCATTTCATTTCAAAACAGACAACAAGAAAACATAACAAAATTAAGGTTACATAATCTTTGTCAACTGATGATTATGTAACAGTGAGCAATTAATCTACATGCAGATCATGTTATAGTTTTTGTTATCACCATTATGTAATATCAACAATCTAGCATATAGACTTAAATTTGGCAGCTTTCAGTGTTGTCTTCCTTTTTACTATTTAGCTGATTATCAATTCTATTTATTCTTAATCCTATTTATTTGCTATCATATCAATCTATCTATTCTATTTCTCTCTATTTTTCAATATAGGCATATCCGTCATTCAATTTCTTTGAAACAGTAACATAAATGCCATTCATATATTGAATATGATATTAATTTAATGAAAGTTATGGTAAAACCATAAGTCCTAAAAAAACTTTTTAAGAGCTGCGCGAATTTCATGGCTGTGCCAATGCCATTTACATATTATAGATAAATATAATTATTCTGCAATCTGCAGTGATATTTGAATGTACAATGTACATATGTACATCATTAATTTTTGTGAAAACCTTCCACACTCACCTCTGTAATTCCTGTGTGGTTCTGCTACAGCTTCAAGTGCAACTGCCAATATCATCCATATACACATTTGGAGGGCTTGGCTTATTTAGATGATTGGGACCATTTAAGGTGTGATATTACATATTTCAAATAATCAATCATTAAGTGACATTACCATGACATTTGGATGGGAAATTACCTGAAGAAAATAGCCACTAAAACACAGATAAAGACCATTTATTAGATTGCCTCCAATTACATAAACTACTCAGTGAATATTGCATTGAACCAATTACGAAATCACGATTTTGAAATGTCAATATTGTATTGTTTTGCACATAGTTTAGTAATCTCGAAAAACCATATCTCAAGTATGCCATATGAATATTACCACATAAATCATATATTATGTAGGCCATTATATCATAATTATGTATACACATTAGACCTACTGCAAATTGCAAAGCATATGTATATTTACAATATAATAACATAAATTCACACAACAGTCCATTGACACAAAATAATTAGGCCTATAGATTTGAATATAGCTTTTGTATTCTTGATGGAACATGAGTCATCTCATGTCAAAAATATATAAGCTTTTTTATTTATTTTGTCAATTATTTAGATCATTGAGTTCAACGTTTGATGACAAGCTTAGCCAACACTCCAAAAAATGTCGGGACAAACCATTTTGAATCTAAAAAAACAATTTTGTCAGAATTTTTTTAGAGTGAAGGTTCTATAGTTTTGTATATTACTACATTGCAAGATTCAGATGGCGCTTGTGTGAGTGGAAGTGGGGCCCCCGGCCACCCTGTCGGTGTCCATGCTGTACTTCCTGGAGGTTGGTTGGTTCTGATGCCCACAGAGGACCTTTTTGAGGTTCTGTCTGAAGGTTCCATTGAGGAAACAGTAGATGAGAGGGTTTGTGAGGGCATTGCTGTATCCAAGGAGTTGAAGGAGAGCAACTAGCATCCGCCAGCGAATCGCTTGTTGGTTGGTGTACAGAAGAATGACATGACAGCAGAAAAATGGCAGCCATGAGGCAACAAACACCATGACGATCAGAACCAACATCCTGATGATGCGTCGTTTCTCCACTAGGCGGTGATCTTCTCCGAATCTTTCAGGAGATTCCCCTATTGGTTGACGCCACCAAAGTGTCATGGAGATTCTGCCATAGGCAAGAATCATGACTGCGACTGGAAGTAAGTACAGCACGACATAAAAGAAGACGGTGTACGCCAATTCCAATCTGACGTCGCTGAAGTATTCCACGCAGACATAAGCCATCTGCAGCGGAGGTTCTCTCGTGATGTCAAAATCCAATAAAGGCTCAAGGCGTTGGATGAAAAGCTGTGATGTCATCAGCAAAAGGGCCAGAACCCAGGTTACAGCCATAATGGTGAGGGCGCGTCGTACTGTGTGAACGTGTCTGGCCCACAGCGGATGACAAATGGCGTAATATCTGATAAAAAACAGAAAGGTGTTTATTGAGTAACTTTTCAGCGTGGCCTAATCATTCGTTAAAATATGACTGAAATGAAATCCCTCCAAATCAATGGTTCTTAAGTTTAGACTGGACCTATCAGAGACAATGATGAGAAGCTTATCTTTCAATAGAGTCAATTAATTACCATGCTTCAGTCATCTGGTGGAATTATCAGAATTACATTTGGTCACAACTCAAGCCAGGACATGAGATTTTCCCCAATTAATTCTGTTGATATACCTACCTGTCAATAGCTATGGTCGTCAGTGTGAAGATGCTGACCACTATTGTCACCCCTTGTAGGTAATTGGCCATCTGGAATAAGCAAAATGCATGAAAAATCATAATCCTCGAAGTTTTGTGCTCTATTGGTTTTGCAACATCTTCTAAAGCTGTCAGGTTCTAAGTTCTATCCCTTGCCGAAACTCAAGGTTAGATTATGTCTTATTAGGCCTGTGCCTTGTGGTGAAATACATATTTCCCAATTTATGTTGCAGACTACAATCATGGCACTACATGGGCCTACCTGCAGAGCTCTTCGTGATGATGGTGACACAAATAAAGAAACGAGGCATGCCATTATCCCTGAATCTCTCCTATGCATGAATACAAATGTCTTTCTGTTTTTGAAGTACAAAAAAAGGAAAAAAAATAGAATAAAAGCGAAAAAGCAAGTATCATAAAAGTAGCAAAGTGTGAGTTACGTCACTTGATCCTACTACTTGATCCTATCTTGCTTTAAGTGCTTCCCCCATTCTGTCCTTGCCACCCATTTAGTATTTAGCTTTCATTAGGATTGTAGTCTAGGCGAGATTCCAGAAATTGTGACTTTAATAGGCATTTCTTGTTAAAAGTCGGTAACAAGTGGTTTTAACCTAATTTTAGGGTGCTGATTCTGAATCCGCTTGTTACCAAGCTGGATTTTTTATTTTAAGGGGTCAAAATGGCAAAACAAAATGGCCGCCAAAATGACAAGAATCGTCGAAAATATGACAATATGAACCATACATTCAGCTTTTTGTTGCAAATAGCTTCTTATGACCTAGCAAATACATTGATTCTAGTATAAACAGAGGCTGTTGGAACTATTTCAGTAACATTTGGTGCTCCACTTTTATTTTTAGGGGTTCAACAGCCTGGAAAACAAAATGGCCGACAAAGAATCAAAAACATTGGTTCTGATATGACAAAACCAACTCATTTGTGCTGTAAATCATCCCTAAATTACTCATAACACCACTCCAGCATAATTCAAGGCTACTGCATCTATTTGATTTGAAATTTTTCAATTAAGGGGTCAAAATTGAGACTAAATCAATGTTAGGGAGCAGATCGCAGAAATTCGGATTTTCCCAAATTTCCGAATTTGATGCAACTTTTTGACTCAATCTGGTTTGTGGTTAATTATATTCAATGAAACACACAATAACAAGGTTATTATGCATATGTTGCATTATAACTGTTCATTTTGAAACTTAATTTTCAGTTTTAGATGGTTTTTAAATGGTTGGAAACTGGTAAGGCCGAGTGTGGTCCTCACCAAAAGACTAAAAATGTGCATAAATCTAGCTCCTCGAAGAAAATAAGATGTGTAGCTACATGTAAATCATTTTTCTCAACTAAGTATACCATTTATGTGTAGTAGTTATCATGAATGAGTAAAATAATGTTAACAGGTATAAAATTGAGTTTTAAAGCCCCAACAGGTCAAATAAGGCATCTGCTAAATGTCGAAATTGACAGAAATCTGCAGTTTTGAGCCCTAATTGTCAATTTCTGGGTAATTATTTTCTCCATATTAGCATTTTTATTAAGTCTTACATTGTCTATTTATCAGACATTTATGAGTGTTTGTGCATTTATTCTATGGACCCTTATCAGAACTTGATATATGTCGGAACAATACAACAAAATAAGCTACAAATGGCAAAATACTTCTAATTTGGATGTTGGATGCTTTCAATCTATGAAAATGATAACTCTTTCTATAATTATTTGACATAGCTCCTTTAACCCTACCACATTCATTGATTCTGGTATAAACAGAGGGTGCTGGAACTATTTAATAACATTTTGAGCTGTTCTGGTTTCGAGGATTTGACTGCGACGAAAACATAATGGCAAATTATCAAGAAAGCTCCTTTTGGTACCTCAACACAAACTCATTTGTATTAAAAATCATAACATATGGAGACATTTATTAAAGTGCTCACTGAATGGAAATGAGTTTAGTGGCCCAAAACCCACTTGGTTTTGGCCTAAACCAAGTCTACAAGTCAAAAAATTAGGCCAAAATCAATGACACGGTCAACCACAATAACGCAAATTCAGCTAGCATACTACCATAGAGTTGAGGCTGGTCAGAGCGGCTGGAGTTAAAGTCTTATGTACTATTAAATGTAAGGATGTGTGTTTTTCTGTATAGTATGTAATGGTATGTGATGATATTCCTTCAAATTATGTACCACACTGAAATTGGTTTGTGTTTCATTTGCTCGTAGGCAGAATTTAACACACTGGTAAGGAGATTACGAAGGAGGAAGGGTCGAGACTAAAAAGGGGAAGGACGGAGAAGACTTGCCAAGATGATGGTTGAAGAAGACTAGGAAAGAGAAGGGATAGAGGAGACTGCAAAAATGGGAGGGATAGAGGGATAAAGGAGTGATGAGAAAATGAAGAGGGAATCATTTATGCCCAATCAACAGTGGTGCTGGCTGTTTAGAGGATGAGACAAGGAAGAAGGAGGGAGAGTTAGACTAGGAAAGAGGAGAGATGGAGGTGACAAGGAATGAGGAGTCTAGAAAAGAGGAGTAATGGAGACTACAAAAATGAAAGAGGAGACCCACAATTGGGAGGGAGGGATGAGACTAGTAATCACAAGTGAGAGATGAGACTTGGAAGGAGCGGGTATGGAAGACTAGGAATTAGGAAGGATAAAGAGAACTGGGCAAGAGTAGTGTTGGAGGATATTTAAAAAATACAGGAATGGAGGAGACCAGCAAGGAGGGAGGAAGGACAGAGATGAATAAGAAGGGCCGGCAGTATAGAGCAACCAAAGGGAGGTCTGACTGACAAGCCAATCTGCGCTAAAGCTGGTACCAAAACCAGTGACTAGAAAAGGGAAAAGAGGGAAGATATTAGGAAGAATTAAGGAAGGGGAACAACAGAGAAATACAGTGGCCGGTTAACATATCTAAAAAAAAAAAAAAAAAAGGATCAGAGAAGAATATCAAGGAAGGTTGAGGGAGGCCGGAGAATGTGGAGTAGGGAGGTCCTGTGAGGAAACCAACAAAGAGGAGAACGTTAGAATGGAAAATGGAAGAGACTATAAAGCGGGTAGCATGGAGGAAGGAGACAAGGCCCTGTTTCCCACTCACCAAGTCCTATAAAACCTTCTTGTAGTATATCAAAGAGAAGTAATGTCGACCAGCAATGAGGAGGGTTTGAGGAGACCAACTTGTAGAAGGAAAGGACGAAAATAGGCAACAGGAGACCAGCACGGAGAAGTGATAAAGGCAATCAGTAATGAGAAGAGATAGATGAGACTAGTAGGTGGAAGGGATGAAGGAGACTAGGAAAGAGGAGGGAGGGCAGAGACTGGGACGGAGGAGATTACAAAGGAAGATGGAGACTAGGAAAGTGGAAGAAGGGATAAATAGCATAGAGGATGCTGTTAGCTTGGTAGTGTCCATAGAATAAATTCTCAAACAGACATAAATGTCTGACAAAAAGATAATATCAGACTTAATCATTTACCTAAATTGAAAGAGGAGGGAGGACAGAGACTGGGAAGGAGGAGATTATGAAGGAAGATGGAGACCAGGAAAGTGGAAGAAGGAATAAATAGCATAGAGGATGCTGTTAGCTTGGTAGTGTCCATAGAATGAATTCACAAACAGACATAAATGTCTGACAAAAAGATAATATCAGACTTAATCAATTAGCTAAATTGAAATGAGTTAACAAAATTGCACTGATATTGCACGGAAATTGAGGCTCAAAACTGCAGATTTCTGTCAATTTAGACATTTAGCAGATGCCTTATTTGACCTGTTGGGGCTTTAAAACTCAATTTTATACCTGTTAACAACATTAGTTTATTTATTCATGAAATCTACTATACACAAATGTTACCCTGGCTGAGAAAAATGATTTACATGTAGCTACAAAATCATCTTATTTTCCTCGAGGAGCTAGATTTATGCACATTTTTAGCCTTTTGGTGAGGACCACACTCGGCCTTACCAGTTTCCAACCATTAAAAAAAAACCATCTAAAACTGAAAATCAAGTTTCAGAATGAACATTTATAATGCAACATATGCATAATAACCTTGTTATTGTGTGTTTCATTGAATATAATTAACCACAAACCAGATTGAGTCAAAAAGTTCCATCAAATTCGGAAATTTGGGAAAATCCGAATTTCTGCGATCTGCTCCCTCACATTGATTTAGACTCAATTTTGACCCCTTAATGAATAATTTCAAATCAAATAGATGCAGCAGCATTGAATTATGCTGGAGTGGTGTTATGAGTAATTTAGGGATGATTTACAGCACAAATGATTTGGTTTTGTCATATCAGAACCAATGTTTTTGATTCTTTGTCGGCCATTTTGTTTTCCAGGCTGTTGAACCCCTAAAAATAAAAATTGAGCACTAAATGTTACTGAAATAGTTCCAACAGCATTTGTTTATACTAGAATCAATGAATTTGCTAGGTCATAAGAAGCTATTTGCAACAAAAAGCTGAATGTATGGTTCATATTGTCATATTTTTGACGAGTTTTGTCATTTTGGCGGCCATTTTGTTTTGCCATTTTGACCACTTAAAATTAAAAATCCAGCTCGGTAACAAGCGGATTCAGAATCAGCACCCTCAAATTAGGTTAAAACCACTTGTTACCGACTTTTAACAAAAAATGCCTATTACACTTTTTACAGAGGCTTTTTTGAGAATCTCTCCTAGACTATTGTGGCTGGGAAGCAGTCAAAGTCTCCTAAAGAAACGTTTATGCATCTTAGATGTTTCAGGATGTTTATGAGGTTAAGTTGAAAGGTATTTCAGATAATCTTGGGGGCCACACATTAGCACCATTTTTCATCACCTCTATGGGATAAGCCAAGAAAGGTTCACATTGTAAAAGTTTTACTGTATATTCCACACAGTAATAGCCGTGAGCATGTGTGGTGTCTTCCAATGTACATACATAATATGTACTTATTCACAAGCAATCAGAAAAACTGTGTTTTAAGCACTATCAAAAATGCACTTTGTGACTCACGATAGCCGATGAAGTGTCACCTTATCTACTTTCAACAAGGGAAACATAGAGGCTGTTTCGGCCTGTTTGATTAGTCATGATCAAGAGAAGGCCATTTGACTTGTCATAACTTATTTCAGAGTGAAAATCAGAAGCATAATCCTTTAGTTTGGCTGTCATTAACAAGCCGGATTAGTCTCCTTAAATCAAATCAACATTGAAAGTATTGGGTATGATCAAGACATATCATCAGCATGATGACACACATAGTGCCATTTTCACAGTGCAACATTCCACTGTTTTTCTATATCAAAGTGACAGACAGTAACGTGGTTTTAGGTTATGGAGCTAGTGGAACACACTCTAAAAAATGTCGGAACAAAATTGGTTTTTTAGATTCAAAATGGTTTTTTGAAAAACCAAATTTCAATGCAAAACCAACATGGATTTTTTTAAAAAATTCATGTTGGTTTTTTGCATTGAAATTTGGTTTTTCAAAAAACCATTTTGAATCTAAAAAACCAATTTTGTCTGAAATTTTTTAGAGTGCAGGGCTGGCTACCTCTCTGGTTCCTATATGAAGCATCATCAGCCATAATGATCACAAAATGCTAATTTCCAAGTGAAATGATACTATCTTTCCTTATAACTGATGAAACAGCAGTGAACCATGTCAGAAGCATGTTACTTTTGGGAGGTGTAGGCTTCCTTGGATTTGCAAAAGGTTCGGAGTGCAGTTAAAGACCAGGCTTCCGTGATTACCTTGAAAAAGCTCAACTTGTCCTGATTAGATGAATGTGGCCCAACAAGACTGATGACAGCCCAAATGGAGCCCTGTAAACATCAATGGTCCATGTGATTATACATAATTTTCAAAAAAAAAAAATCCCCCAAGTGCCAATTCCTGACTCCTGAGAGTGCTTTATCAGACAGACAGATTTTTCATGTTATCTTTGATTTCTTAATTGATTGACTAAAATGACCATATTTATGTGAAGTAGAATCTTGTAGAATTAAATGCAAACATAGAAGAAACCAATAATCGGGCGCTATGTGACCAACAACTTTGGACCAGGTCTATGTCTGAGACCTTGGGAAAAGATGCATGATTGGTTAATATTCTTTTTCTGTGTACTAAGCTATATAGTCATGGTCCCACAACCACAGGGATGGAATTCACAATTAAATTTGTGCACTGACGCTGCACTCTACTGACCTGAGGTTCGAAACAGGTGATTACAACAAACACTTAATAACAATGCTAAACAAGATAATCCAGCTTGCTATTTTTAACAGGACCCCGTAAAACACTGTCAGAACATAAGAATTTGTGGCAGAGTCAGGGACTCATTGCCTAAGAATTGATAATTGGAACATTGGGGCATCCATCTATCCACATGGAATTGTTCATGGACTTTTACTAAATTGGGGTTGTCTCTTAAATGGAATGACTAAACAGGACAAATTGGAGGACACTGATTTCCAAGACAAGGTAAGACAGATTTCTTTGCCAACTCGCATTGAAACTGTGGAGCAGTTAATCAAATAAATATTAAAGATGTTTCAAGGTTATACTTTGCATAAGTTTGGTCCTCTCCACAGTGTCTACAATACATACAGTTCTTTGTTGTTTTCTGTAGCTGACAGCAACTTGATTTTATATGAATTTACTTTTTCTGAAACATGTGCTTTCTCCAAGCCATTGTTTTGATCAAACGTCTTGTACAGTGCTGCCACATTGCACCACCATGTATAGATCGTTTCCAGGCCAGCACTCGGCCCCTATTCAATTTACATGGATAAAATTTGGTACACATATAGCCTGTATGGTCTAGTTGTGCCTTTTGATGGTCTGATGGATAGATATTCCATACTTTTTGAATTAATAACAAAAATATAACAATTATTTTTGTTTGTTTCCGGGCCAAGGCTCTGTCACTATTGCATGTGCACGGATGAAATTTGGTACAGATGTGGCCTATATGGTCTAGTTGTGCCTTTTGATGGTCTCATTGATAGATATTCTTTACTTTTTGAACAAATTACAAAAAAATACAACAATACTGGTTTTGGTTTTCGGACTAAGACTCGCTCACTAATGCATGTACACGGATAAAGTTTGGTACGCATATGCCTTATATGGTCTAGTAGAGCCTTTTGAAAGGTCTGACGGAAAATATTACATACTTTTTGAAATATTGTTTCTGGCCCAGGACACCGTCACAATTGCATGTACAATTGCATAAAGTTTGGTACACATATGGCTTACATGGTCTAGGTGTGCCTTTTCATGGTCTGACTGATAGATATTCTATACTTTTTGTGTAATATTGAGAAAAAATATTTGAAATACTTTTTTTTCACATCGGAGCCAAAACTTGCCCACTATTGCATATACAGCAACGAAATGTTCTACACATATCACCTATACAATGTAGCAGAGCCTTTTGATGTGTATTTAACACTTTTTGAATGATTGGAAAAACTTGAGAAAATTAAAACAGCATTATACCTTTGGTTTCCAACTGACAGCTCCTAACCTATACTTTTAACATGCATGAAACAGTACCATATGCATAAATTAGCCTAATAAGGCCTTTTCCTCATTTTACAAAGCCTGGCAAGAACATGGACAGATGGCAGGGCAGCGGGCAAATAGACATTATTGAAGACCTTGACTCGACCACTATTGCATACCAATATGCAATTTGGTAAACACATCAATTTTTTGGTGTAATTGTAATCTTCTAAATGTGTTATTCGCTGAAGGTTTGCTGCAGCGCAGCCTATGTTTAGATGATTGTCTCATGATATTTATAAGCTTGTTGTTCACCATGGGATTAGGAATATGTGTTTATCACACCTCGGGATGAACATATTCCCTCTTCGAAGGTGAATTACCTTTACAAATAACTTTGCTTATCAGTCACCAACACAATTAGGCCTAAATCTACATACATATAAATAAGTTTACAACTTCACAAGTTTCATTGGATCGAATTGAACTGACCTTGCAGACAGCTTGGCCCATGGTCCACTGGTTGCTGACGTAATAGGTCAGTTGTAAAGGCATGTTGATGAGGGCGATGAAAAGGTCGGATGCAGCTAAAGACAGGAAGAAGACATTGGTCACAGTCCTCATATTGGTCACCCTGATAATCACTGTCATAACCACTCCATTGGCTAGAGCTGCTGACGTCATGATCAATATGTATGTGACGTATAGGGTCAACCGGAAGTGACGAGGCAAGGGAGGCGGAAGGAAGTCCATTGGGTTCAGTTCTTGCAGAAAATCGCTGGATGTGAAATGTGAATCGGGCTCTTCATCCAGTATATCCGTTGATAAGAGCTTAGGGGTCTCTGTTGAAGTGTTGCTGATCATTTTTACTAATAAATTGTATATTTTTTCTTGACAGTGAATGATTATGTTCTGTGAGTAGCTTACAACCGTTGGTTGTCTGGTGTGTTTTGCAGTTAGCCGAATAGCTGTGTATCACTTCTCAAAAACTTAAAACTACCAGCTCTGTAATTTTTCATCATGTACAGTAAATGACTGCAGGTGCAAATCAAAGACTAAAGTTGAAAAAGAAAGCCTATTTAATTCACTCTTTTCGTGTTGTAGTGAAGTTCGGAGATTCCCTCTCAAAGTGAATAATATCCACCAGTCACGGACCAAAGAGTGAATCCAAGAAATTTAAGAAAAGCCAATGAATGTATGCTCAATTTCTCAGTAAAAAGTTCTGATGGTTGGTATCCCAATGTTAAACGTATGGCAATACAGATACACCTGGTGTCCCATACAGCCTGTCCCTTGCTGGACTCCTGGACTGGAGGTGGAATCATGGAACAGCCTCTAAATTGCCTATATTGGCCAAGCAGCTGATTGTGCTGCTAAAACACTTTGATTTCAGACCTGTTAACTTATCCATGCAGCCCACCTCTCACAGCCTGTTTTGTGATAATGCAAATTCCTTTCCCACTTTGTTTCATTTAATGAAGGTTTTTACAGCTCTTTAGCTAAACACTTGATTTGATAGCTTTTTAAAATTAAGAGAAATCTTAAGGCCACATTAAATGGTCATTTATGTTTCCTAAGATTTTGAGTTTGAAATTTACTTGGATACTTGCTACATCAAATCGGTAAACCAGTAATATGTAAATGGCACTGCCATGAAATTCGCGCAGCATTGTCATAGAACTACAGCATTATCTTCAACATTCCATGCAGAAGGCCAACGTATCTTTTTAATGGACTGAGCAAATGGGCAGAAAGATAATATTAGATAAGATCAGATCTATAGATTAAATAAGATTAGATAGATAGATAGATAGATAGATAGATAGATAGATAGATAGATAGATAGATAGATAGATAGATAGATAGATAGATAGATAGATAGATAGATTGCTCTAAATTGTTGATGTTACATAACTGAGATCAATAAAACCATAGCTATTCAGAGGTGACTGTTTACTATTAGAATGTTACATTTGTTGATAGTTAATGAAGATTATGTAACCTTAAGTGTTGTTATGAGTTCTTACTTGGTGATCTATTTAAGTCATTAACATTTGCATTAACTTTTAATTTTTATTCACTTCTTGCAATCAGGTGGTATGGAAATAATTATTTCCAATGTTGATACACATGTTGATTTAATTCCCTGAAATATGACATTGGAGGTTGTTATAGGACAAGACTGAAATTTTAAATCTATTTTGGAATTTATTTAACATATTTTGATTATTTACCAAACTAAACTGTGACTAAACTACTAGCTCCACTTTTATGGCAACTACAGGCACTTCCTGTTCAGGCAGTCACTGCAGACAGGAGCACCACACAGAATGAGCTGTCCTTGTGCTAAGTGAGCTTCGCTCATGGCCGCCTTCGGCAAATTTATTGGTAATTTAGAGGCTGCTTCATGATTCCAGAAGCAGTCCAAGAGTCCAGCAAGGGTAGGCTGTATGGGACATAGGGTGTATCTGTATTGTCATACATTTAATATTGGAATAGCCTACTAACCTTCAGAACTTTTGACTAAGAAGTAGCATGTTGGATGGACATTGGTTATACCTGCATTGTTATACACGTATATTAAACATAGGAATACTCACTTCTAAAACTTTTGAATAAGGATTTGAGCATGGTGAAATCTGTAGTTTTCTCATTGAAAATTTCTTTGATCTGTAGCATGAGGAAATTTTTTTATAGTTGGTATCGCTGAATTTTAAATTGCACAGTCCGTTTGCTATTTTTTCAATGATGTCTCTTTGTGTTATTATGTATGATGGATATTGTATACAACTATATGCTAAGATCAATACTAGGCTTGTAACTGCCTATGAATACAGTGAAGTTAGAAAGTAAGTGAAACAGGAGCTGTTTTGTCCTTGGGTTAGTGCTGAACATCTTCAATCAAACTTCTTGTGGGAGCATGAATTGTCAACTCATGAGATGGAAATGTATTACATCATGAAGGAGGATATTTGACTATTTTGGGTATGTCGGAGACAAATGGCTGCCACATTCCTTGCCTCAAATATAAGTGATGATTCAGTAGTTTTTCTTCTCATCAGAGGAGAATCTGTGCTCCCGTAAGCAGTTTGGTTTATGAGGTGTAACTTTGACCATTGGCAAAACATAATTCACTTCACTTACTTACGAGAAGTGCTGAATAGTGAACACTAATCTGAGCTGAGAGACCCAAACACCATGCATTCAGCATCACAACAAGAAATCCACACTCCAGTGTTAATTTTGTGGAGGTGTACTATTCCAGTAATTGGGTTTATGGGGGATTAAGTGTTGGTGACTTATAAGGGTCTCCTGTCATTTTACACCAGCCTGTGTTGTTGGCAATTACAAAACGTCCACTATGATGGATGAATGCCAAATAAAAGTTCACCAGAGAAAAGATTGCATAAATTATACACCTGGATGTGGAAGTACTGTCGGTAAATAATATTTTATAAGATCGGATATGTATATAAGGTCCACAGGAAAAAATACTGTACTTATAATTTTCACATTTAGGTGAAATGTATCCAAGTTTTTTAATGCTGTTAGAGTGAGATGTCATATGAGGCCTCGATGTCTCAGTTGGCATCCCTATTCCATTTCTTTTAAGTATAATATGTTCGAATAGGTACATCATTTTGTACTGGTTCAAATTTCCCCAGTAGCCAATTGTAATCTGCCTTAACCATGAATCACAGTCTCAATATGATATAAAGTCAAATTTAGGTAAGGAATAGAACCTGCATGTGCCAATGAACTTTCAGTACAACTATCATGGAAGCCCAGTATTTACCAAAATGGTGAAGGTCTTTTTTTGTAAAAGAGCCCTTCAAGTTTTAAGGCTATAAATTAACAAGTTTGTAGATAAGTTTAAACAACTCTACTAGTTATTTACATGTACTATGACACTAAATGCATTTGAATTTCAAACGATCACAGAGTCATCACCAACACATTTGTTCCGATCACAGAATATAATTTAATGCAACCTTCAATGTTTCAATAAATAAAATGAAATATGTGGACAACAATTTTTTAATAATGTCCGACCTTTGACATCATGTTGAAACAGACCCAGTAAGAAATGACATCACAGATTTTACCTGTTTTACTTACT
Source organism: Platynereis dumerilii (assembly GCA_026936325.1). Lineage (NCBI taxonomy): Eukaryota > Metazoa > Annelida > Polychaeta > Phyllodocida > Nereididae > Platynereis > Platynereis dumerilii. The sequence goes on along the minus strand of JAPTHN010000002.1, from coordinate 22,582,168 downwards.
GCATGTAATCAGTGTAATGCTGGGGAATAGGGATGCCAGTTGTGACATCACAACCTTGCAAGACATCACATTCCATATCTGTATAATATTTGCAAAATGACCCTGCTTCTGTAATCGCCAAATTTGAATATGCTTGTGGTGTCTTATATTATACAGTTATCGCACAGCACCAAGTGCAATGTCAGTTTTTATGGCACCGAGGTGACTAATATTGCACGAGGGCGCAGCCCGAGTGCTATATTAGTCACCAAGGTGCCATAAAAACTGATATTGCACGAGGTGATGTGCAATAACTGCTGTTATATCATATATGTTTTTTTGGTGTCAAATGCAAAGAAAAGGGCTGGAATTCCTTGTCCAAACTTTTTTTGTGTTTCTTTTGATGCGCCTTTTTATAATGTATCTCGTCAAAAGGCAATAAATATTTCACTCAAAAAAAAATGTTCACACTTTCGGAATGGAAAAATGATTTACTTGATGATGGATTTTATTTTAGATTTTTTTCTGAAACTTTATAGCAGACTTTAGACCTCTAAACACAAAAAAATCGGCAAAAATGCTGTTTTTCGGTCACTTATTGCTTTATTCTGAAAATAAAAATAATATAATCAGTAAAAAAAATTGATGTCCTAATAGCCCTTAAATATACGCATCTTTTGCTGCAAAAACGAGCTTTCTAACTGCCTCCGTTGCTGTACACTCTAGCTGTATACCTGGCTATCTATCTAGCGATCTGTCTATCTGTCTTTCTAGCTATCTATCTATCTATCTATCCATCTATCTATCAATCAAAACATTCTTCCTACTCGAGAGATTATCATGATTTTACATACTCATTTTAACTCTATAAAATACCAACCAAACAGGTCGTTACTCTTGATTCTTTTATTCCTTATTGTAAAAGACGTTTCTTAATGATTGTTTTTTTATTTGAAATATTATTTTAATGCTTAAATTTTTTTCATGATCTATTTTTAAGTTTTTAAAGATTATCTTTGTGTTACCAAATCATTGCAATCAGGTCATTTTGCTTTTTAATTTCTGGTTGTTCAATGACATTGATTTCTCTGAAATACAAAAAGTTTTATTCTGGAGGTGCCATTTAGATTGGAATTTGGTCAATTATATCTTGATAGCAATTAGCATAATATCCTTCAACGGCAATTGTGAATTTGACTGGAATCAAAGTCAATACAATCAAAGATTCAAGATTGTGCCCTATAGATTAAAACACCTGGAACCTTGGAAATGACAACGTGACCATCACGCCTAAATTTGAACACCTTGGTCTACAATGGGAAGCGAAAGGGAATGCTCCGTCCGTGGATGAAAGAATAAAGTCTGGTAGGAGGACTGCTTATGCACTGATGGGTGCTGGCCTGTATGGCTCTAATGGCTTGGATCCCGCCTCCTCCATTTCACTGATCAACACCTACGTCACTCCAAGGCTGACCTTCGGCTTAAATGCCACTGTCCTCTCCAAGGCACAGATCCAGCTTCTATCGCAATATCATAGGACCCTCATTCGCCAGGTTCAAGGTCTCCCAAAGAATTCAGCGACTACTGCTATCTATCTCCTGTCAGGAACACTCCCCCTTGAGGCAACTCTGGATCTTGGACGTCTATCTCTACTTGGGGCAATAGCTACGCTGGACCATGGGAACAACCTGTATGAAGTGGCAGTTCGCCAGATGGCAATGAAGAAGGACTTGTCAAAAAGTTGGTTCTCTACTATTAACCACCTGGGTATAAAATATGGTCTAAATGTCCAGAGTGGCCTGCGTCACCCGTGGCCCAAATTGGCATGGAAATCACATATACGACTCGTGGTCCGAGACTATTGGCACAAGTCTCTCTCTGAGGATTCAAAGGCCAAATTGACTCTGAAGTGGTTAGTCCTCCATGATGCCTGGGTGGGTGGCCTACACCCGCTATGGAGTTGCTGCCGCGGTAAACCTTACCAGACTGAAGCTGCAACAATCAGGGCTACTCTTCTTATCGGCAGATACGGCCTCCAAGACGAGAAAGTCAAGTTCACCAAGCAGGAAACAGATCCCACCTGTCCCATCTGCCAAAATGACTCCGAAGATGTGGTACATTTTATAACAGGCTGCCCCAAACGTCCCCCTACCACAGAAGACGCGATAAAGGATCTACAAAGACTCTACCGGGAAGAAGGCCTACAAGTTCCAACATCTAACGAAGAAGTCACATCAGCAGTCTTGAATGGGTGGGGTTACCGCTGTGGTTTTCAGGAGCTCCAGAGTAGCGATAGTAGCACCATTGGTAGTTTAACAAGTAGTAGTAGTAGTAATAGTTCAGTAGTAGCACTAATTAACAAGTCAATACCAGCAAACCAGCTCTGTAACAGTATTTGTTTCCGTCTACATGTCAACAGGGACTGTGAATGAAACAATATTCTTATGGACCAAAAATACGTCTGATCCTAGGTGGTTACTCGACTGAAACGGGTGGATATCAAATACCAGAACCAGAACCAGATGTTTAATTTAAAACAAGCTCAGGTGCACTGAGGACGCCAATATAGCCTTAAGGCGCCAATAACACTCTCCACACGCCAATATCGTTATTTATTGGTGTGGCACGTGATTGATCTCGCATCATCTGATTGGCTCACAAATTGTGGTGCAGAATATACGGTATTATTGGTATGCATGCGCGTGGCATGGTCCCACAACAACTTGAACCACACATATCACATGTAATTCACAGTTGAATTGGTGCACTCCACTGAACTGAGGTTCGAAACAGGTGATTACAACTGTTACAGTCAATGCCAAACAATGCTAAACAAGATAATCTTGTAACGGGGCCCCTCAAGACACTGTCAGAGCAAAAGAATATGTAACAGAGACAGGGACTTTTTGCCCAAGAAATGATAATTGAAACATTTGAACATCTATTTTTCCGCATGGAATTGTTCATGGCACTATATAGCTATTTTGCATGGAATATCTATTATTTGGAATGGCCGGCAAGGCAAATCGTAGGATACTTATTTGCGAGAAAGGTAAGACCAAATTCTCCTATGGCCATGTCAACACAGAATTTTTTGCCAACTCACACTGAAAGGCTGTTAGTCGAATATCAAAGATGTTTCAAGGTTACACTTTGCATAGGTTTGGTCCACAGTGACTACATACACAGTTCTAAGTGGTTATCTATAGCTGACAGCAATTTGAGTTTATATGTGTTGACTTTTTTGAAACATGTGCTTCCTCCATGCCAATGTTTTGATCAAACAGAAAGTCATGTACAGCATGTGCAGTGCTGCCACATTGTTGTATCATTGTTATGGTCTAACAAGAAACACAACATCAGCTCCACCTTGTCTACCAATGCTTGTGTTATTGCAATGCCATTTCAGTCACATGCCTCGGGTCACATGTTCTTAACCATTTAAAATGAATAAAATGACAGCTTTCTTTGATGTTGAAACAATTTTTTGAAGATGGCCAAGAAAAAGGAAGTGTGATCTCCTTGGCAGTCTTAAAAGTTCTTAATTAATATTTTTGACCTCAACGCCATATACACAATTATGTATTCAGATTTTGATTTTAAAAATGAAAATGAGACATCTGCAGTTTAACACTGAGATAATCACAGGCAGTTATCCCAGTGGGCTGTATAACTGGCAGCTGAGATACATTGGAGATACAAGTGGGGAGGCGCATGCTGTAATCCTATCTGTGGTTCCATTAAACAGGCTCGTTCTGCCCCCATAGTTATGTGATGTGTTCGTTCTGATCTCAGCATGGCATCCTGGCAAAGTGAAATAGCAGCGAAATAGCAGCATCATTCAATTAGGGCCCTGTTCCTGCCACAGCATAGCCACATAGCACTTCTGATGGCCAGGGGCGGAGCTATATCTTGGCCAATGAAGATAACAATGACAATAGGATTAGATTTGATAGAAATTAAGATTTATAAGTCATTTTAGTAAATATCTTCATATTTGTCTATAGAAGTTTTGAAGGTTAAGTTGAAGATCAAGAAACATTGCACAATCAAGATGTCGGTGAGATTTTTGTTTGTTGGTCTGTGTTTTCCTGTCTAAGGTGAATTCTTTCATTTGTCCTATCTATATGTTTGAATCTGTTACTAAGTGTTAGGCCAACAGGTAGAATTATTTTTCGAAGACAAAAGTAATTCTTACTTTTTCATTTTTGCTAAAACTAAAGAATTTTGTACAGCAGAAAAGCTTTGTAAAAGTGCAAGAGCAAGCTTGACTTAATAATGACTATTATGAGCCTGATGCAAAAAAGAGACTCATTGTTAAAACGTCCCTCTCGGACATATGGATCCGCCCCTGTGCCTATCTTGCAGCTCGTGATGGCTTGATCCTGTAGTCCTTCCCTGTCAGTGCCCCTCACACAAGGAAAACCCCCTCACCTCCTGTCAGGGGCAATTGCAAAAGCAATCATCATGTTTAATTAAATTCTCAGTGGGCCAAACGACTTTTTAGACCATTAGAAAATAGCCATAGCCAAGACCAATACGTGCAGATGGCTGAGATGGGCCCAAGCTGTAATTTGACAGACAGCTCATATGGCTGGTAAAACCACTTATTTCGCCAGCCCATTTTCATTTTCTCAGTCTCTGACAAGCAGCACACAGTACACCAGTAGATATGTAAGACTGATATATACCCAAGAGCAGGACAGAGAGTGCTGATTCTCATTTCTTCATTGCTTTGGATGTACTGGTTGGTCTTCTGAAAAATAGACACAGGAATAATTTTTTGGAATTACATTTTTAGCTTCAAAAAGTCGGATAGAAATCCAGAGAAATCCACAGAATTTGGAACCTTTGGATACCATGGGAGGGAAATTAAATGGTACGTATAAATTTCTTTTCAAAAGGTTTTATTCATCATTTTAAGCATGTTTCTTATGTAGGCCTGTGCTTGGCTCAGTATTTTCTGCAGGGCTCAGCCACTAGTTCCTGCTCTGATGGTAGGTGGGGTGTGGTTCTCAAAAAGTGGCGACACCTTGTGCTTAGTAGTTTCTGAACAAGTGATCTCACCACAGAACATGTTCTTGATAGACTGTGCTGCCTCTGAACGGTCATTTCAATAACTTTATTCATTCAGGGAAGTTTCGTTCCCTTTGTCAAGTGGCGGATTATTCCCTGGTTTGTTTTTGACAATGTGCATTTTTCTTCGTTCTTTCTCTTTTCCTAGTTTTCTTCGCCTTGTTCTTCTGCCCCTTTAATCGCCTTGTCATTTGTTCGCTTATGTTTTGTTTCTCTAGTTCTAGCGACTTTTCCATCCCCTTTAATTCTGCCCTTTCTGTCGTCTTCTCACTTCACAATTCTCTTCTTCTTATTCTGTTGAATCCGTGGGCTTAATCTTTCAAAATGAGAATCCTCTGGCACACCTATAACTATGAATTAAGACAATTAAGTAAAGGAAGCCAATAGGAGAAATTGTTGATGACCCACTTTAATTAGCAGGCAAAATTATATTCCCATTGGATATTATCAAGCCTTGGTGACTTGGTTATCTAGAGTCAGAAGTTAGAAATCTGCAGATCAGAACCCATAAACTAATTAAAATCTATCTATCTATCTATCTATCTATCTATCTATCTATCTATCTATCTATCTATATATCTATCTATCTATCTATCTATCTATCTATCTATCTATCTATCTATCTATCTATATATATATATATATCTATATATCTATATATCTATCTATCTATCTATCTATCTATCTATCTATCTATCTATCTATCTATCTATCTATCTATCCGTGTATTTTTCTTTCTCGTCCAACCCCCCCCCCCCTTTCTCCCTTACATCTCCCTGACGTGTGCGAATTGCCTTTCAAGACGAATTTGACGCCGTCTCATGACGTGGGCAACGCCAGTGACACTCCAATCAGGCAGCGTCCTCAAAGCCAGCACTTCCGTCCCAACGTATTAACGTTGTCTCAACTGAGAACTTCACTAGTTTTTTGTCTGCCGGATGGGTTGGGTCTCCAGGCAACGTTCTGGAAGCTTTAAAAGCACGCAGGAAGCGAAATTTGGCGTTTGAAATGCAGTCATTGTAGTACCTGGATGTATCTTGCAGCACTGCATGGGTTTATAACGCAAATAGGCCTACTGCCAAGTATTGTTTGTTACACCGACACTTTCCAAAAGTGCCGATCGTAACAAAATTGTACTATAGCCCTAACTTTTTTATTAATAGAAAAAAGTCCCAATCTTTCTTTTTCGGTAAAGCATTGCACCCTCTATTTCAGTTTAGGGTTAGGGCAAGATCAATAATTATCTTTATTCATGGCGAGCCCCTTCCCTCATTGAAGCAGCTACACGAATAAGATGCTGATTTTGCCAACACCGTTTGACCCGGGAGTGTCCCTGCATAGGAGGGCGAGAAAATACCCCACAAAAGGGGTTATTGTTGTGTTAGATAACACAGGAAACCGGATTAAATATGGTAAATTTTTAGCACAATTTAGCCCTCCGCTCCCCAAAAACTCCAATTTTCACCCCAAATATTAATCTGCAAAACACCTCCCTAATTCTGGATTAGTAATTTCTAACTGCTTATTTGCAGATTCGGAATGCATTGACTATTCTAGAGAGAAATTCGTCCTATAATCCTCAGCTACAGTCAGATATATAATATAATTTTTGCAATAAATTTGATATTGAAATTAAAGAATAGAATGAACAATGCTTTTTTCGCGTTGATGCCAAATGCAATACAATACCATGCATAATTGGACATAATTCCTGAAAATTACCTAATTAAATTCACTGGCAACCTCCAAAATGACCTAAAAATTCACAGAAATATCTCTATGTAGTCCTACCTCTCCTACTCAATATACCCCCCCCCCCTCCACTTCTCTCTATATCTCCCACTCCACCGTCTCTGGACTGGAGGGGTGGATAGGAAGTTCTTGTTTAGAGATGTCGGTGGGCATTGGAGACGCCCTAGGCTGGAAATGAAGCGCTTCCTTTGTCAAATATTGGCAGAAAGAAACTGCTAGGCCTCCTCTGCAACCGAGATGCGGAGAGCCAAAGATGCTATGCTGTGCTGGGAGGGCTGGGAGGGCTGGGAAGCTAGACTGCAGTCTTGGGTTAGGCTATCCTGTCTATAGAATCCAGTGAGCTTGTTGTCTTATGCCATGCCAACTACCAAGTAATAATAACTTTTGATCATTGCATATCTATACTTCTATTATGTATTCAATGCTGTAAAATAGTTGTAAGATCGATCTGCTGTATAGAACTGTCTATCCATTTTGATAACACAGTAGAAAGAGGAAACCATAGGACTATGTGATTACGCCTTATTTTGAAACGATGCCTGAACATTGTCCTAAAGTTGCTAAATCATACGGGGGCCAGTCAAAATCTACTTTTTACAATCTACTTTACCAAAATCTACTTTCCCAAAATGTCCTTTTTTGGGTCAAAATCTATTTAATTTTACAAAAATCTATACTTTTTTGACAAAATCTCCTTTTGACAAAATCTACTTCAAATTATTTTATTATTTTAATTTAGTTACCTTGTTGAAAAAATATTCAATCGTACCAGGGAGATACGAGTCTTGTCATATAGGTCCATTTCTCTCTGAAAAAAAATCAAAAAAAATCTTAGGCTAGGTCCTGGGCCTGCAATCGCTTCTCAGTGAAACCAGAACTTTCGTCAGGCGAAAACCTGTTAATTATGGGCACTTTTTGGAGGCTGTTGACAGAATCTGTTTAGCATTACATCAGCAGCAATTCTTGACATGCAGTGGAATGGATGAGAATATCTCAAGACAAAATAAACAATGCTCTTTGCCCTCCTTCCATGCTCAGTCAAACGCTTCCTGTCAGCTGAGATGCTTTGAGAAGTTGGGATGGGGGCGGGGGGTAACTACATCTAGTTTGCAGCTTGAAAAATTGTATGATAATCATTGAACTGTCCATGCACTTGATCGCAATATTAACCGTTGTAGATTTTGATGAAAACCTGCCTCTTTTTATATAAACTTTCATCTTGATACCTTAGGAGGAAGTACTATTTTAACCTTTTTGGAACGGTGCGTTTTTAAGTGTGAGCAGTTTACATGCAAGTGTTGAAATATGTTACATAACATTATGTCGCTGTACAATATATTATACCTGCACCTCACACCTGTAATCGGGCATGCATTTATAATTGCTTTGTGTAAAAAGTTTTCTGAGCTTCTCGTTATAAAACGGATCGTCAAAATCACTGAATATATACGAAGAGAAAATCTGGTTAAGCTGCTCAGGTGTGACAAATTTCAGAGAAATGTTGAAAACAGAACACCGCCCGACAGTGTGCAAAAGCTATTGTACACAGGAGAGTTTTTAAGATCTGGGCATAGCAAGTCCTTACAACGTATTATAGGGCCTATGTTTAACATTGTTGTTTGTGTTGCCAATAATCTACTCTCATTTTGAATTGACTAAATTTAGAAATTATCTCAGATGCAGAAAGTACATAGGCCTATACCCATGCATGCAGGGCCCGTGAAACAGTTGAGACTGGGAGAGTGAGGGAGATCCTGAAGGAGTCCCCAGGACGGCCAAGTGGAGTGTTTGGCTAAGGGAGGAGGGACCTGGCTACTTGAGATGCCCAGGAACAGGCAGGAAGTTTGCCTTCCCTCAAGTCCCCAGTGTTGCCCAAGAGGCTCCTGCTTTGTTGATCCATTTTGATCCATGATCTCTGAACTGGTGATCGCTCTTCGCTAGACTGCCATCAAGTCAGGTTGGAACCGTCAGAGATGGCTAGGTCGAACCTTGCATTTGGGTTAGAGAGCTGCATTGCTGCAGCCAGTCATTTGACGTTTTGTTTGGAAATGATCTAACTTGTTCATACATTGTAGAATGTCGTGCAAGGGCAGAGCAAGCACACAGCACAGTCCATGACCATCGTGGTTGGGAAGCCCTGACCAGAAGCCCTTCCATTCCGGTATAGCCTCTCCTGCAGACCAAGCCAGCCGATGGTCACAAGGGACCTTTTAATGAAATTAATTCGTCCTGGCGAGAGGGTGTGAGCTTGGCGAAATGAAACAGTCGGGGTTATAAATCGGGCGGCAATCAGAGCCTGTATGAAGCTGTGGCCCTGAGCCCTGCTCCCCTAACTTCTATTAGATTATTAGTTTTCTCATCAGCTTCCGGGCCATTAAGGGCATCTGCTGGAATAGGACAAGCAGCCAGGGCCGCCCCTTCGGACACTAACGCCCTGGCCAACAGATTGCAGGCGGAAATAGGCCCCGGGAGACCTGCCCTCCTCACACTTCTCATCCCAAAATGGAAAGATAAAATTTGCCCCAATTGCTCATTACTCGGTTGCCGTGGTGCCCTGGTTTTGTCTAATGTCTGTCCAAGCTCCAACCCCTAACTGCCCTCCCTGTAGCCCCCGTACATGTCGTGGTTGTTTCCATTGCTTTCCCATTGCTTCCCTTCACCAATCCCTGCTTCACGTTTGACCTTGCCCATCTTCCTGACCTTGCGTGACCTTGTGTGACATTGCGTGACCTTGGGACTGTCACGTGACCTTATTACGTTCCCAAACGACCTCACCATGACCTCTGGCTTCCGGTTCCCCCATTTGCAACTCATATAGGGCAATGTGCGTTACATCACTGGGTCCTGCGTTACAGCCCTCTGCAATTTGTGAATCTGTGATGGCCTGCCGACAGAAATGACACTGTTATGTTTCATGACCACTTGGCACTTCTCCCTTTGCACTTTCTGCTATTGTCCCTACAGATGTGATACAAGCCATTGCAGGACAATTAACTTGTTTCCAGAAATGTGCATGCAAAGAGCAGACAAAAAGACCTTGCTTTACACCCAACAATAAAAAGTACATGAATTAGGCTAATCCAATAGTTTTACATTCTCTATTGCAGACCTAGAGCTGTGCATAGGCAACACGGTCTCTCCGAAAGACCGCACCATCGGCTGCCATCACTTTTCTGACGCAGTCTCTCTTCGTTATTGGCACTTTTTCAAACAACTTAAAATAAAGGCCAACTCAGAAAACTAAATTTTGTGTGTTAAAACATGATCGGAGTTTTAAATATAAACCCGAAACAACCATCAAAATGCAAGACAAAATGAAGTTAAGAAAAAGAGGAAAATTTGGTTTAGGCCTATCTGCAGATCAAGTTATCCCTGTAAATCTATCTATTCATACTTTTCGCCAACAGCCACTGTCTTCATTCGGCACTCCATATTTCCACCCAATAAAACAAATGCCTCTTTGGTCTCATCTTATTTGGGCGATCGAGACAGGCCATTTTCTGCTCCAATCACCCCATTCATTGGGCCATCTCTCACCCTTCCTAATCACCCTTCTGATTGTTGCCCTTCTTCCATTGATGAGACATCGACAGTCTTTGATTAGGTCCATCCCACAAAACGGTTCCGCACCCTCCACCCATCCGCCTTTTACTCTCACCCTAAATCAACAGTTTGCCCAAAATAGTCTCAATGGGAAGTTGTAGATTGTAGCATATATATAGATTTGCACTTTCATTTTTGTTTTCTGGAAATAGCTGCAAACTTGCCAATTTTGAAATTCACATGCACCATGGGAAAATATAATCCACTATGCCATTAACAAGACGTATAGAACTTGGATAAACTTCCTTTGAAACCAACTTATTTTCTTCGGTTTCTTTCTTTTCTGTTGCGGTCACGAATGTGCTTAATTTTCGATGAAAGTGGTTACTCTGTATGACCTGCTGTTATCTGGGGCATACGAGGTGTGGATGTTTCAATATACAAAATCCCTGTATCCCGAATGATTGAATGTGTTTATTTTACTGTGGGCAATTTTAAAGTTTCTACATGTATGAATTTTAGTTAGACATATCCTTGTATCAGTTCGTGCTTTATTTAAAATGAGGAAAATGTGTTTAAAAAAAACCTTTTTTGGAGACCACTAGTCTATAACTAATCCTCCCTGTCCTTGTTTCTCTTTATTTCAGTGGTGGGGGGGGGGGGTAGTCTGCCTAGCTAGGTGTTGATTTCAGACCACAGACCTGTCCTGATGCCTCATTCCGTGATGTCATTGGAAATTAAGCCAGGACACAGAGTAACTGGGACATGGGGAAATTACTATTGGCTAAAGTTACACTGGTCCAGGAAAAGACATGACAGATTATGAATAAAAATGCAGGGCTTCAGCTTGTACACTCTAGTGCCTGGCTTTTGAACTGCTTTTAACCACGCATTGATGATGGGAATTCATGATTCAAGACTTCTCATGATGTTGTTTTCTCAATATAATAATTAATCAAAATTTGATAGATTAGACCATGTATAAATAAACGGAGCACCATTAAAAACAGAGCAGTGCAAAATGGCTAAAAAATAGTACTTCCTCTAAGCATAAAGATGAAAGTTTGCTCACTTCTAGTAGTTGCCCTCAGGTATATTCATGAAAATTTACAAATCCCTAAGTGCAATACTTTTATGTCAAATTAAATCATTGTGGTTACTGGGTATGTATAGAACCCAGGTTATTCAAAAAACGTGGTGCTTCATTTCCAGATGGGAACTCATGAATTTTGATTTTTTAATTCAAAATCTGCTTTATCTTTTTTTCCCTCGTTGGTGAAAATTTCGTAAGATTAATCCCATCCAGTATTCCTCAAATATATTTCCATCGGTACGTTTTCTTTTGAAGTGCATGTCTGGGAACTGAAATTTGAAACAGAACTGACTAAATTCAGTAAATTGAGCCATGTGTATTATGTATAGCCAAAAAATGACTACTCTTTCACAAAAGTAACCATATGCCTTTCAAGACCATACATGAGGTCTGTGCAAGATTTGAGACTTATTGAATTATATGAGAATTTTTTTGTTTAATGTTGTTGCGTTCTTTTAAATGGTGTTTAGTTTATAATCGCATAATTATTAATTATATATAAGTCGGCTTATCAAGGATAGCTCATTGAAACTGAGTCTGTTGAGCCTGTTTGTCAAATTAAGATTGTTTAAAGTGACATCAAGTTGGATTTAAAATATTAAACTGATGTAAGCCTTGTGAAATTAGATCTACAATGGCTTCAGCAAAATTTGATATCTGTTCTACATCTTGTAAACATTGTAAAACGATTATCTGAGCCATGAATTAAAATAATTATTAAAGATATGCACTTTTTCATCTTTATCAGCTATCGATTTTATCCACAAGCCACTGGTGTGTTAATTAATGACTAATTATAGGTGTTTACTGATGTGTAGATATTTTACACAGTGGTTGAACATGATCTGCGGCAATGGACCGATCCAGGTGAATCAAAAAGGTTCATGAAAAGTATCACTTCAGGTGTACCGCAGGGGGCAGGGTTAATACCCCGTGTTTTTCTTTTCATCTCAATTCGATCGAAATTTCAATTAATTTCTGTGAGATTTTGTTGATTAAGCCATGTGGGAGCTGCGGGGGGGGGGGGGGGTGGTGCAAAGAGGAGGGGAATCTATGAGGAAGTGCCATTACTAAATTAATTCCAGTACGACAACTTTACACCAGCTCAAAATTTCCACTTCAGAAAATCAATTGTTTTCATGTGTAGCAAAGCCAACGAGCTATAGATACACTCTAAAAAAATGTTGGGACAAAATTGGTTTTTTAGATTCAAAATGGTTTTTTGAAAAACCAAATTTCAATGCAAAACCAACATGGAGTTTAAAAATATTTATGTTGGTTTTTTGCATTGAAATTTGGTTTTTCAAAAAACCATTTTGAATCTAAAGAACCAATTTTGTCAGAATTTTTTTTGAGTGAACGAGCTATAGATATCCATGTTAGCGAGGCAACAATTAGTTTATTAATTTAATTAAGCGCTACTGAGCAGTTTTAAACTGGAATTGGCGCTATATAAATGTCTATTATTATTATTATCATTAAGAAATTTGGACCTGTGGACCAAGGTATCAGGTTGTTAAATATGGAAATCTTCCATTTGAACTCATTTTAAGTAATGTCATGCAACGCAGGGTAGACCTAAGGATAATAGATAGATGGAGAAATTGGTATTATTGTTTCTTTTTTGAAGGTATATAATATCAATGTATATGTTGAATATGAAATTGAGTTTACGTCATGTGCACTCCCTTTTTCCTCCAATAAAGTCAGCTCATCCAATTGAGCCCTTCGAGTTTGCACAAACATACACGCTAAAAAAATTCAGACAAAATTGTTTTTTTAGATTCAAAATGGTTTTTTGAAAAACCAAATTTCAATGCAAAAAACCAACATAGATTTTTTTTAAAAATCCATGTTGGTTTTGCATTGAAATTTGGTTGTTCAAAAAACCATTTTGAATCTAAAAAACCAATTTTGTCCCGACATTTTTTAGAGTGAAACCTATTAAAAACTGTCGAGTTACACATTTGGACTAAATTTCGAAATGATAAACACCGCCAGGTATTCTTACACAAATGTTTTAATTGAAGTCATTCTATCCATTTGTCATGGCTTCGTATATGATCAATAATTTAACGGAGCATTTGACACTTCAACAGCTTTCAACAAAAAACTATATTTTACATCAATTTGACAATTAAAGGGGCATTTTAAAATTGGACATAAAGCCATCCAAATTACCTCCATGAGTTAATCAGAAAATTAATTCAGTTTACCGAGCATTCAAATTATCACAGCCATTACTAATATAGATATTTTGACTTCTATTGACAATTTTTGAGCTGATTAACATTACAAGATTAATATTGACAAAATTTACATAAACGCCATTAACATAACTCATTTATTATCAAAACATGTTGGCTTAACCAGTTATAACTTCATCTCTACCATCAAGGTAATTTAAACATGACCATTTAATCAATTGGAAGTCAACTTGTCTATTGTTAAAATTAAGTAATATTTGGTTTTACACCAACACATTTTAATTACAGTGTCATAAAACCAATCAATTTTAATTTAGATTTTAATTGGGATTTAAATAGTGTGCAATGTTTCATAATCATTTTTTAATCCCTTGCATACTGCCACCGGCAAAATTAAATATTTCATTTGATTTGATATTATATTTTTTTTGTTTAATTATAAAGTATTGGCGCAAATATCCAATTTATAAATGTTCAATTTTGTGGTATTATCAACCCCTAATTTGAGAGGACACTTTCATGAATTAAAAGTTCATTTTTACAATTATTGTTTTCCCTGTAAATATATGGAAATGTGTTTTTCACACCTGCAAATTTCATATTTGACTCACCACTGTATACTATAGATTGTTTGTCACTCATTCACTGGTAATCTCGTTTATTTAACCTTCGATTCTAGGGTATAACTTTACTGCTCACCATCCATCACATCAGCTTGTGCTTTTCCAAATCCTTTGCTCGATAAGTTATTTATGTCCTGAAGAAATTTGACCAGGTGAAGGCTGATTGCTTGTCCCGGTGATGAAAGGGCACACCTGTTTTTAGTAATATTTTACAGGTGATTTTAGGCTGTGGCTAGCACCCATTCATATACTTGTAATTATGGCTTTATTAGCACTGCAAGATAGGAGCGTGTAGCCCTTCAACATTTAATTTGCCCCTGATTGCCTGCAGGTCAGTTACTGCTGATGAAAGGTCTACAGAATTCTTGGTTCATACATAGATCATGCCAAGATAAGAGTGGAACAGAAGTTCCAAGTCAGGTGTTGGATAGGATAGATATTTGGTAGTCTCTGGGACCAGCAACAACCCCTTCCCTGTTTGGATGATATATAAGGTTTGACGTCCTTTATTTTTGACCTGATGAGGCTCAATATGACAAGCAGATACGACAGCAATGAGGCGATTTGCATTCCCGAAGGGCACATCTACATTGTAGTAATGCTCTCAAAACTTCGCGGCAACATTGCAATGTTCATTTTAAAATTACGTTGTTTTATAGAATAAATGACGTTGTAAGACAACATTGTGAACATCTGCAACCTCGCCGGCATTTTTTGCAGCCTCGCCGGCATTTTTGCAGCCTCGCCGACAGCTTTTTCAGCCTCGCCGACGGTTTTTGCAGCCTCGCAGTTGGATATAATCTTGCCCCGCCGATTTATGATGTTATTCCGCAGATTTATGATCTTGTTCCGCCATTAGGCCTATATGCCTCTAATTAATTATATAATCATTGTGTGTCGCCGAGTTGGCCAATTTTCTCCTAGAAATAATCTTAAGCTGTCCCACAGACGTAAAAATTTCTCCGGTTCTCGCAGTGAGAATGGCCCTGAATGGGCCATAAGCTAGACCACTACACCCTTCCGTGGACATTGAGAGGTTACTTGTGGGGTTGTGTTACGAGGGGTTTGGCAGTATTATTAGCAACAGTAAAATATATAAAGAATGTAGGATGTAAAGTAAAGTGTGATTATATTGATATTTGTCTATGTACAATGACACACTCTAAAAAATGTCGGGACAAAATTGGTGTTTTAGATTCAAAATGGTTTTTTGAAAAACCAAATTTCAATGCAAAACCAACATGGATTTTTAAAAAAATCCATGTTGGTTTTTTGCATTGAAATTTGGTTTTTCAAAAAAACCATTTTGAATCTAAAAAACCAATTTTGTCTGAAATTTTTTAGTGTGCACCATAGATCTATAATATTCAAAGCTATCCGTTATGCATTTGTGATAATGTGTTCAGGACAGCCAGGTCTGTATCTACACTCTACAGGTGAGGTGTAAATAATACCACTAGACGTCTCCTTGGCTCCATTCTGTATATCTACTGGACTATTATCTATGCACCTACCTTCATGTATATCTAGGTAACATAGTTGTCAGAATGAGTTGACCTTTTTCCGCTGGGTGGCACTGTGTCTTAACACCAGGGGGCGCCTGTGGGGATATCCCCTGGCAGTGAGAATGGGGGAAATTTCATTTGCTCAAACTGGGTTTTCTTCCCTTGGCCCAAATTGAATCAGCAGGGAATCCAGTTTGTCAAACATTCCTGTGGGCTTCCATCAAAACATCCTTCATGTCACGAGGAGTTCTCACACAACGTGAGATCTGTATTGACAGGTCCCAAACAGCCAATCAGAATCGAATAAAAGACCAGCAGATCATGATATATGATTGTTTTCGTCCCTATCCAACCCGTGAACTCGAAGTAGCCACACTCTAAAAAATGTCGGGACAAAATTAGTTTTTTCAGCTGCTTGCAGCCTGTATTACAGGAGGAATTTTCGTTAAGACTCTGACCATACAGGAGGTCGCACTATTTCACCTATCACTTTGAAACTTAGTATGCAGTCTCAATATAATTTTATCTTGCTTCCATCAACTTTTGGTAAACTTCTGTGACATTAAACTTTTTATTTACGAAACTAAAATGTTCGTTTTTGGCGGGAATTTCAAATGACAAGCTGCAGTGAAACCAGCACTAACAGCATGCAATCAGTTCCAGTGTTGGCAGATTCAACAGAAAGAATGAAGGAAGGGATAAAGGAAGGAAGGTATGAAGGAAGGAATGAATGAAGGAAGGAAAAAAGGAAGAAGGAAGGAGAAAGGGAAGAAAAAAGGAAGGAAAGTAGGAAGGAAAAAAAGAAGGGAGAGTATGGGAGGGAGGATATACATGTAGATAGATAGACAGATAGACAGATAGACAGATAGATAGATAGATAGATAGATAGATAGATAGATAGATAGATAGATCTATCTAAGTCCAAGTCTATCTACAAGCAGCTGTTAAAGTGCTTGCACGTTATTTTTTAGATTCAAAATGGTTTTTTGAAAAACCAAATTTCAATGCAAAACCAACATGGATTAAAAAAAAAATCCATGTTGGTTTTTTAAAAAACCATTTTGAATCTAAAAAACCAATTTTGTCTGAATTTTTTTAGTGTGCAGCCAGCTGATATACAAAATGCAGATATCTGGATATTCAACGGATAAGTAACAACTTCATAAGAAAATCACATTACCTAAAACATAAAAAAACGTTAACATTCTTAAAGCTTTGCTTTATTTTTAAGAAATAAATTCCAATAGTTGGAAATTTGACTCAACGTTCAATTATTGAGAAAGAAAAAATATCTGCAAATAAAACCAAAAGACATTTTGAGCTACGACAATGGCTGAGCTTTTTATAAAGCTAGCAAACAATTTAACTATTTAAAACTCGTCTATTTTGTTTATCCCGCAATTTTGTCTGCCATTTATCACAACAGAAAGAAACGAGTTCCAGAAAGAGAGTAAAATAAAATAAAATAGAAATTTTTAGTCACTTATTTACAGATTCTGAGACTCATGGTTTTGTTTCTTGAATTTTTAAAGTACTTAGCATAATGTAGGCCTATACATATTTGAGGAACTAGTTTCATGGGAGCAAATAAGCTGATTGAGTTAATTTAAACTGGACATTACATTTCATCTTATTTGCCAGTAGGCCAACAGGGTCACCGCCTTGGCAGTTTAAGAAATTCATATTCCCACCCTTTTTTTTTGCTTGCAATGTAGGCCTATTTTGAAATATGTGCTTTCTTTCTGGTCTAATTAAAGCTGCAGGGCAAGGAGGGGCATTGGGGCAGGGATCCAAAGTCTGCTCCAAGGATCTTCTCCGGCCAGATAATCCAGGGTAATCCTCCTGCCTGGGCTGCCTGGCCCAAGTATACCTGCCCCTCCTTCAATCTGAGACATGACAACCCCTTTTGATAGCCGTTTCGAATTGTAAGTCAAATTGTGTTTACTGATGAGAGCATACAATGATTATAATGTACACATGTGTACCCATGCCTGGCCAGTAAAAGATCCCTCACATGAGGTAGGGGAGACCCGGGGTAAGTTGTGCCGCGGGGTAAGTTGTGCCGCCCACTGTTGGGGTTAAATGAAGAACTGGGCAAAGAAGGCAATGCCACCCATATATACCCACTTGGTCAACATCATCAGGCACCAAGAAAAAAACTTCCAAATATAGTGGTATGAAAAGCTACACTAATAAATTCAATTTTGTTGCTGAAAACTTGAAGTGCCGAGGACTGACATTCTGGTTTGTCAGTCATTTGGTATTTGTAATAAGATGATGTCCCTCTGGTAGGATGGAGTTAAGAGGTATATCTAGACATTTCTGTTGCTAGATTTCATTTTGCATTGTTTGTTTATTTTTGACAACCAGTTTTGATTGGGGTGAGTTGTGCCAATGGTATGACATGGGAATTAATATATTTTATTCATCTTTTTTTGTCTAAATTTTATGCAAGGCCTAAAAATGTTGTGAAATAACTTGCACTGAATGGAACACATGTTAAAAGAGTTATAACACCCTCTAAACAATAAATAATTTGGTTTTTTTTTTCCAGCATTTTTAATTTGTGAATAATATGGCTCAAAAATGTCTGATTAGTTTCATGTAACATGTCAGTGATAAGTTTAAAACATGATACAAATGATATATCTGAAGAAACGGGTGAAATACAAGATTTTTTTGGAATAAATTCAGCGGCACAACTTACCCCGGCACCGGGGCAAGTTGTGCCACTTGGCCTACTTTTTTCAAATGCCTATCATGACCTTCCCAATGGTCAGATTGCCCTGAAACTTTGGTTGATTCTGGCCAACGTATTGTATTTTGATGTCTGATTTTCAGATTGCATGATTAAGCTTTGGTTTTTCGGAAAATCAGCTTGACGAAAAAAATGGCAGAACTTACCATGGTCTCCCCTAACCGAAAATTAATGGGCGACAAGTTGAGGACTAATGTCTTGTGCTTTCTCTCATCAATCAACCTTTATTTTTAGTTAAATCATACTGCAATAAGTTGTATTTTAAACGTTTTCAATCTACAATAAAAAACCAAGCATGCACTTTCTATGCCAAGAAGAAAAAAAATACTTATACACTGTATTTGTATTTCTACTCATAATTTCGAACTTTTTTTATCACCAATGCACAACTCTACCTGCGTTGCTCAATAGGCTTTCCTGATTCTTTCTCTTTGGGATACAATTGTTACAAACTTGCTTGTAGATTTGAAAGTTTGTTACATTTCGTGTGACATACTTTTATCATAAATGAAAATTAAAAAGTCGAAAACCGCCAAAATATACATAAACATTGCATATTATTCAGAATATTTGTGGTAGTATATTATTAAAGGGGTCTACGCAGTGTCTGGCTGTGCCAAGGCTTGGCGCCATTCTGTCAGTCCACGGTTCAATCCCAGGTCTGCTAAACTCATCAAGGCCCTGTGTTGTTGCTTTGTGGAGCTGCTAAGAACAACTTCAGGTCAGAGTTCAGGCCCTTTCTAGTTCTAGGGGGCTCCACAAGGGGGCCAATTACTTTTCCAGATGTCCTGAACATTGTAGACTCACTCTGGAATTTGTATAGTAGGCTATAGATACCTTGAAGTTTTGTAAATATGTAGTTTGTATTTGGTAGCTTTGCAGAAATTATAAAAAATTATTCTTAAATACAAATGTAGGCCTACATATTACCTAAGTGTCTTCTTTAAAAGCCTAATTTAAGATGCTTTATCAATCATGACAGTGTGATATATTTTGAAATCACGTAAATTTATGCCGCATATCGGCCCTCTGAATCGATACGAGACCGCCAGGGCCGAAACCTTGCTCTCAGGGCACAATACCAGGACTGACAGGAAACGTTTACAGTTCCTTTGATTTAAACTTTCTAGCTCCATGGGTCATTTTTGCATTTCAGTATTTTACAGTGCACATATAACCAGCCATCCAAGATTTTCTGTACATGGAGTACCAGGTATAGATGCTCCATTTGCAAGAAAAATAGAAAGACGGAGTAAAGATTACTTTGCAAAAATAAGTAAATGTTTACTCAGCATTTGGGGCCAAATAGTAAAGACAGCATGAAGCAAAACAGATCCAAAGTTAAAAAAAATACTGCATTCAAATATCAGAGGCATCAAAAAGCTGTGAAAAAACTTTTGATTTTGAAGAAAAGTATCCCGCTTAAAAAAGTATCTTAAGTATATACTTTATGCTGTACAATTCTACATTATATAAAAAAAATTGCTGAAAGTACCATGAAAGCAGAGAGTGAATAAAATAAAAGTATGTTGACTACTAGTATGAGTATGATGTCCATAATGTGTTACCAAATAGACATGTAAAATACAAAATGTAGTTACAATATACCATGACAACCAAACTTGGTACTAAGTACAGATTTGTAACTGACTCTGACAGTTTTAGAATGAATAGCTTTCTTGCTATCTTTTAACAAGCAAAGACGGTTGATAGCTGAATACAAAGTGTCTTCCATCGCATATTTTGACTGTGTGGCTTGTACCTGTCGCGGCTAATAAGTTTCGCGCATGATAAGCATTGGGAAACAGGTGCTCCCTGAGGTACAGAATTCCGAGATACCCAAGTGAGTCGCATGATTATGTTATGTCATGGCGATGACTGTAATTACTATATGGTAGGCCTATATGAATTAGGAAATTCCCTGCAATGATATATATATTTGTGCTGTACAATTTTCAAGTATGCAACATGGGATATGATTTACAGGTCTAATAATTAATCTTTCTGTGCATTTATAATGTATTCGAAGCCTTCATAGTTTGGCCCTATTGAATACACCTGTGGAGTGTATAACTATTGATTATGTAATGCTAAGATTCATCTTTAATACGTAAATGGCACAGCCATGAAATTCGCGCAACACTTAAATAGTTTTTGTAGGACTTATAGTGTTATCATAACTTTCATTAAATTTATTTGATATTCAATGTATGAAAGGCAGTTATGTTACTGTTTCAAAAAAAAGAAAGACAAATATATTATATAGAAAATAGAGAGAAATTTAGACTACAAAGATAAAATAGGTCAAAAATAGAATAAATAGACAGATAGATAGATAGATAGATAGATAGATAGATAGATAGATAGATAGATAGATAGATAGATAGGATAATAAATAAAGAGGATTAAGGATAAATCAAATTGATAGATAATCAGCTAAACAGTAAAAAGGAAGACAACACTGAAAGCTGCCAAATTTAAGTGTATGCTAGATTGTTGATATTACATAATAGTAATTTGTAATTTGTAATTTATTTTGTTCATGGCAATAACAAACAGTTACATAAAGAATATAATAATCATATATATATCAAAAAGACCTGCATCTGCATCTGCACAATTATAATTATTAATATTTGTTTTGCCATAGGGCTAACACAAAAGAATAAAATTCTGTAGGCGTGCGCCCTAATAGAATGATATGAGGATGATATGATGATGGGAAATAATGGGTGATGAGATGGGACGATAATTTTTCATGTTTAGCTAACGATTAAATTCAGAGAGTGCAATGTTGCTCACGAGTTCATACAAATGAAACAATTGTGAATGTTACAAATGGAGGGATACAGGGACAGGAAATAATCTTTAATTCTATGTTCAGTTCTATTGTTTTTTATGTATGGGGGGAGATTATTCCATACTTGAGAAATCTTTACATTTATCAATTGCTTATTAAGTTCAGAACTAGTATTGAAAATATGGAGGTCGTTGCTATTTCTAGTGAAGTGGGAATGTAGGTTTCTGTTGTGAAGGAGGAGTTGCTGAAAGTATTGTGGGACTTTCTTCTGATTTATTTTAAGATAGAATTTTGAGCAGGCGAGATTGAATATGTCACTAATTTTAAGGAGGCCAAGTTCTTTGTAGAGTTTATTGGTGTGGCTATTGTACTTAACTCTACATATATTTCGGATGGATCGTTTCTGTAATACTTCTAATCTTTTCATTTCTCTATTGCTAACATTACCCCAAGACGTTACAGCATATGACAAATGAGGATAAATTAAACTGTTGTATATGGTTTTCAGTATGTGTTTGGGGATCGTATTTTTAAGTCGTGAAAGAACTGCATTTACTTTTACAATTTGATTAGCCTTTTTCGATATATGGTTTTTCCAAGATAGTGTGTTATCGATATATGCACCAAGGAATTTGATTTCTTTAACCTGTTGTATGGGAATATTATTTACTTTAATTTCTATGTTATTTTGAGTAATTTTCTTTCTGGGCTTGTGAAACAAAATATATTTGGTTTTTTGTATGTTTAGTGAAAGCTTGTTTGCTTGGAACCATCGAGATATTGTCAAAAGTTTTTCATTGGCAGAATTGATTAAAGCTTGAATGTCATTGTTATAGAAAATAAGGTTAGTGTCATCCGCGAAAAGTATAATATTGCTATCTGAAGGTTGGGGAATATCATTAATGTAGAGAAGAAAAAGTAGTGGACCTAATATTGAGCCTTGGGGTACTCCGCATTTTATCGAAAGTTTAGGTGATGAATTGTCTGTAAATTGTACATATTGATTTCTATTGTTAAGGTAGTTAGCAAACCAAAGTTGTGGAAGTCCTCTTATCCCTAATTTTGAAAGTTTTTTTAGGAGGATATTATGGTCTAGAGTGTCAAAGGCTTTTGATAGGTCGAGGAATACCCCAAGGCTTATTTTGTCATTTATGAGTTGCTTGGCTATTCTATCTTGTAGTTCTAATATTGCCATTTCTGTTGAAAGATTTTGTTGGAAGCCATATTGGGCAGGGGTGATGAGCTTATTGGTTTTTAGGTAACAATTAAGTCTATTGTGTACTAAGCGTTCTAAAATTTTTGAGAAGGTGGGCAAGAGAGATATAGGTCGGTAGTTTTTAAATTGGTGGGGGTCATCTGCTTTATAGAAAGGTAATACTTTGGCTATTTTACAATTATGGGGAACAATACCTGTGGAGAATGAAAGGTTCATTATGTGGCAGAGCGGATCAACTATTGGCAGAATAGTTTGTTTCAAAAGTTTGGGACTTATTTCATCAAAACCAAAGCTAGTTTTTGCTTTTTTTTTTTGGACAATGTTTAGAATTTCAATTGGAGTAACTGGAGTAAGAAAAAAGCTTTGAGGAGTAATATTGGAGTAAGCATTATCTGGAGTTGTTGTTTGATGTTGTGGGATACTCTGTGCTAGTTGAGGTCCTATATTTACGTAAAATTCATTAAATTCTGCAGCTATGTTTTGTGGGTTCGAGATCTGTTCATTATTGTTGTTTGTAAAGAAATCGGGGAAGCTTGATTTGTCATTTTTACGGTTTAGAAGTGTATTAATGTTGTTCCAAGTGGTTTTCATATTGCTTTTGCATAAATTAAATTGCTCAGTCCAGTAATGGTGTTTTGCTGCTCTAAGTAGTTTGCTGTAAATTGCTTTGTAATTAAGGTATTTTTCCTTGTGTGTCTCATAGTATGTGCTTTTTGTATTCTTTATCTTTATCATATTTTTGAAAAGCTGATCTTTTGTTTTCAGTGATTTCAGAATTCCTTTGGTTATCCAGGCATGAAGTTTATGTTTATACTTATTAAATTTAGCAGTCACTAGAGGCAGATAGATATTTTTAAGGGAATTATACATATCTAGGAATTTATCATAAGCACTATCAACTTGTGTGTCATTTAGTATGCTTGTCCAGTTTGTATTATATAGAGCATTGATGAAATTTTGCACAGCGTTTTCACTATAATTTCTAAATGTTATCAGCTTAGGTTTTTCTTTGGAAGGTGTACATTTTAGGAAGATAAAATTTGAAAAATGATCAGATATGTCTGTTTTCAAGGTTCCAGCTATTGTGGAGGTGTTTTTATTGTTAGTGTAAATGTGGTCTATTAATGTAGCTGATCTGTGTGTAACTCTTGTGGGAACTGTGATTTTTGGAAAAAGGTCATTTGACATCATGTTATCTAGAAAGTCTGCCGATTCTTTATGGGTGCTGCTTTTGATCAGGTCGATATTAAGGTCTCCTACAATGACTATTTCTTTGTTTTCCTTATTTAACTTTTCTATTATAGATGACATGTGTTGGCTAAAATCATTAATGCTATTAAAACTAGGGGATCGGTATACATTTCCTATCACAAGGGGGCGAGTGTGTTTGCTATCTGATTCTATTTCTATAAAGATTCCATCAAACTGATTTTGTTTCTCAACAGGGAATGATAAGTCATTTCTTACTCTAAATTTGATATCAGTCTTCACAAATGTTGCTAGTCCACCGCCTTCTTTGTTAGGGAATTTGTGCTTCATTATGGGGGTGTAATTTTCAAAATTAACACAATTTTCTAAAGATTTATCAAGCCAGGTTTCGGAAAAAGTTAATATTTCAAAGCTATAATTCATAGACAAGAGATCTGATAATAGGGTTTCAAAATGTACAAAGTTTTTCATGAGACTTCTTGCATTTGTATTGAAAATTTTCATAGCATGAGAACGATTTTGAATAAGGAATGAGTTTTCATAGTAATAGGATTGAGAGATCAAAGGGGATGCATGAACGAACTGTTCATCATTAATTAATTCTTCAAGTGATACCATATTGGTGTGGAATGGTTATTTTTACAGAAAATACGTTAAGTGAAAGTAAAATATACAGCCATTGTTTTGTCAAAAGAAGGTGACATGAGGGGATTTGATGAATACTGGTGAGGTGAATTGAGTGAACAAGGTGAATAAATGCGAACATGGTGATATGAGTAAGTAAGAACATGGGTGAATACAGTCAGCTGTTCAGAGACAGCTGTTGGATAATGCCTTTCAATAAACAATCAAACATATTTGTCAAAACAATTGATATTAGGAGTGTATCACACATTAACAGTTTCTTGTTGTTACATTAATGTTTTGTGTTAAGCAATTAATTGTTCAGTTTCATTCAGGTTTTCACAGTTTATAGAGTCTTTTCAACATAAAAATTGTCATATAAGATCATTTGTCACAAAGAGAAATATAAATTCATAATTTGATGCTTATTAAAGGAGTAAATGCACAGTCAGAGAAAAAAAAATATATATATATAATACACAATTTATGTGTCAAAAATCAAATAAAGATAGTAATAATGTACAAAACCGATATTAATATATGCATGGACATATAAATAGTGATAAAAAAACAATAACATGATCTGCATGTAGATTAATTGCTCACTGTTACATAATGGTCAGTTTACAAAGATTATGTAACTTAATTTTGTTATGTTTTCTTGTTGTCTGTTTTGAACTGAAATGAATCACATGTTAATAATTTAATTTTGCTTGTCAAGGCTTATTATTAACTATTATTAACTATTCCATAAAAATTATAGGTACAGGGATTACTTCTGGAGAAAATTGAATTTTTAAGACACTTTTGAATATGAATATGTCATGTTTCATTAAATTCGAAACTAAATCATTGCTAAGAAGCTGAACCCACTTGACCTAATTTCCTGCTGTCGACCATTGATGTTGAGACCATCACTGCACAGAATTTTGAAACCTCTCTTGTGCTCAATTCGCTCCGCAAATATAAAATGAAATGAGAGTTTTGTCTTTTCACATCCCTGAATGTATAAAGGGTCAGGGTAATTCACTTATTTGGGGTCCTTATTAGCATAATTCAAACAAATTCTTATAAGGAATGTAACTTAATTAGCACCCCGATCATACACAAGGTATCAGGAGAGGGTTTACACAGTCATTGTTTAGGCAAACACTGCCAAAGAGGGATCTAATGGAGACATCTTATAGTCTCTTAGTAGTCCTCTTAGACCCAAGATGAATGTGGGTGTGCCGAAGTATGCAGTGCACGTGTGAGCAAAATTCCTAGGAAAATGGCCTATCACAATATGGACGTTGATGCATGGCCAGTGCTGGGGTAGGACACTTGTCCCATCTTGGGGTATATCCCCCGTTCATCCCACTGGCTGGCCACTGACTGGTCACTGCAATGCTTTGAATGATAATATTTCCAAAGGCATTTATAATCTAAATCTACTAAGCCATTGTCAGTCACAAAGATATTAGGTTATAATGATATTAATTGAACGTGGTCATTCATTAATCATCATTCATTCATCCTGTTGAATTATTTTCTGTTTTTATTCAATAAGTCTTCAAATAGTATGTTTCAGATGATATTTTTATGTCTAATTTCCAAATTTATGGTTTATCAGTGGCATGGCTGACACAATGCAATATTCACTTATAGATCACAGAGAGAGAACAAACCTTTGGGATGTTGCAGGCGTGAGCATCTCAAACTGAAAGTAAAGTTGACTGTTACTTTAAGATTCAAACGAAAACAATTGTACCAACATCATGCACAACTTCGTCATGAGATTATTTTCAGGCAGGCCAGCCCAGCCGTGCAAGTTGGTGACTCCATAGTTC
Organism: Platynereis dumerilii; assembly: GCA_026936325.1. Lineage (NCBI taxonomy): Eukaryota > Metazoa > Annelida > Polychaeta > Phyllodocida > Nereididae > Platynereis > Platynereis dumerilii. The sequence goes on along the minus strand of JAPTHN010000002.1, from coordinate 22,555,954 downwards.
AAGACAACTAGTCCGACTAGTCGTTTCACTTTTGTTGACACGTTTTAAACTTTTTAAAAAGCCCCTTAGGCCCGATTTCACCAACAAAGTTAAGCCAGATCTAAGCCTTAGACCTGGACTTAGAAGTTCCAAATTAAAACTATAAGGTCAATTTCAGTGATAAAATGGCAGCACCTCCTGTTAAGCAAAATACTTAATACCAGGTTTAACTTCAAGCCTGGTCTTAGATATTTTGGTGAACATTATTGAAATCGGTCCATAGAGTCCATCAGCAAATTTATTTGGAACTACATCGTATTTTCATCATCATTTAATATTCTGTGTTCGAATGAATTAAATCAATACTAATTTGATCAGAACATTTCTTTACAAAATTAATAAGCATAATCATTATTTATAATATGTACGTTTATAAGAACTTTAATAGTTGCGCAGGTATGCTTATCACTGTGCAAAGAGAATTATTTATTTAGAGAATCCTGTCAACACTATTTCAAGAACAGAATTTAAATTTGTCATGCCATGCCATGTGACAGCCGAGGGGAATGCTTTAACTTTGCCAGAAACAAGGAATTTCTAACAATTAATTATTAATAAAGGAGTTGTAATAATGCAATTATGAGGGAATTGAGTCAAGTCTGTGCTAGAGGAGTTTTGGAATCTGGGGGAAAGTGGTGACAATCCGACGATGATCCGTGACACAAATCAGCCTTTTGCAAAATGAAGATTTCCTAATTTTTAGCGATTTCCCAACTGCTTTCGTGCCCCAGTCACGTCAGGCAGCGGTGAATAACGTTTGGGGAAAACTCAAGAGTTGTTCGGTGTTATCAGAATTCATTAGAATTTAGATTGCCTCAAACTCATTGAGTTGCGAAACTTTTCTAATTCGTTTTAATTTTTAAACTAGACTTTCCATGATAGATATCTCCAGTTGATGCATGCGAAAACTTGAGCCAAGTGGTGACAAGGAGCATGTAACATGAATTATACATGTATTGGTCAAACTTGAAGTCCCAAAGGTTAGGGAGGGGGGAGAGGTGACACGGAAAGTTTAATGTACATGTATGCAGCTTATATATTTTATACTTTCAGATTACTCAGTAACTTATAAATTTCTGTTGTGTCATATATATCAATATCCAAATTAAACTAAACCGATTATGATTTTAAATTACAAAAGGGTAAAAAAACGTTAAGCTGAAAAGTTAAATGTTTTACAGAAAAACCTTGTTTTCTGAATCCGATTTAAAATTTCAATCCTCCATGTGCACCATATACTATAGATTTCATGATAGCTGTCAGGTGGGAACCGGATAAAGCTTTCCTACATTTTGATATTGGCATACGGAATAATTTCTTAGTATGCGTAGGTCAAGTCGTTCATGCACCTGCATGGACTGTGGGGGATCCATTGGGTTTTCAAGTTTATTTCATCAAATAATAAAAAGTACAAATTCGAAGAGTAAAACCCACGTTTAACAGAGATGAGGCAGCTGGCTGTTGTTTCAAATAGAACTCACTGAAATGTGCATTGTCACTGTGTAGCCAAAAGTGAATATTTTTCACAAAAATTACCAATGTGCCTTTTCACATCATATGTATCAGATTTTGTAATTATTGACCAAGTAGAAATTGGAAAATTGTGTTGTTTCATTTTGTTGCGTTTTTAATGATGCTCGGTGTACGTCTGACATACATCAAGTCGATGATCAAGATCAGTTTAGTCAACATTGTATGCAATTAAAGGATTCAGTCCTCATGGGAGACATGCTATTTCATGGAACTGCTGCTGAACTTGTAATCCTCGGTGCATTAGTGAGTTTATATTTTTTCAAAAATATCACATGTAAATATGCATTGCTGGTCAAAACGATTTCTTCTTGACATAAGCATAGAGTTAGGCCTAGAACGGTCGTAGAGCTCAGCTTATAGATCCATGATATAGGGCCTAAGTCATGTCTGTTTCCATGTTAAAATTTAAAGCTATTTAGCATGTTCGTTGTAATATGTATGGCAATTGAATCAATTGATAGATGATAAATCGTTTTATTTTATAAGTGGATTCTAAATGTTACCATTAGGCCTATAGCTGTAAATTTAATATTAATATATATTAAATGTATACATGGATAAAGACAATATTATAATATGTAATTTAACAGACAAAATCTAAAATATTTGTGGAAATGTATTCCTCTGTTATATGAAAACATGGCTTTGTAAAAATTGAATATTGGAAAATGATCTATAGGCCAATTTCAATGGCCACAGATAATCGGGTTGTGGTGTTACTTTGGTTTGTGTGTGGCTCCTGCAAGGGATCCAGATCATTACTTTTGGCATTCAGTGATCGTCAAGGTTTAGGCAAACTATTTACAAAATGACACAAATGTTGAATGAAGATGCAAGTTACTTCACTTTCTTGTTCAATGGAAATAGTTTATGTACAAATGATGTGTATATTCTTCTCAAAATGAACGGCAGATTGACTTTGGTATTCTTTCACAAGTCACAGACAGTGCATGTGGGAAATTTTCAAGCCATAACTCTTGTTGTTGGGGGGGGGGGGGCATATATATCATGCAGAGGGGGGGGGGTATGTATATCATTTAGTTAGAGGGGAATGGTATTAGGAATGACTTCTGTTGTGCCCCCTCCATTGCTTAGTATATACCCCCCCCCCTTTCTGAAATCTGAAATGTGTTAATATTCATATCTTCAGACAAGCCAATCTCAGATGTGGAGGGAAGATGGGGGGGGCGAGGTGTGTTGGGGGGGGGGGGCAGTCCCTGTTACTGCAGCATCTTCTGACTGCAGCATCTTGTGAGCAAGGGCGTTGGTTGATGCTGTGTGCCCCTCTCACCCTCTGCCCCCAGAAGATGAAGACATCACGCTGTGAATCTGATGAAACGACCGCAGGGGGGCTCCTTCCAATTTCCCCATTCCTTGAAAATATGGCAAAGGTGTTGCCATGGATATGATGAAGTATGGCCCAGTGGGTCTGGCTACTGTGGCTAGTTGGTCTGCTATAGTGACCGGTTGAGAAATTGCTAAAGATGACCAGCTGATGCACTAACTGACTATATATACTGTACCTATACCTGACTGTTTCAAAAGCTGCAATACTTTGGTGTCAAATTAAATCGTCATGAAAAATACAAATAATATAGGCATACCTACTGCTGAAAATGCAAATCACGAAATTTCAAATTCTTGTGATCTTCAATTTCAATAACCTGGCTGTTAATTCCACAATTTTTTTACAAGCCAGGAAAATTTACCATTTTACTTGAATGATCGAATCCATGGGGAAAAGGTTTACCTAACCGCAATTAAAGATAATGAAATTGATAAAATATAAGTGTCAATGCTGACCTGCCCCCTTCAGGACCTTTTGTCAAAATCTTCAAAAAAGATGTTTTATTTAGATTTTTGAAAGTATTGATATGGATTGATTGCCTAATGCCTATGTGTGCGTTTCTATGCTGGGCATGCATAAAAGCCTCACCATACATGTAGCCGTTTGGGTTCACATGCTTCATTTCCAGATGTTAACTCCTAAATTTTCAGTTTTCATATACAATTTTGATTTTCCTTAATATTTTTTTAATTTCTTTTCAAAATCGTTCATGTGACAGCTTCTTGAAGTCTTTTGCCAGTTATGTGATAATTCCATAAGCTTAATCCCATGGAATATGCCACAAAACCACTATTCCCCTTGAAGTGCAGTCTTCGAACTGTTTCAAACAGAACTCACTCTTAAAATGAGCAGCGTGTTGCGAAAAAGTAGCTAGACCTTTTTTATGAAAGTTGCCAATATGCCTTTTAAGAAATACATGAGGTCTGTTTCAAATTTGATAATTATTGGCATTAAAGAACTCAGAAAATATGGTTGTTTACCAAAGTCGTGTTTTTAATGGTGGTCAGTGTATTATTTTTTTGACTGATCTCTGCGGTGACGGGGCCAGAGTGCTTGCCGCATTACCACACGCTTGATAGCAAAGATGGAGCTTGGAAAGCTGCAGCCTATAGGCCTATACAATACATATAGATAGATCTACAGCCCTGTGGGATGGGGTTAGGATGATCTCTGTGTGGGCCAATCAGGCCACCCACTTCGACTTGGTCTGTCTTTCATATTTCCACCAACAACACAACAATGCATAAAGCAGGCCCCAGCAATAAACTGTTTACCTTTTTTTATTTGCTCTCCTTCATTATGATAATAGTGACTAGACAAGCAACTTTCATCTTTTATCTTTTTCATGGAGTGTAGGGGGGGGGAGTGGTTATCATGGGCTACATCAATAATATTTGGTGAAGTTCAGCATCAGTTGGTTGGTTCTGGCCTTCCATTTACTGGGTCCCGGGTTTGAATCGAGCTCCTGACAGGTCGCCTGGACTTCATCTGGACAGCGGTTTCAATCATCATCACTCTAAAAAATTCCATTTTGGTTTTTTGCATTGAAATTTGGTTTTTCAAAAAACCATTTTGAATCTAAAAAACCAATTTTGTCCCGAGATTTTTTAGAGTGATTGCTTCATTGAGCTGTCTCCTCCTCTTGCTCTTTTTATCTCCAATTGCTTAAATACAAGAAGAGGACATACAAATTCCATCCATATAACTAAATTTTAAAATCAAATTCATTCTCTCTCTTTCTCTCTTTCTTTTTATTTTTCAAAATATTACACGTGCATCATGCACAGAGCCCTAAATGTGATTCCATCCTCAGGCGAAATGTGCTCAAAACTTTTGACCACAGAGCAGGATAATCATTTAGCAACCTCCAAATTGGGCTACCCCTCCCCCAAGCCATGTACAGGTGTGCTTCTTGGATGCATTGGGTGAATCAATCATCATTTTGGCTGCCACTTTAACAAGACTTGTTATGCCATCTCGTAATGAAAGAGGCATTGTACAATTTTACTGGAAATGTTTTGTTTATATAATATTTGGCAGAATTTAGAGGCCTTTATATATGGTTTACAGAGTGCTCATTGTTATACTCCACCAAGACAGTTTTCTATTGTCTTTTGTCGTGGTATAACCAACAGATTTGTTATAGTTATACCACAGTTGGGGAATCGGGATTAAGTTAGCCTGTTGTACTGCTTTTTCTGCAAACAACGCACCTATTAGAATGACAAAGCAACATAATTCAGTTTAAAACCTTCCAGGAGTCATATATATGGAGTATAAGTCGCTTATACAACTCATTTTCGGTGCATAACTAAAATTTCAGGGGTTAATAGCCTTTGGTAAATAACCACCTGAAATGTTAGTTATACAACTCAAATTCGTTGTATAACCTATACTTATCTTTTAAATCGAGTATTTGCTGTAGGTGTTGATGTTTTTTGTTTTGTTTTTTTCCATTCTCAGACACATTTCATGTCAAATTATGTTGGATTAATTGCTTCTTTATAATATTACTAAGATATCACTATTTTGTTAAGTGAATGCAGGTCACTTTGAGAACGGATTATTTTGTGAAACAGATGCATGCATCATGTTCAGCTTTTTAAGATTTGGATACTTTTTGAAGTGAAAACAGAAGGTCAGTTTAAGATTTTAATACCTTGTGAAAATAATGCAGCTATATATGTTGTTGCTTGAAGAATTGGTTGCTTAGTAAGAATATAGCTAGTTGCTTTAAGATTTGCTTGCTTTCTGAAGTGAAATTATTAGGTATTTTAAAAAGATTTGAATACTTTGTGAAAGGAATGCAGCTATTTGCTTTAAGAGGAGAATACAGCTAGTTGCTTTAAGATTTGCATACTTTCTAATATTATGATGTTTGGAGACAATTATTATTATCTAAATTAAATTCTTAACTTATAGACTTACTGTAGCTTGTGTGCAGCTTCTTGACTGCAATTTACAGTGCTGCCTCTGTAAATGACTATGCACAACTTGGCGTGTCTAAATACCACAGAGACAAGCTGGGGCAATTCCATTCTAATTGATTTCTCTGCCTCAGTTCAAATAACAATTTTTGACATTATGGGCTGAGCTACAACTCGGTCATTAGAACAGAACATTATTGCTGCACACCTTGGTGATTTTTGATGAACTTCTGAGTCCTTTAGAAGTGCACTCAGGTGAAGGGATCAACTTGGCCTGGGTAGTGGGTACCTGTAGCCTCAGGCAGGGAAAAGACGCCACCCCACAAGAAATGTGTATCATATTCTCTATGAAATAATGTGAGTTTGTTTTACGTGATTGCTACGTACACCGCCTGAATTTATACCACACACATCCAAACACAGAATTAGAGCAATCCTTTTCAATTATTCTACTGCTCATCTATGTTATATGTCAGGATTGAAAATGCATTTTACATGTATATATATATAGTATTAGCTCATAAACATCTAAACTCTCTCAAAGGCTTGCCATCGGTCAAAAATTTGATGTTCGAAAATTTTGGCACAATTTCACCAACAGAGTTAAAGGGCCACAGTCATGCACTTTTTTTATTTTATCTATAAATCAAACCTTATTTTTTATACGCATTGACAAAGTCACTTACACATTAATGCCACCAAAAGTCAAATAAAGCAAATATTCATTCTCAATCTTTGGCCCCAGAGATGGGACAATTAAAAGCCACCCCTTGTGAACTATTTGGGAGGCGCCACGTCAGGCTGGGCAAAAAGTAAACAAAATGGCAATTAATCAAATGCAATAGATGGCAGCAGATTGCATGGCCAGTGGTCACTCTTGACTGCGGGCTTGAGGGAGGGAGGGGGCCACCCAGCCTTACGTCATTCATATTAACTGAGCCAGCTGACTGGCAGGCCAGGAGGAAGGCCTAAAACCACTATTTCACAGATCCTTTACAAAGTGTAGACTTTACAAAAAAAATTTTTAACTAGCTTTGTGTGCTTATAAGACTCAATTTTAGCAATGAAAGGTGTTTTTATTGAAAGTCGGGATTTGATGAGTGTTTGCCTTTAAAACAGGTATAGTCCTGGTATACCTTCGAGATGGTCTAACTAGCAGGACTTTGGAGTCGGGTAGTAAATGAACCGACTCCGGCTCCCGACTCCGGCTCCTGACCCCGGCTCCCGACTCCGGCTCCCGACTCCGGCTCCTGACTCTGGCTCCCGACTCCAGCTCCCGACTCCGGCCTCCGGCTCCGGGTTCCCACAACATTTTACGACGGGAATTCCATGACTTTTCCATGACTTTCCATGACCAAATTTCGGATTTTCCATGACCAATGTTTTACTTGTTGAGGTCGAGATTCACCCCGAAACGAATTCACGCGATGACCATCGTTCACTGTCCGGCCATCCGATCAACCATCTGATTACCATAAGCTCCCAAATGTGTTAAATTTTAGCGCGAATCGTACTCAAAATGTGAATTTTCCATGACTTTTCAAAATATTTTGAATTTCCATGACTTTTCCATGACTTTCCAAGTTTCCATGACCACTATTTTTTCCATGACTTTCCCTGACTTTCCATGACTGTGGGAACCCTGCCTTAGGTCTCTTAAATTCCGACTCCGACTCTGACTCCCGACTCCGCTTATCGGCATTATTTCACACAAATATTACATGATTAGCATTGGACAAATAATCCTTCTAGAAATTTTCCACTGGCTTTTGTACTTGCATATATCTATCTGTTCAGGAATTTTTTTATTAAAATTCAAGGTACATTTCACATTGTTGTAACTGTGTTTCTGTAAATTATATTAATTATTTTTAAGGAGTCATGCAGGAGTCACCAACTTAATTTTCGACTCCAACTCCGACTCCACCTGAAAATCAAAGTTCGACTCCGACTCTGACTCCACCCAAAAACCTCCGACTCCAAGACTCCCGACTCCGAATCCGACTCCAAAGCCCAGCTAACTATAGTTTCAAAATTAATGCTAGGCCTACTCAATTTCAGTGAAAAAGATTCTAAATTTTGTTTAGGGTTCCGCTGAATTGAAAAGGTTCACTACTGGTAGAAAGACCCTGAGACAGAGCCCTATGCTCCCAACTTGAGGGAAAGAAGTTCCACTGTGGGAGTTCAGTAATGCTGGATTATCCAAGTGTTGTTTTTGTTTGTTGTTAGAAACTTTTTAACAGTTGAATAATGAACCTTTTAGGGTTCCTTATCTATCCAGCTTATAGAAACCTAAAAGGCTCCATATATATACATAAAACAGTTTTGTTAAGAGTGATATGGCGTCAGCGGTTTCGGTGGAGAAAAATGTTCTTTTTATTTCCCATAATGACTAAAATTATTTGATAAAATGCTGTCTGAAATATTTTGTCACATGTAATGCAAGAGATAATGCTCCATATTATGTTCTTTGGCTTTGTCAGTAAAATCTAAGACATGTATTAGTTGGCAAGAAGAATTTCACCAACAGTTATTTAAAACATTTGATATTCCATCACCATTAACACAACTAATGAATATCAGTTTTGAATAACTAAACAGGTCCATCAAAATTAACATAATCATTACTGTTACGGTTACCATCAGGTGAACTCTATAAAAGTGCCTCAAAATAGCTTTGTGAATTGGTGGCTTATTGATCCAATAGGTCAAATCCATCCAACTAAGTTGGCACCGCGACCCTTCCACCACAGGACCAATGGTGGAACCTAATTTTTCGACCCAGGAACAAATCAGAAACTGGTTGAGATGATTGAGATGATAGTGGAAATACCTTCCAAAAGTCATTCTGTGCCTAACCCGGGGCGTATAGGGTCACACAGTATGGGGAACCTTGCATTCCACCACAGGACCAATGGTGGAACCTTCTTTTTTCAACCCAGGTACAATTCAGAAACTGGTTGAGATGATTGAGATGATGGTGGAAATACCTTCCAAAAGTCATTCTGTGCCTTACTCAGGGCGTATAGGGTCACACAGCATTGGGAACGTACCATTCCACCACAGGACCAATGGTGGAACCTTCTTTTTTCAACCCAGGTACAATTCCGAAACTGGTTGAGATGATTGAGATGACGGTGGAAATACCTTCCAAAAGTCATTCTGTGACTTACCCAGGGCGTATAGGGTCACACAGTATGGGGAACCTTGCATTCCACCACAGGACCAATGGTGGAACCTTCTTTTTTCAACCCAGGTACAATTCAGAAACTGGTTGAGATGATTGAGATGATGGTGGAAATACCTTCCAAAAGTCATTCTGTGCCTTACCCAGGGCGTATAGGGTCACAAAGCATTGGGAACGTACCATTCCACTAGGGCTGAAACGGGTAGCAAATTTTGTAACCGATTACTCGACACCCTTTAACCGAACCGTGACCGGTTACCCGACACCGAGGGATTGTTGAATTGCTAATCTCCAGTGCCACTCCAGACTCCCATGTTCATAGGGAACAGCTGCCACACATGTCAACAACTTAAATCTGCCATTCCATGCAGTTAAGGGTTGCTATGTTTGAGATAACATACATACAAGTACACATGTATTTGGTTTGATGACAGCATGCATGACACTTGACCCAACAAAACATTTATGAACATACTCATGAAAGAATGTGAAAGGGCAAAAAAAAGGTAACACTCACTTAAAGCTGCCTGACCACATCTGCATTGGTCGCTCATGTATTTAATCCTTTAAAGTCACAAATTCATCCTTGTGTTCCAAACGTATACACAATCATAGTCACACACAATATTCCATAAAAATGTCTGTCTCAACATAAGTCAAATGTCTTCCTGATCTACAGCTACAGTCTACAAATGTACAAAATTGTCATGATGTTTAGTCCTCCATGTCATGACTGCCTGGTGCAGGCAAGGTGAGGTCACAAAGGCTAGAGCTGGGTACTGCATCCATTGGTTGGGGTGCCTCTGTTGGCTTTTCTGCAATTGATCCTTTGAGATTTTTGTTCAGAAATATAATTGCATCTGCTGTAGCAGATTCCAAAGATGCTCTTTGTTTGGTTATGGTGAGTCCTGCAGTGGAAAAGGCACGCTCTGAAGGAACAGACGTTGCTGGTATTGCCAGATATTTTTTGGCAAGTTGAGAAAGAAGTGGGTATCTCTTTGCATTTTCACTCCACCACTGCAGAGGATTGGTACTTTTGATTGATTCAGTCTTGAAATTTTGATATTCCCTGGCTGGTCCTTGCACATCCCCTTCAAGGTCATCTTCTTCTATCATGTCACCCATTAGGAATTCAAGGGTGGCATGATAATTCTGATCTTTAGTTTTAGCACCCTCAGTTGTTTTTTTCTGAACTAATTCTTGGCTGGCCGATAGATCACCTTCCCCTGAACTGATTGAATCAACAATTTTGTCAGCCACTTGGCGCTGTTGTTCCTCGGATAAGAACTTTAATTTCCTGTACCTTGGATCCAGGGCTGTTGAGATCATGGGTACTGTGAGCCAGTACTCACCTCCCAAAACTCTACTTCTAAGGCCACCTGCCACTCTCTCCTTAAAATCCTTGACCACACCAGTATCCTCATCTGATGTGGCCAGATGATTGGCCAGAAGCCCCTTTGTAAGAGGAACAATAGCACTACATGTTGGGTACTCCTCTGTGCAGAGTACCTCAGTTGCAGAAACCAATGGTTTTAGGACAGGTACAAGATTTTCAATGAGTGTCCAGTCAGTGTCTTTGAGTTCAAGTGAAGCAAGGTTTTTGCTCACAGGTGGCTGTGTGTGAATCACGGCATATGTGGCTGCTCTCAGACGCAAAAGCCTTTCAAACATGAAGTAAGTGGAATTCCACCTTGTTTCAACATCGGTTACAAAGTGCAGCGGCTTTTCTTCTGGTTTGATCTTTCTCTGGTGGTCTTCGAGAGCTGCAACAGCCACAGTGGATTTGTTGAAAAATCCAACCAGTTTCCTTGCTTTGGTGATCACTTTGCCGATGGAGGTGGATCCTCCGAGACCCTCATTAACAGCCAGTTGCAGAGTGTGAGCAAAACATCTCACATGATCATAGCCAGCCACTCTTGCTGCTACTGAGTTGTTGCTGGCATTGTCGGTTGTCATTGCAACAATCTGATTGATGCCAAATTCCTCCTGGAGATCTGTCAAATGCCTTGCCAGGTTTTCTCCCGTGTGTCGATCATCCACTTTCCTTGTGGCCAGAATGCACGTCAAGAGGTTCCAACTATTGTCTGTGAAGTGGGCAGTCACTGTCATGTAGCCATGGGTTTGGCAACTTGTCCACATGTCTGTTGTCAATGACACTGCCTCAGCATTCTTTAGCCATTTCACAACATTGTCCTTCGTTTCCTTGTACTGGTGAAAAATGTAATTGTGCACAGTTGTGTGTGAAGGTACAGTATATCCAGGGTTCATCTCCTTGCAAAACTCCCTGAATCCTTGACCATTGACCAATGCAATGGGTCGTAAATCCTTGACACAAATTAAGGCAAGTTTTCTTGTGAGTGCCTCATACTTTGGCTTTGTCACAGGCTGAAACTTGCCAAACGCTCCAGTGATACTTCCTTGTGTGATCTTCCTACGATCAGAATTTCCAGGTGATTCTGCAGAGACACTTGCATGTTTAAACTTCAGGTGGTTCTTCATTGTTGAAGTGCTTCCTCCACTGAATGAAAGTCGCTGGCCACACAAGTTGCACTGTGTTTTGCCATCCTTAATTTCAAAAAAGTCCCAGACAAACGATTTCTTCTTTGTTGATGCCATAATAGCAATATGATAGTGGTACTTCTGATCTCGTGCAGCAGTGTTTCACAAATGAAAGGCTGAGAGAATGTGACAAACTATATAGTTAGTTCAAACTACCCTGTTAAACTCATCTACAGGTATTTTACCAACTCAAGATAAAGTTGTCAGTGACTTGTCACCAGACTCACCATACATCTCTAACATGATATCCATGAAAAAGATAAAATGACCTTTTGGCTGTGAAGGGGTTACAAAATGGACCATTAACAATTTTAAAGGGCATAACGTGACCCTTTCTCAGCTCCATGAAAAAGAAAAACACGTCAATTTCACTTAGGAACAGCCCAACATTTTTGCTTGTAAGACAATCTGTTTGCCACACACCAAAAGTGCCTTTAAATTGTAGACATCTGTTTTTTTGCTTCACATGTCGAGTAATCGGTTACAGATATCTCTAACCGAGTAATACATTAACCTACCCTTACACGGTTACCCGAGTAATCGTTTCAGCCCTACATTCCACCACAGGACCAATGGTGGAACCTTCTTTTTTCAACCCAGGTACAATTCCGAAACTGGTTGAGATGATTGAGATGACGGTGGAAATACCTTCCAAAAGTCATTCTGTGACTTACCCAGGGCGTATAGGGTCACACAGTATGGGGAACCTTGCATTCCACCACAGGACCAATGGTGGAACCTTCTTTTTTCAACCCAGGTACAATTCAGAAACTGGTTGAGATGATTGAGATGATGGTGGAAATACCTTCCAAAAGTCATTCTGTGCCTTACCCAGGGCGTATAGGGTCACACAGTATGGGGAACCTTGCATTCCACCACAGGACCAATGGTGGAACCTTCTTTTTTCAACCCAGGAACAATTCAGAAACTGGTTGAGATGATTGAGATGATGGTGGAAATACCTTCCAAAAGTCATTCTGTGCCTTACCCAGGGCGTATAGGGTCACACAGCATTGGGAACGTACCATTCCACCACAGGACCAATGGTGGAACCTTCTTTTTTCAACCCAGGTACAATTCCGAAACTGGTTGAGATGATTGAGATGACGGTGGAAATACCTTCCAAAAGTCATTCTGTGACTTACCCAGGGCGTATAGGGTCACACAGTATGGGGAACCTTGCATTCCACCACAGGACCAATGGTGGAACCTTTTTTTTTTAAACCAGGGACAATTCAGAAACTGGTTGAGATGATTGAGATGATGGTGGAAAAACATTCCAAAAGTCATTCTGTGCCTTACCCGGGGCGTATAGGGTCACACAGTATGGGGAACCTTGCATTCCACCACAGGACCAATGGTGGAACCTTCTTTTTTCAACCCAGGTACAATTCCGAAACTGCTTGAGATGATTGAGATGATGGTAAAAGTACCTTCCAAAAGTCATTCTGTCCCTTACCCAGGGCGTATATTGTCACACAGTTCTGGGAACCTTCCATTCCACCACAGGACCAATGGTGGAACCTTCATTTTTCAAAACAGGAACAGTTCAGAAACTGGTTGAGATGATTGAGATGATGGTGGAAATACCTTCCAAAAGTCATTCTGTACCTTACCCAGGGCGTATATGGTCACACAAATTGGGGAACCTTCCATTCCACCACAGGACCAATGGTGGAACCTTCTTTTTTTAAACCGGGAACAGTTCAGAAACTGGTTGAGATGATTGAGATGATGGTGGAAATACCTTCCAAAAGTCATTCTGTGCCTTAACCGGGGCATATAGGGTCACACAGTATGGGGAACCTTCCATTCCACCACAGGACCAATGGTGGAACCTTCTTTTTTCAACCCAGTTACAATTCAGAAACTGGTTGAGATGATGGTGGAAATAAGTTCCAAAAGTCCTTCTGTGCCTTACCAAGGGCGTATAGGGTCACACAGTTCTGGGAACCTTCCATTCCACCCCAGGACCAATGGTGGAACCTTCTTTTTTCAAAACAGGAACAATTCAGAAACTGGTTGAGATGATTGAGATGATGGTGGAAATACCTTCAAAAAGCCATTCTGTACCTTACCCAGGGCGTATAAGGTCACACAAATTGGGGAACCTTCCATTCCACCACAGGACCAATGGTGGAACCTTTTTTTTTCAACCCAGGAACAGTTCAGAAACTGGTCGAGATGATTGAGTTGATAGTGGAAATACCTTCCAAAAGTCATTCTGTGCCTTACCCGGGTTGTATAGGGTCACACAGTGTGGGGAACCTTCCATTCCACCACAGGACCAATGGTGGAACCTTCTTTTTTCAACCCAGGAACAGTTCAGAAACTGGTTGAGATGATTGAGATGATGGTGGAAATACCTTCCAAAAGTCATTCTGTGCCTTACCCGGGTTGTATAGGGTCACACAGTACGGGGAACCTTCCATTCCACCACGGGACCAATGGTGAAACTTTCTTTTTTCAAAACAGGAACAATTCAGAAACTGGTTGAGATGATGGTGGAAATAAGTTCCAAAAGTCCTTCTGTGCCTTACCCAGGGCATATAGGGTCACACAGTATGGGGAACCTTCCATTCCACCACAGGACCAATGGTGGAACCTTCTTTTTTCAACCCAGTTACAATTAAGAAACTGGTTGAAATGATTGAGATGATGGTGGAAATAAGTTCCAAAAGTCCTTCTGTGCCTTACCCAGGGCATATAGGGTCACACAGTATGGGGAACCTTCCATTCCACCACAGGACCAATGGTGGAACCTTCTTTTTTCAACCCAGTTACAATTCAGAAACTGGTTGAGATGATTGAGATGATGGTGGAAATACCTTCCAAAAGTCATTCTGTGCCTGACCCGGGGCGTATAGGGTCACACAGTGTGGGGAACCTTCCATTCCACCACAGGACCAATTGTGGAACCTTTTTTTTCAACCCAGGAACAATTCAGAAACTGGTTGAGATGATTGAGATGATGGTGGAAATACCTTCCAAAGTCATTCTGTGCCTTACCCAGGTTTTATAGGGTCACACAGTATAGGGAACCTTGTATTCCACCACAGGACCAATGGTGGAACCTTCTTTTTTCAACCCGGGAACAGTTCAGAAACTGGTTGAGATGATTGAGATGATGGTAGAAATACCTTCCAAAAGTCATTTTGTACCTTACCCGGGGCGTATAGGGTCACACAGTATGGGGAACCTTGCATTCCACCACAGGACCAATGGTGGAACCTTCTTTTTTCAAACCAGGAACAATTCAGAAACTGGCTAAGATGATTGAGATGATAGTGGAAATACCTTCCAAAAGTCATTCTGTGCTTTACCCGGGGCGTATAGGATCACACAGTATAGAGAACCTTCCATTCCACCACAGAACCAATGGTGGAACCTTTTTTTTTAAACCAGGAACAATTCAGAAACTGGTTGAGATGATTGAGATGATGGTGGAAATACCTTCCAAAAGTCATTCTGTGCCTTACCCAGGGCGTATAGGGTCACACAGTATGGGGAACCTTGCATTCCACCACAGGACCAATGGTGGAACCTTCTTTTTTCAACCCAGGAACAATTCAGAAACTGGTTGAGAAGATTGAGATGATGGTGGAAATACCTTCCAAAAGTCATTCTGTGCCTTACCCAGGGCGTATAGGGTCACACAGCATTGGGAACGTACCATTCCACCACAGGACCAATGGTGGAACCTTCTTTTTTCAACCCAGGTACAATTCCGAAACTGGTTGAGATGATTGAGATGACGGTGGAAATACCTTCCAAAAGTCATTCTGTGACTTACCCAGGGCGTATAGGGTCACACAGTATGGGGAACCTTGCATTCCACCACAGGACCAATGGTGGAACCTTTTTTTTTTAAACCAGGGACAATTCAGAAACTGGTTGAGATGATTGAGATGATGGTGGAAAAACATTCCAAAAGTCATTCTGTGCCTTACCCGGGGCGTATAGGGTCACACAGTATGGGGAACCTTGCATTCCACCACAGGACCAATGGTGGAACCTTCTTTTTTCAACCCAGGTACAATTCCGAAACTGCTTGAGATGATTGAGATGATGGTAAAAGTACCTTCCAAAAGTCATTCTGTCCCTTACCCAGGGCGTATATTGTCACACAGTTCTGGGAACCTTCCATTCCACCACAGGACCAATGGTGGAACCTTCATTTTTCAAAACAGGAACAGTTCAGAAACTGGTTGAGATGATTGAGATGATGGTGGAAATACCTTCCAAAAGTCATTCTGTACCTTACCCAGGGCGTATATGGTCACACAAATTGGGGAACCTTCCATTCCACCACAGGACCAATGGTGGAACCTTCTTTTTTTAAACCGGGAACAGTTCAGAAACTGGTTGAGATGATTGAGATGATGGTGGAAATACCTTCCAAAAGTCATTCTGTGCCTTACCCGGGGCATATAGGGTCACACAGTATGGGGAACCTTCCATTCCACCACAGGACCAATGGTGGAACCTTCTTTTTTCAACCCAGTTACAATTCAGAAACTGGTTGAGATGATGGTGGAAATAAGTTCCAAAAGTCCTTCTGTGCCTTACCCAGGGCATATAGGGTCACACAGTTCTGGGAACCTTCCATTCCACCCCAGGACCAATGGTGGAACCTTCTTTTTTCAAAACAGGAACAATTCAGAAACTGGTTGAGATGATTGAGATGATGGTGGAAATACCTTCAAAAAGCCATTCTGTACCTTACCCAGGGCGTATAAGGTCACACAAATTGGGGAACCTTCCATTCCACCACAGGACCAATGGTGGAACCTTCTTTTTTCAACCCAGGAACAGTTCAGAAACTGGTCGAGATGATTGAGTTGATAGTGGAAATACCTTCCAAAAGTCATTCTGTGCCTTACCCGGGTTGTATAGGGTCACACAGTGTGGGGAACCTTCCATTCCACCACAGGACCAATGGTGGAACCTTCTTTTTTCAACCCAGGAACAGTTCAGAAACTGGTTGAGATGATTGAGATGATGGTGGAAATACCTTCCAAAAGTCATTCTGTGCCTTACCCGGGTTGTATAGGGTCACACAGTACGGGGAACCTTCCATTCCACCACGGGACCAATGGTGAAACTTTCTTTTTTCAAAACAGGAACAATTCAGAAACTGGTTGAGATGATGGTGGAAATAAGTTCCAAAAGTCCTTCTGTGCCTTACCCAGGGCATATAGGGTCACACAGTATGGGGAACCTTCCATTCCACCACAGGACCAATGGTGGAACCTTCTTTTTTCAACCCAGTTACAATTAAGAAACTGGTTGAAATGGTTGAGATGATGGTGGAAATAAGTTCCAAAAGTCCTTCTGTGCCTTACCCAGGGCATATAGGGTCACACAGTATGGGGAACCTTCCATTCCACCACAGGACCAATGGTGGAACCTTCTTTTTTCAACCCAGTTACAATTCAGAAACTGGTTGAGGTGATTGAGATGATGGTGGAAATACCTTCCAAAAGTCATTCTGTGCCTGACCCGGGGCGTATAGGGTCACACAGTGTGGGGAACCTTCCATTCCACCACAGGACCAATTGTGGAACCTTTTTTTTCAACCCAGGAACAATTCAGAAACTGGTTGAGATGATTGAGATGATGGTGGAAATACCTTCCAAAGTCATTCTGTGCCTTACCCAGGTTTTATAGGGTCACACAGTATAGGGAACCTTGTATTCCACCACAGGACCAATGGTGGAACCTTCTTTTTTCAACCCGGGAACAGTTCAGAAACTGGTTGAGATGATTGAGATGATGGTAGAAATACCTTCCAAAAGTCATTTTGTACCTTACCCGGGGCGTATAGGGTCACACAGTATGGGGAACCTTGCATTCCACCACAGGACCAATGGTGGAACCTTCTTTTTTCAAACCAGGAACAATTCAGAAACTGGCTAAGATGATTGAGATGATGGTGGAAATACCTTCCAAAAGTCATTCTGTGATTTACCCGGGGCGTATAGGATCACACAGTATAGAGAACCTTCCATTCCACCACAGAACCAATGGTGGAACCTTTTTTTTTAAACCAGGGACAATTCAGAAACTGGTTGAGATGATTGAGATGATGGTGGAAATACCTTCCAAAAGTCATTCTGTGCCTTACCCAGGGCGTATAGGGTCACACAGTATGGGGAACCTTGCATTCCACCACAGGACCAATGGTGGAACCTTCTTTTTTCAACCCAGGAACAATTCAGAAACTGGTTGAGATGATTGAGATGATGGTGGAAATACCTTCCAAAAGTCATTCTGTGCCTTACCCAGGGCGTATAGGGTCACACAGCATTGGGAACGTACCATTCCACCACAGGACCAATGGTGGAACCTTCTTTTTTCAACCCAGGTACAATTCCGAAACTGGTTGAGATGATTGAGATGACGGTGGAAATACCTTCCAAAAGTCATTCTGTGACTTACCCAGGGCGTATAGGGTCACACAGTATGGGGAACCTTGCATTCCACCACAGGACCAATGGTGGAACCTTTTTTTTTTAAACCAGGGACAATTCAGAAACTGGTTGAGATGATTGAGATGATGGTGGAAAAACATTCCAAAAGTCATTCTGTGCCTTACCCGGGGCGTATAGGGTCACACAGTATGGGGAACCTTGCATTCCACCACAGGACCAATGGTGGAACCTTCTTTTTTCAACCCAGGAACAATTCCGAAACTGCTTGAGATGATTGAGATGATGGTAAAAGTACCTTCCAAAAGTCATTCTGTCCCTTACCCAGGGCGTATATTGTCACACAGTTCTGGGAACCTTCCATTCCACCACAGGACCAATGGTGGAACCTTCATTTTTCAAAACAGGAACAGTTCAGAAACTGGTTGAGATGATTGAGATGATGGTGGAAATACCTTCCAAAAGTCATTCTGTACCTTACCCAGGGCGTATATGGTCACACAAATTGGGGAACCTTCCATTCCACCACAGGACCAATGGTGGAACCTTCTTTTTTTAAACCGGGAACAGTTCAGAAAATGGTTGAGATGATTGAGATGATGGTGGAAATACCTTCCAAAAGTCATTCTGTGCCTTACCCGGGGCATATAGGGTCACACAGTATGGGGAACCTTCCATTCCACCACAGGACCAATGGTGGAACCTTCTTTTTTCAATCCAGTTACAATTCAGAAACTGGTTGAGATGATGGTGGAAATAAGTTCCAAAAGTCCTTCTGTGCCTTACCCAGGGCATATAGGGTCACACAGTTCTGGGAACCTTCCATTCCACCCCAGGACCAATGGTGGAACCTTCTTTTTTCAAAACCGGAACAATTCAGAAACTGGTTGAGATGATTGAGATGATGGTGGAAATACCTTCAAAAAGCCATTCTGTACCTTACCCAGGGCGTATAAGGTCACACAAATTGGGGAACCTTCCATTCCACCACAGGACCAATGGTGGAACCTTTTTTTTTCAACCCAGGAACAGTTCAGAAACTGGTCGAGATGATTGAGTTGATAGTGGAAATACCTTCCAAAAGTCATTCTGTGCCTTACCCGGGTTGTATAGGGTCACACAGTGTGGGGAACCTTCCATTCCACCACAGGACCAATGGTGGAACCTTCTTTTTTCAACCCGGGAACAGTTCAGAAATTGGTTGAGATGATAGAGATGATGGTGGAAATACCTTCCAAAAGTCATTCTGTACCTTACCCGGGTTGTATAGGGTAACACAGTATAGGGAACCTTGCATTCCACCACAGGACCAATGGTGAAACTTTCTTTTTTCAACCCAGGAACAATTCAGAAACTGGTTGAGATGATGGTGGAAATAAGTTCCAAAAGTCCTTCTGTGCCTTACCCAGGGCATATAGGGTCACACAGTATGGGGAACCTTCCATTCCACCACAGGACCAATGGTGGAACCTTCTTTTTTCAACCCAGTTACAATTAAGAAACTGGTTGAAATGGTTGAGATGATGGTGGAAATAAGTTCCAAAAGTCCTTCTGTGCCTTACCCAGGGCATATAGGGTCACACAGTATGGGGAACCTTCCATTCCACCACAGGACCAATGGTGGAACCTTCTTTTTTCAACCCAGTTACAATTCAGAAACTGGTTGAGGTGATTGAGATGATGGTGGAAATACCTTCCAAAAGTCATTCTGTGCCTGACCCGGGGCGTATAGGGTCACACAGTATGGGGAACCTTCCATTCCACCACAGGACCAATGGTGGAACCTTCTTTTTTCAACCCAGGAACAATTCAGAAACTGGTTGAGATGATTGAGATGATGGTGGAAATACCTTCCAAAAGTCATTCTGTGCCTTACCCAGGTTGTATAGGGTCACACAGTATAGGGAACCTTGCATTCCACCACAGGACCAATGGTGGAACCTTCTTTTTTCAACCCGGGAACAGTTCAGAAACTGGTTGAGATGATTGAGATGATGGTAGAAATACCTTCCAAAAGTCATTTTGTACCTTACCCAGGGCGTATAGGGTCACACAGTATGGGGAACCTTGCATTCCACCACAGGACCAATGGTGGAACCTTTTTTTTTTAAACCAGGGACAATTCAGAAACTGGTTGAGATGATGGTGGAAATACCTTCCAAAAGTCATTCTGTACCTTACCAAGGGCGTATAGGATCACACAGTATAGAGAACCTTCCATTCCAACACAGAACCAATGGTGGAACCTTTTTTTTTAAACCAGGTACAATTCAGAAACTGGTTGAGATGATTGAGATGATGGTGGAAATACCTTCCAAAAGTCATTCTGTGCCTTACCCGGGGCGTATAGGGTCACAGAGCATGGGGAACCTTCCATTCCACCACAGGACCAATGGTGGAACCTTTTTTTTTCAAACCAGGGACAATTCAGAAACTGGTTGAGATGATTGAGATGATGGTGGAAAAACATTCCAAAAGTCATTCTGTGCCTTACCCGGGGCGTATAGGGTCACAAAGTAAGGGGAACCTTGCATTCCACCACAGGACCAATGGTGGAACCTTCTTTTTTCAACCCAGGTACAATTCCGAAACTGCTTGAGATGATTGAGATGATGGTAAAAGTACCTTCCAAAAGTCATTCTGTCCCTTACCCAGGGCGTATATTGTCACACAGTTCTGGGAACCTTCCATTCCACCACAGGACCAATGGTGGAACCTTCATTTTTCAAAACAGGAACAGTTCAGAAACTGGTTGAGATGATTGAGATGATGGTGGAAATACCTTCCAAAAGTCATTCTGTACCTTACCCAGGGCGTATATGGTCACACAAATTGGGGAACCTTCCATTCCACCACAGGACCAATGGTGGAACCTTCTTTTTTTAAACCGGGAACAGTTCAGAAACTGGTTGAGATGATTGAGATGATGGTGGAAATACCTTCCAAAAGTCATTCTGTGCCTTACCCGGGGCATATAGGGTCACACAGTATGGGGAACCTTCCATTCCACCACAGGACCAATGGTGGAACCTTCTTTTTTCAACCCAGTTACAATTCAGAAACTGGTTGAGATGATGGTGGAAATAAGTTCCAAAAGTCCTTCTGTACCTTACCAAGGGCGTATAGGGTCACACAGTTCTGGGAACCTTCCATTCCACCCCAGGACCAATGGTGGAACCTTCTTTTTTCAAAACAGGAACAATTCAGAAACTGGTTGAGATGATTGAGATGATGGTGGAAATACCTTCCAAAAGCCATTCTGTACCTTACCCAGGGCGTATAAGGTCACACAAATTGGGGAACCTTCCATTCCACCACAGGACCAATGGTGGAACCTTCTTTTTTCAACCCAGGAACAGTTCAGAAACTGGTCGAGATGATTGAGTTGATAGTGGAAATACCTTCCAAAAGTCATTCTGTGCCTTACCCGGGTTGTATAGGGTCACACAGTGTGGGGAACCTTCCATTCCACCACAGGACCAATGGTGGAACCTTCTTTTTTCAACCCAGGAACAGTTCAGAAACTGGTTGAGATGATTGAGATGATGGTGGAAATACCTTCCAAAAGTCATTCTGTGCCTTACCCGGGTTGTATAGGGTCACACAGTACGGGGAACCTTCCATTCCACCACGGGACCAATGGTGAAACTTTTTTTTTTCAACCCAGGAACAATTCAGAAACTGGTTGAGATGATGGTGGAAATAAGTTCCAAAAGTCCTTCTGTGCCTTACCCAGGGCATATAGGGTCACACAGTATGGGGAACCTTCCATTCCACCACAGGACCAATGGTGGAACCTTCTTTTTTCAACCCAGATACAATTAAGAAACTGGTTGAAATGATTGAGATGATGGTGGAAATACCTTCCAAAAGTCATTCTGTGCCTTACCCAGGGCATATAGGGTCACACAGTATGGGGAACCTTGCATTCCACCTCAGGACCAATGGTGGAACCTTCTTTTTTCAACCCAGGTACAATTCAGAAACTGGTTGAGGTGATTGAGATGATGGTGGAAATACCTTCCAAAAGTCATTCTGTGCCTGACCCGGGGCGTATAAGGTCACACAGTATGGGGAACCTTCCATTCCACCACAGGACCAATGGTGGAACCTTCTTTTTTCAACCCAGGAACAATTCAGAAACTGGTTGAGATGATTGAGATGATGGTGGAAATACCTTCCAAAAGTCATTCTGTGCCTTACCCAGGTTGTATAGGGTCACACAGTATAGGGAACCTTGCATTCCACCACAGGACCAATGGTGGAACCTTCTTTTTTCAACCCGGGAACAGTTCAGAAACTGGTTGAGATGATTGAGATGATGGTAGAAATACCTTCCAAAAGTCATTCTGTACCTTACCCAGGGCGTATAGGGTCACACAGTATGGGGAACCTTGCATTCCACCACAGGACCAATGGTGGAACCTTCTTTTTTCAAACCAGGAACAATTCAGAAACTGGTTGAGATGATTGAGATGATGGTGGAAATACCTTCCAAAAGTCATTCTGTGCTTTACCCGGGCGTATAGGATCACACAGTATAGAGAACCTTCCATTCCACCACAGAACCAATGGTGGAACCTTTTTTTTTTAAACCAGGAACAATTCAGAAACTGGTTGAGATGATTGAGATGATGGTGGAAATACCTTCCAAAAGTCATTCTGTGCCTTACCCGGGGCGTATAGGGTCACAGAGCATGGGGAACCTTGCATTCCACCACAGGACCAATGGTGGAACCTTCTTTTTTCAACCCAGGAACAGTTCAGAAACTGGTTGAGATGATTGAGATGATGGTGGAAATACCTTCCAAAAGTCATTTTGTGCCTTACCCGGGGCGTATAGGGTCACACAGTATGGGGAACCTTCCATTCCACCACAGGACCAATGGTGGAACCTTCTTTTTTCAACCCAGGAACAATTCAGAAACTGGTTGAGATGATTGAGATGATGGTGGAAAAACCCGGGGCGTGTAGGGTCACACAGTATGGGGAACCTTGCGTTCCACCACAGGACCAATGGTGGAACCTTCTTTTTTCAACCCAGGTACAATTCCGAAACTGCTTGAGATGATTGAGATGATGGTAAAAGTACCTTCCAAAAGTCATTCTGTCCCTTACCCAGGGCGTATATTGTCACACAGTTCTGGGAACCTTCCATTCCACCACAGGACCAATGGTGGAACCTTCATTTTTCAAAACAGGAACAGTTCAGAAACTGGTTGAGATGATTGAGATGATGGTGGAAATACCTTCCAAAAGTCATTCTGTACCTTACCCAGGGCGTATATGGTCACACAAATTGGGGAACCTTCCATTCCACCACAGGACCAATGGTGGAACCTTCTTTTTTTAAACCGGGAGCAGTTCAGAAACTGGTTGAGATGATTGAGATGATGGTGGAAATACCTTCCAAAAGTCATTCTGTGCCTTAACCGGGGCATATAGGGTCACACAGTATGGGGAACCTTCCATTCCACCACAGGACCAATGGTGGAACCTTCTTTTTTCAACCCAGGTACAATTCAGAAACTGGTTGAGATGATGGTGGAAATACCTTCCAAAAGTCATTCTGTGCCTTACCAAGGGCGTATAGGGTCACACAGTTCTGGGAACCTTCCATTCCACCCCAGGACCAATGGTGGAACCTTCTTTTTTCAAAACAGGAACAATTCAGAAACTGGTTGAGATGATTGAGATGATGGTGGAAATACCTTCAAAAAGCCATTCTGTACCTTACCCAGGGCGTATAAGGTCACACAAATTGGGGAACCTTCCATTCCACCACAGGACCAATGGTGGAACCTTTTTTTTTCAACCCAGGAACAGTTCAGAAACTGGTCGAGATGATTGAGTTGATAGTGGAAATACCTTCCAAAAGTCATTCTGTGCCTTACCCGGGTTGTATAGGGTCACACAGTGTGGGGAACCTTCCATTCCACCACAGGACCAATGGTGGAACCTTCTTTTTTCAACCCAGGAACAATTCAGAAACTGGTTGAGATGATAGAGATGATGGTGGAAATACCTTCCAAAAGTCATTCTGTACCTTACCCGGGTTGTATAGGGTCACACAGTACAGGGAACCTTCCATTCCACCACGGGACCAATGGTGAAACTTTCTTTTTTCAACCCAGGAACAATTCAGAAACTGGTTGAGATGATGGTGGAAATAAGTTCCAAAAGTCCTTCTGTGCCTTACCCAGGGCATATAGGGTCACACAGTATGGGGAACCTTCCATTCCACCACAGGACCAATGGTGGAACCTTCTTTTTTCAACCCAGATACAATTAAGAAACTGGTTGAAATGATTGAGATGATGGTGGAAATAAGTTCCAAAAGTCCTTCTGTGCCTTACCCAGGGCATATAGGGTCACACAGTATGGGGAACCTTGCATTCCACCTCAGGACCAATGGTGGAACCTTCTTTTTTCAACCCAGGTACAATTCAGAAACTGGTTGAGGTGATTGAGATGATGGTGGAAATACCTTCCAAAAGTCATTCTGTGCCTGACCCGGGCGTATAAGGTCACACAGTATGGGGAACCTTCCATTCCACCACAGGACCAATGGTGGAACCTTCTTTTTTCAACCCAGGTACAATTCAGAAACTGGTTGAGATGATTGAGATGATGGTGGAAATACCTTCCAAAAGTCATTCTGTGCCTTACCCAGGTTGTATAGGGTCACACAGTATAGGGAACCTTGCATTCCACCACAGGACCAATGGTGGAACCTTCTTTTTTCAACCCGGGAACAGTTCAGAAACTGGTTGAGATGATTGAGATGATGGTAGAAATACCTTCCAAAAGTCATTTTGTACCTTACCCGGGGCGTATAGGGTCACACAGTATGGGGAACCTTGCATTCCACCACAGGACCAATGGTGGAACCTTCTTTTTTCAAACCAGGAACAATTCAGAAACTGGTTGAGATGATTGAGATGATGGTGGAAATACCTTCCAAAAGTCATTCTGTGCCTTACCCGGGGCGTATAGGATCACACAGTATAGAGAACCTTCCATTCCACCACAGAACCAATGGTGGAACCTTTTTTTTTTAAACCAGGTACAATTCAGAAACTGGTTGAGATGATTGAGATGATGGTGGAAATACCTTCCAAAAGTCATTCTGTGCCTTACCCGGGGCGTATAGGGTCACAGAGCATGGGGAACCTTCCATTCCACCACAGGACCAATGGTGGAACCTTTTTTTTTTAAACCAGGGACAATTCAGAAACTGGTTGAGATGATTGAGATGATGGTGGAAAAACATTCAAAAAGTCATTCTGTGCCTTACCCGGGGCGTATAGGGTCACACAGTATGGGGAACCTTGCATTCCACCACAGGACCAATGGTGGAACCTTCTTTTTTCAACCCAGGTACAATTCCGAAACTGCTTGAGATGATTGAGATGATGGTAAAAGTACCTTCCAAAAGTCATTCTGTCCCTTACCCAGGGCGTATATTGTCACACAGTTCTGGGAACCTTCCATTCCACCACAGGACCAATGGTGGAACCTTCATTTTTCAAAACAGGAACAGTTCAGAAACTGGTTGAGATGATTGAGATGATGGTGGAAATACCTTCCAAAAGTCATTCTGTACCTTACCCAGGGCGTATATGGTCACACAAATTGGGGAACCTTCCATTCCACCACAGGACCAATGGTGGAACCTTCTTTTTTTAAACCGGGAACAGTTCAGAAACTGGTTGAGATGATTGAGATGATGGTGGAAATACCTTCCAAAAGTCATTCTGTGCCTTACCCGGGGCATATAGGGTCACACAGTATGGGGAACCTTCCATTCCACCACAGGACCAATGGTGGAACCTTCTTTTTTCAACCCAGTTACAATTCAGAAACTGGTTGAGATGATGGTGGAAATACCTTCCAAAAGTCCTTCTGTACCTTACCAAGGGCGTATAGGGTCACACAGTTCTGGGAACCTTCCATTCCACCCCAGGACCAATGGTGGAACCTTCTTTTTTCAAAACAGGAACAATTCAGAAACTGGTTGAGATGATTGAGATGATGGTGGAAATACCTTCCAAAAGCCATTCTGTACCTTACCCAGGGCGTATAAGGTCACACAAATTGGGGAACCTTCCATTCCACCACAGGACCAATGGTGGAACCTTCTTTTTTCAACCCAGGAACAGTTCAGAAACTGGTCGAGATGATTGAGTTGATAGTGGAAATACCTTCCAAAAGTCATTCTGTGCCTTACCCGGGTTGTATAGGGTCACACAGTGTGGGGAACCTTCCATTCCACCACAGGACCAATGGTGGAACCTTCTTTTTTCAACCCAGGAACAGTTCAGAAACTGGTTGAGATGATTGAGATGATGGTGGAAATACCTTCCAAAAGTCATTCTGTGCCTTACCCGGGTTGTATAGGGTCACACAGTACGGGGAACCTTCCATTCCACCACGGGACCAATGGTGAAACTTTTTTTTTTCAACCCAGGAACAATTCAGAAACTGGTTGAGATGATGGTGGAAATAAGTTCCAAAAGTCCTTCTGTGCCTTACCCAGGGCATATAGGGTCACACAGTATGGGGAACCTTCCATTCCACCACAGGACCAATGGTGGAACCTTCTTTTTTCAACCCAGATACAATTAAGAAACTGGTTGAAATGATTGAGATGATGGTGGAAATAAGTTCCAAAAGTCCTTCTGTGCCTTACCCAGGGCATATAGGGTCACACAGTATGGGGAACCTTGCATTCCACCTCAGGACCAATGGTGGAACCTTCTTTTTTCAACCCAGGTACAATTCAGAAACTGGTTGAGGTGATTGAGATGATGGTGGAAATACCTTCCAAAAGTCATTCTGTGCCTGACCCGGGGCGTATAGGGTCACACAGTGTGGGGAACCTTCCATTCCACCACAGGACCAATGGTGGAACCTTCTTTTTTCAACCCAGGAACAATTCAGAAACTGGTTGAGATGATTGAGATGATGGTGGAAATACCTTCCAAAAGTCATTCTGTGCCTTACCCAGGTTGTATAGGGTCACACAGTATAGGGAACCTTGCATTCCACCACAGGACCAATGGTGGAACCTTCTTTTTTCAACCCGGGAACAGTTCAGAAACTGGTTGAGATGATTGAGATGATGGTAGAAATACCTTCCAAAAGTCATTTTGTACCTTACCCGGGGCGTATAGGGTCACACAGTATGGGGAACCTTGCATTCCACCACAGGACCAATGGTGGAACCTTCTTTTTTCAAACCAGGAACAATTCAGAAACTGGTTGAGATGATTGAGATGATGGTGGAAATACCTTCCAAAAGTCATTCTGTGCCTTACCCAGGGCGTATAGGATCACACAGTATAGAGAACCTTCCATTCCACCACAGAACCAATGGTGGAACCTTTTTTTTTTAAACCAGGGACAATTCAGAAACTGGTTGAGATGATTGAGATGATGGTGGAAATACCTTCCAAAAGTCATTCTGTGCCTTACCCGGGGCGTATAGGGTCACAGAGCATGGGGAACCTTCCATTCCACCACAGGACCAATGGTGGAACCTTTTTTTTTCAACCCAGGAACAGTTCAGAAACTGGTTGAGATGATTGAGATGATGGTGGAAATACCTTCCAAAAGTCATTTTGTGCCTTACCCGGGGCGTATAGGGTCACACAGTATGGGGAACCTTCCATTCCACCACAGGACCAATGGTGGAACCTTCTTTTTTCAACCCAGGTACAATTCAGAAACTGGTTGAGATGATTGAGATGATGGTGGAAATACCTTCCAAAAGTCATTCTGTGCCTTACCCAGGGCATATAGGGTCACACAGTATGGGGAACCTTCCATTCCACCACAGGACCAATGGTGGAACCTTCTTTTTTCAACCCAGGTACAATTCAGAAACTGGTTGAGGTGATTGAGATGATGGTGGAAATACCTTCCAAAAGTCATTCTGTGCCTGACCCGGGGCGTATAAGGTCACACAGTATGGGGAACCTTCCATTCCACCACAGGACCAATGGTGGAACCTTCTTTTTTCAACCCAGGTACAATTCAGAAACTGGTTGAGATGATTGAGATGATGGTGGAAATACCTTCCAAAAGTCATTCTGTGCCTTACCCAGGTTGTATAGGGTCACACAGTATAGGGAACCTTGCATTCCACCACAGGACCAATGGTGGAACCTTCTTTTTTCAACCCGGGAACAGTTCAGAAACTGGTTGAGATGATTGAGATGATGGTAGAAATACCTTCCAAAATTCATTTCGTACCTTACCCAGGGCGTATAGGGTCACACAGTATGGGGAACCTTGCATTCCACCACAGGACCAATGGTGGAACCTTCTTTTTTCAAACCAGGAACAATTCAGAAACTGGTTGAGATGATTGAGATGATGGTGGAAATACCTTCCAAAAGTCATTCTGTGCCTTACCCGGGGCGTATAGGATCACACAGTATAGAGAACCTTCCATTCCACCACAGAACCAATGGTGGAACCTTTTTTTTTTAACCCAGGAACAATTCATAAACTGGTTGAGATGATTGAGATGATGGTGGAAATACCTTCCAAAAGTCATTCTGTGCCTTACCCGGGGCGTATAGGGTCACAGAGTATGGGGAACCTTCCATTCCACCACAGGACCAATGGTGGAACCTTTTTTTTTCAACCCAGGAACAGTTCAGAAACTGGTTGAGATGATTGAGATGATGGTGGAAATACCTTCCAAAAGTCATTTTGTGCCTTACCCGGGGCGTATAGGGTCACACAGTATGGGGAACCTTCCATTCCACCACAGGACCAATGGTGGAACCTTCTTTTTTCAACCCAGGTACAATTCAGAAACTGGTTGAGATGATTGAGATGATGGTGGAAATACCTTCCAAAAGTCATTCTGTACCTTACCAAGGGCGTATAGGGTCACACAGTTCTGGGAACCTTCCATTCCACCACAGGACCAATGGTGGAACCTTCTTTTTTCAAAACAGGAACAATTCAGAAACTGGTTGAGATGATTGAGATGATGGTGGAAATACCTTCCAAAAGTCATTCTGTACCTTACCCAGGGTGTATAAGGTCACACAAATAGGGGAACCTTCCATTCCACCACAGGACCAATGGTGGAACCTTTTTTTTCAACCCAGGAACAGTTCAGAAACTGTTCGAGATGATTGAGTTGATGGTGGAAATACCTTCCAAAAGTCATTCTGTGCCTTACCCGGGATGTATAGGGTCACACAGTACGGGGAACCTTCCATTCCACCACAGGACCAATGGTGGAACCTTCTTTTTTCAACCCAGGACCAATTCAGAAACTGGTTGAGATGATGGTGGAAATACCTTCCAAAAGTCATTCTGTGCCTTACCCAGGACGTATAGGGTCACACAGTATGGGGAACCTTGCATTCCACCTCAGGACCAATGGTGGAACCTTCTTTTTTCAACAAAGGAACAATTCAGAAACTGGTTGAGATCATTGAGATGATGGTGGAAATACCTTCCAAAAGTCATTCTGTGCCTTACCCGGGGCGTATAGGGTCACACAGTATGGGGAACCTTGCATTCCACCACAGGACCAATGGTGGAACCTTCTTTTTTCAACCCAGATACAATTCAGAAACTGGTTGAGATGATTGAGATGATGGTGGAAATACCTTCCAAAAGTCATTCTGTGCCTTACCCGGGTTGTATAGGGTCACACAGCATGGGGAACCTTCCATTCCACCACAGGACCAATGGTGGAACCTTCTTTTTTCAACCCAGGTACAATTCAGAAACTGGTTGAGATGATTGAGATGATGGTGGAAATACCTTCCAAAAGTCATTCTGTGCCTTACCCGGGGCGTATAGGGTCACACAGTATGGGGAACCTTGCATTCCACCACAGGACCAATGGTGGAACCTTCTTTTTTCAAACCAGGAACAATTCAGAAACTGGTTGAGATGATTGAGATGATGGTGGAAATACCTTCCAAAAGTCATTCTGTACCTTACCCAGGGCGTATAGGGTCACACAAATTGGGGAACCTTCCATTCCACCACAGGACCAATGGTGGAACCTTCTTTTTTCAAACCGGGAACAGTTCAGAAACTGGTTGAGATGATTGAGATGATGGTGAAAATACCTTCCAAAAGTCATTCTGTGCCTTACCCAGGGCGTATAGGGTCACACAGTATGGGGAACCTTCCATTCCACCACAGGACCAATGGTGGAACCTTCTTTTTTCAACCCAGGAACAATTCAGAAACTGGTTGAGATGATTGAGATGATGGTGGAAATACCTTCCAAAAGTCATTCTGTACCTTACCCAGGGCGTATAGGGTCACACAGTTTGGGGAACCTTCCATTCCACCACAGGACCAATGGTGGAACCTTCTTTTTTCAACCCAGGAACAATTCAGAAACTGGTTGAGATGATTGAGATGATGGTGGAAATACCTTCCAAAAGTCATTCTGTGCTTTACCCGGGGCGTATAGGGTCACACAGTATAGGGAACTTTCCATTCCGCCACAGGACCAATGGTGGAACCTTCTTTTTTCAACCCAGGACCAATTCAGAAACTGGTTGAGATGATTGAGATGATGGTGGAAATACCTTCCAAAAGCCATTCTGTGCTTTACCCGGGGCGTATAGGATCACACAGTATAGAGAACCTTCCATTCCACCACAGGACCAATGGTGGAACCTTTTTTTTTTAAACCAGGGACAATTCAGAAACTGGTTGAGATGATTGAGATGATGGTGGAAATACCTTCCAAAAGTCATTCTGTGCCTTACCCGGGGCGTATAGGGTCACAGAGCATGGGGAACCTTCCATTCCACCACAGGACCAATGGTGGAACCTTCTTTTTTCAACCCAGGAACAGTTCAGAAACTGGTCGAGATGATTGAGATGATGGTGGAAATACCTTCCAAAAGTCATTCTGTGCCTTACCCGGGGCGTATAGGGTCACACAGTATGGGGAACCTTCCATTCCACCACAGGACCAATGGTGGAACCTTCTTTTTTCAACCCAGGTACAATTCAGAAACTGGTTGAGATGATTGAGATGATGGTGGAAATACCTTCCAAAAGTCATTCTGTACCTTACCAAGGGCGTATAGGGTCACACAGTTCTGGGAACCTTCCATTCCACCACAGAACCAATGGTGGAACCTTCTTTTTTCAAATCAGGAACAATTCAGAAACTGGTTGAGATGATTGAGATGATGGTGGAAATACCTTCCAAATGTCATTCTGTACCTTACCCAGGGTGTATAAGGTCACACAGTACAGGGAACCTTCCATTCCACCACAGGACCAATGGTGAAACCTTCTTTTTTCAAAACAGGAACAATTCAGAAACTGGTTGAGATGATTGAGATGATGGTGGAAATACCTTCCAAATGTCATTCTGTACCTTACCCAGGGTGTATAAGGTCACACAGTACAGGGAACCTTCCATTCCACCACAGGACCAATGGTGAAACCTTCTTTTTTCAAAACAGGAACAATTCAGAAACTGGTTGAGATGATTGAGATGATGGTGGAAATACCTTCCAAATGTCATTCTGTACCTTACCCAGGGTGTATAAGGTCACACAGTACAGGGAACCTTCCATTCCACCACAGGACCAATGGTGAAACCTTCTTTTTTCAAAACAGGAACAATTCAGAAACTGGTTGAGATGATTGAGATGATGGTGGAAATACCTTCCAAATGTCATTCTGTACCTTACCCAGGGTGTATAAGGTCACACAGTACAGGGAACCTTCCATTCCACCACAGGACCAATGGTGAAACCTTCTTTTTTCAAAACAGGAACAATTCAGAAACTGGTTGAGATGATTGAGATGATGGTGGAAATACCTTCCAAATGTCATTCTGTACCTTACCCAGGGTGTATAGGGTCACACAGTATAGGGAACCTTCCATTCCACCACAGGACCAATGGTGGAACCTTCTTTTTTCAAAACAGGAACAATTCAGAAACTGGTTGAGATGATTGAGATGATGGTGGAAATACCTTCCAAAAGTCATTCTGTGCCTTACCCAGGTTGTATAGGGTCACACAGTATAGGGAACCTTCCATTCCACCACAGGGCGAATGGTGAAACCTTCTTTTTTCAACCCAGGACCAATTCAGAAACTGGTTGAGATGATGGTGGAAATACCTTCCAAAAGTCATTCTGTGCCTTACCCAGGACGTATAGGGTCACACAGTATGGGGAACCTTGCATTCCACCTCAGGACCAATGGTGGAACCTTCTTTTTTCAACAAAGGAACAATTCAGAAACTGGTTGAGATCATTGAGATGATGGTGGAAATACCTTCCAAAAGTCATTCTGTGCCTTACCCGGGGCGTATAGGGTCACACAGTATGGGGAACCTTGCATTCCACCACAGGACCAATGGTGGAACCTTCTTTTTTCAACCCAGATACAATTCAGAAACTGGATGAAATGATTGAGATGATGGTGGAAATACCTTCCAAAAGTCATTCTGTGCCTTACCCGGGTTGTATAGGGTCACACAGCATGGGGAACCTTGCATTCCACCACAGGACCAATGGTGGAACCTTCTTTTTTCAACCCAGGTACAATTCAGAAACTGGTTGAGATGATTGAGATGATGGTGGAAATACCTTCCAAAAGTCATTCTGTGCCTTACCCGGGGCGTATAGGGTCACACAGTATGGGGAACCTTGCATTCCACCACAGGACCAATGGTGGAACCTTCTTTTTTCAAACCAGGAACAATTCAGAAACTGGTTGAGATGATTGAGATGATGGTGGAAATACCTTCCAAAATTCATTCTGTACCTTACCCAGGGCGTATAGGGTCACACAAATTGGGGAACCTTCCATTCCACCACAGGACCAATGGTGGAACCTTCTTTTTTCAAACCGGGAACAATTCAGAAACTGGTTGAGATGATTGAGATGATGGTGAAAATACCTTCCAAAAGTCATTCTGTGCCTTACCCGGGGCGTATAGGGTCACACAGTATGGGGAACCTTCCATTCCACCACAGGACCAATGGTGGAACCTTCTTTTTTCAACCCAGGAACAATTCAGAAACTGGTTGAGATGATTGAGATGATGGTGGAAATACCTTCCAAAAGTCATTCTGTACCTTACCCAGGGCGTATAGGGTCACACAGTTTGGGGAACCTTCCATTCCACCACAGGACCAATGATGGAACCTTCTTTTTTCAACCCAGGAACAATTCAGAAACTGGTTGAGATGATTGAGATGATGGTGGAAATAATTTCCAAAAGTCATTCTGTGCTTTACCCGGGGCGTATAGGGTCACACAGTATGGGGAACCTTCCATTCCACCACAGGACCAATGGTGGAACCTTTTTTTTTTAAACCAGGAACAATTCAGAAACTGGTTGAGATGATTGAGATGATGGTGGAAATACCTTCCAAAAGTCATTCTGTGCCTTACCCGGGGCGTATAGGGTCACAGAGTATGGGGAACCTTGCATTCCACCACAGGACCAATGGTGGAACCTTCTTTTTTCAACCCAGGTACAATTCCGAAACTGGTTGAGATGATTGAGATGATGGTGGAAATACCTTCCAAAAGTCATTCTGTACCTTACCCAGGGCGTATAGGGTCACACAGTTTGGGGAACCTTCCATTCCACCACAGGACCAATGGTGGAACCTTCTTTTTTCAACCCAGGAACAGTTCAGAAACTGGTTGAGATGATTGAGATGATGGTGGAAATACCTTCCAAAAGTCATTCTGTGCCTTACCCAGGGCGTATAGGGTCACACAGTATGGGGAACCTTGCATTCCACCACAGGACCAATGGTGGAACCTTCTTTTTTCAACCCAGGTACAATTCAGAAACTGGTTGAGATGATTGAGATGATGGTGGAAATACCTTCCAAAAGTCATTCTGTGCCTTACCCAGGACGTATAGGGTCACACAGTTCTGGGAACCTTCCATTCCACCACAGGACCAATGGTGGAACCTTTTTTTTCAAACCAGGAACAATTCAGAAACTGGTTGAGATGATTGAGATGATGGTGGAAATACCTTCCAAAAGTCATTCTGTACCTTACCCAGGGCGTATAGGGTCACACAAATTGGGGAACCTTCCATTCCACCTCAGGACCAATGGTGGAACCTTCTTTTTTCAACCCAGGAACAGTTCAGAAACTGGTCGAGATGATTGAGTTGATAGTGGAAATACCTTCCAAAAGTCATTCTGTGCCTTACCCGGGTTGTATAGGGTCACACAGTATGGGGAACCTTCCATTCCACCACAGGACCAATGGTTGAACCTTCTTTTTTCAACCCAGGAACAGTTCAGAAACTGGTTGAGATGATTGAGATGATGGTGGAAATACCTTCCAAAAGTCATTCTGTACCTTACCCGGGTTGTATAGGGTAACACAGTATAGGGAACCTTCCATTCCACCTCAGGACCAATGATGGAACCTTCTTTTTTCAATCCTGTTACAATTCAGAAACTGGTTGAGATGATGGTGGAAATAAGTTCCAAAAGTCCTTCTGTGCCTTACCCAGGGCATATAGGGTCACACAGTATGGGGAACCTTCCATTCCACCACAGGACCAATGGTGGAACCTTCTTTTTTCAACCAAGATACAATTAAGAAACTGGTTGAAATGATTAAGATGAAGGTGGAAATACCTGCCAAAAGTCATTCTTTGCCTTACCCAGGGCGTATAGGGTCACAAAGTATGGGGAACCTTGCATTCCACCTCAGGACCAATGGTGGAACCTTCTTTTTTCAACCCAGGTACAATTCAGAAACTGGT
The DNA here is from genome assembly GCA_026936325.1 of Platynereis dumerilii. Classification (NCBI taxonomy): domain Eukaryota; kingdom Metazoa; phylum Annelida; class Polychaeta; order Phyllodocida; family Nereididae; genus Platynereis; species Platynereis dumerilii. The sequence continues at coordinate 22,521,158 of JAPTHN010000002.1, read as the reverse complement.
TGAGATGATTGAGATGATGGTGGAAATACCTTCCAAAAGTCATTCTGTGCCTTACCCGGGGCGTATAGGGTCACACAGTATGGGGAACCTTGCATTCCACCGCAGGACCAATGGTGGAACCTTTTATCCACCACAGGACCAATTGAATAGTTTGTGTCAGCTTTTGATCTAATGCTTGTTATATGTCTCTTTAAAGTCATTTTGAGTAATTAGGTCAGTGTGGGGTTACAAGGATGAAGGAACCCTGCAATCCACCACAGGGCAGATGCTGGTACCTTCTTTTTTCAACCCAGGACTAAATCAGAAATTGGTTGAAATGATTGACATAATGGTTGAAATATCTACTCAGAGTCATTAGCTAGGCACATATAGGGTGACATGTCCTGGGGAACCATCCGTTCCATGCCAGGCTTATAACCAGTGGTTCAACCTTTTTTATTTTACAGAAGATATTTTATTGTTTGTTCCACTATTGATAAAATTCCTGGGTAATATCACTTATAATACATCATAATAAGTAATTCGACCAATATGGGCTTACATTGACAAAGGAACCTTTCAATCCACCACAGGACCAATGGTGGAACCTAACCCCCTGCCCCTGACTACACTTAATATTTTAATATGATAATGCCAAAGCATAGTGAGACCGCAGGTAGGCCTACAATATGATTTACTATATAAAAGCACATTTAAGAAAATTCATTGTTTAAATTGCGTAAGATAAATACCCTTTTTTTAAGAGAACGATTGTAATTTTTACAAAACAACTGTTTCCCCTTCTTTTTTCTTCAGAATAATTACTTTATTATTTTAATGAAAAAATGGTAAAACAATCAACATTAATGCGCTTCAATGCCATCAATGCTGCCAGGCCCACAGAGCTGCAGAGCAGAGCACTCTCCCCTCGTGACGTTACAAACTTCAATAATGGTGTTCTATTTATAGCCTGATAATAAAAAGTAACATGACGTCACTCCTGCAAGGTTTGTTGTGACGTCATCACCATTGTGTCTCAATCAGTATTATGACGTCACATAAACGGTGCCACATTTTGTTTGGCACATGCAAAAAAGTTTCTTAGTATATCCCTGTGCGGGTAGCTCTGTCTCCTACCATTTGAAGACCTCTGGTCACGGTCTCCATAATTATAATTTCCAATGAACATCTCATAGTCAATGCCCCAGATGACAGGGAACCTCAACTTCCACAACTGGACCATTGATGGAACCTGACCTCCTGCAAAGGACAAACTTAATATTAGGAAGGAACAATATTTGATTAGGCTATTAAGAAATGCCTGATAATTAATGCTCTATAGACCTGGCCCCGTCACCGTACAATATCTAAGATTCAAATTCTGTTAGTTGAATGATGAATTTGAGTTAGGTATTTGGATATCAGGTCAAAATGGTATTTTGAAAGCTAAGGTGACAGCACCTACCTGGCCAGGTTTACAATAACAAGGCCATTGTACGGTGATGGCACTTGAAATATGGGGAAATACTTTACTAATTATATTAATTCGCTATAAGTTTTGCAAAAACAGGCGGTTCATGGAATTAAAGGTGTTAGTCTAAGAACACCTTCGAACAGTATATTTAATTAACTTAAAAATTGTACAACCACCTAAATTGTATAAAGTTTCAATTATGATGTTTATGTACACTGAAAGACAAAAGTTTTGCATATGTTGGGAGGGACAGATGTTCAAGGGTTATGGTCAATATGATGGGTCCATGGTGTAAGACACCCGAAAACAGGGTCACAAACAATAAATCACTGAACCGGGAAAATTTTTCGTTTTTAAAAATGACTGACCAAGGGGAGTTCTCAGAAAACACAGTTTTTGCTGTTGACCCATACCATTTGCAGGTATGCGGTTTCATGTGAGCTTAAATGAATCCTTAAACATTCAAGCATACAATTCTCTTACAACTGAATCTATTGTGTCCCCAATTACAGAATATGATAGCGATGAAACTATTGGAATGGTGCAGGTTTGAAAGCCCAGCTTAATGTTGTAGAGTCTAAGATGTTCATTAGGGTGTGGCTGGTGCCCCAAGGTTATCCGATTTAGCTGTACCTTGTTTTGGTTCTGTGTTTTGGTCAACAAAACATGTTTGGAAAGTTTAATGGAAATCGGAACATGCTTACCTTGAGCACAATTCAGTTATAGTTTTATTGAAATATTTTATATATGTAAACCCCGGTTTCGTATAACTTCGCCAATATTAGTCATACAATGATAAAACTTGTATGGTTGAAGTTGTCTTAATTAGAGCTTAATTTTGAGTACCAACTTCAATGGTGTACGAAAATTCTACGCAGTCTGTCAAATTGGTAATTCAGTGCTTGTTCGCGAAATAACTTTCATATTTTAAAAAAGCGAAACTTTTCTTGCTGATCAGGATATATATTAACCACAGCATACCAAGGACAATATCTTGCTGGATCAGATATGTTTTGATGATATTTGGATTTCTTAAGTGCAATTGCATTCAGTGTAAAAGGTTGTATTTTTGAGATCATGAATTTTAATACTACGCTTATATCATCACACATTTTAGAGTTAATGGAGATTGTGTGTTTAATTCAATATCATCTTCTTGCACACCCAAGCATATATATATATTTATGCAAATAATAACATATGATTCAAAAAACATTTACTTTAAAATTTTAAATAATAAAGTTGGTACCAAGAAGGTGAGACCTGAGGCCATGCATTAAGGTTTCTAGGACAAGGCCTTGTCAGACCAAATATATTTGATTTTAATTCTCTGGAGCATTACATGGTTAACTCAGGGGAAGTCAGTGTTCTGAGTCTCCAATCTTATAGTATCATCTGACTGTAAAATTGTTGGACAGCAGTTTCAAATATCCTTCATCTCATTGCCGTGTTTTATACTTTAAAAGTAGTAGACTGCAATTATAAGATGTGTATCAAAAGCCGAAGTTATCGATTAATGTTCCCTTATGAAAACCTGGCACACTTTCTCACACACCATTGTATTAATTCCTTAACTGTGTGAAAAGGATAATAAATCTATTGCTTGTAATTGAAGTCGTGATGATAGATCCATGTTATGACACTTACAATAGACATTTTTTTTCTAATTCCCTGTCCTGTGACAGGCATTGGCAATCAAGGCTATACTTAAAATATGCTTGACTTTAGGCCTACTGAAATACATTTCTTCTTGACCATTCCTTTTTATGAGCTTTAAAGTCATACTTCTAAAGCTTTCTTCAGAGGAAAACAGCAATTAGTGACAATTTATCTTACGGTACATTGGAAATAGCATTCTAACAGTATTACTATGCCATGCAACATATGTTTTTATGATGTCTTTACTCCTGTTTGACTAAACAATTAAACAACTATGATTACTAGTGACAACTTGTGTTTAATAATTGTTCTTAGTGTGTGAAAGTCAGCCAGAAAAAATTGATATATGCCAAAAAGGATTCCTGTATAATGTTGAAAATGCGATCTTGTTCAAACACATTTGATACACTACGAGTACTACATATAGTCTTAAAGTCACGCCAGGTTCTTAAAAAAAGTGTTTTGAAGTCTATTAAGACTGTATTTTAACTGATATAAGTTACCATGTAAATATCCTGACAAGTGACAGAGATTTGCATATATCTGATAAGAAAGGAAAAAAGTCACCTGAACTAGTATATTATAAAAGATTTGTAAACTGCATATAATTGTCCAAAACCATTAAAGTTGGTATTCAAATTGAAGGTCTAAGTGAGGCCTGTCCAGCCATGCAACTGATAATGTTCTAAAATAAATATTGACAAAGTTATTCAATACCGCGACTTTCGTTCCTAGCAACGAGCGAAGAAACTTCAACTGAATTGTGCTCAAGGTAAACGTTTACCAATTTTCATGAAATTTCTCAGGTACGTCCCTTGGGTCAAACCACAATACCATGAAAAGGTACAGATGGCTCCTCCAAAATTTTCCATTTTGAGGGGCACCAGCCACACCCTAATGTTCATCTGTCAAGTGCATCAAAGAAAGCTGCCTGTTACAGGCGCGTAGGCTAGACAAGGAATAAACAAAGAGGTGTTAGACCCAGAAAAACAACCGGAACTCAAGACACCCTCCATTGTAATGAAGGCATGTTTCTCGATATTGTAGGGGATGCTACAAATGAGAGGAAATCTCAACCTTCGAATGAACCCCAAGACCATTATCTTTACACTTCATGGTTTATTTTATGTAAAGCATGTGTTTGGTAGAACCTTATATTGAGCATTTGTATTGTATTGTATTTGTATTGTATTTATTTCTTTATAGTGGCAGGTACATATAAACGAAACAATAGATCATATTACAAAATGATGTCACCCAGCCTTCTAAGGCTTATCGAGCAAACAGATGAGGTTCTTGAATACACAACATATGCATAACTTTTGTCTTTCAGTGTATAAGTTTGTAAGAGGTGAAATGTTGAGAATGTTTTCAGATATGTTCAATTATCCAGCTGATTTTTATCATTACGGAACAAGAAATATGAATAACCTTCGATTACCATTATGTAGATCAGAAATTGTTAAAATTTGGAATTCTGTTGTGAATGTCGTTGATTTAAATTGTAGTAAATTTACATTTAAAAAGAAAGTAACTAATATTTTAAGGAATTTGTGGTCTCTACCTAGAATATCTTTCGCTATTCTGTAATACAAAACTATTATTAAGATTATTGTCATTACCACTTTTGTATATATGATAGTGCCTATTAATGTTTTTAATATATCAGTATTATTATTAATTTTTATTTCCTATAATATATATTCATTCACTGTTCCATAAAGATTAAGAAATTATATTGTGAAATTGCTAGGGAACATACACACATTCAGTGTGTCAGTTCCTTTTTTTTAATTGTATTATAATTCCGCTATTTGCTATGTTGATTCGTTGAAGTGCAATGGTACTTTGTTTACCAATAAATTTTAATTCTAATTATTATTTTAGTCTAGATCAACTTACCAATTAAGTAGTGGGATCAAAATCAAGGATTGTTACATGACTATGAACTAATACCACTTAAATAGGCCAGCAGGGTGTATTTTTTTCCCCGTTTCTATCCATTTGTTTGATTCTTTTAAAATAGTTTGGAATAGATATATATAATATTATGAAGGCTGCACAAGGTATGGAACTTCATCATACAGCAGACCAATGCTGGAATATCTTGCCCTCAAGAGGACATTGTTAAAATTTATTAACTTGAGCTAAATATCAAATTATGGAGATTACACAAATCATTTAACTTTTCCTCCACCAAAGGACCAATGCTGGGACCTTCTCCCCTCAAGAGGACCACTATTAAAATTTACCACTTGGAACTAAATATGGAATGATGGAGGCTATACATTCAAGTAACCTCCTCGTCCACCACAGCACCAATGCTGGAACCTCTTCCCCTAAATATTTTAAGAAGAATAATTTGATATATATATAATAGTTACTCAAATCAATTTATCTGCTACACATCATCATGTGGTCAGCAGAAGATGAATTCAATTACTAAAATATTTCAAGAAGATTTTATGCATTAATATTATTTAGTTTCATTGAGTTTCAAACAGGATAATAATGTAATTACAAAACTTACTACAATAGGGATTACTGCATCTTTAGCAACATGGCTCTAGCTGAAGAGAAATTTATTTCTTTTACAAGTAAGGATAGATTTAGCAGTCACTTTAATTTCTGACATCAATATTCACATTTTTCTAGATGCTCCAGTTTTCAAAAAATGTACATGTGGTTTTGTCCGTTTTGAGCTTTTTAAAATACTTTAATTTCGTGCAATACCATCTATCAATTTTCGATCTCCAGTGGAAGTATGCCTGTCCTAAACAGTGCAAGAAAAGAGCGTTCTTTGTACGACTCATGAATCTTATGACATATATGGTTCAAGGCAATATATATTCATGATTAAATTGTAAGTACACAATTTTGATTTTGTATTAATGTCGTCTGCCCATTGGATGCAGCGGAGTTCATGTAAAATTTACCAGGCATTATTTAAATGTTGTAGGGGAGACTGGGGTAAGTTGTGCCACGGGGTAAGTTGTCCCACCCACTGTTGAGGTGAAATGAATAACTGGGCAAAGAAGGCAATGCCTACCATATATACCCACTTGGTCAACATCATTTGGCACCAAGAAAAAACTACCAAATATAATGGTATGAAAAGCTACACTCATAAATTCAATTTTGTGGCTGAAAATTTGTTTCTCCGTCATTTGGTATTTATAATGAGATGATGTCCCTTTGGTAGGATGGAGTTAGGAGGTATAACTCGACATTTGAGTTGTTAGATTTCTTCTCGCATTGTTTATTTATTTTTGACAACCAGTTTTATCCAGAAAATCAATTTGAGGTAAGTTGTGCCATTTTGATAATTGGGGTGAGTTGTGCCGATGGTATGACATAGGAATGAATTTTTAATTCATCTTTACTTGTCTTCATTTTTGCATAAAATGTTTGATAAGTTTCAATGACATGTAACATGTCAGCCAAGTTAAAAATATGATACAAATGATCTATCTTAAGAAACGCGTGAAATACAAGGTTTTTTTGGAATAAATTAAGCGGATCAACTTACCCCGTCATGCGGCACAACTTACCTTGGCACCTACTTTTTTAAAATGCCTACCATGGCCTTCCCAATGGTCAGATTGCTCTGAAACTTTGGTCGATTCTGGCCAACGTATTGTATTTTGATGTCTGACTTTCAGATTACTTGATTAGGCTTCGGTTTTTCGGAAAATCAGCCTGACGCAAAAGATGGCACAACTTACCCCGGTCTCCCCTACTCTTGGGAATTTAATATTAGATGCTTATTGCAGCAAATGAAAAAAAATGAGGGTAGTCTTGTGCTGCATAATTATATTTTTAATCGAGTATAAATAAATTATTTGAATTTGAATTTATTTGAATTTGCAAGTTAGGTTCCACCATTGGTTCTGTAGTGAAAGAGGAGTTTGATAGTCCTTTGGGGTATTCATTATAAGGCGTTTATTGGAAATAATGAAATGTTGAGGGTAGTCCTTCTGTGGAAGATAAGGTTCCTGGTCTGTTTGGGTATTTATTGTGAGGTGAATGAAATAGTGGGGGTTGCCCTGTACAGGAGGTTCCATCAATCATTTATCCCCAAACTGAACTAATTACTCATAATGACATTTAATAGATATATTACAGGCATTTTATCAAAGCTCACTCTAACTATTCAATTGGTCCTGTGGCGGATAAAAGGTTCCACCATTGGTCCTGTGGTGGAATGGAGGGTTCCACAGGCTGTGTGACCCTATACGCCCCAGGTAAGGCACAAAATGACTTTTGTTAGGTATTTCCACCACCATCTGCATCATTTCAACCCATTACTGAATTAGTTCTGGGTTGAAAAAAGAAGGTTCCACCATTGGTCCTGTGGTGGAATGGAGGGTTCCACAGGCTGTGTGACCCTATACACCCCAGGTAAGGCACAAAATGACTTTAGTTTGGTATTTCCATCATCATATGCATCTGAAAAAAAGATGGTTCCACCATTGGTCCTGTGGTGGAATGGAGGGTTCCACAGGCTGTGTGACCCTATACACCCCAGGGAAGGCACAAAATGACTTTTGTTTGGTATTTCCACCATCATATGCATCATTTCAACCCATTTCTGAATTGGTTCTGGGTTGAAAAAAAGAAGGTTCCACCATTGGTCCTGTGGTGGAATGGTGGGTTCCACAGGCTGTGTGACTCTGTACGCCACAGGTAAGGCACAAAATGACTTTTGTTAGGTATTTCCACCACCATCTGCATCATTTCAACCCATTTCTGAATTAGTTCTGGGTTGAAAAAAAGAAGGTTCCACCATTGGTCCTGTGGTGGAATGGAGGGTTCCGCAGGCTGTGTGACCCTATACGCCCCAGGTAAGGCACAAAATGACTTTTGTTAGGTATTTCCACCATCATCTGCATCATTTCAACCCATTTCTGAATTGGTTCTGGGTTGAAAAAAGAAGGTTCCACCATTGGTCCTGTGGTGGAATGGAGGGTTCCACAGGCTGTGTGACCCTATACGCCCCAGGTAAGGCACAAAATGACTTTTGATAGGTATTTCCACTATCATATGCATCATTTCAACCCATTTCTGAATTGATTCTGGGTTGAAAAAAAGAAGGTTCCACTATTGGTCCTGTGGAGGAATGGTGGGTTCCCTAGGCTGTGTGACTCTGTACGCCACAGGTAAGGCACAAAATGACTTTTGTTAGGTATTTCCATCACCATCTGCATCATTTCAACCCATTTCTGAATTAGGTCTGGGTTGAAAAAAAGAAGGTTCCACCATTGGTCCTGTGGTGGAATGGAGGGTTCCACAGGCTGTGTGACCCTATACACCCCAGGTAAGGCACAAAATGACTTTAGTTTGGTATTTCCACCATCATATGCATCATTTCAACCCATTTCTGAATTGGTTCTGGGTTGAAAAAAAGAAGGTTCCACCATTGGTCCTGTGGTGGAATGGTGGGTTCCACAGGCTGTGTGACTCTGTACGCCACAGGTAAGGCACCAAATGACTTTTGTTAGGTATTTCCACCACCATCTGCATCACTTCAACCCATTTCTGAATTAGTTCTGGGTTGAAAAAAAGAAGGTTCCACCATTGGTCCTGTGGTGGAATGGAGGGTTCCACAGGCTGTGTGACCCTATACGCCCCAGGTAAGGCACAAAATGACTTTTGTTAGGTATTTCCACCATCATCTGCATCATTTCAACCCATTTCTGAATTGATTCTGGGTTGAAAAAAAGAAGGTTCCACCATTGGTCCTGTGGTGGAATGGTGGGTTCCACAGGCTGTGTGACTCTGTACGCCACAGGTAAGGCACAAAATGACTTTTGTTAGGTATTTCCACCATCATCTGCATCATTTCAACCCATTTCTGAATTGATTCTGGGTTGAAAAAAAGAAGGTTCCACCATTGGTCCTGTGGTGGAATGGTGGGTTCCACAGGCTGTGTGACTCTGTACGCCACAGGTTAGGCACAAAATGACTTTTGTTAGGTATTTCCATCACCTTCTGCATCATTTCAACCCATTTCCGAATTAGTTCATGGTTGAAAAAAAGAAGGTTCCACCATTGGTCCTGTGGTGGAATGGAGGGTTCCACAGGCTGTGTGACCCTATACGCCCCAGGTAAGGCACAAAATGACTTTTGTTAGGTATTTCCACCATCATATGCATCATTTCAACCCATTTCTGAATTGGTTCTGGGTTGAAAAAAAGAAGGTTCCACCATTGGTCCTGTGGTGGAATGGTGGGTTCCACAGGCTGTGTGACTCTGTACGCCACAGGTAAGGCACAAAATGACTTTTGTTAGGTATTTCCACCACAATCTGCATCATTTCAACCCATTTCTGAATTGATTCTGGGTTGAAAAAAAGAAGGTTCCACCATTGGTCCTGTGGTGGAATGGTGGGTTCCACAGGCTGTGTGACTCTGTACGCCACAGGTAAGGCACAAAATGACTTTTGTTAGGTATTTCCACCACAATCTGCATCATTTCAACCCATTTCTGAATTAGTTCTGGGTTGAAAAAAAGAAGGTTCCACCATTGGTCCTGTGGTGGAATGGAGGGTTCCACAGGCTGTGTGACCCTATACACCCCAGGTAAGGCACAAAATGACTTTTGTAAGGTATTTCCACCATCATCTGCATCATTTCAACCCATTTCTGAATTGATTCTCGGTTGAAAAAAAGAAGGTTCCACCATTGGTCCTGTGGTGGAATGGTGGGTTCCACAGGCTGTGTGACTCTGTACGCCACAGGTAAGGCACAAAATGACTTTTGTTAGGTATTTCCATCACCATCTGCATCATTTCAACCCATTTCCGAATTAGTTCATGGTTGAAAAAAAGAAGGTTCCACCATTGGTCCTGTGGTGGAATGGTGGGTTCCACAGGCTGTGTGACCCTATACGCCCCAGGTAAGGCACAAAATGACTTCTGATAGGTATTTCCACTATCATATGGATCATTTCAACCCATTTCTGAATTGGTTCTGGGTTGAAAAAAAGAAGGTTCCACCATTGGTCCTGTGGTGGAATGGTGGGTTCCACAGGCTGTGTGACTCTGTACGCCACAGGTAAGGCACAAAATGACTTTTGTTAGGTATTTCCACCACCATCTGCATCATTTCAACCCATTTCTGAATTAGTTCTGGGTTGAAAAAAAGAAGGTTCCACCATTGGTCCTGTGCTGGAATGGAGGGTTCCGCAGGCTGTGTGACCCTATACGCCCCAGGTAAGGCACAAAATGACTTTTGTTAGGTATTTCCACCACCATCTGCATCATTTCAACCCATTTCTGAATTGGTTCTGGGTTGAAAAAAGAAGGTTCCACCATTGGTCCTGTGGTGGAATGGAGGGTTCCACAGGCTGTGTGACCCTATACGCCCCAGGTAAGGCACAAAATGACTTTTGTTAGGTATTTCCACCATCATCTGCATCATTTCAACCCATTTCTGAATTGATTCTGGGTTGAAAAAAAGAAGGTTCCACCATTGGTCCTGTGGTGGAATGGTGGGTTCCACAGGCTGTGTGACTCTGTACGCCACAGGTAAGGCACAAAATGACTTTTGTTAGGTATTTCCATCATCATCTGCATCATTTCAACCCATTTCCGAATTAGTTCATGGTTGAAAAAAAGAAGGTTCCACCATTGGTCCTGTGGTGGAATGGAGGGTTCCACAGGCTGTGTGACCCTATACACCCCAGGTAAGGCACAAAATGACTTTTGTAAGGTATTTCCACCATCATCTGCATCATTTCAACCCATTTCTGAATTGATTCTGGGTTGAAAAAAAGAAGGTTCCACCATTGGTCCTGTGGTGGAATGGTGGGTTCCACAGGCTGTGTGACTCTGTACGCCCCAGGTAAGGCACAAAATGACTTTTGTTAGGTATTTCCACCATCATCTGCATCATTTCAACCCATTTCTGAATTGGTTCATGGTTGAAAAAAAGAATGTTCCACCATTGGTCCTGTTGTGGAATGGAGGGTTCCACAGGCTGTGTGACCCTATACGCCCCAGGTAAGGCACAAAATGACTTTTGTTAGGTATTTCCACCACCATCTGCATCATTTCAACCCATTTCTGAATTGGTTCTGGGTTGAAAAAAGAAGGTTCCACCATTGGTCCTGTGGTGGAATGGAGGGTTCCACAGGCCGTGTGACCCTATACGCCCCAGGTAAGGCACAAAATGACTTTTGTTAGGTATTTCCACCATCATCTGCATCATTTCAACCCATTTCTGAATTGTTTCTGGGTTGAAAAAAAGAAGGTTTCACCATTGGTCCTGTGGTGGAATGGTGGGTTCCACAGGCTGTGTGACTCTGTACGTCACAGGTAAGGCACAAAATGACTTTTGTTAGGTATTTCCATCACCATCTGCATCATTTCAACCCATTTCCGAATTAGTTCATGGTTGAAAAAAAGAAAGTTCCACCATTGGTCCTGTGGTGGAATGGAGGGTTCCACAGGCTGTGTGACCCTATGCGCCCCAGGTAAGGCACAAAATGACTTTTGTTAGGTATTTCCACCATCATCTGCATCATTTCAACCCATTTCTGAATTGGTTCTAGTTAAAAGAAGGTTCCACCATTGGTCCTGTGGTGGAATGGTGGTTTCCACACGCTGTGTGACTCTGTACGCCACAGGAAAGGCACAAAATGACTTTTGTTAGGTATTTCCACCACCATCTGCGTCATTTCAACCCATTTCTGAATTAGTTCTGGGTTGAAAAAAAGAAGGTTCCACCATTGGTCCTGTGGTGGAATGGAGGGTTCCACAGGCTGTGTGACCCTATACGCCCCAGGTAAGGCACAAAATGACTTTTGTTAGGTATTTCCACCATCATCTGCATCATTTCAACCCATTTCTGAATTGATTCTGGATCGAAAAATTAGGTTCCACCATTGGTCCTGTGGTGGATAGGTCGCGGCGCCGACCTCTATCAATCCATCAGTGCTGATGAGATAATCCCTGTTGTGTCCAAATTTATCATCAAAAAAGGAATCAAATATGATATCAAGAGAGGAATTAGCATCATGTCAATAATATGCATGTGTAAATGTCAAGCTAATTGTCGACTTAATTGTCTGCTTTCTGACTGTTTGGTATAATTGGTAAACTTTTGGTAAAAACGGGAATTGTTAAAATTTTCAAATTGCTAAGTGGTGAGGGTTTAACTGAGTAACATATTGCACTCTGGCTTTTAACTAATCTGATCAACCAGGTGGCTTCGAAATTGTTTTGTAAATTGTTTCACAAACGAAGCAATAAGATTACACAATAAAATCAATAGTATTACACTTTTTATGACAAGCTTAGTCCATGAAATTATGGCCAGATTATGAAAGTTTATTTTTGCCAATCTTTTATTGTACACTCTAGAAAATACCAGACAAAATTGGTTTTTCAGATTCAAAATGGTTTTTTGAAAAACCAAATTTCAATGCAAAAAACCAACATGGATTTTTTGAATCTAAAAAACCAATTTTGTCCCGACATCTTTTAGAGTGTATATGATTGATTTCACCATTTCTTATATGTTTAAACCTTTTACAAGCCATGTCATCTCCCTCCTGTGAAATAAATCATGTATGACTCAAAACATGTCGTTGAAAAGAGGATTTAAAAACTCTGATAAAAAAACCATGAAAAAGGTGTCTCCTAAATACATACATGTACACTGTATGATCCAATCATCCAACACTGTTATTGCAAGGTGTTAAATGTAGCAGATCCTTTTTTGCAAAATGATAAGTTACAAAGATCACTTGCAATAATTAAAACATCAAAATAAACCATTTTAAAAATCACATTGTCTGTGTCAGCTTTTTGCTGGAATAGCTCAATAATTTTATCAAATGCATGGTAAGGTACCTCTACAGAAGAGTTGTTTTCAATACATAGACAACAATAATTGTTTATTTTTATCCGAAAATTAAATAAAAAAACAAGAGATTTACTTACCCCTTTCTTAAAATTGGGATGCTTTTGAAGTTTGGTTTAAAACTTTGAATGTATAATTTTTGTATTCTATGATTTCGAGATTGTTAGGGGCCAACCAGATGATAGTTGGGGGGGGGGGCTATGGATTTTACCTCCGGGACAAACTTTTTTTTTGCTCGCGAAGCGTCAACGAACAATTTTTTCGCATGCTAAATTTTTTATTGCAATTTTAACATCGAAGAAACCTAGCTTTTTTTTTTCAGGTGCTAAACAAACATTTTTTTCAGTGTCAAGTGGGAAACAATTTTTTTTAATCAAAAGTCCATAGCCCCCCCCCCTCAAGATCATCTGGTCGTCCCCTTAGTCTGTATACCAAAGTATCTGAAAATTTACTAGCCAGAAACTCCAAATTTTTCCGATTGTTATCAATTTCAATATTCAGTTAGGGTATTTTCACAGTAATACAATTTGACACATGATTATTAATAATAAAGTCCTTTTTATGCATTGCTCATGTATGGTGTATAAAGAATGCAAAGTGAACATGCATGCGTTTGGGTGGGGGGGGGGGTTGTACACACAGCATGCACAAGCTACAGAAACATAGAGTTATTGGCTAGTAATTAAATCCTTAGGTGGGTGACGATTGATGAGATGGGAGAGCAGGCAGGTTGGGAATTCGGGGGTAGAGATGAAAGAGCGATCATTTGTGGCCAGGTTAAGAACTAACCTGCTGTATGCCCGGGGCTTGTATGAGGTTCCCCTTGCTTTCAAAATGGATTGTTGGTTAGCAATTTCTGTACCAGGTTGGGTCCAGTGAACCGACGGCCCCCTAATTGTTACAAGCTGTACACAAATGACATGGCAATTGACAACAGGTTGAAACTCATCCTGATAGGCACACAACATCTTGTTTCCCTCCTAGCTTAAAATCCCTCCCCAAAAACCCCAGGTGATTTGCCTGCCAGTGCAGGCCCCGGGGTGATAGCCCCCTCCCCTTTTTAGCTTAAATACCCCCTCGCTAAATGAGCTTTTTGCTTCTAACAACTTTCATTTTGCCCACATTTTCCTAACCTTTTTTCACATTTAGTTCCCATTTTCTACCACATTTTGTTCACATTTTGGCTCCCTTTTTCCAGATGTTCTGAGGCATCTTGTGATCGTCTCTTCAGAAGTTTTCAGACTGTGTTCTAACATTTTCCCTCTCATTTATTTATCACACAAAACCACAAAAATAACATTTGAACAACAAACCAACCAGTCAATCATCCATCTTATAAACCTTCAAAAATATAATAACATCCCATGAACTGGGTGTGAGTGACTGCTCAACGAAAGTTGTGAGTGAATTTCAGTGAAATAACCTCATACATTGAGGCTATCAGCCACAGAGGCTCCATCTAGAGGGTGCAGTGTGCTTTACTTTACTTTCTGTTTTGTTTATATGATTTATAAAAATAAATTAACTTAAATTCAATTTTGTTCGATTCTGTTGTATTTCAGTACGTAAATCTCATTCTTTTCTGTCGTATTTATTATATATATTCGGTTATAATATTATATTCCAATGGATTTCTATCTTATTCCATTCCATTTTATTCTATGCTATTTGAATTGTTTATGTAAATATTATACTTTTTATTGAAAATATCTAATTTCGAGTATTGGAGTAATATTTTAAGTGGGAAATGTGGCATGAATGTTGTCTGGTCATTCTGAGTTTTGTGACTTGTCTTGACTTCTGTGACGTTTCATGACGGATGCCAGTGATCAATGGATTGGCCTGACTTGTCTATCTGTCAGCTGTTGTTAGACATTTGGGATTAAAAGATGTATAGGAAACTACCCTGCAAGGATCAGTAGCCTACTCTGGCTAGTAGGTGTGACTTTGTGCTAAATAATGCCCATCCAGATAGACTGAAAACCAACTTTGCATGTCCTTTTCCATCTACTGTATGTCACTATTGATAAGTTAATTCCAGACTATCATCATGGAGCCACTGCAGGTGCTTCCTGTTTCATCAAACATTGGTTTGGAGAACATGTCTAAGAAATCAAAAAATACTAATCATTAAATTATTGTCAGTCACAGAGAATCGTGCAGATGTTCTTACACATGTATATACTCAAACACGCAAAGAAACACTCTGAAACTATTCCAGACCTAATTTTCAATCCGACATTGAGTTGAAACTACGACGCTCAGTTGAGGTGGATTCTTATTGGGTAGAAGCTGGGAATCCAAACAAGTATAAACTTAGTCAAGCATTTTCCAGTTCTGCCATAGCTCAATATATAAGTGGCCCATCTAAAGAAGTCAGCTGACTGGATTATAATGGCAATCAAGGTGACGTTTTCTCAGGTATGCTTTGATTTTTGGCCATAAATATAAATTTTAGGTACAAACCTGTCTACATGTTGACCACTGTATCATTGCCAGTGCTTTTGACAGAACATATTATGCTGACAAGTGTTGCCACCTAGTGACTAGTATACTGTTACGCGAGCTCCTGCGAGCGGTCCACATAATTTCAGAGTGTGAAACTCACACAACTTTGTCTGGAAGAAACCGGGGCTGTTTCTTAGAAAGCTGATGGCCTTGACTACTTCCTCAGGGAATGTGATGGCTGAGTCTGACTCTGGTAAACATCAATGTTGAATGGGAATTTTGTGAATGTGCAATGAAATTGGAACTATTTCTTGGGACAGCAATAGCCTACTGTAGCATACAAAATCAACTTTTTGTGTCAGGTGGCAGCAGCATGCAGTTCTCATTTTCACTAGAATGAGGTACGAACATTGCTTTGACACATTTTTGCCTTGTTTTACTGCTCATGGTATGACTGACCAATGGAATGAGCCTGTTCAGGCTACACTGCAGCCAATGCAATGGGCCACATTATGAGGGAACAGCAATGAATCCCCTCCCACCATGCACTGCGGCAGCATTTCAGCCTTTTATTTGGGCTATTGTGACGTCATAGCAAGCATGACTGCCCATTCCCAGTTGCACAACAATGTGCATTGTGGCTGGAGGTCGATATTACCCAGTTTCTGCAATATGTCACTGGACTGTCCTTTTGGCAGAAAGGTTTCAGTCACCCTTGCAATATTAATGGCGACCTGCGAGGCCCGATATGAGCCCCCAGTGGCCAGAAACTTGCCTCAAAACGCCAGTCATTAAGAACTTATTTGTTTCATAAATCTGCCATACAGACAAGAATGACCAATGCGCCCCCTGCCAGCTGCTTAATGCCAATAAAAGTTTCTCCTTTGATTAATACTTCATATCAAACTGTGCAGCAGCACCTCCAAATGATGAAATGTGTCTTACAGAATTGATACATGTAGGCCTACATGAATGTTTGCTTGCAAAATGTGAAATATGGCCTTGCACCATGCATGCACAGATAATCTCACACCTTGCTCGAAATTAACTTTGAAGATACATAATTTCGCTTAAAGTTTGCGAGGATTGAAACAGGGCCGGGGTCAAGTACGGAAGATACAAGTACAAGTACACTGTACATCAATAGGCCTATATATGTTTTCCATGGCATCAAAGTGGCATGCTTGAAGTCCAAATTCCACACAGCTCCTCTGCCAATGAGGTCTGAGTGTCATGTAGGCCTAATGCCTATTGTAAGACCAAATTGTGATGAGAGACAGACTTCTTCGTCGCAATCATGACAAACACATCGACAGAACTTGGTCGACAAATATCACAACCGATTTCACAAGATTCCTCTAACCTACATTTTGGTAGCCCTTGATACCAGCAAAATGTCTAAACTTCTTGAATCTTGGTTTGGCTTCTGGTCAATAATCGTTGTATTATATTTACTATCCTGAGATCTGGAATCCGGATCTTAGTTAGAAGACGCGATCTGCAGAAGAGAGGTCAACAAGCGAAAGTTTACGACGGTCCTACCATTTCAAGTTCTACAGTTCACCAGTAATCACTGGTCAGTGTAAATACAGGATGTAAAACCGTATACATTTCAACCCCACACATTCTCCTGTTTCCATCCATGTGCCTGTAGTATCACACATCTAGACATGGCTGAAGTAATAGCTTTGAACTGAGGGCATGGCTTCCAGTAACAGGCATAAAAAGCGCCCCCTGTAGCCCCCTGGTGACGGCGGTTCTTTCATCAGCAATTGCCTCATTCGCAAGTCCTATCTCCCTTCATATCTCACTTTTTATCTCTGACTAGTATCTGCATAGTAGCCATTGCCATGCTGCCATGTGAAGCCATGTTGTCGCTGCTGTGAGCCGACTGAGCATGTTGGCCACGGATTTTGTTCTGTGGTGAACGCCTAGTCCGAACTAATCCCATGCTTGGTAGCATAACGACACAATAATACGTCCCATGACCAGTTATCCACGGATAGAGCGAAAAACATTTCTTAGGGTTTTGTGTCTGGAGTCTTTGCCAATATTATATATGATATTTGACAATCACCAGATAACATTCATCAATTGTCTTTCTTGATTTTCTGCATCGAAAGTACGCTCCAACTCACGGGCCCGCAGACTCGTAGAGTGTCTCCAGTATGTTCTTGTACTACTATACCTGAAAGGCAACGATGCAATTATTTTTTTATGTTTCTCGCAAAAGCTTATTTACTGCATTTTCCGTGTCGTAAAGCATTTAGATCTTCGGACTAGGTGACTGCTGATCAGACCATGGCAATTTGTTAGTTGTCCTTGATGTGAAGTTGAAAGAGGATCGAGCGATTGGCCGGATAAGCTTCCCTCGCAAACCATGTCTTATCTGCCATCAATATGGCGTCGATGAGTGATCCGCCATCTTGCTTGGGTCAACCTGCACTGCCCTCTGTTGCTGAATGCAGAAACATGACTGTGTAATGTCACTCAATGTGGTGACGTCATCAATAATGTGCATTCTACAACAAAATCATTGATAGGGGATGTAGGCCTGTCAAGTCATCTTAAGTGATGGATCTAGTTCAGGTTTTTTTTCCTTGTTTGGTTTTTGGCAATTTTTTGGACACCCCCCCCCCCATGTAATTCCTTGAATTTCCTCATTCCCTTTTCTCCTTCATTCATTCCTCTCTTCCTTTTTCTTCTCTCTATTCTCCTTTCTGTTCTTTCTTCCTTTTCATTCTTCCTTCTCTTTTCCTTCATTGCTCCGGGTTTCGAATCCAGCCCTCGCCGTGTCACCATTTCTGCACTCTAGTTCATAAAAATCGAATACAGGTATAAGTGTTTCGTTTCCATACTATCCAGACTGTCATATACCTATGTTCCATAGACCTACTACTTCTTAAAATCATACATTTCTGTTCATCCTTCAGAACTTCGTGCTTTGGTCCAAGTCATCGGTCAACAAACGCCTTGCAACTAAGGAAGCTTAGGAAGGAACCACAAACACAAAACACTTCCCTTCCTTTTACAGCCTCTTGATTTCCTTTTTTTCTTTTGATTCCCTGAAATTCGAAATTTGATGGACACATGGTTACGCCTGGGCCACATGTGTCATGAAATGAACACCTTGGAAACTCAGAACACAAGTGTTCAACATGGTGAACACATCTTGCACATGTGTTAATCCCAGTTAATCCATTCAGCATTTCATTCTGATTGGTCGCACATGTCTAATCTGATAAAGCAAGTGGCCTCACTGCCATGTGGTTAATCTGTAAATCTCAAAGCAATGATATTTTGGGTCTTCAGCTGTCAAAATGTGTGACAGCCAAAAAATGAACATGTCAAAAGTGCAAGACTGTTACTTTGGAGATAGATAGGAAGACCCACCTTCTCAGTGCAGCTGAGAAGGATGGGAGACAATACATAGGTTGAGGACTACATTTGCGACACAGGAACGTGTCGCGGCAGTTTAGGGCCTATTCCCATAAAAAATAAAGGTATGGGCTGATAGGAAATAGTTTAAAATGTATTGTGTGCGATTTTCAGAATTTTCCTGTACTTTAAAGTGTCAAAATTGGCCGATTTTCATAAATTTACCATAAAAAATGACACAAGTTTCAGGATAAAGGGAGGGGACCTTTGTATAGATTGATAACTGTTAATCAGTATGTTGTTCATGATTCACTTTCTCTGTTTGTATGTCTATTGTTTTCCAATGAATAGCTCTGGACTGTTACATTTAGCAGTCAATCAAACTTGATCAAGCATGTCAGATAAGTTATGATTGGTTGGTTCCAAACACACTTTGGTGAACAGTGATAGACTTAGACCACATTTGGCAAATTCAGATCGCATTTGATATGAAATAAAGTTTGCAGGTCAAATGCACAATTTTATAGTAATCAAGGTATATTTCAAAATGCGTACTTTACCTCCATTAAAGCACAATAACGTTATGTCTTCATATGCTATCTCATATTTAAGATAGTTTTAAGAAAGTAAATTCCCTGAAATACATCGCAAAATTCTTAAAGATACATACACAGATACATGTACACTTAAAATAATGCTGAATAAAGTCAATCAATCAATCAATCAATCAATTAATCAATCAATAAATCAACCAATCAATCAATCAATCAATCAATGAAAGATAGATAGATAGATAGATAGATAGATAGATAGATAGATAGATAGATAGATAGATAGATAGATAGATAGATAGATAGATAGATAGATACTAAACCACATGTGTCACCACAAGACAACATTTTACTTTTCATTTATGTGATTTATATTTTTCACAAGTGATGAGAACCACCACATATTCTGATATATTTTACAAGTGACATCCACAAATAAATGTTCCCTCCTACTTTTTAAAATATTGACTGCTCTTTGTGTTGAAAACACCTCAGGTCTGGAGAAAAAGCGAGATTACCACTTATGTTGCTCTCTGTTTGCAGGTTGCAGTTTTCTGTTTGTGCTCATGTTTGATTGTTTGTTATTATCACTTATTTCTTTCAATTATTTTCAAGAGTGTTCAGCAAATGCAATGTCCTCAGTCTACGTTGCCTACAGCAACGTGAAGACTGTGACCTCGGTCTACTTTGGAGATAGAAAAAGGGATTTTTATTCCCAAGGAAGGGGACTGTGTTGAGGCCTGTTCCATTATTGCTATAGTGTGGTTATGTCTAAAGAAAATGAATATCTAGATCTATAGAAGAAAAGTAAACATGAAAAATTTGGGATGGCAACCATAATTAATTGGATACTTAGATAATATCGCACATGATATACCCTATTTTCCACAAAAAGAAGAAACAATTTCACCACATCGCTGCTCGATATGTTCAGAAATTTTGAATATTGTTTAAATTAACAACAAAATTACCATTATTACTGGAATAGTAATTTACAAAATTGCGCCCTGCATGTTCAAGACAATAAGACACATTGTGCAGATCTACATTTATCTGCCCAACTATCAAAAATATACTTTCTAACTGTCTGACACATCTCTTGTCAATCACGACCTGAAGGATAAGGTGTGACCTTGAGATTGGAGAATGAGAGTGTGGCCTTGAAACTTTGACCTTGACCTTGCCACGTGACCTTGATACTTACAACTTCAGGCTGGGCTGGATTTGCTTTAAAGCCACGCGCCAAGAAGATACTGAAAGTCTTCAGTGAAGATCAGAAGGTTGGGGCAGGATCCAGGTTGATGAATTCAGGGCAACACGTGACCACAGCTGCTGTGACGTCACGACTTTTTGTGCACCTGCGGGTCAAAGGTCAAGGACCTTTAGCCTCACAATGTCAGCCCAGGGAGCAGGGTGGCATATGGATGAGAGGCAAGTGTGGAGGTGAGAAAGGCCAAGCCCATCCAGAGTGCACAGGCAACTTGAAGATGGTGGCACTGTGACACGGTACGTGGCAAAACATACAGAATCTTACGGCACTTGCAAGTAGTATTTTGTACCTTATGAATGATGCGATTCAATTGTCCTCGACGAACAATCTCCAAGATCTGCATTTGCCTTCTTGACCAGTTTAAGCTGTTTTTTGTTTGCATATGACTGGAGCTCTTTGCCGATTTAAGCGGTCCATTGGAAATCTTCATTTTTTATTTTCAACTTCCAAACCGGCTATGCCCCTGCATTCACAGTTACTTCTTTTACTTCTAGTCCTTTCATCAGGTGCATATCTTTCAAAAAAAAAGTTTGTTTATTGACACCTATGCCGAAAGGTATATACATGTATCACACACTGACTGAACCAATAAACAAAAACTGATGCAGACAGATCATTAAAACTTTTAAGTCAGTGGCATCACAAAGCCAAGTTGAAAGTTAATTTCGAAATTGATGTGGGCTTTTGATCTCAAAGAGTTATAAGCAGTAGTAGTTTTCACAGACAGGTTTCTCATTTTGGTTGTGTGTCTGATGCTTCAGTCACATGGCAGGTTATGGAAATGTTTTTGTTCAGACGGCCTAGGATTTCCTTGGAATTTGGGTAATTTTTGTATAATATGTGACATCCCGCCGGTGATTTTTTGCGAATCGACGAGGAATAAATTTGATCCATGACGTTCCTAGAAATCAGAGGAACTCCTCGACGGCAGTCAAAAAATTGTAACTTGTTGAAACTTTTTTTAAGCCACTGTGGAAGAGCCAGAGTTTTTCTCAATTTTTGGATGTCCTGTGGGCATTTTTCTTGATCGCAGGAGTAAAAGACATGATCGGCGGGCTATAGGGCCATCCCCTGCTCCTGCGGAACATTTGTGCTGCTACTGTGAAATGCAGCCAAGCCTGTGATTTTTGCAGCGTCGCCGGTGGTTTTCTTCTTGCCCCACCGTTGTATGTTCTTGCCCCACAGTTGTATGTTCTTATCCCGCTGCTGCATATTCTTGCCCCACCGATGTATATTCTTGCCGTTTCATGCAAATTTCCCTAGAAATCATCTTAAGCTGCTCCGCCGCTGTAAAATCCTTGCCGTGGGAATCTAGCATGAGTCCACTCTGGTGTAGGTCTTTAATTGTCTTGCTGATTTCCTTGTCAGCAAAACTAGTGGCTTTGAACCATTCTTGATTATTCCACCAGGTAATGAAGGTCTATGATTCATGTTGTTTTTGGAAAATTGTATGATTTTTTAAATGCAAAAAAAAATTGATTTAAAATTAGCCGCAGTGAAGTGAAACTTGTTATAGTTTCCAATCTTCCATTTAAACCGGTATCAATCATCTGTAAAAACTACAGCTGAGTTTCACAGTTGTGGATCTCTCCCAAGCTTTTGTGCTCCAGCAAGGACATCTTGCAAACTTCATCTCCCAAACGTATGATCCTCGTGGCCTGACCTGACTCTTTTTGCCTCCTTATCTTATCTTCTTATCTGCTTCTTATCTCCTTCTTTGTCCTTATCTCCGTTTCTTCCTCTTCTCATCTCTTCACATCTTCTTGGCAGGTGCAGTCTTCCACCTGCTTCCAGGCATTAGAGAGCAGCTTCCAAGGCTCATGCTTGTGAGCTGAGAGGCTGCATGAGAGTATAATTTTTCACTTAAATGTATTATTTTGAATTCACAAAAAGAAATTTAGAGCAAAAACAAATATATGAGAAAATTCAACTTATAATACTCCTTAATATCTATGTAGACCGTGCAGTGTGCATGTCACATCCTTTGCGGAGCAATTTGGAATGTTTGGAGTAATCGCGAAAACAGTCATTTTAGGATGACCACCAGTCCGCCACTGCGAAGGTACTAAAAAATTCCTGAATCAGTTCCTTGATGCATTGTATGTTAAATGTATCAACTTCACATTTTGTTAAACTTTTCCTTTTGGTGTGAATTAGATCTATCTTGCGAATTTAGCAATTTCCTCCGGCATATAGATACTCTACAAGCACTTCATAGCTATAAAAGGATTAGGACGGATCATATGTTCATGTATTATTATTTATCTCGTAAATTTAATAAAATTTCTGTGCTTTTCTATTTTCCTTTTCTTTCTTTTCATTTCTCTCTCTTGTTTTCCTTTTTTTAGATTTCTCTTTGCTCCTTACGTCTGTTGCTTTAACAGCTCAGCGCTGACAACCTGAAACTCTCCAGAAACTGTCAGCTCTTGGCTCTGTTCTTTCTCAACCACGTGTTTTCTCTTCACAAATTTTTTCCTGAAAGTCCAGAACACCAAAATTCTTGACCTCCAACACTTTTGTGTGTCCTCTCTGACCTTCAAGGCTATAAAATGACCTTGAGAATGAGCCCCCCTGACCTTGATAACTTGTCCTTTCATGCTACTGTTTATGGCCTTGCAACCTGATAAAAAACAAAAGGGCTGATAAAGAGGGTTGGGAATTCCCACGAACTGCATGCAGCTGGAAATAGCTCAACCAAGAAGCTTGTCAAACCGAGGACTCTTAGACTTCCTTGGTCAAACCATGAGGTTCTTTGCTGAACCAAAAATATCTTACGTTGAACCAATAACTACACGTAGTCGTTCGAAAAGGCTCTTGGCATGTGATAAATAATAATACAATCAGCTGTCGTATCATGACACTTTTCTTGCCCTCGAGCTTATGTCAGGACGTGACGAATCATTTGAGATATGACATGCAAATGAGAGCAAATCATTTGAGATGTGACAAATTAGTGAAGATGTGAAAAATCAGTTGAGATGTGACAAATCAGTCAGGATGTGACAAATAATAGAGTCAAGTCGAGATGGAAGAAATTAGTTGAGATGTGAAAAATATCAGCCGTGATGTGACAAATCAGTTGAGATGTGAAAAATCATTCGAGATGACAAATCATTTGAGATGTAACAAATTAGTTGAGATGTGAAAAAATCAGTCAAGATGTGACAAATCAGTCAAGATGTTACAAATCATTCGGAATGTGACAAATCATTCTGTTAAGTAAGGATGAGACAAATTAGTCGAGATATGAAAAATATAGGCAGTGATGAGGCAAATCATTTGAGATGTGACAAATCGTTCGAGATGTGACAGATCATTTGAGATGTGACAAATCAGTCGAGATGTGAAAAATTAGTTGTGATGCAAATCCTTTGGTATGTGACAAATCATACAGTTAAGTCGAGATGGGACAAATTCATCGAGAGGTGAAAAATATCGGTTGTGATCAGACAAACCAGTCGAGATGTGGCAAATTCATCGAGATGTGACAAATTAGTTGAGATGTGACAAATTAGTTGAGATGTGACAAATCAGTTGGGAAGTGACAAATCAGTCGCGATGTTACAGACAATAAATAAAGCAGGAAGAATGAATGGCGCCTTTACAAAAAAGGTGACTAACATATTGCAACCTTAATGAAAGGCGCCTTGAGTCTAATTCACTGCCCCCTTTAAATCTCTTAGTATTAAAGACTTAAGGAGACAACTACAAGTTCAGCTTAAGTGAGCAACTAGTTTATTTGTGTTGGTTGCCTGCCTGTCTGTCTATATGTCTGTGTGACATATCTGTCTTCTTTTATTCCCCAGGATTCTGTCTCCCAGAAACATTTGTCTCAATTTTTCTGTTTTGTCAAAGAGCCGTAAGTTTGTGAAGAGTTACGGAAAGCTCAGAAGAAAATATTTATGTCGTTGAGTAAAGGTGGGTTTTTGAAGTCAGCACTTCCACGACTAACTTAGCCGTCCTGCTGCATGACAAAGGTCAGAGGGGGGCCACAGTAACGAGATGAAGGGTGATTAAATCTGCTGTCCAACATGGGTCAGGTGACCACTGACCAGGCCAGGATTCGAACCCAATACCCCACGATTTGAAGCCTGTAGACTGCTACCAACTACCAGAGCTAACCCCATTCATCCAGGATGGCTTGAGGGGTAAACCCAGATTGGTAGTGGCACATACAAGTGAGTGTGTCGAGGGCATGTCACGCCTGACTGCATTCGCCCCTCCACCCCAAATTCCCTCTTCCATCCAGATATCCATGTCCATGATCGTTTTATAATAGAAAACATTCGTGCACATGTCACATCCAGCATCTTGGCGAATAACTCAACTAAATTTTCTCACACCTAGTTTGCAGACATTCGTAAACTTACAAATTGTTTCACATCTTATTGTGAATGTACTGTACTTGCATGTTGTTTCAAACTTGTTTGCAGCACTTTCTGTCACCCGGGAATATCTTGTAAGAAACAGTTGATATATGATAAGTAAAATGAAATATTTAGTTGTGGAAAAATGTCATGCATTTTGGCCGATATAGATTGTGATAAAAAAGTAAAAGTGGTCACAGAAAACAATGACAAATTCTGGAGGAAGGAAGGAAGTTTACAGAAGAAGGAAAAACAATTATAGAAAAATGACAGCAAGGAAGAGAGCAATGGTACAGGAAAGGAGAAACACTGAAAAACAATGGAATCAGACAAGGAAGGAAGGACCATCGACAGTTCTCAGCTGCTGTCAGTAAACTTTTCGAATTATAAAGGTGAAAACGTGGACATTTCGATAAACGATAGTTTTAAAGCATGGATGGAAGGAAGGGAAGGTGATAAACTGTGTGTTTTGGGGTTATGCACTCTAAAAAATGTCGGGACAAAATTGGTTTTTTAGATTCAAAAACCAAATTTCAATGCAAAACCAACATGGATTTTTCAATGCATTGAAATTTGGTTTTTCAAAAAACCATTTTGAATCTAAAAAACCAATTTTGTCTGAAATTTTTTAGAGTGTGGGTGAATAGGAATCAGAAGTCAGGAGAGAAACTTGACGTTTTGCATGTATTGTGATAAAGTCATTAGGAAGAATGGAACAGAGGAAGAAGGGTGGATCTTTAATAAGATATACAGGCACGCAGAACCAGCACAGGCACACTCCTGTATTAGTGAATTGATATTCAGTATAAACATCTATTTCTAACAGACTGTACAGTCAGTCCAGGAGAGTGCCTGCGGAACCAGTGATGAAACATTGACTGACCCACTTGCAAGAAGAC
This sequence comes from Platynereis dumerilii, assembly GCA_026936325.1. NCBI lineage: Eukaryota > Metazoa > Annelida > Polychaeta > Phyllodocida > Nereididae > Platynereis > Platynereis dumerilii. The sequence continues at coordinate 22,495,267 of JAPTHN010000002.1, read as the reverse complement.
ATTCACACTTTGATTGAGTTGTGACAAAACGCAAATCGTTTTTCCTTCCTGCCTAACTTGGGCATCCTCAATAATTCACTCCCACATAGGCCTATGTACATTTTAGTGTCTCCATCATTTTTTTTTAGCATTTGCACATGCGCAGAACTTATCAGAGCGTGTAGTCATGGTAACACTTTCCTAAATGTGTGATGGATGGTATCAGTGGGAGAGAGGCTGAGCTGGACAGACACATCTGAGAACAACATGTCCTGTCACTTGCTGTAAATAATTGCAGTGGCAAAGATCACTTGCTACCAGCTTGCTACATGCTTGCTCTGCTTTATAGATATGCATATATCTTTTGGAAGATAACTTTCCCTGCATGACTGAACCTCCTAGATGTTTGGAATGGACGCCAGAGGGCACATTGGAGCTAAAAGGGTGATGCATGTATCATTTGTGTCTGTGTGAAGGTGTTTAGCAGGAACCTCCAAGGGATATATGGAAAATAGATGTCTTAGGACTATGTAGAAGTACAGATCAAACAGGTTGAGTTTGAAGCTAAACATTTCTCAAGCTGTTTTACTACCTATGTTTTTGCCAACAGTAAAGAGGGAAGAAGAGGACAGTTTTGGTCCCATTTATTTTGTAATTAGATTTAATCCCTGCATAATGGATAGTGGGCTGGCCCATCCTCTCTCATCCACTCTTTCTTAAAAAAAATACAGTATGCACTGCAGTGCAGTGCAGCACCATGCAGCACGTCACGTACACTTTACTGTTTTAGAATATATCATTATCTGATTTAGGAGAGATTTGTGCTGTTGTCGGAGCTACACAATCACTTGCATCAAGTTGCATGGTCTGTGTTCTATGAAACACTCTCCGAAGGTCCATAAAACGCTTCAACACCCTATTTTGCACCAAAGTCCAGAAGCAGAGAAAGATCCAAGGCATATTTTGATCTCAGTGTTATCATCTATCTGTCAACGTGCTTCTGTGCTGAGGGCTTGGAACAAGTGGTTGGGTTTGCTGGGGGCCTCAAGGGTTTCAAAGGGGCAGGGTAGGGCCCTTGGGGGATGCTGTGGGCCCTCAAAGACATGCCAAGGGCCCAAAAAGGGCCTCAGAACTGAGTCAGAAGCAGTGTTGTGTAGTGACCTCTACAAGTTGTACAATGACCTTCACATTGAGCCACTTGACCTTTGACCTCCAGCCATCCTAGCTATGTGGCTGGTGCAGAGGCGTTGATGCACAGTCAGGCTTGGCTGCTTTTCCCAGGATGCAGTGGGAGCAATGTGCCTTATGAGATCTTGGTATGAGGCCTATGAGCTATTGCTGCACATGTGGACAAATCAAAAACAGCAACAACATGTACATACACTTGTTTATATCTGAACCAGCAACAATACTGTTCTGGAAAGTTGATTGGTTAATTAATGTGACAAAATGCCTGTTTGGTCAGTTTGCTTAAGTGGTCTTCTGCAAGTGGACAAGATTATCCCACCACAACCACTATCCAACCCAAACTACCGGTGGTTCCAGATCAAACGCCAATGTACTATGTATGCAAACATAATCAGTTTATGTAGAAATAGCATAAATAGTATACATCTCATTCTTCGGTTCAATACCTACATGTATCGGTATCTTCTACTATTTATAGCTTATCTTTGCACAACACAGTTGATGCATTAGTCATTGAATTAGCCCATAAATGATGTTTTGTAACTTGTAAGTGTCTTGAGTGTTCACTTATTGACAGCAAGGCAAAATATCATTTCATCATGGATATAATCCAGCTGGTTGCCACTCGTAGCATATAGCCACAGAATAGCCAGTGAAAATGTTTTTGGTATGCTTGCTCACTGGTGCGAGGCATGCTTTTCTTGTAAAACGAAATGCATAAACCAAAAACATGTGTAATGCAGGGAGCTCCGGTGTCAGCCATATGTGCGACCACAGAAAGACATATATTTGTAACATACTCACTTCAAGAAGTGAGAAACCCCCCCAAAAAAACTGTCATTTCCACAAAAGATTAAGTAGGTGATATGGCTGTACAAATAGATCATTCTGCTTTGATTAGGGACCTCAAACCATATCCCTTGCAAGTCTCTGACCACAAGAAATAATTTCTACCATCTTCCGCCATATGTGAGCACATTGACATATGTGGCCTACAGGAAATATGTATCTGGTAGCTTGCATGCATTGGCAATTGCTGGTTTTAATTTCAGACTTTTGTAGATCTTAATTTGAGGTGGAAAAAAGCAATGATTTTATATGTTCTAAAGACATCATTGGTTGATTTAGAATGATCAATTGAATGATAAGTTGATTGATAGATAATTTGATTGCTTGATTGATTGAGTGATTGATTGATTGATCGATCGATTGATTGATCCCCTTCGCCTTGACATGATACAATATATCAATATTGGAAAATGTGGCATAATTTTGGTAGAGCTTAGTTAAATGCTATATGATAGCCCTTTATCACAGCCAGAACTGTTAACATTTTTGTTGACAAAACTATATAATGTGTGAGCATGACATTGTACGTGTATACTACATGTCCAGGAGTTGTCGGGCTGTTAAAAAATAATGAGATTGGTGACACTGTCACAGGAGATATATTGATATAAATTATTACTTCCTGATTTTTTTCCCATACTTAGCCAATTTGTGGGCTACTGTTACAAAATGTGGATGTGTTGCAATTGCATATAGTTTACACAAAATAACTATTGGCAGTATGGACTATTTGACAGGAAATATGTATATGAATACATATGTGATGCATTCAAACATGGCTTTAATATCGGCCAATATATATAATGGCTACCTTAAGAATGTGTATGATGATGAAGAAAATAGGCTGCATTCTTATGTGGTTAAATTGCTTCACAGGGACACAAGTAGCATAATACAAAATAAAGTGTTTTCGGTTAATTTTGCTGAGAAATGCTTTCAAACTGTGCCGTCAAGACGAAAATTGCAGAGCTGTGGACAGCACCAATACTTTTCTAACTCAGAAATTGCTGCAATGGTAGGCCTATAAGACGGAATATTTGAGTCGATTCAGAAAGGCTGGATTTGGAGTCCAAAGACAGAATCCTTGGGACCTGGGACATGATACTGGAGACCCCGGGACAGACACACAGACTGTGCAGTGGCAAAGGGCAGTGCAAGATAGAGTGATGAGCCAAAGAAGCGATCTGAGGCGATCCCAAGAGGAAGGCTGAAGCAGCAGTCCACTTGGAGGCCTCTGAGCTATGAGTTATGGAGGTCCCTAAGAATTGATCCTCCTGCAACCTTCTCTAACACTGAGCATGTCGATGACTAGCTGGGAGAACATTTGTCAAAAGCCGGAATTAACACAGAGATGTATGACATGGCCCCCTTGGCCCTCTACCCCCCCCCCCATGCAAGCCACTGCCCCCCCCCTCTGAGATCTCTGCCCCTTCAGGTCTCAGCAGCCTCTCTTGGCTGCTCTCAGGTCACCAGGGAGGCTCATAGCAGCAACTCTAAGCTTCACCGTGCAACCAACTCTTGCTTCAGATCCGGAAATAGTGGAAAAAATATGGATGAGGGGGGTTCTTGGGAAATATATATATAGTGGACATTGGGGACAAGGGAACTGTCCTTGAGGAGGTGAGCTTCTTGGCCTCTGATCGCTGTTGGTTGATTTGCCTGTTCCCACCTTACGACAGACCGGCATCTCCAGAAAAGGTTTCTTATTCTAAAGCAACAAGATACCAAACATATACATACAAGTGCCATCGACCAATATTTCTCACAAATGTATACGATCCAATGCTGGTGCCGGGTAACCCAAGTTATACGAAAAGGTTATAACCCACAAGGACGACACGGCCTCCAGAAAGACCCACAAGGTTTCCTCCCAGGACCTTTACAAGATCTCAGAAAGATCTGGCTGGGCCTTATGGGGACCTAAGAAAGACTTGAGAAAGGGCCACAATAGTCGCACAAAGCAGCGTGTTGGCGGTTTGTCCTCTGACAAAAGGCAGCGGCAAGGGCCCCTGAGTTATATTCGCGCAGAGGCCGCCATGACATGTAAACACAAGCTATGATTGATCTCGGCGGTATTCGACCGACCGCCGCTGCCCCTCCGCTCATATTTCCTTTGTTATCAAAGCAAGAGGGCCCAGCCCCCGCCCCGCAGCCTCCTATATTGTCCAATAACACATTTGAGTATCTGGCCAGGCAGAAGCGAGCCATTTGTCTAGGGCTCACCAATATCGTAGTTGATAAGAGGATCGGAAATAAATTGCAATAAACTTATAGATGGCGGCAATATTGGCTCTTTAAGATTTGTGGAGGCCGATAGTCGGCGACGGGCCAAATTTAGGGATGCGGTTTAAAGGATTAGGCCTTGTGCGAGGATTGGGCGGCTGAAGAAGGGATACGAGAGGGTAAGGGTCGACTGGTCAGCCTGACGGACGGTCAAACTGTTGGCGGAAAAAAAGCCAGAGATATGAGTGACCGCGATGACAGTTGAGATAAAGGGTGACTCTTGATCCTTGGATCCGCCCTGACAGATGTCCACTGCTGCCGCTGCTGCCATCGCCGGCCATTGTCCGAGTGCCCACTGCCTCATGATGACCTCGCGAGTGACCCGATTGGCCCGAGTGATGTACGAGTGGCCGCTTCACCCCTTGCCCTGTGCGCTATCCACCTCTCATCTTTGGCATTGCAGCCCACATTGCCTTGGCATTGCCTCGGCATTCTACCATCATCTGCATAAATCGGCAGTAAATATCAGACAGCCAAAATGCCACTGTCCCATACAGCTACAAGGATGACCTCTGAGGTCAACCTATGGGCCAACCCAAGGGGTCAACTATGACTGGCTACTCAATGGGCCGAAGGGTCGACAGTTACACCCACTGCCCATGGGCCCACTGGTCCACAGAAGGTCCACATGCAGGGTTCAACAAGGTCCCCTTATGTCTCCCTAATGTCTCTCTCTGGTTCATGCTCAATTGCCAGCATCATGTCAACCAATGTCAACCAATTCTCCATCTATATTTTGATAAGTCTAGTGTTTTCTTCCGTTTCTACCAAAGTACAGACTAAATGTAGCAAAAGGAGCTGCCAAAGCCTTCTCAACCCTTGTGTTAGTATACACCTTGCTCCATAGAACTCCAGCCTCGCAGTCTGTTAGGACTTGCGCAAGTCACACCGAAAACCTCATGCCTACCTCATCGACAAAAAATACTTCTCATCAATGGTCCATAATATGTCATAGACGATTGTTCAGTAATTGTCCAGCCATATTTGTGAGACATTATTATCCATCTAATAACAAGGTAACCTTATGTTTTTCTTCTTTGTCAGACAGCATGCTGTCATGCTGAGGCTGGTCACACAATCCTTGTGTTTTGCAATCAAAGATCCCAAAATCAAACTGTGGTAATCAGTAAAATGTATATAAAAGCCAAACACAAGGCTGATCCACAACTAGCCTCAGCATGACATCATGCTCAGGCAGGGAAGAAACATTTTTTAAAAGGATACTTATTGGATGGATGATAATACATCCATTGGTATAACAATATTCTCAGTCGAAATGGATGTTTTTTCTTGTGATGATTTTGTGTTTTCTTGTTGTTTTTATGTGGAGTTGCCACAAACAATAACAGCTTTGTACAAACCATCTGGAATAGTCATCAGCAAAAAACACAAATGACAAATGATGGACAGGCAGACAGCTGAACACGAATAGCAACATTACTAAACTATACTCCAGTGTTAAAAAGAATAATGCAGAGTACAAACCTGTCAGAAGATCTTTTTTATAAGTATATGTTAAGACAGGCATCAATCAAAGCCAATCATTGTGAAAAATAATAGGCACACGCTAGAAGATGAATGGTGCAAGTTAGGATTTTCGTGAGAAATCAAAAAATTGTTTTCACCACCCACTAAGAGGACTTCGTAAGGGTTTATCACACTGATTTGTGCTGAGTATGGCCTGGATGTCCTGGTTGCAATAAAAATCAACAGTTACAAATAGTACTTATAGATTTTTCTTTATATAATTGTGATAAAAATATAACTTGTTCAAAACAACACATTTCTCCCAATAGATTTCTCTTATATAATCAACAAAATAGAAATCGATACAAAAAAGGATTTGTGCCTTTTGAAGTCAATTGAAAGTAAATTTAGTTTGTTGCAAGTTTTTAATCTGCAGTAATTATATAAAGGATAAGTTGTTGTGTGATATATAGCTAATTATTTTAAAGGATAAATGTCAACATCACATACTTTTGCCTAAAAGTATACATACAACATGGCTGTTCTGTGAACGAGAAAGAGTGGATACAAATATGTAGAAAGGAAGAATAAAATGAAATGCAAATCCATAACAAGAAGAGAATGACTAACATCGATTTCAGTACGTCATAACAAGTATGTGATGTGGACCGGGTTATGTTGGGGTCAGTTCCATCTTGTAGTGCATTTTGTCCCATCTTTGTCAAGTCTGATGGACACACTGTAGAGATGGAAGCTGAATCCCGAAATCCCCAAATATGAATCCATGTCGAAAACCTTCTGGATATTCTTCTGAATAGCATCCTTCTGGATATGATCCTTTTGGATATCATCCTTTGGAAATGATCCTTTGGATATTATCCTTCTGGATTGTGCTTCCGGGTAGTCCTCTGTAGCAAGCGGAGTGAAACAGATTGGGATTTCTTGCACAGATAACCTTTTGTGGATGGCTAGCTGACCTGGAATCCCAGCAAAGTCTTCCCAAATGAACCCAGCCACTCATCAGTTGTAGTTTATCTCATGTCATAATAGCCTAGGCCCAGGATCAGGCTAACACTGGCTTCTGGCAACCTCCCAGCTGATTCTTGCTGAGTCGAGGCTTGTACTATGAGACTGCAGCTTCACCAAGCTTTTGCTGCCCCCTCCCCTTATAGTCTCTATCATAAGGCAGGCACTATCTGTCTCCTCATCAAGAAAAGCTTGTCTTTGCTATGCCGTTTGTCAGGACATTCCGAGTTGCGTTTGACGCAGGGATCAAAAGGGATCACACGAAATCCCTGCAGTAAGTTATGGGCAGACTTGGAGGGTTGCACACAGCAGGTGCAGGAATGTGGAACTGCAGAACTGTGCTCAGTACTACGTTCTGCAACTTAACTGACTATTTTTTCCATCGGCAATGTATGTTGCCAAGAGTATTGTAGTTACTTTTTTGAATTGGCGTCTGAATGACGGGTGTCCCACTTGTGTATTGGGCAAAATGGCTGAAATATGTACACAGATTTGTTCAATATTGAAGATTAATGGACCTTACAGCCTATTATATAGTTGTGCCTTTTGAGGGTAAAATTCACATGGTGCCATTACCTTTTGTGTAAATATATATGTAGGTAGGAAATGGGAATGGAGGAACTCTTTGATGTAACAGACAACGCTTCTGCCAACCCGAAGGGCACTAAGGTTTAATTCACACTTTTTGAGTTGTTATGATAAACACAGAATGCTCCATGTGGGATGGCTTATTGGGAACAATCTATTGGTGGACCATACTGAGTATAACAGCTGAACTCCTGATGAGAATGTATGTATGGGATAAATATAATATGTTGTGGACTCCAACTCACTCTCTCAACTCATCATTCGCACTCTTGCGGAGTGGCAAAAACTGGTCTTAGAGGTGTGTGCCATCCTTCATTATGCTTCCCAATCGAATAAGTATGACTTTGGTATAAATGTCACTCTGGTCAGTATCTAACTGACAAAAATGCATGTTAGAAGCTGTATAAGAGAAGAGGACCACTTGTCCCCTCATCCTCTTGTGGTGGTGTGACCTTCTGAGGGCCCAGGTCATGGCAGGTGACCTTAGGGGACAGTATAGATTGGTGGGGGTAGTGTGGCGGAAGTCTGAGGCCCTTGGACTTCAATTCCCATCAGAATATCTGTCAATCAATGGCTGGCCAGACATGTCAGGACTGTATGCTTCATTTCATACACAACGCCAAGGCACAGGACACTGGCAGCAAGGACTTTTGATGGGTGAATGACAATCAATGGCAGCAAGGCAGCCTTAGACAGGACAGATCTGTAGTCAATGGCCTGCCACAGTCCTAGAGATGTCCTGCAAAGGTTCTTGTTGGTCATTATGGAATCTGCCCTGAATACACCCAGAAATGTGTAGGTTTGAGTGGAAGTATTATCGGTTACACCCTGCTCGTTTCGAGGGTACGGGAATATACACCACGAAGGACTCCATACACCACGAAGCCGAAGGCTGAGTGGTGTATGGAGGCCTGAGTGGTGTATATTCCCGTACCCTCGAAAAACGAGCAGGGTGTAACGGTTTTATCCTCAGACTTCTTGTTTTATGGATGCCCATAGATTTTCTTGCAAACTGAGTCTGTAATGTCTTTCAGTAACAAAGGAACAGCATTGTGACGTCATCACCAGTACTGCCACCAGGATGATGTCACAATGGCTCAAACAATGGCATTGTGACGTCATGACTATTGTTGCTACAAGGATGATGTCATAACAATCCTATGGTCCCAATTGTGACATCATTGTTTATCTCATACACCCTGTCTGGTGAAGACAGACAGGGTGTACGGTGTCATACACCTCAGCTCTAAACCAATCAGAATCGAGGATTCACACTGGACTGAGGATAAATATATATAACCTAATTTTGACAGGTTTAACAGGATAATAGGAGTCTTTTGTCCGGTTACCTACGACTTAGTGTAGAAAACGAATGCTCTTCTCGGAAAGTGAATTGTAATAGTTTCCTCAGAAACAAAACTGTTGGTATTGAGAGTGGGACTGCTAATAATAATTATGCCTGTGGACCAGGGAGTTTGGCGCATCCTCTCTTCGGGTATACAGGCTCAATATTGTTACTCCGTGTTGCTATGGCCCAGACACAAGTAGGATAATACTTTCAGGTTTAGGTCTACACTTCAGATTAATCATATGCTTAACTCGTGTACTGTTGATCATCAACCAAGTCCGAATCACTAATATCTCAGATGGATGTTGCACAGATGAAGTTCTGAATTAAGCAAAGGTGCCGTATACTGCTCATCTTGTCTCATGTTCATATCAACCTTGGTCATTGGCAACACTCACATTCTTTTATCAGACCAATGGTCAGTAGCTGTCCTGTGGCTGTCCCTGCTGGTCAACAGGTCACTCTCACGTGAAAGGGCCGATCGTTGCTCTCCTGATGACCTGGCAGTTTCACTAATGATACTGACTATTGGAAATTTTGACTTTTGATTAATTATGGTGTCACTTGTCGCTTATTCAATTGTATTAACTGTTGCATTGACAATTTGCTAGTTTGGATTGTTGAATGGTATTGTCTTTCAATAGTGTTGACTAATTCATGAATCATTTTGCAAACATGACTAATTAATATAGTCGCAGACTGTGTATATGATACTGGTATAAGTCGTGTCACTGGTTATATATATATATTCGAAAAAAGGGGTCTAAACTTGGTATCTCACAAGTTAATGTTTGGGAGATTAATCGGTAACAACACTGTATTTCGCATACTTTGATGATCAATGTTAACTCTTTTATGAAACAGACTTTTGTAATTATTACCCCTTAACTATCTTTCCATTTAATAATAACTGTTTAGTCGTAGTTCCCCACCTTTATAATTGAAGTCATACAAACATCTTTAAACGCTGAACTATTATTAACATCATGTGAAACTGCTTTCTTTGGCTAGTCGTTACATAGTGTATCTGTAAAAATAACAAATTTAAAAAGAAGATAATGAATTTAAATATCCCTTCCCCATTTTAAATTTTCGAGTTGTTTTACTGCTCATAAGTTGAACAATACCACTTGTCCACATTATCAGCTGATTGTCTTCTTCTTTTTGTGTTTGTCTTTTTACTTGTTTTCACAGCTGTTAGAATTGTGTAATCTTTGATAATCCGGAAACAAAACAATCCAGATTGCTCCACAATCATGTTCCTACATTGTTTGTTTGTTTTACCGCTACATAACTGCTTTGTTTAATACTTTATCACACTCATGTCAATCATTCATAATTTTCGGTGCTCACAGCTTCGTATCACTATTTACGCATTATGTTTTGAATACTTATTGATGAACTGTTTCTTTGTCTCAGTTCGCTATCAGTTGATATCAATTACATGTCTTACTCATAATTTCTTACTCTGTTTGTCACAGATTATATTTACCAAGACAGTTATTGCTTATGTTATTATGAAACTGATACACATTGTCTTAAACAGTATGACTGTGTTAACTTGTAAACTGTTCATAACTAATAACAATACTATAAATTGTTTGATCATCACAGTTTAAATGACCGACATTTCATTAATTGATCTTGTAGAGGGCTATGATGTTGAGACAGACCAGGAGGAAGCACCTTCTCTGTATAAGAATTCTCCATATTTTGATGATAACTCTTTAATCAACATTATGCAAGCTAAAAAAGAAATTTTTACAATTCTGAGTCTTAATGTACAATCTATACAAGCTAAATTTGATGAATTGAAAATTTATCTTGAAATGTTACATTCTTCCAACTGCCACTTTAATGTTATTTGTTTACAGGAAACCTGGTTAACCGAATTGCATGATACTTCTCTTTTAGCCCTTGAAGGATACAACTTGATAACAGGTTTTGCCTCATGCAGTGTTCATGGTGGAGTATGCGTGTACTTAGATAAAAAATTTAACTATAGAAATGTTGAACTTGACATAACAAATAACTCTGAGGTGTGGGATGGTCAATTTATAGAAGTTTTTAGCAATGATAGACTCAACAGTGAATTACATAATAAAAAAATTGTAATTGGTAATATCTACAGACCACCCAGAGAAAATATCGAAAACTACAACTCTTTTATAAATGACATGAACATTGTTCTAAGTAACTTACAGAGAACCAGAAGTAATGCTGTAATTATGGGTGATTTTAACATTGATTTGTTAAAGCTCCAAGAGAGACCAATTATTCATGAATACTTCAACACTTTTCTCAGTAATGGGTATATCCCTAAAATCACTTTTCCTAACAGAATAACAAACCACAGCAGCACTCTTATTGATAACATTTTTGTTAAATTGTCAAATAATCTTTCGGAATCAACAGCTGGAATCTTAACACATCGGATTTCAGATCACCAACCATATTTTATCAGCCTAGACTACATTAGCACAACGAGAGCAGATAATGATAAGTATATTAAAATTGTTGCTAATGACAGGCTTTCCATTAACAATTTTAAGCAGGAAATTTCAAATCTTAATATTAGTGAGCACATAGATGCTGCAATTACTGGTAATCCGAATAACAACTATGATATAATGAATGAAATGATCTGTGGCGCTATCAACAAACACTTACAAACTAAGACTGTTCGATTTAACAAGCAGAAACATAGAAAGAACAAGTGGATGACACAAGGGATAATGCATTCAATACGATATCGAGATAAACTCTATACTAAATTGCATAATACCCCTAGAAATAGTGATGAATATGTAACAAAGCAACTCAACCTTCGAACATATAATCGCATACTTAAACAAAACATTCGTAACGCAAAGAAACTTTACTATCATGATTGCTTCAATAGATTTAAAACTGACATCAAGAAAACATGGAACACTATTAAAGAAATACTGAATAAGAATAAAGCCAAAGATGACATCCCTTCCTGTTTTATTATTGACGACACACCTATAACTAATATTGAAACAATAGCTAATGAATTTAATAGATATTTCATTAACATTGGACCAAAACTGGCTGAAACTATCAGTTCACCTAGCAATAAACATTTTACTGACTATATTAAAAGTCCTTTTCCAGTTAATTTTTCATTTAGTAGTGTTAACACAGAAAATGTTAAACATATCATAAAGGAACTTAAACCTAAGTCAACTTCAGGTGTAGATAGACTGTCTAACAAACTCTTAAACGAAATTAAAGATGAAATTTCGGAAGTGCTCTCTATAATTATAAACCAGTCTTTTCATAGTGGTATCTTTCCTGACAAACTAAAAGTTGCTAAGATAACACCAGTATATAAAAAAGGCGAAAACAATAAATTTGATAATTACAGACCCATATCTATACTGCCTAGTGTGTCCAAGGTTGTAGAGAGGATCATGCACAATCAACTTCATACTTTCCTTACCCAGACTAAAATTTATTATAAAAGCCAGTATGGTTTTAGAACTCAGCACTCTACTGAATTAGCTACTTTGGAACTTATTGACAGAATTACAAATCAAATGGATTCAAATCAAATACCTATAAATATATATTTAGACCTTTCTAAGGCGTTTGATACTCTTAATCATGACATTCTATTACATAAATTACAATATTATGGAATTCGAGATACTTCTTTAAAACTCTTTAAAAGTTACCTCAGTAATAGAAGTCAGTTAGTCATTATAAATGACACTCAATCAGAGCTTCTAACTATAACTACTGGTGTGCCACAAGGCTCTATCCTTGGCCCTTTATTATTTTTACTCTACATTAATGACATCCAGTATGCAAGTGATTTATTTTACCCGATAATATATGCAGATGATACGACTCTCTCTGCAACCTTGAACACATTCGGTGCATGTGAAAACAGAGAGGTACGTCTCAACAATGAACTTGATAAAATTAGCACTTGGTTGAAACTGAATAAACTCTCGCTCAATGTTGGTAAAACTAAAGCCATGCTCTTTCACACTCCTCAGAAAAGAGTTATCAAACCTAATATACATATTGAAAATTCTGTCATTGAATATGTTGATCACTTTAATTTCTTAGGTTTTATAATTGACCAACACCTAAATTGGAAACCGCATATTCACTACATAACTCAAAAATTAACTAGAACTAATGCAATAATTAACAAGCTAAAATACCACCTACCTAAGACTGTGCTATTAACAATATACAACTCGCTTTTTCTACCTTACTTAAATTATGGAATGCTGCTGTGGGGCGCAAGCTCTGGGGGACTATTCAAAATCCAAAAGAAAGCTGTAAGACTTATTACCATGTCAAAGTTCAATGCGCATACTGAACCCATATTTAAACATTTAAATCTACTGAAACTGCAAGACATATGTGTGCTGCATGAGTTAAAATTTTGTTACACGCTTGAAAATAATTTGCTGCCTGCATACTTCTTAGATGGGCTATTTAGAAAGAATCATGAACAACATCAATATTGTAAAACACATGAATCATAATTCATAACTATAAGCACTCATCATTTATTATCATACTTTATTCCAAGGTATTGTCACTGCTCCATTGCTCCCCACACAGACCCACAGATTGCCTCTCTTAACCATTGTATAACCCAAGCCACTTAAGCAGCTTGGACAAAGCTCATTATATTTATGTTGGGATAGGACTTAAGCATTAAGGGTAGGGCTATTGTAACTGGGAAGGGGAGTGTCAAGGGACAAGTTATGTATGCAAGCACCTGGCTTGTACATGCACCTCTCAAAGAGGAGGCCTAATTAAAGGCTTGGTCAATTGCATCCAGCACACCTGGAATGCTCTTTTATCTATAGAATTGTGTCACATTGGAATGTGGGAACTATGTGCAAATTGGTTGACTGAACCAATTTCCTGTTTAATTATAGATTGGCAATCTGCTGGGCAAACACCCCAGTCAGGGACAAAGGGCTAAGGGTTGTATAACTGCCTGGTCAACTATTGACCCTCATCTTAAACATAAGGGGTATTATATTGCTGGTGGACCACCCTACAGACTGTAACTGCACATAGAGCAGAGGGGGGTAGGTGTGGCCACCATCTTGAATGCTGTCATGCTTGACCGAATGTTGCTGCCAGAAAAGTGCAGAATAAACTTTAGTAATACTCTGGAACTTGAATGAACCACATCCATGACTTGTGTCTCTTACTTATCTTAACTGAAATGGAATTACAGAGTCAGTGAATCAGCCTGACTTATTGTATTTTATTGAAACATAATCTTTGGGAAACATATACCCTAAGTCAGAAGCTCAGTGTTATTTAAAACACCTGATTTACATTGGTGGCCTAACGTGAGTTGAACATATCAACCAACAGGATTATCTTACACAGTCACACGGATCATTAATTGGTGCATCATGAACAATACCCAGAGAACAATCACATTACTCACATCATAGAGCATGCCATTTGGAATACCACCGTTTGGAAGACAGGAAAACAAACGAAAACGGTTAGACATGGCACAACCAAGAGCCCAAGCACCAAGGGCTCCAGCACCGAACGCTGCCCAAAATGCAGCCCCCCAAGCGAATCCAGCCGCCGCAGGTGGAGCCGGCGTGCTCCCCAACGCCCCCGTCATGGCTCAAAATTTTTGGAGCTACCTGACGCAAGAAAGACAATTAAGACAACAAGATAAAGATGACTGGCTCGCATCTATGGAGCGATCCAGGCGACAGGACTATGAGTTCTATGTTGAAAGGATACAACAAGAACAGACGAATCTTGATAGACAAGAAGCTGACGCTGCACAAAGACTAGCAGTAGAAATTGCAGCCACAGTGCCCTTCTGCAATGGCGATTCCCAGCAAGCAGTGAGAGACTGGATCAAAGAAGTGGGCATGACCATTCCATACACTGACAAGACCGTGGTGGTAGCATGCAGATCAGCAAGAGGTGGCCTCAGAGAAGAAATAGAACAATTCTTGGGCACCAAGTTCCAACGTAGAAACAAAACTTGGGACCAACTCAAGGCGCACATTGAAGAAGCCTTCCTCACTCCCGATGAAGACGGCCGCAAAGTCGCAGAATTGGAAGCCATGAAACAAGGCCCATATGAGTCGACAGCATCGTATGGCCGACGCTTTAAACAGATTGCTGATCTCGCCTATCCCAGATATAATGGTGCTAATAGAAATGACACTGAGGAGAAGCTCCTCTGGAAACACTACCTCTCGGGCTTAAAAGACGGCAACACAGCTGAGAAAATCGTCGCCTCAGGCCAAGCACAGGTCTACACCACGGCCATGGAGCAGGTAACACGATATGAAACCAAACAGCATCGTGTGACCATGGCCAAACAGAATGGATGGCTTAAGAGAGGACAGGCTGAGCGACAGGAAGAACCCATGGACGTCAACCAGATGGAAACCATGGAAGGCCCGACCACCATCGTTACAGACGTCAGAACACTCCAACGTCAAATGTCAGGCATGACTCATCAAATGACCAAGATGATGTCAATGATGCAACGAATGGCCATAGCACAAGAGCAGCCCTTCCAGCCTCAACAGCCCTCACAGCCCGCACCAGCAGCACACGCGCAGCCTCAGCAACCACAGGATCACTTAGGACGGCTACCCGAGGACCAATACCTCACGGATCCGGACTATCATTACCCTGTGGACATGCCCAGACGCCAGAAACAAGCTCCACGCCAGCAAGCGCCACGCCATCAACGAGCGGCCCCACAAAATCATCACACAAGGACGACTGAAGGAGCACCTGTTTGCACGTTCTGCAGACGTGTGGGCCATCTTGTTGCAGATTGTCGGACGAGGGCTCGACAACGCTTTGCTAAACAGCAGGGGGAACAATAAGCGCCATCACCACTAGCGGACTCATATATGTCGAGCTAGCACTCAGTGGATTAAGTGCTCTCGCATTACTTGACACAGGAGCTAGTAGGTCGATAGTAAGACGCAAGGAATTTATGAAATTATGCTCGAAAATCGGCCGTGTACCCATTCTCAACAAAGGAGTAGAACTTGTGGGAGTGACGGGCCACGAACTCACTGTATTAGGCAGTACTGAAGTAGCAATAGACAAATTAGGAAACGTAGAATTGATTGTTGTGGACAATATCAACCACCCCATCATCTTAGGCCGGGATCTACTAAGGGCAGATGGGGCTGTCATCGATTACAAAGAAGGCGTCCTACACTGGCGACGTCAAAAGCTGCCCCTCCTGCCTGAACGCATCACTGAATCCATTGAATCACTGGGAGACCGACCCCCCATCATGCAGTCGAATGACATAGAACAGCTGGTCAGAGCCAACCAGCACCTGTTCTCGGCCAAAGGAGAAAACCTCGGTCGCCACCCAGAACTAATGGTCAGGATCGAAACTGAGGGACGACCTGTCAAACGTCGACCATATCGCATCCCACTGGCCAAACGAAAGGCCCTCGATGAGCAGCTCGACAATTTGCTGGATCAGGGAGTCATTGTCCCGTCGTCTTCCCCTTGGGCCTCCCCAGTGGTCCTCGTCCTCAAAAAGGACCCACTGGCGCCCTTAAGGTTCACGGTTGACTACACGGTGCTCAACAAGCAGACGAAAAAAGACTCATATCCCATACCACTCATCAGGGATATATTTGATCAACTGCATGGTGCAACAATATTTTCAACACTCGACCTGAAATCAGGGTTTCATCAAATACCCCTGCACCCAGATGATCAAGAAAAGACTGCTTTCGTCTGCCACAGGGGACTTTACGAATGGACCCGAATGCCGATGGGATTGACGAACTCGAGCCAGCAGTTTCAAAGGGCAATGGAGGTCGTGCTCAAAGGTCTCATCGGAAAGACCTCTCTTCTTTATATTGACGACATAATCATATATAGCAAGACCCCTGAAGACCACATAGAACATCTCAAAGAGGTCTTCAAGAGATTTGAGCAGTACAACCTCCGACTCAACCCGGCCAAATGCGTCTTTGGCCTGGCCCAGGTCAAACTGCTGGGCTACATTGTCAGCGCCCAGGGCCTCGCAGCCGACCCTGACAAGGTCGCGGCGATCAAAAGGATGCAGGCCCCACAGAACGTGTCAGAGGTCCGCAGCTTCCTTGGCGTCACCTCCTACTATCGCTCGTGCATGAAGGACTATGCCAGGATGTCAGAGCCATTAGTCGCACTCACAAGAAAGAACAACAGATTCACTTGGGGCCAGCCACAACAACAGGCATTCGAGCTACTGAAAAACGAACTCACAAGTGATAACGTCATGGCACATCCACGCACTGACAGGCCCTTTTTGCTCTACACTGATGCATGTCAATACGCCGTAGGAGCCATATTATGCCAGGTCGATGACGAGGGCATTGAGAGGCCAATTGTCTACCTCTCGAAACAGCTGTCAGACACGCAACGACGTTGGGCTACCATCGAACGTGAAGCTTATGGAGTGGTATACGCGCTCAAAAGTCTTCGCCAGTACCTCATAGGCAGTGAATATCGAACATTTTGCGACCATAAACCACTCAAGAGCCTGTTCACCAAAGATTTCAACAACACCAAGATCCAAAGGTGGGCAGTGCTACTCGCAGAATATGGTTGCAAGATCGAATATCACAAGGGCAAGCTCAACGTCCGTGCCGACATGCTGTCACGCATCAGGCAGACAGAACAAGTGGAAACATATGACACCACCTATTGGCAACTCGGCGACCAAATACCAGAGCAGGACCAAGATCCAGAGCAGGACCACCAGAGGGACACCTTTGGACTGGATCTCAAGCAGATAGCACAGCAACAGCGCCTGATGACGGAATGGACTGAACACAGAAATGAATACAGTGATTATGAGATTGTGAATGGTCTGCTGTACTCAACGAGGCGACCACACAAACAAGCACCACTGCATCATAGGCTTGTTATACCACCACAACAAAGACAGGACATCATCGCCAAAGCACATGTTGAAGTGGGACACATGTCTGTGCTCAAAACGCTCCGAAAGATCCAGGAAGCATTCGCCTGGCCATCAATGAGCCGTGACGTCACAACCTACATCAAACGCTGCACGACGTGCATTGCCCACAGCAAGAGAGCGCCCAAAGCCCCAATGGGATCGATGCCCATTGCAACAGCCCCGATCCAATTTGTGGCAGCGGATCTTATAGGCCCACTCGTCAAAACACAAGAAGGCAACCAGTACATACTGACAATACTGGATCACGCCACTGGCTGGGCAGAGGCTTACCCTATTGCCAACAAAACAAGCGAGGACGTCTGGAAACAACTCAGTCGCAACTACCTGCCCAGACATGGCTACATGGATGTATTGTTGACAGACAACGGCCTAGAATTCTGTGCAAATGCCATTAAATCATATCTCAAAGAGCTAGGGATCGAACATCGCACTACGACTGCCTACAATCCACAAGCCAATGGCAAGTGCGAACGTTTTAATGGCACCTTAAAGCACATTATTACCAAACTGGTCAACAATGCAAGAGGCACGTGGGAAGATAAATTACCAGCAGCATTGTTAGCATACAACAACAGCGTGTCTGACGTCACAAACAACACGCCTTACTTCTTGCTGTATGGTCGAAGAGCTCGACTGCCACTCTCACGCCTCGTACCAGAGCAGCCCATGCTGGAAAGCCGCCTGCAAGACGTAGCTGACGCATTGAGGACAGCAGCTGACCTGACCAAAAAAGCCAGACATCACAACAGAGAACGCCTGGCCAGACAAGCCAACACTGGCAAGGTGACAGTGGGCGACTACGTAGTGATCAAAGTGAACCAAGGGCTGACATTGACCTCAAAATGGGACCCACAATGGATCGTCACAAAGGTCAGGGGTAAAGTCATCTGGGCCACGCACCAGCAGACAGGAAAAGAGAGGAAGGTCAACATCAACAAGGTCAGAGTTGTTGACCCCAATTTGTCTTGGGATGACCTCAACCCCAGGCCAATACGCAATCCTAGGCAGAGTGCACGCGTCACAGATTTGACAGCTAACCCCTCAGCTGTCAAACAGCCACAACACAGTGCGCGCCAC
Organism: Platynereis dumerilii; assembly: GCA_026936325.1. NCBI lineage: Eukaryota > Metazoa > Annelida > Polychaeta > Phyllodocida > Nereididae > Platynereis > Platynereis dumerilii. Next base: position 22,476,464 of record JAPTHN010000002.1, on the reverse strand, counting down.
CCAAGCGTAAAAAGGGCGCGAGAAGAACCCCAAACAGGTGCGCGCCACTCAACCATGAAGCAGGCACGCATAGTCAGGGCTCCCAGAATCAACGCCCCCTCACAGAGCGTCAAGCGTCACAGCCAATCACAGGGATCCCACCAAGGCAAGCGAACCGAGACCACTGCTCACCACGCACGCGCAGCACTGGACAGACGCACTCAGCCACAAGCAAGACCAACACAGCAGCGGTCAGTGAACACAAAACGCATTCACAGACAAGCCACTCGCAGGACAGCTGAAGCACTCGAACCGCATGATTCCTCAAAGCAACCCAGACGCAGAGGCATCATAAGACAGGCCAGGGCTCAACCACAGGACCATCACAGGGACTATAAACGGGCTCGTACATACTTGCCCCGCTCGGCCAAACAGCCGCAAGTGAAACGTTCACTGCCACCAGACTTGGTTCCTGACCCAGAGCAGCAGAAGAGGCAGAGAGTGGAAGCCATATCATTCCTCAGGACGTACATTGCTTCATTTGATGTCAAACATGCTGTACACTAACCTGCTCTGGACACTCATATACTACCTGGCTTATGCCAGCGCGCAGGGTAACAACACGGATGGCTCCCCATCTACCATCACAAGAATGCCTGATGGAGTGGCAATCTCAGGTGGCGAACCTTTAAGAAAAATTGTGGCCACATGGGTCATATATGTTACCTTGGAGCCACCATACTACCCTGTGGAACTGGCTAAACAGGTGGCGGACCTGTTGGACCAACTCAACACTATCGAAAACCTGGGAAAGCAAGGACTGGATATAGACCTCACCACGCAACGTCTCAAACACCATCACATGGTGTCACAACTAAGGAGAACGCCGGCTTCCAGATTCAGACGTGGCCTACTAGATATAGGAGGCTCGATACTCAACACCCTGTTTGGCGTTGCAACGAGCGCTCAAGTACAACGCTTGACAGCGGCCTTGAAAGAAGTCAGCACTCAGAACACTGACATATCGCATGCCCATAATCACATGGCCACTATACTGAACCAAACAAGGACGTACGTGAGGCAACTAGCAGCTCGTCAAGACATCATAGACAAGCACGTGACGCAGATCAACGCAGCCGTCAACCAAATCGCCCTCAAAGTGGACGCACACTCGAAGAAGATAGCAGCAATAGACGTCATATCGGACTTGGATCGCTATATAGACATTCTTATGCTCGCCACGAGTCAATACCACGAACAATTAGGGATATACCAACGTCAACAGACGCAACTTGCTATGAACAAGCTGACTAGAGAGCTCCTCCCAGAACACATATTGATTGATGTCCTCAGACAGGCCAGCCTAAAGCATCATACAGTAAGTCAATTAAATTGGTATTATATGCACCTCACAGTCACTCCTCTAAAACAACTAATGCACAGTGTCATTTATAGCATTGAAATTCCTTTGATAGAAACCAGGCCATACATGTTATACCACTTGCACGCTTATCCCACACCTGTCAATAACTCCCAAATTTTAATAACAGTAAAGGTCGATCAAGCTTATGCCATAGACACCATGTCAAGGTCCATGTTCAAGCCATTGGCCTGCGCAGGCGCAGAGCCGGCCGCGTGTTTTGCGGGCGTTGAACATAGTAGAGATAGCATGTCATGTGCACGAGGTCTCATAACAAATCGTCCTGAACTAATAAGCAAGTGCAAGGCCAAAATTGACAAGTCTGACGGGCAGCCCATAATTAAGCCAATAACAGTCAACCAATATGCCATCTCATCATGGGGTCAGCCCATTACAGTGAGATGCCCGTCAAGACCAGCAGTCTACCATGACCTGTCAATTGGCACATATAATGTCACATGTAATCAGCCCTGTCAAATAACCGGTAAAGGCTGGTCGATTACATGCATAGACAGGCTATATCTGACACAGACCCTTTCACAACCCAGGGTATCAATCCCAGCTAACTTTAATTTCTCAAACAAAGTAGACGCAGAAAGACTCGCCATGGTCATGCCAATGCTAGACCAACAAAAAGCGGGCTTGCCCTCACTGGAGGCCGATGTCTCTTACATCCTCAATCCACACAAAAATCAACCATTAGTCACGACCACGTGGACAAATGTGTGGATCAACACGGCCCTCATTGCCTGCCTGTGGATCATCTCAGCAGTCATCTGTCTAAAGGGACGCCATTTATTAGTCAAGTTAAAGCGCAGACTCGCAGGTCAACACATTGTCCCAACACTGCCCTCCAGCGCTGATAATGATTATGTCTCTAATGACGCCACTCTAGCAATAGAGGCCCCGTACCACAATCCAGCCCCACGTGCGTTGCCCCCAATTGACAACAACACAAGAATGTGGCCCATGATACCTAGCATCGCACATTGTATGCCCCAACCCTAAACATAGTCTCAATTAACCAACACAGTAATTAATATATCATATAATTAATGAGTTTATGTGCAGCCTATGTCAATCAAGAGGATAACTGTGACTTGTATATTACCGCCGATTTAATTGCCAACTGTCAGAATGCATAATTAATTGTCAATTAATGAACATTAATTTACAATTTATCTCTTGTGTCAACATTTAGACACAGCAATTTACTAATTAATCATGTATATAAATATAGCATTTTTCACTCTGCATTTTAACACATTAGCAGATAGTTTACCCAAAGGGAATGGACTTTGTAGGCTCACACTGTTGTTTACCTAAGGGGTTAGCCAACATATCTGAATATTTAGCATATCATACATTAAAAAACAAAAAAAGGTTCATTTAAGGGAGCTAATGGGGAGTGACAATACCACATAGAACATGTTAGTCAGGATGGGACTAAGAGGACAACACTTAGTTGAACCAACTCTGTCCAGGCAGTGTCTGGGGTGCCTAACATGCCAAAATGTGGAGACCTAAATAATTTATGACACATTGTTAAAATTACCGACACATGCATTTTATGAATTGTTATAACACAAACGTGTGCTCCTTATACAAGCAACACACTACTCTATAGGGGGGAGGTATGTAAAACACATGAATCATAATTCATAACTATAAGCACTCATCATTTATTATCATACTTTATTCCAAGGTATTGTCACTGCTCCATTGCTCCCCACACAGACCCACAGATTGCCTCTCTTAACCATTGTATAACCCAAGCCACTTAAGCAGCTTGGACAAAGCTCATTATATTTATGTTGGGATAGGACTTAAGCATTAAGGGTAGGGCTATTGTAACTGGGAAGGGGAGTGTCAAGGGACAAGTTATGTATGCAAGCACCTGGCTTGTACATGCACCTCTCAAAGAGGAGGCCTAATTAAAGGCTTGGTCAATTGCATCCAGCACACCTGGAATGCTCTTTTATCTATAGAATTGTGTCACATTGGAATGTGGGAACTATGTGCAAATTGGTTGACTGAACCAATTTCCTGTTTAATTATAGATTGGCAATCTGCTGGGCAAACACCCCAGTCAGGGACAAAGGGCTAAGGGTTGTATAACTGCCTGGTCAACTATTGACCCTCATCTTAAACATAAGGGGTATTATATTGCTGGTGGACCACCCTACAGACTGTAACTGCACATAGAGCAGAGGGGGGTAGGTGTGGCCACCATCTTGAATGCTGTCATGCTTGACCGAATGTTGCTGCCAGAAAAGTGCAGAATAAACTTTAGTAATACTCTGGAACTTGAATGAACCACATCCATGACTTGTGTCTCTTACTTATCTTAACTGAAATGGAATTACAGAGTCAGTGAATCAGCCTGACTTATTGTATTTTATTGAAACATAATCTTTGGGAAACATATACCCTAAGTCAGAAGCTCAGTGTTATTTAAAACACCTGATTTACAATATGAAACAAGACAAAATAATAACTTGCAATACCCAGTTATCAAGCATTTCTTTGTCAAAAAGTCACTTAGGTATCGAATCCCACATACCTTTAATAATTCTCCAAGTATAATTATAATAAAATCTACACTCATAGTTACAGTTCCTTTTGTAAATATGTTAAAAATTATCACATAAGCTTGTACAATCTGTTATGTGACAGAGTTGATTGTTACGTTTGCAGAGGCTAATAGCCTCCTGGTCTCATCTATACACACAGTCTTCCCGCAGTTATAATTTATATTTTTTTATTATTCTATATTTTACTGAAGCCAATACCGTAATGTGTGATAGGTAAGCTCTGTGCACCTTCATCTCATCATCTCACTGCATCTCCTCATTCATTCCTTGGTGGCCCCTTGCAAGCGTCAGTTTCATTGACTTTAGGGGTCTCCTTCATAATTACATTCATCACTAACATCATCACTCCATTTATTGTATGTATGAATGTAAAAATGTAACAAATCATTATGAAAATAAATAATGTCTGTCTGTCTGTCTGTCTGTCTGTCTGTCACTCTTGCTTGCAGTTGCTTCTATTTGGCCCTTTTTACTTAGGGATGCACGAGGGTTTCGAGAACTTGCTTTGGAGGGTTGTATGCTTGTATACCTGCCATAATTAATTATGTATTGCACACCCATAACTATAGTACTGTACCGGTCACAAGTTGATCACTGGTTTTATTGTGACCAGGAAGGTTCTGAAGTGTGACTTAGGTCCAACGACTAGAGGATTCTGAACAGGTCGTCTTGTTGGGCCAATGTTGGCTGAAGGTCAAACTCTCCATACATTTTACCCAGGTCTCCTGAAGCAACCATAAACTTCACTGCTATTTAAATTTATAGCTAATTACTGTTTAAGTACCAACAAATCGCCATAAATATTGTAGTTTGAGAGATTATCCACATGCGAGACTTCAATTCTTCAGGCAAGTCACTAAAGGCCTCTGTGAATATGTCGAGGTGGCTGAATAAGTTTCACTTTCACAGCAGATGATTTACAGCGCTTAGAGTCCTGAAAATGTCCCCTTGCTGCCCTTACATGTCCCTTTAGTCCCTGGAACCTTCATGACTAGTCTCCTAGAGTCCCATGCCCTGTAAGGTCCCACAAAGGTCCCCTGGGCCAGGGTGGGGGCAAGAGGGGTTTAGGATGGCAAAGTAGCTGAAAGTCCTCTTTTGTGGACCTATGATGGATGGCCATATTCGTTTGGCTACCATGTTGAGGTCCTGCGGGGGATGTAGTCCAATGCCCCGCCTGTGTCCTCCAATGTCCTAGAAATGTCCCCCAAATGTCCCTTCCTCGTCCCATCAATGTCCCCTTTTTCCAGAGGCAATCCACCTTGTCATTTCTGACGTTTGATGCTTCAAAGGAGTGCTTAAGAGATGCGACTACAGGTCTCAAGCATCTAGGGGAGAATATCTGATGCAGTATTCGGTTGCTGATGCAGGGCTATTGATATGATGCAGGCCACTGATGCAGGCATCATACTTGAGCATCGTGACGTCACAGATCATTGATGTAAACCGAACCAATGTGAACATGAGGATCACACTATTCCTTCCACACTGGCTTGCACGTGTACTTTTTATAGCTCAGTATCCAAATCATGTCCTGCAGTCAAACAGAACAGTTGTAGAAACACTGACAGAAACACACACTTCAGTTCAGTTCAATTCAATTTAATTTATTGGACCATTTCAGAATGCACACAAACAGGCATAATTTACAAACAACTAATATCAGCAGTTCAAGCAAAGTATAAATTTTATGACCTTGTCTCTCACTTCCTCCGTTTTCCTTTCTTACCCGCCAGCACTCACCACTCCAATCTTGCCTTTCCCTTTATACCTTTACTGTTTTTTCTTGTATTTTCCTCCTTAACTCATTTTCTCTTGCCTGATGCCTGACATTTTCTCAAGATTTTTTCTTAACTTTCCTCGCACAGCCTTTCCACTCGTCTGTGCCCTTTCTTGTACCTTCAAACACCCTTCACTACTAGTCCAGCAGTTCACAAATACCTTACAGGACGAATTTGCCGCACCAGTTTTGCAGCGGCACTTTAAACACTGCAAGCTGATTGTTGAAGCAATGTCAGACACTGTACCCTTGAGTTAGGGGGTCTGGGTATGGTAATGTATAAAATCAGAGTTTAATCATGCTGATCAATCATTAGAATTTGCGAAATTGTATTTCATGCGTGGGTCTGATCCATTCACGAAGCATCCATGACAGCCCAGCTGACTAGTGACGTATTGGATGACCCCCCCCCCCCTCCAAGTTTCTTGTAAAATTTAGAGAAATGTACAACTGCTATTTTGTCACCAATCATGCTGTGATATACTTGGAATTAATTTATCAAGTTGAGACAAACAGTGTACAACTGTGAAGGCTTCAGATCTCGAATTCAGTAATTCAGTTATGCAGCAGAAATGGAATTGGTTAATCCTCCCAAGATCATAAGCTATCATATAAGAAACAGTGAAAAAGTGACTGAAATGGCACACAATTGATTGCACCAGACCGCAAATAATTCTCAGAAAACCATTGAGAGAAAATAAGAGATCTGTGCATGTTCACACTTTACTGGCTCACCAGTGGTGATCAAGCACCATTTATTGCCAAATGAACTATTATCAATACACTTCTTTAATCTATCTGCGCAGTTATTAGGCATGTATAAAGCCTTTAATGTCAGTCAATCAATCAATCAATCAATCAGTCAATCAGTCAATCAGTCAATCAGTCAATCAGTCAATCTATCTATCTATCTATCTATCTATCTATCTATCTATCTATCTATCTATCTATCTATCTATCTATCTATCTCCAATCTGTCTGTCTCTCTGTCTATCTCTCTTTCTATCTCTTTGTCTGTCTCTCTTTGTCTATCTCTCTGTCCATCTATCTGTCTATCTATCTGTCTATCAGTACAATTTCCAGTTGCTTTCAAAATGCGGCCTGGATATGACAAATCATGGAGCAAATTGACCACCATCAATTAAACTCAAAACAACCAGCCAATCAGGGCATCTGATTATTCTTATAGAATAATTAACAATGGATTACTTGATAGAAGTCATGCAAAACATTTTCACAATATTCCACAGTTTCAGCTTATTTTAGTTTAGTTTTGACAACTTAAACACATTTGTTGTTAACTCGTTTCACAGTCAGATAATCTGTTCTTTCATGCTTCAAAAAGGTCATGACAAACAGTTTTTATGCTTCATAGGCCAAGACCTTAATTGACAGTGAGGCTATGGATATCACGTTGACAAAAAATTAGCGAAGTTGAGAGTGGTTGGAAATTTTTTATCTGAATTTTGTGAGTTCTCAGATGACATCCAGATATCAGAATTGTGTGGAATGAATGCTAACATCTTCGGCATCACAGGTATGTTGAGTTTGAGAGTTGGTAAAACACGTGGACTTAACAGACAATGTAGAAAATGGCATGTTTTGATATGTGTCATTTCGTCCAATATTTGGCCCTGCTGGGGCTTGTCTCACAATTATATGTGTATAATCGTGAGAAAAGGTTCTTGTCTACTTCACTACACCTTTTCACACACCCTTCCCTTCCCTTCATTTTGCATAAGAAAACTGTATGCAGCCCAGGCCCTGGCAAAGACATCACTCACGCCTTCTTTATCAGACCAATGGTCAGTAGCTGTCCTGTGGCTGTCCCCGCTGGTCAACAGGTCACTCTCACGTGAAAGGGCCGATCGATGCTCTCCTGATGACCTGGCAGTTTCACTCTTGCTTGCAGTTGCTTCACTTTGGGTCCTAACTTACAGACACACGAGGGTATCCAACAAATTTATTCCCTTGGTTATGCAGTCCTCCAAGGCAAGTTTTTGCCACTAGCAGGGTTAGCGAGAATTGGACAGAGCGTGAACAAACTTCAACAAAGTCCCTAACATGTGCACAGTCATTCGGCAGTCTAGTCTTGTTAGTTTAACCTTCAACTTCAACAACATTCTTGACCTCATTGACCTGGGCCTATTAACTTTCCTCTAAGCCTATTGCGTGAGGGATAGAGTTCACGCAGGCAAGTCGCTTCAGCTTCTGCACGAGAGTTGGCTAAAATCAATCAAGGAGGGCTAACAACTAGAGACCGACTGAACAGCTCTCTTGATTTATATGAGGAACGATTCAGAATGTGGAACTAGGATGGAAGTTGTTTTATGTTCATGATATATCCCAGGAAAAAGACAAAGATCACCCACCAGGACAATGCATGATGCATCAATGCTTCAAAAACTGAACTAGAAGGGCTGAATTTTGTATGTTCATTTTCCAGTCATATTTATCTCCCAGTTTTGCATTAAACTTGACTTGTAACTGTTATAGTACGTAATTCACTGCAAAATGGTGTGACAATTTGGTTATATTTGTCAGACATTTTTAGTTGCCACCATACACAGTGACTAGGGTATTTGAGATATCTTTACATTTAAATGAGTAACAAATTTGTTATTTCGAGACATGTGACCTCACTCCTCCGCTGACTTGTGCTGATAACAGGGCAGGTATAGGTATTGGTATTGGAGTGACTTCACCTACTCGATATGAGTCATCAAGTATTATACACCATGGTGAGTATAGGAATATGACCTCATAAAGATCACTTTGGTAAATTTATAGTCACTTGTTTATCCGATAGTCATCTTTACTTACTACTTACAATCTATGGGCTTCAGTCCCTAATATTCAGTATTTTGAAAGTTGTGGGCTTTTTTCTCCAACGGCTCCAACAGGGCTTTAGAACACATGAAGCAAGATATGATTAAAGACAGGCATTGTGATTTAAATTTCACGGATCCCGAAGTGTCTGTTGGAAATCCGCTTATGGTGGGAAATAAGGGAGGGGATCAAAGTGGGATAGCCCGGGCGATGCTTAATGTCTGCGGCAGTCTCCTCATTCTACTAAAATAGCTGACAAACGTGAGTTGTAACGTTCTACGAATACTGAAACAGCTCACAGAACGTACGTCACCCAACCATTGCCAGCATGTCACTTGCTCCGCAAAATTCGCCTGTTATTCCCACTTCCACTCTGAGAAATGATCAGCAGTTTTTTCCCTGTTTTGTTCAAATTCTTTCAGTACAACTGATTGTATTGAAAATTGAATGACCCGCTAAATAATTTTAAACAAAACACCATAGAAATATCGAGTGATTACCTGAGTGGACTAAATTTGAGGTCAAATCCCCATGCATGCCATCTTATACTTGATGTCTTGAATCCAGTAAGTGAGGTCACATCCTATACTGGCCATGTTATCAGCACAATTCAGAGAATGAGTGATATCACGTCAGTGATGCCATGTATATAAATCTCTCAGTGACCAAAATAAACACTCATCTCAACACCCGAAACAATCAATCGCTAACGTTTATGCAGTTGATAGGAATTTTGAAGAAATTTGAAACTACAATGTTGGTTACTATTGAATGTTACTAAGAACTTTTAAACACAACATTAAATGACAATATTTCTCAATTATAGCCTCTTAGTTTTCTGTACAACTTACAGAATTTCCCTGACAGAGCCCTCAATGGCAACAGCTCCAGTCTGGAGCCTTTCCACCCAGCCATCAAGCTGCCAGCTACAAAATATCTGCAAAAAAACCTATAAATCTCATCCCCTAGTGATTAACTGCCTTCAGCTAAGCTGCCTGATGGTTTGTCAAAGGCCCAAAGACCTAAATGCCAATTTTTTGTCTGCACAAGACAAGTGACTTGTGATAAACTAATTCATAAATAAAGATGTCACCAACTTCTTGAAGTGTTGCAAACTTGCAAAGGTTTCGGGAAGGTGTGACAAAGTAGAGTTAAGACATTTTATTTATTTTTTCATTATACTTTTTTGTGGAAATTGAATGAAACTAAGATCTTCTTTTAATAGATCTATGCTTCTTTAGATTAGCCCTGAACACCTCAAATTTTAGTTAAATGAAAGAAAATTACAAATTACACAGTTATGACACAAATTTTTCCTTCATTTCTGACATCTAAAACAACCTCATCCTTAGTCTCATGAGCAGAAAAATCAAAAAGAGCAAGGGCTTGGGTAGCGGAAATATCGGATGCGAGAGGATGACATGCGATAGTCCCCATGAGAGGTGTTATGTGAGACCCACTTTAGATAATCCCTTTAGGGTGAAGCATGCTGGCCATTTTGACCTTTATGAAGGAAAACAAGCTTTTTGCCAAGCCACTGGGGTGCAGGCAATCCTGCTCTCCGAAAACAAACATGGCCACGTTGAACTACTTGATAGAGATGTTGATTTCTCCAACATTGCAAATTAACACCCTTAAGTAAGCCTTAAGTAGCTCCTTCCGGTTTAGTAACACTGCTAAATAATTTGTAATTTTACAGAACATTGCTGTGAAGAAAAATAATGCACTATTATGTCACTGAATTTTACATTGATGATGAAGCAATGAATTTGACTGCCCCCCCCCCAAATAAAATAAAAATAAGAAGAGAACACCAACGCACTGGCAGAGGTGCACCTTGATGCTTTTTGGTTGTTTGACTGTAAATAGCTTTGGAAACTTTTAAAGACTGAGAGAAATAATAGTATGCCACTGGTTTTCAGGAAATTTTCTGAGAGAACATACATGAATGAGTCTGAAAGTTAAGAATGAGTTGAAACCAAATTTGTAAAGGTTATTCACGACGGGAGAGGGAATATGTGATTTATCACCCGAGGCCTTTAGGCCGAAGTGTGATAAACACATATTTCTGATCCCATGGTGAATAACTGGCTTATACCATGAGACAAACACTCAAACATGAGAGGATAACTGGACAACAAAGAATATGGGAATTATTTCCCTGAAATACTGTAATTTGATTGGCTGACAGAGGTGTCGAATGGTATAAATGCTCTAACGCGACAATAATCCAGCCATGTCTAAAAAACTATTTTCTTAAGAACTGGGAGAACGTACAATGAATATGTAAACTTTCGAGTTCATTGAAATTTTTCAAAATTTATTGAACGTCATTGATTCCGAAGTTGACAATTTTGGTAGGTCACTGTATGTAGTCAGTATAAGTCACACACTCATCCGGAGAGAGAGGGCCTCATTTCTCATTATTATATCTCTACAGATGGCTACCTCTCCTGTATGTTGCAGATGCCTCTTGAATAGAAGAGATGAAGTCATTAAACCTGGGGAATTATAAGAATTTACAAGAATTGGCAGGGATTGGAAAATAATTGACGAGTCCTCTTTTTTCTATCTTATGTGAGACGACTGAAGAGAGACATCTGTCAATCAGTCATCAGTTATTGGAGATATGAGCAATCTGCCTCTGTAACAGGATGAGCAAAACGTATTAACAAAAAGATGGGCAAATCTGTGGGTGATGGCAAATATAGGAGTAATGACGGAATCTTCGTGTAATGGAAGAAATCTTGAGGTAATGGAAGAAATCTCGAAGTAATCAGAACCTCGTAATATGTGGCTTGATTGGACCTGCGTCAATCAGAAAATGGCTGATTCGATTTGGAGGATCAGCGGATTAATAAGAAGAAAAGAAGACCCAGATTGTCTGCTCAGAAACACTCTGAGGCAGGAGTGTGAACTGTTGTCATCAATTCAAGCTCCTGATTGACATCTTCAACTAATGAATCGTCGCCATTCAATTACCAGCCTCATTTTCACACATTCTGCTTCCATCTCAGCCTCAGTCTCATTGAAGATAAGGGAAGGAAGTCAAGTTCTCGACCTCTACAGTCAGATTATAGTCTTGTGATTGATTGATTATATATATATCTGTCTTTATGGCAAGATCACTGGCCCACTTGTAGATGTGTACTTTGTACTTCTATCTTTAATTAATGTATATTTGTCTTTCTTTCACTGCTTTCTGTCTTTGCTGTATTGTTTCTTGCTTCTTTCTTTTTTTCTTTCTTTCTTTTTCTGAACCTTCTTCCGGCATTCTTAATTCGTGTGGTCTTTCTTTTTTCTTACTTACACATACTTAATTTCTTCCCTCGCTTTCCAATTCCTTGATCAATATATCTTGTTTAATACATTCTAAACATCTTACCATAACTGCTATGAATAACTTGACAAAAGCAGAAGGTCGTGAAATAAGTAAATAAATGTTTGGGGGCCAGTGGAGTGGCCTGTGGTACACCTTGCGGACTGCTTCTGGGTAGCTGGTGAGTTGCTTTTGGGGCGAACTGTGATCATGTAATTAACAAATCGGCCGTGACTTGATCGGGCGATCACTGTCACCCTGGCTGTATTAGCAACCCTAATGAGCTTATAAATCAAAGAGAGGTCATGGGGGGAAGACACCCTTAACAATGGGCCCTGATAGAGCTGCCATTATTCAGGGGGCTCTTGTGAATCATTAGGATGTGGGGCCCCTTGACTGGGACTCCTGCCCTGCTCCTGCCCTGCTCTCCTATTCATATGTAAAGACAAGGTCCCAGAGGGGCGCCCTGATTGACAAGGCAGGAGAAGGCCCCTGGGCCCAGACAGATGGGCACAACCAGGACAGCTGGGCTTGAATCCCTTCCCCAGGGCTAACACCCCCCTTCCATCCTGCAGTTTTGCACCCTGCACTTCCGTCCTAGTAGCCTGTGCCCTTGGTTGCGAGTTGCAGTCAGAGGACACTTGATCCTGTCAAACAGGAACAAGCCAAGTGAAGAAGCATGACACACTATATGGCTCTAAAGGAGAGAAGAGGACAGGACAGGGATAAATATAGGACAGGACAGGGATAAACAAGCAAGACCAGAGAGGGATAAATTGGACAGAACAGGGATAAACAAGCAAGACAGGACAGGGATAAATATAGGACAGGACAGGGATAAACAAACAAGACAGGACAGGGATAAATAGGACAGGACAGAGATAAACAGGACAGGACAGGGATAAACAAGCAAGACAGGACAGGGATAAATAGGACAGGACAGGGATAAACAGGACAGGACATGGATAAACAGGATAGGACAGGGATGAACAGGACAGGACTGGGATGAACAGGACACAGTAGAGATAAAGAGGGCAGTATAGGGATGAACAGGACAGGGATGGACTGGACAGGGATAAATAAGACAGTGATAAACAGGACAAGGCAGTAACACAGGACAGGATTGGGATTAAACAATACAGGACAGGGATAAACAGGACATGACAGGGATGAACAGGGCATAGTAGAGATAAACAGGGCAGTAAAGGGATGAACAGGACAGGGGTGAACAGGACAGGGATAGACAGGGCAGGGCTGTAATACAGGACAGGATTGGGATTAAACAATTCAGGACAGGGATAAACAGGACAGGACACTGAGGACGGGGATAAACAGGGCGGGACAGGGATTTAAATGTCGTGCAGTTTTGTTAGGAAACGTATAGAAATCAGAAATGACACGTTACTTGATGGCAGTAAGCTGATCTTGATGGGAGAAATTTGGTTGTTATTGAGTCGGGCACAACTGTGTTGACCTCAGACAAGGAGACAGCTCCGGTGGGTGGCAAACAGCTGGCCCAAAAAAGTCACGTTGGAGAGAGTATCATGAGACAAAATATGAGAATCAAACCTATTCTTTACAGTCGAGGAAATTTGAGTGACTCCTTTAATGCTCTGATTGATGTCGGCTCCCAATACATGCCATGTTATACACATTCATGCATCTGGATTAGACTGCATGATGACCCATCAAGTCATTGTGAGTCACATCATACACATTCCATGTTATCAGCATATGTCAGTATATGAGTCATTATAGTAATTACTCTCTTGTGATGGTGTTACATGCCTCTCAGTGACAAACTAATCCCTTATTCAATGAAAAAGATAGGACCAGATTCAGTAATGACATCTTTACCGTTTGTACACTGCAACTGAAAGCAATCACTGGCACTTCCTTAGCTGTAATTTATTCTTGTCTAAGAAAGAACTAATTTTGAGAACCATAATAAAATTGAGGTTTTATTCTCTAAATATATACAATATGGTTGTATGGTGTAAATGACAACATTTAGAGATGCATTCATAAATCTATGTAGCCTATGCAGTATTTCAGCCCACCCATGTTGGCCGAAAAAGTGTCTGTGAAGTGCAAACATGCCAAGACAGATTGACAGTCAATGCTTGATGTTGTCAGTTTGTCACATTCCCAATATTTTCAATATTTTGTACATGCAGGGCCAAGGCAGGGGGTGGGCTATTGACTGTAGGCCTACATTGACTGTTCTGGGTTTGCTTCTGTTCAGCCAAAAATACAACGTTAGCATATCATCCTATCCTTTGGTCCCTCTACTAGTATTATAAGCCCCCTCCATGCCTATTACATGTACAAGCAAGGAAATATTCATGAGTGATGCCATTCGGTTGTTCGAAAACTGTTGTCATGTCACTACACGCCCTATCTTTCACAATGGTTGAATAACGAGATGGGAGAGATCTGAACGGAGTCCTCAAGACCTCAACATGTTCGACATTTACCCATGTGAGGGATCTTTTATAGGCCAGCACAGACACTGATATAAGGGTCTTATGGCAGAGGGACAAGTAATACATGCACGGAGCAGCTTCAGCAATGTTTAGGCATTGTGAACATTAATAACAATTGGCATGGCAGTCGTGCAACCTTCAAGACAATAACATGATTCGTGTCACAAGAAAAGACTTAACATCTGACATGGTGTTGACAAAAATCAAAGTGGATTGTTGTATCAGGTATCATGTGTCATGACAATAATGTCAATAAGAAAACAAAGACTGACATGCGAGCAACTGGGAACTAGCTTATTGGGTGGCTCCTCACGACAGGGCGACAGGAGAAACTCCATAGCTGCCACTTGTAATAATAGATCATAAATATGTGCTCCTTCTACTACTACTGCTGCAGTTACTTCTTTGACTGGTGTCAAAATTTTAATGTTTCTCTGAAATTACTATATAATGAAGCCAGAAGACGGCATAATCAAATTTCTAAGTTTCTTGAGAAATGGTGGATATTTATTGGACGTATGGTTTCTGGTCGAGGGGAAATACTGGTCGAGGTTGACAACATCAGGGAAATATTGGCCCAGCCATTGGATGACCTATGTATATGATGTTTGTAACTTAATCTCAAGGAACACTGTCTTATATACAGGATGACTTCATCATAATTACATGGACCTACTACAGAGTTCTGAGTCACTGTTACTAACCAACTCAACTGAACTTATACTGACAATGTTCGGATTCTGCAGAAATGGGGGGGGGGGGGCATTTAAACTGCAGTGACTGCACAGTACTGCAGTACACACAGCACAGTCGTGGGAAACCTTGGCGTGATTTACAGGCAAAAAAGAGGTCTAGTTACTACTCTATCGATCATGGCCTGAGAATCGCTCTCCCCGCCCCAGCCCCGCTCATATCAGGTGACCATGGCCGCCACTTCTGACTGCACAGCCAATATCAGGCCCCGGCAGGCTGTGCCAGGCATGGGGACACTAGACTGTGTATATCTTTTGGGATGGTTGTTGGCTTGTGCCTTGGTGATTAGCATTGAGGAACAGAGAGGCACTGAGAGGGGTTGCACTATAAGTCACATGTTTTGACACCTTGTTTAGGCTTGCTAACCGATTTGATCATGTGAAATCTCAACGAGCCATATTTTTTATTATGAAGAACATTTTAATCTGAATTATTGTGTCCCTTCAAGCAGGCCTATCCATTGTGTCTGCTGTGTGATTTGAACCAATAATTGGGGGCTAGGTTTGCGTTTTGGAATGAAGTAAAAGACAAGAAAGTGTAAATTGTACACTTCTGTACTATATCACCACTTTCTTACTTGGTGCACTCAAGACTAATCAAACTTCTTGGAATACAAAGCAAAAGTACAACCCTAAAAAACATAATAAGACTCTCGAAAAAAGGCCACACAACTAGAAAACAAGTACAGAACCAATCAGTAGCACCACACCAAAAGACACCAATCGATGGAGAACTGGTTTTGAAGACCAAATCTTCTGAAGCCCTGTTTAATTATTAGCTGTGAACACACAGGTTGTAGAGAGTACTGGAGACCATGGTGAGCCGTGGTTCTGGTCAGAGTTTTGATCAAAGGGGAGAAGAATAGAGCAAAAACTCAGTGGATCATGAACTGGGCAGTGAGAACCCGACCTTGTGTACATAATTGGTCATCTCCTTGCTGTTTTGAAGTCCCCTACACAGCTGGACATGAGAGGTCAGTGCAATGACCAGTTCCCAGCAAGTGGGCGCTTCAAAGCCAAACCAACAGGTACAACTCAGGGTGCACTTCTTTCTCCAATACTCTCCATGTCTCCAACCCTCGCATGTTTAATCATCCCTCTTTTGTCTACCAGTATTCTTGGTCTACGAGGATCAATACTCGTGCAATCAGGAAGTGATTACCTCATTTACCTGTGCTGGTGCTTGGTTGTTTTGAAGAAAGCACCGATTGGTCGTGATTACAGGTTCTCGTAAACAGCAAAGTTATTTGGAAGATAGTTGTTCTCCTCTTTCGTTTGGCCAGTTGTTGTGTTTCCAGGAAGTTGTTTACTTTGCACCACTGTGCCTCGATGTAAGTAATGAAAGAGACTCCAACAGTGTCCCGGATTTCTCCAAAAGTTGCCATTTATTAATTGTAGTGTTATTGTTCCACTATCAAATATATCTTTATGAGATTAACCCATACGTTCACAAAACATGTGGTTTATATTGCAAGATCTGTAGAATTGAGGGGGCAAATTCAGAGACAGGAATCACTATGACATGCTGTGTTATAAATACAATTCATAGGGCACAGGCATATTATATATCTAGCCTGCAGCTGGTACCATTTCCTTCTTGGAAGTCAACCTTTGCAAGTGGCAGGTATAGCTGACCTTGAGAGAGGCAGGTGACCCTCAGTTGGCATTGGTATGACCTCTGCTTCCTTCTGCTTCTCTCTCCTGCCCTTTGCTGACCTCCCTTGACCTGGCGCTAGGTGGCGTGCTTGCACATACCTTCTGGCTGATGACATTTTCTGGAAAGGAGGCGACTGCTCCCCATCTTGAGGGCCACTGCCATTGTAGGAGGGCGAGTCCTTAGCAAAACACAATCCCAGGTCGATCCAGTTTTGTTTGGTTGAATGGGAAGGGTGCCAAGGAATTCTTTGCCGTCCAACAAGGCCACACTGAGAGGCACACAACGAGCCCAACTGGCACACAGGCAGTTTGTTCTTCCTTCCATAATATCGCCCTGTGCAGGCGTAAAAAGTCGATGCCCTATTCAGGACCTGGCACTTTGTCGGCCTCTGCCTTCTGCAAGGTGCTCTGCTATAGCTCATGGTTCCTAACACAATCTATAGTTGCTGAGAACTCAGTTTCCCTGCGGATGGCACTGCCTCTTGCACCCGCATAGCCTGCTCGACACAATAGGTATAGGCCTATTCCATTTCTCATTTGCTAAAAGTATAATAAAGACGAACCTTGTGTAGTTACTAGTTAGACCTGCATGGAAATCTGCTCATTCTAACATTCTTTTGACCTTGGAACATTAATACAGCACAGGACTTACTTATTGCACATTTTGGCGGCCGCACCAATGCTTTGCTCTTACAATTTTAATCATTTCCTGATAATTTAATTGAAGTTATTTTCTATATATATATTTGTTTCCGGTTGACATGGTAACAGTCAAGGATAATGCCTCCTATAGAATAATTTCCTCCTGACAGTGAACTGCATACATGTGGACCTCCTTTCAATTTGACAATATGGCCATCTGACAACATCGTTTCATTCCTCCATTTGCTTGCTATATTTGCCCTGCACCCCACCGAGCAATAGAGAGACAATTGTCCTGTTTGGAAAGTGCCTAACACTAAACGTTGCCTTGTGATTTATGTCATTTCAGCACGCAATAGCCGAGTCAGAAGATGGCCGAAACGACACCCAAGTCTCAGGGGAATCCATGTACTCTCGGGGCAAGCGTGATCTTGTGAGTGTAGCGAGATGGGACGAGAAGTGGCGAGAAAGGATGAGAAAGGGCGACAAGGCAAGGTCTTTGGTCGTGGGATGTGCGTGAGATGGTATCGTAAGGCAAGGAGGGCATTCTGAGGGCACTGGATGGCTTCAAGGGCATCTGAGTGACCTATGA
Organism: Platynereis dumerilii; assembly: GCA_026936325.1. Classification (NCBI taxonomy): domain Eukaryota; kingdom Metazoa; phylum Annelida; class Polychaeta; order Phyllodocida; family Nereididae; genus Platynereis; species Platynereis dumerilii. The sequence goes on along the minus strand of JAPTHN010000002.1, from coordinate 22,458,418 downwards.
CCTCACCACGAGTCGCCTTCTCTGGCTTCCCAAGGCTGCCTAGAATTGGTGAAAACTCATATATTTATATATTATTACATGGATTGTTTTGTATTGATTCGCGTATTCTCCCTGCCAGCCCATATTTTCCTGAGGGTCGCTGGGGAGAATATGGGAGTCAATGCAAAACAATCAATGTTATTATAATTATTTGTTTTTATTTCATAGGCAGCATAGACCTATATATTTTGCCAAGAAAAAAAAACTGCTTTAATTATTATTCCAGTAAATTCTGCCAAAAAGTATATTCTGTTCATTAACACAAGCTGGCCCTTTTGGTAACGTCATTTGAGGGACAATATGTAATTGTCCCCCAAGATTTATTTTCCCTGGGCATGTTTGGTGTATTGGGCTAATACATGGCTAGTCATGGAATAAAAGTCTGCATACAATTATGTACAGTATCATTTTCACTCCAGCTTAAATAATTAAATTATTTCATCTGGACACACTTGAATTAATATCTTTCATCTTATACAATAATCTTGTTGTACCGATAATTTTACCTGAATATAGCCTAAGTGGGCCAAGTGGAGGTTCTTTTCATTAAGGCCTGTAAGCCCAAAGGAAGAGTTCTTATCGGCACCCAGTCATTGTCTATTTGGTGTTTGGTCTGGCTAACCATTCTGCGAACTTGTGTGTTCACTCACTGTCCCAATGCACTGCCACTTTACATGCATGACACATATGTGGCTCAGCCACCTTCAATGACATTTTTGCAGGACCGCAACAGTTACAATTGACAGCCGGCGTGGTGCATGTTTTGGACTCCCTCACTCTCTGTGACTGACTGGAATAGCATAGAACTAGATCTGATGCATTCTTGACCAAGGGCCAGTTGAATATTTGGACCAGAAGAAAAGAAGAAGAGGAACTTAAGAAATAATTAAGTATTGGGGGAGAGGTTAAAGAAGAACTTGTAAGTACAGAAGAAGCAGAGGAAGAAGAAGGAGCAGGAGAAATGCAGGAAGAGGACAGATGAAGAAGGAGGACAGATGAAGAAGGAGGACAGATGAAGAAGGAGGACAGATGAAGAAGGAGGAGCAGTGCTGGAAGGAAGATGCAATAAGTTGAAGGAAGAGGAAGATAAGAAATACTTTCCTGTAAAAATTGTCCTAAGCTTTTTGTCATTTAGAATATTTCCAATGATTTTGAAATAATAAATATAGGGCTATACATGCAGACGAATACTTTGAAATTCACATGGACCTACTCTTTGTTTATGAGTCATTCGTTCCTTCTGTGTACTTTCATTAGAAAATTATTTTTCGCACAGAGATGATAGAAAATAATGTATTGCAAATTACATTGTTTAAAATAACTTATTTGACAAAAGGAAAAAAAGGAGTTTATCTATCATAGAGAGATTATAATTATTTCATCATCTAAGGAGATCACTTAAACTCACGAAGTTTTGCTGAAATCCATTTGGTAGCAGACATCATTAGGGAGAAATAATGCCTGGTTCAGGTGAATTATCCCTCTTCGCAATAATTAAGTTTCTAAAAATAGTTGTTGTTTTTATTGTAACCAGAGAGTTAAAATTCAAGAATAATCACGTCTTTTTCAACAATGCTTTCCAAGTTAAGTGGAGATTCTTGGAAGTCAGAGTTTTAAAATAATTTTATCTGCTTGAAAGAGTTAATCTTGTTTCTGAAAAAAGGGTACCACATGTAACAATTTATGGTCCAGTAACATTTGATCGATACATGTTATTTGAGACTTGATAAAGCCAAATTAATATGAACTTTAATGTGAATAATTAAAACAACAATGGCTCGGGCTAACTCTTTAATTGTATTTTTGCATGATTTCACATAAGGCGAGATACAAATTGATAGAAAATAGTTAGTTGCAACAGAAAAAGAGGCCGATCAGCCTTCGCAAATGGGAATTAGGAGATCAAACTGGTGATGGAAGTGAGAATTAGCAAAAGAGACAGTGCCATCGTGATGGCAAACACTGCAAAACCTGGCTGTTCATTGTGTCACCTGGGTGGATCTGCATGCAAATCTGTATGCAAATTATATTTTGTAAAGTACTATAATCATTATTTAATGAGAAATTCATGTAACATTATTTCCTGATGAAGTTTTTGAGTTAGAAATAGATCACATAAAGTTTGCCACTGATAGCTGACCTGAAACTAAAGTGATGTGCTTTGACAAAAATAGTTTTGAAAAACCTGCACCATTTCCTGAAACTATTTGAGAGTGCCCTGGTCTAGCTAAATGTGGCTGGACAGTTGCAAAGGGTACCACAGGGCGGAGCAGTGCGGCCTGGTCTTAGCCCCTGCCATTAATGGCCAGGTCATCTGTCCTTTTGGGCTATTAAGAGCAGCCAGCAACAATAAGCGCTGTAATTACAAGAGACAACAGACCCAGAAATGGCCAGTGTCACACTAGTGGGCAATGTTACTGCCCTGTTAGGGGGTGTTAGGCTCAATGGCATCAGACTCAGAGAGAAACAAAGAGCTAAATCACTCCCCTTAGGCCTCCGAGAGGCTCCGACTGCCTCAAAATGCCTCCAGACTACCCTAGGATGCCTCTAGACTCCTCTAGGTGCCTCAAGTCGCAAGCTTATACTGGATACCCCCTCTTGTCCTTGTGGATTCATCAAAAGTGTAAAGATGCGACCATCAGGCATTAGGCTAAGACCTGGCTGACTGGCTTTACTGGATGTGGCCTGGTCGTTAGCAGGTTGTATATGCTTGCAAAGGGTGCATCAGTTGTAAAGGAGGGATACTCTCAGAACACATTCTAAAATAAATCTCGATTTTTACTTCAAATTGAACTGTGAGGTCAAATTGGTGCGAAATGCATATAATTTATGTTAATTCCTAAAATGATTCACACATATTTTTCACTTCCTATTTTTATTAATCAGATCCTGGAAGAATTACTATCAAATTAGGCTTAGTGTGTGTAACTCAGTCTGTCATAATGAGGTCATGTGCATAGTGCAAAAAACAGTACAGTATTTCCATTCACCTGAAATTCAACATAAACAATGTCACCAAAGCTTGAATTTTGTTGCCCTCAATAAAATTAGCATGGCCACTGCAGGGCTCTGGAGTTTTTCAGGAGCCTTCAAATTTGACCAGAGCAAGCCAGAAGCCCTTGCATCACCCCACCTCCCACCCCTTCGGACACAGGGCAGAGGGGTGTGCAGAGGGGTGGGCAAGGTCCCAAGAGGTGTGGAGATGACCAACAGACATGCTAGGGGAACATCTCCCATCCCTGCATCACTCAATTGCTTGCTTAACCATGTCTGTTTCTCTTAACACTCTGTGTTGAATGTGGCTCACTTGCAGCCCCATCAGCTCACATCCAGTCCATGTGCACTCCTGTAATGTGTAAAGAGCAGTGGACCCCTACCAAGGCTGTAATTGCATTATAAACATTGAGCTGTCTGCAACTCGACCTCCCCCCTTTCCCCTCCTTGGCCAATCTTCTTCCTTGTCTCTTGGGGACTCTCGTTGGATAGCCTAGCTATCAATGCTATGGATAGTTGTCTTATGTCATGATGCTGTGGAAATCCAAAATTTGGCAAAAACCAAAGCAATTGTTGACCTAAAATCAGGTGATGTGAAGACCAAAATTATGCGGTGTGGAGACCAAAATTAGGCGATGTGGAGACCAAAATTAGAAGATTTTGAAGTCCTCTCGAAGCACTTTTTCTAGCATTGGTTGGTAGGACAAAGAAACTGTAGCCTCAGTTTTTTATAAAGTTGATTAACCGAAAATTGTGGGTCAGCACAATTTTTCAGTTTTCGAAGACGAAAATCTATTGTGTCGGTCAATCCGTGAAGCTAAAAATGAGTTATGTCTGGCCTTAATATGATGCCTTCCACAGCATCCCAGACGATCCTAGTGTATTCTGCAGACAAGTGCAGTGACCTCTTTGGGCCGAGAGGTCAGAGTAAAGTCAAGAGTAAAGTCAAGACTAAAGTCATGGTGAGGCGGGAGGCCCTATCTTTGCTAGTGCCCCAGGAGATACATTGTGGGGGCTTGGCCCTGGTGATACTTTAGAGTTGTGGAGACAAGACTTTGCTGGCCTGGCTAAGGAACCAGAAGTCAGCTGCTGAGACAGGCAAGTGATGACACGAGTCAAGGTCAGAGTCATCTCACAACTGCATCACAAGAGTCTGAGTGCCTGGGTTGACCTGGGTCTGCTACAGAACTTCCCTTACATGAGGTGCACCTTAAAGCTCTGAGGTTTGGTCATCATACTATGCAAGTGGTCACTAAATAAAGAAGTTTAAATATAAACTGCTCACACTTAAAAACGCACACTTCCAAAAAGGTCGAAAATAGTACTTCCTCATAAAGTATCAAGATGAAAGTATGAACACTTCTAGAAGTTGCCATCAGGTAGATTCATGAAAATTTACAAATCTCTTATGCCCCTATCACACGGAGACGTAACAGAGCGTTCTTGTCGCGTCGCTTCTTGCTTTTCCAGGAAAGAGGGAGGTTTTTAACCTACATTCAACAATTCGGCGACGATATTTTCGTCTACGGCGCATCTTAAACTGCCTCGCCAAAAGTTCCTAGAAGTCACGTGACTTTATGGTGAGGCAAGAACTTGCTTCACCAAAGATTCAACCGGTTGAATCTTTGCGAAGGAAGAAGCCACGATGCAAAAGACCAGAAAGACCCCCAAAATGATTGGGCGAAGTTAGAGACAGCTTGGGCGAAGTTAGAAGCAGGTTGGGCGAAGTTAAAGACAGCTTGGGCGAGGCTACTTATCATTGAGTCAATGGAACTTCGCCGAAAAAAGAGAACAACTCGCCGACGCAAACAGGCTGTTTAAACGCCGAAACAGGTACTTGCTTCACCGTAAAAGGTATTTGCTTGGGCGTAATTGAAGATTAGAGCGAAGTAAGTGGATGCTAGGGCGAAGTTAGAGGCAGATTGGGCGAACCAAGAGACTCCTTGGGCGAATCTAGTTTAACATTGAAGCAATGGAACTGCGACGAGGCTGCTGACAACTCGCCGACACAAGTCTCTTCTTGCCTCGTCCGTAATTACGAGCGATTCGGCGTAGAAAACGAGTGCCTCGTCGTAATAGGAACCATCAACGACGATTTAGAACCTGTAATTGATTATATAATTGACCAAAAATGGCTTGAAACGCCGAAAGTTGGCGAATCTGCAGTTCCTGGCACCTCTACAACTTCGCCGTCACTTAACCACTCTCGTGTGATCTAGGCATAAGTGCAGCACTTTTGTGTTAAATTAAATCGTCGTGGTTACTGTCGAAAATGCAAGTTGCACACTGCACTTCAACACAAAATGCACCAATGGAAATAATTGTTTTGTGGCATACTGGATAGCATTAATCTTGTGAAATTTTCACATGACAGGCACAGGACATCCAAAAACTGGCCCACGGAAGTTTTTGAAAAAAGAAAAATGATAAAGTCTACATACATAGACAATCATTCCATATCATTACTCTCAAAAATCTGAATAAAACATCTTGTTTTGAAGTTTTTGCAAAAGTCTCCTGTAGGGGGCGGGTCAGCATTGACACTTAAATTTTATTAATTTCATCCTCTTTAATTGTGGTTTGGTAAGATATCCCTTTTCCCTAACCAATCAAGCAAGTATAAAAATGTAAACTTTCCTGGCTTATCAAAACATATTGTGGAAGGAACAGCTTAGTTGTTGAAATTAATGATCAGATATTGAAATTTTGTGACTTGCGTTTTCGACAGTAACCATGACGAATTAATTTGACACAAAAGTACTGCACTTGGAGATTTGAAAATTGTTGTGAATATAGCCTACCTGATGGCACCTTCGAGAAGTGGGCAAACTTTTATCTTGATACTTTAAGAGGAAGTACTATTCGTAACCTTTTTGGAAGTGTGCGTTTTTAAGTGTGAGCAGTTAAGTTCCAACCCAATGGGCACATCTAATTAAAAATTGATAAAATGGATGAAATAAATAAGTTATGCGGGAACAATAAACACATGATGATTACCTGATTACTTTTATCATTTTTAATTTGAAATCCTCTGCAGTCAGTTCAAATGAGATGCAACAACTGCAGGGGACTGTCGTGCATCTTAGCTCATCTTATAGCAACCAAGATTGGCCCTTCTCTGCTATCTCAGCTGTTCATTCATCCCAATCTCTTTGAGACAAGTGTTCGCATGTTAATGAGGTCTTACCCAAATCCAATAAAGCATTACATCACAGCACCTAAGACATGCTGGAGACATTTCATGGCTAAATCTCATTTTGCTAAGTAAACAGTTACGTTGCCATGTCAACAGGCTGTTCAATTTAAATGATCACAGATCTGTTGGTTTAATGCACAGTTGCCATGACAGCCAAGACTGTACATTGTGACAAGTGGTTCACATTTCTAGAGAGATAGGACTTAGAGAGAATGATGGCTTTTGAATCTGAATGCCAAATTTCACCATGTTATGAACTTGAAACTTAAAATTGGCAATGGCAAGGACTGCATAGATAGTTATGTTTTTATTTTTATCAACTGAATCTAGTTATAATCCCCCGCCGCTTGCGGGGGATTATATTGATATTGTTCGTTTTATTATGAATTCCCCGTAGGGGAATTCATCTTGTTATTGTACGTTTTGTTATTATTATTATTATAATCCCCCGCTCGCGCAGCGGCGGGGGATTATATTGATATTCTTCGATTACCTTTTATTATAATCCCCCGCCGCTTGCGGGGGATTATATTGATATTGTTCGTTTTATTATTATAAATTCCCCCGTTAGGGGAATTTATATTGTTTTTGTTCGTTTTTTTTTTTTCATCTTTTTTCCTCCTCCTCCTCTTCTTATTTTTCATCACCACTTTTGAGAGCTCATATTTCTGGAACTATTTATTATATCTTCATAAAAATACATACCTATAATGAAATTGCAAAGTACTATAACATCCTGGAATTACAGAGCGTAATTACCAGTACTCTGGAAATTACGTCCAAAATTCATAAAAAATTTGTGGCAACGGTTCTGGAATAACTACAATACGAAATTACACCAAATTTTAACACAATAATCTCTAAAGATATACGCAGTGCGGAAAGGCGGCTTTTGGCAATATATTTAAAAGTTTTTTTTATATGAATTTTTCAAATAAGGGAATTCCCAAAATTGCTACTAAAATTTTCCAAAAACTAGGAAGAAATGCTCCAATCAAGCTGCAGTTGCATGCAGTTACAGTCATACTATAGTGTAACAATCCACTAGAATTTCAACTTTCTAGCGCTAACGGTATCGGCGCTATAGCATCACAAAAACGCTATTTTCAAGCGCCGATAACTCGACCCCTATTAAAGCTACAGAAAAATAAAAAACACCACCAGAAAGCTCTGTTTCTTAGCTTTCACATGGTATATAGCATTTTACTGTAGCGCCGTCCGTTCAAAATCGCGGTGGACCCTGAAAATGTTATCTCACTTTTCACCTCCCCAAATGCTTCTTATGGCTGGAAACACTTTTTCCTGGCCATATGCCAATTTCATCGCTTCTCATACTTCACTGCCTGCACATTTTCTTTTTTTGAAATAAATGCTGACCCAATTAAATTTCTGTGTGAATCATCGGATGGGGAAGGTAGAAGGGAAGGGGCAAGGGGATGTAAGGGGGCAGGATGTAAGGGGGCAGGGGAGAGGAAGGGAAGGGGGAATTTATCTTTGTAATTGTGCACAATTACAGGTGTACTAGTTATAATCCCCCGCCGCGAGCGGGGGATTATATTGATATTGTTCGTTTTATTATTATAATCCCCCGCCGCTTGCGGGCGGGGGATTATATTGATATTCTTCGATTACCTTTTATTATTATTATTATTATTATTATTATTATTATTATTATTCAGCTCAGGAAAACTGTGATTACTGCAAAACTATTAGAGATAACATCCTGAAACCTCAAACACAATATGTGACTCCATTGCGCGCTACTTCTTACGAAATTTCATGATCAAATTTCAAGACACTTATGAGTTATGAGCAAAATACAAAAAAAATTTCCGGCGCAGGTTTCTGAGAACCTAAGCATAACTGAGACCTGTCGATTTTTTCTAAGATACCTTGACAAAGTCTCCAGGTCTGAAAGGCGTCTTATGAAGATTTCATGAATACATTTCAAGATATGATTTTTTTAAAATTGAACATCCCGAAAATTTACAGAAAATTTTCTGAAAAACAGGGAAGGAATGCTCGTAGAAAGCTGAGAGTGGGTACACTTACAGACCTACCCTAGTGTACCAACTTCACAAAGTTACGGACCACTCGCACAAACGGTCTTGGCGCTACGGACGTCCAAAAATGCAATTTTCAAGTGGCCATATCTCGGTCCCTATTTAAGCTACAACAAAGTGTTACATATCACAAGAAAGGTCTGTTTGTCAGCTTTCCAATGATGTATAGCATGATAGTGTCAGACGCGCGGCGTAGAATCGCGTCAGACATTGAAAATTTGTTGTCACTTTTTGCACCTTTCGAAAAGTTTTTGGCTTAAAATCCAATGAAGTTCTTCATCAATGTCCATGAATATTTTTTCCCTAATACCCTTGTGGGGCCTCCATACTGTCCTAAAAGGACATTTGACTACATCAAGTGGTTTCTGCCACAGAATTTTTTGTCTTTCAAAATTGAAATGCACATAGCTCAGCTTCTACTCGTTCAAATTTCATGAAATTAACTCCAAAAAATGCATAAAATTATGACCTACGCTGAACTGCACGGGCATACAGCTCATAGTAATACTCAATTTTACAATGATGATTTTACATTTGCAATTATAACTCATGCATTAATGTTCCGAATCAATTAAAACTGAAATTACATGCTGCTTATTTTTTGCCCTATTTTGTGGTATAATCCTAGCTTACCAGTCTTTTTTCCTTTGCCTTGAAAAAAAAGTTTAAAAATAATTCACAGATGCATCTTAGTCTGCTGTCGGGGCCATTCTGCCTCACTGCCAGGTTTTGCTCCCAAGCAGCAGCAGTACGCCATGCAAAGAGCAGCATACTCAAACACGGTCATCAACAACAGGGCACAGGCTTAGGCCTATCATGACAGGGTTATAATATACATTGAAGGGAAAGGATTTTGTAAGCGTTGGCTGATAGGGCATATGTCCTCTATTTATGCACTTAAAAACCTTAATAGTATGAGCGGACAGGCATATTCATACAAATTATTGAAGTGAATTGAAACAGGAGAATAAGCGGGGCTAGGGTCAAACGGGGCCCGCGGGGGATTATCCGATATTGCCGTACGGCAATATCAGTTATACTAGTTATTATTATTATTCTTATTCAGCTCAGGAAAACTGTGATTACTGCAAAACTATTAGAGATAACACCCTGAAACCTCAAACACAATATGTGACTCTGTTGCGTGCTACTTCTTGCGAAATTTCTTGATCAAATTTCATGATACTAACGCGTTATTGACAAAATAAAAAATCAATTTCTGGCAGCGTTTCCAGGAGAACCAAAGAAAATTGGGCTTTGCTGATTTTTTGTAAGATACCTTGACAAAGTTTCCAGTGCAGAAAGGCGTCTCATGGAAATTTCATGAATAGTTTCAGAGATATGAATTTTTCAAAATTGGATGTCATGAAAATTTTCTAAAATTTTTCTGGAAAACAGGGAAGGAATGCTCGTAGAAAGCTGAAAATGGGTACACTTACAGATGTACCCTAGTGTACCAACTTCACAAAGTTACGGACCGCTCGCACAAACGGTCTCGGCGCTACGGACGTCCAAAAACCCAATTTTCAAGTGCTCATATCTCGGTCCCTATTTAAGCTACAGCAAAGTATCACATATCACAAGAAAGGTCTGTTTCTCAGCTTTCCAATGGTGTATAGCATAATAGTGTCAGACGCCCGACGTAGAATCGCGTCGGACATTGAAAATTTCATGTCACTTTTTGCGCCTAAAAAACCTTTTCGGCTCAAAAAGTCGATGAAATTCTTCATGCACGTCCATGAATATTTTATGTGGGATACCCATATCAGCCCTCCATATTGTCCCCAAAGATCAATTACCTACATCAAATAGTTTTTCCTGGAGAATTTTTTGAATTTCAAAATTGAAATTTACATTGCTCCGCTTCTGGTTATTCAAATTTCATGAAATTAATACCAAAAGATGCGTAAAATTCTGGCCTTTACTGTCCTCCAAGGAAATACACCTCTTCTGAATAGCCAATTTCAAATAAATGATTTTATATATTCAATTATAACTCATGAACTATTGTTTCAGATCACTTAAAACTGAATGTACATGTTGCTAATTTTTTGCCCTATTTTGTGGTATAAGGCCATCCTCATATCTCCAATACTTTCCTGGTAAAATAAAGCTAAAAAAATTATTCACAGATGCATGTAAGTCATATACTGTCTCACTGCCACCTTTCCCAGCAGCTGACCTTGTGCCTGCCACGACATCTCATAGGCATATGCACCAGCAAGATTACTACGTTCATACATGGTATGAAGAATTCATCATGACGGATATGAACTGGAAGGTCGGAGTAAGCAGGGCAGGGGAGATAAGGGGGGGCGCGGGGGATTATCCGATATTGCCGTACGGCAATATCAGTTATACTAGTTATTATTATTATTATTCTTATTCAGCTCAGGAAAACTGTGATTACTGCAAAACTATTAGAGATAACATCCTGAAACCTCAAACACAATATGTGACTCCGTTGCGCGCTACTGCTTACGAAATTTCATGATCAAATTTCAAGACACTTATGATTTATGAGCAAAATACAAAACAAATTTCCGGCGCAGGTTTCTGAGAACCTAAGCATAACTGAGACCTGTTGATTTTTTGTAAGATACCTTGACAAAGTCTTCAGTGCAGAAAGGCGTCCTGTGGAGATTTCATGAATAGATTTCAAGATACGATTTTTTGAAAATTTGACATCCCGAAAATTTACGGAAAATTTTCTGAAAAACAGGGAAGGAATGCTCGTAGAAAGCTGAAAATGGGTACACTTACAGACCTACTCTAGTGTACCAACTTCACAAAGTTACAGACCGCTCGGACAAACGGTCTCTGCGCTACGGACGCACAAAAACTCAAACTTCAAGTGGCCATATCTCGGTCCCTATATCAGCTACAGACTAGTTTCACATATCACAAGAAAGGTCTGTTTCTCAGCTTTCCAATGATGTATAGCATTATAGTATCAGACGCGCGGCGTAGAATCGCGTGTAGCATTGAAAATTTAATGTCACTTTTTGTGCCTAACAAAACATTTTTGGCTAAAAAATCTATGAAGTTCTTCTTGGATGTCCGTGAATATTTTTTTCAATATACCTTTGTTAGGCCTACATACTGTCCTCAAAGGAAATTTGCCTACATCAAATGGTTTTTCCTAGAGAATTTTTTTAATTTCACATTTTAACATTAGATTGCTCAGCTTCTAACTATCCAAATTTTATGAAATTAACACTAAAAGATGTCTAAAATTATTGCCTTATCTGTTCTCCAAGGGCATGGACCTGATTCTAATAACCTATTTTACATGTATGATTTCATATATTCAATCATAGCTACTAAGTGAATGTTTCAAATCAGTTAAAACTCAAATGACATGTCGCTAATTTTTTGCCTGATTTTTCTATGTAGACACAACCTCACAACTCTTATGGCTTGCCTGCAACAGGCCATTAGGGTTAGGGTTAGGGTTTACTCAATATGCATTGTCTGCATGATGGTACGCTTGGCCTCCACAGGTGTGTCTGGCAGTCAAGATATTTGATAGGCATATGCTCCAACAACATTGCAGCGTTCATACATGCTTTTAAGAATTCATCATGAAGGACATGAATTGGAAGGGGAGAGTAAGCAGGGAAGGGGAGACAGGGGGGGCGCGGGGGATTATCCGATATTGCCGTACGGCAATATCAGTTATACTAGTTATTATTATAATCCCCCGCCGCGAGCGGGGGATTATATTGATATTGTTCGTTTTATTATTATTCTTATTATAATCCCCCGCCGCTTGCGGGGGATTATATTGATATTGTTCGTTTTATTATTATTATTATTATTATTATTCTTATTATTATTCTTATTATTCAGCTCAGGAAAACTGAGATTACTGCAAAACTATTAGAGATAACATCCTGAAACCTCAAACACAATATGTGACTCTGTTGCGTGCTACTTCCAGTGAAATTTCTTGATCAAATTTCATGATACTAACGCGTTATTGAGAAAATAAAAAATCTATTTCTGGCAGCGTTTCCAGGAGAACAAAAGAAAATTGGCCTTTGCTGATTTTTTGTAAGATACCTTGACAAAGTTTCCAGTGCAGAAAGGCGTCTCATGGAAATTTCATGAATAGTTTCAGAGATATGAATTTTTCAAAATTGGATGTCATGAAAATTTTCTAAAATTTTTCTGGAAAACAGGGAAGGAATGCTCGTAGAAAGCTGAAATTGGGTACACTTACAGATGTACCCTAGTGTACCAACTTCACAAAGTTACGGACCACTCGGACAAACGGTCTCGGCGCTACGGACGTCCAAAAACCCAATTTTCAAGTGCTCATATCTCGGTCCCTATTTGAGCTACAGCAAAGTATCACATATCACAAGAAAGGTCTGTTTCTCAGCTTTCCAATGGTGTAAAGCATAATAGTGTCAGACGCCCGACGTAGAATCGCGTCGGACATTGAAAATTTCATGTCACTTTTTGCACCTAAAAAACCTTTTCGGCTCAAAAAGTCTATGAAATTCTTCATGCACGTCCATGAATATTTTATGTGGGATACCCATATCAGCCCTCCATATTGTCCCCAAAGATCAATTACCTACATCAATTAGTTTTTCCTGGAGAATTTTTTTAATTTCAAAATTGAAATGTACATTGCTCCGCTTCTGTGTATTCAAATTTCATGAAATTAATACCAAAAGATGCGTAAAATTATGGACTTTACTGTCCTCCAAGGAAATATACCTCTTCTGAATAGCCAATTTCAAAGAAATGATTTTATATATTCAATTATAACTCATGCATTATTGTTTCAAATCACTTAAAACTGATTGTACATGTTGCTAATTTTTTTTCCTATTTTGTGGTATAAGGACATCATCCTATGTCCAATACTTTGCCAGTAAAATAAAGCTGAAAAATAATTCACTGATGCATCTTAGTCTGCTGTTGGCACCATTCTGCCTCACTGCCAGGTTTTGCTCCCAAGCCCCAGCATTACACAATGGAAGGAGCAGCACACCCAAACACCGTCAGCAAGAACAAGGTGCAGGCTTAGGCCTATCTTGACAGGGAATCATACACATTCAAGGGAATGGATTTTTTAAGCATTGGGTGATAATAATAAGGCATATGTCATCTATTCATGAACTGAAACAGCTTAATACTATGACCAAAGAGGCATATACACTAAAATTATGGACATTAATTGAAAGGGGAGAATAAGCAGGGCTAGGGTCAAACGGGGCTCGCGGGGGATTATCCGATATTGCCGTACGGCAATATCAGTTATACTAGTTATTCTTATTATTATAATCCCCCGCCGCTTGCGGGGGATTATATTGATATTGTTCGTTTTACTATTATTATTATTATTATTATTATTATTCTTTTTATTATTCAGCTCAGGAAAACTGCGATTACTTCAAAACTATTACAGATACTACATTACAAGTCAAGGGTAGTAAGCGACTTTGTTGCGCGCTACTTTACTCGAAATTTCATGATTAAATTTCATGACACTTATGAGTGATGAGGAAAATATGAAAAAAATTTCCGGCGCAGGTTTCTGAGAACCTAAGCATAACTGAGGCTTGTTGATTTTTTCTAAGATACCTTGACTAAGTCTTCAGGTCTGAAAGGCGTCCTGTGGAGATTTCATGAATACATTTCAAGATATGATTTTTTGAAAATTGGACATCCCGAAAATTGACTGAAATTTTTTTGAAAAACAGGGAAGGAATGCTCGTAGAAAGCTGAAAATAGGTATACTGACAGACCTACCCTAGTGTACTAACTTCACAAAGTTACGGACCCCTCGCACAAACGGTCTGTGCGCTACAGACGTCCAAAAATGCAATTTTCAAGTGGCCATATCTCGGTCCCTATTGAACCTACAACAAAGTGTGACATATCAAAAGAAAGGTCTGTTTCTCAGCTTTCCAATGGTATATAGCATAATAGTGTCAGACGCGCGGCGTAGAATCGCGTCGGCCATTGAAAATTTTATGTCATTTTTTGGGCCTATCAAAACGTTTTTCCTCAAAAAATGTATGAAGAACTTCATGGATGTTCATCAATAATTTATGCAGGCTACCCAGGTTGGGCCTCCATAATGTGCCAAAAGGAAATTTGCCTAAATCAAATACTTTTTCCTAGAGAATTTTTTTAATTTCAAAATTGAAACGTAAATTGCTCTGGTTATAATTGTTCAAATCTCATGAAATTAACACCAAAAAATGTGCTAAATTACGCCCTCTAGTGCGCTACAGGGATATCTTCCTCTTACCTTTAACCAATTTTACATATAACATTTTATATATTCAATTATAACTCATTCATTATTTATCAAAATGAATTAAAACTGATTTGACATGTTCCTAATTTTTGCTCTATTTTTCCATGTAAGCACAGCTCCATAACTTGCATGGTTTGTCTACAATAACCCATTAGGGTTAGGGTTTCACCTACCATTCACTGCAAATGTATTGCTTTGAGGGTGGTACCGCTGGCCACAACACAGGTCTCCATGCCAAGCGATGTGTGATTTCAATATATGAGCCTCTTCAAGAATTCATCATGAAGGCCATGAACTGGTTGAAGGGAGTAAGCAGGGCAAGGGAGACAGGGGGTGCGCGGGGGATTATCCGATATTGCCGTACGGCAATATCAGTTATACTAGTTCTTATTATTCTTATTATTATTCAGCTCAGGAAAACTGCGATTACTTCAAAACTATTAGAGATATTGGTTTACAAGTGGAGGGTAATGTGTGACTCCATTGCGCGCTACTCTACACGAAATTTCATGATCAAATTTCAAGACACTTATGAGTTATGAGCAAAATACAAAAAAAATTTCCGGCGCAGGTTTCTGAGAACCTAAGCATAACTGAGAGCTGTTGATTTTTTCTAAGATACCTTGACAAAGTCTCCAGTGCAGAAAGGCGTCTCGTGGAGATTTCATGAACACATTTCAAGATATGATTTTTTGAAAAATAGACATCCCGAAAACTGACCAAAATTTTTCTGAAAAACAGGGAAGGAATGCTCGTAGAGAGCTGAAAATAGGTGAACATACAGATGTACCACAGTATACAAACTTCACAAAGTTACGGACCGCTCGGACCAACGGTCTTGGCGCTACGGACGTCCAAAAACGCAATTTTCAAGTGGCCATATCTCGGTCCCTATTTAAGCTACAACAAAGTATTACATATCACAAGAAAGGCCTGTTTGTCAGCTTTCCAATGGTGTATAGCATGATGGTGTCAGACGCGCGGCGTAGAATCGCGTCAGACATTGAAAA
Organism: Platynereis dumerilii; assembly: GCA_026936325.1. Classification (NCBI taxonomy): domain Eukaryota; kingdom Metazoa; phylum Annelida; class Polychaeta; order Phyllodocida; family Nereididae; genus Platynereis; species Platynereis dumerilii. The sequence continues at coordinate 22,442,833 of JAPTHN010000002.1, read as the reverse complement.
TTTTATGTCACTTTTTGCGCCTACAAAAATGTTTTAGGCTAAAAAGTCAATGAAGTTCTATATGGATGTCCATGAATAATTTTTGTGGGATGCCTAGTGCACGTCTCCGTACTGTGCCCAAAGATCAATTATCTACAACTAATAGTTTTTCCTAGAGAATTTTTTTAATGTCAAAATTGAAATGTACATTGCTCAGCTTCTGGTTGTTCAAATTTCATGAAATTAATACCAAAAGATGCGTAAAATTATGGCCTTTACTGTCCTCCAAGGGAATATACTTCTCCTGAATAGCCAATTTCAAATAAATGATTTTATATATTCAATTATAACTCATGAACTATTGTTTCAGATCACTTAAAACTGAATGTACATATTGCTAATTTTTTCCCCTATTTTGTGGTATATGGGCATCCTCCTATCTCCAATACCTTGCTGGTAAAATAGAGCTAAAAATGTCATTCACAGATGCATGTTAGTCAGCCGTTGGGTGTATACTGTCTCACTGCCACCTTTCCCAGCAGCTGACCTTGTGCCTGCCACGACATTTCATAGGCATATGCACCAGCAAGATTACTACGTTCATACATGGTATGAAGAATTCATCATGACGGCCATGAACTGGAAGGAGGGAGTAAGCAGGGCAGGGGAGACAAGGGGGGGCGCGGGGGATTATCCGATATTGCCGTACGGCAATATCAGTTATACTAGTTATAATCCCCCGCCGCTTGCGGGGATTATATTGATATTGTTCGTTTTATTATTATTATTATTATTATTCTTATTCTTATTCTTATTATTCAGCTCAGGAAAACTGCGATTACTTCAAAACTATTAGAGATATTGGTTTACAAGTGAAGGGTAATATGCAACTCCATTGCGCGCTACTGCTTACGAAATTTCATGATCAAATTTCATGACACTTATGAGTTATGAGCAAAATATAAAAAAAATTTCCGGCGCAGGTTTCTGGAAAACTACGCATAACTGGGACCTGCTGATTTTTTCTAAGATACCTTGACAAAGTCTCCAGTGCAGAAAGGCGTCTCGTGGAGATTTCATGAATACATTTCAAGATATGATTTTTTGAAAATTGGACATCCCGAAAATTGACTGAAATTTTTCTGAAAAACAGGGAAGGAATGCTTGTAGAAAGCTGAAAATGGGTATACTTACAGACCTACTCTAGTGTACCAACTTCACAAAGTTACGGACCGCTCGGACCAACGGTCTCGGAGCTACGGACGTCCAAAAACCCAATTTTCAAGTGCTCATATCTCGGTCCCTATTTCAGCTACAGCAAAGTATCACATATCACAAGAAAGGTCTGTTTCTTAGCTTTCCAATGATGTATAGCATAATAGTGTCAGACGCTCGACGTAGAATCGCGTCGGACATTGAAAATTTCATGTCACTTTTTGCGCCTAAAAAACCTTTTCGGCTCAAAAAGTCGATGAAATTCTTCATGCACGTCCATGAATATTTTATGTGGGATACCCATATCAGCCCTCCATATTATCCCCAAAGATCAATTACCTACATCAAATAGTTTTTCCTGGAGAATTTTTTGAATTTCTGGTTATTCGAATTTCATGAAATTAATACCAAAAGATGCGTAAAATTATGGCCTTTACTGTCCTCCAAGGAAAAACACCTCTTCTGAATAGCCAATTTCAAATAAATGATTTTATATATTCAATTATAACTCATGAACTATTGTTTCAGATCACTTAAAACTGAATGTACATGTTGCTAATTTTTTGCCCTTTTTTGTGGTATAAGGGCATCCTCATATCTCCAATACTTTGCTGGTAAAATAAAGCTAAAAAAATTATTCACAGATGCATGTAAGTCATATACTGTCTCACTGCCACCTTTCCCAGCAGCTGACCTTGTGCCTGCCACGACATTTCATAGGCATATGCACCAGCAAGATTACTACATTCATACATGGTATGAAGAATTCATCATGACGGATATGAACTGGAAGGACGGAGTAAGCAGGGCAGGGGAGATAAGGGGGGGCGCGGGGATTATCCGATATTGCCGTACGGCAATATCAGTTATACTAGTTATTATTATTATTATTATTATTATTATTCTCACAGGAAAACTGCGATTACTTCAAAACTATTAAAGAAACCGCTTCATAAGTCAAGGGTAATATGCAACTCCGTTGCGCGCTGCTTTGAACGAAATTTCATGATCAAATTTCATGACACTTCTGAGTTATGAGGAAAATATAAAAAAAATTTCCGGCGCAGGTTTCTGAGAACCTAAGCATAACTGAGAGCTGTTGATTTTTTCTAAGATACCTTGACAAAGTCTCCAGTGCAGAAAGGCGTGTCCTGGAGATTTCATGAACACATTTCAAGATATGATTTTTTGAAAAATAGACATCCCGAAAACTGGCCAAATTTTTTTTGAAAAACAGGGAAGGAATGCTCGTAGAAAGCTGAAAATGGGCGTGCTTACAGACCTAGCCTAGTGTACCAAATTCACAAAGTTACGGACCGCTCGGACAAACGGTCTGTGCGCTACGGACGCACAAAAACTCAAAATTCAAGTGGCCATAGCTCAGTCCCTATTGCAGCTACAGACTAGTTTCACATATCACAAGAAAGGTCTGTTTCTCAGCTTTCCAATGGTGTATAGCATAATAGTGTCAGGCGCGCGGCGTAGAATCGCGTCGGACATTGAAAATTTCATGTCACTTTTTAGGCCCAAAAAACCTTTTCGGCTCAAAAAGTCAATGTAATTCTTCATGCACGTCCATCATTATTTTATGTGGGCTACCCATATCAGCCCTCCATATTGTCCCCAAACATAAATTACCTACATTAAATACTTTGTCCTAGAGAATTTTTTTAATTTTCAAACTTCAAATATAAATTGCTCAGCTTCCGGTTATTCAAATTTCATGAAATTAATACCAAAAGATGCTTAAAATTATCGCCTTTACTGCCCTCCAAGGCCATACAGCTCATAGTGATAGCCAATTTTACATAGATGATTTTATATAAGCCACTATAACTCCTGCATTTATGTTTCAAATCAGATGAAAATGCAATGACATGTTCCTAATTTATTGCCTGATTTTTCCCTGTAGGCACATCTCCCCAACTCTTATGGTTTGCCTGCAGCAAGCCATTAGGGTTAGGGTTAGGGTTTACTCAACATGCACTGCTTGCAGGGTGGTACGCTTGGCCAGCACAGGTGTGTCTGGCAGTCAAGATATTTGATAGGCATATGCTACAACAACATTGCAGCGTTCATACATGCTTTTAAGGATTCATCATGAAGGACATGAATTGGAAGGGGAGAGTAAGCAGGGAAGGGGAGACAGGGGGCGCGGGGGATTATCCGATATTGCCGTACGGCAATATCAGTTATACTAGTTATTAAGAACTTCCCGTAGGGAAGTTCTTATTGATATTGTACGTATTTGTTATTATTATTTTTATTATTATTATTCTTTCACGTTTTTCAAAGTTGAATAAATCATTGGTAAGGAAAGATAGCTGCATGAAACTTGGACAGCGTACAGACACCATAAAACTTTCTAAATGCTGGAATTACGCATCGGAATTACGCCTGACATGGGAATTACAGCGATTATACATTTAAAATGTTGTCATTCTGTTCAGAGAAAACTGCCAGTTGCATTATTGTGAAATTTTTTTCTCATGTTCTCCAAGGGAATGCGCAGTGCGGAAAGGATTTTTATGGAAATCCATAGACAAAAATTTTTTTCTATGAATTTTTCCAAAAACGGAATTCCCAAAAAGCACGGGAAAATCTCCAGAAAACAAGGAAGGAATGCCCAGATCAGGCTGATTTTATGTGAGTATAGAGCCCTACCCCTGTCTAACAATCCCACAAAATTTCGTTGTCGTCGCGTAAGCGGTATCGGCGCTATGGCCGCACAAAAGTGCTATTTTCAATCGCCGATATCTCGGTTCCTATTAGAGCTACAGAAAAATTGAAAACATCATCAGAAAGTTCAGTTTCTCCTCTTTATGATGATATATAGTACTTTACTGTAGCTGCTATAGTATAGAATCGCGTCAGACATTGAAACTTTTATGTCACTTTTTGGGCCTCCCAAAACCTATTTTGCCCAAAAAAACTATGAAGCTCTTCATGGATGTTCATGATTATTTTTGCAGTGGTACCCATTGTGGCTCTGCACAATGTGTCCAAAGGAAATTTTTCTACTGCAAATACTTTTCCTTGAGAATTTTTTTCATTTCAAAATTCTAATGTAGATTTCTCAGCTTCTACTTATTGAAATGTCATGAAATTAACACCAAAAAATGCGTAAAATTATGCCCTTTTATGAGCTCCAAGGGCATATACCTCTCACTAATAGCCAATTTTACATATGACATTTTAAATATTCACTTATAACTCATTAAGTATTAATTAAAATCAATTAAAACTAATTTTACATATTGCTAATTTTTTACTCTATTTTTCCATGTAAGCACATCTTCCTACCATGAATTTTTTTATCCTATTTAAACTCTTCCAATAATGTTTCAAATCACTTAAAATTGATATGATATGTTGCTTATTTGTTGCCCTATTGTTTGCAAATATCCTCATATTTTTTCCATTAAATTTATAATTAAATTATAACTTGGGAAATACTGCTGCAAATCACATAAAACTAATTTGACATGTTGCTGCCTGTTTGCCCTATGGGTGTATAAAAGCACATCTTCCCAGCTCTTATGGTTTGTCCGTAACAAGTCATTAGGGTTAGGGTTTCATCAAAGTATTGCTTTCAGGGTGGTACCATCGCCAATAAAAGGCCTGGCACCATGCCAAGCGACATGTCAGTGTGTATGCCTGTTTGTGCAGCTCCATGGACTATTGCAGAGAAGGTCAAAGCAGCAGTTTCGCTCATGGACAACCTAAACACACTATTAAGCAATGGAAAGGAAAGGAATACAAGGAACTAGAATATATGAGGCAGGGAAGGGATTGGAAGGAAAGGAAGGGATTGGAAGGGAAGGGAAGTTCTTCCTTTAAATTGCTGTGCAATTTAGTATACTAGTTATTATTATTATTCTACGGCCTTAGAAAAATGGAGATTATCAGAAAAGTCATAGACATACAACAAAATGGAGGTAACAGCCTTATGAATTGGCATAAGCACTATATTCAGACAAAATTACATGGCGTAATTACTGCTCAGTCAGCCGTAATTCCTAAAAATAATTTTTACAGTTGGAAAACAATTCCTCAGAAACTAAGATAGATAAAGACATGGGAATTTTTTTCAAGACAGCTGAGACACTTATCCAGTGCAGAAAGGAGCCTTAAGGAATTCCGTTTAAGAAATTACAAGTTATGATTTTTTGAAAAAGCGGAATTCCAAAAAATGACATTCCTACCTCCAGAAAACAAGGAAGGAATATTCAGATTACCCTGAATTTGTATGAGTATACAGCCCTACTCTAGTCTAACAATCCCACAAAATTTTGTTGTCATCGCGTAAACGGTATCGGCGCTATGGCCACACAAAAATGCAATTTTCAATCACCGATATCTCCGTTTCTATTAAAGCTACAGAAAAATTGAAAACATCATCAGAAAGTTCAGATTCTCTTCTTTCAAATGGTGTATAGAACTTTACTCTAGCTACTTTAGTATAGAATCGCGTCAGACATTGAAAATTTCATGTCCCTTTTTGGGCGAAAACAGATTTTGCCAAAATAAAGTATGAAGCTCTTCATGGATGTTCGTGATTAATTTTGAGTTGATACCCACTATCGACCTGCATAATGCCTCCAAAGGAAATTTTTCTACTTCAAATACTTTTTGCTAGAGAATTTTTTAAATTTTTTTAATTTCGAAATTGAAACATAGATTGCTCGGCTTCTACTCATTCAAATTGCATGAAATTAACACCAAAAAATGCGTAAAATTATAGCCTTTCATGTGCTCTAAGGCCATGTACCTATTGCTAATAGCCAATTTTACATGAGCAATTTCACATATTCAATTATAACTCATTAATTATTCATAAGAATCAATTAAAACTTATTTGAGCTATTGCTAATTTTTTGCCCTATTTTTCCATGTAAGCACATCTCCCTACCATGAATTTTATAATCCAATTAAAACTCTTCCAATAATGTTTCAAATCACTTAATATTGATGTTATATGTTGCTTATTTGTTGCCCTATTGTTTGCAAATAAGCTCATATTTTTTCCATTAAATTTATAATTGAATTATAACTTATGAAATACTGCTATATGAATCTGTCCAACTCTACACTTCCATGGACTACATAGCGTCCAAAAGAGGCCTGGGCATGGAATACAGATGAGGGCATGGAATGGAAGGGAATGCAAGAGGGTTGAGTGCAAAGCAAGGGAATGGAAGGGAATGAAAGGAAAGGAAGGGGGGGGGGGGGGGTAAAGAGGGAGGGAATACGGGGGAGGGGAATTCATATCTTAAAATTGCTGTGCAATTTTAATTATTCTCTAGTTATAATCCCCCGCCGCGAGCGGGGGATTATATTGATATTGTTCGTTTTATTATTATTCTTATTCTTATTATTATTATTATTCAGCTCAGGAAAACTGCGATTACTTCAAAACTATTAGAGATATTGGTTTACAAGTGAAGGGTAATATGCAACTCCATTGCGCGCTACTGCTCACGAAATTTCATGATCAAATTTCATGACACTTATGAGTTATGAGCAAAATATATTAAAAATTTCCGGCGCAGGTTTCTGAGAACCTACGCATAACTGGGACCTGTTGATTTTTTCTAAGATACCTTGACAAAGTCTCCAGTGCAGAAAGGCGTCTCGTGGAGATTTCATGAATACATTTCAAGATATGATTTTTTGAAAATTGGACATCCCGAAAATTGACTGAAATTTTTTAGAAAAACAGGGAAGGAATGCTTGTAGAAACCTGAAAATGGGTATACTTACAGACCTACTCTAGTGTACCAACTTCACAAAGTTACGGACCGCTCGGACAAACGGTCTCGGAGCTACGGACGCACAAAAACTCAAACTTCAAGTGGCTATATCTCGGTCCCTATCGCAGCTACAGCACAGTTTCACATATCACAAGAAAGGTCTGTTTCTCAGCTTTCCAATGATGTATAGCATTATAGTGTCAGACGCGCGGCGTAGAATCGCGTCAGACATTGAAAATTTTATGTCATTTTTTGGGCCTATCAAAACGTTTTCCCTCAAAAAGTGCATGAAGAACTTCATGGATGTTCATCAATAATTTATGCGGGCTACCCAGGTTGGGCCTCCATGTTGTGCCAAAAGGAAATTTGCCTAAATCAAATACTTTTTCCTAGAGAATTTTTTTAATTTCAAAATTGAAACGTAAATTGCTCTGGTTATAATTGTTCAAATCTTATGAAATTAACACCAAAAAATGTGTTAAATTATGCCCTCTAGCAAGCTACAGGGATATCTTCCTCTTACCTTTAACCAATTTTACATATAACATTTTATATATTCAATTATAACTCATTCATTATTTATCAAAATCAATTAAAACTGATTCGTCATGTTCCTAATTTTTTCCTCTATTTTTGTATGTAAGCACAGCTCCATAACTTGCATGGTTTGTCTACAATAACCCATTAGGGTTGGGGTTTCACCTACCATTCACTGGAAATGTATTGCTTTGAGGGTGGTACCGCTGGGCCTCCATGCCAAGCGATGTCTCATTCATTATATGAGCCTCTTCAAGAATTCATCATGAAGGCCATGAACTTGTTGAAGGGAGTAAGCAGGGCAAGGGAGACAGGGGGGGCGCGGGGGATTATCCGATATTGCCGTACGGCAATATCAGTTATACTAGTTATTATTATTATTATTATTATGAATTCCCCGTAGGGGAATTCATCTTGTTATTGCTACTTTTGTTATTATTATGAATTCCCCGTAGGGGAATTCATCTTGTTATTGCTGGTTTTATTATTATTATTTTTCTACGTTTTTTAAAGCCATTTTTAACTGCAAATTGTGGAAAAACTAGGGAAGATAAAACCAAAAGAACACCATAGGTTTATGTTTTGGTGCTAGCACTATTTTAACATGGAAGTACATACCGTAATTTCCTACCATTGAGGAGTAATTCCCAAAAAGGTGTTTTTCCATTTGGTTAACGGTTTCTCAGAAACTGTGACAGCAAAAGACATGAAAATTTTTTTCAGGATACCTTAGACACTTATCCAGTGCGGAAAGGAGCCGAAAGGAATTTCGTTGAAAAAATTCCAAGTTATGATTTTTTACAGAAACGGAATTCCCAAAAATCAACTGAAAAACTCTAGAAAAACTAGGAAGGAATGATCAGATTATGCTGAATTTAGGTGTGTATACAGCCCTACCCCAGTCTAACAATCCACCAAAATTTCATAGTCGTCGCGTAAGCGGTATCGGCGCTATGGCCGCGCAAAAACTCAATTTTCAATCGCCGATATCTCGGTCCCTATTAAAGCTACAAAAAAATTAGAAACACCATTAAAAGGTTCAGTTTCTCCTCTTTCAGGTGGTATGTAGCATTTTACTGTAGCTGGATTAGTACAAAATCGCGTGAGACATTGAAAATTTCATGTCACTTTTTGGGTGCATCAAAACTTTTGGGTCCAAAAAAACTATGAAGGTTTTCATGGATGTTCATGAATAATTGTTTTGTGATGCCCACTGTAGCCCTGCATAATGTGTCCAAAGAAAAACTTTCTACTTCAAATAGTTTTTGCTTGAGAATTTTTTTAATTTCAAAATTGAAATGTAAATTGCTCAGCTTCTACTCATTCAAGTTTCATGAAATTAGCACCAAAAAATGCGTAAAATTATGCCCTTTTATGTGCTGCAAGGGCATGTAGCTGTTACCAATAACCAATTTTACATGTATGATTTTACATATTCAATTATAACTCAATAAGTATTTATTAAAAATCAATTACAACTAGTTTGATATATTGCTAATTTTTGGCCTTATTTTTCCATTTAAGCACAATTTCCTACTTCAAGTACTTTTGCCTTGAGAATTTTTTTAATTTCAAAATTGAAATGTAGATTGCTCAGCTTCTACTCATTCAAATTTCATGTACTTAACACCAAAACCTGCGTAAAATTATGGCCTTTTATGTGCTACAAGGGCATATACCTCTTACTTATAGCCAATTTTACATATCACATTTTACATATTCAATTATAACTCATTAATTATTCATTATAATCAATTAAAACTAATTTGACATATTCCTAATTTTTTGCCCTATTTTTCCATTGAAGCACATCTCCCTACCATAAAATTTATAATCCAATTAAAACTCTTCCAAAACTGTTTCAAATCCGTTAAAATTGATATGATATGTTGCTAATTTTTAGCCCTAGTGTTTGCAAATAAGCAGAACTTCCTACCATTAAATTTATAATTAAATTATCACTCATGAAATAATGCTTCAAATCACTTGAAACCACTTTGACATATTGCTGACTGTTTGCCCTATGTATGTATAAAAGAATATCTTCCTAGCTCTTATGGTTTGTCCGTAACAAATCATTAGGGTTAGGGTTTCATCAAAGTTAATGTTACGGTTAACTTAAATTGTATTGCTTTGAGGGTGGTATCATTGGTCACAACACACCTGGCTGCATGCTAAGCGCTATATGAGTCTGAGCAACTCTACACTTGCATGCAATGCATAGCATCCAAAAGTGGCCTGGGTATGGAATAGAAAGGGAAGGGAATGCCAGATGAGGGAACGGAAGGGGAGGGAATGGAAGAGGAGGGAATGGAAAGGAAGGCGATGGAAAGGCAGGGAATGGAAGGCAAGGAAAGGGAGGGTAAACAGGGAGGGAATACGGGGGAGGGGAATTCATATCTTAAAATTGCTGTGCAATTTTAATTATTCTCTAGTTATTATGAATTCCCCGTAGGGGAATTCATCTTGTTATTGCTACTTTTTTTATTATTATTATTATTATTATTATTCTTCGGCCTTAAAAAGATTTTTTAAATGCCTATTATGAGAAAAGTAATGCAGATAAAAGAAAAAGGATACAACAGTCATATATGTTGGCGTGATCCCTATTTGTAGAGGCAATTTCTCAGCGGAATTACTTGTCAGTCTTGCGTAATTCCAGAAACTAATTTTTTCATTGTTGACACGGTTTCTCAGAAACTAATACAGATAGACAGATGAAATTTTTTTTCAATATATTTTAGACACTTACGCATTGCAGAAAGGAGCCTAAATGAATTACGTTGAAAAAATTCCAAGTTATGATTTAAAAAAAAAACGGAATTCCGAAAAATGGTATTTCAAAATCCAGAAAACCAGGAAGGAATGCTCAGATTAAGCTGAATTTATATGTGCATGCAGCCCTACCCTAGTCTATCAATCTCACAAATTTGTGGGATCCCAGGTCAAATACTTTTTGTGCCACAGGGCCGCAAAAGTGGATTTTTTGGAGGCCTGTATCTCCTTAATATTAATCCTACAAATAAAAAATGGACATTTCTGAAAACCTCAGAATGTCAGCTTTCCAATGGTATATAGTAACATCCTACAGGACGTACGGTATAGAATCGCGTCGGACATTGAAAATTTTATGTCACTTTTTTGGCCTCCCAAAGCCTATTTTGCCCAAAAAAACTATGAAGCTCTTCATGGATGTTCATGTAGATTTTTTATGTGGTACCTATTATGTATCTGCATAATGTGTCCAAAGGAATTTGTTCTACTTGGAGTACTTTTTCCTGGAGAATTTTTTTTAATTTCAAAATTCAAATGTAGATTGCTCAGCTTCTACTCATTCCAATTTCATGAAATTAGCACCAAAAAATGCGTAAAATTATAGCCTTTTATGAGCTCCAACAGTATTGACCTATTTTGTATAGCCAATTTTACATGAGCAATTTCACATATTCAATTATAACTCATTAATTATTCATTAAAATCAATTAAAACTCATTTGACATATTACTAATTTTTTGCCCTATTTTTCCATGTAAGCACATATCCCTACCATCAATTTCAAAATCCTATTAAAACTCTCCCAATAATGTTTCAAATCCCTTAAAATTGATATGATATGTTGCTTATTTGTTGCCTTATTGTTTGCAAATAAGCACATATTTTTTCCATTAACTTTATAATTAAATTACAACTTGTGAAATACTGCTGCAAATCACTTAAAACTAATTTTACATATTGCTCACTGCTTGCCCTCTGTATATATGTAAGCACATCTTCCTAGCTCTTATGGTTTGTCCGTAACAAATCATTAGGGTTAGGGTTTAATCAAAGTTAACATTATGGTAAGTGAAATTGTATTGCTTTGAGGGTGGTATCATTCCTCGCAGCACACCTGCCTGCATGCTAAGCGCTATATTAGTCAGTATGTGCAAATCTACACTCTCATTGACTGCCTAGCGACCAAAAGAAGCCTGGCAATCCAAATGGCAAAGGAAGGAATGGAAGAAGAGGGAATGGAATGGGAGGGAATGGAAGAGGGTTGCTTGGAAAGGGGATGGAAGGGAAGGGAATGGAAGGCAAGGAAAGGGAGGGTATATAGGGAGGGAATACGGGGGAGGGGAATTCATATCTTAAAATTGCTGTGCAATTTTAATTATTCTCTAGTTATTATTATTATTATTATTTTTCTACGGCCTCCAAAAAAATATTTTGAAAGGCAGATTATGAGAACAGTGATCAAAATAAAACAAAATGGACAGAACCTCCTTACAGATTGACAGAAACACTATTATCAGAGGTAATTACATGGTGCAATTACTTCTCAGTGAGACGTAATTCCAGAAATGTGTTTTTCCATTTGGTTAACGGTTTCTCAGAAACTAAGACAGCAAAAGACATGGGATTTTTTTTCAAAATACCTCAGACACTTATCCAGTGCAGAAAGGAGCCTGAAGGAATTACGTTGAAAAAATTGCAAGTTATGATTTTTTGTAAAAACGGAATTCCGAAAAAAGGAATTTCAACCTTCAGAAAACAAGGAAGGAATACTCAGATCAAGCTGAATTTATATGTGCATGCAGTCTAACCCTGGTCTAACAATCCCACAAAATTTTGTTGTCATCGCGTAAACGGTATCGGCGCTATGGCCGCACAAAAACTCCTTTTTCAATTGCCGATATCTCGGTTGCTATTAAAGCTACAGAAAAAATAAAAACACCATCAGAAAGTTCAGTTTCTCTTCTTTCAGATGATATATAGCATTTTGCTTTATCAGAAAGTTTTTATATCTCGCGTAAGACATTGAAAATTTCATGTCTGTTTTTGGGCTCATCAAAACTTTTGGCCCCAAAAAAACTATGAAGCTCTTCATGGATGTTGCTGAATATTTATTTAGAGGTACCCACTATGGGCCTGCATGATGTCTCCAAAGAAAAAATTTCTACTTCAAGTACTTTTGCCTTGAGAATTTTTTGAATTTCAAAATTGCAATGTAAATTGCTCAGCTTCTACTCATTCAAATTTCATGAAATTAGCACCAAAAAATGCGTAAAATTATGACCTTTTATGTGCTCTAAGGGCATATAGCTGCTACCAATAGCCAATTTTACATGTATGATTTTACATATTCAATTATAACTCAATAAGTATTTATTAAAAGTCAATTACAACTAATTTGATATACTGCTAATTTTTGGGCTTATTTTTCCATATAAGCACAATTTTCTACTTCAAGTACTTTTCCTTGAGAATTTTTGTAATTTGAAAATTGAAGTGTAGATTGCTCAGCTTCTACTCTTTCAAATTTCATGTACTTAGCACCAAAAACTGCGTAAAATTAGGGCCTTTTATGTGCTACAATGGCATATACCTCCTACTTATAGCCAATTTTACATCTATGATTAAACATATTCAATTATAACTCATTAATTATTCATTATAATCAATTAAAACTAATTTGACATATTCCTAATTTGTTGCCCTATTTTTCCATGGAAGCACATCTTCCTACCATAAAATTTATAATCCAATTAAAACTCTTCCAAAACTGTTTCAAATCAGTTAATATTGATATGATGTGTTGCTAATTTTTTGCCCTAGTGTTTGCAAATAAGCAGATCTTCCTACCATTAAATTTATAATTAAATTATCACTCATGAAATAATGCTTCAAATCACTTGAAACCACTTTGACAAATTGCTGACTGCTTGCCCTCTGTGTGTATGTAAGCAAATCTTCCTACCTCTTATGGTTTATCCATAACAAATCAGTAGGGTTATGGTTTCATCAAAGTTAGAGTTACGCTTCAGTCCAATTGTATTGCTTTCAGGGTGGTATCACCTGCACGCTAAGCGCTATATGAATCTGTCCAACTCTACACTTCCATGGACTACATAGCGTCCAAAAGAGGCCTGGGCATGGAATACAGATGAGGGCATGGAATGGAAGGGAATGCAAGAGGGTTGAGTGCAAAGCAAGGGAATGCGAGGGAAGGACAGGACAGGAAGGGGGTGGGGGTAAAGAGGGAGGGAATACGGGGGAGGGGAATTCATATCTTAAAATTGCTGTGCAATTTTAATTATTCTCTAGTTATAAATTCCCCCGTTAGGGGAATTTATATTGTTTTTGTTCGTTTTTTTTTTTTCATCATCTTTTTTCCTCCTCCTCCTCTTCTTATTTTTCATCACCACTTTTGAGAGCTCATATTTCTGGAACTATTTATGATATCTTCATAAAAATATATATCTATAATGTACTTGCAAAGTACTTTAAGATCCTGGAATTACAGAGCGTAATTACTAGTACTCTGGAAATTACGTCTAAAATTCATAAAAAATTTGTGTCAACGGTTCTGGAATAACCGCAATACGAAATTACACCAAATTTTAACACAATAATCTCTAAAGATATACGCAGTGCGGAAAGGCGGCTTTTGGCAATATCTCTAAAAGTTTTTTTTATATGAATTTTTCAAATAAGGGAATTCCCAAAATTGCTACTAAAATTTTCCAAAAACTAGGAAGAAATGCTCCAATCAAGCTGAAATTGTATGCAGTTACAGTCATACTATAGTGTAACAATCCACTAGAATTTCAACTTTCTAGCGTTAACGGTATCGGCGCTATAGCACCACAAAAATGCTATTTTTCAAGCGCCGATAACTCGGCCCCTATTAAAGCTACAGAAAAATAAAAAACACCACCAGAAAGCTCTGTTTCTTAGCTTTCACATGGTATACAGCATTCTACTGTAGCGCCGCTCGTTAAAAATCGCGGTGGACCCTGAAAATTTTATCTCACTTTTTTTCCCCCCAAATGCTTCTTATGGCTGGAAACACTTATTCCTGGCCATATGCCAATTTCATCGCTTCTCATACTTCACTGGCTGCACATTTTCTTTGTTGAAATAAATGCTGACCAAATTACATTTCTGTGTGAATCATCGGATGGGGAAGGTAGAAGGGAAGGGGCAGGGGGATGTAAGGGGGCAGGGGAGAGGAAGGGAAGGGGGGAATTTATCTTTGTAATTGTGCACAATTACAGGTGTACTAGTTCTTATTCTTATTATTCTTATTATTATTCAGCTCAGGAAAACTGAGATTACTGCAAAACTATTAGAGATAACATCCTGAAACCTCAAACACAATATGTGACTCCATTGCGCGCTACTTCACACGAAATTTCTTGATCAAATTTCATGATACTTATGAGTTATGAGGAAAATATAAAACAAATTTCCGGCGCAGGTTTCTGAGAACCTAAGCATAACTGAGACCTGTTGATTTTTTGTAAGATACCTTGACAAAGTCTCCAGTGCAGAAAGGCGTCCTGTGGAGATTTCATGAATACATTTCAAGATATGATTTTTTGAAAAATAGACATCCCAAAAACTGACCAAATTTTTTTCTAAAACAGGGAAGGAATGTAATTAGAGAGCTGAAAATGGGTGCACATACAGACCTAACCCAGCGTACAAACTTCACAAAGTTACGGACCGCTCGGACAAACGGTCTCTGTGCTACGGACGCACAAAAACTCAAACTTCAAGTGGCCATATCTCGGTCCCTATGGCAGCTACAGACTAGTTTCACATATCACAAGAAAGGTCTGTTTCTCAGCTTTTCAATGATGTGTAGCATTATAGTCTCAGACGCAAGTGTTTTAGGCTAAAAAATCTATGAAGTACTTCATGGATGTTCATCAATAATTTATGTGGGCTACCCAGGTTGGGCCTCCATATTGTGGCAAAAGGAAATTTGCCTACATGAAATACTTTTTCCTAGAGAATTTTTTTAATTTCAAAATTGAAACGTAAATTACTCAGCTTCTACTTATTCAAATTTCATGAAATTAACACCAAAAGATGCGTAAAAATACAGGCTTTTCACTTGCGTAAGGGCATTCACCTCACACAAACACCCGATTTTACATAGATCATTTTACATATTCAATCATAACTCATGACTTACTGCTTCAAATCAGTTACAACTCATAAATCATGTTGCTAATTTTTTGGCCTATTTTGTGGTATAAACACATCTACCTATCTCGAAAAAAAAAATTCAAACTTTTAACAGATGCATGTGGTCTGCAGTCGGGGCCATCCTGTCTCAGTGCCACCTTTTACAAGACCTAACCTTACTGTACTGTCAAAGCAGCTGAACTAGCGAATAATATACATGGTACATTGAAAGGGTATGATGCATATAAGGGTTTCACATAGGCTGTTATATTGTGTATTAGTGCAATAGACTTATTAGGGCAGGCAGGGACTATTGTAATGATGTGATGTGCCCTCTTGGAATCGAAGTTCATCCCCCAAAAACCAGGCCTCGGGACATACACAAAAATAGTGGACATGAATTTCAAAAGAAGCGTATGCAGGCCTGGGGGTAATACGGGGCCCGCGGGGGATTATCCGATATTGCCGTACGGCAATATCAGTTATACTAGTTATGCTTGTATTTTTATCAGGGCTTTGGAGTCGGAGTCATGGAGTCGGAGGTTTTGGGTGGAGTCGGAGTCGAACTTAGGTTTTCAGGTGGAGTCAGAGTCGAAAATTAATCTAGTGACTCCTGACTCCTAAAGATTAGAGTGGGTCGGGGCAAAAAGCCCGGGTTAGGTGAGAAGCCCCCCCAGGGTTATATCTAAACTTACATTTTTGGTACTTTTTCTTTTTGATAGGATTGAAGCTAGAGGCTTTTTAGGTGATGTCACAAATTTTCAGGGCAAACAGCACCAAACCTTAGAAATAATTAAAGAAACAAAAAAAGGTGCATGGTTTTTATAACTTTGATTAATTCTTTGAAAGTGGCTGTCAGAAATAACTTTTGAAATTTTTAAAAGTATAATGGATATCTGCATTGTTTCACTTTATGACCATTACATAAATATGATTTGGATCATATTTTTTGCATTTTAGCTCAAAATATAGAGGTCAGAGTAAAATATGTGAGTTTGGGGCGAGAGGCCCCACATGGTATGGGGCATGAGGCCCCCCTTCACTGAGGCCTGGAAGCTGCTTCAGGAACCATTTCATAATGTGTCCTTTACCTTAAATCTTGATAGAATAGCTAATTGAAATTGAAAAAATTTGGCCGAAATTAAAACAGGGCAAAAAATATTAAAAACTAAATGCATGAACAGAAAAATTCTGAAATTCGGAAAAAGTGAATAGAATGCCTTAAAAATGATAGATGAACCCCAAGAAATAACTTTCAAGCTGAATGCGCTCGCAAAAAAATTGCCATAGGATTATAATAGGGGGGCTTCTTGCCCGATGGTTGGGGTAAGAAGGCCATTTTATATTTTAACAAAAAGGGCCGTAACTCCTTTATTAAAATTGGTAGACATTTGTTTCACAAGTTATAGGTAGAATAAAGAGATCTCTTCCTGAAAACATAAGCATGTAAATAATCGACCTCAAAAAGTAGGTCAAATCTCACCTCAAAGTTAAGGGGGGCTGCATGCCCTGACCTACTCTATCTAAATATCTGACAAAAACACATTATAAAGCGATGTGAAAAGTATTAATTTTTCTAAAGACCAATTACACGTAACTTCTTAAACTACTATTGATGCATAAAATCCAAGAAAAAGTAGTGGATTAGATTTTTTCTTTGTTAACCACATAACCACAAGAAACTTGTTAAGAAATAATGCCGTAAAAAGGAGTCGGGGATCGGAGTTGGAGTCGAAATTCTGGAGGACCAAGGAGTGGGAGTGGGAGTCGTTTTTCTGAAAGGCAATGGAGTCGGGAGTCGGAGTCGGTCCAATGACTACCCGACTCCAAAGCCCTGATTTTTATTAGCTTAGCCTACTTGTTCAACTGTTGTACTTTTATAGCACATTAACTATCATTAAAAATCTTAAAATGTTGATATTCATTAATATGAATACAATGTTTATGATATTTATAAGAGCGAGATACACTTCTTTATTTTGACATTTCAAGGAGAGGAATTCTAATAACTAAGCGCATGGGTAAAATGATTTATCCCTCTTAAGTCGGATTTAGACTACCGTGATGGTAGTTAAATTGAATTAAAGGTGAATTAATGTAAAATTAAAGTAGGGCCTAGCTATTTCAGATGCTGCAAATATGGTTCAAAATCCACTTTTTTTTAAAATGTTAATCAAGATTTAGTCTGATCAGTTTATATTCACTGGGCACTTTTGGTGTGCATAACGCTATTATAGTTTAATTTTTAATTTTAAGCCATTACCAGCCCTCAGTTCTATCCAATAATTGATATTTTTCACCTGGTGAGGGGGTGGGGCGTTTAATTTGTGCCAGTGTAATCTTACCCTTGATCATCATTAGTTATGTAGATGTACCAGTGTAACACCCTGCTTTATGGCAATATTTGAAATTTATGAAATTAAATATTGTTAAACACTTCAATTAGTCCAATTGCCTGAGAATACAGAGGTTTGAAACAGCCCATTTATGCATTTGATTAATGGGATATAACTTTAATTTATTGCCTAAAAAATCGAATTCCTTATGCCATGTGTTGATATGATAATTGCGATGGACCAATAACACATTTTCATGAGCAAGTATTGAACATCAGATTATTTTGAAATGCGCCATTAAAAGCTTTGTCATTACAAGGGATATAATGGTGTTGATACATCGTATATAAGCACATTTGGTTGATCAATTCCAACGCTCGTCTTGCCGCAAGAAACTATACTCTTAACCTTGATGATATATATATAAAGAACCCGCAGCTGAACAAATGTTCTAAATTTTGTTAATGGTTCAACTGAATTGAAAAGGTTCAATCAATACTGGTGGTGGGAAGGCTTCTATGACGGAGCCCTACGCTAGGAGTGCAAGTGTTTTTGACAGCAATTTCAATCATCCTTCGCCACATCGCAGTGTCCTCTTAATGCCCGAATCAACAACTGTCTATCTATCCATCTGTCTATCAATTTATCGTTACCTGGGACCTTAAATTGGTGGCCCTTGTATCAGTTCCTGTGCTTGGGAAATAAAAGATCCCTCAGATGGGGTAAATGTGTAACATTTTGGGGCTCCTGCTCACTCTCCCATTTCATCAATCAACTTGGGCTTAAAGGACAGCACTTACTATCTATCTATCTATCTATCTATCTATCTATCTATCTATCTATCTATCTATCTATCTATCTATCTATCTATCTATCTATAATAAGCTTAGCCTACTTGTTCAACTGTTTTACTTTTATAGCACATTAACTATCATTAAAAATCTTAAAATGTTGATATTCATTAATATGAATACAAAATGTATTACAATGTTTCTATTTCTAAGAGCAAGATACACTTCTGTATTTTGACATTCTATCTATCTTTCTATCTTTCCATCTATCTATCTATCTATCTATCTATCTATCTATCTATCTATCTATCCAACATGTCATCCAGGAGATTCAGACATATTGTCTTAGTGTCAAAAACACCTAAATACAGCAAATAGCTCTGAATGTGCCACTTTTCGGAGCTATTGTCTGTTTTAGGTGTTATTCAGACCTATACTCTGAATTAAATCTTGTTGTTCAAGGTATCTATTGATAGATGTCTGGTCGTTATTATACGCTGGATGCTTTAGGCATTGGAATGGTAGAATGTGGTAGCTAAAATCGATATGTATTCAAATTTGATGGTTCCTTGTATCTTTTGTAGATAGACCTATAACAGTATAAGTTCAGAAAACTTTAAATTGCCGCTTTATTGGAATTCAAGCCTATCCTTAAAATCATCCTGAATATAATCCCATTCAACATAGACTTTTGATGGTATGGCCATGTCTATATTGGGACCTATAACTTGTAATGCCTATAACGTTTTGGAGAATTTACCTCTAAAATTATATATATATTGTGTGTTGACAGGTGATTTTGCCTTCTCCAACCAAAAAGGATTAATCCGGGTTGGGAACTTGGGAAGGGAAGAGAAGTTCATCCCCCCTTCTTCCCTTCCCTTCCCTTCCCTTCCCTTCCCTTCCCTTCCCTTCCTTCTTCTCCCTTCCTCCTTCCTGCCTTCCTCCTTTCTCCCGTTCTTCCATGCATCCTCCCTCGTATGCATGCTTTTGGTATACAATTAATATTAAATTGGTTGGCATTTGTGGAATATCTGCCCTCACCACGCAAATACACTTTTAACTCTGTAATTTAAAAGAATATGAAATAGACAACAAATTGTACATATTTTAAGAAAGGAATATTTAGAAACCAGCCTGACTGGACGCCACAAAATGTACCTAGATAGGAAAAAGGGGGCAGGAAGGGGGGGGGGATAATGCCCAACAGAACAAAATACGCATGCATAGGGGAGATTGGTATGGGGGGTTATATTCATAATGGCCTGAAACTTCACTTCTTTTTTTTCAAATGGAAACAGCACCAACACGAGGCAACTAACCTGTATTCACAACAAAAAGCAAATATAGAAAATTTGTGATATTAATTTTCAAGAGCTTCAATGGCTACGGCTTCGCAGACTATGTTGTAAAGTATTATAGAAATTGGAATTTATGAAAGGTCATATGAGTTTATTATCTTTGTGCCTATAAGATTGATTATAATGTTTATACTGAACTACAAACATTTTATTTTTACGAATGAGACGTAATGAATTAGTTGAGTTAACCTGTACTACTGGCTCCCTAAAATCTATGTACACACTAGGCTTTTGAACAGAAATAAATGACAGAAATTAATTTTCTCAGTTTTCAAAGTTGCACACACATCAATATTTATTCTAAGCTATGGGCTTGTCTTCAATTTCCTTGAATTAAATGTTTCCTATACTAGGCCTATGAATAGGCCTATATTTATCGTTGATTATGAAAACTATTACTGTCAATATGTAACCAGGACAACTATACTAATAATGCTGTGCTATTATACACATTTTAACAAAAGAGGGTTGATAAGAAGATACCCCAATTATAAATATGCTGCTTTATCAATTGAATAATCTGCACAAAACAAAAGGGGTGGAATGGAACAGGAGGGGTGGGGTATTTGCTTAATTTTGCTACAAATACTAGAAATTTATAATAAATTTATAAAATAAATTTATAATATTAGGAATATGCTCCTTTTTTTCAGAGATCCATTGTTCCAATTTCAATAATAAGGAATTTTACACCTTTACAATGGACAAGAATATTATTGAGTGTGCAATTGCAATTTTCTGAAAAGGTAACAACAACTAAATAACATTCTGTTGTTCCTATTGGTGTGGTTCAAACCTTCTAAGCCCCCCTCTGGATCAGCTTCTGTAATGTGCAGATTGTTGAAATCCGCCTTTCCGGACTTTTCTATGTTAATTCTGAACCGGGGGGAGGGGGCCCGGGAAGGTTATAGCTCAATCCTCCCCCCCCCCAAATATGATACTGACCAGTGACAACCCCACCCCCACCTCAACTAGAAGTTTATACATTATGCTGGTGCAGAAATACAGGAGAAATAGCATCCACCATCAATCATTTTATTTAGGCCTATTGTTTTATAAGTTTTTTAAAATCACTTTTTATATTGAAAAGTTGTACGCAAGTTGAACAAAAATCCAGTATTATATTAATTCACATATCTTTTTATTGCCTTGTTTATATTGTACCATGTTGAAAAACACACATTGTGTGAACTTGTTACCCAGTGAAAATATGTTTTACAAATAAATATATAAATGAATAAATATAACCCTATAAGGCCTATAGTTACTTTAATATGGAAACTAAAATATTATGGATTACAGCCTAAACCTCTGGTGAATATAATGGTGCCCCCCCCCCCACCGCTCGAGACCCCTAGTTACCTAGTTATGCAAAAAATGAAAAATGAGTTGGATAAATAGAGGAGGTAAAGCATCACCATCACACTCATGTGATTTCCCCTGGTGTTACTTATGGAAATCAAAATATGACAGGTTGTCGGGTTTATAGGAATGTTTAGCCTGCTGCATACACATTTTGTAAGAATTAAGAAGTGGGCTCATTTCAAACTATTCTAATACAACTTTTTTTTTTTCAAATTTATGGCAATATTTCCAAAACCATTCTTATTAAAGCTTTTAAAAATGAATAACAAGCCAACATCCCTGCCTTTTCAATGGCTACCATGGGCTAGCTATCTACAGGACTGGTTTAGAAACGGACCTATTTGCTGAAATAGGCTAAATACGGACATATTGTCCGAAAAGTGGCACATTCAGACCTATCGTCTGCATTTAGGGTAATTTGACACTAAGACAATATGTCCGAATTTAGCTGGAGAACAGGCTGATCTATCTATCTATCTATCTATCTATCTATCTATCTATCTATCTATCTATCTATCTATCTATCTATCTATCTATCTATCTATCTATCTATCTTCTCCTTTCTTTTCCTCCCTTCTCCTCTTTTCTCTCCTCAACCTGGCTTGTCTCAATGTCTCTTTGCCCTATCAGATAGCTTCACCCCCACAAGAGCATGATGCTATCACAAACCTATCTTCTCCATTACGTGTTTCTGTAATTACCCTGAACCCCTCAGCTTCTCTCATTTCACCCCCTTGATGACATTACGTAACCCCTTAACTGGTCATTAAGCAGACAACTGTGCCAGTCTATTCCACTCTTCTAGACATTGGATTGGATGCAGACATTGGACTCGGAAATTAAAGATAGATAGATAGATAGATAGATAGATAGATAGATAGATAGATAGATAGATAGATAGATAGATAGATAGATAGATAGATAGATAGATAGACAGATAGATAGATAGACAGACAGATAGACAGAAAGATAGATAGATAGATAGATAGATAGATAGATAGATAGATAGATAGATAGATAGATAGATAGATAGATAGATAGATAGAACTCTTTGTAAAGATGATCCAACTGGATATGTCATCCAAACTGTATCAATTTTCCTTCCATGTTTAGATCAGACTCTTTACCTAAAACTATTATTTTCCATGAACCGTCTATGTTAGGCCAAGTAACATAACCTTGTATGACCAATCTTAGGCACAGGAATCCTTGTTTTGGACCCATAGACTTGATGGATGATTTAACAAGAAAATTTTTATCGGAAAAAAATATAGCCGATATTCGTATTTATAATTTGTTTTAGATAATGGGATTTTTAAAAGAGATTTGTTGAGAGGTTGAAGAGAATTCCATTCACAGCTTCAATTCAATGCTGCAAGTTCCTTCATGTCTGATCTCTTTCATAGCCTTTCTACCTATATACCTGTCTAGTAGTGTCTACAGATCTTCTGTCTGTCTATTATTATATTTATTTAACCATCTGACTGAAGATCTTTGCTATTGGCAGCTCTAAAAGATCCCCTCTGCTCCATGAAAAGAGCCAAAATGTAGTTGTGGCCTTTTCTGGGAATCTCAGCTGCAGCAAGGTCACACTGACATTTCCCCAACATGTCTAAATTTAGCCCAGGGTTTCCCCAAAAGTGCACAAACTTTGATGATGTGTCTTCACACATGTTTCCTTATTTCCATTGACAAATCCACCTGGTGGACTCTTGGTGGTGAACATATATCCGCCTGTGGCAAGTAAGTTACTTCACATATCCTGTATTGCTAAGGGCCTGGGCATCGGCTAAAAAAAATCTCTGCTAAGGACACATATGGCTATGACTTGTCCATGTGACATTTGTCATTTTATTCAGTTATCTTTCATTAAAGCAGCTTTGCCAATAAGAATGTTATGGAGGTCTCTTTTCCGAGTTGCATTGCAAGCATTTTAACTTAAAATTTCAAGTTCTGCTCAGCTCATTAAGCTAAATGTTACATATGTATGACTTACATGACTTAAAAATAACGTGCACAAGGCACTTTAAAGGGCGCTCCTATAACTCATGACCCTGCAAGTTCTTGAAAACCAAAGAAACCATTAACCATCTAATCCATTTCACTGTTTCATTGTTTTCCTTCTTTCTCTGTGTCAAGCTGTCACTCAGTCTTGCTGTGTTTGTAGCTGTGTTTCTAGGTTTCTACCCATCTATCTATCTACAATGTATCTATCTATGTATCTATCTTTCTTTCCACATATCTTTCCATTCAACTTACTACAACACATTGATGCAGCATGCAGAGTTGTTTTGTCCCAATTGCTGACCTCTTGTTGTTTTGACAAATTCTAAGTTTGGGAAGCCCCCCTGAATGACATCACAGGACTCCCTTTTTCCAGTTTTTCTGGGATGGTTTTCCTGGGTCTCTAAAATGGTATTTAAACTATGTGCATGTCCCTGTAAAGTTGATCAATCCATTCTTGGTTGATATAATGCAATGTGTGAAGTTTTGAAGTCAATTGGAGCTGTAATGTGCCCATAAATCGACCCACAAGATTCTTCAGGATTTCAATGACAACAGGGAGCTCTCTTAGCAGAGAGCGACCTAATAAAAGGAGAGAAACAAAGGCAGAAGTATATTCGTAAATACATTTATTTTGACATTTTCCAACGAGTCCAATTGTGTGTAACTCGCCAACACATTGTACAAAACAAAGCACATTTGACAGGCAGGCCCTCTGGTGGAGAGACCAGCTACTCTAAGTCTTGTTCCAGAGTTCCTGTTTGTTTAAATTACAATTTCAATTTACAATTTACCATTTGAAATTCGACCTCCATGCAAGCACGGAGACTGTCTTGTGACTCCAGTCATATTAATAATGCAGTCATTGCAATCAATTTTTGCAGAAAGTGCAATTAGTCAATAGGCAGTAAGTGCAATTGGTCTGAGGCACGATGAGTGCAATTGATGTCTGCCATATTTGCAGTCAATCAATATTCCCGCAATCTGTCCAAAATGCACTAACTGTAAATTCATAGCGTGGCTGCAATTATTGTTTGCAATTAGCTTGCAATTAACACCTATAGTTAACAGACTACTTCCCATTTAAATCTGTCTGAGGTAACTTCTCGTCATACACAAAACAAATATATTACATCGCAGAGGTCACTCAGTTCCGAAGTAACCTCCAATATTGAAAATAATAAATAAACATATAAATACTACAAGATTTCAACTGAACATACGCTGTACAACAGATGAGGCAAGAAATGACTAATCAGCGACTATTTTCCTTTTAACCTGACAACGTGCTTCCAAAGGCGGTATAAAGAATAAATAGAAAACAATATAAACACAGGCAACTTCCAGTCATTTACATACAAAACAACAAAACGGCACAGTGTAGCACAATAACCACTGTTCACAGGATTTCATGATTTTTCAAAAATTATATTTCAATAATCATTTCCATAATAATGGTATACATGTTCTTTGTAAGTTTCAACAAGTTTAAACTAAAATCATTCCACTACAAGTGGAATTGAATAAGTTCTTCAATTATTTTGAGATTAAGCCTAATCTAGAATTCTCAATTCTATCACAGCAGGGGCGATTGTCACAATTGAACAGAATTTGAGAGAATTCCGAAAAAGTGACAAATTCAACCAAAATGTAATTTATCGACAAAATGACAATCAACTTTAAAATCAATTTAAATCGATCTCTTGAAGATAATACAGTCAGTTTGTTCAATTATGTGTACAAGTACCTGAAGTCAGTATATTTTACAGTTCGTTTTGAGGTGGAGATTCTTTTATTCAAATCCCCCGAAATACGACGGCAGGGAATTCCGTAAGGCTGGGGATTCCCTTTCGTCATGTGACTCTGTTTTTGAGCCAAGTCTCGTTTACTTCTCTCTGGACACGTGACTTGCTCTTCGGTCGAGGAGTCCGAAGACTCGTAATTGCAAAGGTCCCGGATTTGAGTCACTTAAATTGACAATTAGACATCAATTGTGGGCAGAGCTTTTGATCAAATGTCATCACTTGATCAACATAATGATGAGCTGATGCATGCTGCTGAGACAGACCATGACTCCACATGAGTTCACGCTGAGTTCACGTTGAGTTGAGATGAACAATCTGATTGGACGAGACGATTTGAGAGTAGAACTTTTCAGTCTTTGTATATTTATAAGCCTACAAACTTTTAACTGGGTTGAGGGGCACAACTGTAGCACAATTCGAGACACTTGACTCTGCAAACTTCACAGTTTTGGATGACGTCAGTGTCACTTCCCTTGTGATCTCGCGAGACTTGAACGTGAGGCACGTGATGACGTCACGAGTGTCTGTGCACCTCCTCGTCGTACTGCTGCTGCTGTAGCGTCGACAGCTGAGGTGGAGGGGGTTCGTTGGGGGGAAGAGGGGGCTGGGGTCACCAGGCCTCGGTCATCTCCGGGGGAGGTTGGTGGCCCAGGTGGCCGAAGCCAGAGGGCAGAGATCGAGGGGGGCCGTGGGGGCCGAAGTCTCCCGGGTGGGGCATTTGAGACATCGGTTCCGGTGAGGAGGTCGGAGGAAGCATCTCTCCGTGGATGAACTGGCCGTCGTGGGTCATGCCAACTGCAAAACAAGGAAATGAAATGGTCAGAACAGAGAAGATAATTTCATACCAATACATTACACTCACATTCAGAACTGTGACAAACACAGTCCATGTTTAACGGTATAACAGTTTCAAGAGTTCTTAAGGCTTAAACTATCCAGAATTTTTGTTAAAAGAAGCGTTTAATATAATTTGATAAACTCAAACGCAATCACCACCAAGTCATCTCAGCAATCATGAATTCAAATAAGCACAGTGCATTGGGAATGCATGTTCTTTCAACAGCTGGGCAGATCACTTCCCCATTTTGCTATCCACCCTTTCCAACATTGGCCATTTCATCTGAAGCTCTTCGACATTAGGAATAGGCCTACTCTAAAAATAGGCACTCACGTTCATAAGAAAGTAGCGTCTACAGATGGAACCATGCTCAATGCAGAGTGCAGGATCTACAGTAAAGATGGGCTGTGTTCAGGGCAAGAGACCAGCAATTGGGGAAATCTGATCTGGGCGCTAATGAAGTGCAAACAGAGGCGTTATTTGCGGAGCCAAGGCTCAGACTGGAGGAGACAGTTTTCTAAATTCTGGGGCTGGTTGATAGACGGGAGCATTTGCACACTTTTCCGGG
Organism: Platynereis dumerilii; assembly: GCA_026936325.1. Taxonomy (NCBI): domain Eukaryota; kingdom Metazoa; phylum Annelida; class Polychaeta; order Phyllodocida; family Nereididae; genus Platynereis; species Platynereis dumerilii. Next base: position 22,416,325 of record JAPTHN010000002.1, on the reverse strand, counting down.
GGGACACCTTAGCCGCCAAACACCACACCGGCTCTCACTCACCCCTGCTCCCTAAATATTTTTGTTTACATCTCTGGAGGGTAAGATGTCCCTCGGGCCAATGGCAAGTTTGACTTTTCATGAGTGTGTATATCTGAGAACCAGGAAAAGGATGCGCTGGGCAGATCTAAATGTCTTCAGTGTGATAAACTCACATTGTGACAAACTCTAGTTGGAGTTGGCTGATCAATGTAAACTACAGTATCATAAACTTCAGTCGTTGTATTCTACGTATCTACATTGGCAATAAAATTGTCTGGGAATGCAATGAACTATACAGTACTGCAGGAAATGCACCCTTGAAGGATACAGTCCAAAAATCTGTACATTTAGGCCAACTTTGTTGTCAATGTTTGTGGGTGCAAATACATTTTGAGGAGAGGAAAGGGGACGAGAGGTGAGGATAGGAGAGGACAGCGTTTCTCAGTTGTATACCCTATATACCACTGGCTATAGCCTGCAAATGTATACCACCCACCCCGAACTCCAGTTTTGCTTTTGTTTCACAGGAGCAAAAGTTTTGACAAGCCGCGTTGCAGTGATGAACTGTAGCGTCAGGTACCTTTTGGCCCCTGTACAAATCAAAGGCATAGTTGCTACAGCAGCTGCCCCGGCTGGCAGGATGGCTGGACTGCTTGGCTGTATGTATATGCGTGCATGTAAGTTCAGTGTTGAAACTCACACCCAAAGACAAATCCCCACACCACATGTTCCTCGTGTAAATCCACCTTTTTGAAGTTATGACACTTGCTATACTAAACATCCCAGGGCAGCTGAAGGCTGGAGAGAGTGAGAGAGGAGAGGCCTTCAAGAGAAGGAGAGAAAGACAGGCAAGAAGGGGGGGGGGGTGAACAGAGAGGAGGGGGCTGACTGGGAGAGGGAGTATAGGGTCACAACAATATGTGTGAACTGTGAAGTCTACATGTATGTGAAAGTACTCGAACATGCTGACAAGTGAGAAGTTCACGAAAACTTGAACTGGGCATCACATTCAAGTGAGTTTCACAGGTATAAGGAAAATGATGGACAATTAAGCAGCGCAATATCACCAATCGCTGCACCTACATTATGAGAGAACTTCAAAATTGCCATTTCTTAAACATGTTACAACCTAGAGTATACATGTATGCCATCATATTTAATTATACAAAAAAATAGAATTTCCTCAAAAATCTCCCCCGCTTAGGCTACTTCATTTCGGAATCTACTTATTTCATTTAATAGCAGAGTAGTCCCAGAAGTGTCAAACGTAGTCCTATCTTTGGCGAGGCCTGTGTCTTTTGTGAGGTCAACAAAGCCCCGGGATAGGGGACCTTCCCCACAAACAGAACTCATCAAGGGCTTTCTATGGGACACAGGACACCAAGAGCCTTGCAATAGCCAGCTACAGGCTCCCTCTATAGGTCCTTTATAAGGCTTTTATAAGACCTTCACAGGGGCCATATTAGAGTTATTTCAACGCAGATAGATTTCAAGAGGCTTAACACACCCTGATCAGATCTCCATTGAATAAGTTGATGAGTAAAGGATTAACATGGGAAGTTCCCTGGTTTAAAGACACTATCCCCAGGCCCACTGTTCCCAGGAGACCCAAAGCCAAGACTTCAATACCTGTCCTTTGGTGTGGTGCCCTCTTTGAGAAAACCTGTCTTTGCCCCTCCCTTAATCAGATCTTACCACCCCTCCTCGTGTTTAGCTCCCCTCATCCCTGATACATCACACTGCAAGTTCGTGCAATTTCAAATGAACCAATTCTAGTTTCCCCTCAGGGAGAACTATTACATAAACAGGGCTTGGCAGTCTGCATGATGACTTATAAGATAGTAATGGGGTCACTATACTAAGACCAGACAGTATACACATGGAAATGACCATTGGCTGTCTTCAAAATGATTTTGATATTTCGGGAGCCACAATCATTTGAGACTCCTAGGAACAGCATTTTGCAAACGGCTTGAAAAGTAGTATCTAATTTCTCCCACTCATTTCGGCTCTAAAACGTGCATTCCAGTAAATAATATTATATACACACAGCCCTAAAACACATTGTCACAGTCGTTGACCCCTGACACCACCACAGTGACACTGTGATAACAACGAGACCACACAATGCCACACAGGAGAACCAATTTTGATCAACCAACGTGCACTCTAAAAAATTCCAGACAAAATTTGTTTTTTAGATTCAAAATGGTTTTTTGAAAAACCAAATTTCAATGCAAAAAACCAAAATGGATTTTTTTAAAAATCCATTTTGGTTTTGCATTGAAATTTGGTTTTTCAAAAAACCATTTTGAATCTAAAAAACAAATTTTGTCCCGAGATTTTTTAGAGTGTGCTTGGTTCGACCTGATTGCCCCCATAGATTGACTGAGGCCCAATCCCTACAGCCTTAGTTCAGGCAGGTCCTCACAGGGGGTTTTGGGGGCTCACAGAGGGCAGAGGTTACCCCGAGGGTTTGTTATTTGCCCTCAATTGTTGTTGGTTTCCATGGTGACCTGGCACGTGGACCCCTGTGTTTTGAAAACCCCTACAAGCTTATAACCCCTTTGTGGTCATGAGACAATGGATAGTTTTGCCCTCAAGCCCTCTGGTTTCAGACCCACATGGCTACTACAATATGTGGGGTGCCAGCAAAGCCCCTTGTTTCACTCCCCGACAGACAGTTGATTGAAAAAGTGAGATTTAAAAATTAAATAGATTGCTTGACTTCTCAGAGTAGTTCACGATCTATCTATCTATCTATCTATCTATCTATCTATCTATCTATCTATCTATCTATCTATCTATCTGTCTATCTATCTATCTATCTATCTATCTATCTATCTATCCATCTATCTATATATATTTATCTATTATCCACCGACTCTCTTGTGTCTAATCTTAATAAAAACGTCTAATAATAATTGTGAGTTTTTATTTCTTTTACAGAATTTATTTCTCTTCATAAACAACAAAAGATATAGTTCCACAACCCAATAATAATAACAATTGTATCACATTATCACTTCGAAAGAAAAATTGCCAACCGATGACTGCAATGACTTGCTGAGATGACAAAGGCAACATTCCTTAAATTGTTTAAAACATAAATCAACAATTTACATCTAGCCTATAGGTAATCTACAGGTAATTATGATAATCAAATTGTTGATAATCAATGTATTCACCTGGTATGTGCATGTCCATGGGTCCAGAGTTGGGCATGAAGCTCATGTTGGCCGGGCCATCGGGGAAGTAGTCTCCATAGGGATACCCTGGGTAGAATTCGCCATTTTCTGTAAATAAAAATGCAAATAGTTATAGAATATCGTCATTATATATGGTTTGCTTTATCACATTAATTGTAAATGCAAGAAAACATAAAATTTAGTTTTACACAGTTGTAGTACCTAACATCTCGTTAATATAAGCTAAACCATTAGCTACACGACTTAATTGGTTCTTCTTATTTTTTAACAGGGACCTTAAATTTGATTTGCAATAGCTTCCTACGGAGCCTGGAGGCAAAAACACAGAACGTAAAACCATTTTCATTTATCCATATGACCCTTTTCAATTATTTTGTTTGAAGTGTATGTAATTGTTTCTGGGGCTTCAATCATGCTTGGAAGCTGTGAATTATTTAATCATTACTAAAACCTGCCATCCTCTTTTAGATGCCTTTTTATGCCACGAGCAATCCAAGCAGTGTGATTATGTGCTCATTTCGTTTTGATAGATACCTTTTTTCAATCAATCACAAGATACCAGCTAATAAGCTCTAATACCTGATGGTTAGAGACACCTTTCCATAATTTATCTGGCAATTAGCCAAAGCAAACGTAACCCCGAGGCTTGTTCTAAATGGCTCCTCTAAAAGACCTGAAGCAATCGCAGATAAATCTTTGATGTGGGCATCATTGGGGGAAGCAAAGGCCAATTGCCTTGAATGGCATCAAGAGAAACAATCGAGCAACAATCGAGCAACATTAAAGGAGCATTTGGCAGTTGGGTGCTACTACCCCTGGTGGTAATTGACTCTAATGGAGAAGCAGGGAAACGTGGGAAATGGGGGATTTCAAAGAGAAATAGAGACTAAGTAGAGGAAGGACGGAAGAAAGAAAGGAAGGAAGGAAGGAAGAAAGAAAGAAAGGAAGGAAGAAAGGGAGGAAGAAAGGAAGGAAGGAAGGAAAGAAGGAAAAAGGGAAAGAAGGAAAGTGAACGAGAGAAGTAGGGGCAAAAAGAGAGAGGAAGAAAGGATGTAGGATAAAGGAATAAAGAAGACGAGATAAAGAGGTGGGACGGTGCTGTCAATCAAACGACGATCAGCTGAGCAGATGACAGAGACCTGGCCAGGAAGAGAGTAGACTTCCTTATACACCACCAGATGTCGACACCAGGCAGTCAAGCTCCCATATTTTCACAAGCGCTGGGTGCTCACTGATTGCTGCTCAGTGGCTGAGTGAATGCTTGGAGCTACACAGTGCTCTGAAATCATGCTGCTTGAGCCCTCCACAATCACATTAGACTTGCAATGTTTTCCTTTCAAATCTCTGGCTGGCTGCTTCAATATCCACCCCCCCCCCCTCTCCACTGCCATTTTGAGTTGTTCGGGCTTTTTATTTCATCCTCAACTCTGAGATTGCGCATTTGAATGGCGATTAGCTCTAAGAGCACAAAGATATTTGTCAAAATATGGCAAAAATTGGAGCATTTCTATTCTGTCGATTCTGGTGAATTGTGCGTTTGTGCTCCCACACACACAAAAACACGCGAATTGAGCAGAATCAGGGAGTCTGACCAACAAAGCAGTCTGAAAGGTGGGGGCAGGCTGTGCGCCGTGTGTTAGTGAAGCAAGGGCCATACACTGATGCACAGTGAGCATGCATGTGTAGTGAATGAAGGGGGGGGGGGGTACCAACAGACTGTTGTGTTCTTGACTCAGTGAACCAGATATGATTTGATACGATTGGCCACGCGCAGCCAGTCTGGTGAGCGAACAGAAACAATAGACATATTCAGTCGGAAAAGGATATGTGGGGCCTAGCAAAGGGGGGGGGGGCAGGCCGGGCCCCAGGAGTGCTGCTCCGCCACGTGTCAGCTCGCCGCCAGCTAATCCCGGGGATTGAGGGAGATCATGCCCTGCCCTGCTTGCCCCTTTGTTGCGGCTGTGAAGCCTGGCACCACCATGACCACTGGCTAGCTCTGCTCTGCCTGCTGGCTCGCTGGTCATACAGGGTGCAACTATAAACAGCCGACAATTCAGCACTCGCGGTTGTGGAAACTGCCAGCTGCCGTTTGTCGCAGATATTGCTCGACTGCTGTGATAACTTGCTCATGCTATAGTGTCTATCTTGGGCTGTATATAATGTATACAATACATTTAAACCACGTTTTGACGAACATGGCAGGAATCTACACTAGAAATAACTTTAACTTGACAAGCATGGAATCACAAAACTATTATGTAAATAACGCTCTTATAATATCATTTGAAGCTGTTATCCACCAACACCTGACCAGGCGGCAGCAAGGAATATTCTGCAGTAGGCTACATCCTTTGCTTTAGAGATATCGCTGACGCAGGCCTGCAGCTGCTCCTGTGCTATTTCATTGGGCGGTGCTTGGCTGCATTTGCCCGCTTTTGATTTGTCTGTAGCAAAGCCCAAATCCCACACGGCCAGCTAGCACCGAAGTTGGCTGTTTGTTGGGCAAATAGCCCACAGAAAAAGACAGCACCACCTCCACATTGGTCTATGGTGGGCATATAGATTATTGTGCACATCAAAGGAGGAGAGGAGAGGAGGAAAGGAGGAGGAGAGGAGAGGAGAAGAGGAGAAGAGGAGAAGAGGAGAAGAGGAGGAGAGAAGAGGAGGAGAGGAGGAGAGGAGGAGAGGAGGAGAGGAGGAGAGGAGGAGAGGAGGAGAGGAGAGGAGGAGAGGAGGAGAGGAGGAGACAGGAGGAGAGGACAGGAGGAGAGGACAGGAGGAGAGGACAGGAGGAGAGGACAGGAGGAGAGGACAGGAGGAGAGGACAGGAGGAGAGGACAAGGACAGGAGGAGAGGACAAGACAGGAGGAGAGAACAAGAGAGGAGGAGAGGGGAGGAGAGGAGGAGAGAACAGGAGGAGAGGACAGAAGAGGGGAGGAGAGGACATAAGAGGACAGAAGAGTGGAGGAAAGAATAGGACAGGGTGACAGGACAGAGGAGAATAGAAGAGTAGAAGAGTTGGAGAGGAGAATGAATGAAAACAATGAGAGCAGAGAGAGAACAGACTGGTTGTTCTCATTCATCCTTTTGCCAGCATTGAAGCAGCCCCAGGTCTCCATAAACAGGAGACACAAGATTGCCGGTAGCAGTTTTCATAATCGGCTCGTGCAGGAATTGTTGGTGCACAAAATGAAATCCAAGCAAGCAAGTAAAATCAAGTTTTGGAAGGTGCATCTGTAAGCAAGTCCACAACAAGTTACACATTTACCCCACACGTGGGATCTTGTATACTTGTCCAGCACAGACACTGATTGCCTGCACATGTATACAGTATACTAGGGTATAGGTCTCAGTGTCAGTGTAAAGTTTCGGGGGCATTCCATGTGAGGAGAACAAGGACCGTGACATCAAAAGAGCAAACTACTTTGGGAATACTCGAAATGGGGAGGGGGTGGGGGACTAGAGGGGGGTGGTAAAAAAGATCTGGTGGATCTGTTGCACTCTCTGTGAAGCTCAGGTGAAACGGAGCAAGTGAAACTGTATAATTACAGGTGTTGGTGTCTATCTGCAAAGCTCAGTTGCTCTGTCTCACTCATGGTCTGTCACAAACTGCGGTGGGCAGAGGGGCTGCTCGCGCTGTGATAACACTGCAGCTCGCTTGACTTGGCCGGGGGTCAAGGGGTAGAGTTTGCTCCCTCTTCTGCTGGAACTCCTACTATCTCTCTCTCATTGGCTGTGCAGATAAAGGCCCGCTTTGTTGCCCCCTGACAAAGCATTGTGAAAGGCTTGTGAGCAGACAGCTCCAGAACCAAGCAGTGTAGTACTTTTTTCACAAAGCATTTGACAGGCTCAGCGGTCAGGGCGACTCAACCACAGCACTGCATGGGGACTATAGACTCGGCTGTGTATTCCCAGTCTATAGCCAGTCCCAGTGTATTGTGTTGGTTGAATGGGCCCTTGGTTTTGTGACAAGCAGGCCCCCTTTCTGCCCCTCGCGGGCCCTCAGCGCACTGCCCCATTGTCGCTCTGTATCAACTGGCAGGGGCCCTTTTCTATGCTTCTGTAAACACCATGAATAAATCATAGTTGTTATAAAAGTGCCAGCCCAACCAGTGGCAACTAGTCCCTGTATGCAATCCTTGTATGCATGCCCTGTATACGTTTGAACCCAGCTCTTGCATACATATATATAGCACCCAACTTCACACGTGGGGTTTTAAAAACATGAAGAGCAAGTCCCATTCAGACACCAAGCATTAATGGATGATTATCACAACGATGCTTGGGACCCTGTGAAATACCCTTCTTTCGGAGAACAACGAAGTCAGCAAAACGAGTCTGCACAGACTCCCATCAGTCCGATGCAATGCATGCTTTGAGTGGACCATGCAGCCCAGCACAGGACCCTGCACGACCCTGTGATGTTGGACGATTTCCTCTGATTCTCCCAGATTTGATCATTTCTGGTCAACTGGGCAGCACAACTGCATCTAGCCCAGCCCCCTGCCCCAGCACTCGGGGCCAGCGGTGTCTCGCCCTATGTTCCTTGGCCGTCCTGGATTAAATTATGATGGCCAGGGAAAGAGGGGCAGGCTAGTCCTGTCAAGACTGTTAACCCAGCCTAATCGCTGGGAAGGAGGCCAGGGCATGAAGGGGGTTGTTAAGCTGGCTAAAGAGACAGGGCGAAAAGAACAACCCCCTGACCTAGCCCTTTACTGACTTTACCCTTTGCTGGCTCTGCCCTTTGCTTGCTTCGGTGTACTGCAGACTATCCAGTCACCCAGTAAGCAAATCATTCCATGGCAAAATATCAATGGGGCAATGAAATAGCATTAGATGATGTATGGTCGCTCCAGACTTGTGGTACAGTTTGCAAGTAAAAATAGAGACAGATAGATAGATAGATAGATAGATAGATAGATAGATAGATAGATAGATAGATAGATAGATAGATAGATAGATAGATAGATAGATAGATAGATAGATCTGCCTCAATTCTGTCCAAAACACAGCAACGAAAAAACAAACGCCCCTTCATGACAGTGCCTGCATGACATCCCTGCAGCTGCCCTAGTCCTGCATGCAACAGCACACACCCTACACCAAGGAAGAGCAGCTGTTTGTGAGCTGAAGGGGCACAGGGCTAGGCTGCTGGGGAGGGGATCATATTGTCATGCACCCTCAGAGGCCGACTGGATTCTTGGTCGGCCTGGCTGCCATGACTGGGCCAGGCCTACTGGGCCTGAGTGGGCTGACTGGGCCTGTGTGAGGATGCCTGTTAGGTTGACTGGGGGCACATGTGAATCCTAACCACCTGCTGTAACCCCCCCCCCCTTGCCAAGCTCTCCCTCTCTGTCCCTAACTCCTCCTGGCCTGCTCCATCTATCATCCCAATCTCTCTATCTATCGATCCCCTTTCTATCTCTCTCTGGACGTGCCTCAAATCACAACGGAGCATCAGCACTCGCAGGACCCACCGGCAAACAGCCAGTGTAGGGCACTGGGACAGGGAGGGGTGTTTGGCAAATGGATAGATAGATAGATAGATAGATAGATAGATAGATAGATAGATAGATAGATAGATAGATAGATAGATAGATAGATAGATAGATAGATAGATAGATAGATAGATAGATAGATAGATAGATAGATAGATAGATGGATGGATAGATGGATGGATGGATGGATGGATGGATGGATGGATGGATGGATGGATGGATAGATAGATAGATAGATAGATAGATAGATAGATAGATAGATAGATAGATAGATAGAGAGATAGAGAGATAGAGAGATAGAGAGAAAGATAGATAGAGAGATAGATAGATAGATAGATAGATAGATAGATTTGCATCACTCAAAAAAGAGTTATTGCTTGTGTAGCAGAGATCTTGATGCTTTCTTCTATAATAAATTGTATATTCACACAAAATACCAAGTCCCTCACACCTCAGAAGCAGTGCACAGCTTACGAATGGGTGCAGATGTTTCCAAAACATGTCTATTGAGGGCCAATGAGGGTCCCAATGAGGGGCAAATTAGGGGCCAGGAGGGCCCAGGGTGAATATGGTCACCCTAAAGCTTTGTGGTCGTGTGGCTGGGACCACTTGCTCTTTATTGGGGGCATAAAACAGAGAAAAAGGAGAAAGAATAAAGGAAGATGAAGGAAGAAAGTGCCACAGGTATTCTCCAGTGAGTGACAATTGTTCACTGCTTCACACTTCCAGGGATGGCCCCGACACTTTGCACACAGCCAGATGACCTGTCATAAAGTCATATCCCCAACAGAAAATATCCACAAAATCACCCCTGCATGGGCTCTAGAACTGAACTATTCTATCTCCCCCCCCCCCACCATTTGTTGTTGAGGGTACAATTGCCAACTGACAGAATTCTCTGTCTCACAAATTCACAAAAAACAGCCTCTATCTATATCTGCCAAATGCAGTCTATACCTCTATCTAAGAATCTCACGGTTGGTTTCTATCTTGAATTAAAGCATTTTCCTCAATAAGTATACCTTCAAGTGCCTATGATCAAGTATAGACTCCAAGAAAAACAGTTATATCACTTCACTAAAACACCGGAGAGGAGCAGTCTTTGGAAAAGGGGGGCTTGGGCACTTTAATCTGTTGTCAAGAGACCCCAGGGAGTTCGAAATTGAGTGTTGCTTGCCTGAAAGTAAGTTGGTCTTCATTGGAGATATCTGCTAGCTAAAAGAGCATATTTCCTTGGATATTAGATGTAGGTAATACAATTTATGTACATCATAACACATCGTCTCCTACTCTCCTTTCTTTCTTCGTTGGATGTGTGTTTGCCGAACATGTATTTCCTATACTCAGTTATTGAATAACCTTGCCTGTCTAGAATTGGCCACAATCTACACACCCAGGAAACAATGATTTGCTTAGCTGTCGACACTGGTGTCTAGCAGTTTATAAAGTGTATATTTATCACAGGGGAACACACACTGGTGCACAAGTATAGACTACAACCTGCAGTTGCATGGTGTGGCCTTGCGGATGGTAGTATATCAATTGGGTTTGCTACCAAATACAAGAATTGTTTTCTTACAGGAAATGGCTCTCATATTTGTTGTAGATTGTGCACACTAATAATATGAATCATATACGAATATGGTATATCAATTTTGCACTTGATAAATTTGGTAAATAATTTGTAAAAAAATAAATGTCTCCATGTAGTACAATGACTATGATAGAAATATTGCAGAATATCAAGTCAGAACTACCTTCCTCGGATCATTACAATTAATAATTAGCCTTTCTATACTTAAGTTTATCTTTTGGCTAAATTATTTTCTCTGAGTATGTTCATTTTGATTGAGAAATAATACTGGTTTATAGACCTGTATTAATTTCTTTTTGTGACTTATCCATCACATCCGTATAGCATGCTTGTGTTATGACCATTCTTGGGGTATTTTGCTGGCAGAAATCTCAGCACCAAGCACAGCCATCAAACGTCATCATCAGTGACAACATGGATGACAAATGTCACTGTGGTGCATAAATAAGTGACGTAGTGCAAACAAGCACTCCCTTGGGTGGACCTGTCACTATGTATTCATGTCCTAGCTCTGTGTGTGACAGAGGGTGGGTGTTATTTTGGGATGTTGTCTGCTTCTGGTATTTTGGAATTTAGACTGTTGCAATATTTCTCATGATGTATAGTTGGTGTGAGACACACGGATATATGCGTTTGGTTTTACGTTCTGTCCTTTTTCCTGCAAATTGGGGAAGCTATTAGGAACAGGTTATTTTGAAATGGATGGGGAATCCAGAAGCTTCCATTGACAGAGTCAAGGCAAATCTATTTTGCTCTCTAACTCATTTTATATACAAACTGATTATACTTATTGTTCTAAGTGCATTATTGATAAAAAGTATAATAATTGTGCTCACCGAACTCACCGAAGGGATAATTGAACCCTGGCTGCATCATCTCAGGGGAATCGTCTACCTCTCCTGGTCTGAGCGACCGTCGCATCCTCGGGGCCCTGAAGAAGTGTCGTCGGGCACCCAATGCTGACAGCTGCTTCATCCGCCGCTCTTTGGACCGTCGGTTTTGGAACCAGACCTGGAAAAAAGATGAATTATATAAGTAAATTTGTAGAGGTCACATAAAATGATAGAATGACATATGATATAGTCTTTGAATGATTGGCACATGGTGTTGTATGCATGCACTATAAGTTCCATTGTTCAAATGTAGATGAAAAGAATGAATGGATGAATGAAGGAATGAATCTATCTATCTATCTATCTATCTATCTATCTATCTATCTATCGATCTATCGATCTATCGATCTATCTATCTATCTATCTATCTATCTATCGATCTATCTAATATCTATGATGATAATTATATAACACACATAACATTATTCTTTGCCAAATCACTCCAAAACATGCATGCAGAACTGAACACTTTTATCAGCTGCAAGTACTTGTACGGTTCACTGGAAATCGTTATCAAAATCATCAAATTGTCAATCAAACATTTGATGAGATACTACAAGAACTGCCAAACCATATCTTAATATGATTAATTACTAATGCAATGCACAGTATGGTTTCCAGAGAAATGGCAGCGATTTTTAATGACTCGTGACTGTACGAGCTGGCACAGCAAGTCACGATTATAAGATAGGAGAATGGTGAGATACCCTCGATACGGTAATGTAATGGTGAGATACGGTAAAGTTACGGTAAGATATGGCGACAAAGATAGGGTAAATTATTAATGATTGAAGTTTATATTGGTGTAATATGACAGTGTTGCGTCGTCAAGGCATGAAAGCACATGTGTACACGATGTTTGGCATTGTAAACTCAAGATATCTGGCATTACGAGAATGATGTTTGTTAAGAGTTTTCTCAGACCCATAACGGTCATAAGTCTTCATGGGCTGCCTTGATTTTACGCTGATACATTGCAATAAACTGGTTTTATTTAGCCAACAGCGCGCTATCAGTAATTAACAAAGACCCATTTATCACCGAGCTTATCGCCGCAAAAATCGCTATTAAATCTTAGTTATGATGACGCCTGAGCTGTGATGATCTAAGGCTACATAATGTAGTGAAATCTTTTTCTTCCCTTCGTTCCTACATCACTTCCCCTCCACTTCTTCTGTCTTTATTTTAGACATCGCTGTTATCTGTTCATCGCTGGGCGGAATAATGAGTCAGAAAGAAGATTCACGAAAAATAATGGTTTAAAAATTATGATTCAAAAATAAAGATTCAAAGATTCACGGATAGCCATGATCACAGAATTCTTCAGGGAAAAATGTTTTAGCTTGGACGATAAAGTTCCGGGAGACACGAGCCCAGAGAATTGTGATCAGTTTGAGTCAAAGACAAAAGAATGTGCAGTGAGACAACAGCTATGTATACTTAAAGTTGAAATGCAATCTTTTTTAAAATCTGACTTATGCTCCTTTACATCGGAATTGTTCAAGATAACCTGACGTGTCCCTGAGTTTGATGAAGTTGCTGGTCACCTCTGGTCAGCGACAGTCAATGGCCATGTCTCGTAAATTAAGTGTTGCTTTTACTCTCGCCTCTTTGACTTCTCTTTCTATTGACTTCCACCTCTCTCTCTTTGCATTAACCCCTCTTTCTATCCATTTGCCTCTTTCCCAGATGATTTTCCTCTATATCTATCTATCTATCTATCTATCTATCTATCTATCTATCTATCTATCTATCTATCTATCTATCTATCTATCTATCCATCTATCTATCTATCTATCTATCTATCTATATCTATCTATCTATCTATCTATCATCTATCTATCTATCTATCTATCTATCTATCTATCTATCTATCTATCTATCTATCACAATTTGTTTATTTATTTTGCCTTATTATTCTTTCATCATCTCTCTTTCTTCTTTCCCTAAACATCATCCCAGCATACCAAAAGACTAATTGTCATCGGGCCAAAGCAAGAAGTCCCTGGTTTACAGTAGATCGTTCATTTTGTTTCACAAGGCCTCTTTAGCTGTGGTGCTTTGCTTCGAAAGGTGCTCATCCATCATGATCAGGCGAAAGTCATTATTTATCATATTCAAAGCTTATAAATGGTCTATAAGATGGGTTCATTTCTAAATAGCAGCAAAATTGTATTACATTGTATCGTTATGTGTTGATGATGACCTGAAGTGTGAAGCTTTAGGATTGATTACATGCAATAGTAATGATGAAATGACAGGACAGAATGCCACTAAACCGAGGACTACATATATAGTGAAAACTTAGGGAATAATCTTATTCTCGGAGGTGAAAATATCCTACAGTGAAGTAGCCAGTATCAGAATAATGACAAACAGGTCATATTGCAAGATGGCATTACATAAAATAATGACTTTTTTCCATGAAGTTGTCTCTAGACTGCTCACCATCCACAAAAATACACGCCCCCCCCCCTTGCAGATTTCTAAATGACATGGCCTGATCACCATGATACCTCCTCTGTGATAGGGATGCGTTAGCAAAGAGATGCTGTCTGTCTCAGCAGCCCTACCACATCATAAGAGTAGGTTTCCACAGACCCATCTCGATTTCACTATGTCATTATTTCCTCCCCTACATCCAACAACTTCATTAAACTCACTCGTATCAGTTTTGCTCGTGGCCAAAATCCCATTAAGACCTGTTGAGCGTTGCCAGGCGTCGCTTAGCAACCGATAGGTCACGTGGTGCAAGGTCAGACACCTGACCCCAAGGTCAAACTATGACATCACAGATTGCCACCTTTCCCACTGGGGCACCCAGATTGCATTCCTTTGGAATAACCACACGATCTCGGAGTAAAAATTGGTATTTTAAATTATGACACATTTCCAGGCATAGGCCTATAGGCCTATATCATACTTATTAAATACTTCAATTCAAGCAGTCTGTCTCCCTGCACCCTGCATATGGACTTGCAACTGCAGAGAATCTCTTCTGCAATACAAAAAAAAAACTGTCCATGTACTGATGTATATGTTATACACCATAACTCACTGTCCAGCAGGCAGCAGTACAACTACAGTCACTGTGTATCCCTGTAACACATGCAACCCGAGTAAGGCCAAAGAAAGGTGAAGGGGGCTGAATGCCAACCTAGGGCACAAGGGTTAAGACAGGGGTGGTGAGACGCAGGGGCCAACTGCTCTAAGATTCACTGCTTAGTCCTGAGCTAATCGGGGCCACCCCAGTAAGACTGCCATAAAAAGGCCCAATACTGGGGCTAAGCACTCGTAGGCCATCGCTTCAGCACCTTGCAGGCATTAAATGCAGCAAATGGCCCTCGCTCTACATGTGTCATACCAAAGGCCTGCAAAAAGGCCACTACTGCGACTGCTTGCATGTCGAATATACGAGTTCCCAGGTTTACACCTTGCTATGTGTATGGACCTCTTCTTGATTGTATAGTGGTGAAATGTACAGTGGGGTACAAATTTACACAGCACACACCACAACCATCCTGGTTGGAATTTTACAGTACCATCCTAAATGAAACAAGTTGCAAATAGTGATTTTTTGTGTCATCCGCAGAGACATACACAAACAAAATAAAGAGAAAGGGGGTTAATCTGCACAATTGTACATCACCACACTGGATCTTAATAGAGTAACTGAGGTCTCAATTACCCCCCCCCCCACATCATCTCCATGCTAATTACTCTTAAGGAGTCACGTAGCAACAGACTGCATATACTGCAGTCAAAACCTAGAATGAAAGCTAGCTGTGATTGGGATGGTTGAAGGTGACAAACTGTTGAGTATAATCTATGAGGGGACATCCGTCTGTGTTGCCCTGTTTCAGTCCTGCACGCTTGATCGCCGCCATGATGGATGGCAAGGTCGTAGGCACCCCTGCAACTGTCGTAGCAGATTCGGCGTCGGCACCGACACTTGCCTGCTTATCACAATCCTGCAGTCCGCACTGTCCGGATTTTACTCGGAGAGACTGATTCTTGTGGAGTAAGCCGGATTTTCTGTATTCAACTGAGTTTCAGGTAGAGTACTATGTTTTCCAACTGGATACTATGAGTGGTGTTGCTAAATCCAAGGTAGGCCTACAACAGAAGAGCAAAAACTGCAGTAGGCCTATACTGGATCATGCACGAATAGAATCGTCACTGGTCAGACATGCTCAAGCTGGTTACCGAGGGGGGGGGGCAGTAGGTGGACGAGTATGGGGCGTTTGACTTGCATATTCAGTATTTGCATTCATGCCAAGGAATGGACAGGATACCTCCAAAATACAGCAACAGCAAAAACCCAGCTACAGCAAATATAGAGCTGACTACCCAAAACAGCAAGCTGCAGAAAGCTACACAGCAAACTCATACAGCAAGCTCACACAGCAAACTCACACAAGACGCAGTCGTCTCACACAGCAAGTTCTGTGGCAGAAAAGCAGCTTTTGTAAAACTGACAACATCACCATGCAGCCAGTTTTTGCAGCCAGCTCTGGGACGACAAGACAAGAAGAAGTGAGAGGAAAAATGGTACATCTCACTTCCGACCCCCCCCCCCCCAGCACCACACCACAGCTGTTTGGACCCCACCTTGGCCCTTTGCTCACTCGTTCAAATCCCCATAACAGTCACACCAGCCTTAAAATGCAATGAAGCAATGTGAACCTACAAAGTGCTATATAGTGGCATTGTGGCAATGTGTGACTCAAAATACAGTCACTCTTATAATGTCAGCCTGCTTTGACTGTCCAGAAGCAAATCAAAATACTAATTTCAACAAAGTTATCCTAATTTAACCACTAAATTTAATAGCAGATATTATCTTTCTTCCCCTCCCTCTTCACTTCAATCTCTCCTCTCTCTCTCTCTCTTCTCCTCTTTCCCTTTCTCCAGTACTCTTCTTTCTGTATCTCCACATTCTCCTCTTTATCAAAGCTTTCCTCCCTCCCACCCTCCTCTTTTCCCCTCTCTCTCCTTCTCCTGTACATGCTGCAGCCGCCTGCATCATCCCGCATCTTCCAGCATCCCGCATCACCCAGCAGCAGCAGCAGCAGCAGATGAACCGATAAGACTATTGTCCCATCTCTTCACATGGACAGAAGGCTGCTTGGGCTCAGGGGACACGCAAAAGAAAGCAGGAGGGGAGGGGGAGAGGGAGATAGGGGAGTTCATGGGCTGAAGGGGGGGTGAGACAATCTTAACCTTCAAGCCTAATACACCCTTAAAATAAAGGTAAGCTTTTAAATATGTGTGTATAGATCAAAGTAAAATGATACGCCACTATTTTAGCTGCCATGCCAATATTCTTTAAATGTTTGTGTAAGTAATTTCACAAGCTTTGAGATTTCTTGTAAATTAACAGTTCAGAACTTTATGAATTTCCTGAATAATTTCATCGTGAAGAATATTGAAGAAATACACACACACACCCAGGAATGTTTACTGTTCAACAGCCTTTTTATCCCTGTCTTTTTGCACATGGGGTACTCCCACCTCCTACCCCGGATGACTAAATCCTCCGGGGCAATACAGGTCACCCCCTGAGCGTATGTCAGGCTGCTGATGCAGAAGAGCATCTTCGAGATAACAAGACAATCTGACGCGTCACGTGACACGATCCTTGACACCACGACACTAAACGTGTCACAATGACATGACACTGTCTTTTGGTGCACTGAACACTGTGTGCACATCTGCAGGTCAAATGATAGACACTTCTAGGCAGCTATAGACACTTCTAAACCACAACTGAGGCACTTCTTCGATTCTATACATGTATATTCCTTTGCTTTTTCCGAAAAAATCCATTATCACGCCTTCTGGGCACTTGAAAATGTCATCTTCATCGAGAAGCAGATGTTGACTGATTATATTATTGCATCAGCTAGATACTTATGCCCAGAGCCGCAGAGAAGACACTATACATGCCCTATACATTGTTCCTGAATATCCCGTTGAATAATAGTCTAATCAGACTGCTCAACGTACAACGTAGATGTAGATCCTGAAATGGAGAGAAGTTTCAAAACAGCTAAACAAGTGATTGGACAGGCTAATTAGTATAAGCAAGTGACTAAAAACAACCAAACAAGCTTGTTATTTTGTAACTTCGCTTCCCCCACAGAGTTAGCTATTTATTGCCAGTGCTCTTTTAATTGGGGCTGAGATCACGCACATCACCAAGTTTGTTTGCTTTCTCGCGAGACTTGGCATCCTCTGTGTTTGGCGTCCATAGCAACCAACCCCCAGAGCAGCAAGGGAGTGCACTGGGCTACATAGCTGACTGAGTATAACTGATCGAAATGATTGAACCGAAAGTTGAACTGCCAGATGAACTGCAGGGTCTCAGGTTTCCTGTCCAGGGGCAAGTGAGCTCGCAGTCTGCCTGCCAGGCCCTGCCTCTGTCAACAAAGTGGCGCAGATAGAAATCTCCTGTCACAGACACATGAAGTGTGTTGGTTCTCAGGTGGGGCTGTGTGTTACTAATGGTGTAAGTTGCACATGGCTTCATGGGCCATGGTACTTGGATTGGGAGCAATTCAACCTTATAGCTTGTAAACTGGTAAATGCTTAGTGACTGATTGACACAGCCATGCAGGGGGCCTGGGGGCATCCTGGGGGCACCTTAAGGGCATCCTGGGGGCATCAAAAACTGAAACGTCCCACCTTTGCATTCTTTATACAAATTCTCATTTCCATGGAGCAAACTGAGTAAAATTCTATGACAAAGTCATGGTCAGGTGCATCAGCCAGAATGATATCCCCCATTCCAGTAAATTTAATGTGCCTTGTGTGTATAATATAATATGCATCAAACAGCTTGCCTCTGACACATGCAGTGACATAGCAGTGTATCATGATATGCCCTCCCCTTCATAAACAACAAGTGCATGGCATTTTGGGGCCAAAAGCTGAGGTCTCTTGCCGTTACATATCTATAGGAGATTGTGGCTGCTTTCGCAATCCTTTCAGGCCCTTTTCATTGGCCATTTGACTGACTGGCTCCCCGACCAGGCCCATGTTTTGCTTGTAATCCGATTTGAGGAGGTGATAGGAGGAATCCACCTCCCACTGGTTACAGGTACGAGTCTTTGAAAGGCCCCATGCTCCGTTGCTTGCTCTGTGCCCCCCTTGTGCCCCCTGGACTCTTCACCGAAGCATTGCTGTACCACAGCCACAATACGTGAAGTTGCAGGCCCACTGCATCCAAACCCCTGACAATGTGGCCCCTATATCACCGGCAAATCTGAAGGAGCTTTTGATAGAGATCTGGAAATGTTAGAAGACTGATATGTAACCCTATAAGAGCAGCTGTATATCAGATGTATATGTTAAATCTGAAGAAGCTGTTGCCCTTTGGGTGGCTGGGCAACTGCAGCAACTTGCCTCGGCAAGATTTCCCATTGTTGAGTTCTGTGCCTTGACTCAAGTTGACTCAAGTTGACTGAAGTTGAGTCAGATTGACAGGTCTGTCGTTGTAAGAAGCACACATGCATGAGGACAACAGCACAGCCATGCACAGAGACACTGAAACAGAGAGCTCACACAGAGAGAGGGAGGGGGTTGAAGGAATGTTACCTGCTCCCAAACAGATCCAATTTCTGGGGAATAAAACTTTTGATGAGTTGTCAAGTGAATGGGGAAAGCGATCCCCAAGATGAGAGACGACAAGTGTTTAAAACTACACAGAATGGAGCTGGAGAAGCCATGGTTTTTGGGTGTTCGTCATCCTATATCTTAATATATTTGCAACATTGGTGGCAAAATGTAAGATTTATGGGCTGAGAGGGCCAGGGAAACTAGAGTAGACGCCAAGGTGTTGTATCTTTCACTGTGTGTCATCACTAGCTCATCAAATTTACAGGATAGACCTACCCTCTCAGCATGCCTCGGCGGTCCAACGTCGGCCCAGCGTCAGTCCGATGTCAGTAGCATCGGACCAGCTTCGGGCCGACGTTGGACCGCCGAGGCACGCTGATGGGGTATCAGAGGCGCTCCAGTAAGAAAGACAGTAAAAAGTATTAAGAAGCTCACACCAGGAAAAAAGACATCAACATTTAGAGAATTAATCAGGGAGTATGAAATGAATATTATCTCATGCAAGAATATTATGAACATTTGCAGGGTGTTTTTCAAGAGGGACATACAATGAGCACATGACATTTTTCATAGCATGGTTGGATTATAAAACGGTGACTGACTGAACAGTCTGAACGTGATGTAAAAATAGCTTTAAAGTCACCAAAATAACCAGAGAAAAAAAGCTAAACCAGAAAAAAGCTACAAAAAGTGGAATCACATGTAAATGGAGAGAGATCAGACCAGGGGTGGGTCGCTGCTTTGAGCTGCTGCTTTTGAGGGCAGTTACCCCATTAGGGTAACAAGCAGGGGAGTCAATTGGCTGTTATTTGATGTGTGAATTGAATGAGGGCAAAATTGAAGTGATGGCCCGATTCTAACGGAAGTCATTTATACATGAGGTCCTTTTTGTCTTGGAGGCACGCGAGTCCCTGACCCCGCCCTCCGGTAAATGGTCCCTTTTTCACATAATAGCTTTAATTGAGAGCAATTTGGGCGATTTTCTGGCTCACTTTATGCCAGTGTTGTTTTGACTGCACTCCTGGCTATATGTAGCCCAAATGCTCGACCCCCAAACCACCAAAATTACAGCCATAATGTCATCCATGCTTGTGGCATGTCATTGAGTAAACAAGCAGAATTACATCAGTCTGAGTACAGCTTGTGTGACAATCAAATTTGTCAACTGCTGTATATATCATTGGTGTTCCATTCTGGATATCATTCCATAAGTTTCTGAATAGTCCTAAACTACCATATTAATCAACTATTCTCGCAAGTAATAGTACCCAATCATCTTCAGTATTGTAAAAATTGTAATAGGCAAGGTAATATCATCGCGGTATTAGATTTGGTAATTACAGTCTAATCCCATTTTGGCAGTAATTTCTAATCTGAATCAACCACAACTCAAAACTCCAAGCCATTGCATGCAAACATTGGAGACAAAATGCCAACTATGTACACTCTAAAAAGAACCAGATTTGAGGAGTTTGTCTGGAGAACAGTTGAATAACTTGGAAATGAAAATGCAAACTGCTCCCTCCACTCAAGCAAGTCAAGCAAATGACATGTCCAAACTATTGAGGCCATTAATTATGACAGGGGACAGGTCCTGCATGACATCCATGATTAGATGCATGCCCAAGAGTCGATTGCTACCCCCCTTCTCAACATGTGGTCGAGGCTTGTTCAATTTGGACTTGATTAAAAATGATAAGGAACACATCTACTCTTGCACCTACACCATATTGCACATGCAGTATCTGGCATATGTGCATTATGAATGGCCTCCATATGTGAAACAGGTTGATAAATCAACACATTTGCACCTAACCGTGTCTCCCTATATATTACCAACAGGAAAGGGAGGGGAGTCAGGAAATAGATAGATAGATAGATAGATATATAGATAGATAGATAGATAGATAGATAGATAGATAGATAGATAGATAGATAGATAGATAGATAGATAGATAGATAGATAGATAGATAGATAGATAGATAGATAGATAGACCTTTTCTCAACTGATTAATCCAATTCAAAGACAAGAAATCACTCTTTAGGACTTCAACTTTGTATCCCTGCAATCTCGACAGGATTGTCTGGCAATTGTGACATTGATTGGCCTTTGCACGGTTAATTAGTGACTTAAATAAACTTAAGGCAATCTCTTGGACAAACAACAATTGAATAAACCCATGAAAGAGAATTTGCGAGACTTGTATCAACTATTCCAATGAAACTCTATTCAGGACTCTTTGTTTGCCAAGGAGCTTTGGCCACCTTAACTCTATTTGCTTACCCACTCACAGAGAAGAAAAAATATTTTTCTGACCACTGTGGAATCTTTAAGAAAGAACAGAATTCTGCCCCCCCCCCCCTCACACACCTCTATGTCAAAATCTTTGTGGCGTGATTGTGTAATTTCTCAGCATGAATTTGTTGCTCTGTAATTACACATTGTCATTTATTTGCATTTGTTTACATAATGTCAAGACAGCTACTGCCAACATGTGCATTATATACACAAGAAGACATTAAACAGTAATTTACCAACAATACAGCAATTGTATGATTAATCGTCAAATTTGTCATTTTCTCTATGTTTATGTAAACTGGAACAGGTCTACATTTCTTGAAATAAAATAAAATAAATCAACATTTTCAATAACTCCTTCCTTACTTTATAAAATGTAAACAAAATCCAACAATGAAAATTCACAGCAAAGACAAATAAAATGTGAAAGCCAAATTAAAGTTATGTCTCAAAGAGTTGAGCAGCAAAATTGTCACCCACTGGAGCCTTATAAGAGTATCCATATCATAGGCAGAACACGGTCTGCTGATATAATGACACCGTGCCAAGTTGTTTGCCATGCTAATTCAGAGAAGCTTGTTATGCTTGCTCGTGTTATTCCCATACACCTTTGACAAGTAAGGGCTTTCAATGGGCCTCTGGTTTACATGATCCCAAGCCTTGAAAGCAACGTAGGACTCAGTCTTTTCACGAGTATATATCGGTGAGTTGAAGAGAGTCCCTTTGGTTCCCTTTGGTTCTATTGTGGCTTAGACTTAGTAATGCCCCCCATTCCTCCATATTTCGTGTATTTTCTTGCAGTTCTTGCCCCATGAAGTTGAGTGAACAAGCTCCAGAGGTGACCCGCAAAGTCAGAGCAAACAATCAGGGTGCCGGTTGAAGCCCTGCAGGTGGTAGGCCCTTTCAAGCCAACGACTTTCAAGGGGCCGATCCTGCTTAGATATTTGATTCGCCCTGCCATATATTAACAGGGATCTGGGGGCAAAGCTTGCACACAAGTGTCACTGGGCCTTCCCAGCCTTTCTGCAGGTGGGCCTACAGCAAATATATGTTAGTAGAGGACTTTTTTCCTCCCCATTCTTCCCCTTTTTCTTTTCACCTTTTCTTTTATTCTCCTTTACAGCCTTCAGCCGAGGACTTGAGTGAGGCAACTGCCATGGTATGCCAAACCTCTGATCCCAGTCACTTCACCCTCGCCAACCTCAGACAGAGCTGCTATGGGCAACCCTCACACATGACAGAATGGAATGGGACCTTTTTATTCCATAAAGGAAACTGTGTGACAGAGTGTCGTTCCTCTGCTAAAACCACAAACCCCTGCTGGCCACAGAGCACACCTGGCCTGTCTTGGTCACCAATGTTTTCTCTAAATTCCAAGTCAAATATGAGCAGAAAAAGCCTCACAACCACTTGGCTTCAGGTGTTTTTGGTCCCTTTAAGAGACAAAAGTCCAGAGAATCCAGAGAAACATGCAGCAAACCAGTACCTACACATTTTATTTAAGCTTTACACAGTATTACTGCACTAAATATTAGACTATTAGGCAGACCTGAGATTCTTTAATTCTCCCAACCATGAATTTAAATTGATGACGTCACAAGATGGATGAGCGTCAGAAACTGCTTGATGACCCATGGCGACACCTTCTGTTTGTGCCCAGGGGTTGGTCACTTCTCCTGGACACCCCCTGGACCTTTCTACCCTTCATGAGTAGCACCCTCCCTCCCTGTGCCCTCCCACCCTTTCTATACATCTCACCCCTTTTCTAACCTTCTCTATCTTCTATATACTCCACTCAATGAATTAGAATGAACTGTACAATGACTAGTCTATACAATGGCTCTACAATGATGTACACAAGTGTGCAGTCTATGTTGTTATGAATAATACTGGGGAGAACTGTCAATTCGGCCTCAAAGCAAACCGCCCATTTGAAGAGGCAACTGTTCTCTGGGCAGTGTGGCTGCTCCCTCAATTGCCATATAGACAATTGAATGGTCTTTCGTGCGAGGTTGGTATCTGGGTCAGTTCTTGTAAAATACTGGAGTTTTATACCCAAGAAACGTGTTCTCGTGGAGCAGGGTGGTATATAATGGGGGCTTTACAATCATTGTATACAACATGGAAACTGTATCTATGTTTTTGTGTTGTGAAATGGCTACAATTTCCTTGAGGCAACTGCCAACTGCAGAGGCCAATTGTATCATACAATAAATACAGAATGCACTGTCCAGAGTGAGGCCCAATTGTGATGCACCACCTTGAACTGGGCCAATCTGAGGCCCAATTGTTGCCAAACCGAGGCTATTCAATCTGGGATCCCACAGGTGTCTCACTCTCACCTCTGACAAAGGCTAGCAACAAAAACACAATAAAAGCACAATCAAACCTCAATCAAAACACAAAAGCAAAAGAAGGCACATATGTTGCCCTTTCTCCACATGGAGTACATGACATTGCTGTGCAGTACACAGGACCAGAGTGAGTTCTGTGGACAGCAGATCTGTTGATGAATTGCTCTAATTGTCAGTACAAATATACTTCACAAAACACTACACATAACAACACACAGAACATTGCTATTTGCTCTGGCCCTTTCAGCCGCCTCTCCCATACACGTTGGACAGCCTTGGTGGTCTTTTAAAACACCATTTGTCAACGTAATTGTCATAATTTTACCAAATGTGCTATCCGTTCAATCAATGTCAGAAGCATGGGAGACTCATAGGGATATGCACACTGAAACATGTTATAGTGTTCTTGTATACATTGCTCCAGTTAGATAAATTTCTGAATGCACTGCATTGGATTTGGTATTCTATATTGAGATGGTCATGTATGAGATATTTCCGACCTCTGTAATAAAATACGATGAGACATATTTTTAGACAAATTGTGATGGCTTATAAGGTCCACATATATTTATTGATTCCCATGCAGCCTATGTGAAACACTATTCAATTGTTTATAACACGTAGAAAATACTTCAAATAGGGACAAACAAAGACAAGAAGCCACCAAGCAGTTGGTTTTGAGGATATGAAATATTGCAAATGTTGAATCTCCAAAATCTCCACATTCTAGAAATCTAGGATGATATTGCAATCCGGTTGAAACATGAAATACTTGCATCACATCTGACAGAGAAGCTTTTGGGGGTATTACTAGCTTTGAGGCTGCATTTATCAAAACCAACAACTTCTAAAGCAGGCTATAGGGAGAATCCGTGAATGCTACAGCTTCCTTTAAAAAATTCTTCCTGTTTTAGAATGCGGCAGTTTCACCAGTTTCTGATTTTTTCCCAGTTTTTGGTTATTTTCCTCTTCCTACTTTTTCTGTTTCTCTTTTCGACCCATAAACGCCTGCCAAAATGCTGAATCGTGTTCACAGCATTGGGAGGGAGGGAAAGGGGGGGGGGGTTGAGCCATATTTCATAATTATCACCTCAGTAATAAATCAGGCTGTTGGGGATGCCTCGATCCATCAGCTCCCCCCCCCTTCCCCCTACTCACCCCAAATCTCAAATATGGCATGTTGCTAAAACATCTAACTGCTGAATTCGCACTGGTCCTCTGGGACCAAGTCCAAGTAATGGTACAGCCTGCTAGCTTTATTTTTGCCTTATTGCTTGTTTTATTGCATCTGCTTCTTGCTTTATTGTTGTTTTATTATTTGTCAGCATCCATGTTGTTTTACTTCAGTATAACATGGGGCAACATGCCATTTGTCATGAGCTCTGTAAAAACAGATCAGTTCGCGGTTCACCCAGAACACTTTCTTAATGTGGTCAAAATATCCAGCAAAAACTGCTATAATAGTAAATTTCGACACAGACTCATACTTACAAGGGTTTATGCCAGAAGATACGTCTCACCTCTAAACTCCATCACAGCTATAGCACAATGTATCACCTCAGTTGCAATTGCAGAACATCTGGTATGATAGGTTGCATCACCAAGTTGCAATGCTCACCAAGTACCATCACCAAGTTACAGCCTGTACCATCATCAAGTTGCATGGTACTGGCTGGCTGGTTGCATAGAAGGCATCATTTGTCAGAGGCAAGGAAGGATGCAGCTGGTGAATATTTAATGGGCATCACACCTTTCCGCAAGACACAAGGATTAGGGGAATATTTCATCACCGCAGCATCAGTAGCAGAATCCTAAATCGTGTGATGTCATAACTTGAGATGGTGATGTCATACTCGTGATTGAGTTAAGTTGGACTTCGAGGTCGAGTAGAAGTCACAGTGGAGCAACAAATGTAGTTATCCATGCGGGAGTCAAACAGGGTCCTGTCTTCACTCCTCAACTTTTACTCATGACCATTACCCTGCGGATGGCACTGTTGGTAGTTCTTTAAGACTTTAGCTATTAGCAAGTTCCTCAAAAGATAAAGTTCCTCCTAAGTATATTCTGTTAATCTTTTCTTCAACTTAATAGATTTTTTTTCAAATCATATAATAGGCTTCTTCTTACAATTGGAAGGTTGATGCCAATATATATCTGGTGATTTGCATTAGAATTCCAACTATTTGGATAACAATGCAAGGCCAGTAAGCAGATTGTATTTCTACAAATAAATTCTACCTTGAATAAAGTGAAATCTCAACCTCAATCAAGAGCATGTGCAGGACCTGAGGAATACCAATGAGCACAGTGAATTTGTAGATGATATCCCTCTGGCAACCAGTATGTATTTCAATCATTAATGATGATTACAAACACTACACAATTCACACATGTTCAGTTTTACAACTCTATACTCAGTATTAGCATAAGGTATGTGCAACACCAGCAGAGGGAACTCCATACTCACACCTGCCAATCAAGCTGGAGAAAGAGGATTTTATACAATCTCATATGCACTCCTGAATTATTGAGCCAAATCCCTGCTCCGTGTAATACTGTGTTAATTAATCCCTACTCCAGTTGCATTGTCTGTGCCACACAATTGGCCATTAAATATGTATAAGTCATTTTTCAACTGCAGCTCAGCTCTCCTGGTGCCTCTCGAGTTTCAGTCTTTGCTCAGTTGTACCAAGAGTCCAAGACAGGCTGAACAATCTTTCTCAAATTGGCCCCAACTTTTGTGAATATGCATAACCCTTAGTTACACTGGTTGCTATGGTTACAGCTTGTGTTTCTTTCTCAACAACCTCTTAATCAACGTATCTGTTGACACTGAGTGTATCTCCACAAGCCTTCAAATGTTAATGAACACGTCTATTTCTCAAGTGTCCAATGAAATTCTAATAGAGCTGCAACAATTTACCTAAATCAAATTACGCCACACACACGTATTTAAAAGCTCTAAACCCTCACATATAGGTGGTAACTTCATATAATTCTGAAACTTTCATGTCAAAATACACATTTTGTATAACGTTAACACCACAATAAAGCTAAATCACACCTACATAACTCTGCAGAGCATGAAACTTTAATTCCAAATTTTGCTCCAAATTTCTCATTTCATATATTTTGCATACACACCAGAGAGGTATCTTTTTCAGTCTGAACACAACAGATATCTTACATACCCAGGTGGCACATGGAGATATATAATCTCTACTTTTTTCTCTCTTCTGGAGATGATCATGTTGCTGCAAATGACATGCCAGGTCAGCTCAAGACAGGCAACCTTGTGCAAAATAGATGAAATAAATGTTTGGGAAGAAAGAACACAAAAATCTCACAGACCAGAACACAAATGGCTAACAATGTTTCAAAGAAGGAAAAAACATTGAAAACTAATTTCTTTGCACCGAAATAATCAGGAAAAACTTCAGAACATCTGAAT
Organism: Platynereis dumerilii; assembly: GCA_026936325.1. NCBI lineage: Eukaryota > Metazoa > Annelida > Polychaeta > Phyllodocida > Nereididae > Platynereis > Platynereis dumerilii. Next base: position 22,389,385 of record JAPTHN010000002.1, on the reverse strand, counting down.
CTGGGTTTGTTTTGGTCCATAGTTGTACTGAAGACAAATGTCTTTGGACTAAATATCTATTTTTGCAAAGAAAAGCACCTGGTTTTGGTTTGTTTCTGTACTTCTGGTGTATCTAATCTAACAGCATTGTAACCACCACTGCAGCTGCCTATACCTATCCTATCCATTAGACAAGACAGCAGCAGTCATGTAACTGTCCACTGTCACATGATTGAGACAATGGGTCACGAGATACAGCAACAATGGTTGCCATGGAAACGACTGCTCATATCAAATGGTTATAAGAAAAATATTTATCAGATAGATAGATAGATAGATAGATAGATAGATAGATAGATAGATAGATAGATAGATAGATAGATAGATAGATAGATAGATAGATAGATAGATAGATAGATAGATAGATAGATAGATAGATCTAAATCCAGTAATACCTCCATACTCCAAGGCACTTGTCACCCAGTGTCAGAGCAATTCACAGACCTACAAATCAGAGTGGATACAAGTGCCATGCTGAGGGCTTAGAGGCCTTGTAGACTTGGCATTAATCTGCCTTTATAGGGTGCCACAGTTTGCTAATGACCATTCTGACTGCGTTCTGACTGTGCTGGGGCCAGTATTGGGCCAAACGCAGGGCCAACATTGGGCCAGCAGGGATCCGGACGTGTAACATAACCATGAGAGATGGTCCTTTCTACACCTTGAGGTTGGCCCTAAGTCCAGATCAGGGACCAGGGGATTCCTGTAGAGCTACATTTCTGCAGTTAGACTGGACAGTTTGTCCTGAGGCCCCTGCCTCTTGATCCTGATCAATTGACAGCCAAGAAAAATGGACCCAAATCCAAGAGGGCAGTTGGACCACCCTTCTCAGGCCCTTCTTGTTGCTAGCAACATTGCAGACCCTTCGATCTCCCAAAAGTCCCCTCAATCCGAGGAATCTATGCACTGTCACTACACCAGAACATAGACCAAATCGCACTTAGTCTATATACAGAACGCAATTGTAATGTAAAATCCTCAAATTTACAGCATGGTTGAGGAGTTCTCGAAAAAAAAAATACATCCATTTCAGGCTCCAACTTCAATTACAAAAGAAATACATAAGCTAAACCATAAACGTCCAATTAACCCTCTACATCCTGCTATCCAAATATACCTCACCCAAAGGCAATAGCTCATGGATCTGTTCCAACTGCAACCCAACGCTCTAGGTGGAGTTTCCACAAGTCCAATGGGAAAAGGAATAGGTGATGGGCAGCTGCCTTGAGGAACCCCATATCAGCTGACGCCTCCACTTGCATGTCTGAGAGCAGTTAGACTGACACTGCTAAGCTGTCTGGGCTAATTGCTGCAGATCACAACTCTCTCCTAACCCTCTGGCTCCCTCTGGCCCCCTCTGGCCCCCTCCCTCCAGAAAAACACCCCTGCAATATTTATGGGCACTATAAACACGACATTAGATTATCACTCCTAATCAGCCCTGTCACAAGTAAGAAATCTCCACACCTCAAGCACAGCTCAAGCACATCTCTGCCTGGTTTGCTTCTTATTTAAAGCAATCGTGAGTTCATAGAGTTCCTGTATAGATATGGGTGTGCTAGAACTTGATCTAAATAGTGAGTTCATACCAGTAATATCATAAATTCGTGCAGCTCAGTTGTTTTTGCAGTGAAATAGGCAATATCAGTTGAAGAGGAGAGGACTTTTGATGTACCATTCAATTAGGAGATCCTTTTAACAATAACACAATTATGTGCCAATATACTATATCAGTCGTACGTGGCCAAGATTCTTCAATTGAATCACCACAGAAAGACGAAAATATCCAGGAACTATAGAACTGAGAGACAGATGAACTGCAGACAAGCTCAGCTCCCAGCCACAGGCCATAACACTGCCTCAGAAGCAGACAGCCACAGCCAAGTTGTGCCAACCAGCAGCCTGCAAAAGCATCCACAGACAGCAGGGAGGGGCAACTTTAAGGGGGGGGGGGCAATATTTGTCCAAGGGGAATCCCCCAGCTGAATAAGCAGCTGAATCAACAGTGGACCCATCCTGATTACACATGTTCCCAAATCGATCTCAACTCAAACTTCTTAGCTGACCAACCCCAGAACTCTGTATGCATAATAGAGAGAAAGTATCTATCTGTGTAAACTCAAGTCTGAACTGCTCAAGCAACTGTATGGACACTCACAGTCCAACCAGCACTAGACTTTTTCTCCCTCTGGTCTCTGGAAATCCTTTGGACTGCCTTCTGCAAAATGATACCAAATTCTGAATCTTGTTTGGGTCCAGTTCTGGGTAGAGACTGCACAGGGCACAAGAGAGAAGTCTGTTCTTCATGCCAGTTTACCGGGCAGACAGAGAGGTTGCGAAGACAGACAGCCAGACAGATTAGACAGCTGGAAAAATATGGTGAACACAGACAAGACAGAAAGATTGAACAAAGCTAGACAGTCAACCCCCACAATTCAGAGACTGACACTGAATTTTTCTGTACTACAGAATCTTAGTGTGCCACATCATTACATTCGCCTATGCAAAACATTGCGACAATTTATAACCATTTTAGCTTCATACCATATATTTGTAATGCCAATACAATATCGCTGAATAATGAATACTGTAGCAGCCATACACAAGCAAGTACGATGTTCTCCATGCATGCAGAGAAGCCTGCAGTTTGAAAGCAGAACTTGTAAGCAAAGCAAGCTGTGCCAAGGCAAGCGATTGTGCCTGGGGCATCAATGGGATCCATATCTGGTCATCATTCTCATATCTTGCTATCTGTGCTGGCATCTTCCTTGAGCATGACAAGCTGCATCAACAGCTTCAATAAAGCATCAACAGCATCAACAGCATCAACAGCATCAGCAGCTTCATGAGCTTCAACAGCAATAGAAGCAGAATGAGCATCAACAGCAGTAGAAAACACTTGTAGTATAGTTTGAAAATATTAAGCACAATGATATAGCAAAACAGCAATTAATCGACACTATGTCAGCTCATCATTATTTTTAACTATGGCACACCCACAATACACCAAAGTTACTGACACCAACAGCCAACAGCATTGACACAGCCAGCTTGAAAAACAGCACAGACATCAACAGTATCTGTAGTTCCTCCACAACTGTCAACCTCAAAAACAACAGCACCAACAGAAGCACATTTGGCTCCTGTTTGCCTTCCGAGCTGCTTCTTGTGTCAACTCTGCCCCAGGACAACATCCACCTCTCACAAGCTTCACTTGACTTCAGCTGCCTTCGGTAGCTTCAGTTGGCTTCAGTAGCTCCAGCTGCAGTTGCATCATGCAGAAGAAGCTGCAGAAGAAGCTGCAGTCAACTGCATGATGATGTTACTTTCAAGCAACTTGCTAACTTCAGTGTAACTTCATGTGTAACTTCATGTTGTGACATCTTTACATGCATGTCTATTATGCAATATGCTGCTTCCAAAGCACAAGCTATGAAGCAGAATTCAATATGTGCACTGTTCTCAGTGCTTCTTTGTATTACATTCAGGATGACACAGGAATTTTAGTAATGAGACGTTGAGAACAACACGAAGTGCAAGAGAAGTCTCAAAATACAGACGAAACTCAAATCATCCATTTATCCACATTATATAATATCATGAGTTTCACACCAGAAGTCTCACTCCTACACATTGTATTGACATTACGTACGTACGATGTCAAAACGTGTACGAATTAGTCGTTATGGTTGTTCAGAAGGCCTATTCGACCTCATGCAAACAAAGCTGAACAAGTGAAATTGTTCAAATATGTCATCAATAACGTCAAACATAAACTCCGTTCTTTACAGTCAATCGCAGGTGGACTGCACTTTATACAATGCTCCAGTGCCCAGTGGCAAGTTCTGGTTTGTTTGAATACAATAACTTGTCAATAAGTGCAAGGGTTTGTTTATAGAGTTTGTCCAATACTCCTGCCATGATTGTGGGTCTTGGTGCTAAGTTTGCAGATGGTGCTTTTCTCTGCAAACTGCAAACTGCAGTGAAGTTAACATGTGCATGATCAGTGGGCCATCGGCAGGCATCGGCAGCCATCGATAGCCTTTTAATTGTCATTAGGATCGATGATTGAGCAGAGAGCAGCCAACCGACAGTCTAGCAAGAGTAGCAAGATCTGACACATGGGATGGGAAAGAAATGACAGTCAATCAGACTGACAGGGCTCTCCCTCCACCCAAATACGACTGGCTGGTGCCCATTGCGAGACGGAGGTGGAATAGTGGTGGAGGCGGACACTCGCAGGGAGGGACAGCTTGTGCAGATTGCAGGCTGCTTGCAGGGAGTATACTTGGCTGCTGTTGTTGGGCCCGAACACTGCTGGATCCTCATGCAGCCCCCGGATCCTTCAGCTGCTCTCCCAAGACCCTCCTGTTTTATTCATAGCTGGGGGGTGCCAGGGATGAGATCCCATCTCGGCCCGCGTCTCTAGATCCCTGTCAGATTCAGCTGCCTCACCAGACGCTCAACCCGCATCCCGCCCTGTCCCGCCTGAATAAACCATCCGCCTTTTACGCATCAACTTGCACTGCAGACCTGTGCAGAGTCCGACATTTCGCTCCACAAGCGGAACTGTGCTCTGACGTCACTTCCGCCACCGACAGGACGCGTGCAACGGGCGTAAAAACGTCGTCGGAAGGGAGAAACCAAGATAGGACCTCAACTAAAGACAAAGCTTCGAAGGGTCAGCACTGTTATCATGGACTGAGAATACGATGTGTGAAGTCTATGGACCTCCGCGATAGAAAGAACTGAGTTGCATGGGACTTTAAACTGGTTATATGGGGTAATACATAAATTGTTGCTTAACATGGTCCTGCAAGGTGTTAGAATGTCCTATAATGTTCTATAATGTCCTGTATATAGTACCTCTATATAGACGCACAAGCTTCGAAGGACCTGAGAAGCGTAGAGCAGAGCCGAGCGGGGCAGCCACCTGCGCGTGAATTCCTATAAATTAGGCCGAGTGGAATTAGGCGAGGGGCGAAAGTCAGGGCCACAGCCGATAGATCAGCGGCAGTCTGGCAGCCCTAGGCCCTGGCAACCTCATATCCCCGGCGAGTGACCTTGTCAAAGCCTGAAGGTCCTCGAGGCCCCAGGACCTCTTGGCTCTTAGTTTTGTGCCAGCAGATATTGGCAAGGACCTCTGACCCTGTCTCAATATGGCGGAGGGCCTTGCTTGCTGTGTGGCCCTCTATTTGTCATGTCACAGGGCCGACCTTCCTACTCCTCGGGCATTTGTGAAAGTTAAAACTGCACAGAGGTCACTTCTGCTCCAAGGCTGTCTTTACGACAAACTGTGTCAAAACAAAGTCTGTGTAAAGTGAGTAAAGTCAGGTGAAGTCAGAGCATAAGACGGTGGATCTCTAGCTGCAAGTGACTGGCAATGACTCAAGATTGTCACCAGTCACTCCGAGGACTCAGAGGACTTCACTCAGTATAACAGTCACTCAGTCACTCAGTCACTCAGTCACTCAGTCACTCAGTCACTCAGTCACTCAATTGTAGAGTAAAAGTAGTGAAGTCATGCAAAGTTATAGATTCAAAGCAGAATCAGCCAGGGAGTCAGTCAGACACACAAGCAGTTGAAGAGTCATTCGGAAAAGTGACTCATGAGACACATGTAGCTATGACTCTCCATGAGAATGTGGGAATGATGTCTCCAGTGCATCATTTGCTTCAGGGTGGTACTGCAGTCAAATGAACTGACCTGGGAAAGAATGAAACAAGACTGGGACATTCTCCGAGAAGGACCCAGAAAGAACTTGGAAATGAATGACTCTGCACTGTCCACAGTCCCTATCAGGAACTTCCAGTCATTCACTTCATGAGAGCTCACTTTCGACTTCACTAATAAACTCACTAGCAGGTTGCAAGCTCACTTCCAGAGCTACTTACTCACTTGAGATGCCAGTGTTGATTCTGAGACCATAGAGCAGTCTCGTGCCATCTCAGGGCCCGTGGTAAATCGCCTATTTCAATTCTTAGCATGGGCCATCAATTGCCTTGAAAGCATTCATTCTTGTGCTGCCTGCACCAGACTAATTAGACGAGTTAACATCCCAGTTTTGCTTTGTCTCTCAAAAAGGCATTGGGACTAAGCAGCTGCTCTCTGTGGCCAATCTTTTTGATCTTTCCCTGATCCATTCGGATCCTGATCAATGTTGCTATCAAGTCTAATTAATTGTGAATGACAGGCAACGCTCCCCTTATTATCCCAGTGAGCACGGTGTGCTAAAAATGAACTTTTAATTGCCCTGATTTATGTGCTGTACCACAAGAGAGGAAACGTAGAAATATGGAGGGGTTAAAAGACATTCCATCACCCTGCAACATGAATTACACCTACAGCCGCGAAGCTACGACCTTGAGCTAGGAGGAGGGGGGGGGCTACAGTCTGTTTCCTGTCCTTAGGAGAAATAAAGCGACGAAAAAGAAGGGATAAGGCAGCAAGAAAGCAGAAGTAAAGCTCCGTTAAAACTCAGGCAAAGTTATTGAGCATGTGTGTAATACTGTGTATAACTGCAAAATAATTGGTGTTCATTGGGGAGAATGAACTCGAGTCACTCTGAACCTCAACCATCTGACTCCTTTTGATTCCTTTTGATTCTTCAGTTCAAGTGACTTCAAGTGAGGTGACTTCAGTAGACTCCATACCATTCATAAATTCACATAAGGTATTCCCCCGGTGTGGGGCTCACGCAATGCCACAGCATAGGCCCTACACAGACACTCCACCAAGAGGGCTACAGTCAAAGCCCCCACACTGTGATTAATAACTGGAGGCAGGAGGGTGAACATGAGGAGAGTTGCAAGCAGGCTGGGCCAGGTGGGGTGACTTTTGATGACAGGGGGGCTGATCGGTGGGTCATAGATGTTGCCCCCCCCCCCTCAACCAGCAAGGCTCACAGCTCTCTTTTTATCTCTCCTTTTCCTTTCTCTCTCACTTCTCTCTCTCTCTCCTTTTTTTCCTGAATACTGTGACACACAAGCATGTGGTGATGGAGGGGGGCTCATCAGCTATTCATGCCAGTTGCCACCTCCAGGCCCGGTCCCTGTGGATCGGTGTCAAGCCCCTGTTGCTTCCGGATGATGGACTGGCCCTGCTTCACAAGCAGAGGGGGGGGGGGCAGCTGACCAAGTGAGGCTAGCTATAGTTGCTAGCCAGCTAGACTCGTGAACAGTGTGAAGGCAACAGCTGAAGGCAGTTCAAGCAACAGGAGGACAGTTCAAGGTTCCCAATGCATCAGCTGAAGTCACTTCCAAATGAAGCCAAAAATAAATACCTGTTCAAGACACAAATTGGCTATTGGTGACCTGTCCATTTGCTCAACTTCAGCAAATTTCAGTCAGTTTCAGCCAGCTTCAGTCAGCTTCAGCCAGCTTCAGCAAGCTTCAGCCAGCTTCAGACATTCAGCCAAGTAGGCACAGTCCCAAGCAGCCAGCATCAACTGTGCTCCATGCAGCTTCAGTTGGATCCATGACAGCTTTGGGCAGCTCGGGATGGCCTAATCACACAACCACAGGCTAGCACGGCAAAGGCTAGCATAATTGCCAAAGAATAGATCTTTGACAATAATAGATACATCTAGACTACAAAAACATTGTTTGATCAATGATCAAATTATCAACAGTTGTAAAAATAAAACATTTTAGGAGATAGCATAGACAACATGGTGGTGATTTCCAGTTATCACACTCATTACAGAATACAGAGCTAGCAGTCAAAGACTTGAAATATATGTAGCTTCCTATAGAAGTCCTGTGGAAGTTCTAGGTCTATAGAATTCAGCAGCTATAGACTATAGAGCTGGATTGACTGCCAGGAGAGAGTTGACTACCAACAGCCGTTAGGGGGTGAAAAGGGTGAAGGCAGAAGTGTCGCCAGTAGGGGGTTTCTTCAAACACCTGATTTACACCCTTCCCCTCAGGAGCCTGTCTGACCTAGGAATATATTACTGACAACTGAGAACAGTCATGCACGACTGGTTAAGTTAAAAAAAGAAAGATTTTGTCCAACATGGGGTTACTGTGAGGACTCCAACAGCGACATCTGACATCGGTGTTGCTGTTTACCACATTGGGCGATAATTGCAGGATTTCTCCACCTGAGCACATGTTGTCTGACATCCAGGCAGCTCCTTTTAATTCCAATTAAGTTGTTGTGCTACTTGCCAATTAACTGTGAACTCTAAGCCTTAACAGATATCCTGAAACATTTGTCATGAGATGGTAAATCACACTGGGAGACTTTATGTCAATATGCCATATTTTCCCTTTAAAAAAAAGTCACACAAATATATGTCAAGATTGGCAAAAACATCATGATGTCATCATAAGTCTGTTGTCAGGAGACTTGAAAGTATTTCTGATACTTCCCATGCAAGATCAACAAAGATTCCATGCTATTGAAATAATAAACTGTCCAGATAAATTTATTATAAATGCACCAAATAACACATTGTTTTGGAAGTCCTGTTCTGTAGCCAACTATAATTCACTCACAAGGAAACATGTAGTGGGTCTATAGATCTTTTCGAGAAACACATACTCAGCTTTCATACCTTTCATCTGGTAGTCTATACAAGTGAACAAGGCTTAAGTCTTCACTCCTTATGCAATACTTGGCTTGAATACTAACTACAAAACCTCACTGGGTAGTCCCCAGTCAGCTGATAGTAGCCTGGGGGCTGGTATGGCAAACGACACTGTAAAAGGAATGTTGTCTTATTTACAACTTACATGGGGGGGATACATTAATGATTGTTTTATCTTATTTTCAAAGTATAGAAACAAAACAACAACTGCATGAAGTAGGAATCGTTGATATACTTTTTAAAAGGTACATCAGTGTTTTACCCTTGTGTTTGAAGATTGCAATGTAAATTTTCCAGAATTTATTTAACAGTGACACAGATAGCTTTCAAACAGAAACCGAATGACAGAGCGCTTGGCAGGCTTTGTTAGAAATAGCAGAGCTGTCATGTTTCTAACCCACAGCCCGTGAAAAGACATACCACCCAGCTAGCTGTCTGCCTCTCGCTTTGAGCTGTTTTTCCTTCAATCTATTGTCAGTACATGTCCTCTGTTTTGTTTGTGTGTGACTTTCTGATATTAATGTGTACTGCTACAGTGTAAGTGTTAAACAAGGATGCAAGGTTTGGGTATATAGGCCTATCATGCAGTGTGATGTGGATCCATTCCAGACTCCAGTTATCTCATCATCACGTTTGCATATCTTCCTGTAACACAGTTTTTGTTAGACAAAATGGCTGAGATGAGAACTCCGCCACAGCATGACAATTAAGATTGATTGGACGAGAAGGAGGATTGATGGTTTAGGTTTTACGTCCTCTGTTTTTGCATCTGCCTGAAGCCAACAACAACAACAACAAAGTTCTGTCTTGTTCCGAGTTGTTCGGGCAACTGTCACACTGCACAAGAACAGGCTCTCAAGGATTTCTTCACGAAGGAATTTGAGAGTTGGAGAAAAAGAAGGAGTTTTCAAAAGGGACTCTAAAAACCCTCTTCATCACTCCACGTTGAGAAATTCATCACGTGAGCACTGGACTGCTTCAAAAGCTGCCACATCAAGCCTCAGATAAACTCTCGTCTTTATCTCGGGATCTCGTAATTTGAGACGTGATTTGAGACACAACAGAAAAGCAGACGACAACTGCATTTTCCCGCCAATAGAATTCGAGGGATCCAGGGATCTAAATGATCTGAGATGTGGATACATGTGCATACATTTAGAAATATCTGCTAAATGGTTCAATGATGTTTTGTGGAGTATAACAACTGTACTAAATAGACAGCATTACTCACCATTACCTCTGAGAAGGGTCGGATTGAGTATAGACTACAGTGCAATGCCGATTAATCAGTGATGATCTTTTTTCTGATTTTACAGATTTGACTGTCGCCCATCTGACTGTGGCTTCATTTATCGCCCACCTGATCGCCCTTTTGAGTTTTGAGGGCCATTTGACATAACTGTTTGTTGTCTTAGCCTCCAAGTATGCCTCTAGCCAGGAGGAGACTGCCGCCAGCCTCTTTTTATCTTATTCTTCTATTAGTACGTCAGTTTTCTGCCTGATAACCCCTCAACCTTGCCGACGTGTGATAAAAGTCACAAATATTCGGTTTATCAACACCACGAAGTATCCATCACCGTCAAATTGTATTTCAATGAACTCCAACCTGCTGAAGCTTTCGTGAATGTGTAAAAATATTCACTCACTCAGCTTAAAGAGGAAAATGAGCAGCCTTACAAGTGTCATACATCCCTCTCAACGATTTTGCATGCTTCCCATACCTATCATTTTTGCTAACAAGAAATTCAGGAAATGTTTGAACTTATAAGACTAGGCATTGTAGAAAGGATCAGGCACAGTCAAAGAGCAAAATTATCATTCAAAATAGGAATGATTAGACCAGAGGTCAGGATGTCTTGCATATGGACTTGAATTTGGTACAGCTTGTAGCAGAAATGCTTTTAATATCTCGAATGGCTTTCAAACTTCCCTATATATACAATCTCTAAATTTGTATAACTGCAATGTATATTTGTTTGTCTTGGACAGTTGAAGTTTGACTCTTGGGAGTATACAAAGAAAGAAGTAGCCACTTGCATTGTCGTAAAGTTGCATAAATTTGCAGGTGCCTTGTAACGACAAGTCGTAAAACAAACCAAAGAACATGGCTGCCGTTGGCAACACATTCTGCTTCTGTGCACTCAGGCGAATTTTTGCTATGATTTCGCTGGTTGTAGCCAAACGAGGTGTGAAGATTCCTTGATAGTGGAATTTATCGTTTCTGCTGATAAGGGCAGCACTTTTTTGTCCTTTTTTCAAGTGGCTTTTTGACCTAATGATCATCGGTATGATTTGCAAGTGCTGGCTTCAGCCTTGGTTGCAAATCTTTCTTCACTTTTTCAAGGAGGGGGTGCAAAATATTTTTTACCAGCCTTCTCAACTTTTCTGGTTTTGAGATGGACTAAACATCTTTCTGTTGCTTCCAGTTTGAGTTTTGTTTTGAAAACTGTTCCAAATCGAATAATTATCAATTCGAAACACAAACCTTCCAGTTCATCACAAACTTCAAGTCACATCCCAAAGCTTCTGTCAAACAGCTGATCGTGCTGCAGCTGAATTCTAGACAGGGCAGGACAAGACTTCAGACAGGACCAGTGACAGGGACACAGCCTGCACAGGGCCAGCACACTGCTGCTACAGGGCCACAGGAGAAGTGAGGACACACTGGGATTGAGAAGTAGCCAAATTATCATAACAAAACAAAGGGAAACAAAAGCAAAACGGAGAGGGATGTTTGAAATCATGTTTGGCTTTTGGGTTTGTGAGCAGTGCTGTGAGCATTCTCGATTCAGATTCACTGATTCAGCTGGCATTGTGTCAGTTTGCTGCTCCCGAAAGACAAGAATGTGATGTCAATGCAACCACTCTCCCCCCCTTTCCTTTCTCCCTCTGTGACTGCTGTCCCGCTTTCCCTTGTTTTCTCTCTTCTCCCCTTACTCCCCTCTTTCTCTCTCCCTTTCCCAGGGGGAGGGGAGTAAGGGGGGGGATTCCCTGCAGCATGGCAGCCCAGCGTGACGTATCTCGGCCGAGATCTGAGCCAGGCAGTTGGGCATGACGGTTTCCCTGGGGACTGGAGATACGCTATCACCCTCTCCCCATCTGTTCACTTTATGCTGCCCTTCCTAATCCATTATCATCTCGCCCCCAAAAATCCTTCCCCTGTCCTAGTGGGGCTAGAAGAACAGCAATAAGGGGCCCCCAAAATAGGTGCAGTTAGGCCTATTTAGCTGTTTTCCTTCACATCATCAAATAAAACAATACTCAAGGCTAGAAATGTGATGAAAACTAAAAAAAAAAAGGTATTGATGAAATTTTCATATGCATTCTTCTTTCTTTTCTTCAATGTCTCCCTCAGATATAACCAAACCTATAACCCAATGTTTACAAATCTCATAACCTCTAAAAGCCACTTATCCATAGACATGGAAAAATAGTAACATCTTAATACTGGAGTCCATGGATTCATAGTTGATCTCTAGCATCTAAATCAAGGCCAATGGCTGCGAGGCTTGATCGTGAGTGGGCTAAATCAAGCATCGAATAGATTCGAAAGCATCTTTCAGCCAATATGGCCGACATCGTGTCATGGGCTATCCAGCATGAAGGAAAATGACATGTGCACTCAAGTGTGAACCAGGGATCAAAACAGGAGATCCAAAGGATCAAGCCACAGCAGGGATCCAAGCCAGGATGGTTCTCTAACTTGCCTTTTGGGAGCTGCTAAGAAATGGCGATGTATCAGTATTAACCAATACATTTGCTTGATTTTGTAATGTTATCAAAGCCTCATATAAGCAGTTCCAAAACTTGAATTGTGTTCACAGTTTTGCTTACAGTGTGACTTCAACTGCCTCACACTGTATGATAAACGACACTAAGCTTCAACTCATTGAAATGCCACCTTTATTACCATTATATGTTCAATGTTTTATGATATGACATTTATGTAGTTTCGCAGCACCTTTTTGGAATGACGATTTATCAAACACCCAAGTTGAATCCATTGCTCCTCCCTGGTTCCTCCCTCACTATTGACCTGTGCAAGTCTGATAGCCATATACTATGTGGTGCATATATACACACATTCAGTCATTTTGAAGTTACTCCATAATTTAGGGCACCTTTCATATTGCACTATTCAAGAGCTGTCTGGGGCGACACCTTCATATTGCACGCAATATATTAGCAGGGTGACCCTGTGAGGCATTACGTAATGTAGGCCTACTATACCATAATCACCTCATGATATATGTACGTGTAATAGCATGTACTTTAAATAACAACAACTCTAACATGCTCAAAATGAGATCTTTCATTATATTTTACTCATTCATTCAGAAATTTTAAATTCAAATGAAGTTTTGTTTGGAATTTACTACCATCCCAAATGAAACGCTCTTTAGCAATGAATTTTTAAAAATGTTTCTTGAATATCTCTACAAAACATTATAACAATCAGTTTTGCATGGAAATACACATAGATCATAATAGTCAGGCACAGTTTGTGAAAAAAACTGATTTAAGAATTTTAAATCATTTTCATAATTGCCCATGAACTCCCAAACTGGTCTAATTTATGTGCTCTCTTTTGGAAATATTTCTCCTTGTATTTGTTTATCTATCTCATCGAAACCAACTGGTGCTTCCTGCTCGTGAAATCTGCATAACCGCACAATCGTACATCAAGAAATCTGGTTATTAAGTAGAATACACCAAATTTATTAGTCAAATTATTGCTTGAAATTGGTCTAATGTGTGAAGACACATGCTAACTGCCACAGGTATACTTTATGAATATGCCTGTATTTTTTGTAAATCTGAATATGATGATGATTTTGATGCATTGAAATGAATTATGGAATGATTATGATACATTGAAGTGTGCCAAATCCTATAACTCTGAATAACACAGCTCTGTTCCTCTGTTTTGACAAATGATGCAGAATTGCAGATGATATATTCTAATTACATAAATATTATTATAAATTGTATTAGGAATTGGTCCTACCTGTATGACTCTCATGTTGAGGCCCGTTTCCTGAGCAAGCTGTTCTCGTATGTGCCGCGTGGGCTTGGGCGTTGCAGCAAAAGCAGCCTTCAACACTTCCAGCTGCTTGGCTTTGATGGTTGTGCGGGGGCCGCGGCGTTTCGTGCCGGTGGGAGCCGCCTCGCCATCCTTGCCCCCCTTGCCATCGGCCGACCTGCTCTCCTCGGTGTCCGACACGTCTCCACTGACCGACTTGTTACTCGAAACAGAGTTCGTACTGCTGCGGTCGTTGTTATTGTTCGTGGCATGTGAATTATTATTGTTTTGCTCGGTTTTGATGGCTTCGGGGGTAGGGGCCGAGCTGGCAGGGCTTGGGGCCGACTGCAAAATGGCTTTAACAGGAGATTTTCGGCCCGCAGTAGGGACCTGAGGGGGCAGGGGAGTGACCATTGGTCCTCCGTTGTGCAGTCCTTGGCCCCCTGTCGGCATGCTGTCCAGACTATCCTCCCCATCCAGACTCAAACTCATGTCTCTGTCGGACAAGGCGTCGTCCAATTTCTCAAACATCTCCTTCGTGTCCATTTCTGCTTCTCCGTTTTCTTCGTGGTCACTGCCACCTGGAAACAAACAGAAAACAGTTTAATTATTATGCAATGAGAGATCCCAAACTAGGCATGGGGTTAATTAACAACATGAGCCGGACTCCTCTCTGAAGTACATTGGTCCTGAAGTGACTAATAGATTTGGCTGCTGGAGAAATGAACGAGCTGAACTCATTGAGTGGACAGCCATTGACGAGAGAGTGATAAACATCACTTTAGGCAGGTAAACAAACAACAAGCAGCCAAGTAAACAATCAATCATTTGGATAAACAAACAACCATCAATGTCAGTCATAACACTCAATGGGAAATCATAAATAAGTGTAAATGTGTACTAAAGTAACTAAACTATGTACTTCAGATGTGTGATGGAACATCGATAACAGGGCATTGATAACAGAAGGAAAGGAGAATCGATAATAGCTAAAGCATTGATAGAGAATCGATAATAGAGCATCAATAGACTGGCTATTGATTAGAGTGTCTCTAAATAGCTGCACACAGAATGATAGGCCTCAAGCTCCCCCAACACAAGGAGCAGTAGGCAGCCCACTCACTGGGGTGTTTATCCCACTCTATAAATGCCCAGGATCCGGATTTTGGCTAAACAGTTGTTTTAAGCAGTGACCCTAACTCGTGCCCTCGCATTTGACAATTGCTTGACAATGGTAGGGCAATCTTTTTCACCCATTGTGGGGTACTTGTCACAGATTTTGAGAAAATAGTCTGCACCCCCCTTCCCAATGAGTCACATGACTCTTAAATTTGACCTGTCATTTCGACCCTTCACTG
Organism: Platynereis dumerilii; assembly: GCA_026936325.1. Lineage (NCBI taxonomy): Eukaryota > Metazoa > Annelida > Polychaeta > Phyllodocida > Nereididae > Platynereis > Platynereis dumerilii. The sequence continues at coordinate 22,374,371 of JAPTHN010000002.1, read as the reverse complement.
TGCCCCGTCATTTTGACCTGTCCTGTGACGTCACATAACCCCCCTGCCCCCCATACATCAAATGTCGATGACCTGTCAGCCATGACCTCATTATGACACTCCAACAATCACCCCTGACCCAATTACAAACATAAACATCTTGCCCCACAGCCCCCCCCCCTTTGAGTGAAGCAACCCTTTTGTTCTGTCGCCACTGTGATCCTGTGTGATGTCCTGTGAACTATTGTGATCCTGTGAGGACCCCTGTGTTCCTGTGGTTGCTCATGACAATGTACTGCTGGTTGATTTGGTGGTGCATGGTGTTGATTGGGTGATTGCTTTGTTTGTCACACACTTTCCAAATGGTCCCTATATATGTACTCCAGCTGCTATAAATGTTTCAAACATGTTATGACTCATTGTGGAATGATTATCACTAATAAAATGTACCCCAAGTCCAGATTTGCACTATGAATGTATACCTACTTTAAAATATTTAAGTGTGACAAACTGTCACTATTTCAAATACGATTTGCTTCCGTATATTTGAAGTGTAGGCTACTCCCCAACTCTGAAAATATGAATCATACACCACTTCTAGCCCAGTAGTAGGCCTAACTGGCAATGTAATATCCTCACTATAGTAATATTTTCACATCTGAGACATTTTTCAGATTTACCTCCTCCTCAGATTTATAATGGCCTAATTCAGAGAGAGAAATAGACCTGGCAAGGACCATTGAGGGAGCTAAATCACAGAGTGTACTTGAGGAATGTTCTCAGATGAAGAGTGGAGTTTATCTGGAGGGATGAGTAGAGAAAAATGAAAAATAGAAGAAAATAAAAAGACAGCAAAGGAGCTTGTAGATTTGGGAGACGAAGAGAGAGAGGGGGTGCAGAGAAATTCTCAGAGAACCACGACTGATTTATCATAACATCTTTCTTGCAGGAATCTTGCAAGAGGCTTAAAAAGATAAGGATGGATTCAGAAGCAGACAGATGCTAACTAACAACATTATGGGCCGAGCTTGCATGTTTTCTCTTACCAGCTTTGCCCGAGTAATTTATTAAGCACCAAGCAAACAAAGCACCCTGGGCCATGATAAACAGCTCAGCTGATTTGCTAGATCGAATTTGAGGTTTTGCCTAATACGACACAAAAGGGTCCCCCAGAACTAAAGCCAGGTATCTTCAAAGACGTTCAAGATTGTTATAAGCAACTGAAGGATGGCAACCTTAAATGTGCGTACAGTGGCTTTCAAATTGGTTAATCAGTCAATCAATCAATCAATCAATCAATCAATCAGTCAGCAGATCAGTCAGTTTACCGTTTTCCTATCTATCTATCTATCTATCTATCTATCTATCTATCTATCTATCTATCTATCTATCTATCTATCTATCTGTATGGGTCTGTCTATCTACATGTACATCTCTATCTATTTTTGCATGCAAATAGTGAAATAGTTCAGAAATACACCAATAGAAAGCTGTTACAGGGTTGCATCTTGGGCCAGGGTTAAAGGGGGTACTTGAGAAGGGGGTTGTCGCCTCGGAGGGATTAGCTTGAAATGTGACCTTTATCTTTCACAAGTCTGAGAACACAGAGCAGGGGCAGGCTGCAGGTCTATAGCAGATGCAGGCCACTTGCAGGTCTATAGCAGCGATCAGCTAAAGCAGATGCAGTTACTAATCCAGAGATCCAATCCTACTAGATTCCTAGAAGCATCAGCAGCTTTAATAGCATCACTTAACAGCATCAACAGCAGCTAATAGCAGCGATAGTCAACAGCACTGAGAGATCCAGCAACATCAGAAGCATCAGCACCGGTGCAGCAGGGGTCCCCAGATCTAAGGATCAACTGTAGTCCCCTCATGCAACTTACATAATTGTCTAATTGAGCAATAAAAGGAGGCCCACCCCCAGCAAATGGAGCATCTGCCCAACAACTGTTCTTTTGCCTTCAAAGTGGCTGCTGCATTTGTACCCATGCATGCATTTGTGTCAATCTGTGGTACACTGCAAGGGGAGCATGTGACCATTCAAATGCAGTACTTCCCAGAAGCCACTTGATTCACTTGAATACTACAACATGCCTGAATCAAGCTCAATTGTCAGTGAATGAATACTATTCTGCATCTCACCCTACTAGTATAGTACAACACAACAGTCTGAGGCTCTCTGTGGTCACTGCATGCATGAGTGGAGCTGGACATTGCTCAGGATCCAGACTGATCCAAAACGGATCCAAAAGATCCAAGTACTGTGTGGACACAAGCTGAGCATTTAGCAGTCGGATTGGTGGCCTATCCCTGCAGCATCTGGCTGAGAAGATTAGGCCCATCATTCAATGGATGCCCACTATCAGTGTCCCACAGTTCATAGGATGACAATTATCCCCTCAGCTGCTGCAGCAGGCCAGCCCAGCAGCCATGGCAACCTCCGCATCCCTTTTTTCTTCACATTGGAGATGCTGACATTGTTGTGTGACAGTGTTTGGCAGGGTCATGTTGGATGGGAGCATGCATGCATTGTGGCCCCATTCAAAACACAGACACAAGACGATCAGCTGTGATAGGAAATAGATTGAGAATTGCATTGTTAAAGAGTGAGTGAATTGCTTATCTATCTATCTATCTATCTATCTATCTATCTATCTATCTATCTATCTATCTATCTATCTATCTATCTATCTATCTATCTATCTATCTGTTTATCTATTGATTCTATAGTTGTCTTCCTTCAATTTTGTTGATCTTCTGTTGTTGACCCCATGCTGCTGAGGGGGGGGGGGTAAGACCCAGGGTGGTAGGAGGCAGGTGAGAGGGAAATGGGGGTGACGAGGGGGCCCTTTGAGGGTTGCAGCGGCAGGTGTAGCCTCGGTATGCCCTTGGGCCCTCGAATCCTTTGTTGTTCTAGCCCATCACAACACACAGAATGCCCCCCCCCCCTTGTCAGGAAATGGGCTCGGCACTGCAGCAGCAACAGTGCACAGCCATCAATGCCTTGTTAACAAATAATCTATTAAGGCCTCCACAGGTTGCCCCCCTTCTCCCATTGATTGTATAAGGTTTTTGTAGAGTTTGGGTACAGTTTCATCACCTTCTCCAATTTGATCGTATATTTACATTTAGGGGAAGAGAAGTTTTTTCAAAATCTCTTGGCTTCCATTTTCGATCGTTTCTTTCTGATTTTCTACAGTTTTCCTGATTTTTTACAGATTTCAAATCAATTTTTTTTTTCATCCAATCACTTCTCTGCCATACCAGCCAGCTGCCCCTGTTTGGTTTCGAACTCCGCTATGACCAACAGCTTCCTTTAGTTTCGTATTTTACTTTCGATTTTTCAAACGATGCTATTGGCCAAAAATTGACAAAGTGTGTACAAAAAAGTTGAAAAGACAAATTTGAGGTTGAGAGTTTTTGTGTGGCCCCAGCACGATCAAATATTGATTGGGGTTTTTTCGCTCACTGTAAACAAATGACTGTAAATGTGGCAAGCACTTGTGGGCTGATTCTGGGTGAATGACAGGGAAAGTGCAGAGTTGTAGAAGTGATTTGTAGCTTTGACAAGGCTGACAAGTTGATTGGCCTGTGCTATTAATCATCAGAAACTCAATCCCTTGGCCCCCTGGAATACACGGTGTCTAAACAGGCTGCAAATCTGCAGTCGGTGGACTGGGCCACTCTGTGGGGCAAGCATGGGGCCTTTGGTCGGCTGTGTGTTCTGCAAATCTGTTGAATACAGCAGAACTTCAATTGAGATTGAATCCGGGAGGGCTATGGACGGAGTGTGGAGGGCTGCAATTGTTTTTAGGTATTCAGAGTAGCACGCAGGGTGTTGATATTTGGGTGTATTCATAAAGAACAGTCTTTTTGGCTGTTTGTCTTGGCTTGGCATTTGCGTGGCATTGGCCTGCACATGTCGAATCAACAAGCCTCTCGGGGCATGTTTTGTGCAAGGAGCTGGCAAGGGGGGGGGGGGTCACCAAATTCGCAAAATTGATTATAAGAAACACGATCGTTTGGGAAGAAGCACGTGTGTGGGGTGGATGGGGGGGGGGTCAGTCAATCTGTGCTGTTGCTGTAGCAGTCCATGGTGTCACAGACATCATCCACGATCCAGACTGCATGTCACAGAACAAGCATCCCATGCAGCATCCACAATGGACTGGGAAAGAAGGGGGGGATCATAATCATCCAGCAAGCAGAATTAGCATGGTCCGTATACTAGGGGACTCACAACGGTATTGTTTCTATATTTGCTATACCATTTACCAAATAATATACAATGTTGTATAAACCCCAGACTGAAGATTGTACTCAATAAAATTGTATCTGACAGCTAAGTTTGTACATGACTTTGCAATCTGCATCGATGCTTTTGAATAAAGACTATAACATTTTCCATTTGAGGTGGGAGATGGTTAATGTTGATTGAACTCTTGAACTACCCTGTGTAGTTCAGTGTTGGCAGTCCATGAGCCCCTCAATCCAACATCCATAGCATGCTCTGCGGTAGAACCTGTTTCAATTGAGGGTGTTGTTACAAATGATGTGATTAAAGGGGTGGAGTGATGCTTTTCCTCAGCAACAAGCAATTAACCAAACAGCAACACACCTGGAGAGCTCATTCGATGGAGCGATGTAACATTTTTTTAACAAGCCTGCAGTGCATAGCCCAACTCTGGTGTGCCCTATGCAGGGGGGGGGGGGTGTCTTATTAAAGGGGCCCTATTAAGGCCAATTAATTGTGGGACTTGGCAAGGGAGCCGGAAGGCCGTGCGTTTTACTTGGGCTTCGTGAGATCACACACTCACTCGGCTTGATCGACAGGTGTTTCTGGTCTTTTGAGGGGCAATCAATGAAAAACACAGCTCCCGGACCACATGCAAGTTAACCTAACTGGTGCCTCATGCAACCGATGCAAAACCAGTGCCACCAATTAGTACCAAAATCAGGTCTACTTTCTGATCAGAACCAGCCATTAGCACTGGACAGCAGGTGACCAATTTTAAAAAACACTGTCAACCGCAGGCAAATACTCCGCTCAAAATAAATCGGAGCAACGCTTCTTTTCAACAACCGAGGTAAAGATGCCATTCATTCAGGATAAATTTTAACTGCCAGCTAAAATGTATGTTACACACACCAGCCTGATGATCAGGGTAGAGAAGTACAATAACAGGTGCGGGGTTCTGAACAAGAACAGCTAAAGACAGTTCGATAACAGCTGGATAGCTAAAATCAGTCCAATTCGTATCCAAAAGCAGTTGATAAGTTTTAATGGCTCAGTAACAACCAATAGGAAGAATATAGAGAAAATGACAACCGAAACATGCTCAAAAACAGTTCAGTAACTGCCTAGAGAGCTCAATAACAGTCAAAAGCCCATGCAGAGACTGCTCACTAACAGCATCTATGCATTTGCAAAGATACATGGCTGCAGAGCTACTCATTGGCACCTCAACTCGAGGCAACCTGGCGAGATGGAGCACACGGACACGGAAAGCTGACAGAAAACAAGGCCTCTGAGCGTGCACAGAGTTGAGGGACAGTTTCACTGGGACTCTTGGAGGAGTCTTGGAGCAGGCAATGGTGGCAGGGGACACAACAGATTGCTCTATCAGCCACAATCTTTGTGAGGGGGGGGGGGGTTGTGGCAGGGGCCTTAATCTTAATCTCTGTAGGAATCTGCATACTCTATGCTTTGCAGGAAGAGGGCTTGGGCCTTGCAACAATCAGCTATCTCACCTTCTGATTTCCCTGATAGCTTGCACTGCAGCAGCTGACTAACTCCCTGTCTCTGGTCCTCCTGTGAGTTACAAAGCTCCTAAAGCATTCTCAGAAACATTCACAGAAATGCTCTCAGACACACACACAGAAACATTCACACCAACAGCCCTGATGAAGAAACACAAACTCACCATTTTGCAACATATTAACATGTAGCTATCGATGATATATAATGTAAGGCAAGTTGTCCTGCATTATCATGTACTATACATGTAATATATATCATCATGTGCTCTTCATAGGCCTATAAATAAGACAAATTCTAAATACATAACACCTCCCTAAAAGACACATGCTTGACATTGCATTCATTTGGGTGCAGTATTATTTCAGGCTGGCATGCAGTTGCAGTGACAGAACTTCGCAGACAAGCAGTGCTGTTCTCTGTGCAATGTACCAGTGTGCCAACTATGGGGCCATGTGCATATCTGTCACAGCCAGACAATAAATCAAAATGATAAAGTGCCATTTGAGTGTGTGAAATACAGGCATCACATGTGTCCCTAATCGCCCAGTGATTTCTATAATAAATGAATCTACAATAAATCAAAAAATGTCCAATTTTGGAGGGACATCACACTGATTTATAACACAAATAAACAAAACTAAAAACTAACTTCATTCAATTAAAGTTTTTAAACTTAAAGCTCTCATTATGATATGACACTATATCATTACATAGTTTGCATTTATTCATAATATTCATCGTAATTTTCAAGATTTTCCATTAAATTTAGCCATCAAATGTACCTTTCAAATAGACTATTGAAATCGCCAATCTGTCTACTTTGTATAGACAACATTAACATCTGCACTGTGATCAATTATTTTGTATAGTTCCTTGCACATGTCAAAATGTTATGTTCACGTCCGAAAAGTGTAAAGCTCTCAAAATGTGTCATTCAAAGGTGTGTTTTATCGATACTGACATTGAAAGCGTTTTTTAGAAAATTGTGCATAACTTGAACAAGAAATTGGTCAGTCGTGATTTCTTCGTGATGTTGATAACTTATCTCTCCTCCTCTCCTCCTCTCCTCCTCTCCTCCTCTCCTCCTCTCCTCCTCTCCTCCTCTCCTCCTCTCCTCCTCTCCTCCTCTTTTCTCCCTTCCCCTTTCGCTCTCGATCTCCCCTTCTTCCCTCTCTTCTCCTCCCTCTTTCATCCTCTCTCTTTCATCCTCTCTCTTTTCTCCTCCCTCTTTTCTCCTCCCTCTTTTCTCCTCCCTCTTTTCTCCTCCCTCTTTTCTCCTCCCTCTTCCCCTCTCTTCCCTCTCCCTCCCTCCCTCCCTCTTCTCTTGTCCCCCATATAGTCTTCCAAAGCTCAGTCCAAGCTCAAGGCACCAGATTCCATGGCAGATGGGGGGCTTTGCGCAGCTCATGGACCAGATCAGCTGTGGTGATAGTCACATGAATAATTCCCTGATAATTCCGTATAATTTCTGCATTATGACCGTCATCTAGTTTGCTGCTATAGATATACAGCGAGCCAGGCATTTCAAAACAAGCTCCAGAAAGACACGGAACACTTTGGGGAGTCCAGAAACATTAAAAAAATACAAAAAACGAAATGATAATATGATTATGACTATGATAGAAAGGGGAGAGTGGGCCTTGCCAGAAGACATGAAGATGCACAAAAAGCAGAGAGAAGGGGACAAACAGAAGGGGGGCAGAGGGGGGGGGCAGAAGTGTGAAGCTACAAACTGCTATCAAGCAGCAGCCATCACTGGCATGTATCTGCAGCACCATTTGTTTAGATAGCCCCCAGTCAGGCCTGCTCTTTTTATGAGACCAGGTCAGTCTGATCACAAAATGTGGCATTGACTGGTCCCCCCACCCCATGCATCAAAACATGGCCACCATCATGTCACCAGTCTATAGACTACAACAGTTATCTCCAGGGGGCGCCCATAAAATGGAGGCCACTTTGAAGTTGGTGGATGTTGCCCTTTTGGTGGGCAATGCTTAAACCATGTGTAGTAGGCCTATAGCAGGCCTATAGTGTGTACTAGTAAACTGCATTAACAAAATCTCTTTGTCCAGGCTACTTTTATCCATTGTTCTTGAGAAACTGCTCATTTGAGTGAGTCAGCTTTGCCTCACAATCAAGCGACTTCTACAATAAACCCCATCTACCTCCTGCGCCTTCTGAGTCTAGACATTAGATTTGAAATATCGGGGCTGGGTTAAAGTGAGGCGAGTAAAAAATGGATAATATCTGGATATTACTTGAAATATCAGGATTTTTGCAAGCATTTCTTGGGGGACGGGCAGGCTACATGGATGTCTTATCTATTGTCATGATAAGAACGAATTCATCATTTTCTCGCCTTTATCATATTGGGAACTGGCAAATGACGACGCCGGTGCTGGGGAGATGGATTAGCCGGAGAGATGTCCTGATAAAGCCCCCCCCCCCTTCCTCCGCCCCCCCCTATTCTTGTAGTCTCATGAATGCTCCAGCTAGAATCACCATAATATCTTACTGGGGCTAATTCTTCAGTAATATTCAGTCTGAGGATAACTCTTGTCATTCATTATATCATATGTGGCTTTGTAAATTAGATGTAATCTCCCAACTTGAATTTATACATTTATCAACTCAGTAAACATTTTTGATAGCAGCATGGAGCTATTTCATACCATTCCCAAAAAATGAAAACGACCTGAATGTTATTTTTCAAAAAGCTAAATTTAGCCAAAGTAGAGACTAGTGGCGCCTCTAGGACCACAGCGTCCTCTACAGGAGTGCCTATGAAAGTCAACATGCTGTTGAATTCCAATGGAAGTATGTTTCGAGTTTCTTTCAAAAAGGCCCACAAATGAAAAGACAGTAGACTGGGGGCTGTGTCAGATATTTCTATACAAATTCAGCTAGAAACCTTCACAGGCTGCACGAACCTGATCCAACCTGATGTAGCACTGCAGAACCCAGTGTGTGCTCAAATTGAGCTGAGTAGTGGCTGGCTGGCCAGGGTGTGTTGGAGCATAATTAAATGACGCTCAATTATCGACAACATTGTGCTGAGTAACCCAATTAGCGCACAAGAGAGGGGAATCCAGCCAAAATAATAGACTAAGAGCAGTTTGGAAACACTGTTCTCTCAATCGCCCCTTGTAATCGACGAATCAGCAATGCTGACAACAATTCAATCAAATATTCACTCTTTTCAACCAGCTGCTTACACTTTTTAGATATTTTGCACCATTTTGTTCGAATACTGTAACTGTATACATGTGTATATCTATAGGCCTACTCAGGAATGAGTTTCTGTTTTTCTAGAATATCAACGTTTCTGCATTTTCGGACGCCATCGAGACTTGCGTTATCAAAACAATTACGCAAAAGTTAAGACAATCTCAAATCATTCACCAATCAAGCCCAAATCAATCTTGACACCTGCAAGTTAACCAGGCGTTTGGTGATACTGCAAAGCTGCGCCACGACGTTACGTCATGACGTAATGACGCTCTTCATGACGTCAGTACGTCATGATGTCACGAATGAGTGGAGCATCTGGGCGTTACAATGCAGTCATGCTCAATATAACATAGGTTAGGAAAGTATTATCTTGAACATTGTGCTACACTGATAAATAATGAAAAACATTGATAAAAGAGAGATTATCATGATAATAGTTTGTATCATAATTTTCACTTATCACAGTAACAGTGCCTCGCTGTATCTTTTCTAGTGTGAAAGTGCCTCTGATATGAATCAGCACTGGTTCGAGAATCAAGTCTACATCAACTTAATCACTAAACTCCTAATCACAATTAACAGGTCACTAATCAGCGTAGCATCACACATTGTTCTACTTATCATTTATGTTAATCTATACCTGTTAATCTACATATAACTTAATCAGTAGATGCTGGAAGATATAATAATTATGATAGTAGTACAAGATGAGGTACCAATAAATTACATGCCCAGCAGGGGATTATCATGCACGTGTGCAAAATTAAGTTAATCAATGCATATTTGTCAAAATGCATTATGATACTATGAAGGGTGAAATGATATGATTTGACATGGCAGGCTGAGGGAAGAGCTCATGTTTTGAATTGGGAACATACGTGTCTAATCAAGCAGAGTATAAATACTCAAGGTGTGCCATGCACTGAACATATATTGAAACTGACAGGGGTTTGCTGCAGTGTAGCTTATGTCCACAATTATTGTGTGAAAATATGTTGTTGTTATTTGTTTTATTCCTAGATGGTACCTAAGATTGAGCTGTTATAATTATCTATACCTTCAAAATGGTTAATTAACATAAATGAACCTACCATTTCTTTTTATTTATAATTCCAACTCACTCCAGCATAAAGGGTTAACTCATTGGTTCCTGTTTAAAACATTCATAAAGATCTTTGGTTTGAAAAAGTTAACTGTGTAAAAAAAAATAGGGGAAAGTGGGGCCCATGGCAACACCCTGCAGAGAGGGCATGCTTGTTTGGCAATTGTTGGACTGGGGACATTTTTCTAGGGTCAGGTTAGACAAACTGCCACAGGGGACGTTTTGCACACACTGTGCTTTTGCTGCTCTTGGGGAAGTTGGTCTGGGACTGCGTCTCACGCCGACAGATTGTTGTATGGGGAGCGGGGGCCTGGGGCTCATGGCAGCCGAGGCTCCCGTCTCAAGTTTCCCCGTCTCCCCCGAATGTACAAGTGGAGCGCGTCGGGGCGGAAAGGGCCCTTGTCGAGGGGAAATAAGAGGGGTACCAAGAGGAGGGAGGGCAGAGGGGGCACCAAGAGCTTGGGGGTGAACCTAAAGCAAGCAAGCCTTCGCAAGGGGCAAGCAAACTGCATGTTGGCAGCATTGATCCAACCACCCTTCACCCCCCCCCCTCTGTCACCACACCCAGCAAGGAGCAACCAACAAGCCTAGCTGTTCACCCCCCCCCCCTCCCCAATTGATATATTTGTTCTGTTTTTCTGCACTTCTGTTCCCCATTGATTTTCCCTGGGCTTACAGGTCTCCCGGCTGCATCCACGTCTAATGAAGTCCGCAAATAAAACAAAAAGTGAGCGGCGCAGCCAGCAGACTGCAGTGTCGAGTGATCATGTTTCTCGGGCCGTTTTCAATGCAGCCGATTGGTGCTGTGGCCGTATTGACTAGCACAAAAAATGAAGAAAGGGAAACCAAAAAAGTTCGGTCGCACAGTTGCACACTTCCACAAAGCCAGAAATCTGCATAGACAGAGAAACTGAATAGATACAGATATGGATACAGCATATGCACTGATACAGATCAGAACTGCAGAGATACAGCCCTGCTAAAGTGAGACTGAATTATATATATTATAAGTTACAACCATAATAATTCAACAAATCTAATAAGGAATTAGTGAACACTATGCAGTTGCCAAATATATAATCTGGGTTGTTGCAGCCGGGAATTTCGAAATCCATACATCAGAGAATTTCTCACTTTCCGTTGCCATAGCAACCGTTTGCTTGGTGTGCATGATTCTTCAGGGAGTGCTCACTTATCGCTGATTCTCTGATTCAATTGTTCTTGTGGGCCGTGTTCCTTGTGCCTAATTGGAGCTCACATGTTAATATTTCATGTAGCTGTTACAATAGCTCTGAGGTGTGAGGCGTGAGAGCATGTTCCCAGGCAAATTGTCATCCATTCCACAGGTCCTTGCATTTCCCCATTTGCTGTATATATCTGCCTCTGTTTTCCCCTACTGCCCTCCCTGCCTTCCTCCTTTTCGCTGCTCAGTTTCTCCCTCGCCTCTCCCTCTCCCTCTCCCTCTCCCTCTCCCTCTCCCTCTCCCTCTCCCTCTCCCTCTCCCTCTCCCTCTCCCTCTCTCTTCTTCATTCAATCTTCGTCCTCACTTTATATCTATTCTCTTCTTCTTTCTTCTCAGCATGCCACATTTCTCCTTTCCTTCACCACTTTCTCATCTCTATTCCTTACTCCTTCCCCCCATCTTCCTCACTCCTTTCTTTTCCCTCCAATTCTCTTCCTCAACTCCTCCTCTTTTTAGTCAAGTGCATGAACTTTATACTTGTTTGCAATAACAACAATCATGCATGTCAAATTCATGCTAGAACACCGATTTCTGTTGTTATTAATTGAAATATCTAGAGCACTGTGCCTCCCAGAACACATATAATGTGTTTAATGTCCCACAAGAGAAAGCCCTCCAAGCATCTCAATGGCGAGAACAAGTGTGTTCCTGCAAGGATTTTCTGACATGGCAACAATGCTGAGAAATCTCTCTTGCCGAAAGACAAGACACCCCTGCTACAATAGAGTGCTGCTCAAGCTAATTCTGAACCAATAAAATGGTTATTGGCCTTTCCAAAGACCATCCTCATCTTCGGTCTTCCTTTTTACTATCGATCAATCAAAATGCAGACCTGATGTTTGCATAGATAGATAGATAGATAGATAGATAGATAGATAGATAGATATATAGATAGATAGATAGATAGATAGATAGATAGATAGATAGATAGATAGATAGACAGATAGATAGATTAATTGGTTGATTGATTGATTGATTGATTGATTGATTGATTGATTGATTGATTGATCATTTCAAGTTGAGCGCCTAGTTTGTCATGCCCAAGTTTACCTATCTGTATAGATTCTGTTCGCAAACCCACCCAATGAAACAGATGCTACTTGAAGGCTCTAGCTAATAGACCTTTGCCGTTTGTCTTCAGGATCAAATGAGCTCATTCTGACAATTGTAATGAAAAGAATCAAGAAATTCCAGTCACTTAACCAACAACCACAAGTAGGCTAATCAGCCTCCCCCCGTTTCTACAACATGTAATTACAAAATGGTGAGAACATGGGGAGGGGGGGGGTCTACATTGCATGATGGATCATCAGCCCCCCCCCCCCTCACATCCCCTCAACCCAGTAATGCCAGATTTCCGTTGTGGGGAGGTCCCCCCGGACTGCACCACAAGGCCAGTACAAAGCTATGATTTATAGCACAGACAGAGCTCTGTATTGTTCTAAACAGGTCCATATTATTTCCAAATACTTCCTCGTGATATTCAACTCTATTATAATGCTGATGATGGCCTCTTGCAAATAAAAATAATTGCTCGATTTAGAGCAAATAGGTCAGAATTGCACATAGGACCATTGATGATATTATGGATTTTGCCCATTGAAATTCACAATTAGCGGATATCAAAAATTCATGATCCTCGTAAAAATGTTTGTAGGCCCTTATGGCACTAAAATGCATTCCCTCACACAATGGCAAACCATTTCCAAGCAAAGAGAAGCTATGTATCCACTATCCATTGACTCAGAAAAGATGAAAATAAAATTGTATAGTAAAAATTCATGCATGCCTATATATATATGCAGATATGTATTGTATGTTAATGCACATATTAAGTTCTGGATATATAAATCAGTACTATCACTTTCTCTGATCATGCTAACCCCCCCCCCCCCCTCTCCTTTACCCAGAATCCCCTTCACCTGCCTGTGAACAATCACAGATGACGCACAAACCCATTGTCCGATTTTTCTTGTTTATTCTGTTTGGATTTTGCCTGAACAAACTCAGGCTCGATCCCAAAACAACCCCATTGAAATCCTTTGGGGTTCCCCCCGGGGTCCCCCTAGGGTATCCCTGTTGCTACGTCATTGTGACGTCATGAACAACGCGACGTTACGACGTCATCCACGTGCAGAAAACGTGTGTTGCTCGGCATTATAAACACCAACGTGAAACAAGACTCAGGGAGAGAAACAGCACAACTGATTTCAGATTCAATTTAGAATTTTTTTTTTTTTCATTCTCTCCCAGCCTCCAGCCTCATTTCGACATGAAATATCAACAAGCAGACCTGCTGAAGTGAATAGAACTTCTGAATTTGTGCAGAAAATGCCAGAAATACAAGCTATTACTGACAGATCCAGACAAAAAGGCCCAAAAAGTTAACAAATTCTATTGTCTTTCTCAATTTGCACAAAAGTTTTGACTTGTCATTCTGCCTTGCTGCTACAGATTGCAGTTCGCTTGAAGATCCCCATATTTATATAAATTTGTGTCACCAAAAATGACATTAATTTATAAAAATCCAGCACATTTCTGCACAATGTTCCTGCAGAGTTGCATATTTTGGTATACAGATCTAGTTCTACAGAATGCAAAATTCTGAAGGTATTGAAGCTGCTTGGTTGATGTTGGTGCTGTAGACTGCTATGGTTTCTATTCCATAGAAGCAATGTTTTCTATGGAACCAAAAGCCCTAGCATCTATAGATGCAAGAACAAAGATATACTGCTGTGTGAAGGAGACGAATTTTCTATTGACAGAGCTGTGAGAAAGAACATTTCTTGCAACTTTTGGATGTGCAGAGGTTTCTGTAACCCCCCCCCCCCCTTGCCCTCCGGCCCATTGTGCCCGATCAATATGCCCTCTGCCCCCTCCCACCCTTGCCCCCGAAAAAGACCCTTGCCCCAGCCTCACCCTTTGCCCCACAGCTTTCTGCACTTGGCCTGCACTTGTCCTGCAGTTGCTGTGCTGCAGTGCCTTGCCTGCAGTGGACTGGCAGGACTGCAGAAGGCGAATTGACCTATAGCTTACAAAAAGACAAGTGCAAAGCAGCTATGTATGCATGTAAGGTTCTTCACTGCATAATATTATACCTCCATAACTTCTATTTTTAGGAGTAGTACCTCTATAACTTCTATTTCTAGGGGTAGTCGAAAAACATTTACTAGTGAATGATGTACATAGTCAGAAAATCACACACATGATCCAGAGTGAAAACATTAAAGAAGTAGTGGCCGATTTGACTCACCCTGTAATTTGCTGCTGAGATAGTCTTCTTTGCAGATAAATTTATTTTCGTCCAGGACATAAAGTTCTTCTCCCGTTGATAATTGTTTACGACACACCATACATGTGAAGCATTTTAGGTGAAACACTTTATTCCGCGCCCTTCTGACCAAGTCGTTGGGTGATATGCCCTGTGAGCAACCTCCACATTTGGTGCCGAATCTTCTGTAAAGAAATTTTTAAAAACATTATATAATTGTTAGCATGTGGACATGGTGTCGCAAAGCCTCATCAAATTGGTGACATTTGTCCTGGTCAATTGTATACAGTATATGAGCAAAAACTATCCGAAATATAATATTGCATTAGATAGAAGAAAGCTGTACAACAAGACAATTCACTCTGTTCTTAATTTCCAAACAAATCAAACATATATATGTATAATTATGTTTTAGTCTTACAGGAAATTAGGTCTCGCCCTGGGCATCTTTTTTGAGCTAATTACATAGCCAAGAGCATATTATGGATAATGACAAAGGTAATTTAATTAATAATCTTCAAAATACAATTAAGTAAACAGGGTACGATAGGATTCCTATCATCCATGTTCAATGATAGGGTGAATTGCTTGCCTAAGGCCAGAATGCAATATTCAGAATACCATCTTTTTTATCAAATATCTTTACCTGCAATTTATTTTCTCAATATTGTATGATTATCTCATATTAGAATTTAATATTCAGTTTCCAGAATACTATTAACCGAAATGTATTTTTTAATCAAATTTCTTAACTCAAAATTGTAAATATAGCCTACCATATTAGGAAGATGTAGAAATGTTCAGTCTAATATAAATTAGCTAACATGGACATATAATGACAGATCGATACATTGTGATTGATTGATGAATATAATGGCACTAAATGTTTCATGAAGTGTTGAGATTTTCATTGTTCTAGATTAATGGGCCTTGAGTTTATTAGCTTAGGATTGTGGAGCTCAGATTTGATGTATTTTACAACAATTATGAATTTAATGTGTTCATCAGCCGCATCTTATAGGCCTATGTATTCCTCAATCAATGTATCTGTTGGGTTCTAGAAATAGAGAATCATCACAGTTCTATACTCCACACAGGGGTGAGGGGGGGGCATTCTGTAGCTGTAAATGATGCACATAGAATCGGCCCTGGAGTGGCATTAAGCTAGTAAACAATAGGGGTTGACTGTAATAAGCATGTCAGAGAGACATTAGGCCCCCTCAAGCTGCCATTGGGCCCCAAAACTGCCGATCTGGGCTCCTAAAATATCCACTGCATATGAATGCTGGAAAGGACGCTCGGGCCCCAAAGGTTTAGGTAAAGCTCTGCTTGCTAGCCTGTCAGTGTTTAGATGACTAAATTTGTATAGCTGAAATATTGGTGAATTGTGAGCTATTAATTATACAGATAATTTTGTGAAGTTGATGCATATAGGCCTAGTGTTATAATTTTATTCCAGATTTGCCATGATTCATTTATATACTTTTTAAAGAAAGAACTATTATTACAATGAAAATACACATGTCTAATAGTAACAATCCTGCATATCAGTGATATCATACAGAATCTGATGTACCCAACGGTAAATATGAGGGCCAATATTCCCTCAGCCATTTAGCATAGGTAGGGACGGCCGCCGTCTGCTGACAAATTATCTGTGGGCATTAGGGCTCAGTGGCCGTCTTGGTGTCATCATTTATTAAGACGACTGGAGATTAGACGATTTGACTATTCAGCAAGGAGTGGGGGATAAATTGTGGCTATCAGCGATAAGGGCTTCTGGGAGGAGAGTGGATTTTCTTGGTGTTTTTTTTTCCCTCTGTCACAATTTTGGAGCTGATGTTTTCCTTGATTTTTTCCAAATAGCTAATATAGTTTTTATAGAAATATACTTTATTCCTCCAACTTTACAAGGGTATAGGCATATAACATGAATTCATTTGAGGTGTTTTACAGTGTATTTAGATCATATTTTATTTTTGAGGTAGAAGAGAAGTAATTTTCAATAAATAAAAAAACACTCCTTTTGAGAAATTACAGAATAGTAGAAGTTGGAAATATCTTACAACATCTTCAATATACAGAAAGCTTCTCATGACTTTTTGGTAATTTTTAGAGGTAAACAACTCATTTTTGGAGCTGAGGTATAAAGCGAGTGCTCTTCGGAGCTAAACCATCAACCTCAAGATGCTAAACGAGGCTAAACTCTGGCTAAAGGGCCACAAATTTTGTTAAAGGGCCTGAAATTGGCGCAGTCTGGTCCTGGGCATTAGTTGCAGCCCACGAGCTGCAGCAGGGACTGAGCTTGGCTGACTGAACAGTGTGTTGCTACCTAATGAAATTCGCATCAAAGCAAAATGTTGCACTCAGCGCCCGTTATTAGGTCGTCATTAATGTCATTAGGCATTCTCCAACACGCAAATGCCGGCCACAATCGATTGCTCAGTTTTTGTTGTCTGTTTCTGGACAATTTGCTTCGAGAAATCTGACAATTCACTGACTATATGGAGTGGACTAATCTGGTATCGTTTTAATTTGACAAATGAGCAGATTCTACAGTTTTAGTTATTTCTATCTTAAGATACAAGCTACTGATCACTTTATTAGGTGAAATTATGGATCTGGGGTCAGTTTGGAAACAATATATGAATTTAGTTTTTGCTGTAACTTATTTTGTAGGTCTCCTTATCAAAGAAATTACAAAATTATAATGATTTTAATTCATTTTGATGGAATATTATTCAACCCAAGAAATCAGTTGTACGCTCAGTACTGTAGTGAGACAAGGGAACATCAATAAACATTTTGTTTTTAAGTTTCAGGCCCTAAAACCTTTAAGATAGCAGCCACCACAGCAAGCGCCTGGAGCGAAGGAACTTTGTGTTTGGGGCAAAACTGGCTTCAGTCGGCTGCACTTACAAACTTCTAGAAAATATCTCAAGTTACAGATGTGCAGATAAAAAAGTGACACATAGAAGACAGTATATGACCATTAAAAGAATTCATAGTTGAGCAATTTTTCCCCAGGTAGTATCATAGCAGCGTTAGACAGTCAATTAATAACGGGGTATTTGATAAAGTAGGCCTGTAGGTGACCGATTATTGCCCCAAATTTGCTTGAAATTATTCCAATTGTGTGTGAATTTGGCGTGAAATCCAAGAAATTAGTTTTAATTATGCAAAGAATTTCTTGAGATAATATGATTTTGATTAATGGATGGAACTCTGAATTTTGCATGAAAGATGCCACTGTGTATAATAATTGATTTGTGTTTTATAGGGAGTATTACTTTATTTTTTATTTTTGTTAGAATAAGCATGAAATCTGCTTGAGAACTTGGCTGAAATTTTTTCTCGAAATTTTGCGCCAGAAGGCTATAGATATATCATTACACCTAGAGCTGTGCTTTACTGCGTTGAAGAGCTGAAGATTTCTTGGACAGCTGGGTTATGTCAGACTCCAATGTTTTGGCTCTCGTAACTGGTGTTTTGTGTTCTCCTTTCTTTCAAGTGGAGATTTAACAGAATTTCCGGCTGTGGGCCACACAGACAGTGCGAAAATTAAAACTCCACTGATACAACACTCAACAGACTGAGCGATGCCACCCCACTTGTAGAGCATATATGTATTCCAGTGCAAAAATTGTGTATATTAACCATAATCTGGTGTGAGAATTTTGCACTTCGGACAAAAGTTCACATGCAGGGAACTGGTGAATACAATGAAAATTGTAGTTTTGGTTAGGCTTCATATCTGACAAATGTTCCTGCAAGTCAAAACTGCAAGTATCCTGCCTCCGCCTGGCACCATGAATCGACCAGGTTTTCATAATTTACAGATAGGCCTAGTATCTTTATTTTCAGAACTTACTGAATATAAATAGAGAAATATAAATTCAAAAAATATATAAATTGTTGTTGAGTAAGTGAATGATTTTATTACAAGAGGCATATTCTTTTTCTAACTTAGCCATATGAATAGGCCTATATTGGCTCTAACATGTTGGAATATAGGCCTTCAAAATGTATACATTACAATGATGACACTGCTGGATACAATTTATCTGTCTATTTTATAACAGAGAATTGGCATGGTTGCAAAATTACCATTGCAAATAGGCCATGTTGCATGGTGGCACAGTGACCGAATGATCTGGGAATTATTCAAATTAGGAAAATGTGGCATTTTGTCTAGCCAGGTCAGAGGTGTTAATTATACAATAAATCATCATTTAAACATTATTGTAACATAATTTATACATCTTTTGAAGGCAGGCCTGTTTGCCACTGTAAATGTGCTCACTGTGTAGCTCCTATAGAATTGTATAGTGCAGCTTGTATAAAAGTTTCATGAAGTCCATTGAAAATGTTGCAAATCATTCACTGGATGATGGCTTCATCAATATGACATCTTTCCCACAATTTTGCTCCTTTTTTATTACAATTTTGGTTTTTTACACATCTGCTGTTTTTACAAAATGAAGCTGTCGATTTTATGAAAATATTTTCATACACGAAAATAAAACATGTTACAATACATTTTGAAAAGTTTGTAAAAACTCGACCGTTAAACATTTATTCATTTTGTGGCTACAGCAGTAAATAACATTATGACAGGTCTAAAATATAGATTGCCTTTTTTCATATTTATTTTTATAGTTTTTTTATTTATTTTTTACTCAAACGGGGGCTGAATGGTTCGCCATGCAGTGTGCTCGCCATCCAAACCAACAACATTGATTTTTAAACAGTTTGTTTTTAATCACGCTGGATTATCCGAATTATAACAGCTTTACCTGGGCAAAAAATAAAAATCGTTTACGTTGGAGATTTTGGTGGCTGTAAAAAGTCTACGTTTCCTTGAAATACAGAAATTTCAAATGTGGGAAATATTAATTTCCTGAGTGAGGGACATATGTTTGCATGGTACATCAACCATATACTAGTTCTAGTGTGTGAAAAAATGGTTGTGAGATTTTCCAGGAAATGTAAAAAGTTGTTTATAAATTATTATATTTCCTGTGAGCCAAATGTCAATGAATGTATATAATGTATATTATACCAGTTTTTGTAATGTGTTATATTATTATACATGTGTAGGAGGGGACATATATGTATGTGAAATATGAAATTATTATTGAGTTCATGAGTTATGAATGCGTATATAGTTCATGCCTATAGTTGTTGGTTACAAAGTTTTTAGACATCTCATATGCAATTAGAAGATTTTGCATTGAAACATGGGACTGTTCTTATCATGGAGCATGGACCTACTGCTTAAAATCTCTCTGCATGTAGTGTGCCAGGAAGGGTATGAAAGTGAAATGATGAAATATTGATGATTCGACAATTAAGTGGTCAATGTTGAGCTCACCTGAAAAAGTCGTCCCTGCAGTAAAGTTTTCCCTCCCTGCTAAAGCATTTGTCCGTGAGATGCGCCTTGCACTCTGTGCATTGTACGCACTGGGCGTGCCAGGCCCTGTCCAATACATTCAACAAAAACCTGTCCAGGATAGGCCGGTCGCAACCCGCACAAACGACCATCTTTTTGTGCAACGGGTTGGGCCCGGGGGAAGTCAAATGCTGGGAAGCTTGCACGACCATTTCGCCTGGCTCCTCCTTGGGAGGAAAACTTTGGAAATAATAATCCTCAATCCTGGCGGGCCCTTCCACTCCTGCTACAGTCATGCGTCGGATCTATCCTCCCACAGTGTTAAAACTGCAGTGTTAATGTTGATGGGAATAACATAAATTTATTGTATATACTGCATGTAGTACTGTCACTGTATACAGCATACACAGTATATAGTATGCAATGGTATATACTACTGTCCAATGTATTGTGTATATATAAATTATAAATCTATGTGTGTACGTCTGTAAATCCAATGGTATTATACACTACACGATTTCCTTCTATTCCAGTGAACCATCCTGTGTATACGAGTGAATGCGAAATGTTGAAATCCACCAGCCAGCCAACGACACAGAGCTCTCAGGCAGTTGGCAGGCAAATGTGGCCTTTACCAGGCTGGTGGGACTCTTGGCAGTCCCTGAGAGGGGGCGGGGCTTAGGGGTGTCATTCAACGTTTGGCCACACCCCTTTTCTGCCAATGAGCTGTAGCCAGCTCTTCCTGTTGTCCGATGCTGCAAAAGCAATGCTGAAGCCGCCTTCCTTGCCAGTTGCAAGCCATTCTTTCATTGAGGTCCATGGAGATGGGAGCATTTGGACCTAAAACTGGACCTCAAGCATAGCACAAAATGCTCTCCTTTCAATTATAATACTCCAAAAACAGTCTGTCAGGGACGGCATATCCTATTTCCAGAAATATAATTTCAACCTCTAAAATTTCATGGGAAAACTAAATCTTGCATCACTTAAAAATCCACACCAATATCGGGATTCCTGGATTTTGAAATGTTTTGTAAATGTTATGCTTGTAGATGAAGCACAAATAAATACGCAAGGGAGCATGCATTATGAGCATCCATAAGATGCATCTATATAGACAGTATGCAGCATACAAACTTCATATATATATAAATTAAAATTTCCCACCTTTTTCAGCTTCCCTGGGAATGCACCAAACACTGTGTCATTTGAAATCAAAACTGCAGGAAAGTTTAAAATTAAGTTAATTTACAGGTTGCTCAATCAGTCAATTCAATAATAATGGTTTAAATGCCATCCAGGATATATGCTAGAGTTTTAACCATTGCATTTTGCATGGGAAGATTTTTAAAAACAAAACTGTTGGAACTGTTCAAAACTCTACAATGAGTCAACCAGGCTCAACCTATACATATACTGTACTTCCAAGTGAAGTGTTGGCTGAAAACTTAATCTATGTAGAAAATACTAGAAATCAGGTTTTTTGACAATCATAGCTTGCCAACATATAGCTTCCAACTTTCAGTTTCACCACAGTTGCACATATGATGGCTGTCCATAAAGTAGAGGCCCCAACATATACTATACTGTATTATACGATATACCTTGATCTTAGGAACAGCAAATCTTTATATAAGATCAATAAGATCAGTGCATGTGCATGAGATCACTGTGAGATCAGTGTATACAGTGCCTAAGATCAGTGTGCTCTGCCTATAAGATCACAACCAACAAATCCACTTGGGGAGATCACAAAAGTTGGATCAGATCAAACCATGATCTTATTTTGTGCTGCCCCTAAAAGCACACTTCTTGGTAAGCATTATATGCTTAGATATATTTAATACAGTTTACTTTGATCAGGTCAATATGTTGATATAATCTGCCCAAGTATAAGACTGCACCAATAAGATTTTTGTACAAATTCCCTAGCATTGCAGCTCCTGGAGTAAGCTGTGTCTGTAGATGGGCAGTATTAAATTATGACTACTGAGTAGATTTGCAGCTTATAGAATTAACATATAATTTAGCCAAGGAATCTAGACATGGGTATATTTATAGAGTACATATTTGGACAATCTATATCCCCCTCTGAGCCAAGTTTTCCGAGATTTTAGTGTGCAGTGCATGTTGGACTATTCATATTTCACTGTACATATATAGGCCTAAAGTAATAAGAAATTATTCTTGGAGTGACATTATTTTCTTTACATTTAATCAATGACGCTTTTCCAAAAAGTTCAAAGTTATAGATTGTAATCAAAAGGAAAGTTCAGAAATGGCGTGAAATGACCTTTTTGTGGTATTTTCAGCTTGTGGCAAGTAAATAGGCTGACACATTTGTGTGACGTGGAAGTTACACTCTAAAAAATTTCAGACAAAATTGGTTTAAAAAAAATCCATGTTGGTTTTGCATTGAAATTTGGTTTTTCAAAAAACCATTTTGAATCTAAAAAACCAATTTTGTCCCGACATTTTTTAGAGTGTATAACTTTAACCACAATTAGGTTCCTCACTTTCAAATTTGCTTCCGTTTGAGCTTGGGCCAGTTTGGACTAGGAGTTTAAAATTTCCTGTATTACTAAATATAATGTATCAATTTCGAGGAACTTCACCCAATTTATACTGTAACAGCTACTATATAATATTATTATATCCATCACGATTTTCTAACTCTCTGAACTCAGAATAGAGAGGGAGTTGTCACCACAGAAAGCCCTGTGTATATGTGCAGTTTGAGTTTACAAATTAAAAATTTGGTAATACAGATATCAAATCTGAAATTTTATAATGGTATCTCACATATTTCTAGGTTATTACAAGGTTATATTCTTGATGAATATAAAAACTTTTAAAAATATGCATTTGTTTACCTGCTGTACAGATATCATGAGCCTACATTTGGCAGTTTGAGCTTCAACTTTGTTTGACATTGAGGAAACAAGAATTATATGCACAAGCTACATGACCGCGTGTTTTTAACACTGTTTAGGAATGTATTTCTGACCACTGTGCTATCACATGAGCTTGAGTGGTTTGCCTGAGGTGAAAGACGAATTCCCAAAAAGGCACGAAGTTTAGCAGCGATGTCTCTGCCTGCTCTGAGCATGGGAGCTGGGAGGGAGGCTGGACGGAGCTGCCCCTGCACAGTGCTGCCACCACAGTAATACATTCAGCAGGGCTGGGCATCACAAACATTCATTATTTATAAGTACCCTGGTATAAGAATTGTGAGCCAGAGTATATATTGTAGAAAGGCTATAATTTTTGTGTTTCATTCATAACCATAGCCATGTGCATTATGTATAGTAAGGTTGTTGGCCAAAATAAATCATCAGAAAAAGTATGCCTAAAACAGATTTTGTTACAAATTTTACTTCATGCTTGTGTTTTCTGTTTTTGTTTATATGAGGTGTATCAAATATTTTCTTCTCTATAAGTGATACATATTTCAATTTCAACGATGTAACGATATCAGGGTTGTATCCTTGATTTTTCCGAATGAAGTTTAATGTTTCTTTTTTCTTTAAGTTAAAAAATTTGAAGAACAACAACACGACCATTGACTTTCTTGGCTTTGCTATCAATCACAGGTTGATCTACGTTTAATAAGCTTTGATACAGTGTGTATGCTGGGGAGTAGTTATTCAAAAGATTTTTGATAAAGCGAAACTTACACCATGCATAATTACAGTGATTATATGGGGCAGGTCAGGGGGGTGTTTTGTTGACCAGGTAGGAGCAGGGGGCTTGACCATTGGTCAATAGGGCTCACCAAGGGGAGCAGAATGCTTTTGGGAAGGGTATGGTCAGGTTAAGAAGAGAGGCACTGGTCTGTAGTTTAGGTACACCCCCCAAACTCTTGTTGCCTTAGGCACCAACAGGCACTGTCAGGCAGCAGTGGCAGTTGAAGGTATAGGGCAGGTTGCTTTCAGCTCTTTCAGGAGAGGCCAAGCGAGCACCAACTTCAGTATTCTGCGAACTCATGTTGATGGTCAGTTCAGCACAGTTGGGCTCATTGGGGGAGCTGTTGCAGGGCACAGCTCCCCCCCCCCAGCATTTGGGTTCAGCTCCCCCAAGCTCCCCCTTTCCATCAGTGCATGATGCTTGTGACTTCGGCTGTAACAGTTTGGAAGAGCTTGTTCCTTTGGGAGAACAGTCATTTATTAGACTTGCCAAAGTGAGATGACTACTGACCACTGACCAGCCACCAACTTCAAGCTGAAGAGTCACCAGTTTGGACTTCAGGTGACATAATGCTTTGGGTATAATTGAAGCATGTCCAAGTTCCACCGTCAATAGGCCAGGGTGGGCATGTGCTACCTGGTGTATATACAATGTATACTGTATATCTACGTACAGAGAACACCGGGGAGAGACTTGTCTAAAATGGACAGGTGTATGCAATTGGCATCACTGTAACATTTTTCTAGCACGACGCTGAAACGCATCATTACGTCTGCCCCATCAGTTGTTACATAACTTACATCACCATGGTAACTGTTAGATAACAAGCATAATCAAGAAAATACCTCCTCATGATATGTCAATGTGCACTCTCCAGCATCGCGTGTACAGGTGGGGGATCACCCCTCCCCCTAATGATAAACTATGCATAAATGGACCAATACGAATTAGATAGGATATGAAATATATACTGTAACTTGGCATGCAGATAAAATGACACTGTCTACTCAACCTACCATATCCATGTGCTATAAGTGCTATATGGTTGAAATCTTAAGATTTGAAGTTCAGGTGATGATATCATTAGATTATCAGCTCCATCAATAGCTCAATGCATCATGGACATTATGCCCCATTATGCATGCATGGTGCTCTATCACTTAGCATCATCAACTGTCAAAACTCAAAGACAAATCACAGGTAACTGAAGAGTGACTACAGGAACTGAAAACTTCAACAGTAACTCCAATGTCAGGTCTTTCTTGGATGGAGCTCGACTTTATTCTCCCTTCTCAGGTATCAACTGTCGCCAAAAAACTTGGAAAAAGAGCTAAAAAGCAGTAAGCCAGATTTCGCGATAGTCTGTGGCTGGGACATACAATATTTTGCTGACAACCGCCACTTTTCCATCAGATAAACCAAGAAGTGTAGATCAGCTTGGAACTTAACAGGCTATAACTTGCCATGGCCCAGGAACAAGAATCATGGATATCTTTCGCTGTGTGGTATATGGTGAAAATGGAATTTGCATTTTATACATTTCTGCTTGGGAGTCATTGGGAGAACTTTTAAGGACATTTGTGCAGCTCAAAATATGTCAAAAGATGCTTTTGGACAAATAAATTAATAAATTAGGTTGTAAGTGGTATTTGGCACAGCCCCTGTGATAAGGAACCTCCGTCCAAGGGGGCAGGGAGATTCAGTCCAAAACTTCTTAAAATTCAATCACTTCTTTATAAAATTACATTCATTACGACTGCATTTCTTCGGTGTTGCTCAACACCATTGGAAAGAAAATGCACCATGCATGCATACATGTCCTGAAATTGATAACTTAGGCAACTTCTGCTGGAGCACAGTGATGAATCATGATGGTCAACTGTTTCCAGTGACTGCCAAAGGAAAGAACATGTCACCATTAAAAACTCATGTAATGGCATTAACCCTATAGCTACAGCAGGGTGAAATATGGAGATTATGGGGGTTTATGAAGGTGGTATGCAATGGTTGCAATCCGAAAATCAAATTGCTGACTTAAATTATAAATAGTTGTTGAGGCTTTCAAAGAGTGATGAAGGAAGATAACTGGAGATTCTATAGACCTTCACGGTGGACCTTGCTTGCATTTGAACTTCAAAATCCAGGTTTATTTGCAGGCCCTTTTTTCGAAGAAGTATGTATTCCATATTATATATGAACAAGGGTGTATAAATTCATTGTCATGCTCTTGATGTATGATTTATATGCAAAATACTGAACGTAGTAAACATGCATGTACCACAGCTGTTTGAACAGGCATGAAGTCAATGGTTCCTAAAACTTGCACAAAACATGGAGCTCCCTGGTAACTGTCATGCACAAAAGTTCAAACTCGAATGTTTTCTTTTTGTCAGTAGAGACAAATTTCTCAGCGAACTTGGCTGCAGTTCTTGGCGGATACCCAGAAGAATGAAGTCTGGCCATTTTTCTTTGTGGTCATCAGAATGCTGCAGGCAAAAATGTTACACTGACCATGGTCATCTTACAAGTGCCTGGGGCATGCTCTGTCAGAGTCTGTCAGACTGTGTCAACATGACCTCCTGGTCTGGTCAGTTGGTTCTGAGCCGCTCTGTTGGACCTGGCTGGTCTGCCTTGGAGAGGAGAAAGGCTGTTTCTCTTGGCTATCTATGACCTTTTTCTGGTGTGTGTTTTTTTTGGGGGGGGGGGGGGTACACACACCAGTAGTCCAGGACATTTAATGCAGAATTGCAGATAGACCATCAACAAGAAAAACCATTCTCTTCACAAACTGAAAGGTTTGAAATACCAACTTCTTAGCACCAAATATTATATTTATAGAAGATCTGATACCCTATACAGACTGATAGCTCTCATGCAACTGTGTGGTCCATGTCTCCAAGTGTGATTAAAAACTGAAACAAAAAAGTCTTCGGAGAACCCAGGGTATCTGGCAATTAAAATGGAGATTTTGAAAGATCCTAGGAGTTTCGGTGATGGATATGGCCATACCCAGTTATAAACTGCAGAAATAATTGGAGGTTAGCTGCAACTTCACTGCTAATTACAGGTTACAAGTCCCTTACATGTTTCGGTGTGTACAGGGCCCCAGGGGTTTATAAGGGGTTATTATGACGTCATGGCAGAGGTGTGACATCATGGCTGCTTATCAGTGTTGTTGAATTATGATGATGTGTGGTTGATGCCGGGCTGAGGTTTTGGTTAGAGGAATTTAAGAACATAATGGGATGCATCACACATTTGACATGCCAGATATATGGTGCAGTGCAATATGGGTGAAAATCCACATACCCATTCTGGAACTCTGTTCTAAGCAAAACTCCAAATAGGCCTATACCATTTGGTCTAATTTGAAAGAGGTAGGTAAACATGGCAGAAGTGACCAAGGTAGGCCGATAGACTATACCTATACACTATAAAGGGGGCAGCAAATTGCCAGCAATACCTTTGACATTGGAGATGTGTATGAAGAATTGATCTGTGTCCCTCCCCACCTGGATCCCCCAATAGTCTGACATAGCCTGTCCAAGATGTTGTTTGGAAAACAGTACCTGACTGGGCCCTGCCTGACACATACAACCAATATAGTACATGTAGGCTGATGTAGCTTCTAATTGATGACTGAGCTAACTTGTATTGTATATACTCTCAGTCATGCACTGCAATGCAGGCACGAAATTCGTGGTGAGCCTTCCACAATGATACAGCTCAGGGCAGCCATAGAACGGCGCCCATGGGCAGAGAGTACAGGAACATTGCCCAAGGTTCCCATGCCGTAGCATTCTCCAGTGTTGGTGACCGCCGTATGATGATGATTGATGAGAAGACTGGGAGTCTGGCACATACCCTATTAATTCAGGGATGCCCAGGGTCTTTCAGTTGCTCCAGCAGAGAACACTGGATACACCCCGCCTCCATTTAATGTCCCATAACCCCAAGCACTGCTACTTATATACAATATATACAAAAATATATTTGAAGCCCTTTGAAATTTGATTAATATTTACTTTGCACTGGAGAGATGACCTAATGCCAATTTCATAAATTTTGTCTAAATGCTATAGAGGCACACTATGAGTACAGAATTTATATATTCAACTTTTTACATCTTAAAACAAGTAACAATGTGCAATAAAAAAGGAGATACTTTTTTTAAAGTTGGGGTGAAAATTCCTCATGGACTGGGGGCACAGGGTACCGTTACAGGAAGGTAGTGGCCCCTCTGGCTGCCATCTTGTCACCCTGTCTTACCTAGGGGGGTAAGTTGGCAGGGTGACTATAAATAAACATTTTAAAAATCATGAAGGCTGCCAACTTGTCAGGAATACAGCATGGCTGTTTGGACTAGTAAGTGATATCGCAATCATTCTAACGAGGGCTAATTTTGCTGGAAATTTGACACTTTAAACTGAGGCTATTTATATCATCATGACCGAGGATGTAGGAATGCCCACGAGGGACTGGGGTGGGGGAGGAGGGGGTCAATGTGTTATGTATATGACCATGGGAAGTTGCTATACCTACAGCACTTTGGGAAATTTAAGTATTAAATGAAAAATATCCTAAAAACATAAATAAAAGGGAAAGAAATAGAACAATAGACAAAAACATCTCCAAAGCAAAGGTCAGATTAGGCACAAAGGTTGTGGAAAACAATAACCATAGCCCCTATCTACATGCCACTGCATGTTGCTCATTTGCTTCCAGACAATTTAATCAGCACCAATTTTGTTAACTGTAAAAAAGTTAAGAGGGTGATTGTCACTAACGGACGCTGCCAATTAAGCAACAACCTAGGATTAAGGCCATGACAAAGCAGTTGCCAGACAATTAAAGATCTAATCCTAAATGTAGGTTGTTTTACATATCATTCAGACAGTCTGAAAGAAAAAATCTCGGATTTAAAAAGAAAAAGGGAAGTTAGAAAATGCACCTGTCTCGGTTCTTTTCTTCTCAGCATCATAGAAATGATGTTGATTATTGAAAAGTAAGTTTCATTTAGTAACTAAAAAAAGGAAAAGTATACAATAAAAAAATGCTACATATAACCAGCATAATTTCAATATATGTGCCATGATGTGGCTGATAAACTAGAAATATTACCTATAAGCTTGTAGACAGCCTTTTAAAATAATCATCCCATTCATGCAGCATTATTGGTTACTTCATGACATGGACTGCATGTATTTACCTGACATTTTCCTGCAAAAACTTCCATCTTATCATAATAGCTGTAATGTCATTAAATAACATGTAAATTCTGGCTTGTGCATTTAATTTACACCCTTAATTTGTAATTTGTTCAGGTTATAGGTTCTAAACGTTTGTGGCAAACCCAAAAACTGTCCAAAACATCCCCTACCGTGCGCACAAACATTGGAAAGGTGTGAATTGTGTCTGTAATCAAATTTCAAAGGGTTCCAATAGGCCCAAGGGGCAAATATGGCGGAATTCACAAGTTGCCCTGATTGAACTAGGAACTCAGTAAGATGTGTCTCACTTTCATGTGTGAAAGAAAACATTCTCATAATGAATGGCAAACTGGAAGCCACATGGCACAAGTGGAAGAGCTATACAAGGGAGAATACAATTGAATTTCGCGCGTGCATTAAACAAACAGGGTAGGTCATAATATGCCAACGATTCAGTCTTGAGTTTGTCGTAGACTCACTGACCTATCATCTCATTATGCCTTGAGCTGATCATGTTTTGAATTACAGACAAGGCGAGTGCATGGAGTGACGACTTCTCAGCCTTTTCAATTTTCTGTGATATCAGTGGGTCGGTGCAGCACCTATCTACATTTGAGGTAAGTAATTATTATGTGATGTCATAGGTGACATAGTATACATGATAATTAAATTATGTATAGGCCTACTCATCCACTTGGATATGTCATCTCCAAGGGTTGATGATTAAGTATTAGAACAGGGAGGTTTAAGAATGCTCGGTCCATGATTAGAACGAGTCCTTGGTCCATTAGATTGACACTGTAAGAACAATGGGTATATCCCTGTTGAACTTGCTGCATCCGAAAATATCTATCATTTACATGCAAAAAAATACAATTTTTTTAAAACTTATTAAAAAAGAAGAGGTTGATCAACTGAGAAGAGAGGGAAAGGGATGCTGCACTTCAGTCATGTTGTTGCATTTTGAGCCTGCAAAAGTTGGAGAACCACCAAAATGTTATTTTTAGAGAGATCAAAGGTTCCTATTACGTCACGAGGGTTCTCTCAGGGGGTCAAAATGATCACGTGACATTTTGGAACCCCTTTGAGTGACCAGCACCACCCAGTGAGAGTTTTAATTACCAATTGGTTGAACACTTTTGATATGTGTATTAATCCTTGCTTTTCAATTATGATAGGTGTGTGATAAAAAGATAGTTTGACAATAAATTAAGATATATCCCACGACCTGCCAAGATCACAAGAACTGTACCTAGCCCTATCAGGGTATATCAGGCTCCCCTTTAAGCTTGTACGATTCTTATTACGACCTGGTTGGTGGTCCCCTTATCAGGGTAAGGTATACACCCTCTTTGGTGGAGATTTTTGGACCACAGAACAATTTGGAGCAATTGTGATTGGTGTAAAACAATTCCAATTTCAATATTCTAAATTTTATGAGGTTCTGTTTCAGTCGTTTTCTCCTCCAAAACACAAAATCATAATCCAGTTTGTGGAATTCCAACTTCAAGGCTGCAGTCACCAATGTGAAGTAGTCACCAAATGATGTCGCCCTGTAACGACATTGCACAGGGCAACACCTTTAACTTTCAACACTTCAAAGTGAAAGGCTTAAACTTTAAAGTAGCACCTTGTTTCTGTCAAAGTTAACTTGAAAACAATTCAGAAACTTCTCACCCAATGTTTCACCGTTTCTTTATCTGTAAGTTGTGAACTTGAAGAAATCTGAGATGTTTTTTACAACCTCCGTTACAGCCAGGAGATGACATAACCTAACCAGAGTTGAGAAAGGCTCATGAGTGTTAAGAGAATAAACCAGCATGTCAAGAGATTGTTTTCTTAAATGCAAAGTGATACACAAGTGTGAATTGGTTGCAAAGTTACTGCAGATCATGTAGTTCCCCTATCAACACAGGGGTGATAACCCCCACTGTAAAAACAGTGTGGTAAAAATGACTGTAATATTACTATTTCAATTTTATCCTGAATACTATCTAGACGCATGGCAGGACTAGACAGCGGACCTGTGATCTAGCCTATATTTATATACTGATCTTCCTGTCCTGCTTATGGCAGGATTTGATTTCTGAGTCAGGAGTTGGACTGGGAGGTTTTCAGACATGTGCAGTCAGAGCCTGAAGTCAGACTGCACCTGTCCCTCTGCATATTAAGCTTCCACAATATTCTGAGGGAGCTTCTTCTTCTTCGAATTGGGCTTCCCTTCTGTGTTAGGAGCACGCCAAATGATGGGGGGTGGGGAAGGAAGCAGTCTGGTCTCAGACTGGTCTAAAGTTAATCTGGAATCCTGACTTTAAAAATACACATATTTGGAAAAAACGCTTTAGAGCAATATGAACTATTTAAAATTCTACTATTGTGATCAATGAGGGTATGCATGGCTCTTACTTGCCCAAAATAAGCATTTTTTGCTAGGAGAACATGCACCTTATCCTTTCTTGAAATTCTACTTGGAACTGACAGGAATTTTCAACAGTGCACGAGTGAGAAACTGGGGGTGTTCTCTTTCCTCTCTCACACTTTACTCCACAGATTCGTGGCACACATGACCCAACATACAACTGACCTGCATAGGTCCGTGCCTTATCTTGCCCCACCTTTGGGTATATGTCCTGGAGCTGGAGGAGGGGCAGGGCTGGGAGGGTGTTATAAATATAAGTGCATCTGTTGTATTCTAAACGTGTATATATTGTAACAAGGGGTCCTACTCGTAAATTTAGAAATGTACAAGTTATGTCAATCAGTGACTATTTGTCACGACTTTTTCTTTCAGTTGAGGCTAAAGAAATATGGTGCTTGGTCTTTTTTAGTGGTCCGAACTTCTGAAGCTCACAGCTTTCAGAAGCATGCAGGGATACTATATACTGGTGAGACTATATGAGGCTTTGGGTTAATGTGTACAAAAGTGGGGTATGTGAATTAACATTGATGAAAGTACAGTACCACACATAAAAAGTTGGAGCTGTTTATTTGGTGTGCCCTATTCTCCCATGACCAAATCAACTCCACAACAACTCGGAGAAATTGATACTTTGTCCTGGAAGTTCCGTTGATGGAGAGCTGACATTTGGGTTGCTGTGTTCACATGTTGGACATGTATACTACATGCACAGTACATGATGAATTGCCTGTTGAATTACATGATAGATGGAGCCTATACATGCTGCATGGGAGTGCATGTGTATACATGAACATACACGATCAAACAGCAAAGTTGTTCTGAACTTCCTCCTAAGATAACATGCTTTCTTTCATGTTTACAAATTTACTCACAGCCTGTTAATTCTGCGATCAAGACTTCATGCCAGGCTGATCAAGAGATCCAGAGTTGTTCTTGCCGCAAACTTAATTTCCCAACACGTTTCGAACCCACTTCCCATCAACACCACGCCATCAGTCAAACTCTGGCCCCGAACCTGACACCGCGAGAAAGAGCCAGGCCAGATTGGTGTAAAACTCGCTTGTCAGCAGCCATCTCTCAATTTCACACCTTAAATGCTGTAAAAAGAACGAAAAGAAAAACAAGTTACCTTTAGTGACTCAAACAGACCTGAGGCTGGATAAAATGTTCAATAAAAACTGAACTTAATTGAGCAATGAGCATTGTAATAGAAATTTGAAGCTTACTCCCTAAGTTTGAAGCAAATCAAATACACAAGATTAAGTATATATGATTGTAGGCATGTGAATTAAATATATCTGCTCACTGTGAAGACATTTATCAAACAATGTAGGCCTATACACATGTATATATTAAGACAATTTATGCAAATGAAGTACAAAATGAAGTACATTATACGTGGTACTTCAGATCGACATAATCAGTGACATGCCTACAGCATTGCAGAGCATGCCAGCTCATGGAATGTGCATTAGTGGTGTTCGGTTTTAAGTTGGTCTTGTTTACTGGCCGACAGCAACAATGTTTATAAACCAGTTGGAAAAACACGAGTTGAGTGGGGTGATGAGCTGAGCATTCGTGAGTGATGGGCAGGAAACGTGCTGCCAGCTGCTCCGGGTGCTAACTGCTCTCTATATATGTCGGCATGTCTGTCAGACTGCATGTCTTTCTGAGTTTACGTAATTTGTCTGTCTTGACTTCTTGCTAATATCTTTTTAAGATCGGCTAACTGTGCATGCCAAAACACAAGTTTGCATTCAACAAATCTCCAAAAAAGAGATACTGGTCATTTTTCATCGGGGTATGCAAACTTCCGGGTACAAAGTTCTGTATGCATGAGGGACACTGACCATGTCTTGGGTTTGGGCATAAACAATCTATCTGTCAATCCATCCACCTACATTTTCATGTAGGCGCTGTAGGCCTATGAGTAACCTAACGTAAGTTCTGTCACGCTTGGTTGAAGTGTGTTCAGAAGATGAAACAAAAGGTGAGAGCAATTATGACAAGTTGGGGTGACCTTCTCCACTGTTAGTGTCTGTTTTGCTTTTTGAAGTGTCTTTGGTGACTTGGAAAATGTCTTAAAGTGACCTTGAAAAGTACCTGTGAAATACCTGAGAAGTGTCTAAATGAGTCTAATTTGGTTTCAGCAATTCAGTGATGTCCAATTATCCACCCATGTAGTTAGGGTATTTACAACTATTTTGATTTTATATTGCGTGATGTTGTTGTTGAGTTACTAACTGGTCAATTGGTTGGAATTGGTACTCCAATGAGTTGATGACCTCAAGATGACGTGTCAAGAGCATGAGATGACGTCAAGTGCCTTCCTTATAAACTTTTATATATAAAAAGAGAGCAAAAAGTGCATTAGTTTGACTTCAAAGAGTTAAGAAAGCCCGTTCAATTGTTTGCTTTGCGCGTGCAGCTCTGTTGATAGTCTGTTTAGTGTCGAGGGCAGTTGAAGGGCCTTTGGTGTCGCAAGGGGCCTAGGGTGACAATTGGTGTCAAAAGGGCAAAATGGTGTCAAGTGGGAAGTCAAAGATATCGTGGTAAGTATGCAGCATAATAGAAATTTAGAGAAGAGATGAGTCCAGACTATACTTGAATACTCAGTTAAACATCAAACTTTTATATCTTATGGTCATTAAACAAACCTCAGTGCTGTATGGGTGAAAATCTATGACTTTAACATAGATTATGAAACCGTTTATTGTCAACTAATGAAAGGGAACATCATGCATATTTTGTCCAATCCTTGATAATAAAATTACTAAAATTGCTAAAACCTGCATGGTCTATAGGCCTACCTATGTAGCCTACCTCAATTCATTCTTTGCAAACAATTTTCCAACACAAATTCTGTGCTTTGTTCTCTGTATCCAAAGGGTTTCAAATGCTGACTATTTTGGCTACTTGAAATCAAAACAATTGATAAATGCAGGAAATTGAGAAGTTTAGTTTACTTATTTTGAAATATTAGATGGAAACACTGCTATTTTAACTGTATTACAACTGAGTGAAATTGAGGGGTCAGACTTCGTATGTGTATGCATGTAGGCTATGCATCACTCTCAGATCACTAAATGAACATCCTTTTCAAAATGTAAACCTTATGAATCCTTGAGATCACGAAGTTGTCAAATGTCATATCAATGACTGTGCATACATGTCATATTTATTGTCATATCAAGTCCTTATGAAAGTGGCATGTCAAGTGTAGTGTCAGGAGGACAGGGCAGCTGTCATACTTGGCGCGTGCCATGCACAGGGCTCATGCCAAGGGCACTAGACCAATGTCCAGCAAGACTTGAGCATTGTGGCCGTAGAGACATGACATTAGACAAAGGAAGTGGTCGAGATCTTCCCAAGAGTCCCAGACACACGTCCAGTGTCCGAAACAGCAACTGACCAGCAGTCAAAACAATGAGTGACCATCTGCACCTCCTTTGGGCCCCTTTGTGTGGAATGAGAACTGGACACCCACCGGCGCCCCTCAGAACCCCTCACTATACTGCCCCACGCAGGAACATCTTTTCAGTGACAAGCACATTTTGCTCTCCAAGTGAAAATTCAATTGATTTGAATTGGATGCAAAATGTGTACATGCGCAGGTTTTATTGCAGACGAGCACACTCTAAAAAATGTCGGGACAAAATTGGTTTTTTAGATTCAAAATGGTTTTTTGAAAAACCAAATTTCAATGCAAAACCAACATGGATTTTTAAAAAAATCCATGTTGGTTTTTTGCATTGAAATTTGGTTTTTCAAAAAACCATTTTGAATCTAAAAAACCAATTTTGTCTGAAATTTTTTAGAGTGCAGGGTACTCCACTTCACCCACAAGTACTTAGCTGCAAGTGGTCATGTCATCTTCGATATTATCATGGATGCAGAACATGATGTCATGGAATATTTTAAGTGGCTTGCGGAGGGGAGGGGGGCTCAGTCTGAAATTGCTAGTGGTATCTATCTATCTATCTATCTATCCATCTATCTATCTATCTATCTATCTATCTATCTAACTATCTATCTATCTATCTATCTATCTATCTATCTATCTATCTATCTATCTATCTATCTATCTATCTATCTATCTATAGATCTATCTATCTTTCTTTCTTTCTTTCTTTATCTGTTTCCATCCAAAACAAAAACCAGTACCATCCTCAGTGACATATCTGTGCTTTTTTATATCAATTTTTCTATTACATATTGTATACTTTGCACTATTTGCATTCGCAGGTTTGCTCAGAGTGTTGCCATGTACATTTGCACAAGATGTCAAAAAATGTTCCTACAACTACAACCATCAATATGCTGTTGGTTTTCTGGAACTTTACAACACAATCCATCATTGCATGTAAACATGTTTATTCTTCTAATTGCAAATTAAAAACAGAGCTATATGGCTTTGGAGCTGAACAACCAGTAGGGGGTTGCACTTAAGGAAACCTCGTATTAGAAAATAATGAATATCCCAAAAGTTTAAGTTTTGAATCTTCGAGTCGTCAAATGATAAGGTACGTTCAAATTGTTGCATAAAAACTATGGGGTATTTGCTTTAATCTTTGTATAGAATTTATGTACCTGTCTGATGTTAGTATATCTTCTTGGGGCTTTTTTAATACACAGTATTGTGTATTCTGTACTTTCGAAACAAATTGTCTACTTTTTTGGCCGTTTTCTTAAGTTTTTTTGGACATATCTTGCTTTTTTCTACACAAGGGGTGGTGCAACTCCCAATTTAGCTTTCCCCTGACAACTAGTCCCTCCTGGCACCATTCAAAGTTTACCCTGTTTACTTTCTACAGCTGTCTCCCTTGCCATCACCTGTGCAGGGGCAGATACAAAGTCCCCCCATGGGACAGTACCAAGGCACAGCAGTGCTAGACCATCATGGATAGAAGGTCTGTTCAGTTGACCAACAGTTGTGCTCATCAGATGGGAGGAATAATCAAAATCATGGGGGGGGGTTGCTCATCACGAGGATAACTGTATCTAGAAAATGATCCCATACACCTACGTTGGCAGACAAAATAGCAGAAATCCAAACAATAAAACATTTTATATTTGATTATAATTTATAAATAAACACTTCCTGTGGGTGCCAATTTGCTGCTATAAAAGGTAGAAATACCATACTTTCAGGTATTCAAAAGCATGGGTTGTGACAACATGTTACTGCATAAATACATAAAATACTATCTGAGTATAACAGTGATAATTTTACAACAATTTATTTGATTATAGTATTTGGGGGAAAGAGTTAGGAGTTCAAGGAGTGTTGACTGTAATTTACCCCGATTAGAGCATTTAAATTTCACTTTTTATAAAGGGGGTTTTCAAAGGGCAATTCATAATTATAACCCTCCCCTAACCCCTCACGTGGGACCATATCTCCCCTGCACATGCGCACTTCACAGTGACAGCATGTAATCTCTGTCAAAGTGAGATCTCCCGAGAGTGCGCGTGAGTTGATAAGAGACTGGAATGGAATTTTGAAGGGCATAAGGAATAAAACGATAGAAAAAAGGTACAATTCAGTATTTTACTGTGTATATTTTCAGTAATGAGCCTCCAATATGGTCCTGTTCCCTGTGCCAGCTTAGGTTTACGCCCTTTAGCAGCCATTGAATCTAGGAAGTTTTATTGTCAATAAAAATATGTTTGTTACTTCTGTTTCTTCTCGTCTAACAACACTAGCTTGCGAGTGGCGAGGAATCGCCCAAGAGGACTGTAACTACCTTTCCATGTACCAAAGCCAGGGTGCCACAAGTGTGCGAATGCTTGCCTGGTGCATTTGTTGCGGTCTCAAGAAAATAGCATTTCGGGTCCCATTGCAATAAATCTGTCCTGCGTGTCAAATGAAGTGTCACTGCATCATGATAGTGTAACAGTATGTATATAGGCCTATTATGTGATAACCAGGAACTAAACTTTGGTAACTTTTTGTTGGTATATTATAAAGCAGACTTGGATGGCAATATAGTAGCTAGCTCGATTTTACTAACCGGGGATGTATCGAAAAAAGGACCAGGAGGACGAGTAAGTGACAGTGATGGCTTTTTGTTATTTGAAAACTTCCAAACGGACATATGGACCATTGCAGTAACTCGCAACTACTATATACACCAAACATGTGAGTAAACATGTAGTACATGTACATCGTTACAATGTGGTAAAATCACTGTGCACTTGTGAAGCAAATATCAACAACAACAACAACAACAAAATACTCTGGAATTAAAACCCCAAAACACTAAGACTCAAAGCTGCACAAAGAGGAACGAATTACAGAATTAGCCACATTCGTCATGACAGTGCTCTGACATGACGCAATAGGGCTGTAACTGGAGCAACATGGATGTCAATTCTACGGCAGTTCTGTGTCTGTTTGTCCTATGGGATTCTTGTGCAACTCAGATATGTTTATCAGTCCCCTTCAGCCATCGACCCCCCTCCCCCACACCCCCCCCCCCTCCCAAGCTCTCTCAAATTGGTGAAAATCATACTCTGAAACCATCATCTCTCTGCCTTGCTAAACTGTAACTAGTCTTTAAGTGTTCTCTACAGTGGTGCCTGGGAAGAGCAACCTCTCTGCAAACATGGTAAGGTCGTTTGTGGGGGTGTGATCCTTGAAGGAGTAATATTGCTATAAGTGAGTGCTGCAGGAGGAGGAAATTTGCATATGAATGGAACTTGATCAAAGACACAGTCAAGTCCATGGTCTTGGTAGAGACCGCAACAATTGTCCATGGTCTTGGTCGATGCCTTGATCGATGCCGCAGTGAAGTCCTTGGTCGATGCTTTGGTTGATGCCTTGGTCTATGCCGCAGTTCATGGTCGATGCCTTGGTCGATGCCTTGGTCGATGCCTTAGCAGATGCCACCATGAAGTCCATGGTCAATGCCTTGGTCAATGCCTTGGTCAATGCCTTGGTCAATGCCTTGGTCAATGCTGCAGTGAAGTTCATGGTCGATGCCTTGGTCCATGCCTTGGTCGATGCTTTAGTCGATCCTTTGGTCGATGCCTTGGTCAATGCTTTGGTCGATGCCTTGCTTGATGCCTTGGTCGATGCAACAGTGATTCCCTTGTTGATGCCTTTGTCGTTGCTTTGGTCGAATCATTGGACGATGCCTTGGTCACTGCCTTGGTCAATTAATGCATTGATCAATGCCACACTCAAGTCTAATGTCAATGTATTGGTAAATGCCTTGATCGATGCCTCAAGTGGTGCATGGATGCCTTGGTTAATGCCTTGGTTAATGCCATGGTCAGTGCCTTGGCCAATGTCATTGTCAGAGTGATGCATTGATCAAAGTAAAACTTTGTGCAGAAAGTAGATCGCACATCGCAGGGAATTCCTGACGATGGTATGTGAATAAAGTGTACCTGCCACTATAATCAATGAAAAAGTTCCAAAAAAAGTTCAAGTACGTGCAAATACGTATGTCACAAGTATACATATAGCTTAACTAAAAAGTGCATGTCCTGCGAATTAAACTTCACAAGAACGGTCAAGAAGGTCATAAAGAAATACACTATTTTTGAGATAAAAGGTTGTGGAAAATGTTATGTCATGGCATATATAGCATTTTTCTAATGATGATATTGGGCTGCTACCGACGCATTGCTTATGGTAAGAGCCAGAACTGGAGGGCATCTCAACCCCATGACCGCCCTTTTTACCCTCACAGACCTTCGTGGGCCCTCACACAGTCTGTCGGTGGCCTTGGCGGGTGGAGGGTAGCTCTGGGTCCGCCCGAGGTCTTCCCTGGGCTTATCTGGGGTTTGACAGGGAGGAGGGGTGTCACCCTGCTTGGCGTCGCTTCGATAGCAACCTTGCGCCATTCACGGAGTCACATGACCGGAAGGGCTATTATCTGTGACAGACGGAAGGGCCAGATAAACGATTTCCATGGCAACCAGATCAGGTGAGAAGAACTCTGTGTGATCTGTGAACTCCTCACTCTGCCCTCTGCTGGCTGTTGGATGCCCGGATGCTATGGTTCACAATGGTGATGAGGAGAATGGCAACTGACCTCTCCATTCAGTCATCCGATTTCATTCAGTATTCAGGCATGGACCATGGATTCACTGTGGCTATATACATCTTGGAGCCTATGGTGTTGGATTTTACAATCACACCCATGCACCATGTACATAAAATTTCAATACAAAATGAATTTTGCTATTATCGAATTGATAACTGCATGGTAAAAATCATATATTGTATCAGTTTATTATTATATCATTGCCTATTTAGTCTTACGCCAGGGGTTGATTGAGGGGGTATGGGGGATGCATCCCCCCCCCCAAAGAACTTTTGAAAATATTTTTACATATTAATATTACTTAATCGGCACTGTATCGCGTTACCTATGTCGCGGGTATGCGTTCCATAATGCGACAAGCCGGTGACCCAGCCCCACCATAATATTTTGGATTCCCCCCTGTCTTTCACAAAAAATTAGTCCACAAGTGCTCATTCATGCATTAAGTAAGAAACTACTTAATTTTATGCAACTCCCTGAAAACTGA
Source organism: Platynereis dumerilii (assembly GCA_026936325.1). Classification (NCBI taxonomy): domain Eukaryota; kingdom Metazoa; phylum Annelida; class Polychaeta; order Phyllodocida; family Nereididae; genus Platynereis; species Platynereis dumerilii. The sequence continues at coordinate 22,334,529 of JAPTHN010000002.1, read as the reverse complement.
CACTGACAAACTGACGCTGCATGAGTAACATGACTAACTGACACTGCCAAACTAATATACCGACTAACTGACACTGACTGACTTCCCCTGACTGACTTGCATGACTCTGGCTGCCCTGTCGTTAATTCCAGCCAGCAAAGGCCCTGCATTGCACCGTGGATTGATGGTTGTTCCAATGTGATGATAACCTATGGCATCTCCTATTATTTGTCTTCTTTTGTTATGAACATGACCAAAAACACACTCAGCTGAGCATAACACATGGTCTTTAGGATCTAACAATACAAAAACCAAAATAATAATGCCACATGATTAGGTAGAAGCCCACACAATGGAACGATAGGGAGCATTCATTGAGTTTGGCTACAGAGCAAGAGAGTGCTTTAGCATTCAACAAGGCGTAGCACACTATGCAGCATTACATTGGGTGGTCCTACTGGAAATTTATGCCCGGAGTTCAAGGAGTCGTTCATACAACAATTTGTAACTCTCTTTTTCACATTTGAGCTTTTCAACAAACTCATGACTGTAAGTACAATGTGGACCTGTGTTTGTATAGGCTAGTTATATGCATGCTCTGTATATAATTTTGGTATATATGGGCCTATACCGGTATGGTTAAACTGTGTGTGTCTGCCAATGTCTGGCATATACTAACTGCACCATTGCTCACAAATATTGAATACTTCAGCATTTTCCATAGAAATTTATAACTTTGGCAACTGCTGCTGGAACACATAAAGGACGGTTCAATTGTAACTGCTTCGGCTGCCATCTATAGGGAAGAACATGTCACCATTAAAAACTCATGTCCCAGCGTTAACCCCAGGTAGAGCTGCAGCAGGTGAAATATGGAAATTCAGGGGATTTATGAAGGTGCGGCGCAACCAATCCAAAATTCAAAATTCTGGCAACAATATATAGTTGAGGTTTCAAAGATTCAGGAAGATAACCTTTATGGAGACCTTGCTTGAATTTGAACTTCGAAATTTACTTATATATGTATTTGCCGTGTTAGAAAAATGAGAATTATATATAAATGAACAACAGTGCACAATGTCATGTAGTACAAATCGTATCCCAAAAAACATCCTGCGAATGAGTCTCAAACCGAAAGCCATTTTCTGCCTCATGGTCTACCTCCAAGGTGAGGTTAAAATTCGGTCCACAAGACGAAAAAACTCTCTTAAACAGAGAGAAGATATCCCATTCCGCTAGCCAACACTGACAATACCTGCCTCCTCAAGTGAGTTGTTCCCGTTTGCGAGGTCATTTTCCTGACTCACCAACCAACTTCCGGTAGGCGGTAGCTGTTGTGCAGTGACCATTTTTGCTGTTCCTCGCTCCTTGGTCAGTCATGGAGCTAGACACAAATGATCTCATAGCTGGGAATTTGGCTTTTACATAAATATGTATTGCAGGTCCTCATGTTATAGATTTATTTCTTAGACGATAACTGAATAATGTGTGATTGGTTTCCAAATGTGCTGTGTCCAAAAGGACTGACCATACCACAGACAATAGGAGGGACCTTAGAGTATCCCTGGCCCTCCTCGATCTCTTCTATACCATGCAGAGCATTCAGACCACGAACTTCTCCATGATCCTGCAAGGGGATTCCCCAGGATCAACATTGCCCCAAGACAAACACAGCTCACTTGCGACCCCTGCCCTTTGCTGACCTTGCAGGAGGGTGAAAAATAACAACCCTTAAACTTTAACCCTCCACCCTTTGTTTTGTTTATTTGTTTTTGACTTCTGCACTGATTTTGGTCCGGGGCATTTAAGTGGATTAGCATTACAGAGGTTGTGACGCTGGAGGGAGAACTTTTCTCTGAATTACGATCTCAGCTCAGAATATCTAGTTCCTCATGTCTCAGTGTTACTGGTCAGCGTATATACACTACCGTAAAACGGGGTAAAGTTGGCAATCTGGGGTAAAGTTGGCTAGCTATTTTGACACATTAATAGCAGAAATCCGTACTTTTCTCACTGACGCAGGTATCTTTTGCAAAGTTGCCATTCGTGTCAATGAGGAAAAGTTGGCATTTCTGCCATTAAGTGGGTCAAAATGCTTGCGAACTTTACCCAGGATTGCCAACTTTACCTCGCTTTACGGTACATGTATACCACGATATAGGGCTAGTCCCTGGCATACGTAATGATGAGGCGGTGAGTCCACTATATAAGGTTAACAAATTAGTCCTTCTTGTCAAATATGGGCACTTTCGTTACCCTGGAATAGGTATTGGACAGTAATTCTGGCCATGTGCAAGAGAATGGCATGCAACAGGAACGCTAACTTTCAAATTGACAGCAAAATATAGATTGAGCCCCTGGTCAAGGATGGAAAACTCTTGCGTGCACCAAAACCCCTGGGATGTCCACTGTGTCCTGTGCCAGTCTTGGTCTCTTGACCACTGTGTTGTGTGCTGAGGTGTCTTGGGGATGTCTCGTGACAATTACAAGTGTCCTTAGCGCGTTGTTTGGCTGTCACTTGGCGTCTTGTAGGAGTTTGGACAAAAAAACTTGTTACTGGAACATGCTGATTGTCCAACACAATATATTGATAGATATAATAACAAAGAGCATAGGCAAGAGACTTGCATAGGTGCAGAAAGAACATAGCATTTACTTCAGGACGAGATATTTAATTCGATGCTGACTGCAGGTCAGAGGTGCATGTATTAGACATTGCATGTGCATGAAGATCTGCAAAGAGTGTGCTTTTAATTTGTCTTTTAAAAATTTCCAGTAGTTAGTTATTATTAAGGCATATTGCTTATAATTATATCATTCATTCATTGCAAGACTCCAATTCATTTCAGGATTCCCAGGGCTGCAACAAGGCCTCATATCTGCCCCATACTTTGCAGGGTGATAATCTGTGACAAACCCCATAAGGCCAGCTATCGATCTATTTTACAGAATCTAGGAGTTCTTTCTAGATAACTCGGACCTGTGAGGGCTGCAAGATAGCTTGGGAAAGAGTGTGACCTTTGAGAGATGCCCTTTGAGAGAGGCCCTGGAAGAGGAAAGGGCCCTGTGAGGGAGTATGGATAGTCCTAGGAGAGAGTAGTCTCTGGGAGAGTTAGGAGAGGCCTGCAAGGGAGAAGGGATATCTTTGCCAACACACAGGGTAGGGTACTGATCTGAAGGGATGGGGGAGTTTGGGGTGTGGCTGGTCACCCCCTGTACAGAGGGGATAAGACTGTCACCCAACTGGGGTGCTCCATAGGGGTCCGTATCAGGGTTGCCATGCAGAGGCAGATCCATTGCTCAACAGGGTGGTTGTGCTCCCAGGATAGTAGACGATACAAAGTGTGACTGTGCGAGGCTTTAACTGTGGATTCTCTCTCCCGTGTTTAATTTCGAATAGTATACACTAATTCAACCCAAAAATGTCACAACAGTGAAACTAGTGGGCATGCAGTAGTGGCTAAAATTTTCTTCATAAAGAGTGAGAGTCCCACAATTTACATGTCTAGAGCAAAATATGCATACACCTGGCTCAGTCAGTTTACTTCTTATTCGAAAGCCTAGAGTTGGGATTTTTGTTAATCTACCAGGTATATATAGACGGTTGAATAGGACCTCATGCTAAGCTTGCAATTATAGTCATCAAAACTTCTCACAAAATGTGTGTATTAATAAATGATTAGTCATTATCATAAATTCACGTTTTGGTAGATGATGTATAATCCAGATGTTATGTTAATGTAGACCTGCATCTCCTTTCCAAAGAAAATTAAGCCTCGGTTTGTCGGTAACAGTTGCGGTCGAGACAAACGACTATTATCTGGTCCCATGCGAGCATGTGCTTCTCTGTTTAAAATGTCTAACTCACGACAATGGAATGACAGTTGCATATTTACATTCCAAAAGCTTCGTACGTAACTGTTTTCATGTACATGTTTGTTGAATATAATTCTAAGTTTTCTGTGACATAATATTATATTATGATAAACACAAGTTGAGTATATTTTAGGATAAATTACAGCTGCCCAGCCAACAAAAAGGAAGACAGACCGGAAGTAGAATTCTGACTTGCTCCATGCATGCCTCATTTTAATGGCCCCTGCATGGCGACAGATGCTGGACAAGCACAATACTCATAAGCAAACAACAAAACCGAGAAGAAAGAAAGACATCATGTTTCTTTATGTTTTTGACACGCAGGGTTGACTTACGTCTTTAGTCTGTTCATACTGCTATCTGTTTCCACCTCCCATTGGAAGATGAGAAGTTTAGCCTATACAAAATAACCAAAACTGATATAATGGGCTACATTCTTGAAAATAATCAACAGACAAGTTGAGACAACCTGTCTTGCAGTGATTTATGGAGGACACCTGAATGATATAAAGAATTTTTTTATAAAACAACCTATAAAAAGGTTGCGATAACAGACATGTATCTCGACTGCTGTTAATCAGACACACGTCATCCCGACAATTCTTTTATCAGAGTGTGCATGGTTTATAATATATATATATTTACAATGTATGTTCAATATTCATGAAACAGTCTCCTTAAAATAGATTTATAACAAACAGTTTCCAAAACACGTCGATTTTATTCTGTTTAATCACATTGTATAATTATATATACAAATATTCTTGATAGACCTATTATACGATTTCCTGTCTCAGTACAAAGATGCTGCATGGTCAGTGATGTAGGCCTATTATTAATTAAAGGCTAAATCTACACTGTAACAAATTGCTGTAGTTTATACAGTGAATTACTGTAGAAACTACAGTAAGCTGCTGTACAACTCTGATACAGTAAGCTACTGTAGAAGCTACAGTAAACAAAACTCTACCGTAAGACTTACTGTAAATGTTACAGCAAGCTACTGTAAGCTTCATATTACGGCAAATTGCTGTAGATTTTATGGCAAATAAAACTCTACTGTAAGCCTTACTGTAAGTGTTACAGCAAGCTACTGTAACCTTCTAATCACGGCAAATTGCTGTAGATTTTACAGCAAACAAAACTCTACATTAAGTCTTGCTGTTAATGTTTCAGCAAGCCACTGTGAGCTTCATATCACAGCAATATGATTTTACAGCAAGCAAGCCACTACTGTAATCCAATATCACACTACTGTAATAACTACATTAAGCCATTGTACTGACAGTTCATTCCTAATAAAGGGAATATACCAAATGTGCCATGTCCACAAGCAATGGCTGAGCATTAAGTTCTAATTGGAGATATTATATTGGAAAATAGCCATCCCTCATATTTATGTTCATGAAATATGTTTTTAAAATCATATCAATATTGTTGTAGACTTACATGTATTTGTATCACAATGTTCACCCAACTATCTAGTATAATACTTGATTAAAAATATATAATTATTTAAAATGTGGACTATATAATATTTAGGCTTTTATTTTTATTTTTCTCTAAAATATATGAATTTACAGATTCAATATGGCAAATTCATTTATAAAGATGAGATACATATGAAAATGACTTTGAAAAAAAATGTATTGTGTAGCATTTGATTGACAAATTAGATTAGCTTTTTTTTTTAACTGTATTGTATTACATTTGTAGGATGTTCATTTATTAAATTGCTAAATACACTCTAGATAATATCTAAGGTCTAACTGGAATAATATCAAACTATACACAATTGTATACTAGTAGTAATTTCTCAGGAATACCACAAGGTGTCACTTTGCATGCATATTATATGAGTATGGCATCAATTAAGGGGTAATTAGAGGGAAATCACTGACGCAGAACTGTGACCCAGTTACATAAACTGAATTTACTGGCAGTATTAGACAATTGTATTAGAGTCATTCTTGGACAGTTTTCAAAGGGAGAGGTGGCACTGTTCAGTGGCTCCATGTTTATTTCTTGTTTTAGCAGTGGAGTTGAGTAAACATTGACTGGGTAAGTGTGTTGAATAAACTAAGTATGTTCATTAAACATTCAATTAACTGATTCTTTATTACTTGAATGCTTTATCAACTCTAATGATTTTCTTCTTTTTCAGGAGTCCAAAGGACCAGTTACAGGATATTTTACTGAAGTTTGAAATGCTGCTCAAAATTATGGAATTTCTTCTATTTTAACTACTGTTTCCATTTTAGCATCTCATCAAATTCATTGGTCATTCTGTTCATGGACATGTTTTACCAATGATCTTGTTTAAATAAAATTGTCCCTGCATTTGAATAAAGTGGTCCCAATAATAAAACACACCCCAAAAGAACTACAGTATAGAAAAATCTTACTGTAAAATCTACAATAATCAGCTGTAGTTAAAACTGCAGTACAAGGTCCCCTTCCTGTAAAAAACTACAGTAATTTACCGTAATGCTTATACAGTATGAAAATCTATTACTGTAAAAACTACGGTAAGATGCCGTTTTCAAACTACAGTAAGATATATTGATTGCTGTAGTTTTTACAGTAAGTACCGCACAGCAGAATTACGGTAGTGATTTTTGTTGCTGTAAAAAACTACAGTAGTTGCCGGCAAGTGAGTCTGCCGGTAGTTACTGTAGTTTTCTACAGTAAGGTTCTTAGAGTGTGTGTACTGCTTGACTACTCATCAGGCAAGTGACTCGCTGCACGAATAGCGAATACTGCAGCTGCTTATTGTGACGTCATAAGACAAGTAATTACGTAACGTCAGAGGTTAATCGAGACCTGTCAACCTACGTCACAACCGGAAGTTAGACCCTCATGAGCGCCATGGCAACCACGGAACCGGAAGTCCATGCGCAGATTGTTTATAAATTGTTCCATAACTTCCATAATTGTCCTGAAGTGACCCCCCAAGGGCAATTTACTTCTTTTTTATTCGAAAGGTATATGCCGAGACATTTCATGACACAGAAGATCGATAGATAGATTTAGGCAGTAGTAGGCCTACACCACTTTTAGTCCAGTTCTGGGCGCTCGTGGGGGTTGATGAGAGAGAGAGCGGGAGTCCTCAACATCATACCATTAATTCACGGACCCCTCACGCTACTCCAGCCAAACTACTGCATGATTGCTCTGCTCGGTTATCAAAACTTACTTGTAGCTTTGACACACTGCCCACAAGGTCCTTAGCCGGTTTGGTGTGTATATACTTCCGGTCAAAGAAATTGAAGTCATGCTTGCTATATTCCTCCCTCCCCTACCTTGTCTTCATGGGTCTTATGCTGGTGTTACAAATTTACCCATGTGAAGGATCTTTTACTTGCCAGTACAGACACCGATCCAAGGGGCCGCCAATTTGTCTTGATGGTATAGGTTCAGAGTAAACTACTTCTTGCAATTAAACTTACCAAGCTGCTTGCTTCTTATTCTTTCTTATGTGGGATGATATTTGGAACTGGATATGTGCATCCAATCTTCTCACATATGACTTCCTAAAAATATCCAAAACAGCATTGCTTAGGAAATGAACTAATCAAGCAAGATAATGCAGAAATAATAGAGTTGTCGTTTTGCATTATTAGTGACAGCATTTCTCTGATTGTTTTCGTTATTATAATTAATTGCACCCAGTTTTTTGCCTGGCCAATTATGTATCTCCATATGCGGTCACATTCAAAATAATCCAAAATAATTAGCAGAATAAGAAAGTCCCAGATTTGCAGGTGGCGCTATTATGTAGTATTACCAGGTTAATCTCACTTGATGTTGTATTCATATAACTTGCCATGAAGTTGGATTACTTTTTGATGAATCCGGAATAACAATTATTTTTCAGGATGCGCTAAGCCTGTTTTGGGATCAGTTCTTTATACTGATTACTTTAATTCGGAATCAGCTATAATGGAGAGAGGGGGGATTCTTAATTGCGTCTCCAGTTTAACTTTGAAATAAGCAGTCCTTCTTTTGTTATTTAACACTCCATAGGCCATAAGACACTAAACTGACAACAACATTTAAAACAAAATGTCATTTTAGACAAACACCGGTATACAACTTTATAACAAGGGGATAAACCACTGCTAACAGATTAAGTTCATTTTGGTCAATTAAATTATTGATGATTTGACTCTGATCACTGAATGATGTTGAGTCATGGCATGAGAATGATTTGTTATCAATGTCACAATCGGAAGTGTGTCTGAACGCAGTGGGTGTGAAAGCGTCGTGAACATGTTTTGGACATTGGGGGCTCTGGAGGGAAAAAGTTTTTTCATCTGGAGTGGGTGAGACTGAAACAGCCAATGACCCAAGCTGAACACAGTTTGATGATCAGCCTGGAACTAGGTGATACCTCCTTAAAGCCTAAAACATAATAAAGGTGCATTTATGGACCTCAAACTGAAATACATCATTATTTTATTATATTGCAGAGTCCTTGGAACTGAAAGTATACATGGACATCGAATAACAATTATTCAAACCTTTTGAATCCAGAGAAAACCCAGTGGAAACCTTGCGGAAACGCGTATGAAGGTTTGTTGAGACCCATTGGAACATTCGGAACACTGCAGAAACCCTCTGGTCCATTGGGCAAAGCATGTCCCTCAGCGTCGCCCACAGACAATAGAGCAGTCATCAGGGTGATAGATTGGCCCCTGGGGCCCCCATCGCTACCTCCTGCCCCACATCTCCCTACCGAGGGCCCCCTGACCCCTCCAAGGGCCCCCTCCACCCCTCCCCAGGGCTTTTTCGGACCCATTTGTCGCCTCGTGAGCGCAACCTCAAAAAGTTATGTCACCCAGCCCAAAAATTAACAGCCTTTGTCCGACATTGAGGGTGCAACGTTTGATGACATGATGTGGTGAGCACTGATCTCACTTGGATCTGCACTGATTCAGCCTCCCTTGCACTTTGTACCCGAGACAATCTGTGTTCAATAACTGGGTTCACACTTCCCGCTAACAATGCATCAGTACTCTGAATAAAAAACCATTTAAAATCATTAAGGTACTGACAAGGAACAGGTTGTGAAAAAATTGAAGTTCAGAACCAAACAATAATGTCCGAAACAAATGACACACCATGACACGTTCGCAGCCCAACTTCCTCTTCACTTTTCTTGCGGCATTGATAACAAATATCGAAATATCAGGACTCAATATATTCAGTTATCAGTGTTAATGTCAACCAAATTTGATAATGATTGATTAAAATTAATGGAAGGTCAATGATGGGTAATTAAATGACGTTATACATTAATTTTGGTGTCTGAAGAGATTCCATGGATGAAATAATGTTAATTTACGACAATACTGATGAATGAACCATGGTAAACTATATATTCAAGCGTTTAGTCTCCAAACTAGAGACATTATAGATCTTTGCGGATTGGCGGTCCACTGGAAAAAGTTATTTTCTTATTTTCAATTTGCAAACTGGCTTTGCCACATCATTGACAGTTTTCTGTTGGTCTCCTAATCTTCTTATTTGATGAAGTAATTCAAGTCATTTAATCAGTTTGTTTATTGTCTCCTATGCTGCCACTGAATCAACTGCTTAACCATAACTGACACAAACAAAACAATTTTTAAGCCAGTGACATCACATGACCAAGTTGAAAGTTAATTTTGAAACTGTTTGGGCCGTTAATCCGCAAACAGCTCTAATATCAATAAGGACACTTGTTGCAAACAATTAAAGAGTAACAAACACGAATAAGACAATGCTTCAGGAGAAGCTCTCTGAAATTATTGTCAACTGTGGAGGTGCAATGAAAAGTGCACTGAGCAGGTTAATGGCGAGAGCTCCTGGAGCTGGAAACAAATGAGTTGAGTTATTGTTTTCGAAGGAACAGGTGAGATGATCAAGACAATGAGAAAACATGCAGACTGCTCGCTGAGGTGCCGTGGCAGTTCCACTGAAGTATGATGGGCTCCTGAGTCCCTGGTGGGCCACAGAATAAGCCACAGAATGGCCTAATGGGCTGTTAATTAAGCCAGCAGGAGCAGGCTGCTGGGCCTAACAGTCAGCGTGGGCATTACGTCAATTAGGGCATTAAAAAAGAGCAGGTGAAAACTTCACTGATTACCCAAAAAGGATGTTGGGAAAGATGAAAAAAGTTCATGACAACAAGTTATCAAAGATGGCCAAGCATCATGTAAGCACTGCCTGGCAGCCTATGGCAGTTCGGAGCAGGTGCAAAGGGATTCGAGAGGATCTAAGCCAAATGAAAGGCAGTGCTTGAAAACTAAATGCAAATGGAAGTAATCATTGTCTCCTACTTGTACTATAGGCTCTATGGACCCTTACCTGGGGTTTGATAGAACACATTTCCTTGATAATTTCGCTGTAAACACCTGGATCGACAAAACCCAATTTTTGGTAATTTGCTGTAGGGCCTACATCTATCGCTCATTTGTCAATCTATTTATTTGGTTATTTATTCGGCTATTTCTGCTGTCGTTTTTCTTCTTGCCGGGTAATCTGGGCCTAAGTTGGATGGCTTTTTCAATCATCCTTCACCTCATTGCCGTGTCCTCCTCCTGTCCTAATTAGCCTACCAAGCACATAAACACAGGACATAAAGCCCCAATCATCCATCCATCTGTCGTCTTCCTGTTCATCTGTCAAGTCATCTGTCGGTTCTCCTGCCTTATCTATCTGTCTATCCATACGTCTTTTCATTTGTCTAATTACCAAAAAATACATATAGCCTCATTTTACCCCCTTGTCTTTTAGATCCGAGAACATCCAGAAGACGCCAAGTGACAGCCAAACAACACGCTGAGGACACTTGTAATTGTCACGAGACATCCCCGAGACACCTCAGCACACAACACAGTGGTCAAGAGACCAAGACTGGCACAGGACACAGTGGACGTCCCAGGGGTTTTGGCACACGCAAGAGTTTTCCATCCTTGACCAGGGGCTTGCTCTGTTCCATTGTCAGTTTGATGGTTTGTGTTCTTGCTGCTTGCTTGTTGTAATTCTTCTACACAAATGGAATTATTGCATGCAACTGATTTTGCAGTGTTTATTTTTGTTTTATTTCATAACTTTTAGACAGTAAAATAGCTGCTGAGGTCACAAAACACCACTTATTATAGGTTGCTGTACATTTTTTTGCAGAACTTAAATACTAAAACTAAGTGCTAGTGCGTATTTCGTTAGCACAAACTTGATCACTAAATGGTGGCAAGTGCAAACGGCAGAACACACCGGTATAAATTTTAAGAAAAAGGAGAGTAAAAATAGAAAGGAACTGCCTGATGTCTTGGGGGCTGGGGCAATGCTTCCACAGACATGCAGCACTGTGACAGTATATTCATTTTGGGCAATTAGTGATGACTTTTAACACAAAGCTGCTTCACACTGGCCAGACATGGCTGGGAGACATTTGCAACTATATACACAGTGCAAGGCACCAAATACTTAACTTTAACTTTTTCTGTTTGTTGAAAGACTTTAGAAGACACTTCGAGAAAGTAAACAGTAACATAACCAGAAAAAAAGGCACGAAATATGACAAGAGTAATACGAATATGAAGAATTATGCTATCTAACTGTCGTATCTTTTACGAAACTGTCCCCGGGCTTTGTTTATATACTATTTACAGCCAGTCATCACTCTATTGGCAAAAAGTGGAAACAATTAGGCCTTAAAAGGCACTTTAGGTGGTGAATATCGCTTCTCATGGAGGTTTTTTCTTTGACACTGGAGAATATTTGCAGTAAAGAGTAAAGGTCCCAACTTTGAAGGTCTATTGTGGTATATGCAAAGTCTGTTGCAAGTCCAACTTGCTCTGTAATTATGCATTTATTTACATGGCATTGTAAATAATGTAAAACAGAATCCGAAGAACTGCAACACCCATCTTTCGTCAGTTCAAAATGTGGAGATCACTTTAGGTGCACCCTGGAGATAAGGAGACCCTTTGTGCAAAACCTGTGGTTCGAAGACGTTAACGTCAAGACGTGGGCTGAGTATGTGTACATCGGCATTGCTTAGTATAATATTGTGTAAATGAGTACTAATCATACTTGTAACCAACTACCGCTTTGTGATGAACAACTTCTTCCTTCCACACCAAGTTATATTTCAAAATACCCCGACAATCTCCCAAATCTCCACAAGCAACCTCCGTTCGTCCGCATTCCGCAGTACTAAGGGAGTTTCACTGTTTCACATGTTGCAGACACGACTGTATACAGATTACAGCAAAGTTTAACAGTTGATGGTCTTTAAGATTTTTTTATGGATTTTATTAAGCATTTGAGTGTGTTTACCTGTAACCTTTGCTGCTGGAGGCAACAGTCTGAAAATAAGACACTAAGTGTCACCCTGGTGTTGCTTGCGGCCTTTCTTGGCGTTGGCTTCTTACTGAGAAGCACTTATTAAACATATTTATTCTGAGAAGATTGAAAAGCTGGCATGATTGCTTATGAGGAAATTGCCCCATCAGTGGCAAATGCAGAAAGGGAGGCTCGTTAAGAAATGAGAGAATAAAGGCCGAGAGAGATAATTCAGCCACGAACGCGCTAATGAGGCCAATTAGATGCAAGATGAAGAAGCCCGCTGCAACCATTTGCAACTAACTAATTTACGGTGTGTTTTTCCAATGTTTTCTGTTTATTGTTATTTTATTTTTTATCTGTCAAAAATCTCTTGATTTTTGGCCTTGGTGGTGGCTGTGATCAGGTTGTCCCTACTTTTGTCCTTCACCAAAATTGGACTCCATGTACAAAGTTATATATATATATATATTATTTTAAAAAACTAGTATTTGACCTGCTTTACCTGTTTCTTTAAATCGAAATTTATATTTGTAGTTTTTTCGTGCAGATAACATAGCTGTTGAAGGGATAATAATCTATCAACCCAGCTTCCAACCATGCACTCTACATTTTCAACAATACATCCTTCCATCCACCAATCTGTCCATCTGAGACAATTATTATTCTCAGGGCAATTCTGTGTAAAATCAGATTTACAGCTTTGACACTTTAGCAACTTGTGTAGCCCTACCACCATACCTTAGCTATTTCATTGTTATCCAGGCATGAGGCCAGGTAATAGGGGTATCAGACAAGCCATCAACCAAAGCTCCAAGTGCAACAGGAGCTGAGCTACAAGGCAAAATGTCGTCGTTTCGGACGTACTCACATGATGTACGTCAGAAACGCGGATATTTTGATGTAGCTCAGCTCCTCTTGCACTTAGAGCTTTGGTTGGTGGCTTATCTGATACCCCTATTACCTGGCCTCATCCCTATTTAACAATGAAATAGCTGAGATGTTATGGTATAGGGCTACACAAGCTGCTAGAGTGCCAAATCTGCAAATCGGACTTTACGGAATTGCCCCTCATCCATCTATTTCTATATCAGTTTCTCCATTATCCACCAGTCTGCCTTGCACATCTTCATCCCATACCCGCTATTTTTGTGAAATTTCAATTAGCATTTATGAAAGTCATATTGATGATCCACCCATCCAGTACAAGTTCCCTGCATGATGTTTTCATAAATTCTTTGATTTACCCCCGATGTCACCTCTCGTGTTCTGAGGCTGTTCATTGAGTAAATTATCTTTAACATGTCTCTCCCTTTTTTGTCTTCCTTTCTCGTAGCTCCTTTTGTTTTATCACTTTGTCTCGTGCATGTGCCATTTTCACCCATTATCGCCCAGAGAACACGTCCACCATGTTTGCAACTTGCAGAAAAAAGCCATGCAAAAAATAGGAAAAGCCACCGATGTTTTAAGCCCAATGTTTGGAGGGCAAAGGTTGGAAACCAATGTTTGGTGCAAACTTTGGTGCTAATGTTTTGGTTTGGGAACATTTTGCCTTCTGACAGGCTGGCTGACAGGGCCAGATGTAGACAAACATATCTGGTCAGTGATGTAAGCATTCGCCTGTATTTTGCTGCAAAACTGTGCACACAAGTCCCATCACTCTCCCTGCATGTCTGTCTCCCTGTCTGTCTGATTCTGTCAACAGTTCAACCCTCAACAACATTTATACTCTTCTCAGACGTGCCCACCCCAACACTGCTGCTGCAGCAAAGGTATACATGTATACACTGCCAAGGTGTTCTGTTTGGAACACCTTTTTTATCACGGTTTCTGAAGTGAGTATGGTTGATTTTAAACTTGAGAACACGTTCAGAAACTAGGAAAATGGAGAGGAGGGCCCATGGGCCATGAGAAGTGAGAAGATTGACATGACAGAATATGACTAGGCTGGATGATGCCAATGAAAAAAAAACATGGAATAGCTACCTCATCAACAAGGACAGGTAGATTTATATAAAATAAAGACTTACTCAGCTGCACACATATTGCCATGGCCCATACCAAAACATACACATAGAAAGAGATAGACAGATCAGCTGATGTCTGTCTGCAACTCTGCACGTCTGTCTGCTAGGAGCAGCAAGCAAGGGATGTCTATAGCTCCTAACAGTGTCAGGAAAACATGAAAGCACAAGTTTTGCTCACCTGTTTGGGGATCTCAAACAGACAAGTCACAAATCAAACTGGGAGCTACTGGGGGTTAACTCAACCTGACTTGGCAAGTGTGCACTATGTCTGGAAGTGTGAGCATGTTTTTGAAGTACACATACATCTATCTGTGAAGTGTGGAGTGAAAAAATGAAAAATTGGAAAGGAGACAAATATAGGGCTCTAAGTTAGATTTTTAAAATCCTTTGTTTCAGAAATTATTTTTCATTTTAGATTGATGCCATGGATTGATTTCATTGGGTGGATAGATAGATAGATAGATAGATAGATAGATAGATAGATAGATAGATAGATAGATAGATAGATAGATAGATAGATAGATAGATAGATACACAGATAGATAGATAAGCTTTTGCATAGATTAATAAGTTTTCGCTTAGATCGACGAAAAAGCTTTCGCATAAAGGGTGCTTCAGTCAATCCGATGGTCGAAATAGTGATAACTTCTTGTCTGATTAGTCGATTGTAGAATAAAAACAAAAACAAACCTGAGCTGACATGTAGATATCTACTACACAACTTCATGCAGGCCTATACAACTGATCAAGACCTTTGTCCTTCTGAGCACCAACTGCATATTTCACTCCTACACACCTGGCTATAGGTGTATCTTCACCCCATCTTCCAGACCGACCTCTCCTTCACATCCTCTCTCTTTCCAAGACCTCTCAACACCACCGACGACCCTGTACCCTCACATTTCCTGGATTGAAGAACAGTCTATTTGTCTGTAGCTGTTTTGACTTCTCTCACATTCACCAAGAGATGTTTGACTAAGAATGATTGGCTCCGACAAATGGTTATCTCTTTGCTGTCAACTTGTCTTGTTCTCTCTCACCACCCCACATATAAACTCAGCTTTACACTACCCCTTTTTCATAGTTTTATATTTTTTCTACATATTTTTTCTTAACTTTTTGTGCTTTATTGCCATGCTGTTACAAACATCTTTGCACCAATGCGAAGTCTTTGGCAGGGGAAGGAGGTTGTAGAAAATGATAGAATTGTGAGCGTCACGCTGCATAGATAGATAGATAGATAGATAGATAGATAGATAGATAGATAGATAGATAGATAGATAGATAGATAGATAGATAGATTGATAGATAGATAGATTGATTGATTGATTGATTGATTGATTGATTGATTGATTGATTGATTGATTGATTGAATGATTGGTTGATTAATTGATTGGTTTTCTGACTGATTGATGTATTGAATGATTGACGAACTGATTTATGGAATTGGTCATTGGTTGATTGGTTGATGATTGATTGATTGGCTGGCTGGTTGATTGATTGATTGCTGATTGATTGATTGATTGATTGATTGATTGATTGATTGATTGATTGATTTATTGATTGATTGATTGATTGATTTGTGATTTAGGCCCGATAGTGTCAGAAACCCCGCACACAGAGAACATTGGCCCAACTTGAATATGATTTTATTCTGAGTTGTTCTTAGTAATTGTCTTTTCTTCTCTTGTAATCCGTTTTTCCAATTCACAAACATATTTATTTAAGATGCACATTCAGGAGTGCCTATATGTCAGTGAGTTTCAAGGGCAATGTCACAATTTGACCTTTGAGAATGCTCCTGTCATTTGCTTGTTCATTTGTGCCAATGATATGGTGCAGGGTGGGACCTTTTCGTTGCCACAGGTGCAAGATTGGCCAGCAGCCAGTGAGTAGTCTTGGGACAAGGGCCTACTGGGTTTTTACAAGGGCCCTGAAACGTGACAAGGGCCAAGAAAAAGCCACTGGCAAAAGGGCCTTGGGGACAATTTCACTCTGCCAAGAAAAGGTCCTTGTTGTGACGTCACAGAGCCTGGCACTTGAGTCCCTGCTTTGTGTGTCCATGTATGTTTTGAGGAAGACATGGAGTGAAAGAATGATAGATCAATAGTTCGGAATTTAGAAAATAGGAAGTTGGCGAAATATAGTTGACAAAACTCACTTTTACAGTTACTCAAGATATTTTAAAACAATCCTTGGGGGTAAGAAGAGTTTACTTTAGAGGGCTGCACAATGGATCCATGCTTACCAAGCTATCTAGTGGCCTATTATTGATTTGATATTCAATTCCGTACATTTCTTCACTCCCCTGAAAACCTGCCAGCCTGTTGTTGTATGTTTTCCTCTGTCAATGAGATGCCCAATTGCCTGGTTGATGCGCGTGTGGGCTGACCAAGGCATAATGAGCTATGATGAGTCGTGTTTATTAATGAGACGAATGTCCACTAGGTGGGCAGCCATTGTCACGTATGTCTGTTCAATTCAATTGAAACAAACAGGTATCTGGATATGATAGCATTTGATAGGCATACTATTAATAATATATATAGGCTATATATTCTGCTTTTATAGATACCTACACAGATGCATGGTAGTGAAGGAGGGATGGTGGGATAGAAGGATGGAAGGAAGGATACAGACAAAACAGACAAATGAAAAATCACTGAAAATAAAGCCTTGATAGCAAGAAATAAAGAAAGACAGGGTTGTCAATGAGCCTGTTATTTACAAGTTTATTGCTTTGAAATTCAAATACTTCCAAGTTATATCCATCGCAATCTAGAAATCTGTCAATAGAATGATTTTGCTCCTTTTATTAATATATCCAATCACATTATCACTGCGCTCTACACTTAAAGAAATAAGGACATTTTTACCTTACTTTAGCGCTGAAATTCCTATCTGAGGGGAGGCCCTGAGTCCCACCTGCCAATGATCACCCTTCCGCTAACTATTGTGGGTTGCATAAATTATGCAAATGAGCTATGTAAATCACCCTTATAGTTTTAGTTTACCCTGATTTCACTGATTTCTTCACAATGTGTACTTTCCCTCCAAAATCCTTAACAGCGCTAAATGCTGTTAATTTTCTTGGCTTCTATGAATAAATAAATAATTTAGAAAGGGTTTAGAGACAGTGATTATCACTAATCATTTCTCCAGTGTTGTTACTTCTGTTAAAATGATCGTAGGGGCAGGAATATGCTAATTTTGAGATGGCATCTATAGTTAAGTCTTGTAAGCTGGTTCGTGGGTAAGTCCTCAGGCATACTGGAGCAATGGCATTCAATATGGTATGTGCATGGTATTGTTTACTTAGACATACAAGTGTGTTTGGGGTATATTGAATCTAATGATTTGACATCATTTGACTGTAATCAGATGTTGTTGATGAGGGAGGAAGGCATAGACAAATGTAAATGAATGAATTTACAATCAATTATGACTGAGAATGACTCCAGTATCAACACCATTCAAAGATAATCAGACATTGTTGATGGGCTGGGATGCTTCGGCAATGTATTGGCCTAAATAACTAGTAGAGTTCCCAAAATGCAGGTACTCTATTTTGTACATATTTCTGAAATAGGGTTAGATCCATCATGAAGTATCTAAACGTTTTGCTCATGCATAGAACAACTTTTGAAGTTTACAAAATGCAAATGTACCCCATTTATAATATAATTTGATGGGCAAAATGGCTTTTTGCATTACCTCAAAATATAGGCCTATGATGCATTATCTGATGACATTTTTTTAAAGCAGCATTTGTATCTCATCCTGCAGGTTGGATCCTGATTAATGAATATTTGGTTATATTATAGATCTTTATAGATTGGTGGTCCACTGGAAAAAATAATTATCTTTTTTTCAATTTGCAAACTGGCTTTGCCACATCATCGACAGTTTTCTGTTGGTCTCCTAATCTTCTTATTTGATCAAGTACCTAAAGTCATTTAATTAGTTTGTTTATTGTCACCTATGCTGCTAGATATGATAAGCACTAAATCAACTGATTAACCATAACTGACACAAACAAAACATTTTAAGCCAGTGACATCACACGACCAAGTTGAAAGTTAATTTTGAAACTGTTTGGGCCGCTAATCCGTAAACAGCTCTAATAACTCCAGCACAATGTGTTCTAGGAGGAATACTATCAGCAAAAAGGTTCCATCTTGTGTTTATCCTTGCTGATGCAGGTCTACAACATGCAGTTGTACAAGTCCACAACATTTGTGGGGCATTGGAGTTCACTCTGGGAGTTGTGAACCACACAGCGGTCATTGTGCACTTTGGATGAGATCTTCGCATGTCAAAAGCTACTTGTGTGTTTGCAACTGTCAAAATGTTGTTGGCTGAGGCCATTATTGCACAATTAGAACCTTACTTGTCAATTATATCCCGTTTCCAAGGTTACTGGGGTAGAATGGTGCATTTTGACTTCTGGGAATTTAGAGCAGGTGTCATCCGGGGCCCTCAGGGAACCCTCTGACGTTATGTCATCTGTGACGTCATCACTGGATCTCCCTCTAGCATAGATCACCCGGATGGACGCGTTAGATCTCTCATGCACACAGTATCAGCTGCTCTTTGGAAGTAAATATTGCTGCTGGTCGCCTAACAGGCAAGTACCCAGTAGACAATGCTTCAGAACTGCCTGCACAATAATATGCTGGATGGCAAATGCCTGAGTGAAACTAAAGATGTTAAGGTAAGATTACATCTTCCAATGACAAATTGACCTCTCTATACATCGTTAATTGATGTATTCAAACCCCAATGGTGTCTCACTCAAGCAGCTGAATGTAATCACCCGTCCCTCCCCAGCTGTAACATGGTGTATTCAACTTTAGGCTGGAAAAGGTTAGTCAAGATCTGGGCGGTATTGAAAACATGGCATCATTTTGTCATTTAATGAGCATCTTAGTGCCTATGCTTAATATTTGGCACGCCATTTCAAAGTTTTTAACTGAAGGAAATGCTGGGTACAGTATGCAGACTTTAAAATGGTGAATAAAATCCCATGGTCAGTACTCATCAGTATCTGTGTTGACTTTTGAGATTGAACTGCATGACCAAAATCACTTCTTCTTCTTCTTCTTCCTCTGTAGCATGTTATAGTGTTTTCTTGAACTGGTTGTTATGTTTAACAACGAAACAGTTCACGTGCACACACGCACAATAATACAATTTTTCGTCCATCAATGAACATGTGTTTATGTTACTGGATCATTGAAAGCCCCCTCCCAGTTCCATTGGCTGTTTGGTTTGTGTAACCCATCCTAACCACCTGCCAGTAACCAATATGCAACCAATGTGCAACCAATCCACCTCGGTTGCAGCTGGCATTGCAGAATTGAACTTGACAAGTGCACACAGAATGTTATTGAGATGTGGCCATTGTTCTAAATGATTGTCTCATTAGGGATCCCAACAATGCAATTAATACAATGATGCTCAATGGTATTCAAAGTTACAATGACAGTGTCCATGCTTTTGACAATGTCCAAGAACTGTTAGCAAGTGTAAATGTCACCTCTTTCCTTATTGGATTATGTCAAAACAAGGGCATATCTGCTATTGCTTTACAGCCACAGAAGGACATGTGATTACTTTGGGCTGTCGAAGATCCTATGTCTTTCACATTAAAATGAGTCATTGAGAGTCCAACGAGAGACGTGTTACCTCCCTTATGATTGCAGTCACTCGTTCACCAAGTTGTTATATATCATGGCTAGTATACACTACATTTGATGGAGGACCTCACTGGTCACTGCCTGAACACGAGTCATTTTCTACGACTAGATTAGATAGATAGATAGATCGATAGATCGATAGATCAATAGATCGATAGATAGATAGATAGATAGATAGATAGATAGATAGATAGATAGATAGATAGATAGATAGATAGATAGATAGATTGATTGATACATACATACATACATACATACATACATACATACATACATACATACATACATACATACATACATACATACATACATACATACATACATACATACATGTAGCCTATAGATATTTGTCTTGCCATTCTTAATGATTTGCACTTGAACATCTCTGACTCCATGAAGTCGATTGCCGAGTGATATTTTTGCCTAGTATTGACCCAAGACGCGACGTACAAGACGCTGCTCAAGACGCTGTGACACGTGCTTGTCTCGTGCCTTCGACAGTCACCTGATTCCAGTTTTATTTTGAGAGATCAATTGTTTGGATCCCATTACAACAAATCGCTTTCCATATTGTCCAATGGTTCAACTGTGGTCCTATAATGGCCTACAGTTTATTGATAACATCACAGACAACTAACAATGTGCCACCTATCAGATTAAGGAAGCCAAGAGAACCGAATCCAGCTGATAATGAGTTTATATTCCCATCATTGGCTTATGGCATTCAGTTGACTCAAATTTCACAAATCTCGATCCAGAAAGAATAGAACTGGCAGGAAACTGATTGCTAGTCATCTCACATTCACGCTAGGTGGCTCTGCTTGCATCCCAATTAACTTCCTGTTATTATTCAAATTGCACACTGACCAAATGCATGCATGGGACCTGTTGGATAGCAGTTCCTGACAACCGTCACTAAAAGCACAATTGCTTGTTGTGTGAAACCCCAGTCATGCTCTCAGCAATTCCATGCAGCTGGCCTTTTTCTGTGAATTCAATATTTCAGTTTCTTCTTCGTCATTTCTTCAATTTATCCTTATTTTTATTCTTCCTTCATACTTCTTTATCCTTCCTTTCTCTTTCTTTCTCCGTCCATCCATCCTCCTCCTTCTCCTCCTCCTCCTTCTCCTCCTCCTCCTTCTCCTCCTCCTCCTTCTCCTCCTCCTTCATCTCCTTCTTCTCCTCCTCCTTCTTCTCCCTCTCCTTCTCCTCCTCCTCCTTCTTCTCCTCCTCCTTCTTCTCCTCCTCCTTCTTCTCCTCCTCCTTCTTCTCCTTCTCCTCCTTTTCCTCCTCCTTCATCTCCTTCTTCTCCTTCTCCTCCTCCTCCTCCTCCTTCTCCTCCTCCTTCTCCTCCTCCTTCTTCTCCTCCTCCTTCTTCTCCTCCTCCTTCTTCACCTCCTCCTCCTCCTTCTTCTCCTCCTCCTTGTCCTCCTCCTCCTCCTCCTCCTTCATCTTCTTCTCCTTCTTCTCCTTCTCCTCCTTCTCCTCCTCCTCCTTCTCCTCCTCCTCCTTCTTCTCCTCCTCCTTCTTCTCCTCCTCCTCCTCCTTCTCCTCCTCTTCCTCCTTCTCCTCATCCTCCTCCTCTTTTAAAATTTCGTTTTGGCACCATGGATAACTGCCGCTTGTTTTGAGACAGTCACCAATTGACCTCTGGTGAGGCAACTGCATGGCCCTGCCCCTGTCACTAGTATAGCCTCACAGCCACTATGCTAGGCTATTGCTAGTCACTGGACAAGGTATAGGCTCTGCAGTGGACAAAGTATAGCCTTACTGCTGCAGTGGTCAGCTGATCCGGAGATCAACAGCTTCAGTAAATGACCAATCCATCCTCATTGGTCACTCATTGGCCAACCATTGGTCAACCATTGGTCACTCATCTCACTTGACCAGAGGGATTGAGCCGGGTCTTGCCACTGCTTAGCAATTCAGTCTTAATTCTTACAAATCCCGGCACATTCACAGCACATTCACAGCTATAAGACTGCTTAGGAGAGAGCTGTGCAATTTGTGGTTCGACTAAATGCCCTAGGAGTTTTCAGTCGAGTTCTGCTCAGTTGAGATCTCAGAACTTCGCTCTCTCTTACATGAGGACACACAAGATTATGACACTAAAGTATATGCACATATAGGGCTATATACATGACAGACTCGTGTGCATGGTTAGTACCAAGTGCAGCCCTCTGAGACAAGTTCCTGGTAGTCGCTTGTGTCCCAATTCTTGTGTAGATGCAGAGAGAGCTGATGCTGCCAAATTGATTGATTGAAAGAGCTCAGGAAAACTCTAGATCTAAATTATATTCAGTATCACCTTCATCATCTATACTTGACCAAAATTTCACTATTAAAACCAAATGATACATTTTCTGACAGATAAAGGCCCTGCTTGTTCAACTCAATATGTAGCACTGACTGTCAATGTTTGACCTGGGAGATGTCAGCTCCCTGGTTTGACCCAGGTGTTTCAGTGAACAGCCTTCCCATTTCCCTCCCTTTGTGGCAGCTAATGTCAGTAGTAATGAGAGTGGTGGGTCAGACTCCTCTCCCTGTTGCTGCAGTGCATGTTGTGCTGTAAAAACTTTACTTTAAAATATTCAAATATTAAGACAGATTTTATTTTTTTAGAGGGGGGGGGGCTTTATACGATATAATTTGTTGTATCTTCACTGCAGAAACATGGATATTTCTGCCATTTTCTGGAACTGTAGTTAAGGTATATTTCTTATAGCTTGTGTTACTTGTTTTTACTGTCATCACTGACTTTAAATACAATTTTACTTTACTTTACTTTACTTTTCCAATGTTCCATGCTGTACACTAGTTTTTAGCTACAGAATGAAAAGCGATTCGCAATATATATGTTTTGCAGCTGACACATTTCACAAAATGCAAACGATGCTGAAATAACAGTGGACTTCAACGGTGTGCAGTTTGAATGCAGTTGGTCCTGTTGTACTGCGGTGCTGCAACAAGGGCATCTTTCGGGATGCTGTGGGCATCGTCAGTGATGCCCTGGGATACCTCAGAGATGCAAAGATGGCGTGTGGGCTGCTGAGACAGACCCAGGGGATTCCCCAAAGAGAAGCCAAGAGAGAAACTCAGGCGACTGCCCACCTGTAGACAAGGCCATTCATCAAGCGCAACACGAAACTGGGTGACAAACTTGCTCCCTGCCTCACTCTTCCTGACTCCTGACTCTGTGCTGACTCTCGGTTCACTCAATGACTCTATCTCTTGACTCTCATTCAGTAGTGACTCTCAAACCAAGCAACAGCATACATATATAATATCTTTAAGATCAAATATCCACAATATCAACATACAAAAAAAACAACAGCAACAACAAAGCACAGTGTGACACAACCAACAGCATGTATGACACCAGCAACCGCATCTGTGCCAGCAATAGCTTATAAGATCGACCGCACCCAAGCATGCACAATGGTAAAATTCGAAAACGTGTTTTCTGTGAGTTGTAGTCATCCGCGGACGAATACATGTATGTATGCAATGAATGATTGAGTCTGCACCATTTACTTTGAGTGTACTTGTACAGTCTCCTATAACTGACTTCTGAAGGGCAAAGTAATATTTCACTGGAGGATGAATCAAGGTATATGACAGATGCTGCCCCAGCCGCAGACCCACTCTCTTGAGCTTAGCGTTTGATTCTGGAAGGCAAACGGTCAATCCTGGTTAGAGCTGGGCTGCTCCTGGTCATCTTAAAGATACCCTCCGGTGAACTTATAGGCCTGTGTATTGTGAAGGTCCCAAAAGGTCATATTAGGAATGACCTGCACGGACCACGGCTTCCCCGGGTGCCTATTGATGGGGATCGGGGGCTGGCCAGGGCAGATCGGGCCACAAATCATTCTTAACAGTCCGTTCTGGCATTCTCCCGATTCTTCTCAAGCAAGTGTATGTACTGTGTTGCAGGAGTATGTAGCATGTTAAAGAAGTTCGAAAAAGTGCTCGTAATATAGAAATAAATTACTATAAACACACATCGTGTCTATCCATAGAGATGACTTGCCTATAGAATGTGCATTGATTCTGTCTAGTTGTGTCTACCCTTCTAAATACTTGGACAGGTATAGTACGGTTGGTAGACCTGTACGACTTAAGTTAAATAGGTAAGTAGGTAGGTAGGTAGCCTAGGTAAGAAAAATAATTCCCAATAATAAATCCATACATTACATACATATACATATATAGAGAGAAAACTATATCCACATGTTGGGCCCCTGCCCTAAAGTTGAGCCCTTAGAAGTGCTGGTCAAACCGCCCCTGACTGACTCATGGCTGTTTCGTCACAAATCGAATGCGGGGTTAATTAGGGTCAAGGAAGCAAGGGGGTCGGCGCCAGAGATCACTTTATTGGGGATAAACTCAGCTGCATTTCTCAGGCTAGGATAGAACTGGCTTCTCTCTAGCCTGCTTTACTCTATGATGGCTGGCCTAGTGGTCAAGGGGTCACCCGTGGGCATACACTCGCAGCAAAGGTCATCGGTTCCGATCTCTTGTGAATATCCATGAGTTGGACTTGAATGAGTGGACTAGACTATAAGTGGACTTGGTTCAGTTCATGGATGCCATGGAATCACAGTTGCTGGTCATCAGTCAAATGGCTGATTTTGGAATGCATGACTTTGAAATGAACGTGTTATAGGACTTGCAGATCATTGTTATATTATCATATTGGCCTATAGGCTTTGTGTTATATATTTGGAAATCATTTCGGAAACGTTTTTCTGACATTTCGTCAGAAACGTGTTTTTATGCTGAAGGATACTTCTGGATGTATGAATATTGAAATAGTTTCCCGAAAGACAATTATCCTGCATGTTAGAGTCTTAATTAGACCAGCGTTAGACCTTCATAAATTATCTTCGACATTAAGAAATAAGGCCAAGGCGACTGCAATCGCATGTCAATGATGTCACACACATCATCAGAACCTGACAGTTATTAATTACACTGTATACTTATCATTTGAGATGACTATGAAACCTTAAGTAGTCAAAGTTAATAACCTGTCATAGACACCTCTAGGGGTTGAGTGATCACAATTAATTGAAAGTGAAAAGAAGAAATACACAGGGAAGCCATAGCATCACCAAGCAATGCAGATTTCGAATTTTAAATGATGAGGAAGTCAAAAAACCTTTCATTTTATTTTATTAATGTGGTTGAACCAGCATCAATAATACCAATTAACTTATAGACCTAATTACAAGGAAAGTGTAGATATGTATGAAGAGAAACATCCTCATAATAGTGCAGTAGATATGTGGAAAATATCAGACGAATCGTTCATTTTGGTATAGAAGCATGAAATTTTGCACAAAGATAGTTAAGTATGTAAAGAAAAAATTTAGATATAGACACATTCTCAAAAATCCGCGTAACTCCTATGGCGGCCATTTTGTTTCGGCCATTACCCGAAAACTCAGTTTCTTTGATATCATGGCAACTAAGCATGATAGAAAACTTATGATCGTGTCTATACCCATGTTTTTATGGTCAAGCTATCCATTAATGTATATAAAAATGGTCTGCATGCACTTGTTAAACCTGTGGCAGCCATATTTGTTCAGCCATTACCGTAAAATTTAATTTCCTCGATATCAGGAGAACTAATCAAGATAGGGGCTTCGTGATTGTGTCTACACCCATATTTTAAGGGTCAGGCTATCTAAATAGACATAACAAAATAATGTAAAACCACTGAGATTCTTTCTAACACAACCATATTGCATTTTATTTAAGAAATTAGGTATCAAATGTCAAGAAAACCCATTGATGAGATGCTTTCCGGTCCCTGTGAGTGTGGGATGAGTTGCCAGTAGACGGTTTGCAGGTCATCATGCAGTGGCTCAATTACTATGGGACATATGGAGGGCTACACCCCCAAGATAGCAACATTATAATACAAATTTAAATTTGCGGGTAGCTCCGGATGGAGGCCCCAACCAAACCTAGGGGCCCTGAAACTTCCAGTTGGAACTCTGTCATCAGGTGATGTCAGGTGGTGTCATCCTTGATCCCAATTTAAGTTTCTTCTGTTGGTTTTGATGTGGATGGCTTCTTCTAAATCAGTCTGATTCCATGTCAATAATTTAGTTTTATCAAAGTCTATTTCATGGCCAGTATTAACATGTTCAAGGAGGGGATCTCTGGGGATTCCCCTGTGAATGACACCGCTCATTCACACCTCCCAGTCATTTGGATAAATGAGACTTCAAGTAGAAGTTGAAAAGCTCCTAAGTGAGGAAAAAATGCTGTGTGAAAATGGATTATCTGCAGCGGTCATTTTTATAAACCAACAAGATTATCACCATGCAAAATCACTATACACAATATCAATGTTCCAGCGAAAACGCATATACCCTGCATGAAATTTTTTGAAAGAGGTATTACAAGATATAGGCTTGAGAATCAACTGTGATGTCATTTTAAATTAAAAGTTAACTTTCCTGGCCTTTTTATCTATTGATATCTTTTTATTCTTCCTTTTTTGTGTCCGAGAGCAGGGCCTCGGGCCCTTTGTCGTCATCAAGGGGATTGTCATATCAAAGTTGGTGTGGATCGAAAAGCATTTCACAGATGCAAGAACCACCCAAAGTTATGATGCCATTATGATGCCCAGTGTTTACACTGTTGCGCAAGATGCCCTGGCTTTCATCTTATGTCTCACTGCTCTAAATAGTTAACTTTAATCTCCCAAATTCCTCCTTGCTCAGCAGACGATTTCTGAGAAGCATCTTCTTCTTCTTCCCTTTCGCCCTTCCACCCTGAGACAAATTGGGGTGCACCACAACAGTTGCACAACCTGAGATTTATGCTTCAGCCAATTACTAAAGATAGACAGTTAGATAGACAGATAACACATAGATAGACAGATAGATATATTGATAGGTAGATTGATAGGTAGATTGATAGGTAGATTGATAGTTCTGTAGATAGAATGCAACTTTTAACAATTTATAGAGATGTGTTAATGTAATGATCATATCCCATTGAGTTATAAAGGTTATTAAATTGCTCGAGGACACGGTGCATGCCTTGCATGCTATTTTTTTGTCTCTAATTGTGCCCCCTCCTATCTTGGTGCCCCCTCTTGCTTTGCACTCCCTCCTTGCTCCGGTTGTTGATCAATAAACTAAACTAAACTAAACAACCTTGCTCTGCACTGCCTCCTTGCTCTTCTGCCCCTCCTTGCTCTGCACCCCCTCCTTGCTCTGTGCCCCCTCCTTGCTCTGTGCCACCTCCTTGTTCTGTGCCCCCTCCTTGATCTGTACCCCATCCTTGCTCTGCACCCCTTCCTTGCTCTTCACCCCCTTGTCGCTTGGCACCCCCTCCTTGCTCTGCACCCCTCCTTGCTCTGTGCCCCTCCTTGCTCTGTGCCCCTCCTTGCTCTGCGCCCCCTCCTTTCTCTGCTTTCTCTGCACCCCCTCCTTACTCTGTGCTCCCTCCCTGCTCTTCGCCCCCTTCTTGCACAGTACCCCCTCCTCGCTCTGTGCCTCCTCCTTTTTCTGTGCAACCACCTTGCACTGCGCCTTGGGTGGGCTGGGGGGGGGTGCACATCGACATGATGCTGTCTAGGGCGTATAATTGGTTGGAGCCAGCCCTGCCCAAAACCAAGCTACATTTCTGTAAGGCTTAGCTAATAAACAGTAGATGTTAGCCAGAATTACAACAGCATTTCAACTGGTCTGATCAAAAACTTTTGAAGACTATATACAATATACTTCACTTACATGCAGGAGCAGCTCAGTGTAAACTTCCTTGTAAATACAATGGCAAAAGTTGTGACAGGTCAATACTAATGGATAACACTTTTTCACCAGAGTGGTCAAAACTTGTTTTCCTGTTTCAATATTCACTATCTTCTCTGCCAAAAAGTTGAAGAGGTTGGTCTTGTTCCCACTTACTACATGCAAGAATTGTGACCAGTTTGAGGGCACCTTGGGTGACCATTAGGGTGGTCCACATTTCAATGGGAAAAATCAAATCTCTAAAAACCCCCAATTTGAAAGTATCAATTGATGACCACATAAGTAAAACTAACTCATGCAAATTTCAGCCAAAACGGTTAATATTTAGAGGTGGCACAAAGCCTTTGAAGTTTATAATGCAATTCTTCATTCGCGCAACTGAAAAATTGGTCAATTTCCCAGATCTTCCTCAGAAGTGAATATTTTTTTGCCATTTTTTAACATATGATAAAGTTGGCATGGCAAAGTAATATCAGAGGGTTATTTTTGATTGGTTATTCATAGTTAGTAAAATATGTTCCTGTTTTTATGAAAAAAGCTTGATAATTGACCTATGTAATATCTATGCTGACCTGCTACAAAAACTTTGTAAGTCATAAAGAATATCAGGTCTGCATTGAACATCACGGACATACTGAAAAAAAGGTTATTTGATCAAAATAATTGGCCGTTATTGCAAGATTTGCAAATACCAATGACTTTGAGGTCTGCTGATGGACAATCGCATGTTAAACTTAACAGCTTTGTGCCACCTCTAAATACCAATTGATTTTGCTGAAATGTTTACGCAATGCCTTGTATCTATGTAAGATCAGAATACACCATTCAAATCAGAGAAATTTAGAAGAAATTGTTTCTGGACCACCCTTGTGACCATCTACTCTGACATGAGTATCAGAACCACAACCATGTCTTGTGTTATTTTTCATGCTATGTGGAAAGTAGTTATATGTTCCAGATCACTTCTACTCCAATAGAAGTTTGAAACTGCTTTCTCATGTACAAAACAAAATGTTTTCAGCATACCTGTCAAATATTTTGAATATCCAAGGTTCAACATCTTGACTATTTCAGCTATATATTAGGCAGGAGGTTGATATTGCAGGTCACTGAAATTGACTGAATGCCTCTAGGCAGATCAGACTACATGTACTTTCCAATACAAAAAGTTACTATGAACAGACGAAGAAGATGGATATGTTTAGTTTTCATATTATATATTAGAAGTCATTAAAAGCTCCTTCACATGTTTGACATGTATGCTTTATGTAGACTTGAAAGAAAAAGAGAGCAGTTACTCTTCAATTGGGTGAGTAGAAGTTGGTCTTTGAATGAAGCTCAGATGAAAGTCGACTAAAGAGCAGCAACTGGTTTTTCTTTATTGGGTCAGTAATTGGCTTGTCTACTAATAACCTCTCAGTGACATATGTCTCACCCATTTATGGAATTCACTGTATTTGTATTTTAATAATTCATGTCAAATAAACATTTCTGTCTGTCTGTCATATTGTTGCTTCTAAATGTTTTCGGCATCAGATTCTCACTGTATCCACAACTTTCTCTTGGGCTACTTGCTTTGTATCAACCGTTAACAAGAACTTTTTCATCAAGAAGGGACTGCCCATATCTTCAAACACCTTGATAAGATTGGTGATTTGTGCAGCAATGCTAGTTTAGAATACTTCAGACTGCTCATAATGACATCCCTACTTTCCTGATCTTGGTGTTGTCTCCAAATCTTTCTCATATTCAGCAATAAGATGACTAAGTTCTGCTCCAGACACCATCCATTGATGCAATGAGTCTCAGTTCTACTTTAGTCCAATTGTGTCACCATATCCCTTCATATCAGTATTGTGTTGTTCGTGTGCTTGGTCAACAGCGGCAGATGAAAATACTCTGCAGGTCTTTTAAACTTCCTGTAAATCTCTGGATGCCATTCCAGAAGAGTGACCATGTCTGGTTTGTGCACATTGAGCCAATACAACATACATAATTGGTGTGATCAAGACTGAAGCACTTGGGGTTAGCCTGACCAAACTATCAACATACAATAAAAAGTCTCCACATCATGAGGACCACACTAGTTCAAGCACAAGAAGTTCTTAGCACAATGCTGTATGTTAAAACCACTCATCCACCCACTGATCAAATTGCAGAACACTGTCATCCATCCAAAGCTCAAATTGATAAATGGAATATGCTTTTAATGAAACACGTAAAGATTAGCAACTGTGACCTGATGAGCATACATTTTCCTTATTCCACGGGAAGCCTTCAAGTAAGAATTCAAGTAGATGCAATTCCGTAAAGTTCGATTTACAGATTTGACACTTTAGCTGCTTGTGCAGCAAAATGTCATGGTGTCTGACTGTACATCCGTCACTATGACATTTTGCCGTAGCTCAACTCCTGTTGCACTTTGAGGAGCCTTGGTCGATGGCTTGTCTGATACCCCTATTACCTCGCCTTATCCCTGTTTAACAACGAAATGGATGGGGTATAATGGTAGGGTTACTCAAGCTGCTAAAGTGTCAAAATCTGTGAATCAGACTTTACAGAATTTCCCAGAAATGACCCCAGCTTGAACGATTGCTTCCACCCATCCACTGTCCTCCAGCCAATCTCCAATTATCTTCAGTGAGAAGATCTCTACGGTTTTCAGGCCATGCTGGCCACTGCCACTGGACCTGCTTTCCCAGACCGAATAGTTGCTGATCAAAATTCACGATAGGCACATGCCTAAGGTTCAGATTATTCTAAGCACTTCTGGCAAAATTCATATGGTGATACATCATCCCACAGGAATTGTGATTCTCTCAAAAACAATTATAGCATTGCTGTGATTTTGCAACCACTCAGTGTATGTTAAGTGAAATTTTGGCCATTTTCAATTCAGCAATATGCCTTACACCGCCAAACCACAACCACAAGCACACAAATCACATCTGTCCAGTGTCACACAACCACCACCACATTCTATTTTGCATTACTATAGTATCAAGCAAATGCACCTAAAAATAAAGATGCATTAATATGTCACAATTGTTCCAACATGTCACTTTTACAATATCTGCAGAGAGTATGATAGAATATGACCACAGTGAAAGAAAGGTTAACGTTCTGTGTAGGCCTAGTTCAAGGCTTTTCTATAGAACCGCGTGATACGCAATCCAGTTTTTTATGGCCTAGATAAATGTATCAGATGAAAAGGGGTACATATAATGTGAATGATTGTTGCTCAATATCATAGGAAGTGGTCAGATTAAGGCTTTGATGTATGAAATAACATTTGTGTCATGATTGACCAGTGTGTGCTATGCCAATCTCGTTTACAGTTATGTTAGTCTTTTTTTAGGGATAGTAAATACTGCCTACTTCAATCTGCTTATATAATTCACTTGTCTAAGTGATAGAAATGGAAAGCTTGACCATCTAAACATACATATAGGTGAAGAAAAATCCCAATTCCCATTAATAGTTCCGAAGATATAGGCAAAAATGTTATTTTCGGTAATGGCGGAACAAGATGGCCGCCATTTCCGTTATAGAAATTTTTGAAGATGTGTCTATATCTAAAATGAAAGATAATGGTCTCAAGAGTATCTCTGCCAAATTTCATGCTTCTATACCAAAATGAACGATTTTTTCACATATCTACTCCACTATAATGAAAAAAAAAACACAGGCCTAATGATAACCTTATCAAATTTCGTCTGGGATGTTGCATGTGTTGCAATACATAAATGTAACAATGTCATGAATTTGTAATTCTGTATGTAGGTCTTTCATGAAAATTCCAAATTCTCAAATTTCCAAAATTACTAGAAATTAGTATAATCTAACCTTTCCAGTCTCCATGGTTTAAACCTTACACTCTAAAAAATGTCGGGACAAAATTGGTTTTTTAGATTCAAAATGGTTTTCAATGCAAAACCAACATGGATTTTTTACAAAAAATCCATGTTGGTTTTTTGCATTGAAATTTGGTTTTTCAAAAAACCATTTTGAATCTAAAAAACCAATTTTGTCTCAAATATTTTAGAGTGTATATACTATATTGCCACAGGGAAAGTTGTATATATGGGGTTTCAGTGTGCACGTTTGACTAGCTAATCACCCCCATGTTAGTATAAAACAATGATGAGATGAGATAGATAGGTCATGAAGCCATGATTTGGCCTGCAGCAGTACTATGATGATGAGCAGCATGGGTAGATGGATAGAGGATGAGCATGATGTTTGTCTGATGGGGAGGGGGGGGGTAGTATGGGGGATTAGTAAATTTCTTGGGGGCATCATTAGAATTTTGACAAACTGGGGTGTCACAGTGCCTGTCACGCCCTTGTATGGTTTTGATATGTTTGGATACAGCATGCCACTGACATGATGGGAATTGTGTGCTTACAAATAAATAAACATAACATACAAGATAAATACGACTACTGTAAAATGTGTATTAGTGTGAAGTGGCACACAAATCCCAAAGGTCGTCATGTATATGTACGCCGGGTTTGTACGGCTAGTGACCAATCAGACTAGAACTTTACTACAGTATATGATGTAGTATATATAATGAACTTGGTTATTAGATTCTGCCCAATTTCTTGATGTCCAACATGTTTTACATGAAGTACCCCCCCCCCCTTTCCAAATATATTTAGGAATATATAGAATTCCGAACATGCACATCCTTCAGTGCATCCCTCCACAACCGGTTCTTGTATCACCTGTTAAAATCATGCTGTGATGATGCTGTGACATTGCGTTGATGAGTTGCAAACATCATCATTGCTATCATCATCATGTTACGTAACATCATAAAGTTACAAGTGTTACATCATTCCACCACTTACACCCTGCAGTCTTTATCAATAATGTCATCTCTGGTTACCCTCAGCATGGCTTATCCATGTGCCCTTCCTGCTTATCTAGCATGTATCTTCAGCTATCTTGGGCCTATCTTGTCTTATCTTGAATTTGTCACGTTCCTCAGAGATACCAAGCATGTACACGACCGTCCAGTTGTGTGCTGTTCCTAAAAATCAAAACTAACATTTGTCAAATGCAACTTCAAATAGCAACCAACCTCCCATAACTGTCTGAAGCTGTCTTCTCTTGTCTTGAGCGGGAACCACAAACATTCGTCATCCTGGTGGAAGATATTTGAATGAAGTGATGAAAAGTTGAGAAACTTGAAATTATGATATTCATGATTTTAACGGGTCTTTGAAAAGATATGTTCATTGTTTATAGATATTAAGATTGGTGATTGGTGGGTTAATTGTTGGATTGATGGATTGATTAATTGATAGATTAATTGAGAACTCGATTGCCCGATTGAATGTTGCGTTTGGTGCAGCAAAATATGGGAAATAGACTTGTTTTATGATAAAATAGATCTGCATAGGCCTATGTATTTCTATATTGGTATATATTTGCTCATTATAACTTGTAGCGAATGGAACAATCTCCAACCAGCAGCCAAGCCGAGTGCTGAGTCGCATGTCTAATCAGAGAAGTGACATGCTGGCATAATGCTGCTGATTTACTATTCATAGCCTGTCAATGGCAATTTTATCAACTTTCCTATTAACTCTTGATTGTCTTTCGGGATTAGATTTCCTCAAATATTACTTTCTGTGTTGTTTTTACTTTGCACATCTACTTTTAATCTCTGCAAGTAGATTTCTCGTAAAATTGAATACCAAACGTCATCTTTGGGGATTTGGGAAGATTGGAAACAGGTCTGATGTTTCTTTGCAATTTGTCGAAACAGCATCATAGCTAATTGTCTATCTAGCTGTCTATCTATCTATCTAGCTGTCTATCTAGCTGTCTATCTAGCTGTCTATCTAGCTGTCTATCTAGCTGTCTATCTATCTATCTATCTATCTATCTATCTATCTATCTATCTATCTATCTATCTATCTATCTATCTATCTATCTATCTATCTATCTATCTGTCCGACCTACCTACCTTCCTGCCTGCTTACCTACCTACCTACCTACGTATGATGTGATTTATGTTAGTGTATGCCCATGCAATAAGTCACACAATCCCTTTTGAATATTGAACAATTCATGTTGCAACATCAAGAGAAAATTGAAATGGATTGGAGAAGGAGATAAGTCAAATTCTGAAGAGGCCACTCCAAATTTCATGATTTCCAGAGGAACAGGAGGGATAAGCACGTGGTCAATTCACATTCATGTGGCCGAATGGCTATTCGAAAACTTTCTAGAGGGATTAAGGACTTGTAGTGGCCACTCAGGAGGTCTTGGGCAAGACAATGTGTTGAATTTTGTGGAATTACAAAGAAGTGAACAGCCATTGAGCAGTTATTGACCATTGAAGTGCAATGATGAGTTGACAATTGCTCGTCGGTGGTGACTTCAATGCCCAGTGAAGATTCTAAGCATGCTCAGGCACTTGAGTTGAATTCAGCTCATTATCAACTCTTCCTGCTCAACTCCATCAAATCCAACTGTTACCCAACATTGGGGGATATTTGTGTTAGTTGCACGTTGTGACGTCATACTACCTAACCTCACGTTGCACCCCTTTTGATGTGCCCCTTTCATGTCCACTGTTTTTCCAACAACCACCCCAAGAGGACTGGCCATAATAGACAACGGAGATTGGCAAACCAACTTAGATGCAATCAAAAGATAGGAAAGTGTGGGAATTGGGCAATTACTACTCATGTAATAGGGAAATTGTGTGATGTAAGGGCTGTAAAACAGGACTCCTTTTTAAAAGAATCAAGCACTGGTCGGAAGGGATGAGCTGTTGGTAAGCCATTCATGACACAAGGGCCACTGCACAAGTGATAGATAGATAGATAGATAGATAGATCGATAGATAGATAGATAGATAGATAGATAGAGAGAGAGAGAGAGAGAGAGAGAGAGAGAGAGAGAGAGAGAGAGAGAGAGAGAGAGAGATAGATAGATAGATAGATAGATAGAAGCAATATTTAGAGGGATGTCGAGGTACAACGAGAAATATAGAGAGACGAAATGTGTTCGTAATGCTCGTGTGTCAGAGTGCAGTGTGAGATATTGCACCGTCTGACTACTGGTCATCAATATCACTTCATAGGGGTTCTGTGTGTTATTGTTTTCATTGGCGAATTCCAGGGTCATTTATTGCATTTTAATCACTTATAGCAGTCCAGGGTAACTTATCTATTCAAGAGTTTTGCACTTCTCTGTGGTCAGCAGACTGGTCAATGGGCATTCGGAAACTTGTTGGTGGTCTAATAGGTAGAAGTTGTCCCATTATCATGATCACTGCGGTCACATTGGTCAGCGTTTTTTGGTTATCAATTAATCTGCTATCTCTGCTGCTGGCTATTCTTAAAACTACCCACGACAGTGGTGCGACCCAGGCGCACTGTATATAATTCTGTTAGAAATTTTATTATAGCGTATATAGGTTAATCAATTTTTGTAGACGAAATGAACTCGGACGAGAAAAGATTATATCCTTTAGACAGCCAATGCAGTTTCAGACAGACCACTTTTTGGGGTGCCAAAATTTGGGGGGCAATTCCTATCAGAATTGCCATTGCAGACCCAGACAGACCAACTCAAAACTGCCAGAGAGGTACAAAATGAAGTGCCCCAGAATGCCAAGGGTTTCCATGGGGCTGAGCTGCCAGCGCAGTCTGATGCAGACTTGACCCATTGCTGCATGTTGGTACTTACAATTTGCATTATTTCTTATGTAATAACAACCTTCTTTAATTATCAAGCTTCTATACACACTTCCTCAGTCATCTAACACTATTATCACTAACAATTATTAGCTTTTAATTGGGTCAGCTGGTGGCCGCATTAAAAATTCAGAAGTATGTCATAGATTTCTTAATTGGTTTAATGAAAGAATTGTAATGATTTGAGGTTTAAACAAATCACCCCCATGCCAAATTCAGCAGGAGCATAGATTGGTTGATTCCAGAAGGGGCAATAGGAGGGCAAGCTGCCGGTCGTGTCAACATCCATAATTGAGAAATATTTTAAATTCTTTTGTGTCAAGAAATAATTCTGAGTTTCCAAATGTAATCAATCGCCTTAGGGGTTAGATGGCAAGGGGATAGAAAGTATGGCTACAGAGGGGCTACCCTGATCAATGCAGACCATAAATTACTCAGTCAACCCGATAGCTATTGCTCTGGTCTGTTTTGAAAATAGACAAGGCGATAATCTTTGTACATTCCATACCAATATAAAGGCTGCACTGACATATCACTCATGGACAGGCCCACATCCAAAATTGTGATAATAAATCAAATTACTGTCAAAAGCATCCAATTCCAAACTCCAACTCAGCGAATATAATTTGTCTCACACTGAAAGGGCAAGACAGACACGATACTATTTTCCCTATTGAAATCAGTGGAATAATGTTTCAGTCTGCAATGGCACTTTCAGCCCAAACATGTATGCAGTATGTCTCAAACTGCAGTGGCAAGTCGGGTGTGATGCCATTTTTCCTATTGAAATCAATGGAATAATGTTTCAGTCTGCAATGGCACTTTCAGCCCAAACATGTATGCAGTATGTCTCAAACTGCAGTGGCAAGTCGGGTGTGATGCCATTTTTCCCATTGAAATCAATGGAATAATGTTTCAGTCTGCAATGGCACTTTCAGCCCAAACATGTATGCAGTATGTCTCAAACTGCAGTGGCAAGTCGGGTGTGATGCATTTTTTCCTATTGAAATCAATGGAATAATGTTTCAGTCTGCAATGGCACTTTCAGCCCAAACATGTATGCAGTATGTCTCAAACTGCAGTGGCAAGTCGGGTGTGATGCCATTTTTCCCATTGAAATCAATAGAATAATGTTTCAATTTGCAATGGCAGGTCCATGCCAGAGGATGTACACTATTGTTTAATCAAATAGGAATAAACAAACTCTAAAAGCAGACATTTTTCGGTCTCATGTACATTTGCAGTTTTTATCTTTTGCAGATCTTTATGAGATAGCTGTTGCTACTAGTATCAGGCAAACCAGGATTGTTGGATTTGAACCAGTGCAATTCATTTCAGATGTTTAAATCAAGATTTTTATCCATTAAAATCATGATTTATTTTATTTTAATCAAATAATTACTTGAACTTTGATTTTAATCATGAATTACTTGTTTTAAATATAAATAAAATAATATTGCCAACCTTGATAGAATAATTATAGTTCTTCAGTATATAGAAAATGATATGTTACAAATATATATATATCACATATCACATTATCCTTGGTACAGCTCAGAATTTATGCTTAATAATATATGAAATAAAAATTACAGGAAACAGCAGGCTATTCTTTCAATGCGCCCTGAAACATAAGTCAGATATATATACAGTGATACCTGCATTGTAAGACCCCCTGTTGTAAGAGCGACTTGTCTTATGTGACCAACTTCCTCTGGCACCAAGTAGTATTTTAGTGCATTTTGCACCCCAACGAGAGACCACACCCCACGAGAGACCGCTTCAGGACGGTAGAAGGTGTGGTCTTATAACACAGGGACCACTGTAGCAGGTTAAAATATATTGGCACAAATACAGGACCACATGAAATAGGTCTACATTTGCCCCCCACTGCCAAACCCTTCCAAACAAAGTCATAAGGAACCAGAATTAACATTCATGATTTTTATCAGTTTTAACCCAAAGTGATTAGTGATTACATGGCAAAGTTACAATTTTGTTGTGTTTTGCAGCAAAAACAAAGTTAAAAGTGTTAAAGGATCAGTGTGAAGGTCGACATCCAGTGTCATCTATGTAGGTTAGCCTGGTAATAAATCTTGCATTCCAAACCTTACAAGATTCCAGGTTTGCAGGGGCAAATCCAGGATCTTCAAAGTGGGGAAGTATAAAGAGTAGAAAATAAAGAGTGGAAAAAATGAAAGTGCAAGCAGCATAAGAATAAAGTACAAACTTAAAAGTACCATCATTTATTTATTTAAGAAATGCAACAGGGTCTGAATGGCCAGTCCACTTGATGCAGACTGGTCTGCATGGATTAGAATTGGCAGTTCTGGGGGTATGTTTCTTTGACAATAACACCGATATTTTAGAAGTCTGCATAAGTCTGCTTTGGCATAATTGAGTTGGTCTGTCTGAGTCTGCTTTGGCATAACTTGGTCAAAAATTTTTCAAATTTGGGAACCAGAAAAGTAGGTCTGTGTCAGACTGCACTGGCTATTCCCCAGTGGTTGGGCCTGGCAGTGGAAAGGATATGAGATGAGATGAGATGAGATTATATGAGATGAGATGCAATGAGATGAGATGCTCCTGACATATGAGAGAGCAAAGTTCTGAAAGATGAGATTATCGAAAGGAGTCTGCACATGGAGATGGAATAGTTACTCTCAGGTCTATATGTTGCACATTAATCCCATGTAAAATATGAAAGAGCATGCATCTACTGTATCATCTGTATGGACATAGAGGTTGCTGCGTACAAATGGCAATGCCACAGCCAGTAGCCAGAGGCCCGTGGTCATTTGCCGTGAATTAGCCAGCGTGCTTTTTATCTGACCATTCTTTAAAACCCAGCACAAACGTGAGCAGGAATCGTCCTTTGATGCGGCGATAAAATTCTTGGTGACCACATTCCGCTCATGGTTTTCTCTCTGGTCCCTTGCAAGTGGAGCTAGCCTGGGGCAGTGGCGTCCCACCCTCCCCCCTCTGGCCCTTTCCCCTCTTCAGTTCCCTTCCCTTACCCTGCTACTTGTGTCTCGCAGTGTGTGAAGCTGTCTTCCTTTCTCACTTTTCTTATCTATGGGCCATCACTGACAATTATCTATTTTGTGCATTTCACAAGTTGTCTGCAAGCGACGTCATTTTTCTTGCCTGCTTCATTAGGCAGCCATCCATGCAAGGACTTGGCTCAGCGACCGACTCCCAGCAGTTGTCCTAGGCATGGCCCAAGGCATGCACCTCCACGACAGGCCGAGCCAACTGCTGTCATGCATTTACACATTGTGTCATGCTCTGGTCATGCTCTTGCAAATGCACTGGTCAAACACTGGCAAAGCACGATTCCAACCGCGCTAATGGGAGATAATGACAGTGAAAGATTAGGCGATGGCATCAACTGGCAGCAAGTGGCTGGGCACTGGTCAGCCATGTCCATCCACTTGTGTACGCGTCTAATCTGACAAAGAAAGTAAACACTACAACAACAAACTAGATTGACAAATTGTCTTCTTATGTAATGTTTTGTAGAAAGATGAAGCCATCTTTAAAGAAGTTTATCTTATTGGTTTTCTGATAGCCGTAGTTCAGAATTGCCATGCCTTTCTTCTGTGATATAACTGTCCTATCCTCTACTAGTCTTCTTCTTCTTCTTTCTTCTTCTTTCTTCTTCTTCTTCTTCTTTCTTCTTCTTCTTCTTTCTTCTTCTTCTTCTTTCTTCTTCTTCTTCTTCTTCTTTTGGTCATTCTTCATACTCTCTCATTTTCTGATGTCATCTCTCATATCAACTCATCTCATCTTCTCATCATCTCCTTTATCTCCTCTCATCTCCTCTCATCTCCTCTCATCTCCTCTCATCTCCTCTCATCTCCTCTCATCTCCTCTCCTCTCCTCTCATCTCCTCTCCTCTCCTCTCCTCTCATCATCTCCCATCATCTCCCATCTTCTCCCATCTTCTCTCATCTTCTCTCATCTTCACTCATCTCCTCTCTTATCGTCTCATCTCATCTCATCTCATCTCCTCTCATATTCTCTCATCTCCTCTCATCTTTTCTAATCGTCTCTCCTCTCATCTCAGCTCATCTCTTCAAATCAGCTATCATCTTCTCTTCTCTTCTCTTCTCTTCTCTTCTCTTCTCTTCTCTTCGCTTCTCTTCTCTTCTCTTCCCTTCTCTTCTCTTCTCTTCTCTTCTCTTCTCTTCTCTTCTCTTCTCTTCGCTTCTCTTCTCTTCTCTTCTCTTCTCTTCTCTTCTCTTCTCTTCTCTTCTCATCTCCTCTCAATGCCTCTCATCTCATCTCTCTCCTCCTTAGTCGCCTCTGTCTACTTTCCATTTGACCCTTTTCGAGTTCATGTAAATAGAGATAGACAATTTTCTTTTACATTTTGTTTGAAACAGAATTCAATACACACAGACAAAGAGCTGAATTGAGTTCGAAAAATCAACAAGCAAGTTGAGAAATGGTTATTCTTGGCAAGGGACATGAGGGGAAATAAACAACTCACTGGTTACAGGGGTTTTTTGACTTGGGGGAACCAGAGATAAGGGGACCTGTTACCTGTCCTCAGGGTTACAGTTACCCCAGCCAGTTTGACCTTTAAAGCTGGAGGTCATGCTTGATTT
Organism: Platynereis dumerilii; assembly: GCA_026936325.1. Lineage (NCBI taxonomy): Eukaryota > Metazoa > Annelida > Polychaeta > Phyllodocida > Nereididae > Platynereis > Platynereis dumerilii. The sequence continues at coordinate 22,294,505 of JAPTHN010000002.1, read as the reverse complement.
AAGGGCAAAAAATGGTCTTGAAGGGAACAGGATTGGGGAGGGGTAGTTAAAAATGTGTCTAAAATGAGACAAATTGCAGGCTAAAAGTTGATAGATTGCGTTTAGAGCAACCACACACTAACTAGCTCTTTTAAGCTATTTTTCTTTTTGGTTAATGTTGAGTGTCTGTGGAAAGTATAGCTTGTGCGGAACAGGACTGCATATGTCACATCGAGTGTATATAGAGTGTCTGTGGTGGAGAGCTTCTGCAAAGCATTGCGCGCTCTGGCGGTAATGTGGGAAACTGTTCTCAGTCAACGAGAAGTTCTTCAGGGGCATGGCTGCAGAGTTCTTCAGTGGGCTGATGATGAATGCTACCATCATGAAACTTCTGACTCTACTTTGAGTTATCATAATCTGTTCTATGTTTCAATGTTATTACAATAGCCAAATCACCTGTGAGGCTGTGATAGTTTACATGCAGTGCAATCCAGTGATTCTCAATTTCTCTGGATAGGCCTATGCTGCAGCCTTCCTACTCCTTCATGTTTTGATATTAAAGATACTTTTAGCCTTAATCATATGATGACTACCACCTTTAACCCCCCCCCCCCCAAAAAAAAGGAGTAAACGAGTCAAACTGAAAATGTGCTATTCAATTCTCCTCTTCTCACTCCCTTCTCACACCACAACTTCAAACTCTGCACTGGAAATATGAAAATATGAATCAGTGAGGGTCTCTGTCAGTTTGTCGTCAAATCATAGGCCCCTGGGAACATGCCCTCCAGAAAAGTGGCGTATCTTCTTGCTGACAAATTTGGGCCATATATCATGACAGCTTGCGAGTTTTCTCACGACGAGGTACAAAGGAAGGTCCCAGCATAGGAACGTTTCTCTCTGTCACTCACAAAGGTTTCAGAAGATGATATACTGGCAGTTTTGAGAATATGATCGTTTTATTTGGGCCTACTGCTTGCAATGATTGCACAATTATGAGCACACGTTTTCTTAAGGTGGGGTGAAAATGATGAATGTCCTTCTCCGACTAATTCGTGTGTCCTGTCCTTTCTAGGCTCTCAGGAGGACTATACTACAGTTTGTCCTGTAATTCCAAGTCCTTTCTGGCTTAAGTCAGTCCACTAGCCTAATCGTTTTTCTGGATTATAGGTGGTGTAGAGTAGCGCGGGGCATGCAGCCCCCCTTAACTTCGAGGTGCGATTTGACCTACTTTTTGTGGTCGATTTTTTAATGCTTATGTTGTCAGGAAGGGATCACTTGACTCTACTTATAACTCGTGAACCAAATGTCTACCAATTTTAATAAAGGAGTTACGGCCCTTTTTGTAAAAAAATTAAAATGGCCTTCTTACCCCGTCCATTTGGCAAGAAGCCCCCTATTATAATCCTATGGCAATTTTTTTTGCGAGTGCATTCAGCTTCAAAGTTATTTCTTAGGGTTCTTCTATCATTTTAAGGCATTCTATTAACTTTTTCTGAATTTCAGAATTTTTCTGTTCATACTTTTATATTTTAATATTTTTTTCCCTGTTTCAAATTCGGACCAAATTTTTTATATTTTAATTAGCTATTCTATCGAGATTTAAGATAAAGTACACATTATGAAATGGTTCCTGAAGCATCTTCGACCCCCCAGTGAAGGGGGCCTCATGCCCCCTATCATGTGGGGCCTCTCGCCCCAGACCCACATATTTTAAGTTGACTTCTGCATTTTGAACTAAAATGTAAAAAACATGATCCAAATCATATTTATGTGATGGTCATAAAGTGAAGCAATGCAGATATCCATTATACTTTTAAAAATTTCCAAAGCTATTTCTGACAACCCCTTTCAAAGAATTAGTCAAAGTTACAAAAACCATGCACATTTTTTTGTCTCTTCAATTTCTACTATGGTTTGGTGCTGTTTGCCCTGAAAATTTGTGACGTCACCTAAAACGCCTCTAGCTTCAATCCTATCAATAAGAAAAAGCACCAAAAATGTAAGTTTAGAAATAACCCTGGGGGGGCTTCTCACCTAACCCGGGCTTCTTGCCCCGACCCACTCTATGATAACTAAAAGTTAACAAAAATAATCTAAACTTGGATGATCATATTTATCTGACTTTTCTTGGTAGTGTATACGGCTATACGCCTATACAGTATGGCTAAATTGCCACTATACCAGGTATGATTGTCCATGTAGGAGCTGCAGATATCAGTATGTCTTTGTTTCATGGGATCGGTGCCATCTAAACCTGGTGGGGTCAGATCAGGTGTCACCCTTCAGAGGGGTGTTTTAACCAACCCCCTGTCACCCCATCTATCCAGTCTTGCTTTAATTGAAAGGCGGTCCTCCCCACTTTATACCTCTTCTGGTAGGTCCGTCCGTCTACCTGTCTATCTGTCTCAGCTTTCGGTGTTTGCCACAAGTTTTGTATCGGGTAGATCATAGCCGCAGGGAGGGAGTTCTAAAGGGGGGGGGGGGGTTTAAGGAAAAAGAGGGGAGGGTTTGGATGTTCTTGCAAAAACATCTTTCAATTCTTACAATTGACCCCCCCCCCCCACCTTAAGAAATCAGATCTCATACCGTATCTGTTGGAAAGGATGCATGCTCAACATACAAGTATATATCAATGCCTATATTTCTACCGTATCTCTGTATGTAGGCCTAAAGTGACCTGTTCCACTGGCCACTGGGCTGTGGAACAGACTAGGCCTAAACCATCTATATGTCGATGTAAACCGAAGCAGGGGAAATAAATAAACATCTTGAAGTGTCCAACTCAAAAAGTCCAAAGGAAACCCAAAGGGAGATGATATAGGTACAGAGTAACAGACAACTGACAGATTTTTTTTTAGGGGGGGGGACTCAAAAACATCATCTGACACCAAAAGCAGATTCAAAAGACACCAAATGACAATCACGGGATACGAGGGTGACACTCAAGAACTCTTGACTTAGGTCACCCAGATATTCAAGAACATTTTATTTTGATATGCATTTCCATGCCAATGAATCTATATAGGCCTATGGATATCGGTGCTGGAATTCTAAAATCAGTACTGAGAGAGTCTAGATTCTGTGTAAAACAGATACATATCAAGGTCAAAATTTATAATTATCTCTAGAATGTGTGGATATTTCCATACTGCTATTGAACCTATCCACAACCTGAATGATCATTCATTTCATTAGGCCTATTGCGTCTGAATACAGTCAATGAGACGTGCAGGTAAATTTGTATCTATGTGTTCCGCCTTTCATATTTCTAAAAGCTTAGTATCAAATATGAATTACATTAATATGATTTGTGGAAATCTGGCCTTTGGAGTCGAGTTCTGAAAAGTGATTCCTGCTCCCATACTCCTTGATTCTCCAGAACTACGAATCTGAATCCGACTCCCGACTCCACCTATCCGCAAATATTACATGGTTAAAATAGCAGGAAGAAAAGCAATTCTGTAAAGTTTCCATTGGATTTAGCACATTTTTGTGTAAAATTTTGGGATACATTTCACACTGTTGCAAATGTTTCGAGTAAATTATATTTATTTGTTTATTTGGAGTCAGGAGTCCTCAATTAATTTCCGACTCCACCTGAACGTCTGACTTCATGATTCCTGACTCCAACTCCTGACTCCAACTCATGACTCCAACTCCAAAGCCCTGGTGAAATAATTTATACTAAGTGGTATTCATAATTGTTCCCAGCTTCTGAAAATATCTGTGTGAAGGATTTCAGTATTCAATTCTGCTGATATTTATTATTGGTAAGAATACTCATTATGTCGAAGAATCATAATATCATTATGTGTACAAGTATGCAAGTTCAATACAGGCTAATATACTTGAAATGAACACCAGTGACACATAATTTTCACATAAATTTGGATACATGTTATGTTCTACAGAATAGAGTTGATAATTTTATCACTTTGAAATATATATAAGGTCTCACACTACATCTGAAATATTTTACATTTCAAGATTTAACCTCGTGTGTCAGGGAGCTGGAGAGACCTGTCAAAAAGCCCCAATCTTTTGACAGGCATCTTGATGCGACCTTGCTACGTCACAGCGTCAAAAAGAGCGTCAAAAATGACGTCACACAATCCTGAAGTTATCAGAAATACCCAGAGGCAAGGACATATCCACTTTTGAGGTTAATGGAAATTGGAATTGGACCAAGATTGGTAATCACATATGTAGATGAAGTAAATGAAGCTGACGTAAATGGGTAAAAACAGTTACTTTCTATATTTGTATAATTGTCACATTGTTATGTGTATCTATATCATCTATATGTTTATTTATGAATATTTAAGGTATGACTTGCACGATTACGTGTGTTAGGATTATATATAGTTGAACTAATAATACCATAGCAAGAAAGAGATAGGTCTACATTTTATATATATACATTTATAAATTTTCCATAAAACTAAAATAGTATATAACAGCTTATTTGTTAAAGCTTCCTCAAGCTGCAATGCAGACGCAGATATCATCACACATCATCACAAAGAATGACACCATAATTATGTGGATATTTTGGAAATATTTAGAAATGATAATCTGGATTATCTGCCTGCACTCTAAAAAATTTCAGACAAAATTGTTTTTTTAGATTCAAAATGGTTTTTTGAAAAACCAAATTTCAATGCAAAAAACCAACATGGATTTTTTTAAATGAAATTTGGTTTTTCAAAAAACCATTTTGAATCTAAAAAACCAATTTTGTCCCGACATTTTTTAGAGTATATATATATTCCGGCTTTGATTTTTTTTCTTCAGCCAGTTTTTTCCACAAGGCCACGAATTAAATAGTGTGCCATTTTGAGTAGCCAATCTGCAGACTATACAGTCTCTAAAAGGAGTCTTCAGGCATTTTGGGCAGGCCAAGCCAATACTGGTGGTCCCGTGTCTTGGGGCTGTTGTTTTGCCAAGGCCAATTGTTGGGCCCAGGGCTAAGTTTGGAGGGACAATTTGCGGACAATTACAGTGTGGGGGTTAGGGGGGAGGGAGTTTTGCAGGAGACTAGTTCTACATCCAATAAGTCCAGGGTGAATCTATTAAGTCCTGGTCCCTTGAGGGGGGTGTTTGGGAGATTGAGGGTGACACGGGGGTTCTTAGGTGACGGGGGGACATCCCCGAGGGGCGCCTAGTCCTTCCTCCCCTCTTGCCCCCCCCTCAACTTCAAAGTCTGCAGCATCTCACGAGGATCTGGCAGGATCCAAGGGATCAGAAAGTGTCCACCTACCCCAGCCTTTTGCAGAAGAGGCAGCCTGGCCGAAGCCTGACTGAAGCCTGCCTAATTTCAGGTTATCATTACTGGACACAGAGTAGCAGAGGGGCCAAGAAAGGGCAGGCAAGGGCGGCGAGGGGCCAAGAAGGGGCACAGGGGTGTCTGCAAGAGGTGTGGGGGCCATGACCTTGCCCCTATCCAAGGAGGGTGAGCCAAGTTTTCTTTGTCATTTCTAACTCCTGTCAGAGCTTCAAAGAAGACGAAGATCAGAGAACAAGAAACAGTCGATCTGTCATGACTAACATGGGACTCCTCTGCTGCCTCAGATGGACACAAAGTGCCAGGGACCTACTGCAGTGCCAGGCTATTAACTAAATCCACAGGGAACGGTTTGTATATAATATCATGGCTTGTGAATTATCGGTCTTCCGCAGTTCATTGCAATGGTTATCATTGAGGGCCTTTATAGCGTGCCGCCATTAAAATAGGCAAGATTCATGCATGTCCCTGAGGATGGTACTTGGTTATGCATGTCCCTGAGGATGGTACTTGGCTTCTATGCATGTCCCTGAGGATGGTACTTGGTTTCCATGCATATACCTGAGGATGGTACTTGGTTTCCATGCATGTATGCATGTCCCTGAGGATGGTACTTGGTTATGCATGTCCCTGAGGATGGTACTTGGTTTCCATGCATATCCCTGAGGATGGTACTTGGTTATGCATGTCCCTGAGGATGGTACTTGGTTTCCATGCATGTCCCTGAGGATGGTACTTGGTTTCCATGCATGTCCCTGAGGATGGTAGTTTCAATGCATATCCCTGAGGATGGTAGGGGAGAGTCCCCTCGATCGGACCGGTGCCTCGATCGGACCATCTTTATTATGACATAATTATTAAACTTATGAACAGCTATCCTATCTTAAGTGGTTCCTTTGCAATCATTTTGAAAGGGTCATGGGTGATTGACTTGAAAAAGCGTTCAAATTTCAAGTACGGTATGAAATATCAGTATGAAATGGAGGTGCCTGATCTAACACAAAAATGCAGGTATCACACCATCTGACTTAATCTAATGACGGGAGATCTCCCAAAATCCATTTCTGCGGCCTCCAACTAATTAGCTACAAATATAAATAAGAACATTTCATTTATCTGCAGCTATCAGAGCACTGGCTCAGTTTTGGAAAATGTCAATTATTTCCTCGATCGGACCACTTGTGTGTCCTCGACCGGACCACCACAAGGATGTATGCATGTTGATAGCACATTGCACAGATATGGCAATTGAGGGTTTTCCTTACATATTTATCTCTAAAAAGTAATAATTCTTGCCCAGGATTTAGTTAAACTAATTTTCCAAATTTAACTCCAATACCAAGATGCCCTCTGCTGGCGATTTTGTGCATAACATTAAAAAAATTGAAGACACAAAATAAAGCAAACCAAATGAATTTCATGAATTCGAAAGCTAGTTAAATGACACAGGGACCCCTCTTCTATAATGTTAAGTCAGGCAAAGACTTACAATTGATTCAAAAATCACTTTATGCAGTGGTCCAATCGACGCAACTTCTTGGTCCGATCGAGGACACTAAGTGATCTTAGAATTTGGATACTTTTTCTGAAAATGCTCTGGTGTCCACACAGATCAAGTTTTGTGCACAACACAGTAGTATAGTATATTTCAACTCAATCTTCGTCTTTTTGACCAGTTGTTTGCTTTGTACCACTAATACCCTTTCCACGCTAAGCAGCTGAAGTTAGGTGTTCCGATCGAGGGGACTCTCCTCTACTTGGTTATGCATGTCCCTGAGGATGGTACTTGGTTATGCATGTCCCTGAGGATGGTACTTGGTTATGCATGTCCCTGAAGATGGTACTTGGTTTTCTGTGGAAAGAATAGATAGATAGATAGATAGATAGATAGATAGATAGATAGATAGATAGATAGATAGATAGATAGATAGATAGATGACAAAACGTCCTTGTCACCTGAAGAAAACAAACTGTCAGCTGCCCTTATTTTATCAACACCTCCTCCTTGCTTGCTCTTGTTTAGGACTGCTCCTTGCAGTACCCCCCCTCCCTCAAAGTCCACATCTCTCCAAGGACGTCCACTGTCCAAGGTCCCTATCACGCCCCTGCATTCGACAGCCCTCGATCAGTCCAAAGCAAACAAATGATAGGAGGAGAAGCCAAACCACTATCTCGCCCTCGCGCAGTCCCCAGACAGTTCCACATACAGTTAGCTCTGACATACACAGCTCATGTCGCCCCTGCCGTTCTTAAATGGGGCGAAATGAGCATTTGTTGAAATGCTGGCTTATCACAACATATCAATGAGCATCCATGGATGGGCCAAGGTTATCAATTCAGAGCCTGTTCAAAGATAAGTCAAAGAATCAAGAACATGCATGACCTATATACAATGGCCTTAATTAGAAAGTGGAAGACCCCTTTATAATCGTGGGAGGTGTATTAATCGATAACCAGTTGGGCTTAACTGTGGACCAGCATTTATAAGAACTTTCTGGTTTCAACTTTCACACTCTAGCAATGCCATAGTTACAGCGATGAGCATGCACAGCTATGCAGTATGCACCCACAACCCAGAAGTTATGAGCACCCTTTTAATCAGTGCCAATGAGGAGCAGAATAAGGTGTCGTTTTGGGACCTATCCAAACTGCACCTCGAACGTGCTTCCACCAAACTGGCTCAAATCTGCCCCTCAAGACAAATCCCTAAAGATGGTCTCCTGAAAATTGTTCCCCGAAGATTGCCCTTTACGACGTCATCATCTTTTCACGTCATCTGAGTACACGTCATCTGCACACGTCATCTATAAACGTCACTCATTCTTGACATCAGTATCAGTCCCCTGCAAAGCCCATTAATAGAATATGAAGGGTGATCTACATGTGCATAGAGCTGTCAGCCCATAGGGATCCTTGAATGTAGAGAGGCCGTATTTACCACACAACTGTTGCATTGCGGATGGTACTGTATTAGTGAGTGTGTGTTGTTGGTTTTTTTTTGTCTTCTTTCTTTAAAATTAACTTCTTCTATTCTCAATCTTTTCTTCTTTTCCTCATCTTTCTTCGTTCTTTTTTTTTTTTTTGCTTCCTCTTCTTCTATGAAGAACTTATAGATGCTGTTTCTTTTCGTTTTCTTGTTATTCTCCACTTCTCACACTTCATTCATCGACCCTCCTTCTCTTCCCTTCCTCCTCTTCCCCTCCTCCTCTTTCCTCCTCCTCTTTCCCTCCTCCTCTTCCCCTCCTCCTCTTCCCCTCCTCCTCTTCCCCTCCTCCTCTTTCCCTCCTCCTCTTCCCCTCCTCCTCTTCCCCTCCTCCTCTTCCCCTCCTCCTTTTCCCTTGCTCATCTTCCCTCATCCTCCGCCCCTCCTCCTCCGCCCCTCCTCCTCTTCCCCTCCTCCTCTTCCCCTCCTCCTCTTTCCCTCCTCCTCTTTCCTCCTCCTCTTCCCCTCCTCCTCTTCCCCTCCTCCTCTTTCCCTCCTCCTCTTCCCCTCCTCCTCTTCCCCTCCTCCTCTCCCCTCCTCCTCTTCCCCTCCTCCTCTTTTCCTACATTTTCTCAAATGCACCCCTGCTCTTCCACCTATACCTTCGCTCCTTTTTCTCGCTCCAACCCCTCTTCCCCTGCTCCTCTTTTACCTCTGCCTCCTTTTTGTTCCTCCTCCTTTTTCCTCTTCTGCTCCTAACTCTTCCTCTTCTTCATCCAACACCCCCTTATCATCCTCTTCCCCACGACCTCTTTTACCTCTTATTTTATCCTCCTCGCTCTCCTCTTTGTTCTCCTTGCTCTCAATTCTCCCCCTCCTTGCTCCTCGCTCTTCCTCACTCCTCCACTTCACACCTCCTCCTTGCTCCTCTGACATTCCCTTGTATGCCTCTTCCCCTCCGCCTCTTTTACCTCTCTTCTCCTCCTTGGTCTCCTTACGCCCAATCGTCATCACTCTTCCTCCTTGCTCCTTGTTCCTCCTCTTCTCCTCTTCTTCTCCTCTTCTTCTCCTCTTCTTCTCTTCTTCCACTCCTCTTCTTCTCCTCTTCTTCTCCTCTTCTTCTCCTCCTCTCCTTCTTCTCCTCTTCTTCTTCTCCTCTTCTTCTCCTCTTCTTCACCCCTCTTCCTACTCCTCCTCATTGCTCCTACTTCTAACTCCTACTCATCTCTCCTCATTCCTCTTCCTTGTTCTTCCTCCTTGGTCCTCCAACTCACTCCTCTGACATCCCCATATCATCCTCTTCCCCTTCGCCTTGTTTACCTATCTTTTCTTATTCCTGCTCTCCTCCTTATTCTCCCTGGTCCCAATCCTACTCGCTCCTTGCTCCTCCCACCTTGCACCTCGCTCCTCACTCCTCGCTCCCCACTCCCCGCTCCTCCTCCCACCTCGCTCCTCGCTCCCTGCTCCTGCTCCTTCTTCTCTTTCTTCTCCTTCTTCTCCTTCTTCTCCTCCTTCTCCTTCTTCTCCTTCTTCCCCTCCTTCTCCTCCTCCTCCTTCTACTCCTTCTCCTCCTCCTCCTTCTCCTCCTTCTCCCCCATTCTCCTCCTCCTTCTCCTCCTCCTTCTCCTCCTCCTTCTCCCCCCTCCTCCTCCTTGCTCCTCGCTTCTCACTCCTTGCTCCCTTCTCCTCCTTCTCCTCCCCCTTCTCCTCCTAATGAGGGCTCAAGGTCGCTTGAGCTGAGTTGAATTGGTTCACAGCAAAAGGGCCTAAAAGGGCTACGGAGATCCAGAAAGGGCCAAGGAGCCTTGCAGGTTGAAAGCTGAGTAAGGAATCAAGACTAAGAAAGGTGCATCAGAAGAATTAGGAGGGATCACAGGTTCTGTGAGAAAGATTCAAGGTTCTGAGAAAGGAATCAAGGTCTACTGGCAAGGAATCATGGATGTGCACCAAAGAATCGAGGCTTTGCACTGTTTGCAGGCTGCACCTGTGTGGGAATCAAGGTGCTGTTGCAAAGACTGGACAGGAAAACTGTGGTTCTGGCAATGTCATGCTCTTTTAGCAAAATCTGCTCTGCTGGTAAATTCACTTTTTTGAAACCAGGTTATTTGAGTGCACTTTCACTTTTTATTGTGATATATATTTCTTGGCAGTAACAGATCCAAAAGATCCAGCTGAAAAATAGCCAGAGAGAATTACAAAAAGACATAATAATAATAGATCTACCAGAACTAAAGAAATTTACTGACATACATCATGTTGCCTCACAGATTCACTGATGGCTCAGCCATAAAATGTGAGCAATTAAAAAAGTTTCTCTTGAAGTGCAGGCACACACCTTACAAGTCATTGAGGCTTCAAAATGAAGATGTTTCGGAGGCTCTCATAAAATGAGCAATTATCCTGAGAAAATACAAGTGCAAGCATTTTGCCATCTTGTGACAGAGATAGATTGAGATTATGGATGTTCTAAACGACTGAAAATGACAGTTAGCAGAGTTTGGCTTGAAATATCTGTTGAGAAAACCCCAAGATGTACAATGTAGTCAGTTTGTGAAGCCCTGTAGTATATCATGATCTAAAAGATGCCTATTTATACAAGGATAATTACACCCAGGTGCGCAACTAGTTTGAAATCTTGAACAAAAGGCCGCGGCCATCTGCATTTGCGCGTAATTGGAGGTGGGAACACACAATCATGAAACAGAGCAACCAGCAAGGAGAAAACGTGAAATTTCTGAGCTCTCCTAAAACACAGCAATGTGAAATTTGGCTGTACTTCGTCAGTGCTTATGCTACAACTAATGATGGTCCCATCAATTTTTTTAAGTAAATGTATATATTGAATTTTGAGGCATAGCCTATGCATGGCAATCGTGGGCCTTTTGTATAGCAATGGGCTGTGCCCCAATCAATTCTAAATACCGCTACCGAAATAGTGCCTAGCTTTTTGCAAAACTGGGTTATAAAGGGTAACTGGTCATTCACTTTGGACCTTGTCAGCTGGAAACTCCAAACTTTTCAGATGTTTAAATTATCCTTCAAAATATATAAATACTCATAAATGCATTTCGTAATATTATTTAAAGATCAAATGTATCTGCTCCGTCCCCACTTTCATTTTACATACAATTTTACAAAATATTCAGTAATTTGTAAAATTTAACGTACGTAAAAATATTCACAGTGCCCAGACCCCACCCATGCACACTGAAACACAGAGCTGCCAACTGCATGGTCTTAGTGCCAGCCCATGGACTTCATTCAACAGGACAGCTTTTCAAATAAATTACTTCTCTCAATGAGTTGTGTTGTGTCTACCAAACCTTGTTATTATCCGAACATCCAGGAGAAAAAAGAATCAGCAAAAACCCCCAAAATAATGAAAAAAGAAGAAAAATTATGAAAAAATTAGAAAAATTATGAAAAAAAACGTGAATATAAAAAATAGGGAGATGAAAAAATTGACAAGTTAAAATGTGATTTATCGATTTGCACTAAGATCACATGACAAACAAATGGCTAAAATGTGATTCCTCTTTTGAAAGTTCCATGATTTTGGCCCAGGTGAACTATGAATATTACAGGCCTGCATGTGCCTCATCTATGTGTGATATTTTTACATAAATTAAAACAATCAAATGAAGTTCAAACCAATTTTAAGTGTTGAGTTTATAAAATGTTTTTGTCCCGAATGACTTTTATCGGCGTTTGATATTATCAATGACATAATTAGGCCTATAAAGTAAATATATGTCTCCTTTGGGAAACTAGAACAGTAATATCCCCATTCACTGCAGACCAGATTATAAATAGAAGATAGATAGATAGATAGATAGATGGATAGATAGATAGACAGATAGATAGATAGATAGATAGATAGATAGATAGATAGATAGATAGATAGATAGATAGATAGATAGATAGATAGATAGATAGATAGATAGGGTGCCAGAGTGCCAGCAACAGCTAGCAGCTGTCTGCTCATATGACTATGTGTTGATGGAAACATCACATTTTATGTGGACGGGCTTGGAAGTGGGGGGGGGGGTGGTTATTAGGAGTTTTGTAAATGGTCAATCTTGGTCAGTGGCTCCTCGGGGGCTCATGTTGTTTAGTAGACATGCATATTTCACAAACCGTTTTGCTAAAGGGCGGTAAGCTGTATATGAGGGGGAGAAACAGAGGGGGGGAGAAATGAATATTTCGTGGGGAAAACATCACCTTGTGACAATAATTATGGTCAGAAGGCCACCCATGACAGCATTCCTCCTAGTTAACCCACCCCCCCCCTTCCTTTCTCTGTCTTTTCCTATAATTCCTTTGGTCCTTTATCTGAAGAACTTTTTCCCCTCACGGCGATGCTTGCCCAAATAGAATAAATCGTCGCCTAGCCCCTAAATTATTCATAACAAGTTAATCTGAACATGGAATTATCCAAACTGAGTTAGGCTTGTTCCGTGACTTTCTTTTCATGTCCCTGGGCGAGGTCTGCTCCCGGCCTGTCCCTGCCACAATTACACGGCCTCAAATCGAATTTGCGCAAATTTAATGCCGGTCTGCCACCACCGTCTTGCCTGGTTCTCCCGACAGCCAAGCATGTGGCCTCTCTGGGTGGTCAGCCGCCGAGAAATGCCCCCCTTCAATCGTGAAACCATAAAAAGATTAATTAAATAGGCCTACATATATATGTACATTCATTGATGCAGTATAGGTTAGTTAGAGTATACTTACTTAATAGGTACAAGTGGAATGTATATAGGCCTGCATGTACGAATAACTAGTTGTGAATGTAGGCCTATATGGTACAACTGACATGCAGATTGATAAATGCTACATGGATAAGCAAAAGGAGAAGAGCAAGATATGATCTATTAAGATAAAATAATATAATAGCCATCAGAATTTTTATAAGAATTTCCATAAATGCCAATCTGGTTGTATTACATTGCGGATGGTAGCATTGTGTTTCTCTGAGGATGACACCAGAAAGACTTAGAATGTTTTTCATTTGGGATGGTACAGCGAGGGGACTAGAGAGACAAATAAAAAGATAGATAGATAGATAGATAGATAGATAGATAGATAGATAGATAGATAGATAGATAGATAGATAGAGTGTGAAACATCCCGAAACAAAAAATGGATTAAGAAAGATGACAGGGGAGACTCGGAGACAGTTTGGCAGACGGCTCGACTGACAGATGAATAGATAGATAGTTCTGAATATCATACATCAATTTTTGAAAGTCAACAATCATTTCAGATAAACAAAACCCATTCTCTCTCCTTCCTGTTAAACACCAAAAAGATCAGGTCTGTCAAATATTATCTTAACGTTTTTCTCTCATGTTAATTCATTCTAATCGTCTTATATAAATACTTTGTGTGTGACTACAGTGGATATACTTTTATTTGTGAAGCCCAACCAAAACTGCAAAAAAGCAGTGTAAATCATACACACATAACACAATATTTTGTGAAAAAATGCATAGTTATCTTGAACCCTTATTACTGCTTCGTGGCCATTCCAACTGGAATTCTACTGCAATTTAAGATACCGTGGGAAATTGATTCTCAAGTAGTATGTACAATTTTATTTATAACAGTGGTAAAAATATGGGACTTATAACAAACTCAACATTTTAGGTTAAAAAAGGAAAAGAAAAGAATGAAATTAAATAATGGTAAAGGATGATTTTATTTAAGCTTGATCTGTTAACTTGAACTATATCCCTGTCAGCATGCCTCGGCGGTCCAACGTCGGCCCAGCGTCAGTCCGATGTCAGTAGCATCGGACAAGCTTCGGGCCGACGTTGGACCGCCGAGGCACGCTGATAGGGTTAGAACTATATCCCTGTCAGCATGCCTCGGCCGTCCAACGTCGGCCCAGCGTCAGTCCGATGTCAGTTGCATCGGACCAGCTTCGGGCCGACGTTGGACCGCCGAGGCACGCTGATAGGGATGTCACCAAATGTAAAACAAAGAGATTATACTGATCCAGCTTTCTTTTTCTTGTAGCTTCGTGCTTGAAATTCTATCATTTACAATTTTAAGACAACATGTTGATTGCTATTTTAAAATAAAATCCAACTTCTGACACCAGCTATGAATATGAAAAATCACATCTCTAGTTCATGGCCACGTCACAGCACAGTTCTACAGTGGCTCTATATACCCAGGAAGGGTCAACACAATTAAATTCAATTGCTCCCTGTGAATAATGTGAATGAAGTCTCTGTTTGCCGAAATCAACATTGGTTGTTTTGTTAACAGAAGTTCTTTTTCAAAATCTTTAAGACCTCCCTTAGAGCTATAAAGATATGTATTATATGCTGTATTTTATATTGAATATTCATAGAAATATAGCTTGTCTTTGACATACATTAAAAATCAAGATCATTTAAGTGATGCAGCCATATAATAGATTGAGAAAATCACTTTTCAACCCTTGTGATGAAGTGGAAATTTGAAGCCTATTAACAAACAGTTCTGACAATTAAGCAGTGTTTGTTGGCAGGGCCTACACATGCAATGTCTTTTTTCAGCTATTCCTCTTTTTTAGCAAATATTTTTGTGACTGTGGTTGATTTTGCAAGACACAGGATACCCCAGTTCATTAGTTTTTCCAAATTTGGTGACAGCTATCTTGACTTTGAAGCTGGCTGTCAGTGACAGACTATGCACCGGGCAACCATGGCACTGCGGTCTGAACTGGGCTCATTTCACCACGAAAATAACTGCAACATCAATATGTCTCAGTCGTATAATAATAATTTAATAACACTGGCATAGTAATAATATGACACACATTGACTGATGATTATCAAAAGTAATATTTTAGTAAGTTTTTAAAAAATTTTCTTATGGAATAAAACAGGCTTGTTTATGTTTAGTTTATCAATTATAATTAGCCTGTATAATAGGATCTATCTTGATAATTGTAAATTTCTCTTTGTTTCACAATCACTTCAGTGGAAAGCAAAAGCAGCATTTATCTTATCTATTTTGATTTGTATCTAATATATAATTTTATGAAACTGATCTTATCAAATCTAATCTAATCAAAATATAATCTTGTCTTCTCATATATTATCTTATCTAATCTCATCTTATCTTATTTTATGCAAGCTCCTACATACATTGTAATATTTATGTTTAGATGCCTCATTTTATAAACCTAGGGGTTATAAACACTTTGATGAAGTGGTTGAATCAGAAATAGTTCTGTATTATAGAAGTTGTGTCGAAGTGAACAGTCACAAAGAATTCTGTTCAAACTAAGCACTTTTCATAATCACAGATTGAGATATCTGTTTAGTCAGCACTATTTGCAGTGGGCAAGCGTACCGGAAGCACTAGTCACGTGACGGGTAAACGAATGACCAATCGGTCACATGACTGGCCCCTGGTCACGTGTCCTTGATAGGTCCTTGGCAGCACTTTGTCAAGGAAGGTCATCATTCAAAGATTGACTTAAGCTAAAATAAACATATGGAGGACTCAAGATCACTGTGGGGTCATAGAAGTATGTTGAATTCGACCGTTGAACTAAAATTCCAGATTTAAAAAAAACTAAAATAATGAGTAAAAATTAAGTTAGAAGATGACTGGCATATATAAAGAAGAAGATAAAGAAGAAAATTAAAAATACGAAAGTATCCACCACTGTTTCTGGATTTTCTAATATTGCAATATTGCTATCGTCTATAGAAATGATTCATAGGCATATTACTATACTGAATGAAGGCCTAGTATAAAATAGTGACAAAAATATAAATACATTCAAATCAGTTAGCAAATATTTTACATAATATATTATAGGCCTAAAAGCCACTTCTCAGCCCCCCCCCCCCCGTTCATCTTCCCTAAATCCCCGATCTGCTCCCTGCAACTCCAAAACGGATCAGATTACTCCATAAACAAAACAAGCTCTCTCAGGTAAACTTGCTCACTCATACATATTCACGACCCTTAAATCGTTTGGTCAGGACAATCAAGACGCCACGACGTTCCCAACACCAACGTCATGAGCAGCGTTATGCTAATTAAATTTCTATGGTTGATCGTTGGTAATGGTAAAATTGTGGTGACCAACAGGCAACTTTAGAATGGACTTTACCATCATTCATCTCTTTATTTTGGAAAACATTGAACCAATAATATGTATTGTAACTAGCCCTATTGTGATAAGTAGGCCTACCAAAGCATAAAACACCACATGTAGCCTATGCATGAAATTGTTGTGCACATTTTCTGGCAAAGCATATATATATTATGTATTTTTAAGCTTAGCTTTAATAAAGATTGCACCCACAATTATAATACTCGTTTGATGATGTAATTAGTAGGCACCTATGTCATTTATTACCACCATTGGCCGAACTGTAATGACACAATCCAAGACCTACTGGCCAGCTGACAGTGCAGTAGCAACTTTAATCCACTTCGGTCAAGGAAGTCTTCTTCTTCCGGATCTCTCCGGGTGTGTCCATATAGTGTCCACTGTGTCCACTGACCACTGCGTCCATGTCATGGCAATCCTGCATCAGTGACATCTCGGAGGCTGAGAAAATAGAAAGATGTTATCTGGGAGGCAATTTGGGAAGGTGCCACCCTGGGGAATAGGTGCCCCTCTTGGTTATTGTGGCATGCCAACAGGATGGGCTCCCAGGACTGCTCTCAGGACCGAAGAGCTACTGGTAACAGGACAAGATAGCAGGATAACAGGACAGGATAACAGCACTGACCAACAGGGTTCAGCAGATCACACTAACTATGATATATGTATAGTTATTATCTTATTTTATATAATAGTAGTATATATGTCCACATTGTCAACAGCAGCCGACAGATGCTGTGATATATTTTGTGGTGATGTAATGTTCATTGAGAAGTGGATATAAGTATGTGGTTGGCTGAAGATGATATGGCTGATTTTACTTATGCACAGGGCTTTTGAGTCAGAGTCAGAGTCGGAGTCGTGCAGTCGGAGGTTTTTGGGTGGAGTCGGAGTCGAACTTTGATTTTCAGGTGGAGTCGGAGTTGGAGTCGAAAATTAAAGTGGTGACTCCTGACTCCTAAAATTAATTAATATAGTTTACAAAAATACAGTGTCAAAAATGTTAAATGAACTCCAAATTTTACTTAAAACTTCCTAAGCAAGTATTCATGTAAAAAAATCCTATGAAAACTTTGTAGAACTACTTTTTCTTCCCTGTTAATCATGTAATATTAAGGTGCAAAAAATCCGATAAGCGGAGTCGCAGTCGGAGTCAGAATTCAGGAGACCCTAGGATTCGGAGTCGGAGTCACTTTTCAGAAAATCAAAGGAGTCGGGAGTCGGAGTTGGTTCAGTTATCACCCGACTCCAAAGCCCTGCTTATGCAAGCTATATTGATCAATTTCTTGAAATGTAATTTAATCATGAAAAAGAATTACTCAAAATTTCTCAAAAACTTTAAATAAACATTGTATAAAAGTTTGGATGCATGTAACACCTCACTGGTTCTCCATAACATCTAATGAAGTCTTCAAGCTGCTCTGAGTCAATTTTGAGTCAATTAGTTTTGCTGCTGGACTGGAGATGAAAGTACTTTTTGAGTCAGTGAGATAGAAGAGGCCCCTCCTACATTTGAATACACATCTATTGAATGCTTTAGAAGGATTTTGATGATTGGCATCAGTCGCAGGGCCAACCCAAAACAGATTACACAGATCCGCATCAAATCAGCCGTGTGATCAGCCAGTATCGGCCCTTTGGAATTAAAATGGGATTCCTCGATTGTTAAATTGATGCCTTTATCAAATAAGCCTCCCTCGAATCAAAGGGACAGATGCACGGGAGCTTGAGCTGTGGCATTGCTCTGAAA
This sequence comes from Platynereis dumerilii, assembly GCA_026936325.1. NCBI lineage: Eukaryota > Metazoa > Annelida > Polychaeta > Phyllodocida > Nereididae > Platynereis > Platynereis dumerilii. The sequence goes on along the minus strand of JAPTHN010000002.1, from coordinate 22,276,450 downwards.
ATCCTGGACAAAAGTCATGATCAGAGATAGATAGATCGAAAACAGACAATGAGACAGACAGACTGCAAAAGGAAGCTGTTTTCATAACAATATGAAGTTAATTGGCCATGCATTGAATCCTAAAAACTGATATGTGCACAACCTTTTATGAATATATACTTTTATTTTATTTTATTAGTCATGTAGTATTCACCTTTTTGTTCCTTCAGAGTTCCATCTTATGGATCTCTCTTCCCCTCTTCCTCTCTTATATTTCCTTTCCCTTCTTCATTTTCCTTAAATAGACCCAGATGTCTTACTTTCGGGTGACAGTAATGTCGTCAAAGGTGCAAGTCGCAAGTAGGTGAAGTCGTCCCATGCTAGGTAAGGTCGTCAAAGGAACATAGTAAGGTCGTCAAAGACCATAGTGAACTCGTCAAAGACTGGCCAAGACTACTCAGGTCATCAAAAATGCTAGTGTCGGGTGACAGTAATGTCGTCAAAGGTGCAAGTCGCAAGTAGGTGAAGTCGTCCCATGCTAGGTAAGGTCGTCAAAGGAACATAGTAAGGTCGTCAAAGACCATAGTGAACTCGTCAAAGACTGGCCAAGACTACTCAGGTCATCAAAAATGCTAGTGAGGTCGTCAAGAGAGCTGGTATAGTCGTCAAAGGACCAAGATTTTGATAGCTATTTTAATAAGATAAAGGCTCTTTTATATTAAGGGGGAGACAGACATACAAATGGATTACATAGAGTACATAGAGTACATAGAGTACATAGATAGATAGATAGATAGATAGATAGATAGATAGATAGATAGATAGATCGATAGATAGATAGATAGATAGATCACAAAGGATCACTACAAAATCATTTTGCTGAGAATCTCTTGTATTAATCAAGATACATAATTAGGCATGAATGAGCATTGAAAAAGGTCTTGAAATGTCATAATATTTATATTTTAAGACCTATAAATCATTCAGTTCATCAATTGAACATGGGTTATTGAACGTGTATATTTTGAAATTTAGTTCAGAAACAACAATGACAGTACATGAACTTGTAATGTTATGTTGTGTTTGTTGTTTTATTTTTAAAATATCTAAGTATATTCAACCAACAGTCTTTTTTGTGCAATTGCAATTATCAGATCTGGTTTAGCCAATGGTGTGCTGAGCAAGTACTATTTTGAATTGTGTGCCGTTTAATTTAATTGCAATTGTCCCATAGACAGTTATTTGCCGAGACTAAAACATGCCAGAATTACTGAAATTTATTTATATTAAAAAATACATAGATTGTAAGTTTTGCAAAACTTCACACAGTGCCATGCATCTTTCAATTAATTGATATTTTATATAATTATATGGCCATTTAAGTACTATTGTTTTATTCATTATTTCATTGATTAATTATAAGCCTAACTGAATTGTTCAAAGTTTAGATAAAATTCTGCTGCTAGCCCTATATGAGAGGCTGTGCACCATGGTAGACTATAGCTGTAAGTACCCAAAAGCCTGAGATCTATATCTAACTAGTACTTTCATTACACACAAATATGACGACTTCATCATGGTCTTTGACGACTTCACCAGGTAAAGTGGCCAATTTTGACCAGTTTATTAAAATCTTTGACGAGTCCACTAACTCTTTTGACGAGTCTACCAACCCTTTTGACGAGTCTACCAGCCCTTTTGACGAGTCTACTACCTCTTTTGACCATTTTACTTTTTTTTTGACGACCTCACTAACTGGTGAGTTTACCTATTGACGACTATACCAACATTCTTACTTTCTCTCTCCCTTTTGCTTCCTATATACATTCTTTCTCTTCCACCCCTCTTCTTCATTAATTTCTTCCTTCTGTTCTTTCTTGCCTTCTTGTTTTAGTCTTCTTTCTTCATTTCTTCCTACCTCCCCTCTCCCTTCCCACCTTCCTTCGGTGATCCCTTCCTCTTGAGTAATTTCAGAAGCATCACAGCAAATTATATAATTTCTGAGTTTAATTACTTTGTTAAGCACAGGATGTCGAAATAATGCAATATATAGACAAATTTAAAGATGCTCTTTAGATTTGAGAACAAGCTTTGGTTAAGACATCTCTTGGAGATGAAATATCTTCATTCTGTCCTCACAATCCATCTATCTCTGTCAGTTTGGCGGTACTGTTGCTTTTTGTGGGATTCACAAATTGCTGTTGATATTTTTGTCAGGTGAATAGGGCCCTATCATGAGATACTCATCTGCTGCTTATAAATGTATTTCGCAGCTTTCTTTTCATGGGGGTTAGAATGTCCTCAGGCACACGGTTTTTGAAGCACCTAAAAAACCACAAGGTAGGATCCTATATCTGAGAAATATTCTCAAAATAAAAGACTCCGACTCTGATACACTATATCATGCATTTTCAAACGACCAGGGCACTTTTCTGGTCCTTTCTGGTTTTCAAAACTTCACCAAATCTCTGGCTTGCTTTCAAATCTGAATTGTAAAGAATGTTTTGAGTGTCAGTCGAGTCACTCTGAAGACTGCATGCTTGTGGCATATGAGCTTAGAGGGTAGGGTAGCTTTAATAAGAATTGGAGAGTCTAAAAACGCCTGTAAATTCAATGACAATTTCACTCTTTTGGGACTCAAGTGTGATTCACTCACTCACCTGTACTCTTGACTTATACACTGTAATTCTAAACTGACCTCATGGCTAGAATTTAGTTTTCATCCGTCCACCGAACCGTTGCTCTATATATATATTGAATTTTGTATATTTTGAAATATGTTAATATTGGATTGTGATCTGGACATGATCAGTTACCGCGGGATATTTTCAATAAAGGCTGGCGCAATGTCTTTACAGATGGTCTTATTCTGCCACTTCAATTGGTCCTGGCCTGGACCTTCAGCAGACAAAATACCAGACATATGTTGGATGCATGGTTTTGACAGAATGGAAAGAACCAAACCAAATTTTCACCATTTCAAACCTAAAATTTCATGGGAAGGCCGAAGGTTCTATCGATGGACTACCCCCAGACCGATCTGAATCATGCGTCAACTCCCGGACCGGACACTCAGATGTGGCGCTCATCATCTAAAGGACTTGTATAACAGTTAGGTTTACATTTAACCGAACTACACAATCATTCCAACTCTAATGATCATTGTTAGACCTGATGAAATAGATTGGTCAATTCATCCCATCTCACACTGCAGCTTGTTACTTCCGCCTGATGACATCACAGCAAGATTACTTCCGGTCATTCTAGGGCATCCCGGCGTCATGACGTCGTGGTAATGACGTCATGATTGTCAAGTCTCAATTGGACCGAGATCCCTCGAGACTAGGACGTTATTAGAAGGCATCCAAGTGGCAACCAAGTGAAATAAGGGCCACCTTAAAAAGACAACAAACCAGTTCCCAAAATGCTATACCATTTATAAAATCTCAATATTTTGATAATAGTTTCCTTTTTCTCAGAATGATAGAACAAAAGATTCCCCAAATTTTTTTTCCTATAGAAATTTGAAATTTTGGTCACTTTTAAATAAACATTCTGGGACCTATCCTATTTTAGGCCTATTCTATTTTGTTCTATTCTATTATATATTCTATTCTCTCATAACTATCCACTTCTATTCTATCCAGAAGATAGAACCTAGGCCTACTATCAGTACAGGCCAAATTCTTTGTTTGTTTCTTTATTTTCTTGAGTTGGTGATTGTGGCAGGTTGAGGTGGGGGCCGCATAGTCACTGGTCAGAGGGTGACCTATTGTGTAGCAATCACTGCTTATAATAGCCAAGTGTCTAAGCTGTCTGGAGAGATTATGTCATTCAAGGGTCACCTGATGTTGATAAAGGGTCAAAAGCTCTTTGGGTGGTGTCTCATACATGTCCCAGCATTGGTCCAGAGGCTGAGGGCTGGAATTATCCCCCTTGAGACGGCCTCAGACCAACATTGTGCTCAGTATATTGTGGTCTGTAATGACTCTGTATTGGGCTCTATGGAGGCCTTACACCTGAGTCATAATTACTTTGACGTAATCAAAACAAACGTCACAGCGTCTCCCAAGGGACGTCATTGTGACATCACTGTTTTGTGTGTACTATTGTTCCCTCTATGTTTCCCCCCATTATTCACACCCCACTGTGATAACTCGAATTTTGTTGAAACAACGTGAATGATAGGGTTAACCTGCCTATCATAGACATATTACCCCCCCCCCCCCAACCCCACACACATTGGCAGTAAGCATTAAGACAAATAAACAGATTATCTAACCCCCTCCCCCATCTATCCAGGCCTAAATTGTCTGGATTGACAAAAAGGAAAATGCAATGTTTATATGCTACTAATTGGACAATGGCATAAGCAGAGACTAATTGTCTCAATACTTTAATTGGCCAGTTAGGGGATGCCATTGTTTGCAGACTGTGTTTTAGATTGAGAGAAAGGACTAAATTGTCTGTGCTACTGTTTAGATTTCTGTTTTTCTTAAAGAGGAAAAACAAACTCTTGAGGCAGCAGGTGAAGTTGCATGAAAGATGCAGACACTTTAAGTATTTTGGGATCCTTGGGAGATCTGAGTTTTGATTCCCAGATGTGGATGAAGAAATTATAAAAATATCCATGATTGGCATCTGAAGATCCCACACATGGGTAAACTTGTTTACATCCTTCTTTGACTTTTTGTCTCTGACACCTGCAATCAACCCTTGGAAGTCACCCTGCATGGGAGTATGTTGGAAGTAGGCCTGCACGCCCTGTAGTGTAGCAAGTATCTGTCCTTGAGGTCTGCACAACAATACAAATTACAAATCACATTGTAAGCAAAATGTTGAAATTAGTGGTAGCCTATTGAATAGGTCAATCATCCATTATATGACCATTTCCAAATTATAATGATAAGATATTATAAATTCTGAAATAAAATTCTTGGTCACACTGAGTTAAGATAAGGACGAAATGTTAAGAGATCTCTCAGCATATATTGGATTTAAATTATTTATAGTAATACAGTGTAAATGAATTGCACTCCAGTGCCATTTGGCCACCTTTTGTGATTCTGCATATAAGTTGTATCCTTTTAAATAGGTTTCCAAGCTGGCTTAGATTCGGGGTGAACTTTCTTGAGAAAACTTGTGCAGTGACAATAGAGACGAAATAGGATTTTCTGATCTGGATATGTTATTGTGAGAAAAAATGAGAGGACACAATGCAACTATAGTCAGGCCAGTGGGAAAGAGTTCATTGGATACAATACATGGACCATTCACAGAATTGGATTGACGATCTGTTTAGGTTGGAAACTTGGAATGAGTTTGCATAGTATAGTCATATATATAGCCTGCATGTCTGTCCAAAATACCATCCCAGTGTCTGTCCAAAAATGGGAGAACCTCAAAGGAGTACCAAAAGAACAAAAACGTTTTTTTTCTTTTGCCAGGTATCTTCTAAGGCACAGACCTGTCTATAATGTACACCAACTTCACAGGCTAAACAAAGATGAAGAACTGTAGAGTTTTCACAGGTTTATAGGGTGAGATTATTTGCTATAGCTCCCTGATGAGCTGCCCTGTGAGACAATGGGGTTGCATCAGGGGTTAGGAGCCGGAAATGACGAAGGCATCACTTGCTAATCCAGGGTATGGAGGTAGCACAGGGCTTCATTGCAGAAATGATCAGTAAAATTTACAATCATGTGGTTGGCTGAAAGTTTTCAATTTTCCTCCAGTTCAACATTCTTGCAGAGACAAATATACACTTCATTTCAATAACTGTAAATGCACATTTGTGCACTCTTAAAAAATGTATGATAAATAGTCAAGCAATCTTAGGTTTGGTTAAAGAACACTGGTTTCATGACACAAAGATAAAATAACTTTATTATAACTCAGTGGGCACACGACGTAAACCCTGATGTCGCTAATTGGTGGAGGGCTGGTCTGTTGGTCATGTAGATATGTATGGTAGAGATTATGTCGCCCCAACGTGAACACGACGTCGGGGATTTTTTACAACATTGCCACAACGTCGCAAGCTAACGTCGAACTCTTGACATTGCCTCACAAAGTCACAATGTTGTAAAAACGTCACCACAACGTCGCATTCTAACATCATATCTTTTACATGTAATGGCTTCACAACGTTGTGACAACATAATTTCAACCATACAATTCTATGTTATTTGAGGAAAAGGGTGACGTCGTTGCAACGTTGCTGCAACGTTGATGTGCCCATGGGGAACTGAGTTACCACCAGTATTTGGTTCTTGCGACATTTATTATGGATGAGCAACAACCATCTGGATTGGTGGAACTCATGCCAATCAGTGAGTTGGTTGGTTACCACAATCACAACCAATCTGTTTTAGATTGCATTGACTGTATGATATGACACATAATGTGTCCGATAAGAGAAGCCTTAGGCCTATTATGTATAATTATGATTGATAGTTATACTTTCTAAATATAACACTGGACAGAAACTGCAGCATAACTTTCTGTTGCATTTTACAACCAAGTTCTGCAGTGGTGGTTGGGCCACGAAGGTCCACACGGGGCTAAAGGTCCCAAAAACTCATCAGAACGGCCGATCGACGCGCGCTGACGTGACGGATTTCGCACCCGACGCAGCGTCCACGACGTCCTCGACGTCCTCTGGTCATGTGACTGGTCATGTGACTGACTGTCCCACCATGGTGTCACATATTGGCAAAATGGCCCACAACCGAGCTGTCACTAAGGTGACACTTTATTGTATGATGACTTTTAAACTGAACATTGTTTCCCTGAAATTTCTACTCCTAACTTTTTATTTTATACCTCTACCTGTATATCTCATTGGAAAAGCCCAGATCTAACTTACACTTTTTGCATGTCAGCGCCCTGCTAAGGATTAACACCAGACTCTACAAGCCCTCTGTATTTTTCGATGCCACTCTCTATGGCAGAGGGACTCTGGAAATACAAATGTACCAAGAATGTTGACATTAGTTACATAATTTCTCTTAAATAGTAGGTAGTTGTTTTGGATTTGATTGTGTAACAGCAACTTCTGTTATCAATCATCTGCAACTGTTTTATGTCATTTTGTTTTGTTTCACCTATTGTCACTTCATAACTTCTAATTGCCACTTATGACTTAAGAGTATGAACATTCAGTTTATTATGCAATGTTGCTGTTATGAATCAATAACATTTAAGGATTCCCACGCTTTAAAGAAAACAATTCTGTTTGAAGTCCACTCTGCCTTTTCTGGCCTCATATGCATGCTGTTTCAGGCTCTTTTGCACTGCCAATTCCCGGAGACTGCAGTGCAATGCGTGCACTGCCCAATAAGTAAAAGCAGTCTCATGGAGACAGGATTAACACTGTTAACGACAGCAAGCAATCAGATTATTGTTAATTTTGCAAAAATCACAAGTTAAAAGGTATAATGGGAGTAGCGTCTGATGTCTTTAGAAGTCACGCAGTTAAACACCTTTGTGTCAGTTAGATCCCAACTTCCAAATCAGTGTCTAACTAATATATATCAAAACACAAATCCACTTACATTTGCTTGTCTGATCTGTGAACTGCAGAGCCAATTCTTGGAAGAATAAGGTCTTATTAATCTAGGTCAAATGATTTATTTTCCTTCTGTACCATCCCAAACGAAATTACATTATAGTCTTTCTGAAGGCATACCAGTAACCAGTGTGATGTTGTGGTACCATCCGCAGAGTGATACAACTGGATTGACATTTATGGAACCATGTGTATAAATTTCTCATGACTATATTTTGGCCCAAATGGTTATATCTCTCTCCCTTTCATTTGCTTATTCATCGATTTGAAAAACACCATGATCTCTATATTTATAAATTGCTTTCTGTGATGAATTACCCACGCGCATGCATACCCTATAAGACAATACAAGCGTATGCAGTATGCAATTCGAATTTGGAGATTGCAGAAGCAGGGTCATTTTGCAAATAACATACAGATATGGTGCAAATGCAATAGTTGACCTTGTACATCTCACTTATTTTGATAATGCTGTGGCATGCAAATCATTTTTTCTTTTATAGTATTTGCATATTTTTAAAGAAATGCATAACCAGTGGGAGCCTATTGCAAAATCACATGACAAATTCTAATTAACATACATCAACAGTAGGTAGTGAACACAAACTGTTATAGGCTACATTGTTTGTTCAATTTCATGTTGTTGTTTTTTAATTGGCAAAATGTCATTTTGAATGGCCATATAGTTCTAATGGAGAGCCTTGTATAATACGACAAGTCCTCTTGATGTTGCATTTTTGAGACATCACTCAATTCCATCATTCCTTTTTTCCAGATGACCTAGGAAGAAGTCACCAAGGACCTCTGACTGTGACATAATTGACCTCATCTTTAATTACAATATCACCAGGATCACAGGGGCCATGTTCACGACCATGACAACTTAATCAAGCAGAACGTTATGCAACTTTCATTGGGGGATTATAGGGAGGTTGGGCTGGTTAATCCCTCAGAAATCCCTGCCTGCATTTGCATAATCCCTGCCTGGATGTGATCCCTGTGGGTGGGACCATGACAGGTCGAGGGACAAGCATCGCTCTCCATGATTATGACATTGCTGTCATGCTGTCATGCATGCTGTCATGCTCGCCTCCTGTCACATACACTCATGTTGTGAGGCATGGGTATTGGCTAGAGGAGGCATGGGTACTGGCTAGAATAGTCAAATAACAACCTCACTTACTATGATGCACAGTAACGTGACTGTTACCATAGTACATTCGATTAATAAGGTATAGTACTATGTCTGGCACACAACCAAGGTTCAACTGTCACATGTCCCAGTAAATTGTTTGTGAAACATTGCATGCCTTTATTAGGCCTAAGTGTCATTTAAGTTTTACATTATATCCCCTATATGAATTTTATAGCAAAAGAATTGTGCACGATTTGCAAAAGGCTGAGGGCCTCATTCCGATCCTTTTGGAGTTTTCGTCCTGATGTGTCCTGAATAGACTGCAAAACGGAAGTGGGAGCAATGATGCACACATCAAAAAGAGATAAGCCAAGGATGGCCTGTGTCGCTGGCACTTTTTTCCAAATTCCCTAGCACCGCAAGAGCAGCATTACACAACATGCCATAACATAATCTGAGGGATCTGGCCAATCCAGAATTACAGCTATAGGGGGAGTATAGCAGTGACTAACAGTGACCTAATTTAGTGGTTAAGCCACAACTGTTATTCAAAGTTGGAACAAGTGTGGCATTGGCTGACAGGCAGGACCTCGGATTCAGATGCAGCCTTGATAGGGGATGAGCAAGATGTCAATGGGACCAATTCGGTTTTAGGGAGCAAAAGGTCCTTTTTGGAGGCTACAGACCACCCTGGATATGACCTTGACCTTTGCCCTCAATCCTTCTGGATCCTCCCTCACCCTCCCTGGCCCTCCCAGGTCTCTGTTGACTCTCTCTGTTGAGGTCTCTTAAGGTCCTCGGTTGGTTCTGTAGAGGACCTTCGTGGTCCCCCCAGGCCCTCCCCATCCCTCTATCCCCCTGCCCTAGAAATGCCCTTATTAAGCTCAGGGATAAATCACCAAAAAGGTCACGAGCAATGTTAGGCTTGGCAGAACGATTCGTGGCATTGACACTTGCGTCATGACATTGTGACGTAGCTCATCCGGGCACTTTCTGACACTCGCGACACCATGTCAGTCTGTGACAACACTCTTGTAAATGCTATTTGAACACTCTCCTCCTTGAAACATCATACAGACAGAGACCACAATGATGAGTCGAGGTGCACGTTTGGGTTGTGGCACAAGATGAAACATCTGTCGAAAATGGGCCGCCCAGACCGGGAATCGAACCTGCATCCCAGGGGCCAGTGTGCATCCACCGTGCATTCTTCTTCTTTTTCTTCTTCTTCTTCTTCTCCTTCTTCTTCTTCTTCTTCTGCTTACTGTGTGATGCTCTTCTGTCCTTAGGACATAGCGCGGTTCGTTATGAACCTGTACTCATTTTGATGTTATAAGCCTGGAAAAATGACATTCTCACAGGAAGTAGTGGGGAGTAACCCTTCTCTACTGGATTAAAGTCAGCCAGATGTAGACTTGTGTGGCAAAATACTGACCAGTGAGTGATGACATCTTGTTACTAAACCCATTGTTACCTTGTGCCAAGTGCAGGATGGAAGTCACAATTGGAATATGATGAATATTGGATTTCATTGTTCTTGGTGTTCCCATCGTGTGACAGAGAACAATAAGCATCGAATTGTACATCTAGGGAGATCCCGAGTGTTGCCTGTTTATGCCACTGTGGTCATACAATGGTCGCCAGCATGCAAGCCAGTGTTGGAGGGACATTAATGTTGTATTACACCTCCCCAGAGATGACCATGTGGCCTGCAAGAGTTGCATCAGCCCATTGGCCTTTGAATAATCCCTTGGATGGCCAAATGCTGCATATGTAAATGTGTCATTTTGATTGTGAAAATCATCAATTGCAATGACAGGGTTGCTCTCTCGGGTGTACTTCTGAGAGAATACTAGAGGGGAGGATCCGGAGGAAGGGAGGGGGTGTAGCTCTCAGAGGGTGTTGTGTTTGCAGAGATCTACATAGGACTACCTTGTATTGTGGTACAGGTTTTATAGGAATAAGTTAGTTTGTACTGGTCTATACTAAATTGAAAGGAGTTGAAGCTGAACCATTCTCTGGACAAACAATGAAAAATAGCACTTTATATCCAGAGGACTTTAGAAATAGGTGTAGGCCCACCTGCCACAGAGAATTAAGGCACAGTGGATTACCATGTTTTGTGGACAAATTTGCAGTAAAGCGCTGGTAATTACTTACATTGATGACCGCACCTAGGACAGTTTATTCAAATTAAAAATTACGATTTTTTTTCGGTGGAGGGCAGGGTGCTGGGAGGGAAGTCACCTCCAAGCCAAAAATTCTGGAAATACTAAAACTATGGGCTAGGAGGCTTAAAGTTGGGGCAGACGATCAAACAAAAATCAATAGTTTAAAGCGATTTAATTTGGGAATGGTATGAAATCTGAATCATAAAATTCGGGCAAATATTAGCATTATTGCTCTCCTTCCCAAAGAGTCTGTGAAGAGTATACCCTACGCCTACTGGACCTTCAGCAGGAAACTACCACAGACATGACCTTGCCACATAGCAGCATTCACTCTTAAGCCTACATTACATGCATGGTGTTTGCAAGTGCCACCAAATACATTGTACCCCCCCCTTCCCCATGTTACCCCACAAAATGCAATTTGCTTCCCAAGGCCAGAAGGGGGGGGGGCTGTACAGCTGTGACCAGAAGGGGGGATGACCTCGCAACACCTTACAAGGGGGGCCCAAGGGCAACAGTGACCTCCGACCTCCCTCCTCCCTGCCCTGACCCTGCAACTTCTTGTCCTTCTGCAGTCTTTGTAACTGACGCCCTTTGCTCAATAATTCACCAAGGTCTGCAACTCAAGGAATATATGTATAAGGAGAATCCACTGTCCTGGTTCTCCCCATTGCTTTGTGGCTATATCTCAGCACTAAAGCTAATTTAGACTTATAGTTTTTTCTTTGTTCATCATTATCAGAATTTTATTGACATAAGGTGACCCCAGAATAAAATTAATAGTAAATAATTACATGAAGTGAATTTGAAATATTAGGCCTAATCATACAGATGTGTGTATAAAACTGTATATAAATTTATGTGCACTGAAAAAAAGGTTTGTGTAAAACAGACAAAACGAACGTTAGCTGGTGTCCGTCCAAAATTTTGTGTGTATCCAGACAAAAGTCATGTGTATTTTTGACATTTCATTGTCAATCTTGATCAATTTTCTGTGTGATTTGATCAATGAAATGTCAGAAATACACATATCTTTTGTCTGAATTTACACAAAATGTTGGACGGACACCAGCTAACATTCATTTTGTCTGTTCTACACAAACCTTTTTTTCAGTGTGTCTGCATGATGCACCACATGGCCTTCTTTCTTTTTTCTCTTTTTCTTTTTTGATTTTTGAGTTATCAAGATCGACATTCTGATGATCAATTTTAATCAAAGCTGGCAATAGTTACCTTCAGTTTCCAGACCCACTAAGTACTGTGTTGTTGCACCTATGCATATGTCAAAGAATAACTTCTGAGTAAGACCTCAGTGGCCTCCCTGGGCTTGTATTAGGGAGGCCATCTATCTAAATATAGGCAGGCAGGGCCATTAAGGACACCAGCCACTTATTTCCAGTCTTCTAGCTGAAGACGAATAAATTGGTTTTGGTTACTCAGGGTGTGAGAATTAGTCAGGGGAGAGGGGAGCTAATTTAACACTTGGCTGCCAAGCTTAATTCATGGGGCTGGAGAAAAACACCTCTTGGACTGGGGCTGCTTCCAGGTGACCCGGAAGCTGTTAGGGGGTCAGGTTATTGTGACGTCATCAATCAGAGCAGCAATTACCTCGGAACGAGGCTCAAAGAGTCCCAGAATGAGGCTCAGCCACTGGCAACCACTGGCAACCAGAGACAAAAGGCCGTGACACTGGAATTATAAGCTCTGAGAAATGAAGGACCTGTAACCTGATCGACCTAAAAAGCTCCACCATATTTCATCATGCCTGGAGCAAAGCTGCCATAACACTCAAAGAAAGTTATTAAGCATGTGTGTGTAACTGTGGAGCTTATGTGTCACTGGGTGTATTAGGTAGAGGGGAGATACAAGGGAGACGCAGGCCCTTTCCAGTCACTGAGAGGCTGAGTGAGAACCTTTCTATAAAGTTGCAAAGGTACAATATACACTCTAAAAAATTCCAGACAAAATTAGTTTTTTAGATTCAAAATGGTTTTTTGAAAAACCAAATTTCAATGCAAAAAACCAAAATGGATTTTTTTTAAAATCCATTTTGGTTTTGCATTGAAATTTGGTTTTTCAAAAAACCATTTTGAATCTAAAAAACCAATTTTGTCCCCACATTTTTTAGAGTGTACCTACCAATCATCCCCACTACTCAACTGTCAAATCAGCAGTATACAAACTCCAGAACGACTCGAGAATTACACACAAGAAGCTCAAAGAAAACTTCAAGAAACTTGAACAATATGCAATATCCAGTAAGCCCATGATCACAGGACTCACTCATAACCCATTTAAAATTTGACATTTGTCATAAACATAAACAATCCTGACAATTTGTCAAAGGTAAATGTTTCTAATTTGTTTCATAGGTACCCACAATATTCCTGCCATAATTTGAAGTTGTTCTTGCCAATTTCAAACCTTCTCAACATTCTTCTCTTCTCCCACATGACCATATCCTTCCTCTTCTTCTGACACTTATCCTTTCACTTTCTCATTCTCAATCTCATACTTATTCGCTGTTGTCATCAGTTTACATTTTTCTTCTTCTCCTTTCTTCTCCTTTCTTCTCCTTTCTTCTCCTTTCTTCTCCTTTCTTCTCCTTTCTTCTCCTTTCTCTTCTTTCTTCTCCTTCTCCTTCTTTCTTCCCTTCTGCTGCTTCTTCTTCTCCTCATCCTTCTTCTTGTACTTCTTGCTCCTTTGCTCTTCTCCTTCTCTTTATGCTACTAGTTACGTCTCCTTGTTCATCTTATATTACTGCTTCTTCCAGTTTGTGGGTACCATCCCCAATGAAATACAGTTTGGATAATGAATGCAGAATAGTTACCATCCGTCATGAAATGATTGTTTTCGAGAATTCAAAGACCAAGTCTTCTTCTTCTTCTCTTCTTCTTCTTCTTTTCTTCTTCTTCTTCTTCTTCTTCTTCTTCTTCTTTTTCTTTTTCTTCTTCTTCTTCTTCTTCTTCTTTTTCTTTTTCTTTTTCTTCGTCTTCTTTTTCTTTTTCTTCTTCTTCTTCTTCTCATCCTCCTTCTTCTTCTTCTTCTTTGTCTTCTTCTTCTTTTTTTTCTTCTTCTTTTTGCTTCCTTCGCAATCTTCTGCTTAAATGTATGAGTATCATCCCCTATTAAATACAGCTACCTCCACAATAAAATGGAAATTGTCTTTTTCACAGACCACTATCAACTCAAAACTGAATGTGTTGGAAATATCTCAGACAGAGGGTAGAAAGTAAATTTCATTTCACAGTTATTGTTGTCCAGTTTAAGCTAATATGACACAGGCCCCTGTGGTGGAAGGCACGTTGTGCTGTTGGGGGGTATAGTTAAGAAAACTATGTTTGGAAATCATTTGAAACAGAAGAAGCTAACCTCCTGAGTTGTATGAAGTTCTGTCAAAATTATTCTTTTTAAATTATGAGCACTCAGGTGAGACAGGAATTTTCTTAAGTCTATTAGAGTGAAGTTGCCTGGGGTGAGGACTCAAGACTTCCGTTGGGGAAATCATTTAAAAATATTAGATGGTAACTGAAATTGATGAGGTAACTGGACAGGATGAGGTAACTCAACTTTATCAAAGGCCTGGGTAACTCTAGAGGGTTGTAAGGACTTAGAAACTTGCCAAACGTCCGTTAGCTGATCTTATCTTTTGATTGATGAGTTTAACCCAAGCTCACCTTTTCTATACACACACACAAAAACATAAGGAGAGTGACAAAGTGGGAATTCGAATGGAAATAATACTCTCAAAGGAAACAATTACTTGACTATAAAGCATGAAATGGGGAGAAATGCAATCGTGTATGTTGCTAGTATGACTTTATTACAGACAATTTAAAAGAAAATGAAAAAATACCTAGTTGGTATGGAAAAAAATAGAAATGATATGTTTCCAAGCCACAAACTCAGTCCATTTCATAATGAATGAGTATAAATATTTTCTATCTTAAATATTCCTGTGTTTTCCTCTCACGTTCTGAATATCACAGTCAAATAATTTGAACAAAATATGACTGCAATGTCTTTATTTTCCCCAATGGGAGGGACTTAACAGTAGAAAATCAATAACTATTTTGTACAAATGTGACCTGGAGCTCGTGCTTGGTACAGGCATACAGCAGGCTATCCGGTTCTTAAACTTCTGTTTCAATCTGTTTTTCAGTTGTTGTTGCTTTTTTTTCTAATCAAAATTTGCACACGATTTCTTAAAATTTCATAAAATTGTAAACATTTAGAAAAAAAAACAATATTG
This sequence comes from Platynereis dumerilii, assembly GCA_026936325.1. NCBI lineage: Eukaryota > Metazoa > Annelida > Polychaeta > Phyllodocida > Nereididae > Platynereis > Platynereis dumerilii. The sequence continues at coordinate 22,261,343 of JAPTHN010000002.1, read as the reverse complement.
AAAGTATCGGCTGATAATGCATAGGCCAATAATGCGCACTGAAGAAATCAACTGTAAATCACATTATGCTCATATGATGGGAAGAATCTAGAAAAAACATTTCTCCGGAATCAGCTGCTAGGAACTGCAGGACTTCCTCTCCAGGTATCGGCAAATTGGGTCAGAACCCCTGCCTGGCACAGGTCTGCAGCTGACAGGCTGTTCAAGGGGAGAGGTGGGGCAGCAGTACTTCAAGCACAAAAGCCTGTTTTTGAGAGCTGTTATTCACTAAATCTGTGTTTGACACTCTACAGCTGTTTCTAGCCAATTTAGCAGATTAGTTGACGTCAATTCTGGGATTTAGGGTGCGAAACCAGATTAGAAGCAGAATATCGAGGTCATAATGAGGTATCAATAATGATAGTATATATATATATAATATGAATGTTGGTCAATTTATAACTTGACAAAATGTGGTCACTTATGTGCGGAATGTGGTGCAAATATGCAGGAAAAGACAGTCGATGTACATTGGTGAGTGAGGCATGTTCTCTATATATTGGAGTAAGTTCTTCAAGCTCTATACACAGTCAAATTTGAATTCTGAGTCAGCTTAAATGATTGAGTGAGATGGTTGCACAATTCCTTTGAGCTATCATAGCTTGTTGTTTAAAGTTATAACAATGAAAAGATTATCATAACTCAAAACATCAAGCTATGTTAGCTCAAACAATTTGTGCAACCATCTCACTCAATCATTAATTTTGAGCTAACTCAAAATTTCAAATTTTACAGTGTAATAGTTGTTTTGAAGCATAAGTAAAACAAATACATGCAAAATTTCTAGACAAATCGGTTTATATTGAGGTTGCACAAAGCCTTTGAAGTTTATAATGTAATTCCCCATTCGCGCTGCTGAAAAATTGGCCAATTTCAACGATCAGAACGCAAGATTCGAATCAGGGAAATTTAGAAAAAAATGTTTTTAGACCACCCTAACGTAGGTATTGTATCCATAAACATACTGCAAACATTTCGTAATATCGCCTTCCTTAATTTAAGGGACCAAACTGTACATGTTTAGGCTATTGTATACAGGTACACTCTAAAAATGGTGTTTAGAGTCTAAACACAATCCTAAACGCATTTCTTGTCCCACTTTTTTCACGCGTTTAGCCCTTGAACATGTGGTCAATTGAAGTGTTTAGGTCAAGATGTGTTTAGAAATCTATGCATGTTTAGTCTGAGAACACATTCGACATGTTTAGGCTTGCAACACCTTGCAGTCATGTTCAGTTCATTTGGGGTTTAGGTTTTTGGGGTTTAGGCTGTGGGATTCAGGTTGGGTTTTGGTGTTTAGGTTTCTCGGAATTTCATTGGGGAAAAGTTTGCTGAAGTTTTATTAAAACCATCCAGAACATATTACAACAAATCAGCAGAAAAACAATAGTTGAAATATATGAAGAAAATTACTCAAAATAGTCAAAAATTAAATTGTTTAAAAAAAAACCATCACTAAAATGACAAAAAAATGGTCAATATGTGACAAAAGATTTTGGATTCTAATAGCCTTAGCAACAATATAAGCCTCCATTGGTATCTCGGACTGTCTTCTGCAGTTTGAGGAGTCTTCAAGTTTGATGATAGGTCTCCGGGTCCACCATCTGTAATTATAAATTAATAATGTACAAGCGATATATTTGAAACATTATAAGACATTTCTCTTTTTTCAAGTTAGAAAATGCTAAGAGACGCTACACTTACAGTGTATAATACTTTTTCAAACTTAGCTTCTTCAGACGGATTGATAAAGAAGAGGGAGAATATCAGACAATCTATCGAGAGAGAATGTAACTAAAGATAACAGATAGAAAGAGAGAAAGCTTGATCGATACATAGATAGATAGATAGATAGATGGATAGATGGATAGATAGATAGATAGATAGATAGATGGGTCAATCCCAGTTAAATGGGCAAATTGCTGTCGAAAAAAAGAGAAAAAGTGACCATCACGGAAACAGAAATTTTCGCATAATGTCTTTCATAAATTGTCAAGAGTTTTACTTTCTGGAATATCTTTCACTAATCTTAAGTTTCGTTTTTCCGCTTTCCAGTGCAATTTTACTGTTTAAAAACAAAAATGGCAACATAATTTTTTTAAAAAGAAAAATACACAAATTTGCACCGTTTTCCCCTGTTCAAATATTCTTTTTTTTTGGAATTTTCCCATTTAAGTGGGATTCAGCAAGATAGATGTATAGATAGGCCTAGATAGATAGATAGATAGATAGATAGATAGATAGATAGATAGATAAATAGATAAATAGATATAGATAGACAGTGAATAGAAAGATAGACAGATAGATATAGTGGCATACGTGAGGGGCATTGGATCATACCCTCGAATTCATTTTGTTGCCAAAATGCCAAAGGACAACTTTTTTCCGGAATGCAGGGGCTGGACAGACAGTCTGTCGATACAGAATGAGAAATAAAGATAGGAGATACAAGGAGAGAAAGCTTGACAGGTAGATAGATAGATAGATAGATAGATAGATAGATAGTGGCTTTTCCTATCTTCCCCATTTTAATTTTTGGGCCGGGGAGGGGGGCTATGGCCCAATGCCCCCCCACTAAAATATGCCACTGTATCTACAAATCTATCCGTCTATCTACTTACTACCTAGCTGCCTATCTACCTACCTATCTATCTACCTATCCATCTATCTGTCTATCTATCTATCTACCTACCTACCTACCTACCTTACCTGTCAAGCTAGCCAAAAGGTTGTTGATATATTTTTACTTTTTCGAAATAAGCAAATTAATAATGATTTAAATCTTACTAGCCATTTAAATCAAATAGATGATTTTGGATAAATTAAGTTAAATTTAATCATGATTTCAATTGTGCCATTTGTTGTCTTGATTAATCCACTAACAACTGACAAGCCAGCTGGAGAGATAGATTAACAGATAGCTAGATGGTCAGTCAGTCAGTCAGTCAGTCAGTCAGTCAGTCAGACATTCAGTTAGTTAGTTATAGTTAGTTAGTTTAGAAAGGTAAATAGTTAGTTAGATGGTTAGACAGACAGTTATAGGCAGATAGATAATTAGACATGTAGGCAGCCAGATAGACAGATGGATAGACAGATAGATAGACTGATAGACAGATAGATAGATAGACAGGCAGTCTGAGGCAGAATAGACATAGATGATAGAGATAGACAGAGATATAGCTAGATACTCACACTTTGCAGCATTTCTTCCCTGTAAATCTGAAAAGATATCAAGTAAATTCATCAATTCATGTATATTATGTCTTTTAATTGATAAATTTATGTATAATTCGTGTGAAATACTGAAAATTTAACTCACTTCTCCAAGCTTCTGCTGTTAGAGTCCATGCAGTCCAAGATACAAGGGCAAAATGACAGAATTTTACAGAATCGCCAAGCCTGACCACTCAACCATGGGGTTTTAATTACACCTAATTAAAATGTATGCATAAATTCTGAGGTAATGACCGTATATTGAGAGCTATTCTGTGGGGTAATTGACTATAACTTCTAATCTGAAAAATATATTGACATATAAATACTTTTAAATTCAATTTGAAGGCATGTGAATATAAATTAGCTTTGCACTTTTTAAATTATAATTGGCCATGATATATTTGATGCAATCTATATTACAGATATAATTATGTTGTTCTGTTATTATAACATTACAATTTTTTTGTCAAGTATGACACTACATAATTTGAAAAACTATATATTGAGAATTAAAACAATTAAAATCTCTTGAGAATATGCTATCTATCCATCTATCTATCTATCTATCTATCTATCTATATATCTATCTATCTATCTATCTATCTATCTATCTATCTATCTCTAGTTTTGTTTATCAACCATCCCTTTTTCGTTCTTTCTTAAATTTCTTTCTTTCTGTTTTTTCTATTCATCTTTCTATCTTTCTTTTTTGTCATTTATCTATCTTTCTATCTTACTTTCATTTTCTTGCCTCATTGCCGTATCCTCCTCCTGTTCTAATTAGCCTACCAAGTGCATAAATACAGGACATAAAGCCCCAATCATCCATCCATGAATTCTCTCTTTCTTTTCAACCATAACTAAAATGCGAAGTTATGCTAAATTAGTGTTTGTGTGAAATGCCCGATAAAATAAATACCCCAATTGAATTACTTGAACAGTGATTGAATATTGTGCAAACATGCATAATCATATAAATTCAATGACAATTTTTTAAGTGTAAGACATTCAAGTAATCTAGATATCAATCACTTGTCTACCTGTCAGTCCCGGCTATCTACATATCTGGTTATCAATCAGTGGCAGTTGGCCATTCTTTTATGAAGGCTCATAATTGTTTTATTTATAATTTCCTAATATTTATAAACTAAGACCTAAGGTGTTAGTAGTTACAAGAAAAAAGAAGAAGAATATATCCAGCCATCATTCCAACCAGGGAGCTGTCCTAACAAATTTACCACCCAATCCATAGACATTTACATTTCTTTCTGTCTCTCTATCTACGTCTGGCTATCTTACTATCTATCTAGCTACTTAGCTATCTTTCTTTCTATCTTTTGGATATTTGTCAACCTTTCAGTCCTTTCCACTTTCCCACCTAGTAATGGTCGACCCCTTATCAAATTTACCATCCGATCCATAGACATTTGCATTTCTTTCTGTCTCTCTATCTACATCTGGCTATCTTGCTATCTTTCTAGCTACTTTGCTATCTTTCTTTCTATCTTTTGGGTATCTGTCAACCTTTCAGTAATTCCACCTTCCCACCTTGTAATCTTACAATCTATCTATCTTTCTGTCTACCCATCTATCTGAAACTGCAAGTATCTAACTATCTATCTACCTATCCAGCTATCTATCCAGCTATCTATCCAGCTATATTCCAGCTATCTTGCTACGTTTCTATCTTTTTTCTGCCATTCCTCATTTCCAATTATCCATGTATATGTATAATATATATGTATATAATCGTCTATCTATCTAGTTATCCAGCACTCATGTGTCCAGCCATCTAGCTAACTATCTACCTTTCTATCTTGCTATCTTGCTATCTATCTAGTTATCTTTCTTTCTATCTTTTTGGCTATCTATCAACCTTTCTGACTTCCTACCTTCTAATCTTGCAATCTATCTATCTTTCTATCTACTCACGTTATGTATCTAGCACGGCAAGTATCAAACTATCTAGCTAACTATCCAGCTATCTATCCAGCTATCTATCTAGCCATCTTGCTATATTTATATCTTTTTGGCTGCTTTACTACCTCTCTTACAGTCTAATCTGTATATATCCGTCTATCTATCTAGTTATCCAGCAATCACGTGTCAAGATATCTAGCTAACTATCTACATATCTATCTAGCTATTTTGCTATCTTTCTTTCTATATTTTTGGCTATCTATCTTTCTTCCTTCCAACCTTCTAATCTTGCAATCTATCTATCTTCCATCAACCCATCTATCTAGCACTGCAAGTATCAAACTATCTAGCTGACTATCTAGCTAACTATCCAGCTATCTATCCAGCTGTCTATCTTGCTATCTATCTAGCTATCTTGCTGTATTTCTATCTTTTGGTCTGCCTTTTTACCCTTTTTACGATCTAGTCTGTATATATTCGTCTATCTATATATAGAGTTATCCAGGAATCACATATCCAGCTATCTAGCTAACTATCTACCTATCTATCTATAGCTATCTCGATATCCTTCCTTTTATCTTTCTAGCTTACTATCTAGCTTACTATATAGTCTATCTACGAGTTATATATCTATCTATCTATCTATCTATCTATCTATCTATCTATCTATCTATCTATCTATCTATCTATCTATCTATCTATCTATCTATCTATCTATCTACACATTATACACAATAAAATGATATATCGCAAAAATTATAAGTATCAGCATAAGGAATGATATCATCTTTTTTAAATTAATTGAATAATTATCATCTGATGTTCAAGAACTAAGAAAGTCATATAGGCCTAATGAGATAAATAATTACCAATTGATAAGCTTGAATTCAATTCTTCATGAGAACACAGCAATAGGCCTATTCTGATTATCCGTGACAAATTTAATTTGTTATGTCATGCTAAATTAATGTGCAGATTCAATAGGCCTGCCTGATGATATTAATATTACCCATTATACACAATACTATGACTCAATTATAATGATAGTACAGACAATTTATTTTATTGGAAGTTTCAATGAACTTATTTGAAATAGTATAATTTTATGAAAATTATTCAGCATGATTCATAAAGTCAAGAGTGATTATGATAAAGGAATAATTAAGTTGAATTAAACAATAGAATCAGAAAGTATCTTTGAAATAGCTCCTTGCAATTTCTTCACACTTCCACTAATTGACCATAACTAAATTACAAAGTTATGATGAATTAGGGCTTTCTGATAAAGTGTATAGAGTTGAGTAATCTTTGCTAAATTGGTAATCATGGATAATTTTGATACCCCCATTAAATACACACAAAATTGATTATAATTAAATAAAACCTTATTAAATTATTTAACAAAATAAATAATACACCACTGTTTTACTTTTTGTTGAATCCTGATCATGTTCGAAAGCTGAACATGTTGACTGCATTGAAGACATTGCTCAAAAGATGTTTAGGAATTACACGCAATACTGAACATGTGAAGCATCTAAACACATAAAGTTTTATAAGCATTTAGGAAATAAACACAAACTAACACACGTTTAGTGCATTTACATGTTTACATGTGTTTACAACCTAAACACTGTTTTTACAGTGTATACTTGTCAAACATTTACACTTTATATGCGTTTAAAACAGATACTACAGCATCGAAAACACTGTTACAATTTTTTTTTTTTTTTTTTAATGTGCTCGATTGGAACTCAGTAGTTTCAGTCTGTCTCTCCAGTGTATATGCATACTGTGAGTCCTCGACCAAACTTAAACAGAGAGCTGGCCTGTCTGGCAGAGATCTCCAGACTTCATCTGAGATGGTGTATCTGGACAAGGGCAGATTTAGAAAGATCTTTACTGGTGCTATCTCATTCAAAATGAAGGAAGAATAGAGAAAAAAGATTCACCTTTGAGCTGCAAAGTCTAAATGACTGACGTTACAGATCAGTTGGCATCAAACTGTCACTCGGCCTGACTGCAAAAGTAAACAAGGCAAGTAAACAGCAAGAAAAGTAGGCAAAAAGTAGCTAAAATGGAGCAAAAAGTAGTCTGACAGTTAGAAGGAAGAAAAATCATCCAGGAAAGTGCGTTGGAAAGTTGAGGAAGCGAAATTGTCCACAGGCAAAATGTCGGTTTGTATTTCATCACAAATAAATCATTCATTAATGGACAAACAGAGACACCATTGATAGAGAATGCACCATAAAGATATACTTTGACACATAGATTCGACGGTACAAACCCATAATTTTTTTTTGCACTGCATTTTGTCATTTAAATATTGCATGATGTTGGGGCAGACGTAATGAAGAGATGGGGATGCTGCCATTCCACTAAAAGGTGATGGAAAGCCTACCCCCCCCCCTGCCCCCCTTTGCTTACATATTGTGAATGGCGTATTACCCTTACCTCAGCATAAACATAGACACGACATTCGTGGCAAGAAACAGAGCTAAGACAAATTATCAATAATCTCTAACTGCATTAATTTTAGTCAGATATTTCCCCATTTCCAATGTTTCACCGTTTTACATTGCTTTTAGAATTCTTGATAAGTATATAGTTTAAATCTTACATATACGTGTCTGATCTAACATATAACTGAGCAGGGAATGTTTAAGAAATGTTGAAGAATGTTATTTCTTCACTTGATGTTTTTGTTTTGTTTTTCTTTCTCTCTCTCCCAGGTTGACACTACTCTGATAGGTCCTTCAGATATGTGTGATTTATTTCCATATCAACTTACAGGCCTAAGTGCAGATCATGAAAACGTGCCCACAAGATGGTATGGCCCCATGCTTATTGTAAATCCCCCTCAAAGCAAGTGTCAAACTGAGGCAGGAAAAAACACCCACCCTGTCACCTGGGCTGGCGCGGTTGATGGACAGCTGAGATCTGGCGATGTAGTGAAGAGGGGCGTTAGAGGGCCCTTTATATCTCAGCCAATATATTAATCTAGTGTAGCTGTAGTAGAGCCAGGTAGATATATATTAAGCCAGTCCTTGAAGTTTCCTTTAAGATCCTTCAAGTTAAAGAGGGTAGGGAGGTAGCGTGTCTATAAATATATCTGACTTAGCCTCTACCATCCGCTATGCAATTCACGCACGTAGCCCAGTGAGTTACGACATTTCCACAAGTGTTAACAGCGAAGTCGTAAGGTCAGGTATATCGGTTATCCCATACAATACACCGTTGTGTTTAATTGTGCAACAGCGGTGACTTCAAATGTTATAAAACAGAGCCTCCGTGTGTGGGCTTGAAGGGAGCTCAGGAGGGGAGCGGGGGGAGGAGGGGATCCACTCGGCCAAGGTGACCTGTCGCTCCCCCTGCCCAGACCCACCGCAGTCGCCTGCCTCCGGTGCCCAACTCAACAGTATCATAGCCCCACAACCAAGTCGTACAGTAAACATATCTCTAGAAAACAAGTCAAACAGACTATATAAACAACCTCTACACAGCATCAGTTTCTTACAAGGACACCAAAAGTATAGCCCATGTACACAGCAATTTAGATTGACTTCCAACAAGACCAGGATCACCATGACTTCACTCTCAGGGTAAGATGTGCGGCGAATCCTGTAAGCCACATTCCCTAATGACTTGGCACCCTACTCCCCCTTGCCCCGGGCCCCCTTGCCCCCCTCCCTGCCCCCTTGCCCCAAAAGCAAATACTTCTTCAGATTTATGCTCCAACATTCCGACTTCTCAACTCCCCGTCCTTCGTCATTTATACCACATTTAGACGCAACATTTTCTTACAAACCTCTCTAATGTAGAGTCTGTATTGCTGGAAAGACCCTCTCCAAACTAAAATACAGACGTATGCTATTCTTTCCCAACTATCTCTTGATAATGAATAAACACAAAATATGGATCTCTGGATCCAGGTGTGCATGTGTTTTATTTGTCCTGGTAATCAACCTTCACTTTTTTTGCTCAATTGTACTTTCTTTCTTTTCTTCCTTCCTTTCTTCCTTTCTTTCTTTATTCTTCCTTTCTTCCTTCCTTCCTAAACCACCTAAAACAAATGCAATGACTTTTTCTGAAATGAAATAAGTTTCATTTTCTGACTTCATAGACTGTTTAGCTTGCATAGTCATTTTTTAACTCCGTCCTTTTCAATGCAGTGTGCTCTTTTTATTAACGCTGACCCTATCTGCTGGCTAGACCCACACGTTATTATAATCTAGTCCCATCAGGAAACCATTATGAGTGTAGGGGAGGGTGGGCGATAAAGGAGGTGCATTGTGCCACTGGTTATTCACCATTCTGCTGTCGTTACGCTGGTCACTACTGCTTATCGTTGACCGTAAGTGACCACCTGATTAGCATACGCTGGACGTCCTCATTTGCATATTCATGAAGCCCGAAATGGCCCCCTACTTAATGAAGGTTAAATACTGTATATAGAAAGCAGCATTATGGACAGGCCCCATGCATAAATTTATAACGAGGTTCAGACTAAACTATATAGCCTACAGAGGCGCCATTAGCCTGTGACCATTGGAAAGATCCAAAACATGTTTACTATTATGGCCAATGCACAGTATATATTTTTCAATGTTTGAAATTATACCCTTTCAAAATTTCAGATACACACGTAAATTTCAATCTTCACTTAATGGTGTTCCATGTTATACTCTTTACCTACTTATCTCCTGCAATGAATGTCCTTCAGAAAAAAACTTTTTCTCTCCTCTCTTCTGCAGTCAAAAAGTCATACTAAAAGTAATTATTAGGCATGCCAACCCATCACTTTAAGTAAAGTCGTCTCAGACCAGTTGCATGGGATTGGAATCCTGGATATTGAAGTCTATTTTGGGCCAATGCCTTGAAAATAGGTGATGAGGTTTGCAGCAAGATTTTGGATGGCATTTCATCACGGATGGTTCTGAGCTGATGCATCTTGTTCCATTGAGGATGGTAGTGTTGTTATGCATGTGTGTATTGTGTAATAGATGCATGGATACATTAGAGAAGATAGAAGAAAAAAGTTTAAAAGATTACAAAACAGAGATATACATATAAGGGATGTATCAAAAGTTCGAAAAAGAGATGGACAGAGATCGATACAGAGTTCTGCAACGTTTTAGAGAGACGAGCTATCTGAAGAGATAGAAGACATACATATAGGCCTACTAGCTCATATCGGCGCATGCGTATTTATCTATCTATCTATCTATCTATCTCTCTCTATCTATCTATCTATCTATCTATCTATCTATCTATCTATCTATCTATCTATCTATCTATCTACCCTGTCAGCATGCCTCGGCGGTCCAACGTCAGCCCAGCGTCAGTCCGATGTCAGTAGCATCGGACCAGCTTCGGGCCGACGTTGGACCACCGAGGCACACTGATAGGGTATCTATCTATCTATCTTATTCAAACAGATAATCAATCAAACAACCAGTCAACAGACGAATGAATTAATCATCAATCTATCAATCTATCAGTCTATATATCAATCTATCTATCTCTCTCTATCTATCTATCTATCTATCTATCTATCTATCTATCTATCTATCTATCTATCTATCTATCTATCTATCTATCTATCCATCTGTCTATCTATCCATCTATCTATCCATCTATCTGTCTATCTATCCATCTATCTATCTATCTATCTATCTATCTATCTATCTATCTATCTATCTATCTATCTATCTATCTATCTATCTATCTATCTATCCATCTAATTTAGGTTGGTCGATTTGCCAATCTTTGCATTGATGATAGTTCTTCTATTTGAGAGGGCGCCATTCGATTGCATTCATTTGATTGATGCTGTGTCCCCTTGGAGCCATCTTCAAATTCCAGGTGCATGAGTTTATTTTGGGCTGATGCTTGTTCAGTTGACAGTTGGAGTCTGCCGTGTGCTCGTCGGTGCAATGTCAGATGGCCTGTCGTTGTGTCGTGCCACGGCAGTGGGCCTGTCGGTGTGTGTCTGTCTGAGTCGGACGGTGTGTGTTGATGGAGAAGTGAAAGCGAGGCGCACACGATGCATATGCCAAAGGGCTTGTCAATCTCCATCCAAACAAAGCAGGACCACCAATCCACACCAACATGGTTTGTTCAGCAGCTTATTCAAAGTTTTAGATGGTTTTTGCTTGTATATCGGGCACACAACTGCTTCGCATTAGCCAGATAGTAAGGCGTTCGGTCGAGCAGGCACGTTCGTCGCACTGGGGGTGGGTAAAAGTGGTTTCTGGCGCAGATAGGGTGACTGGAGGGGGTAGGGGGAACTCACTTGTGGGACTCTGTGACTTGGGACTTTTTGAGAGACTGATATCCTGAGACCCTGAGAGGGTGGAAAGAGGGAGGGGTGCATCTCACCCTGTGCATATAACAACCCCGATCCAAGCTGACCTTTGGCCCCTTACGTAACTCAAACTGTCTATGGCTGAATGGTCTTGGGGCAGGAGTGAGTGACGCTGGCCCCCTGCACTCTTACCACACAGGGAGGTCACTTAAACAACAAAAACAATACTCAATTGCCAAAAAACCATCACAGCAGACAAAGGGACTGTGTACCCTTGAAGCAACTTACACCCCAATCTACAACTAGCCCCAATGCAACCCCTATGCAACCCCAATGCTGCCAAAAACAGCCAGAATACTAAGGTGGGAATGTTATGCAACCCGGCGTCTCCATTACTGAATTTGTTTTCTGTTTTAAATGAGCAACGAAGAAAAAGCAGTGGGGCCTCCTGACATTTTACATTTTCATTCATAAGTAAACAAAACGCCATGGGAGAGCATCGCTTTCTGCTTTTGACATTTTCATGAAACTTCTCACTCTTCTCCTGACCTCCCATGTTCACGATTGTCTTCATTTTCATTCCCTAAAATTGATCTCCACGTGAACACTCACAATGTATTTCGAAAATACAATACAAGCCACCATTGCTTTGTTATATTACGTGTTCATGTTATGGTGAATAACGACTTGTTGATGTCTATTGTCTTCATATTTGTCGGTACTTTCCAAATATTGATATATCTTGGAATAAATTAAACCTTCTCATTGAAGCACGTAAACCCCCCCCCCCCCAAAAAAATCCAACAATGTCGAGTCACAAGCCATACTTTTCATAAACAGAGTAACGGATTGAAGGGATGGTGCAAATCCACACCAATAAATCATCATCTTATTTACTTGAAGCCCAAACAAGATAAGAAGCTCAGTATTGCACTGAAATACGCCAAAGCTTTTAATTGTCAGCTTAGATTTCACGTACTTTAGTGAGTAAACAACAGCTTGATTTTAGAATTGCTGTCTTGTGTTGCAGGCAAGCAAAATAATCGTGGATGACCAGGATGAGAAAACATAACTGATTGACTTTTTTTAGGAAAAATGCCATGGCCATCATGATAATTTCAAGTCATTTTGTTGTTTCATCTAAAGTCACATTAGTCTGAATGAATATATGTCACATGAGCAAAGAAAAGAGGAAGGAGAAGTAGATGAAAGAAAATGAAAAGCAGGGGAAGAAAAAGAAAACAAGATACAAGCGTAGAAGGAAACTGAGGAGCAAGAGAAGAAGAAGGAAAACAGGACGCAATGTTCAGAAGAAGATAAAAGAAAATGAGTAGGAGGAGAAAAGGGGAAACAAGATACTGGAAAAAGATAAAGGAAATTGAGGAGCACAAGAAGAAGGAAAATGTGACACAGGAGAAGGAAAGAAAATGAAGAGCAGGAGAAGAAAAGGGAAACATGATATGGCCTACAACAAAGGAAGATGAAGGAAACTGAAGGAAATGGGATGCATGAGAAGACAATGGAAGAAAATGATGAGCATGAGACGATAAGGGGAAACAAGATATACAAGCCGAAGATGAAGAAACTTGAGAAACAGGAGAAGAAAGGGGGAAACAAGGAGTGGGAGAATATGAAGAAGAAACACGTGGGGGATAAACAGAGGGGACGAAGGAGGAGGGAAAAGGAAGAAAGGGGAGGACAAAGAAGCTGACGAAGAAACGAAGGCAAAGAAGGAGAAAGTATAGAAAAATATCTTTATATTATGCAGATGAAGACAATAATTTAGAGTAGCTAACCATAACAAAAGCAAACATGAAAAATGCAGAATTAATTTCTTCTTTAAGTGGTTTATAAAGTTCTGGTGTAAATTTTTACCACACAATTTTTAACTGTATGGCACTGTTATTGATGTGGCAGATATTCTGGTACTGAGGCAGGAGGGAGGGCATCTTTCATTTTTCAAAACTGATGACGTTGCATTCAAGCAAAATCACACACATGTGCACTGTAACGCACATGTTGCTGACATACAGACAAAGGCCATTTAAATAGCTTTTTGCAGCCTCAGTTTGAGCTGTTACAAAAATATTAAAAGCACAAAATTTGTAACACGTTTATTTGGCATCCATCAATTGTGGCCAATTATCTGATCGAAGTTTCAACTGTTCCAGCACCGGTGCATGTTTTGAATTTACTCTGGTATGTTTTGGTTGACGTTGCATCCAAGGGCTTTTGGTGAGGATGCGCGAAGTGAGGTAGAAATTTTGTTGGAATTGAAAAATGTGTGTGTAGCTTGTCATTAGTAATAACTATAATGCATGTCGTACTTGTCAGCAGATGGCCTGAAGGGTAGACGGGATCTGATGATTCGGACTTGATGCCCTGTATTTCTGCACTGTTTTGGGCTAATAAGAATATAAGGTAAGCCCAGCAATAAAGCGAACATGCATGTAGATACACATGCATTCAAAAATTATAATCAAGATCATGCATATATAATACATGTACCTTCATAATATACTGACTGACGGACAGACAGACAGCTATGGGCACGTCATCCAAGACAGACAAACGCCCTGGGGCCATGGCCTGCTATAACAACAATCTGCGGCAGTGTTTAGTAAAACGTAGCAGAAACAGGCCACAAAAAGAAGGCCCCCTTGAGTGCCACAGGCCTCTATAGCACCTGCTTAATGAAATCTTGTCATTTTCTATGGCATCCTCGCCTCTGTTTGCCCACTTCTCCCCTGGCGTTTCCGTATCATTGAGGTGGCTGAAAAAGCAAATAGGAGCAAATAATTGGCTAGGGGCAGAATTCACAGCCTGTGTCTCCCCGCAGTTAAGTTTGAGCAGCTTATGAAGGCACCGCTACAAGCAGAAGGAAGGCAGCCTTGCAGCCACCATGACAACTCAGTTCGACCTCCCCTCCTGCCTCCTCCTGCCTCCTCCTGCCTGCTCCTTTCTTCGTAATGTTTGCCCCCACAACTTGCAATGGTTCGCAATGGCTTGGATACTGCGAAGATGTCTCCAGGCCCAATGCCAGTTTACTCAGCAAACCTTTACAAGTTGGCAAGTTTAATTGCCTCCAGAAATTCTGAACAATTTCACCAGAAGGAAATTCACCAGGTCCTCGCCATTCCTGAACTGGAGGCATTCACATTTCAACATCAAAATGTAATGTGTGGGCCCAGATGTGCTGGCAGCCGGTGGCAGGGGCAAGGGCGAACGTGCCATTCTTCATAAATTTCCTCAGTACAGGGCATGATACTATTGAAAGACTTCAAATCTCAACATATAGATCCACTGTGGTTAATGCTATGCTGAATATTCCACCTACAAAATTTATATATTTTTACACTATTGTAATGGTTGCACACTTTCTACCCCAAACATAGGCCTACAAATAACATTGTGACTGTGTTGACCATAATTTGATCTGTCATTTAAGTAGCAGTATTTTTCAACAAATCATAAATTATGACATGCACAAGGGTGAGGGCCTACGAGGCCCCATGCAGCCCCATGCAACATATAAACTCTTGTCAGTGACCATGTTCAATCTTAGTTAATTCACAATTTTTGGATGTTGTTTATAGTCTGGGAGCCAAGACCTCAAAAGTGCTTTATTTAAGGATTTAGCTCACCCCGAGAGAGGAATGGACAATCTATACATCGTTGGAATCGCAAACTTCTGTAGATTATGAAACTGGGGGATGCAGTTGGGAAAAGTGGTGCAATTTTTCACAAATTGGTTACCATGGCAACCAAGTCAGAATATTTTTTAATTCACCTTTATACCAGTAAAATTCATTTTTTAGGTATTTAATCCACAGCCAGACTTCATTCAACCAACCAGATATGTACAACCTCAATTAGAGATTTTAATGGTCATGTGACCTTTGGGGTCACATGACCATGCTGACTGCCATTCATGGTCGAACCTCAGAAATATGCATTTTTTCACAATTCTATACTACAACTTTAATTGCTGCAGCCACAATATTGATACTACAGGCAAAAATATGGCCCCACTGGAAAGCCCTTTTAGTAAGCTTCAATCTCACATATAATTTGCATAGGTATCCATGGTAATTGGTTGCCATGACATCTAAGTTTAAAAAAACAAATTTGATCTGAAATATAAAAAATCAATTTTTAGGGATTTACTGCATGACCAGACTTCATTCCGCCAACCGAGAATGTAAATGTTCAATTATAGATTATTATTGTCATGTGACCATTGGGTCATGTGACTATGCGGACCTTCATTGAGGGTCGAACCTCATAAATATGCTATTTTTTTCACAATTTTATGCGACATCTTTAACCGCTGCAGAAACAGTACCTATTTACACGGCAGACAAAAACTTGGTCTTATTGGAAAGCCCTTTTAGTATGCTTCAGTCTTTCTTATTATTTATTGACATTAAATTTGGCCAAAGGTGTGAATTATTTGGCATTGAGACCCATTGGCCAAACAATGCATGAAGCCTCCCTCCCCCAAGGTTGTTATTGACATATTAAATTGAAAACGTCAGCTATCTGTCTAAACAGTTCAACAAAAATAAGTACCCCTTTGGATAAACTTGAATATCTCAAAGATTCCATCGCTTATTTTTATGACAGTTGGCTTAATTATAGCCTCGCATATCGACCAGAATGCTCCTTAAAATGTCAAGGAAAAGAAGAAATATTTATGGGATGGGCAAAATTCTTTTATAGCGAAAAAGCATTAATTTTAGCTCGAAATAACAAAAATAACTGCAACAAAAATAGAGACCTCAATTTTAAAAGTAGAAATACAGATAAGCTAGTTGATAGTTATGATACGGTCAATGATGTCAATCAATGTCAGTCAGCTGGTGATGTCAACCAGTGATGTCAGCCAGGGATGTCAGCTGGTCATTCAGCTGGTGATGTCAGTCAGTGATGTCAGCCAGTGATGTCAATCGGTGATATCAGCAAGTGATGTCAGCCAGTGATGTCAGCTAGTGATGTCAGCCAGTGATGGCAGTCGGTGATGTCAGTTGGGATGTCAGTCAGTGATGTCAGCCAGTGATGTCAGCCAGTGATGTCAGCCAGTGATGTCAGCCAGTGATGTCAGCCGGTGATGTCAGTCAGTGATGTCAGCCAGTGATTTCAGCCAGCCAGTGATGTCAACCAGTGATGTCAAGTCAGCTGATGAAGTCAGCCAGTGATGTCAGCCAGTGACATCAGTTGGTGACACCAGCCTTTGACATCAGTTGGTGAGGTCAGACAGTGATGCCAGCCAGTGACATCAGTCAGTGAATTCAGCCTGTGATGTCAGCCAGTGATGTCAGTTGGTGACATCAGCCAGTGAAGTCAGCCAGTGATGTCAGTTGGTGGCATCAACCAGTGCTGTCAGCCAGTTGGTGCCAGTGATGTCAGCTAGGGATGTCAGCCAGTGATGTCAGCCAGTGATGTCAGCCAGTGATGTCAGCCAGTGATGTCAGCCAGTGATGGTTGGTGACATCAGCCAGTGATGTCAGCTGGTGATGTCAGCTGGTGATGTCAGTCAGTGATGCTCCTTAAAATGTCAAGGAAAAGAAGAAATATTTATGGGATGGGCAAAATTCTTTTATAGCGAAAAAGCATTAATTTTAGCTCGAAATAACAAAATAACTGCAACAAAAATAGAGACCTCAATTTTAAAAGTAGAAATACAAATAAGCTAGTTGATAGTTATGATATGGTCAATGATGTCAATCAATGTCAGTCAGCTGGTGATGTCAACCAGTGATGTCAGCTAGGGATGTCAATCGGTGATGTCAGCAAGTGATGTCAGCCAGTGATGTCAGCCGGTGATGTCAGCCAGTGATGGCAGTCGGTGATGTCAGTTGGGATGTCAGTCAGTGATGTCAGCTAGGGATGTCAGCCAGTGATGTCAGCCAGTGATGTCAGCCAGTGATGTCAGCCAGTGATGTCAGCCAGTGATGTCAGCCAGTGATGTCAGTCAGTGATGTCAGCCAGTGATGTCAGCCAGCCAGTGATGTCAACCAGTGATGTCAAGTCAGCTGATGAAGTCAGCCAGTGATGTCAGCCAGTGACATCAGTTGGTGACACCAGCCTGTGACATCAGTTGGTGAGGTCAGACAGTGATGCCAGCCAGTGACATCAGTCAGTGAATTTAGCCTGTGATGTCAGCCAGTGATGTCAGTTGGTGACATCAGCCAGTGATGTCAGCCAGTGATGTCAGTTGGTGGCATCAACCAGTGCTGTCAGCCAGTTGGTGCCAGTGATGTCAGCTAGGGATGTCAGCCAGTGATGTCAGCCAGTGATGTCAGTCAGTGATGTCAGCCAGTGATGTCAGCTGGTGATGTCAGTCAGTTATGTCAGCCAGTGATGTCAGCCAGCCAGTGATGTCAACCAGTGATATCAAGTCAGCCAATGAAGTCTGCCAGTGATGTCAGCCAGTGACATCAGTTGGTGACACCAGCCTTTGACATCAGTTGGTGATGTCAGCCAGTGATGCCAGCCAGTGACGTCAGTCAGTGAAGTCGGCCTGAGATGTCAGCCAGTGATGTCAGTTGGTGACATCAGCTAGTGATGTCAGCCAGTGATGTTAGTTGAGACATCAACCAGTGCTGTCAGCCAGTTGGTGCCAGTGATGTCAGCTGGTGACATCAGCCAGTGACATCAGTCAATGACATCAGCCAGTGACATCTGTGGAGATGTCAGTCAGTAACATCAGTGAGTCAGTGATGTCAGTCAATCAAATCACTGGATTATATCAGTCAGAGACATCAGTCAATCATATCACTGGATGATATCTGTCGATGATGCCAATCTATGAGGATCATCTCTTCATGAGGTCTATCAATTAAATAAAAGCCAAAAAATCCACAGACTTGTTTTTCTATGTAGGCTCAGTATTCGTCAATATTTAGAGGACCTTACAATGAAAAAAATGGGCAGTAATGTTAGTCTTTGTAGGATTATTTTATTTTGGTGCAGAATCATAACCAAATTAATCTTGGAGTCACAGAGGTGAACTCACTTACTGGGCAAAAGCTGCCGACCGACCCCCTGCTAGTCTTGCATGTGGAAAAAACGCTTACCCATCTAGTTTCTAATGTTAAAATTGAGATATTTATTTTCTATTTTGAACTATAAATAGCATTTGTCACCATGAAAAATATATAGTGACCCCCCCCCCAAACATTTTTTTCCTTAACATGTTTTCTGATGACAAAAATTTGGATGAAAAATGCAATCTCTAGTTATAATAGATTAGCATTTGAAGAAGTGGCAGTGCAGCCCACAAAAAGCTCAAAATAATAACCAACCACAGGGCCTGTCAGTGCTAAAATTAGCCCAACGAGACTATAATTTGCCCAAAGGTCTCATTTCCATTACCAATATGCCACAGATCAGGGAACTGGGGGATCTGGCAATGAAAATTTGAGGAACCATGGATCTAGATCCAAATCATCTGAATCTGTCTGAAACAAACGCGAACCCTGATCTGGATTCACAGATCCACATTTTTTCCAGCACTGATCCTCATCTGGATCCAGTTCACAAATCCACAGAACTGGATCACTGAATCTGTGATCCAGATCACTAAGATCACTTGAAACAAACGCACCCATAAATTCGTAGATGTTATCAAAATATGTGTCAAATTTTATGCTTCTGTAATTTATATGTATCTGCAAATGCAGAATTACCTTCCTATTCATGACAAATCTACCCAGCTATTTTAAATGAGACCAAGTTTATGCTTGTAGAGTCAAAATTGTTATTGAAGAGTTGATAGTTATTGTATAAAATTGTGAAAATATACCCAGTTCTTAGGTTTGGTCTTGAATGGCAGTCAGTTCATATGGCCCAAAAGGTCACATGAAAATTGCAATTTACTTACCCAGTAGCTGATAGGTTGAATGAATGAAGTTTGACTGGGAAGAAAATCTTTAATAATAATTTTCTCAGACTTCACACCTCAGAAAAAAGATTTGTGTATTTTGTAACACTATTGCTATGGCAGTAGGTTACCTTTGATACTATTTGCAAAGTATATGTGCAATTAAAACTTATAAAAAGGGCTCACAAATGAGACCAAATTTGTGCCAGTAGGGATAACATTGTTGCCTAAGGAGCTTAAGAAGTCACAGAAAAGTTTGGAGAAATGGATGTTCCGAGGTTTGATGCACGATGGCAGTCAACATGGTCATGTGACCCAAAATGTCACATGACTATAAAAATACATAATTAAGCTGGCACATTAATATACGACTGAAGTCTTGTTGTGGGGTAAATCGCTAAAATTCTACTTTATACATTTCAGGTCAAATCTGTGCATTTTTTAACTTTGTTGCTATGGCAACCAGTTACCGTGGATAGCTGTATAAATAATAAGAAAGACTGAAGCATACTAAAATGGTTTTCCAATGAGACCAAGTTTTTGTCTGCAGTGTAAATACTCTTGCTGCAGCAGTTAAAGATTTTGCATAAAATTGTGAAAAAAATTGCATATTTATGAGGTTCGACCCTCAATGAAGGTCCGCATAGTCACATGACCCAATGGTCACATGACAATAATAATCTATAATTGAACATACACATGCTCGGTTGGCTGAGTGAAGTCTGGTCATGGAGTAAATCCCTAAAAATTGATTTTTTATATTTCAGATCAAATTTGTATTTTTTTCAACTTCGTTGTCATGGCAACCAATTACCATGGATACCTATACAAATTATGTGTGAGATTGAAGCTTACTAAAAGGGCTTTCCAGTGAGACTAGATTTTTGCCTGTAGCGTCAATATTGTGGCTGCAGCAATTAAATTTGTAGTATAGAATTGTGAAAAAATGCATATTTCTGAGGTTCGACCATGAATGGCAGTCAGCATGGTCATGTGACCCCAAAGGTCACATGACCATTAAAATCTCTAATTGAGGTTGTACAAATCCCATTGGTTGAATGAAGTCTGGCTGTAAATTAAATACCTAAAAAATGAATTTTACTGGTATAAAGGTGAATTAAAAACTATTCTGACTTGGTTGCCATGGTAACCAATTTGTGAAAAATTGCACCACTTTTCCCAACTGCATCCCCCAGTTTCATAATCTACGGAAGTTTGCGATTCCGACGATGTATAGATTGTCCATTCCTCTCTCGGGGTGAGCCAACCGCCCAATTTATCTCCTTGGCTCCTGGACTATTAAGTTTAGTTGGACTATAATCTGAATGCAATTGATCTAATATTGTGCGAGATATTAAAGCATCAAGTTCCAGGGGGAGGGGGGCCTTCGAGCCAATAACATCAATTGTCTGTTTTGGAGCCACATGGCTTTTTCGGTATCGGACCCAATTAGTCGAACCACCAAAGTAAAATCTGGCCGAGACAAAAATATATTGTGGGATAGTACCTTCAGTGGTCTAAGCACAGTTGCGGAGATCTCTGTTTTTGAAGTTAGTTTTTTGTTAACTAGGCTTCTTGACAAAAAAAAACTTCCTGGAACCCAACTGTAAAACTTTTTTGTCGTAACACCCCTTGCAAGTGACAGGTTGAAAATTGCAGTTGCAAGTGCTCAGCTATAACCTCGTTCAGTCGACGGAGATCGCCACCGGAAAACAGATATGACAGAAGTTTGGAAGGACTGAAGATCACATTAAAAGGAGCATTGTCACACAGGGAAAGACAATGACGTTATAACGTCACTGTCTAAGTGACGTCACGAACGTAATTGCGTCCCGAACAGCGTCATGGACAACATTCTGAGCAATTTATGGAAAAAATTGGTCTGCCCAGAAACAGTGGGGCAATTTGGTCGTTTTTGGAAAAAAAGCCATTCTGATGAGCCGAATCGTTTGGAGGCCAAATTGACTGTCAGTCAAACAATGTGAGCTATATGCATTTTATTGTGGGCTCATTACAACTTGCTGTCTTCCTGTAAGTTCCTATCTCACTGTACTGATGTGTTTCTCCACAATAAATGGGCATATAACTTTACTGGCCCGAATTGCAAACCACCAACCATCCCACCCCAAGTTCCAAACAGTGGAAATAAAGCTTTAACAAAAAAAACATGACAATGCCAGCTCGAAAAAAACATGAAAAAAGAGCCTGGCTAATCCTGCGATCTGCTGTTCCTAACTGATACTAGTAAACGTAATTGTTTCTGTCAGTAGAATGTTTTTACCAATTCCACATAGACACAAGCGTTCCTCTAAATCTCATGTTTGACAAGCATGTTCTCCGAGCCACAACAGGCTTGTTTGTTTCCTAGATTCATGGGCACAGACAACATGCTGGGGATTGTTGCAGGTTGTATTGCCTTTTTAACTGTTTATTTAGGAAGACTGAAAATTCATTTTAAATAATTCTATCGTGTTTTTTTTTTAAATCATAATAGTAATCATAATATTTTTCCTCCACAGCTTACTCGGTCTGTCTTGCTGTCTATATATATAAATGCCTAAAGTTATCTGCCTGACAGCTATAGCTGCTTAAGTCAGTGACTTTGCCAAAGAATCGCATACCTACTGTCACTCAGTCATAATTTGCCCATATTCCACATCCATCCTGCACTTCCTTCCTATCCTGTCATAAAATCAATTGTACAGCTGTCTGTCTATACATGTATCTATCTATCTATCTATCTGTCTATCTATCTATTTATCTATCTATCTGTCTCTCTATCTATCTATCTATCTATATCTTTCCATTTATCTATCTACCTCTGACTTGCCTGGTTGTGGCTCCGCATCTCCTGCATGCAACTCCCAAATGACAGACAGGCAAGAGACGTTGCAGAACTGATAAACTTAAAAGAGAATGATTGCAAAAATTCATAACAGTTTTTCAATTTCACAAAAATGACATGTTCGCAAAACTTAACTAAATTGATTTTAAAATTGCATGTATAGGCGGAGGCAACATCGCGATTAAAACAATAAACATTTTAGTTTGAGGAATGTTGCTCACATTGCAATGGGCTCTGTTGTGTTTTCAACATTACCAACCCACCATGGATCCATGTGCATGGTTAATGTTAGTACTGTCGATTAAACAAACTACTACAACTGGTAGAGTAAATTCGTTATCAGTTGCCAAAGGCAGACGTAATGATGAAGTGAGGACGCTGTGAGTCAACTAAATATGGCCGACCGCGTATGGGTCTATGACCTGCCCGAGCTCCAGTCCATATATAGTCACTGAACGACCGTGGAGGTTGCAAAAGTTTGCATCTAGCAGTTATTGCCGAACATCGCTGCGGCTTTAGAAATAGGCAATGGGATGACACGATGCAGGACCATGGCCGGGGCAACCCCATTATTTGAGAGGTTACATAACGCAGGGGCCTAGCAAGATAAGGTCCCTGATAGCTGGTTGAGGGGCCCAATTATGGGAGGGAGCGGTGTGATTGGCCCCTCTGCCCCCGGCCTTTATCAAACAGGAATAAACTGAAGAGAAGAAATGCGCTCAAGGCAACCAAAACACACCACAACTTGCCCCTGGGCTAGGCTGTAATTGCCTTCTCTGGGGTCGCCTTGTTAGCAGCAGCAGCAGCAGGAATAACAGCATCAGTAGCAGTTTTAAAGGATGAGTAGTTCTAGCAGCGTTCACTGAGTTTTCCAGCAGTCGGTCACAGGCCTCGAGTTCTTTTTGAGCAAATGATCCAAATACAACAAAATGGAGTTAGGCCTATAGTTTACCACATTGATAGGAGACAATAAGTCCTCTCCTTTCCTCTCCTTTCCTCTCCTTTCCTCTCCTTTCCTCTCCTTTCCTCTCCTTTCCTCTCCTCTCCTTTCCTCTACCCCTCTCCTCTCCCCCTCTCCCCTCCCCCTCTCCCCTCCCCTCTCCCCTCCCCTCTCTCCTCTCCCCCTCTCCTCACCCCCTCTCCTCACCCCCTCTCCTCTCCCCCTCTCCTCTACCCCTCATCTCACCTCTCCCCTGCTCCTCTCCTCATCTCTTCCGCTGTATCCAAGACATCTCAGCTGCACTTTATGTGACAGTGAGTCGGAAGAGCCAGCCTGGCAGGAGGATGGCAGGGGATGGTGAACCTTTCAGCTTCAAGGTGAGAAATCCAGGGATGCTACCATCCATCTTCTTGTTTCATGGCATTTGGAAACTACTCCTGACCTTGAAGTCACTGTGGCTGACCTTGGAGGTCACGTCTTTGGGATTTCTTCTTTATGGACTTCTAAACTGTTCCTCTGTGTCAGTGTTTCATCTCATATGAGAAAAAGCCAGAATTGAGGAACGAGAGGAGAAGATGCAGACAAGAAGAAGAACATCAAAGAGCAAAACGATGATCAAGACGGATATTACAAGCAAATAGAAGAATGCAGTGGTGAAGGGAATGAAAAGAATAAAGCAGGAGAAGAGAGAAAAAAAAAGTAGGATGGAGAAGGAATAATGATAGAGTAAGAAAGAGAGGAATGGCAAGAGAAGGAGAACAACATAGATAATAATTATTATAAAGAGGAAATTAAGAAGATGGAGCAGGGAAATAAAAGGGAAAATAAGAAGAAGAGGAAGACACAAACAGAAGAAAACAGTGAAAATGAGAAGAAATTACAAGAAGAAAGGGGAGCGAATAAGAGATAAGGAATGGGGAGGAGGGTGAGAAGAAGACCACCAAACGATGAAAAGAAAAATGATTTTTTGAAACCTGCAAAGAATCGGAACAAGACACATTGATGCTGAAAGGAAGTCTTGATAAGTTCTCAAAAAGTTCTCAATACTTTCTTGGAGTCTTCCGAGATGTCAACAAGTCACCGCCTCGGAACAGGTGATCCGTTTTGCAAGATGAATAAGCACGACCCATTTCACTGCGGATGGTTCCAGATGGATATTGATGGTGTTATTCCACCCAGGATGGTAGTGTTACCCACTATAGTGTATGTGTGTGTTCCATCCACAATAGATAGATGGGTGAATGGGTAAACTATTATTAATAGCAGTATTTTAGATTTGCAGCAGTAGCAGAAGCAGAGGTAGAAGCAGAAGTGGAAGTAGGGGTGAAAGCAGAGGTAGAAGCAGAAGTAGAAGTAGAAAAAAAAGTGGAAGTGGAAGTAGAAGTAGAAATAAAGAAGTAGAACAAGCATTGAACATAGAAGAAGCAGGGGTAGAAGCAGAGGTAGAAGCAGGGGTGGAAGCAGAGGTAGAAGCAGAAGTAGAAGTAGAAGCAAAAGTGGAAGTAGAAGCAGAAGTAGAAGTAGAAGTAAAGAAGTAGAACAAGCACTAAAAATAGAAGGAGCAGAGGTAGAAGCAGAGGTAGAAGCAGGGGTAGAAGCAGAGGTAGAAGCAGAAGTAGAAGTGGAAGTACAAGTACAAGTAAAGAAGTAGAACAAGCAATAGAAATAGAAGAAGCGAAAGTAGAAGCAGTGGTAGAAGCAGAAGTAGAAGCAAAAATAGAAGTAAAAGTAGAAGCAGAAGTAGAAGCAGTGGTAGAAGCAGAAGTAGAAGCAAAAATAGAAGTAAAAGTAAAAGTTGAATCAGAATAGAAGCAGAAGTGGACATTGAAGTAGAAGTAGATATAGAATCAGAAGTAGAATCAGAAGCAGAAGCAGAAGTTGACATAGAAGCAGAAATAGAAGAAGGCCGGCAATTAAAAGCGGAGGTAGATGTAGAAGTAGAAGCAGAAGAAGGAGTAGCAGTCGAAACAGAAGTAGAAGCAGAAATAGAAGCAGGGATCGAGGCAGAACTAGAAGTAAGCACAGAAGCAACAATACAAGTATATAAGTTGAATCAGAAGTAGAATCAGAAGTAGAATCAGAAGTAGAATTAGAAATAGAAGCACTGTAGTAGTATAGTAGCTTTTCCAACCTCTGCTACTAACTTCAGCATCAACATACATATTCACTCACAGACAAGCCCACAAACCTGGCTATTGCTGGATATCCTTCATTTATTCAAGTAAACACCCTGCGCTCCCATTTCTCAAGTTGTGCCATTTAAGTTGCGGAAGTCTCACTGTTCTGTGGCTGAGTTTTCTGATTGAGGTTCATTAAATATTAAGCCAACAAGAGAGAATGGATGTGGAGGTATCACTTACAGACAAACAGCAAGATTGATACTGCGCCAAGCACGCGTCAAACTCCAAGAACTCAGAGGAGTCTTCGGAGCAACTCGAAAAGGCAGAAAAATATAATAGTATGGACTACGGAGGTGGAGTTGGTTACCAGTTTGTACGTTTAAAATTCAATAAGGTGAGAAAGTATATAGCAGCCCTGACATAAACAGCTTTTTGGCCTCTGTAGATGGATGAGATGCGGAGGGAGTGAGATTTAGAGATACAGGACAGAGGGAGAAAATGGCACACAAAGATGCACATAGAGAGCAGAGACATAGAAATTATGATAGAATGACACAGAGAAATTCAGAGAGACACAAAGAGGCAAGAGAGACACCAAGAGGTATAGAGCGAGGTATAGAGAGAGACACAGAGAGACACAGAGAGACACAGAGAGACACAGAGAGACACAGAGAGACACAGAGAGACACAGAGAATGTAAACATATAGATAGACATAGAAATACCAAGATACACAGAGATACATAGAGAGACGCAGAGAGACACAAAGAGAGATGCATAGAAATACAGATATAAACAGAGAAATTGTGAGAAATACAGAGAGGCAGAGAAACAGACACAGAGACACACAGAGACACACAGAGACACACAGAGACACACAGAGACACACAAATATAAAGTGAAAGAAAGAAGAACATGTTGCAGGGAGACTTTTTAAAAGACACACACACATAGAGAGAATAACACATGGTGACAGCCACACAACTGAAAAAGACAGAGTGAGCCCAGACTGTACCTGTCCCTCTGATTAAAAGCCTCCACATCGTGGAGGGACAGTCAGAAATGGGAGGTCAGCTGAAACAAAACTAAAATCAGTGTGCCTGCCCAAGCCAAATCCAGACTGATGGGAAGATTCTGAACTCTAAACAGGGAAGCTTGGCAGTTCTTATCAAAATCACACATCATACATTTTGACACAAAATAGCTTTCTTAAAATTGCTGTAAACAGGCTTTTAATATGTCAAAAAACTCAAAGTAATGCTATGAAGATGTGTATCTGGTATGTATCCCCCATGTAGCATGATAAAATTTGATGTTTTGCTTAAAATAGATGAAAGTTAGTGACTTTATTAAAGCCTGTGTAGAGGTACAGGTATAGATGGCGCCACATGTGGCACAAATGAAACAAATAACTGTCATTTGTTGTCTGCTAATATTCAAACTTATAACTGCCTCATACAAGTGGCTACAGTCTGTTGGTCCAAATAGAATGAATAGTTGGATACTGTGTATCATTATGAAGTGTCCCAGTGGACTCAATTTCTATCTCCCCCCCTTTGATTCTAATTCATGCTGAATTCTTCCAGACTGCAAGCTGCGCTTGCAACTCATTCTAGGGAGCATACTGTGTTTCATTAGAGGGATCATCCAATTAATCTAATAATTTTTAATTGTTGTGAAACAAATAAGGGATGGAGAAAGATCTTACCCTAGGGAGCATACTGTATTTCATAAAAGGGAGCATTCAGTTATTTGAATAATTTTAATTGTTTTGGCAATAAATAAGGGGATGGGGAAAGAAGCAGTCTGGTTCCAGACTGGAGTGAGCTCATGAAAAACATACAGTAAACAGAGAAACAAAGACAAAGACGCAGAAAGAGGCATACTTACTTGTGGACAATGAGATACAGAAGGCTGAGATACAGAGACACCAAGTTACAGAGAGCTACACATATCAACTGAGACACAGATATAGAGATAAAGACTGAGACTGAGACTGTGAGAAATAAAAAATAAGCAAGTAAAGAGATTGACAGAGATGTGATGGAGGGGAAAGCGACAAAAAAGAGAGCGGAGGGAAATATGATGGGAAGGAGGGTGAGAAAAAGGGGTGAAGAGAGAAAGGGTGACAGGATAGCCATGGTGAATCAGAACAAAGACCGGAGGGTGAGTGAAGAGGGCTGTTTGTCTTGGCCCAGTCATGTTTGCCTTCGGGACTGCTGTAGGCCAGTTGTTCTAGAGGGACTACTTATTCTGGCCCGTGGGACTTCTGTCAAATTAAGTGTTCAGCTTATAAAATAATAGCTTATTAGAGCACCTTTTTGTGAGTTCTGTTGAGAATTAGGTCATGGTAACTTTTAATTGTGTCAATGTTAATATATAATATTATGAGGACTCAATGCGGAAAAAAAACTGTCCTTGCATTGCATCAAATTAACTTTAAGAGAAATACGTAATCAACAATGTAATCGAACTGGGTTTTTTTATTTCTGTAAATTTTGAGAACCCTATACTCATTTTGCCATTGAGTGCTCCGAATTTTCAGAATAACACCTTTTTTAAACGAGCATAAAACACACAGGTCTTGAACAATCTAGCAAGTTCCAGCAAGATAGGGGGGTGAAGAACGGTGAGAAGAAAACTAAGGAAGACGTAAAGAAGAAGAATGGACAAGTGAAGAATCAGAGTTATGACAACATCTCTGTTTCCCATTAAAGGCAGCACTTCAAAGTGTAACAAGTCAGGCAACATGTTTCATGATGTTAGAAATATTTTCATTTTGTTGGTTTCCATTTGAGATTGTTCAGTGATGGGCACGTGAAACTTTAGGACAGAAGCTGTCAGTTATGTGGGACTGGTCGGGTTCTTGGCATGGGGGCTATGCTCATTGCTCTGACAATTGTCTAATAGTTCTGCCACCTCGTAATTGCCAAGCTCCTTCACTTGATTGCCCTGTTTGTTTTCATTCCCAGGGCAAAAAGGGAGCAGGAATCACAACATTCTGCTTCCACATCCTTGGCTGGCGAGTGCCAAATAAAAGCCCGTCAACTGCTCGCCCTGATTTGATTCGATATGATGGCCTGTCCCCCTGGCTTTCTGCATGCTCTGTCTCCAGCTCCCAGTCTCATCTCCCAGTCTCATCTCCAAGTCTCTGCAGCCGCAGTCCTGGCCAAGTCTCCCAGTGATGAGTTTTACCAGTCATCTTCCAGCTTGCTATATAGTTGCTACTAACTTTTCTTCCTTTCGCCCGGTGCTAACTTCCAACTGCAAATCCTCTGTCAGCTTGAAGTATAGGTCAGCAAAGTGCAGCACTCTGAGGTAGGTCCTTGCAGCTCAAGATGGCTTGAAGATTGGCGGCGATGCGAAAAAAGCGAGCAAGACAAAAACAGACAGACATGCAGGGGAAGAGACAGACAAACCGGAGTGCAAAACATTTCAAACTCATATCATACTTCCCAAGCTCAGGCACTGATGTGAATGTGATACAAGGAACTGCCAAGTCAACAGTTATACAGTTGCTTGCGATTATCTACCAAAGATGTGCTTTAAGCTTCTGATCACTATTCCCTGCGCTCATTGTTTGACAAAACAGTTCTCAAGGAGATATATGGCTTTATGTTAAATCCAAGTTCCTGCACAGTGCTCAGGCCTGCTTGCTGCTGCTCCCTGTTTCTGGCTAAACTCTCCAAACTTTTCAAGACGAACTCCAACAAACCAGGCCCACCTCTTCGGAAACTTTAAGCTATATATATATACAGTTTTCACTGTTGATGGCTGTACAGCATCCGTGGTGTTCCGAACTTCAGATGCAAAAACAATCACACGCCACTAGTGATTTGTTGAACAACATTGAACAGTCCCATGCAACTGCTGTGAAAATGGAGTTATGCTGGTATAAGCTGCATGAGTTGGAGTAACGCAAGGAGGTTGCCTATTTTCAAGCTTTTGATTTGTTGGATAATCATATATAGGCAACTTATGAAAGTGTTTTGTTTCTAAACCAGTGCATGTGTTTAAACTTGAGAAATAGCATATTCAGAATCAAGTTGATAATTATAAATCTAAAATAGTCTTGAAACAAGTATATAACATGAAGGCACAATAATGTCTTTATATCTTTACAGTAATTTTCACTTTTGATGGCAATATTTAAGATTTCTTGACATTTTATCTGCGCAGATCTGCATTTGTCAAAGATTAAACTGCAAGAATAGAGAGAAATTTGAAGGGAAATGGACCTAAACAGATTTTAGGGCAGAAGTCCAGCAGACGACGACCCAGCTGTCTGCATCAGTGGATGACTCTCAGCTGACTTCTTGAGATGAGGTCTTTTCATTGCAGTCTTTTTTGGTGTGAGGCAGTGCAAGGCCAGTACACATCGGCAATTATCGATGGTGACATGGAGCAAATGGTGCGCACAGTTCAAACCCAAAATGTTTAAGTTGGTTTGCTCTTGTGTGAGCTGCTCCATTGAACAGTTGTGGACTGATCATGGCCGAATTAGCCTGGATGGGATGGCCAAAGAATCGGAGGGCCCTCCAAGGGGTGACAAACTCTCGGGGCAAGACAAAGCACCCTGAATGCAGCGTCAAGAGGACTCCACTGACAAAGCTTGGCCGGTCCATCAAGTGGGGCAAACACTTTTACCCCTCTGCATACCCTCTCAAATCTCGAAGAGTCCTGAGGAGACCCAAGGACTCCTGTCCTGTCCTGGCTCTGTCCTGTTTAACTGTCCTGCCCAGGGCTAGTTGATTTATTTCAGCAGATGCAGAATCTTTGCATTGCTGTCCCAGCCCAGGGGCCCAAGGTACTTTTTTGTCACAATACAACAGCAGGGACTCCAGCAGGAAAGGCTTATAAGTTTTGCACTTGGGACACTGATGAAAGTAACATAAAAAGAAACATGAAATTTGCCACTAGCTATTAGTTATAGAGAGTTTTAGAAGCAATACCCAGGGGTCTTGATTGTCAAATTGATAATTTCTGAAAGATGAAATGCTTGTGCACGTTGACAATTTTTTTTGCAAAATTTCACTTCTGAAGAATTCTCTGAACTAGCTCCAGGGCTCCTCAACCACTGATGCAGACAAATATGTTTTCCTATGCTATAAATAGAATTCTAACATTCTAACAATGTACAGATGTGCTCTGTCTGTCAATCTGCCTGGTTATCTATATAGGCCTACCAATATCTGTCTGGGTCTACCTGAGGACCACCTCAATGGAACCAAGGAGTGTTATTAGATGAATGTTTCATCCTGCCCCACAATGTCACCTTGCTGCTTTACCACGGTCGTTGGCTGCCCATTGATACTCAAGACTTGTCAATGAAAAAATACAGGATACAAAGCCCTACAGCTTAAAACCAACCTGCCACATTCTTTTTAGCTTCCGGCATTAGAACTGTTAGAACTGTGCCATTCATCTTTCGACGATGTCTTTCAAGAGTTCAATGTGTTTCTTTTGCCATCAGCACTTGAAGAGGAAGCCTAAACATTTGTATGGTTGTTGTGGAACAGTTAGAAGGGGCTTGGCTGTGGAAATTCGTCAAACTGGCAGAGTTGTCATCAGACGAGCGAAGGCTGACAGCTGGCACGAGTAGCAATAGCCGCCAATTGAATTTGCCCTGCTAATTGCTGTCTCAGGCAACTGCTGTAATGTTGTTATCGCCAAGAAAACTGCCATATGCCGCTGGGGGAATCTCCCTGTTTTCCAATCGCGCAGTAGTTTCCATCCGGGCCCTTCTCTTCCCTCCCTTGATGAGCCCCAAATGAAAGATGCGCCCACATAGGCAAATTATGCTCCCATAACGAGGCCCAGAAATAACGCCGCCAACACATTAGGCCTCAATTTGGTCAGCGTTATGCCTCTGTTATGGCTAAGGAGGCCTGAGCTGTCTTGCGTCTTCTTCAGGCTTCTGTGTTGAGTTCTATAGTCTGTTTCCCCTGAGTTGAGAGCGGTGCTTCAAACAGTTCCTAAACTGCAGATGTCAACAGCATAGATGAACCATGACCTGTTTATCACCCTGGAAATGACAGAGGTCCTGGTGATACTGGCAATTGTATCAGTGGTGTAGATATTCAATAAGGGGTGCACATTTTACGGGTTTTGCCTCTGCTGAAAATCCCCTAAAAAGGTACCAGATATGCCCATGGACACTGATGAAGCAGGACCAGATCTGATGCTTTATGAGAAACAGATGCATTAGCTCAAGATAGTGCAGTTTTTGGTGTTAAAGGTGTGGAATTGGATAGGCTTGTGTGGCAGTTTGTGCATTTTACCGCTCTCAACTCAGGGGAAACAGACTATAGTTTGTTTCAGCCTGTTTCGCATCTCCTGAATATATCCAGTTTGATAGATCATCCTAAAACGTAAAATTCTGTCTTGTTCCTGAAGCTTCCTTGCCAGATTGAGATGAACTCAATGCACGGTCACTCAGTTCTGGAGATGTAACCAATGCAGACTTTTGCTTTGCTGTATACATGCAACAATCAATAATTATGGGTCATTTTTGGTTTGAGGACTCTCTGTAAAAAATAAAACTTCTACATATAGGGCCTACAACAACATATAAGTTACTGTATAGGCCAAGATGGATAACTTTCAATGAGCAACAATGGACGAAGCGACTGATCCGATTTTGACTTGATGCGTTTAGATGTTTGAAACCAATTTTACCATTTAACGCGGCGAATTCACATTAAGCTCCATTTACCTATTAGATGCACATAAAATCTTTACCATCAATTACTTAAGTCTAATATTATCAATATCATCTAATCATTATTTCTGCAAAATTCTGCATGTAGGTAGGTTAAGACATCCATGCATTTCAAACGGTCAACTTTACAGAGCATGGACTGGCTTCAGCAGAAGTTGTGTTTCAACTTTCAAGTCGGGAATTCAAGAGAATTGAAAGAGAATGGTGCAGCATCACATTATATCTGAAACACTCTTTCCCAATCTAAAATCCATTAAAGAAAGCATGTGGTGCATGCCAGCGAGATGCTCTGTTCAAGTTGTGAAGTTCATGATTGAACCGTGATCTCTAAATTTCTCATTAAACTCAAGAGAAACATAGAATGCTGAGATATCTTAAAGACAAAGCAAGGTCGAAAGTTTGAAACTTAAATGAAGGATATAAGAAACGATGGGATTTGAAGATTATCGTGGATAAGGCAAAATCGATTTGAAATTTGGAGGGTGGGAAGGGAAGGGAAAGAGAGGGGGTGTCGTTTCTCATCCTAGCATATCAAGACATCTCAGCCTGCAGTTGCTAGGGATGGCTTCATGTCACAGGCTTAGCATCTACCTAGCTCTGGCTGAGAACGTCAGACAGAAAGTGGAATGAAATGGAACATCAGCAGAAGTGTGGATGAGGGGTGTATGGATGGATGGATGGATGGTTTTAGAGTAAGGTTTTATAAAAAAGGGATGACATGGTTTACATCCTTTATTTATGCACTGATGAGGCTTATAATTCATGCATGTACAGGGACCATGAAAATGTGGCATGATGGAATTTGGTATATATAGGAGGAGACATCTGTCTGAAACACTCCATGTTAGATATAAGTGGGATTACTTCAATTTACTTGTATGCAATGCAATGACTGGTCAGCATTAAATATCACGTTTCGACTAGATCTGAATGAACTCTGCTGCTGTAATCACATCACACTTCGACTTTGGTCTTGCAGTTTTGCCAAACTATGTTGTGCCTGAATACCTTTATGTTGCTCCAACTCTCTAATTTAAGTAAACAAAAGACTTCGAAGGCAAACGCCAGATCATGTGACTGATGGCTGAACTGTGATTGGATAAGAAAACAATTGAGACAATCTACTGAATCTAGACACTCTCAAGAAAAGTTTCAGGGGAGATCTATGGGCTGACATATCAATCTGCTGTGTTATCAGCATGTGTGTATATTTCACAAAGTTTGAAACAATGGGGCGAATGAACGCCATAATGTGATCAACTAACAAGCTAGTTTATCACACATTTGGGTAAGGGACAACCCCCCCTCAATTTAATGCTTCGGTTTTTTGCCTTGTAGAGAAAAGGCTCCCATTCATCAAGAGCCATGGTGTTTTTCTTCTTTTTTCCATAAGGCAACTGCATGGAGCACATGTGGAAAATTTCCTGCTATCAGAATCTCAGATTTCAATCAGGAGATGCAGAGTATTTCAGTGCAGGAAATATCAACCAATCCATCAGCTTGTGCTGGCAATGTGCTGGCAATGTGCTCCATGCATCCCTGCTACATTCATCAGCTAATCACCACGATAAACACTTACACACCCAGGCCCTAGGCAGGGAAATTAAGCCGTGAAAAAACTTCCCTAAGTAAATTAATTAAAGCTGCAAACAGTAGCTGGGCTGAGCCACGACAGGTAATATTTTAACATCAACACAACAGGCTGCATGGTGCTTCAAGTTGCTGCTACAGCAAAATTTCCTCTCTCTTTTTTTTGTCTTTTTTCAAAACATGAACAGCAACATGAGCTAGTTATTCCCCTGCACATTGCACAACTTTTATGAGAGCTCATCAATTTGTAGTTTAATGTTTTTTCGCCTCATTTACTGCTTGCTGCTCATGTAGGCTAGTGATGCAGGCTGTGATGTGATGCAGGCAAGTGATGCAGACTACTTCACAAACTGCAGGCTCGTTTCCGCCTGCAGTTGAACACACTAGAGTTGCCTGCAGCAGACTGAAGCAGCCGAGACTTGAGAGGACCTAGTCATCATGCCATCATACCCCCTGCAGCTGCAAAAATGAGGTTTAGTTGAGAGAAAGATGACGTCACAATTAAGTTGACAAATGCCCGGATGTTGTGGACATGAAGCGAGGCATCCCAGCATGCAGTGCGCCGTTCTTCAAGCGTTGCAACCACATGTTGCCCGCCGCCTTTTTTCACCATTTTTGCAGCCGTTTTAACTGCTTTTTGCTCGGTTTTTTGGGCCATTTGAGGGGTTTTTTAAAGCATGCTCATTCAAGCGTTGCTTTAACCGCATCAGTAGCATCACAGCACCAGCTTCCGCAGCCTCAGCGACTTCAGATTGATGACGTGGTCCGATGTTCAGGTCTCTTGCTCCATCATTCTGACATCCCCCCTCTCCATCTCCATCCCTGCCTCCCTCTCCATGCACAGCAGCTCTGGGTCTCTCTTTCCCTCTCTTTCTGTTTCCTAACACTGCATCCTGGAACATTCCCAGAGGACCTGAAAAAAAATTAATTTCACGTCAATGCCAAGAAAGCACATAAAACTAGCCATGTAAAACTTTGAGGCTGATTAAAAAGAAGCCAATGGCCAATTCAACAATAAATTCTGCCTAATGGAATTGACAGCCAGACCTTCTCTTTTCTCCGACTGCAAAAATCACCCTGGAGGTCAGAGCAAATCTTTCTTTCACGCTCAGAGAATCTGACATTTGAAGGCAGAGGGATGTTGGAAGCGCCATTTTGATGGAACACGAACTGACAGACTCCCAGAAAATAAACACAATTCATATTTTGATTCAGAATATTATGGTATGCTTTCTTGGATAAAAATGTTCTTGGTAGTCGCATTGATAAATATTGCAATTTTTAAAACATTTCCTCAGTTAGTCGCAGAACAAGGCTTCCCTTCCGCCAACTGACGAAAAACCTGGGAAAGTACAACCTCCTTGTGTTACTCCAACTCGGCTGAACTCCATTTTGGCAGTAGTTGTATGGGACTGTTCAATGTTGTTCAACAAATCACTAGTAGTGTGTGATTGTTTTTGCATCTTAATTTCAGAACACCATGGATGTTGTAAAGCAATAGGCCTGCAATGAAAAGTGTGTTCATATAGCTTATAAGTGTTAGAAGAGATGGGGGTGGTCTATAGGAGTTAGTCTTGAAAAGTTTAGAGAGTTTGGCCAGAAACTTGGAGCTGCAGCAGCAGGCAGTCCTGAGCACTGAGCAATGGAACTTGGATAGCACAGAGCCATACATCTCCTTGAGAACTTTATTGTTGGATGATGAGCACAGGGAATGACGAACAGAATTCTTTAGCACAAATTTGCTTCAATTTAGTGGTCGATTGAGAATATTTCCGCATATAATCCCAACTGGATGTAAAAATTGGTGTCAAATTAGCAAAGCCTTGTAATAACTATCAGGGTTGTTTAATGGGCAAGTAAAAGACGGCTAATTAGGGGTAAATTTGTGCAGTTACAATTATACAGTGCCGCCGGTAAGTTAGTGAAATGCATGATATTGTACCATTGCATCAATGCTAAACATCCTCAACCAAACTACCTGTGGAAGCATGAATTCTCATCCGATGAGAGGAAAACAAATGGGGTCATAAAGGCCCATATGTGAGGCATGTGGGATAACAATGGCAGCCAATTTTCTTTGCTGTAGTTGGAGTTAGGTATGGGTCAAAGTCTTTGATAATTAAGTGAACCACCCTTCTCTATGAAATAACGTTGGGCCTGCGTTTCATTTACTTATCAAAGACTTTGACCCATACCTAACTTCAACTACAGCAAAGCAAATTTTTAGCCAGTGTTATCCCACATGCCTCACTTATTGGTCTTTATGACCCAATATATTTTCCTCTCATCGGATGTTTAATTCGTGCTTCCACAAGCAGTTTGGTTGAGGGTGTTTAGCATTGATGCAATGGAACAATGTCATGTGTTTCACTTATTTACAGGCGGCACTGTACGATAATGAAGTCCATGGCAGTATAGTTTATATAAGAATGCAGGACCACGTCAAGCTGCCTCCACCACTCTTTAGAAGTAATTTGCAGTGTATTTCACAGAGGAGGATACCAAGTATACCAAGTACTTATAACATGTATGCAGTATCAGTAACTGCAATGCACATTGTACCATCCCATTCCACACCCCCCCCCCCAAGCGCTACTCCCCCCCTCTCCATGTCATCCAGCATCCAAACAACATTGATGCATCCCCATCCTGGCCCATCCACCCTCCGAGGATGCAGTTTCCATCCCATCCAGGGAGGCAGGAGGACCCACTGGTCATACATCATCGAGGCTGTTTCAACATTCAACTTTGACTTCAGGTGCCATGAATCTGGGCAGGAGTCCTCGACTGGTCCCATGAGAGTGCCCTCCTTCCTTTGACTGGTGCCCCAACGCCCATAAAGAGGTTCTACAATTTCCTGGAGGGTTCTGGAGGTTCACCGAGGTTCCTGAACTGTTTGCGATGGTTCCAGGGGTTAAGGTTCCAGGCCGAACTTACCAAGATCAATGATTCAAATCCCTATCTGCACTGTTTTCGAGTATTATCCAAGCTATAGGTGTTATTTGCTGAGATGTTATAAACTAACTTGCTCACAAAACGGCTGGAATATTGTTGGTATGGTACAATTGAGACAATGCTTTGCTTTAAAAACACGCCAATGTAAAAATTTAACCGGTTGATGTAGTAATTGCTCTTGTGTCAACATTGCCCATTGTTACGACATGTTAAGAGATTATCACTGTGACTCTGAGGTTTCAGCTGATGAAGCTATTTATCGAAATTTATATTTGGTTCAGTTTTGTCTCTTTGTGGATGTACATCTATGTATGGCTGATATTCAACAATTAAAACACTATAATAACACTTCAAGTGTGGATGATATCGCTGTTTGTCCATGGAGGCGTTCTAGGACCTGCAGAGAGACTCTTGCAGGGCAATATACTGAATATAGGCCCTGGGAACATTGCAACCTTGGCACCTCACAGCCTCGAAACTATGGCCTCAAACATGTAGCCTCAAACATGGAGGCTGTGATTGGCAAAGTGTAATTTAAGCAGAGGCTGAATAGACATTTAACTCCCATGGCAGCCATACTTCACCGGCAGGGAGGGGGGACCCAGGCAGGAGTTGACAGTTGCTGCCCCGCGGGGAGGAAATCGCATCAAAATGCTAATAAAATCCACAGGCACAAATATGATGACCTATGATTCTCCTTATATGGCTCCATAGCACTAGAGTTTGTAAACCCCTCTCACAAATTGTTAAACAAGCAATTATAGATCTGGGTGACATTATGTTTGCACTCACTGTGTGTTGATCGCATTGTTTCTCTCACTTTTTTCTCATCTCCTTGGCTTGATTTGCTTGACAGTCATCTGCTTAGTGCCTTATACAAGTGCCAATGGTATGAACAAACATGTAAGAGATGAGGGGAGTGATGCATCATGTAGTACTATGATATGATAGTCAGTAGAATGTGTAGATGGGGCATGATACGACATGACTGCAGTACACATAGAACAACAACAAAATGAACAGGGACAGAAGAAACAAAAGATGAAGAAGAATTATTTGAGAAGGATCGAGAGCAATCAAGAAGAAAAACTTGGGTAGAAGAAGAAGCAAGAGCTAAAACGA
Organism: Platynereis dumerilii; assembly: GCA_026936325.1. Lineage (NCBI taxonomy): Eukaryota > Metazoa > Annelida > Polychaeta > Phyllodocida > Nereididae > Platynereis > Platynereis dumerilii. The sequence continues at coordinate 22,223,684 of JAPTHN010000002.1, read as the reverse complement.
AAGAAGAAGAAAACAAAAAATTATCATATCCGGAGAAAAATGAAACAAGGAGACAAATTCTTACCAAGCGGTCAATCTCGTCCACAATGACCTGTTGGACAGCAACTCGCAACTGTGTGGTCGGAACTTCGTGCCGCAACCAGACCAACCTGCGGATGATAAATTACTGGATTATATATTTTAACAAGGGCAGCCTTGATCAACAAGGGCATACATTCCACATCATGAAATTCAATGGCGGAAGTCATTGTGACGCTCAGGGTCGTTTTATGAAAGATGCTAGCCCAATAAGCATCCAGGGGAGCTAAGTTGAGAGCTGAGTTGAGAGCTGAATTTGAGAGCTGAGTTGAGAGCTGAGTTGAGAGCTGAATTTGAGAGCTGAGTTGAGAGCTGAGTTGAGAGTTGCAGTCGCCTCATTTGAGTGATGATTTAACTGCCAGCCGAGGGATGGAGTTTTTGAGTAGCATGCAGAACGAGGCGGAGCTGGTCAGTGTCCAGATAATGGCTTTATGGTCAGTTAGGCAGGGCAAGGGCTGCAGGGCCAGGGACAGGGGAGGGATATTTATGTCACAGGGTCATCATGTATGCAAGCAGTGCTGCTTTGGCGACTGAGACAACAATATGCTTGGTCTCAGGGGAGGGTTGCAACGATCCGTTTGTATTTAAGGTGTTGCTTAACAAAAGTCTGTCAGGTCAAGGGGCCAAGCAACGTCCAGTGCCCTGCCTCTAGGGGGACATTCTAGGGGCAAGGGTCAAGCGTTTACTGCCCCAACCGCCCTAATCAGGGTGAAATATGTGTCCAAGAGGGTTAGGCAGCAACCTTGCATCTACCCAGTATAAGAAACACCCCCCTGGTACCCCTATTTGCACCCTCCGATGCCCCCCAATAATAGGGAAAATAAGGACTTGGGGATGTCCGGAATAACACATATAATGCACAATAACCAATTCTCGAGAATAGCCGCCACTGCCGCATCCCTCGGCCATTTAGGCTGACTCAACTCTCTGAACTCTGATATAGATATCAGTTATGGTGGTACAGACTCAGCATGGGCCTTCTGGTGCTCTAGCAATGAGGCAAACAAGTACAAAATATCAACGCTATGTGGACAACAACTGGTTAAAAATAGGCCTAATCATCATTATTTTAGGCTGGCCTACCTGATTTTGATTTGCCTTGCACTTGAAGTAAAGTTCTAATTAATTAGCATTTCCCACTGACCCATTTGGCATCTGACGTCAGCTCAAAGTGAGTCAAATTGCACCTGAAATCATGTATGCCTTCTGATACCTGCACGACCCTAGCAAAATTCATAACCTTATTTTTCTTAAATCTCATCACAACCTGATCACTAATAAGGCTCCTATGACTTATGAGCAGTGTTTTTGATCATTTCTAAATATCTTCAAGATCTTACTTTACAAATCTTCCAAGATGGAAAACCTTTGAAAACTGAGTATCAACCTGTTCTAAGACAGCCCCCCCCCCTCCCCAATTCCCCTTTTCGCCCAAGTTGTCCCGAGAGAGACGATTATAATACAGAGATTAAAATAATCAGCAGCTGCCCATACTCGGCACAATGAATGGCAAATCGGTAATGTGAAGAGTTTGCACCTTGGGTGAAGGGCTGGGGGATTAATTATTGAAAGGGGTTATTTTCTCTGATGGCTCTTGTCTCCCCTAACCTCTTAATCACCCCTTTCCCCACCAGACACCCCATGTCACCCAAACCACTCTGTTAAACTTTAACTGCACAATTTTGGATTGATTAGCAACTAAATCATTTCCGTAGTATACCCTAAAAGTGCTTTTGTTTTGTGTTAATCAATTAGCAAACCTCAACTATTGGTTCAACTCGATTTAAGGTACAAATGAGTGATTGAAGCTGCACGTACTATATTTATGCACCAGGTGAAATACACAGCAATGAGGAGAATTATGAGAGAAATCGAGAGAACGAGAGACAGAAATTGATTGATAGACTGATCGATTATTGTTTGATAGATTGATTGATTGGTTAGTAGATTGATTGACCGATGGAATGATTGACTGATGATTGATTGATTGATTGACTGACGGATTGATTGATTGATAAATAGATGAATAGATTGATTGACTGATAGATAGATAGATTGATTGATTGATTGATTGATTGATTGATTGATTGATTGATTGATTGATTGATTGATTGGTTGATAATTGGTGAAAGTTTGATTGATTGATTTTTTCTTTGTTTGATTGATGAATATATTGTTTGATTGATTGGTTTGATAAATAGATGGATAGATTGATTGACTTTTTGGATAGATTGACAGACCAGATTGACTGACTGACTGATTGAGTTGAATGGTTGATTGGCCGATTGATTGATTGATTGATTGATTGATGGATTGATTGATTGATTGATTGATTGATTGATTGATTGATTGATTGATTGATTGACTTATTGGTTGCTTGATTGATTGATGACATATTTATATCAGGTTCACCTCCCACATCACTAATATCATCCTATCACAGTGATGGGCTTACAGCATGGTTTTACAGTTCGGATCCAGGCAACAGATTTGAGAATTGGCAACGGCACACCTACCACCAATCTCATTTATATACAATAAATATTGAAGACCTCTCAAATCTGCCTTCTAAATTTAAGCCATATTGAAATTCTGATTGAAGTTTGGCTTTTGTAAAATGCATTCAACTTAGCACCCCTTGGATCCATGAGTTGGAGCCTCGTTCTGAGTCTCAGCTGTCATCCACAATTTTGTGATTCAGAATTTTACCAGAATCTTGCAAAGTTCAACAAAACAAACATCTGGAAGAAGTGTGAGCGGGAGGAAGTGCATTCTGTAATGCATATATAGCAACAGAATGATCCAGATTTGAGCGAACTTTGCATGGAGTTGAGAGAAAAAGTCAGCATTTTCAATTTACTGAATATAATATAATTTATTTATTGTGCGAATATCAAATTTTGTCATATAAACATTAAGTTCTCCTACATGTTCATCATGCTGTCAAGCACAGTTTATGGATGTGAAAGCTGGATTGATGTAAATATTCGTGCTGTTGAACGTTTGTACATGGATGCGATAAAGGCTCTGCTGAATGTTAGACAAACTACCAGCAACGATTTATGTTTGGTGGAACTTGGATTACCAAGAATAAAAGCCTTAGTAAAACAGAGACAGCGAGAGTTTTTCAACAAAATGTGTAGTCAAAGTTATGATGAAGCTGACGATCCCCTGATGACAACTCTAGATTTAATTAGAAGATCGGGAAGTGTAACTGGGAAATACATTGATGACATTATGAGCATGAACCGAAATTACGTGGCTGACAGTTTAGAAGAAACTCAGCAATTTGTGAGACAGAATGCCTATACACGTTCAAAATTTGCTACTTATCTAGAAACTAATCCTGAACTAGTGAGCCCACATCTTTACATTACGGATATACCAGAACATATGCGACTTGTATCCCACAACCTCAAGATAGAGACTGGGAGATGGAGTAGGATTGAGAGAGAAAGAAGACTGTGCCAATGTGGAATAATACTGACAGAAAGACATAATTATAGTACAAGAATGCACACTGTTGCAGCAATGGAGAGAAAATTTTGAAAAAGTGAATTTTAATGACTATCAATTAGTGATGGATTGCTCAGATTTGGACAGTGCTAAAGCCTTCTTTGAGCTTATTATTAATGTAAACTGACTAGAAATTGTAACCACTGATTTCTTTGATTTGTTTCATTATGTATTGTCTTGGACCCAATAAACAACAACTATACTACTACTATCACCATTATCTATATATCCTTTCAATCAAGCAATCAGTCAATCAATCAATCCATCAATCCTTTATTCAATCAATCACCATCTATCTATCTATGCCTATTATCAATTCATCAATTTGTCAATGTGTCAATTTATCAATTTATCACATTCAGATTATTTTATTTGTAGCTCATATGCCAGCTCCATTTATCTTTGTATCTATCTATCTATTTATTTGTCTATCTGTCTGTGTGTCCGTTTGTTTATTTTCGCTCTTTCCTGTACCTCATGCATGATCCATTTTGCAAGCAGCCAACGTCACCAAAAAAAAACTATTTATATAACAAAACACTTAAATATTTTATAAATGTAGATTTTGTCCTATTTGCTCGACTGTTTCATGACCAGTGCAAACCTCTTGACACTGTAAAATAAAATGTCTTGTAAGTTGACCAATGTCCAAGCCTCCAAGGTTGTCCAGTATTGGCCGAAGGTCCCACGTGTATTCTATTGCACACCTGAGGGCCAGGACGTCGCCGTCCTTTGATGACGCAGCGTTCTCTGTGTTCACGACGTGTGGAGCTGGCATGTGGAGTATAAGGTGTCCCTGACCAATACTATATAGGCCTATACCTCTATTTCAATTGGAAGGGAAATGACTGGGTTTATAAGAGAGTCCCATATCAGAAGAGATGTCCTCGATTGGTAAAATGGCTAAATTTGAACTTGAAAAGCATTGGGAGGATTTTATGAATAGGTTACTGGGACGAGGTAGAGGATGTTTTTGTTATTTCATAATTATTGTTCTTATACTTTGTATACTTCAATAGTACTGGAATATAAGGAGGTGATGATTATCTTGAAACTTTCAAAGGGTGACACCTGCAAGCTTGAGGAAAAATATCGGGGGGGTTATCAGGGGGCGAGAGAGTTAATCCTGCAGGTGACAATTCAAAAGCATACTGCCTGCAGTTTCTTACATTTTTTGAAACCTGATCGTCTCAAGAAACAAAAGGCAGAATTAACAGGCTTATGTGTGACCAGTTCAAGTGAGGGGGCGTACAGGATAATCCAAGAATTAGGGATCCCATGGACTGAATGAAGGGGTGGTTAAGAAACGTAGAAGGGGTAAATTATGACAGGGGTAAAAAACCAATAGATCACCACCTTGTAGTGCCCCCTGGTGAGCATGATCAGCCAATCTTTAGCCAATCACCTGTTAGCAATGGGGACACGTGCCAAACAGGTAATCTTCGTTTAACTCATTAAAACATTAATAACCTGCAGCCCCCTGCCCGCCATCCTCAGATCAGGTATCAACCTATCAACTGCTCAGCTTCTGCAATTCCACCTATTATCCACTTCCTGGAGGTCATGGCGGTTCGCTGCTTGCTCCTGTGGAGCTCATTTTGCACTCGTTCTGTTCCAATCTCAGCTCATTTCCAGCTCATTTTGGCCCATATTCTTGCAATATGAGTGAAAAAGAAACCTAAAACAAACTAAATATTATTATACGCCATGATGTATTATACGCCATGATGTATTTTACGCCATGATGTATTTATAAACTGAGGAGAATGGATCTCATTGGATTTGCATGCTATACCCTAGCTCCTTTATAGGAACATCTGCATCGTCATCTCTACTTTTGTAGCTTAGTGGCCAGCCTGCTCTGCTGAAGGTCTTTGTCTGCATGGGTTCAAACTCCGAGTGGGGAACCGAAGTGTCAGTGAAGCTTCATGAGCAAAATCCCAGCTGGTCGTTCGAATGAGACGTTAAATTGGCGACCCCTTGCATCAGTTTCTGTGTTGGCCCTGTTGGGTAAATGCGTAACATGTTGAGGACTCTCGCTCTCTCTCCCATCTCATCAATCAACCCACGTGAGCGCCCAGAACTGGGCTTAGAGGGCTGCACTTACCGTATCTATCTATCTATCTATCTATCTATCTATCTATCTATCTATCTATCTATCTATCGATCTATCTGTCGATCTATCTATCTATCTATCTATCTATCTATCTATCTATCTATCTATCTATCTATCTATCTATCTATCTATCTATCTATCTATCTATCGATCTATCTGTCGATCTATCTATCTATCTATATGAAGGCCAATATCTAAATGCTGCAAATTCTGGAATGTACGAGGACAATTATAAATATATTTCAGGGAATTTCATGGGCTGAAACTGATTCACCACGCACCTGCAACCAGTCAGTCACATGACAACATATGACTTGGACTGTCCTTTCAACCTAGTACTGTCATTCGCAAGGTAGATCCTCTGGGAGTGCTCTTGGGGAGCTAAAAGCGGAAGCCAAAGTTCACTTGAGTTATGAGAGAGGGGGCGGTGGTCATTTTTAGCTGGCAACTATTGGTTGATGGATAAGGGGTCCCTCATCCTGACTCCCATTGGGTGTACTGTCAGGCCCCCGCTGGGTCTGCTGTTTGGGCCCTTACTGGGTCTACTGCTGGCCCTTGAGGCCCGTGGGCCCAAGGCTATTGGTGCTGATGCAATTGGGCCCTAACCTCATCCCGACCAACTGCTTTTGTCTGATCCAATCAGGAGGACCCGCAGCAGGAGCATTCCCCTTAAGCTACTGCATCTGCTCCTCCTGCAGTCCCATCCTGAAGTCCCATCCCGAAGTCCCCTCCTGCACTCTCCTATAGCCTGCGACTCATGATTGAGTTCCATTCCATGCACTCTAAAAAATTTGACAAAACTGTTTTTTTTTATCCAAAAATGTTTTTTGAAAAGTCCATATTGGTTTTTGCATGGAAGTTTGGTTTTTCAAAAATCCATTCTCCATTTAAAAAAACAGTTTTGTCCCGAATTTTTTTAGAGTGTACCATTTCTTTTATTTGAAACCTTCATATCAACTTTAGCCAAACATACGAACTGATTTGTGGTCCTTTTTCGTCGAATTGATATTCAAAAGTTAGATGATTTGCAAGATACAATACCTATAAATACAAATGCCCCCTAATATACACAACAAAATACTATCATCCG